>JAKOOJ010000003.1:14622500-15904166 GCA_022577455.1 Arizona elegans
GAAAGAAAACAGGCCTTCATATATAAAAAAGTCCATTTCCAAAGGAATAGGCAGAATGGATATAAGAGAATAAAAATCAAGAAAAGAAAAGGGCAGTGAAAAGTCACCCGTGTTGTCATTGCCACAGTTAATTTTATTTATACCCATGCTTTTGACAAAAAAGTGTATAAGGTTGGCTTATATAAAATCAATCAGATACAACATACCACAAAAGCCCAATCTAAAAGGAAAACACCCAACAAGCAAAACCAGCAGCCATTTAAAATAAGCCATGGCTTAAAATGACAGCAAAGTGCACAATAAAATATGGTTCTCAAAGGACCCATTGAAATAAATTGGTTAAAAATGCCTGTTCTGCATCCTGGGGAATAGAATTGTGATTCTATCTTGGGATCAATTCAATGCAATTCCCTCCTTGTCAGTTTGGCTCAGTGTGGAAGTTGGGGGAGGAATCTCTCAAATGCTGCAAGTACTGGATTTTCATTAATAAATCCTTATTAATTATAATTATTCTGGTGCCTTCTCCTCTGTGTATCTTCTTTGATCCCCAACCTGTGGATTATAAATTTGCCAACAACACCCATGGTTAACCTTAGGAATGGAATAAAATTCTTGGCAGCTTCACATCTGTAGCTGAAATTTCTGAAATATTTCTGGCCACAGTTTAGAGTTTAAAATGTCAAAGCTATCATCTGCTTCATTTCACTGTTGTCTTGAATTTGGTCAGCGTCCATCCATCCTCCTAGGACATATCCAGTGAGTTTCTAAATACTGTAGGTTACGTAAGTGGGAGATATACCCCCATTTTTTCCCTTCTCATTATAGAGGAAGCAAAATATCAGACCTCTACAGCAATGTGCAGCCAAGGAAGCACAATTCACAAGTCTCATAAATTAGATTTAATAGCAGGAAAAAAAGGGGTTAGGTTGCAGAATTTTGGAAATTACTTGCATATATTTTGATCTACAGTCATTACTGAGTTATTAAGACAGAATGTCTGATCCTCTTTGCCACAGGCTTTCTAATTGATAGAATAGAATAGAATAGAATAGAATAGAATAGAATAGAATAGAATAGAATAGAATAGAATAGAATAGAATAGAATAGAATAGAATAGAATAGAATTCTTTATTGGCCAAGTGTGATTGGACATACAAGGAATTTGTCTTAGTGCATATGCTCTCAGTGTACATAAAAGAAAAGATACATTAATCAAGAATCATAAGGTACAACACTTAATGATAGTTGTAGGGAACAAATAAGCAATCAAATCATATTAGGAAACAGTCAATATAAATTGTAAGAATACCAGCAACAAGGTTACAGTCATAGAGTCATAAGTGGGCGGAGATGGGTGACAGGAATGATGAGAAGATTAATAGTAATGCAGACTTAGTAACTAGTTTGACAGTGTTGAGGGAATTATTTGTTTAGATGGACTGACGCCTTAATTAAGGCCAAAATGTCCATGTGTTTCTTCTCTGCCATGATCTGAAAACTGTTTTCCTCAGATTCTAAGAATGCCATTACAGTGAGACATGGCCAAGATCAAGGTCTATTTCTAGAGTTCTACTGAAAATATTATTTACAATTTGATTACTTCACAGTGGACTAGACTATCCCCTTCTGGAGTTGCCATGACCACATGTCCACCAAGATAACCACAAGAAATACCAGCACTTGATTGAGGTAAGTTATAATAACAGAAACTTGAAATTCTGACAGTTTTCTGTTCCATTCCTCATATACCACAGTCAAGATGGGGCAATATTTTGTTTCTTGTTCACACTTCCTGAGCAAAGCTCGTGTTTTAATAATAGTTGCCTCCTATCTTCCCCAAGGTCATCTTTGGCTCCTTTACACCATGCTGGCTAAAGATGATGGGAACTGTAAGATGTAAATTTACAAGTTAAACGGTTGACAATGCTAGATTCCCTTTACTTGACTGAATCACTTACTTCATGTTCCTTTGATAGTCTTCCTTTATACACTTCCTTCTATAATTCGTCTTCGGATTCCCAGTTTCATCTGTCCATTGTAGTGTGATGGATCCCCTTCTCTTAAAATCCATATTGTTTTCACTTTCAAAATATGTCTGTTCTTTGCTCCTCAACCAGCAATCCTTGTCACTTCCCTCCCTTTTTTCTTTGCTTTTTCCCTTGGAAATGGCCTTTCCACAGCAACTACTTTCCTCCATCCATAGCCATTGTCAAGAACTGTTTGGATGTCTTCACATTCTACCCAGGAAACTTTTTTCATGGTTGGTTCAGCTCAGCTGACCCCAAGTCATCTCAATTCCTTCTCCAACTCTCATTCTCACTTTCTCTCTCTCTCTTTCACTCACTCATGCACTCACTCTCTCCCACCTCTCTCCCCCTCCCCCTCTGCCTCTCTCTCCTCCCCCCTCTCTAGCTTTTGCACCATCCCTTCCCAATTTGGCATGAGCCTGCCATTAGACTTCAGCTTTCAAATGAAGGCATCTTTTCAATCCTGCTGAAGTGTCTGGTCCAGTCTAAGGGTCAAAGCATAGTCTACAATAAGATTGGATCTAAGCTTCATCCATAGACATCCTACAAGTTTATTCTCTAGACTCTACAATAGACATGACTTCTGAATGCCCCACACATATAGCTATAATTGTGAGCACAACTACCTAATGCCCCACATATAACTATAAATCTTTTTGGAGTAGGCAGTCTTGATAAACATATTATTTTAAAAGTGATCTAATTTGCATACAATTCAAGCGAGCTGTATAAAGAACATCGGAGGGATTTTAATCACATTGCCAACATTTTAACTGACTTTGATGGAAGCAGAAAAACTTGCCAGAGTCATTAAGACTTTCATTACCATCATCCCCAACTAAAAAAAATTAGCCAAGGAGAAGATTAAGAGGATGTGTCAAGAAAGAATCACTCAAGGGTTGCAATTTATTAGGCTTGGGCGTATCAGTCAAAGCAGTTCCATCCCAAACAGCAAAAGTAAATGCAGTTTCCTAATGACATAGTGAAGGCTTCCGATTCATCTCCACTACAGATGAGCTGAGTAGATTGCATGAAGTGGTCAAAGCAGGCCCAACCATTCAGTTTAGGTGGACTTTGACTTGGTGCTTTACTATAATAGCCCTTTAAAAGTGATTTTAGTTGTTCTTGGACAGCTAGGAGTCCATAATAAAGTTAGTGAAGTACAGAGAAAAAAATTACCTGGGACAATGCTAGTATCCCCCCCCCCCCACCAAGGACAATAACAAGTAAAGGTTTCCCTGTCCAGTCATGTCTGATTCTAGGGTGCGGTGCTCATCTCCGTTTCTTGGCTGAGGGAGCCAGTATTGTCCAAATACATTTTTGTAGTCATATGGCCAGCATAAAGATGCATGGAACACTGTTACCTTCCCACTGAAATGGTACCTATTAATCTACTTGCACTTGCACGCTTTCAAACTGCTAGGCTGGGCAGGAGCTGGGGCAGGAACAGGAATGCACTCCATTGCATGGCACTTAGGTCTCAAACCTAGCTGTCAGCTTTCCAGCTGACAAGCTCAGCATCTTTAATTGTTAAGCCATCATGCCTCCCCCACCCCCATGGACAATAGCTAAGGAGAGAAAGTGAGAGAGGGAAGGAGGGAGGGAGGGAGGAGGGAGGGGGAGAGAGAGAGAGAGAGAGAGAGAGAGAGAGAGAGAGAGCTGGCGAAGTTGTGGAACAATGAAATATTTGTGTTTGTGTTAATATAAGGCAGGCTGGTTTTGATAAGAGCTTGAAAGTCACAAAGGTTGCACTCAACTGTCTCTGTCATTGCAAACCACCCATTTTGGCTCCAGCTCTTCCCACTTCTGCTGATAGCTGTGCTTCTTTTGTATGCACCCATGAGAGAAAAATGCTAGAAATAGTTGAATATCTCATCCTTAAATGTAAAGGTGGGGGAGAAATTCATTCATTCATTCATTCATTCATTCATTCATTCATTCATTCATTGAACTGGTCCCATGCTTGGCATGAGATCTTCAAAAGAGGAAAGTCAAGGCACATGTGTAACTTTCAATATGTATCTTTGCATCCAGAAGGCAGATATTATTGGATTTTAATACCAGTGGCATCAGTGAGAGAAAGCAGGAGCAGAACTGGTAATCAATAGGATTAGAACTGGATGGAGAAGACATGAAAGCCTTTTCTCCTCTGTTTGATTCCCTTGCTGGGAGAATGGAAATGCTGAGGACATTGCACAATTCTTTTACCAAATGTCATCACCGAATGCATAGAATGGGGATGAAGGGAAGACGTACGCTGTCACTCACCCAAGCATTTTCTGAAACGCGTCTTAAGATGCTCTAATTCGGAAAATATACTGTGACATGACACTGACAGAGGCATTACCTCATGCACCCCTCTTTTTTTGCAATTAATTTAAAAAAGGACATGGAAAAGAAATCCAAGTGGTTGATTGATGCTGGTTTAGATTAGTCAAAGCTGGATGCCTGAAAAAGAAGTACTTGAGTGAATGTTCAAAGACAGACAGTTAAGGGTGAAAATGTATTCATTAGTTGCCTGATATTTTTTTTGTGGTTTCAGTGCTGATAGTGACCTAAAGCAAACGTTTCAAAGGAGGCAACATTCATCCATTCGATTTATATAGCCACCCATCTGACATTCGTGACTCTGGGCAGCTTACAAAATATCTCATTACTTTGCTTTGGAATGTCAGACCGCTTATGGAAATTAGAAGTGCCAACCTGTACTATTCATGAAGTTTCCCCCCCCCCCCCCCAAAAAAAAAAATCAAGATGCAAAAGATGCAACTACACACTTTTAATATCTTTTGGGGGAAAGGAAGAGGTGTAGCACTGATGACAAACAGACACCTCTGCAAGTTCCTGGGGTCTTTTTCACCGAGTCTTGCTTGCTTTGAAAAACACCCAGCTGTAAGGGCAGGCATTTAATTGCATGTGTAATTAAACCCTGATAACAGCACCTTGATCTATGTAGTTAAATTCTCACAGCACGGCCCTTCCTTCCTTTCCATTCAGTTCCACGGTCACCTGCTTTCTTTGCTCTCAGAAAGGAAACATGCTTTGTTCTGTTTCTTACCAAGACAAAAAAGAGAAAAGAAAATAGAGGAGGGGAGGGAAGGGAGGGAAGGGAGAAGGGAAGGGGAGAGGAGGGGAGGAGAGGGGAAATGAGAAAAGAGGAGAGGAGGAGAGAAGAGAAAAGAAAAGAAGAGAGGAGAAGAGAAGAGAAGAGAAAAGAAAAGAAAAAAGAAGAGAGGAGAGGAGAAGAGAAGAGAAAAGAAAAGAGGAGACAAGAAGAGAAGAGAAGAGAAAAGAAGAGAGGAGAGGAGAAGAGAAGAGAAGAGAACAGAAGAGAGGAGAAGAGAAGAGAAGAGAACAGAAGAGAAAAGAAGAGAGGAGAGGAGAGGAGAAGAGAGGAGAAGAGAAGAGAAAAGAAAAGAAGAGAGGAGAGGAGAGGAGAGGAGAGGAGAGGAGAGGAGAGGAGAAGAGAAGAGAAGAGAAGAGAAGAGAAGAGAAGAGAAGAGAGAAGAGAAGAGAAGAGAAGAGAAGAGAAGAGAAGAGAAGAGAAGAGAAGAGAAGAGAAGAGAAGAGAAGAGAAGAGAAAAAACTTCAGAGCCGCACTGCAGTTGGAGAGGGGGAGCATGTCCCACCAATAGCAGATAACAAGAGATGGGACTTTGATTAGGGAGAATTTCAATTACATCTGTATTGATTGGTGAGAGAGGAAACAAATACCACAGCAGGCAAGGAGTGGCTGTAGCTCCTTATACCCTGTCGGTATCTGGCCACGGGGAAACCTATACAAAGAGTTCTGGGGATGGCTGGGAAGGACTGTTTTCCCTTAGATGATTAGTATTCTCCTAGTCATCATTTGGAGCTCTGCATCATGAAGCATACGAGGGACAGTTTCAATACCGAGTTGCATTTGCGAGGTCATAAAAAAAGAAACAGTCCTATGGTTGTTCCCTCAGCCGTCTGCGGTGGGTTCTATATGAGGCTATTCTTTTTAGACAGGTCATAAACTCAGCGCAGAATGCAGATGCCAAATAGTTCCACAGGGTTGCTGTGTCATTAAAGAGCTGCAGTGTCTCTTACTGATCTTCCATGTTAAAAGAGAATGGTTGACTCTAATTTAGAAAACTGGAAGAAATTGTAGCAGGTGGGCTTAGAAAGACAACCAGTCACACCATTTGCTAAGATCAACAAAGGAGAGTTGTCTCAGGGCCCCTCCTGTGGATGCGATTCTCAGTGTGGGGGTTTAGAAGAGGACCTTCTTGGTGGTGGCATGGCATTTATGAACTTCTCCACTCCTGCATAAGGAGGTATGATCTGCTCCTATTTTTAGATGACAGTTTAAGATTTTCTGGTTTGCCAGGGCATTTTCTGGGCCTCAGTTGACCCAAGAATAGGTTGCATTTAGATATTCAACTGAATAAATATATTTTAATTTAATGCATGCTTTTATTGCTATACATCCTTATCACGACCTGTTTTCCTTGTTACCTTCTGGGAGGAAGCTTTGTGGTATCCGAAGCAGAACATCCAAATTTAGCCATGGTTTTATTCCATACAGTATCAACTTTGTGAACTTTCTGCTATGTATTCAAGATGGACAGTGATTAAGATTTATATGTTAGGGTGTAGGGGTGTATGTGTATGTGTGTAGCATATCTATATGTCAGTGGTGAAATCCAATTTTCTTTACTACTGGTTCTGTGGGCGTGGCTTGGTAGGCGTGGTGTGGCTTGGTGGGCATGGCTTGGTGGGCATGGCAGGGGAAGGATAGTACAAAATCCCCATTCCCTCCCCACTCCTGAAGGAAGGATATTGCAAAATCTTCATTCCCACCCCACTCTGGGGCCAGCCAGAGGTGGTATTTGCCGGTTCTCTGAACTACTCAAAATTTCCGCTACCGGTTCTCCAGAACCTGCCTGATTTCACCCCTCCTATATGTGTGTTATGTATGTATAGAGTGTACAGTTTTGAGAGCAGGCAACAGAATTTCATTTTTAATGTGTGCCAGTGTGCCCAGAGGGGGAAAAAGTGACAATAAAGGTTACCTATCTGTTGTTGTACATCTAAATTGCAATCCTTTGATTTTTAATTATTGTTTTCTGATCTGTTTATCCTAGATTGCCTTTATGCATTTGATGATGATGTTCTTCTCTGCGTTTGGGCTCCCATGGAAGAAACAGTGTCATATTCCTCCTTCTATTTCCTGATAGTTAGAACAATTAACCTGTTGAACAACTTGCCTCCAGAAGTTGTGAATTCTCCAACACTGGAAGTTTTTAAGAAGAGATTGGACAACCATTTGTCTGAAATGGTATAGGGTTTCCTGCCTGAGCAGGGGGTGGACTAGAAGACCTCCAAGGTCCCTTCCAATTCTGTTATTCTATTCTATCTGGCAACTTCCTGTTGTGATTCGCCAGCAGCCTGCAGAGCTGGCAGTGGAGTAGGACAGCGATGAGGCTGAGGAAGAACATGGGCTAGTCCTGGAGGTTGGGGAAGGCCCAGATGAGGGCTCTGCATCAGAGGCAGAGATGGGGCCAGGGCCATTGGGGAGTGATGTGCGGACTCCGGAGCCTCCAGAGGCTGACAGTAGAGAGGCAGAGGAACAGGAGGAGCCTGTTTCTAGTGCACGTATGAGAAGAGCTGCCAGAAGGCAAGAGCAGGTAAAACAAAGAGGATGACTCGGGATAGGGCTAAGAGATGATTGGCCCCTCCCGTAAGGCTTAAAAGACCAGCAACAGCTCTTGGGCTCTTTGTCAGAAAATAATGTTGATAAACTTGATTCTTATCTTGCTTGGCATCCTCTGCTTCTGAACTTTTGCCAAGAGAAGCTTTTGGCAGTTTGCCTAATTATACCAAGGTTGGTGATAAGACTTTATGAAGACTTTGATTTAGTTTGGACTATGCTGAGAATGAGTTAATTCTCAGCTGTTCTAATAAAGTCTGTTTGTTTTTGAACTGTTTGTGTTTAATACTATCTACTTGGGCCTGGGTCACAACTCTTCCTGCACTTGTGAATGTAAGATCTATATTCCAGATAGAAGTCACAGGACAAGCACAAAAATTCCAGTCCATCATATGTTTAGTTAGGAATTACCAAGCATCAAGTAATCAGGTGTTGCATCAGGACTAGAATCTGGTAGCTGCAATTCTGGACACTTTCCAGGGTTGCAGCCTAGCGTGGAGCCCATTACTAGCCCAATGGCTTTTTCTTCTTTGTTCTTTTTTTTTTTTATTGAAAAGTTTTACAAAAAAAAAAATATACAAAAATTTCTTCCCCCCCATGTTCCCCCCACCCTTTCCCCCTCATCCCCCCTCCCCCCAGACTTCCCAGAGCAAAATACAAGGTATTTCATTTAATCACTCATAAACTAGATTAATCTACTTATCCTCAAAGTACTAACTCCCCCCCTGAAACCTTAACTCCACTATAGATAACCTAATACTTCTAATACTAACATTCATTCATAAGCTATTTGATATTTTCTTGTCTGATACTTATTTTGAATATAGTCAATCCATCTTCTCCATTCCAATACGTATCTTTTTTGCGTGTGGTCCTTCAAGTACGCTGAGATTTTCGCCATTTCTGCTAGGTTTGTTACTTTCAATATCCACTCTTCAATAGTAGTTCTTCTTTGTTCTTGATGGCACTGCCTCTATCTGTCTTTCTCAATGCCGCATTGTTACGTTTTGGGGAGCATAACTCAATTTTCATGCTAAATTTCTCTCTTCTGCATCATCATTGCCCCCTTTTTGCCCTTGCCCTTGCCTTAGCCACCCTTGATAACATTTGGGAAGAGAAATATAATTTTTGAGGGTTGCCTCTACCAGAATTAGATGAATGAGAACAACATATCCTGAGATTCCTGGTCAGGGTGGGTGGGCAGGCTGGCAGAAAATTCCAGGAGCTGTGGTGCCATTACAAACATATTAACTTATTTTTAAGTGGGACAATGGTGATGTTTAGATGATTGCATTGGCAGGACACCAGGTTGAAGTCTTTATATTTCAAGTATAAAGTACAAAGATCTTCATCTTTTCACGAGAAGGCAACTCCAAGGTTTCTTGTTACTTTTAGCCACTGAAAGGCAGCTTAATGTCCTGTGGGTGTTTCACTGCATGGCCTTAGTTAGCATGGCCAATCATCATATATTTAGAAAATTATAGTGCAAGCAATCCAGGAGCTCCCTTGGTAAGCATGATTATCAGAATGGCAACCTTTACCTTCGTTGCTCAATTAATCACATAAAGCTTTAGTTGATTAATGAATGATGCCACATTGTAATTGATGAGGAAGGAACATTTTGATTGATGAAAACGATCATTAACATTGCCCTTGCTTACTTTTCAAGCTGTTTTGAGTCTAGGTAACACAGAATAAAGTAAAATAACATTGAACAGATTTAATTTTATTTTTTTTTCTAACCAAACAGGTGCCCTTTTAGAAAAAAGATGCAGAACTTGGCAAAGATTTCAGCTAGGAAGGTTCACAGCACAGAATTGATTCTCAGCGAATATGCATTGGTTCTTAAAGTTTACACCTTTTTTTTCATAGTAGACATTGGTGTGAGGGATGTTTCAAGGATAGTATACCCGCAATGCAAAGATCTAGATGTCAGCAAGATAGCGGCAAAAAGATATAAGAATCTGTAACTCTGTAGACATCTAGCAGTTATCTGGATTTTTGCAATCTAAAAATTTTAGCTCTAGAACAGGTTGTATCACTGAGTAAGCCAATAATATGTGAGAGGGGAGATAATTTATTAGGAAGACCTTATTTAATCAATTCATAGCTCTTGTCACTATAAGGATTCCATGTACACATGAACACAGCCTCTACCTCTTCAAGGCCATTACCCAGATGCTTTTACAACGCTCTTCTCAACTTAGTTTGAAGAAATAATTTCTCTCTTTTTCTCTCTTTCTCTTCTGGAAAGACTCAGATGGGTAATGTTCTAATTTTGTAACTTTCCAAATTCCTGGATTGATTTTGGCTGAAATATAGTGCCATTGATCCAGATAGTAAAATCTCTCATGAAATTGGTCTACAGCTTCACTATAACCTTCAAAAGGGACAAGGTTCTGGTGTAACAGAGTTGGCTGGATGCCTAAATTAGCATTTTAAATCTCTCTCTGGGCTGTTGTGAATCTCTGAACAAATTTCTTCATCCTGAAGATACTGAAGAAGTTAAACCCCAAAGGCTCACCAATCTGCAAGAGTTTCGCAGTCCTAGGGTCTTCAAAGGATTATGAGCTTTCTTTTATTTGCAGAGGGGAAGAAAATTTGGCTGGTGTTTTAAGTGTAAGAAAGAATTTTGATGCACTTAAAAGACAACCAAATTTGTTATCAAATAAATTTTTAAAAACTCCAAATGTGCACCATGACAATTTCTTTTGCAGCATAAACTACTGGATTCTATCTCAGTTAAAGCTTATTTTAAGTTATGGCATCTACTAGAAAGTGCCTCTCTCTTCATTCCAGATTCATTCCATCATCCCAAAACCTTAGGATTATTAGAAGTTTAATTTCTAAGTAGACCATAGCTATTTTCTTAATTTGAGTACACAGGGAGAAATACTAAATTAATATTTCTCCTCAACTCCTGGTATGATTCATGTGGAACACGAAGATGTTTTCTAGTTGATATGTGGTCAAAGGAACCTATGAATGCAGTATATGGATGTTTATTAACAAAATACTCAAGCTTAGACCATGACTGATTTTATCTTTCACCAATACAAAATGTCATGTTCAGGACTTCCTTCTCCACCTCCATCCTTTGCCATAATTGTCTATTTTTTTCACTTGCACCTTACCATGATACAAAATGTCCTAGTAACATTTTTTTTCTTCTGCTGTGCCCCTCACAGGGGTGAAATCCAGCAGGTTCTGACAGGTTCTAGAGAATCGGTAGTGGAAATTTTGAGTAGTTTGGAGAACTGGCGAATACCACCTCTGGCTGGCCTCAGAGTGCAGTGAAAATGGAGGTTTTGCAATATCCTTCCCCCAGAAATGGGGAGGGAATGGGGATTTTGCTGTATTCTTCCCCAGGAATGGAGAGGGAATGGAGATTTTTACAGTATCCTTCCCCTGGAGTGGGGTGGGAATGGAGATTTTGCAGTATCCTTCTCCTGCCACGCCCACAAAACCAGACCACACCACCCCCACCAAGCCATGCCCACAGAACCAGTAGTAAAAAAAAATTGGATTTCACCACTGGCCCCTCAGTGTTGTTTTCATCTCTTCTTAGCCCTCAGTTGACACAGGCTTAAGACATCCTTACCTGTTCTGTCATTATAGTCCCCTCGCTCCATAATTCTGACTTCTGCCAAGCCCAAAGTATGTAAAATCTGTTAGGTTTTGTCACGTGCTTCCTTGGATGGGGGTTCAGGTTAGTGACAATGATTGGGAACTGAGGGAATAAAGGCAGGATGGAGATTAGCAATGAGGATAGCAAGTTTTTCTGCCAGAGTTGCCTGGTGAGCATGCATGCTTTGAAGCTGGATCTCTCTATTTCTAGCCAACATTTTAACCATTATACTATCTGCAGTCCTTGAGGGCAGGTATTGGTGACCATTCTGGTTTCTGTAGAAAGAAATTGTCCCTTTTCCCACCTATTAGGATGGGAGGGAGCAGAAGTGGTATTCAGCAGGTTCTGACCAGTTCTGAAGAACCAATAGCGGAAATTTTGAATAGTTCGGAGAACCGGTAAATACCACCTCTGACTGGGCCCCCCCGCCCCCATCTATTCTCTGCCTCCTGAGTCCCAGCTAAGCAGGAGGAAATGGAGATTTTGCAGTAACCTTCCCCAGAGTGGGGAGGGAATGGAGATTTTACAGTATCTTTCCCCTGCCATGCCCACCAAACCAAGTCCACCAAACCATGCCCACCAAGCCACGTCCACAGAACTGGTAGTAATTTTTTTTTAATCTGACCACTGGGAGGGAGGGAGGAAGGAAGGAAGAAGAAATGTAGGTTGTAGGACAGAAGACAGAAATAATCTGGAGAAACCTTGTGTGTTCACATCATTACATATAGCCACAGTGCAACCCTTCATCCCCGATAATGAACAAATTGCAGTCCTGGTGGTGCAGTGGTTAGAATGCAGTATTGCAGGCTAACTCCCACTGCCAGGAGTTTGATTCTGACTGACTCAAGGTTGACTCATCCTTCCATCCTTCCAAGATCAATAAAATGAGGATCCAGATTGTTGGGGGCAATATGCTGACTCTGTAACCACTTAGAGAGTGCTGTAAAGTGGTATATAAGTCTAAGTGCTATTGCTGTTGCTCTTCTTTGCTTCTCTTCGCTCTACATAGAAGGAAAGAAGACAATAATGTTTTCTCCTCTAGTTCTGCAGTTAATAATATGATTGCCCAAGGGAGCAATGCATAGTCCTCATAACATCTCCCCAGGCTAAATGTGCAAGGAAAATCTCCTTCAATTATGGAGCCCCAATTATGGAGACCTTAGGTACATATTCATGAAATTTTCTTGCAACAGTGAAAATGTGGTTTGCCACTGCCACCTTCTAAAATTCAGTTTTAGTATTGCAGCCTTGTTTACAGCCTGAAATTTCTTGGTAGGCTCCCATTCAATTATTAAGATGGTGTTAGCCTGCTTAGCTTTTTTTTTTTTTTTTTTTTTTGAGATAGCTAAGGTTGGCTAGCTGCCACCATTTCACTAGGCTAAGGATCTCACTTGATAGAAATATAGAAAGACAGGATTCAAATCTAAAATTGTGGGAAGTTTTGGATGAACTATGCATGTCAGTGCAGATTGTAATTATGGGCTTAATTTACATGTATGTGTTGTTTGGCGCTAAAGAAACTTGAGATGTTGTATTTAGACTACATTGATTTACTGCAGCTTCAGATCCTCACGTCCAACCTTTTGGATTTTGAACATTCACAGGGAGCCGAAGAATGCATTATGCATATTATACCACTTATGTAAATGATATTGGATTATTGGCACTAAGAATTGAATCAAATTTGATTTATTAGCCATACACTCCTTTGCAGCATCAGCAAAAGTGATAGTTCATCTGAAATCTCAATACCCCTCTTTGCTGGAGATATTCCATCCCTCCCCCACTGCAACATTAAAGAAGTAGGGTGAAAGAAAATATTTGGGAGAATAACAGACAGTGACTCAGGAGAAGAAGAGATGGGCTTAGGGTTATAACAAAATGCCCCAAAGAAAAATCTATGTTTCCATACTCTATGCTTCCTCTCTTTTTGAAATACCTGATGTCTATCATAATGAACATAAGGATTGTGCTTCTTTTGGGGGTGGAAAATGAATTTTTGGAATGAAAATTTTTGGATTAACACTGAGAAGATTTAGAGACAGGGCACAAGTTCAGGGGATCAGATGTTGTCTCTAACAGATTAGAACTCTTCACATGAAAGTGCTATTTGAACGAACCTTTCATCCCTTCTCATAGGATAGACCTCAATATTTGAAAGTTGTGCCTGATGCTCTATTTTGTGGTCCCATATTCAGGTTTGCTCCTGAGCTAGTGGTTCAGTTTGAAGGAAGAGAAAAGTTGGAAGACGTTCTGAACGGAAGGGGAGTGAGGACAAGAGCCTTTCTCAGAGAACAAGAGAATTTCCAGGGAATGATGATTAGTAGCATCTGAGCAATGATATTTGGGAGAAATGGATGATTGGATGTGGATTTATTTATTTATTTATTATTTATTGTTTAAATTTGTATACCGCCCTTCTCCCGAAGGATTCAGGGCAGTGAACAGCCAAAATTAAAATACATACAATATAAAATTTAAAATAATTTAAAATTTAAAACAGAATTAAATCAAATTGGCTTCCCAAAAATTAAAACCCATTACCCTTAAAATTACCCATTAAAATTTTAAGCCAGCCCAGCTTGCTGAAATAGGAAATAGGAATAAATCAGATTGTGGCTAGTTTTCAACAGATGGGACAAAGAGCATAGGAAGCCAAGGTCATGCTCTACGAATATCACTAATGTTTTTCTTCATGCCGCAGAACCTGAATTCATGTTGTACAAATTGAGGGCCACAAGATAGACTCCATTTTGATTCCCCCCCCCCAAAGTCAGCACCACCATATAATGAGTGAGAAGATCTGACCCATCTTATTCTCTGCTTGAAGAAATGGTGCATTTATGAGAGTCCTCTAGTGATTTTGCTTGGCTTTTATTTCAATGGGGCAATTGAAAGTGGCAATTTGCTCCATGACTTAGAAAGAAGGAGAGAAAGACTTTGTGAACATGGTGCACTCCTAACGTGACATTTTCAGCACCTGCTGACACTTGTGTCAGAAAGCTTTTGGACACATTGTCATGGGGCACAATGAGCTGGCATAAATCTTACCTTGGGCAGGCTTGGCAATGCATTTGGCTGGGTGAGCAATTCTGAGCAATTCAACGGAGTTGAACATCAGTTGAACATCATTAGAGATTGGGATCCTGAGTCCAATCCTCAGATTTCCAGTTGAAAGGAAGCCTGAAGTCATCTAGACCGACTTGTGGTCTTGAATATAGGGCTGAAGTAGATTGCTACTTGCTGTCTAATATTTCAGCGTATGGGGAAGTGATCTTCAAAACCAATTTATCCGTGGATTGTAGCACATAAACTTTTTGAGTTAATAAAGTCACCTGAGGGTTTTTCTTTTAATTAATATGTTAAAGAAGTTTTGTCAATGGCTTTGAATAGCTAGTAGGTACTAATAAGAGAATTCACATGAGTTTCTAAAGAACAGAATTTGAGTGTGGTTTCACAGGTGGCAGGCAAGAAGGCATCTGCTGGGGGTTGTATAGAGAAGGGGACCTCTCTGAAGGAGGGAGCTTCAAAAGATGATTCTTGCCACACTTGTTAGTGGAATTCATCCAACTTCCCTGATCCCCTTTTGCAAACAGGCACCACTTTTCTGGATTCTAAATGCTCCAGGGCAGACTGTCACCAAAAAATTCAAAGCTAAGCATAAACTCCTCACCATAGGGGGTTTTCAGTTACAGTCATTTTATGCAGTGAAATTGCATTATTTTATTTATTTATTTAATTATTAGATTTTTATACCACCCCCTCTCCCGAAGGACTTGGGCGGTGAACAGCCAAAATTAAAAACATACAATATAAACATTAAAATACGTTTAAAACAGAATTAAATCCAAAATGGCTCCCCAATTTAAACCGCCTTACCCATGACCCTATAAATAAGACAAATTTAAAATTTAAAATTTCCACATTTAAAATTTCCACATTTAAAAAGGGGGAAGATTTAGGCCAGGCCAGCTTGATGAAATAGAAAAGTCTTAAGCGCGCGGCGGAAGGTGCGCAGATCCGGGATCCTCCGTATCTCTGGGGGGAGCTCATTCCAGATCGTAGGTGCCCCCACAGAGAAGGCTCTCCCCCTAGGGGCCGACAGCCGATATTGTTTGGCCGACGGCACCCGGAGGCATTCCTGTCTACCACTTGCCTGGGAGATTGAGCACCACTCAAGTGGAACCCAGTGGAGTTTCCATCCGAGAAAACAGACTCAGGATTACATTGCCGGTGAACTTTTCAGATGCTTTCATATTTTGGTAACAATGATTCCTGAAACTTCTGCACGTGTTGGAGGTTGAAATGTCCTGCATGCCTATGAGTTCCTCACATTGAAAATGTGACATGAGCAAGGATTAAAGAAGCCATTACAGAAGAGAGATTTCTCTGTAGGAAATATAGATATGGGCAAAGCTTGTTGTTTAACTAGCTACCTCCCATAAGAAGGACAGTTCAAGAGTGTGTGCTTTGTGTTTAGGGGCCTGGGAAAGAAAGGCAGAAGTCACGTTAGATTATCAATATGTCAAACAAAGAAAAGGCAGAGGGATAGAGAAAGGGAGGACACAATCTTAATTTTATTTGCCCCTTACTGTCCCCTTGTAGGCAATAGGGCACATTAGTTGAAAGTTAATGCCATTGGATATGGCCCTCTAACAATGGAATAGTAGGTTGATGGTCAACACTTTGGTTCTCCTTTTGGCCACCCTTTTCCATGGACAGAGCATCTTGCATACTCTATAAACATGATCTGAGAAAGGAATTGATTTTTATTGCAATAAGTGCAATAAAAAAAAATATTCCTTGGGGCCGATGCCAAAGTGTTGATAGTATTGATGGCAGCTGAATACACACTGAACAAGCCCCAGAAAATGTCTGAAGCAAATCACAACAACCCTTCTTTGTTCATGAAATTGGCATGGCAGCTGATAGACTACTAGCTTAGCTGCTCCAAGTCGGCTTTCAAGCAATAATAAATGGCTTTTGATTTCAGTGTTCAGATTCAGGATGGAAGGTTTTTGAGTGCTTCTGGAATGACAACTTATCTACCAATTTTCTCCCTCTATCAAGAGCCAAGGGTGAATTAGTAGCAGAGAGAAAGGATTGTCTTCTGCAGGAAAGCATCAGTGTTTTTCCCATGGAAGCCTATTGTTTATTGCATCTCTCAAGCTTTATTTAGAGATATTGTGTACCTTTTCTAACAGACAATAATTTTGCCCTGTTTTCATATCAAGGCCAGTGGTGGGTTGCCCCTGGTTTGCACCGGTTCTATAGAACTGGTAGTGAAACCGGCGGGAGCCTCTGCCCACTGACCCTGATGTCAGCAAAATGCTACTGCGCGCAGCCCCGTTGCGAACCGGTAGTAAAGGTAAGTAGAACCCACCCCTGATCACCTCTTCTTCTTCTTCTTCTTCTTCTTCTTCTTCTTCTTCTTCTTCTTCTTCTTCTTCTTCTTCTTCTTCTTCTTCTTCTTCTTCTTCTTCTTCTTCTTCTTCTTCCTCTTCCTCTTCCTCTTCCTCTTCCTCTTCCTCTTCCTCTTCTTCTTTCTTTCTTTCTTTCTTTCTCTCTCTCTCTCTCTCTCTCTCTCTCTCTCTCTCTCTCTCTCTCTCTCTCCCTCTCTCTCCCCCTCTCCCTCTCTGCAAAACATTAGCAGAGGGACTTTCAGAACTTGATACTGGATGCAACTTCCTTCTCTGCCCCTTTAAAAATTAATTTTTCCCATTTTTTTTTCTTGCAAAGCAAGATAAAGTATGCTAATATGATATCATTTGCCAGGTGGCAGAATTCAGATTGTGTAGAATTTTAATACAGTGCTTACTTAATGTCCTCAAAGATCCAAGGAGAAAAGAAAATCATAATATAACACCAAGGTTGGATTTTAGACGCCTCTAGTCTAACCTACTATGCAGTGCAGGATTCACTGAAACATATATACATCAGGCAATGCTCTTATTTGGAACATTCTTACAAAATGTGTATATCTATCCTGAAATGCAGAAGCATCTTCCTATATTTCTTCATGAAGTCATGAACTCTGGCAAAATGAGATGTCTCTATGCCATGGCTGAAGCTACCTGGAACAAGCAGGCCCCCACTGAATTAAACTACCCATTAAAGTGTCAGCTTTATCTGTTCCTTTTGTAGTTTCTATGGTAACCTTCTTACAAACTCTTCTTACAGAATGCTATTACACTGATCCAGGGGTGAAATCTACTTACCTTCCCTACCGGTTCGGAAGTGTGTGTGTGCGCGTGTGCGCGTCACATGCAATTTTGGACCCTCTGTGCATGCGCAAAGCCTTCTGCACATACGCAGAGGGTAAAAAAAACAGGTTACTTCCTGGTTAAAACTAGGAAGTAATGACGTCCAGGTGGGTGGGCGGAGCCTCGTGCTGCTGCCGCTACTGGTTCCCCGAACCACCTGCCACTGCCGCTACCGGTTCGGTCGAACTGGTACAGACCAGTAGCATTTCACCCCTGCACTGATCTCGTTAGAGGTCCCAAACTTTCATCCAATATTTGCCAATAAGGAAGTATGGAAAAAGGAGAGATCAGGAAGGAGAATTTACACATATTATATAGCATTTGAGATTTACCTCCAGTCTTAGTTTTCTGTAAGGAGAAGTGTGAACCATCTGAAACTTTAAAGCAAAATGTAAGAAGTGTCTAACATAGGGACCAGCTGTTTGGTGTTTTTGGGGTCTCCTTATTGGAATGTTATCTGGGTCCATGTTACCAATTAAAAGACAAAAATATACATCAAAGGGATATGATTAGATTGTGAGCAAGACTTGTACAACTCTAATATACAGTTAGCTAGCTTTGATGGTATAATTCAGGTAGTGGAGATGAGGCTGTCTGAAAAATACAAAAAATATTACTTAATTAGTCTTCTGTTGTGAATTTTGGATCTCTTAAAAGTAGTGGTGGATCACTGTCCTAAAAGAACATGTCTTTTCAATGCTTGCTTTTGGATGGTAGCATCTTCAACCAATCCCACCCCCCACCCCCCATATCTTTGTTGAATTCCAACTCCCATCAATTTCAGAATCAGTGACTAGATGATGAGCATGTAGTCCTTGTGGTCCAACAAGATCTGGAAGGATTGCCAGTCTAATGTAACACAATTGGCAATGGTGATTCAACTGAGACCCAAAGAGTTTACTGATTGAATTAAACTGGAATCCAATTAGCTTGGCATTCCCTTGCACATTCAATTATTTGACATACTGTAGAAACTTGTAAGATAATAACTAGAAGGTAGTGGGCAACCCTCTTGGCTCAACCCTATTCATTGCCTCCAACATCTGGCTGTCAGATTTCGTTGCATGTATTCTGCCTCCATGTATCCATAATGCCGTAGAACATTTATGCTTCAGTGGTTAGATATAATGAGTCATTATAACCGTATTTCTTCCTAATTTAAAGTAGATTCCTTCACCAATAGTGATTCCGTATGATTTACTTACTTATGGTTTTGTTTTTAAGGCAAGGAGTAAGAACTGGAGCTGGAATGAAAATAAAAGTGTGTGCGAACAAAAAGAGAAAAACTACACATGTCAAAGTCAGTCCAGATTGCAGGGTGGGGATAAAGATAAATTCTTGATCCTAACATTTGGAAATTGGAAGGTGCTTTTGAAAGGAAGAATTTAAACTATTGAATATGTAGGTTCTTAATCTGGCTATCAGATTCCTCCAGGCTCAATATGACAATGCACACACAAGACTCCTAGTCATCCAGATGGCACAGTCAACTGACTTGTAGCACATGTTTACAAACCACGAACATAAAATGTTGATTAGCTTGCCCCTTTTTCTAGGAGGGTGCTAAATCAACACATCCTGTACACCTTGGGGAACTCCTGATCATTGAACTCAGTGTCACTGAGACTGGCAATGACTCTCTAGAATTTGGACAGCAGAGTTTTTTTCTCTTTTTTTCAATCTTCTCTGGAAATACCAGAAATAATCCTGGGTTTTTGCATGCAAACCATGTGCTGTACTATAAGCTGCAGCTCCTTCTGTAGTAGGACTGTGCAAAGCTTCAAAGCAATGCCCCTCTCTGAAACTGTCTATCTATCTGCCTGCCTGCCTGCCTGCCTGCCTGCCTGCCTATCTGTCTATCTATCTATCCAGTCCCATTTCTAAAAGTAAAGTGAAACACTTGCTTTGCTTCACTTTGCTTTGTTTTAAGCTCATTGTCCAGCAGTTGTAGTTGTCAGAAAAGTGTCATAAACAAGGACTGGAAACACTGCAAGAGAATTCTGGCCGTGTGCAACTCATACCAGAAGGTGTTTTTTTCCCTCCTACATTTAAATAAAGCTTTGAGGTGATATAAAATGCCTTAAGGAATAGGAGGAGAATTTATTTATCTGCATATTGCAAAGTGCCCTACTGCTGTGCAAAGGGTCTATTTTCCAGAAGGTTTCGCTAGGAAGCTTCACTCGTATTCATGAAGCGCCCATGCAGTATCTTATGAAATCAATGTATTCAACATCAATATGTGTGAAAACGTTCATGGCACATCATCGGAGATTCTTATCTCGACAGAGAACTGTTGCAAATTGCTATTGCATGACTACACATTCAGACTTGAAACAAATTCAGGCTTCGATGCAAATCTGCTTGCTCAAGAATGAAAGAATGCATGCCTGGAATGAAAGGGTGATAGGGATGAAATTGCCATACATAACTTTGACCACAGCAGAACTGAGTTTACAAAGTATCATCGCTATAATGTACGTGGGTAAAATCGAAAAATTCAATAGAAGTTTTTCTAATGGCATTTCAACCTGCTGGCCTTTCCCAGTATTACTAAAATTGTATTAGAATAAGTAAAAATGAATCCAGGGACCAGGAATTCTTCAGCCCAAAGGGAACCTATCTTGTGAGGCTGAGTCAAATATTTAGTACATGAATTTAGTATATGAATGCAAAATTCAATTTGTAGTTCCAATAACAAATTCTGATTAATCCGAGGTTCAGTAAGGGTCTCTATTTCCTAAACCAGAAATAGGAAGCAATTTGGTATTAAAGGGACCAAACTTTTAACATGCATGGGACAACTGAGGCTATAAAAGTGCCACAACTTCACCATCATTTTAGCCATTGTCTATCTACTGCAGAATGAAGACCTCTTCTGCATGTTTCCAACCAATACGGTCTTGAGCTTTCCTTTGCCAGTTGGGCCTGCAATATTTGCTGATGTCGTCGCTCCATCATGTCTTAGGTCTCTTTTGTGGATGCTTTTTACCAACTGGGATCCATTCTATGACTGCCTTGGTCCACCTACCATCAGTTCTTCTTGCTATGTAACCAGGCTTTTTCCATTTCAGTTCTTTTACTC
Organism: Arizona elegans; assembly: GCA_022577455.1. Taxonomy (NCBI): domain Eukaryota; kingdom Metazoa; phylum Chordata; class Lepidosauria; order Squamata; family Colubridae; genus Arizona; species Arizona elegans. The sequence continues at coordinate 14,643,178 of JAKOOJ010000003.1, forward strand.
TTTTGATGGCATCATATATTTTCGTTTGTTCTCTAATCCATGTGTAGGTCTTTCTATCTTGTCTTATGTTGCTGAGCAGGTATCTTTTCATGGCTCTTTGTGCCACTTGTAGCTTTTGTACAGCCATATCATACATTATCATTATCCTCACGGTTATCACCATCACTATTGCAATTCTTCTTATTATTTTATTCTATTATTGGCATTACTCCTACTAGTATTTTTCTTGCTTCATCAACAGTTCTGAAAAAGACAATGAAATCCAAATCAATGGAGAAGGGCCAGCTTGACTCATTCTGTAAAAATGAAAACAGGTGGATTCAGAGGTAACATCTTCCATTATTGGGAAACCATCCATTTATCCATGTGGGGTTTTTTGTGGGGGAGGAATGTGGGAATGACCTTGAGAGACAGAGGGAAGAATCACAGCCAGGAAACAGTCAGATAAGAGGCAGCTTAGTCCTCAGACGAATTGGGGCATGGCAAATGACTCAGAAGGAATCCTACCTAGTTTTTTGGGCTATAAAGACAATGACAACGAGGGAGAAAGGTACTCTCAGATTTGCAAGATTCTATTAATATAATATTAATATTAATATAATAATAATATAATATAATATAATATAATATAATATAATATAATATAAATATTAATAAGGACATGGTGGCTCAGTGGCTAAGATGCTGCGCTTGTCAAACGAAAGGTCAACAGTTCAGCGGTTCAAATCCCGGGTAATGGGTGAGCTCCCATTACTTGTCCCAGATTCTGCCAATCTAGCAGTTGGAAAGCACATAAAAAATGCAAGTAGAAAAATAGGAACCACCTTTGGTAGGAAGGTAATAGTGTTCCATGCGCCTTTGGCGTTTAGTCATGCCGGCCACATGGAGATGTCTTAAGACAGCGCTGGCTCTTCGACTTGGAAATGGAGATGAGCACTGCCCCCTAGAGTCGGGAACAACTAGCACATACAGTATGTGCGAGGGGAACCTTTACCTTTTATTAATATAACCTTGAAGTAGAGTTAATCCATTTGGGTGTGCTTCCTGTCTGGACTACTTCACAAGGCTGTCATATTTCTACATTAGGAGTTCCACTGTAGTTCTCATTGGATTTCCCACATCCAATGGAGGTTGTGGGGGAGGGGGGAAGACTTCTTGCAACTGTGAGCAGAGGGAAATACAAAAGTTGCCAAAAGAAGACCAACTATATCAACTGTCATAAACTCACCCATTAGATTGCCAACTATCCGCACTTAATTCATGCCCATGAATTATTCATTGGTTTGCTATATTTCTAGCGTTCCTTTTTTTTCCCCAGGGAAACTCAACATATCATACCTAGTCATTGTTTTCATTTTCCCTGTACAGCAGCCCACTAAGGCAGGATCAGAAACGGTAACTGATGCAACAGGTCATCAGTAAGTGAACTACTATGAAGCCTTCCTTTCCCACTTTGAAGCTCGAATCACTGTATCAGGTGGTAAATATTTAAGAAAAAAGCCTATTCTGCACACATTTGTGGGCATAATAAAATCCGGGAGGTGCAGAGGGGGAATTCATAAATATTAGCAACATAAAATCCAAATTACCCAGGTGCATCACTGATACATTCAGCCAGTGTGCAACCAGAATGTTGGACAAGAAAGGTCCTTGATTTGATCCATCAGGATTTTTGAAAAGTTTCAGTTAGAACATAGTGCTCCCATAGTGCTCCCTATGTTGTAAGGGAAATCTATGTGTTCAAAATGGTATTCTTGCAAGGTTGAATTGGTACTGACTGGGAATGCTATTCTTTCACATGTCTGAAGGATCTCAGGCTCCTTCTGCCAAATGGCATCCCAAAATTGTATGCCAAGTTCTGTTTTAATGTTACAGCCTGTCAGCGGGTGGATATGAATTATGGAAGGCTCAGGCACATTACCCAAAGCTCAGACTGTTTTGCACAGGCTTGCTTAGATCATCAACACTTCTGCTTTCAGCAACTTATCTTCCAGATTGTTAGGAAACTATGGTTCCAAACTGTCTGGCAAAACTGGTGAGAGAGGGTGATCAAAATTAACTGTGAAGTTTCCTAAGGTACCTGCCATTTCCATGTTGTGGAGGCTATTGCTGCCATGCGGGCCATGCCTTACTTAAGCCTATAGCAGGGGTCAGCAACCTTAAACTCTCAAAGAGCCACAAAGGTCCTAACAGGAAGCCCCCCATTCAATTCTAGAGCTGACTGGAAGTCCCGTTCCCTCACCATAGAGTCTCCTCCTAGTGCGGCATCCTTTTTCCTCTACCTGTCCTAACAGAAATCCCTATCAATTGTGGAGCTGACCAGAAAACTCGCCCCTTGCCATAGAATCTCTTCCTGGTCCGCAGTGCTTTGTCTCCCCATAACAAGAAGCTCCTCTCAAAATTGTGGCGACGATAGGGAGCCGCAGCAGAAGGATGAAAGAGCCAGATGTGGGCTCCAGATTGCTGACCCCTGGCCTATAGCAAGGAAATAGTTCCTGATTGAGACAGGACATTTGTATTTCTGGAATGAATCATTTAAAGCCTGAATGAGAGAGAGCCATGAGCAATAGGTACTATCTGACCTCATTGTAGTCTTGGTATTTCAAGTCCGTTTTGATACCAAGATGCAAATGTTATCCTTTCCTTCCTTAGGTGGACCAGCATTTCAAACATTGCTGCTTATTGAAGGCAAAAAGCAGAGGTTACTGGGTTGAACTTATTTTTCTTTTTTCACAATTGCCTTCAGTAGCATAATTATTAAGTTAGGAAGCTGAGTTGGACTCTACTTTTAACCAACTATCTGGCAACACCTGATTTCCTGGGAACAAGCATTGATGCATTTTTTTTAAAAAAAAGAAGACAATATCAATAATACAAAATATTGTATAATGTTTTGTATACCTTCTTTTCAGAGGAACTATGCCTGAATCTAGGATGACTAGGGAATCTTAATACTGTTAGCATTGTTAGCTCTTAACATCAGCATTGCAGTGGTGGGATTCAATTTTTTTTTTACTACCGGATCTGTGGGTGTGGCTTGGTGGCCGTGGCTTGGTGGCAGAGGAAGGCAGGGGAAGGATACTGTAAAATCTCATTCCTACCCCACTCCAGGGGAAGGTTACTGCAAAATCCCCTTTCCCTCCCAATCAGCTGGGATTCGGGAGGCAGAGAATAGATGGGGGCAGGGCCAGGCAGAGGTGGTATTTACCGGTTCTCTGAACTACTCAAAATTTCCACTACTGGTTCTCCAGAACTGGTCAGAACCTGCTGAATACCACATCTGCAGCACTGATGATGTCATCTAGTTTGGATAATGAAACATCTGCAGCAGGGATGGGTTCTACTTACCTTTACTACTGGTTTGCATCGTGCCTGTGCGTGCTCTTCTGCGCATGTGCAGAAGCTTCTGCGCATGCGCAGATCACCTATGATGACATCCAGGTCAGTGGGCGGAGCCTCCCGTTGGTTTTACTACTGGTTCTTGCAAACCGGTCTGAACCGGGAGCAACCCACCACTGATCTGCAGGAAAAAGAATCAAGCTCAGAGAGTACCAAGGACCCCTAATTTCAACTCTGAGCTACAAATATTATCCTTTATTGGTACAGAAAATCTTATTCCAGGCCCATTTCCGCAGTAGCTCAGAATAAGGATGAACTTGATACAGCCCTGATTTCCACACTAGGGTTCCAAGAAGGAAATCCAAAAATGGAACTTCTGAATTTCAAAAGTATGGTGTGATTTGAACCATTAAATGAAATGAAAGAACAACCTTCCATGAAAGTAGGCCAGAAATATGAAGAAATCATAGATTGGCACAAACATTTCGGTAAAATAGGAAACATGTATTCTTTGGGGGCATATCATGTAACTTTTTCAGCATAAAATGTATCTTAAATTATTATGCCCCTAATGGATATTCATTTGACTGTCCCTGACAGCATCTTTACCATTTTTGCCCAGCATTCTCAAACAGAGAAAATGTGCAGAGTCTGAATGTATGCACTAGCTGTCCACTAGATATTTGGAATTTCAACTCCCATCATTCTCCAGCCAATTGCACAAATTCCCATGTTTATTTTTTTGCTCCTGTTTATATGGATATGAAAATATGAAAATATCAATAAATTTGAAAACCGAACTTCATCAAATATCAGCATATTTTACAAAAGAGGTCTTAAAAGAGTACTTGGCAGTGTATTGTTTTTTCCTCACTGGAACAAATAGCAAAATATTATCTATGGGAAAGGATAAAACAGTGCCTTTCAGCACACCATTGGGATAGAAACCATGGAACTACTGGATATCAAGCCTGTAAATGTTTATCTTCACAACTCTCCCCTGGATTGTAATTGTTGCTTATATACAATGCAACTTTTTGAACTGAGTTTTTTGTTATATTTATTATAGAGTTTATTCTCCTCTTTCAAACAGGTCTTCTAGGCAAATCATGCATTTAATGATGTATCCATTTGATTTCCAATACAGTTGGAGGGAAACCATAATATGAATTAAAGTAGGCTAAGAGACAAATGACTTGAAATAATCTCAGATTGATTGAATTGCTGCTTACGACCTATAGGTGTGAAATAATACCAAAGTGCTTCCTTCACCAAGCTAAACTAGGCTTCTCCAAACGGGTGCTTTCCAGACATGTGAGATTAAATCCCCATCATTCATTATCATGGGCTGTGCTTCTTAGAATTATGGAAGTGGGGTTCAACATAACTAATAGGGATACTGGATTCGGGAAGATTAATACAGAGTGGCCATCCCCACTCCAAGGGGTAGCAACTCTCTCCATCCTAATTCAGTATAGTGAACGGACAAGGATGTTGAGAATTGAGTCCAAGGAACCATGTTTGGACAATATACTGTATATGCTGAGCTGTTCTTGGTGCTGAAATTCTTCTTATTGTTCCAAAAGTGCCTTTTTTCAACTGGACTTTCTTGTTTTTCTTCGAAGACGTTTCACTTCTCATCCAAGAAGCTTCAGAGCTGAAGAGAGCTGACCTGGATGACTGAGAATCTCCATAGGCATTCTTCTTATTGCTATTCTCATCAGCAAAATAGCCATGTTTTCTGGATAAAGGGAAAACCCATTAAAAAAAGCTGCAATTTAAGAAAAGTGGAGGAGTAGCTCCTGTGGGCATTGTTTATGTCTATCTCTTGCATCCATTCAGAAGGGAATGGAGGGATGTGGGTTTTATTTGTTTTGCACAGATGGGGACAGGAATGATACAGGCAGAAGTCATTTCCCCAGTTAGCCGCCTGCCTGCCTGCTTCTTGCATAGAAAATGCAGAATAACTGTAGCGGTGGCAGAGAAAGCCTCCTCACTTCAAATGAATAGCCAGATGATGGTCTTCTGTTTCTGCCAGCTCCAGCCCACGCAGCTTCCCTGCCAGAAAATTAAACTTTCTCCATGCTGAGGCACCTGCAGGGGAGGCAAACAGAGGTAGCTCCAAAGAGCAATTTTCACCTACCCATATCAGGAGGAGATATGCACTGAGCTAAACCCCTCCCACCCCCAGTTCCTCTTCTTAACCCCATTGCTCAAACCACAGGCTTGGTTGTGATAAACTGGCTTGGCCAGTCTGGCCTGCTCTTATAAGAAAAGGCTGAAGCCAGAAGTGGGAGGTGGGGGAGAGAATGACTTGTTAAGATCGCTATATCAACTTCCACTAGTGAGGAAACAGGGAGATAAACAAAGGAGAAGGTATCCCACCACCACCATTATGAAATTTCTTCCACAATATTGTAGCCAATCTGACAGCTACTCCATGTTTTGGATTACATGTTCCATGTTATCTAGTCACTATGTAAATTGTATTTAACTCCGCCTCTGACTGAGGAAAGTTCTTCCTTCCTTCTCTTTCCCTCACTTAGTAAGACTTTGGTGTTTCTGAAACAGGTGAATGTGGCTTCCCCACATGCATCTATATAGAGGCTTTCATTGGGCAACCTCCTTGCTTCATTCCTCAATCCTGTCAACAGTGCTTGGGCCTTGGATCCATCTTGTATGCCTCTCTCTGCCTCTTTCTTCTCTTCCCTCTTAGAGGGAAAAAAAAAGAAACTAAGTGGTCAAAGATGGGATAGTAAGCTCTGTTTTTTTTTAAATCAAGAGTGCTTGCTATGAGACAGCTCTTGAGAAGTCCCCTTATCAGCATAGCTTGATAATTGGCTGACACCACCTGTTGAATTTCCACCTCTGTTAAAATTATTAATGACCCATGGTGGCACAGTGGTGAGAGTGCAGTACTGCAGGCTACTTCTGCTGACTGCTGGCTGCCTGAAATTTGGCAGTTCAAATCTCACCAAGGTTGACTCAGCCTTCCATCCTTCCAAGGTGGGTAAAATGAGGACTCAAATTGTTGGGGGCCATAGGCTGACTCTGTAGATCGCTTAGAAAGGACTGTAAAGCACTGTAAAGCGGTCTATAAGTCTAAGTGCTATTGCTATTTACTAATAGACAGAACTTTGTGTCGCTTCATCTAGTAGTTTGAGCTCACTCTCTAGCAAATTCTTAATCCAACTGAGAAATGAAAACTCTGTGAAAGATAAACAAGCAATGTTGCAAGACCATGGAGTTCTCAATTTAGCTTTAAGAGGAGGAGGAAGGGTTCAGGAGATCCCAGTGCTTAATGCTTGCACCTTGTTCAAGTCATTGTATATGGTTCTTATAAGAATATTACAGTACCTTACTATCAATTTGGTTTACTATTGCAGCTGAAGCTAATATTCATTTCAATCAAATCTTGCCCTCTCCATCTTGTCCTCAATTTTCATCTTTTCATCTTAGAACACTTCCATCTTTCCAACATTATCATTTCCCCTCTCAGCCAACTCCCAACCTCCCCCAGATGGCTAAATCACAGTCTTTTTATTGTAGTTTTCATCTATTTCTTTTCTTCCTGATGACACAGGTTTTTCTTTATTTTCTGGGTTTTTTTTAATGATCATTGGTTTATGAGGATTCTTTATTATTTTGTATTCGTCTCCACTTAAACTCTATTCAACCATCATCTTATCCTGACTGCTGCTGATCTGTTTTTTAAATTTTATTTCATTTTATCATCAGCACTCAGTTTTTTAATCCATCTAATCTGCTTCCAGGGTTGACTTTACTTTAATCTCCTTTCCTTTCCTTTCCTTTCCTTTCCTTTCCTTTCCTTTCCTTTCCTTTCCTTTCCTTTCCTTTCCTTTTTCCTTTCCTTTCCTTTCCTTTCCTTTCCTTTCCTTTTTCCTTTCCTTCCCTTCCCTTCTTTCCTTTCCTTCCCTTCCCTTCTTTCCTTTCCTTCTTTTTCTTGTTATTTCAGTTACATATATAGCTCAACTTTTTTCTAATCTTACTTGCAAATATTCATTAAACTTTTAACATTAGGAGCCTGGATAGCTCTGCAAACTAAGCACTGTAATTTAACACCAGCTGTCTGCAATTAAAGTAAGTTCGAATCTCACCAGGCTCAAGGTTGACTCAACCTTCCATCCTTTCTAAAGTAGGTAAATTGAGGACCCAGTTTGTGGGGGCAATAAGCTGACTTTGTAAAAATATACAAAAGTCTGAAGGCTATTGCTTAACGCACTGTAAGCCGCCCTGAGTCTCCAGAGAAGGGCGGCATATAAATCAAATTTTTTAAAAAAAATTATACATTTTTCTTACTTTACCATTTTCCAAGCAAGTAATTTCTTTTAACTTTTGGAATTATCTTCTCTGGTGCCTTTCATCAGTTTTCACCATGTTTACGGTCATCTCTTGATGACCTTGCTGCATGTGATTTGGCTCTAATAAGCTTGATCACATTCCATCATTCATTCTAAAATGTATTGTCCCTTTTTTATTCATTATTGCATATTCCAATTTCTCTCTTCTTGCTATAAACCTGCTTTTGGTACATTCTCAGGATTTTGTTGGATGTATGGCTTCACTGCTTCCCTGAGACAATTTTTCTCTTTTATATTATTTTATATTACTGTTTCTATTTTTTCCTCTCCCCCTTCATCCAGCACAATGTCTGTCTTGAACCTTATCCCCGCAGACAATATTTCCCATTTCTTGATCTAGTTATTCACTGCTAACATTTTTACATTGCTTTTGAACCCTACTTTGTTTTCTTCAATCTGTCTTCACCAATTCTCTTCCATATCTGTTTACAACTTTTTTTCTAACTGGGTGGTTCATAACCTTGAATTGAATCCATCTACAGTTGAGCTGTTGATTAGTCCTCCCTCCTCCTGCATTGATTACTTTCTCCTTTTCTTTTTTTTTCCTTCAGAAAGTAATTCTATTTGTTCTTTTCTACAGAAGTATGAAATGTTGACATTCTGTTTGTTGGCTTTTTTAAACGTGTATTTAACTCATCTGATTTTAACTCATGTTCTATCTTTGCAATATTGTTATGTTAATTCTCTTCCTCTTTTTCCTCCCCTCCCCTCCCCCTCCTATTCCTATTCCTATTTTTCTAATTCTTCTCAAGCAGTTGTCCCTGTTCATTTATGACATGTGACAGAAGGATGGATTTGATGGATGTTTCCCAAATTTCCCCATTACATCTTCCACTTTTTGCGCCAGACAAAATCCATCAAGGAAACAAAAATGGAAACCCCTCTCCCAAGCCTTTAGAATGGGACGACAAGGAGCTGTTTGTCTGGAAGGATTCACTCTGATTTCTGATCCACATATCTTTCTTCTCTTCCTGCCCTCCCACCACACTTTGTCCCTTTGTCTCCTTTGCTATGTATTCTCTATTGGATTCTAATTCCCTTATCAGATTCAGTTTGAAGTGCTTCGTTATGCTTTTATGTAAATTTATCTGTGCTGCATAGTCAAGTGTGAAGATTAGAAATAAAACTGAAGAGCTGTGCGTTTCCTGATTTATTTACAGATTATTTTGTGGTTCAGATTCCTCTGGTTTCAGGACCACGAAAAATACCTATTAACCATAACACCTTTGATATACCTATTAATACCTATGGTATTAATACCATAATACCTAGAATTTCAAAAGAGTATTGCATGAAATGTTTTGCAAGGCCAATGCTTTGCAGGCTGGAGGGTGGGTGAGGGGTGTTATTAAGCTAGCTAAATTCCTATGGTGAAGGTCATGTGCTATGGTTATATACATGGGTCTTTGCCATTTTTGCTGACCCAGCAGTGCTCCACTTGCAAGTTCCAGCGAGGACATCTGTAAGCATGGCTCAGGAGAATCCTTCCCAACAAATACTCTGGTTTTGATCTCATAGCCATTCACTCTCTTGCTAGGAATAGATCATGCTGCTACTTTGTGAATGATGCTGGGGATAATTCATTTCAAAGGTGCTGCTGACTCACTTTTGCTCATTTGCACAGCAAAGCAATATCACTCTTCATACTGATTGATGGCAGATTTTTTTTTTCTTCATTGAGTCCTGTTTCTACACCACCACCACCCATATGAGAAAGAATGATGTCTTTTTTTCTGGAAACCTTACTCTCCCCAATCCCATTTTTTCAAAAAGTTTGGCTAACACTACTGTTGAAGTTGAAGTTGTAATTTTTAATGAAACCATCATTACAATGTTTGGCTAGCGCTAACTTTAATATAGCCCCATCATTTCCATTCATATTTGAAGATCTTAGCAGACTGATGTCTTTGGAAAGTCAAACCTCCCCCCGCCCCATTTTTTGGAATGCCTCATCCTCTGAAAGCCTAAGAGGCATGTCAAAAGGATGACAGCCTCATAAGGCTGCCATTCGATTCCCATCTACTTTCTTTTCTTACTATGAGCTATTCATGCTACTGTAAAAAATATAGCAGAAGGTTTAATCCAGCACACTGATTCTTCCAATAAAACTCTTTCAACAAATTGCCCCATCCCATAGATCCATTTCCTAGGCTGACTTCTCAATACAATTGTGCAGCAAATTCACCTGCTTCAGTTTTTCCACTCACACTTGTATCAGCTGCGTATTCACCTTCTCCTACCATACTGTTGGAAGGAAAATCCATCTGGTCCAGTTCCAAGCTGGGAGAAAGGCACTGGAAATAAAATGGAGGCTGGAGGCTGATTGGAAAGGAGGTCCATTTATTGATGAAGCAGAACCACCAACCACATGTGATTCTGGGACACCTGACAAAATGAAGTTTAGAGTGGATGGATTTTTATACCTTCTGGATTCCTATGGGGCCATGTAGTAGTCATGGCTGGCTCTATAGGCAAAAGGGAGAATGTAAATCCTAGGTGTTTCTCCAAGCTAATTTTGTCAACCTTTTGTTTGTTGCTTATCTGAGTTTTTTTCTGAGTTTCAGTGAGGGCGATCTGGCTACGACATCTGTCACCCCATTGATTCGGCTGATCTGGCTGGCTAGGCGGGTGTCCCCTTCTTCCCTCACCGCTCCATGTGCATCCCTCCTGAAGCTGCACGCTCAATGGAAGAGGATGACAATCCAAGATAGAAGAAGTGTACCAATCTTCGGTCAAGGGTATACGATAGCTGCGCTCCCTTGCTAGAACCTCCAAACAAGCTCAAGTTTTAGTCTTTCTGAATGGATTACTAAATCTGCATTTCTAAAAGCTGGCCTCCTCTGTTTCTGCTCAGGGCAGGGAAACTGGGGCTGGTTTCTGCCTCCCTTAAGGTCTTTTCCCCCCATTTGTTCTTTAGGGGAAATATTCTATCCTGTTTTTAATATCCCCCAAAATATTTCATCCTTAGTTAAAAGCTCTCCAGCAATTAGTCTTCAATAGCTCTTGCACCACATCTGCTAGTGTTAAATTGCAACGATGCAGAATCCCTTGTTGTAGATCACCCAGTAATGTACCAGTAGATTTTAACTGACCTTCTACCCACCCCCCACTTACATCCTGACAGAAACTCAACCGACTCATTTGGATGGCATAAACTAGAGTGTTTTGCTGCAGTAACCCATCATGTCAACAGTAGCAGCTAGAATCTTGGACTGAAATGTTTTCCTTCTCTATCCTCTTAAATAAAGCCTCTTCAATGAACATATTAGGGATGTGTAATAAAATAGGAGATCAGAGAAAACAGAAGGCAGAGGGTAGAAAGTAGAATGCTGCCAAACTGGAGTTTGGGAACATTGGAACAGGGGATTAGAATATCTGGAAATGTATGTATCCCTGCCTCTTCTCTCTCTCCCATTCCCCCCACCCCCGGCCCCTCTGTTGTGAGTCTGGGCACAACAGGCTGCCACAAATCTAATACACCTCCATTGACTTTGTATCTAAATGACTCAGCAACCACTCCATGCATTTCAATATAAATGAACAATGATTTACAATCTGTGCTCTCACTCAGTTTAAATTCCCTTCTTGGCACTTAAGGGAGGTGGGACTCAGGGAAGCTCATTAAGTGAAAAATGATTAATGAGACTCTGTGACGCCACAAAATCTAGGCCTTGCAGGTTTTGTCTACAACATGCCCCTTCCTCCTTCAATTTTGGCATCCCACCAAATACAGCTTTAAGCAAATCTAATACAAATGCTCTGATTTTCAGATTACACAGATGCTGCCACCCGGTACTGGATAGTACTTTCCTTACAAGAAATTGCCATTTAGCACAAACTTGCTTTTTTGGTTTGGCCCTTTCATGCTGATAAATTATCCATGCTCCATCAGCACAGACCAATTGATAGAATGGGAATCTGACTTGGATTTGGAGTCTTCGGACTCATTATCTTTGACCTGTCAAAAAAGAGAGTGTTGAATAGCCGGCAATGTTCTCTGCCGTGGCTCCTGCGTTTTAGAATATCTTATCGCCTGAGGCGAGATCAGCTCCCACCCTTCTGACTCTCTGTAAGAACCTTAAGACATGGCTCTGCCAGATGGCTTGGGGTCCCAGAGGGAGAGCCTCAAACTGGAGCTGGTTGTTTAAATAAGAGCTCCCCCCTCCCCGCTGGATCTGGCTGCCTCCTTCTCCATCATAGGTCAATGATTTTATTCTGTTTGCATTGCGATTTTATTCGGTCTATTTAGATTGTTGAAGATTTTAATGTTTTTATATTGTAACCCGCCCAGAGTTGCTTTGAAATGAGATGGCTAGCAAATAAATTTCACAATAAATCAATAATCTATCTATCTATGTATCTATCTATCTATCTATCTATCTATCTATCTATCTATCTATCTATCTTTTTTTTTTCAAGAACAATTTTGAGGAGGCATGTAAAACACTTTGCAACACAATGCAAACACTCAGACAATGAACATTTTCCAGCTTGCACCCTCTGTGCCAACAGATTTCTGTCTGGTACCATCATCATGGTTGTAATTCCCACCAATCTCATTACAGGGTGAAAAAGTGAAAGATATACATGATCCCGAACAGCATCTTGGAAGAGGCTGTGTATCACACAAAACTGATCAGATAAAATCACTCCCAGATATTCTTCCCAGACAATCAAGTGTTGCAGAAATCCCTAGATGAAATCTCTCTGTCTCTCAGTATGTAATCTTCTGTTCAAGAAAAATACATTCCCTTTTGCTTAGATTGCAGGTTGTTGTGCCTACTGCAGGGTAAAATATCACAGGAGATAACATCCTCCCTAACCGGGCATTCTCCAGATGTGCTGGACTATTACACCCAAAATTCTCAACCAAGGAACCAGTAACTAAGAGAAAACATAAGAGAATCGTGCTAGATCGGTCCATTACGTGAAACAAAATGCAGCTGGCAGTAATTGCAGAGCTCACAACAGTGTGCAATGTGCAAAAATTTAAGCATGCAATGTGAGAAAGTATTTCCTTCTGCCATTTCTGATTCTCCCTTCATTTAGTTTCAATGACTGGCCGAGGTCTAACACTGTGTATGAGGGAGAAAACCAGCTTCTCTGTGCCATTCCTGCTTTTATGTACCCCTATCATGCCACCTCTTACCTTCCTTCCTTCCTTCCTAGATGAAAAACCCCACATTTGTAGCCTTTCTTCCTAGAGAAGCTGCTCTAACCCCATCATAATTTTAGTCACCTACAATTTCCTTGCACCATTTCCAACGCTATAAATTCCTTCCTATGGTGCAATTACATCTATGCAGAATCCTCCATGTATTTTTCACTTTAGATTAGTACAAAGGCATTATTATATGGGTAGTTCTATTTTCAATTTACTTCCTAATGATTCTAAGCATGGAATTTGTCTTTCTGATGGCAGCTGCCCACTGAGTTGACATTTGCATTAAACAGTCCACCATGACTCTAGACTTGCTTTCCTGGTCAATAACTGCCAGCTCACATTAATGAAATGTGGATTGTGAAGGCCAACACACACCACTTATGTTAAACTACATTCATAATTGTGATGCTGGTTCACCCAGGTTGGAATGATTCTTTGGAAACTTTTTACAATTTGTTATTGATGATATCAACTTGAACTATTTCAGCATTTATCCTAACTTACCTCCTAACTTTATCCTAGTTACCTCCTGAGGTCCGGACTACCCCCACCCTATTCGCCTTCCGGAAAGCAGTGAAGACCTGGCTTTTCCGGCAGGCCTGGGGCCATTGATCTCGCTGTTCAATCTTGCGAGATCCGGCCATGGATGGAGTGCATGTGTTTTTAATGTTTTTAAAATGCTTTTATAATGTTTTTTTTTAAAAAAATATGTTCATTGTTTGTATTATTTTTGTTGTAAGCCGCCCAGAGTCCCTTGGGAGTTGGGCGACATAGAAATATGATTAATTAAATTAAATTAAATTAATTAAATTAACTTCAGATACTATATGCACTATATTATTGGTGTTAAATAACTTTTTAGAATAAAAACCATACGAATTTTCAAAGAAGTAAGGAAAATAAAGAAAAGTAATAACAAACTGGAGAGCCAGTTGTTAAGGCACCAGGCTAGAAAGCAGGAGGAGGCCATGAGTTCAAGTTCTGCCTTAGCCACAAAACCCTCCTTGCAGTGTGGTTGTTGTTGTTGTGAGAAAAATAGGAGGAAAAAGGTGTGCTGGATACATTTGACACCTTGAGTTAGTGATAATAAAAGCATTATACAAATCTTAGAAAAATGGCAAAAATTGTGGTTGGAAAATTATAAGATGACAATGTCAACAGCATATAAGGAAAATTTGTATAAGATGTTTTACAGGTGGCATCTACCCCTGACGAGAATAGCCAGAATGTTCAAGAATAAATCTGAAAAGTGTTGGAAATGTCATCAGACACCGAGCTCATATTACCATATGTGGTGGACATGTGTAGAAGCTAAAAGATACTGGACTAAAATCCACATGGCCACAGTGTCTGTGGCCATGTGGCCAGAATGACTATATACCAAGGTGCATGGAATGCTGTTATCTTCCCAGCAAAATGGTACCTATTTATCTACTCACATTTGCATGCTTTTGAACTGTTAGGTGGCCAGGAATTTTTCTATAGTTTAGTTATATTTGGGACCTTTTTTTTTTATCTTGCAGCTTTGTCAGTTGCTTCCCTCTCCGTTGTCTCATTCCTTCACAAAATATGCATTCCCCCCCCCAATAGTGCAATCGATTTCTGCCACCCATGCATGGGTAAGGAAATTAATAATGGACTGAAAATGAAGAATCGTCCTGTTTTAATGCTGGAAGATGAGGGATGCCTACATCAAAAGATGATTAGAAAATGTTAATCTTGAACTTTGAGAAAATTAGGGTGGCTCATGTATACTATTGTCTGATACAGTACCAAGAACAAAATGATTTTACGGGATCAAAGTACAGGTCCATGTATTTTTGAATCTTTTTCCTCTAGTGTAGCTCCTCAGAGACTACAGATGAAAAAGTCCTTACATGCCTTTCATTCCTACTTAGCATTCAAAAGTATGCTACCTAAATTTTGGGAGGACTTCTCTAATTTTATATGCACACACTCATAATTATCGCTCTAGTGAACATAAAGAAAACTCAGGTCTATCGAACTCAGGAATGTTTTTTTATCTGTATTATTGCCTGCAGGTTGTTAGGGCAATCTCACGCCTTTATGCATTAGTTCAAAGCAACTTTTAAAGTTAAAAAATGTATTTGCATTGTTATACAGATAAAAAAACCTCTATCCCATAATGTACAGAACAACAGATATAAAAACAGATGAAAGGCTCGACACAACAGATCAATATAAATAAAGGAAATTCAGCCTCTACGGAATCTAACTGCTCAGTCTTCCCATTACAGTTGTAGAGAGGTAGTTTAAAGGCTGAAAAGGATCATTTCTTCCCAACAGTGAAAAGTTATTTTTCACCTATAAGTTCTTCCTAAAGCAATATATTCCACATTGCTGAGATAAAATTTAACATTGAATTAATGTCTTTCAGCACTATTTTGGGCCAAAACCTTAGTGGGAGCTGAAATCATTTGTATCGGAATTCTTTCAAATATATTACACTGCTTCCATATCCAGCCAGATACCTGACCCCTTTTAAAACACCTGCTGAGTGTTTTAAAATGAGAAACAGAATATTAAAAACAATACTTTTCGTCATAGTTTTCAGTCTAATAGCCTTCAGTGAAACTCACATGACATCATAAAACCAAGACTTGGTGGCGCAGGAGACTAAAGCACTGTTAAGTAACACCAGCTGCCTGCAATTACTGCAAGTTCAAATCTCACCAGGCTCAAGGTTGACTCAGCCTTCCATCCTTTCGAGGTACGTAAAATGAGGACCCGGTTTGTGGGGGCAATAAGCTGACTTTGTATAAAAAAAAGAACACCGCTTAGGGGGGGCCAGAAGCCCTACTAAGCAGGTATATACAAAAGTATGAAGGCTATTGCTTAACGCATTGTAAGCCGCCCTGAGTCTCCGGAAAAGGGCGGCATATAAATCGAACCAATAACTAACTGACTAAGTAACTAACTAACTAACTAACTAAATAAATAAATAAATAAATAAATAAATAAATCTGAAAGGTCAGAATCTAAGTACATGCCATTAAAAAAAAAAGCACAAGCAAAAAAAAGGGGGGGGAGAAAGGAAATTTAAAACAAAAAATAGCAATTCAGAGAAAAGTAGAGGAAAAACAGTTCTCAAAGTCCCATAGCTGTTTTTATAATGAGTAAATAGAAGAAAAGAGTCAGTTTGGTGTAGTAGTTAAGGCTGAAAACTGAGAGTTGGTGGCACAAAGACACAAAGCCAGTGAAGTGACCTTGGGCCAGACATACTGTACCCTCTCACAGCTCAGGAAACAGGCAAGGGCAAATCACATCCAAAATCTTGCCAAGAAAACTGCAGGGTCTGGTCCAGGAAGTTGTCCAAGTCAACAATAATTTGTAGGTATCAATAGATACACACACACACACACACACACACACACACAAACAAAGGAAGGAAGTGGGAGAAGAAAAGCTTTCTAGAAAACATGACATCAAGATGGGGTTAGAATTGCAACATGTTATCTAGCAACTTCATGGTTTGAGAATAATATGCGTCTCTAGGAGAAAATTGTATAATTCTTTTTTGAGTGAACATTAACTTGGCATCATGAATACATGCAACAATATCACTCCAAATTGGTGACTTGCAAGCTATAGTATGTTGGCTTGCATTTAGATTAGGGATCCTAGCCAGAAAAGAATATTATGAACAGTTTTGGGGCAAAATTGGACTTTGGTTATGCCTGTATCACACTGGTCAAAATTCGCCAAACCTGACTGGTGCTCGTAGCCCAGGAAATGCTGTTTGTAGCACAAGTACAATGAAAGCTAATTGTTCATCTAACCAAAAAGCATTTAGTGAAAGCCTCCATTGACCAAAGCCATGATGGATTGTGGACCCCCAAGATCTGGGGTTCCATCTGTTGATGACCATGGCATACGGAACATTATAACTTGGAATTGACAAATTCAGAAATACAGCATTCTAGCTTCCCGGGAAAAGGAAAGCCAGAGGAAAGCTAGTATGCAACTAGCTTTGCATGCTACAATTCCTGTGGTGTTCTCTGATGGCAAACTATTAATGGGCAAAACTCTAACTTAGACACAAAGCACAACAGGGAGTTTTCCTTCGAGAACAGCGCAGGGAGTTGGCCTTGCTCAAGCCATGAATATCAATATCAATTCATTCTGTTTCTTGGAGCACTTGCACTTTTGATTAAATTCTCACTAAAAAGCGAACTTTGTCTCATGGCCTTATCTCTGTTTTGGTATTCACTGTACCATACACCGAAGCAAGTAGAAATCCCAGGGGAAGCTTGAAGCCTACTGTTTGCTGTGTAACTTATCCACAGCAAAACGTGGTCCTCAGCAATCACTTAAAAATGAAGACAACACAAAAAGTATATCGGTATACCTAACCTAACAGAATGTAAGAGGAGTAAATAGTAAAAGAGACTTAAGAAATAGAATGAAACAAACAAACAAACAAACAGAAAGACAGGTGTAGGTTGTGCATTTCTGCTCCAGGAGATTTAAGGCATTCCCTGCCTTTGTAGCAGGTGTCTGTTTGCTAATCAGATCAGGCAGATGACTTGACAGCCTTGCTGTTGAAGCTATTAAGCTGGAGTCATCTAGATTAGAACGTAAATATATAATTTCCAATCAAATGCAAGACAACAGATATTGCATTTTTGTCTCTCCAACAGAAGAGACTGGAAAGAGAAGAAAAGCCAAATTATAGGACTTCATTGATAAGCCTGAATGTGATTGTATGTGTAGACTGGATGGCCGTCTGCAACATAGAGAAGATCTGTCTGGGTACTATAACAAAGAGGAAGCTGTGATTTTGCTAGCCATTGCACAACATTTTCCAGGGGCAACTAATTAAGATCTCAGCTTGAGCTTAATTATACCTCTACTAACATGGAGGACAAAAATCACTAGAGCCATGAAATGAGACGTTTGCTAGAGATGTTGCCTGCTGTGAAACCAATGACTACATTGTCCTCTCTTTGGGGATCTGTGAAGTATGCAGAAGAGAGAAGGATTCAGGCTGCCGACTGTTTTTATCTTCCTTCTTCTGGCATGGCCCTTCCCTCTTCTAGCTACTGGCAAATGGGCACAAATGCAGCAGGTTGATCTTTTCTCCTACACTGCAGACAGCAGGATGAGGAATGGCTCTCCTAAAATCCCTCTGACGATCAGGCAACTCAGCTGGGATCGTCAGAACCTTTTGAAAGCATTTTTTACATGGTTTTACATGTAAAAAAAATGGTTTTAAAAGTAAACAAAAATTGGCCATGCCCACCCAGTCACATTACCCTCCCCACCAAGCCACGCCCACAGAACCGGTAGTAACAAATTTTAGATTTCACCACTGATTAATACCATTCCCAATCTTAAATAGGATTCTGGCATATTGGCAAATGAAGCTATATGATTTCCTTCTCATCCCAGTTATAATCTCCTAGAAGATAACCTGCCCATGCCAAATGCTGGAATAAAATAATTATTAGTATGACCTACAAGGGAAAAAAGCGTTGGCCAAGCTGTATAATTATTTATTGGATGAAGATAGAGATGAGGATATAATTAGAAACCAATTGAGAGCATGGGAGAGAAATATTGGACACTGTTTGGACTTTAATGAATGGGAAGAAGCCTGGAATAAAAATTGTAAATTAACTAGAGCAGCCACATATAAGGAAAACCATTACAAAATGCTTCATAGGTGGCATTTAGCACCTGCAAGACTAGCAAAGATGTTCCCCAATGCACAGCCAAATTGTTGGAAATGTGGCCATGGTCATGGCACCTTTTTTCATATGTGGTGGACATGCCCCGAAGCAAAAAGGTATTGGAGCAAAATTCGGAGATGGTTGAAAGATATACTCAAAGAAGAAATTGATTTGAATCCAGAAATATTTCTCCTGGGAATGGCAAAGAAAGGGTATGGAAAGGAAAAGGTCCACCTCCTAATACACATAGCTACAGCTGCCAGACTAGCATACGCTCAATACTGGAAAAAGAAAGACCTACCACCAGATGACCTTATAATTAATAAAATATTAGAGTGTGCAGAGATAAGTAAATTAACACACGAGATAAATGACGATGAAAACTCTGATTATGATACTGTGTGGGGAAGATGGTACGAATGGATAAATGATAGAATTAAGGAAGGAATAAAAGGTGCAGAAATTAATTAGAAATGTGTAGTATAAATGACACCAGACACTTACTCATGTATATATGTATAAACACTGCGAATCCGATGTTAAACAGAATCGTGACTATATTTTATTTGTGTAAAAAAAAAAAAACCAATAAAAATTGTATTAAAAAAAATAATTATTAGTATGACCTTTATGGGGACCCCCTTTTCTCTATAATTAATCACATAACACTATAAATGTGGATAGTCATATACATGCATGAGAGTGTTTTAATGATAGGATAGCTGAGAAGGAGAAAGGAAATCCTCACTTCTCAGTACCATGATCTCAGTAAAAATGACAAAGGGCTCACTCTATTAAAAGAAACCTGAGTGTAAGACATTTTGTAGATGTACTGTGTTTTCCCCGAAAATAAGACCCTGTCTTATATTTTTTTTGAACCCTGAAATGCGGCCGCGCGGGGGATTATGGGGGCGACGAGGCGCTCCCATGTGACACCTCTCCTGAGCGAGCTGCACTGGCTCCCGGTGGTCTTCCGGGTGCGCTTCAAGGTGTTGGTGACCACCTTTAAAGCGCTCCATAGCTTAGGGCCAGGGTACCTACGAGACCGCCTTCTACCACCAATAGCCTCCCACCGGCCAGTACGCTCGCACAGAGTGGGCCTCCTCAGGGTGCCGTCCGCCAGACAATGTCGGCTGGCAACCCCCAGGGGGAGAGCCTTCTCTGTGGCAGCGCCCACCCTCTGGAACAACCTCCCCCCAGAGATACATACAATAATAGACCTCTGGATTTTTCGTTGAGCCCTAAAAACCTATTTATTTCAACTAGCTGGGCTGGCTTGAGTTAAATTTTAAATTGATTTTAAATTGGGTTGTTTTAATTTTACGGCCAAAATATTTAATTATTTTAAACTGTTTTTAAATTTTGTATGTCCTGTTTTTTACTTTGGCTGTTCACCGCCCTGAGTCCTAATTGGAGAAGGGCGGTATAGAAATTGAAACAAATAAAATAAATAAAATAAATAAATGAAATAAGCGCTTGGCCTTATTTCTCTTATGTGCTCAAAAGCCCGATTGGTCTTATTATCAGGGGATGTCTTATTTTGGGGGAAACAGGGTAGTAGTTAAGCTGCCCCAGAGTAGTTCTCTAAGATTCATATCACAGAAAAGTCATGCTGCCTTTTAAGCTGCTACTTGATCATCTTCGGTTGGAGCTGCCTGGAAATTAAGCTGAGCATCTCTCTCCAGTGCTCAAGTCTTCAGGAGTTGGAGCATGGCTTCTCCCCTTCACTCTTTAGTGAAGCAGAGGGACTAGTCAATGTCATGGGCTATCACAACAGAAATGAAATATTTCCACTGGTCGCAATCCTATTATACAAGGGTATGAAGCTATTTTAACCTGACTTCTATGTTCACTTCAATCAATACATTTTCTGTGCAAAAGAACAAACCAATCTACAGGACGCTCTGTTTAGGTCTTAGAGCAGACCAGCACCTTTTCCTGCTGGGTGATAGAAGAGAGAAAGAGCCATATGTGCAATTTGGGAACCAGGCCAGAATTAGAAAAACACAGCTGAGTGGAAAGTTATTGGCAGCTTGCCTGAAGTGAGATATCTAAATCTCTGTCCTTGGCCACCCTGCCCAGTTCCTTACTCTTATGCCAGTAAGAAAACTCTAAATGTTGTGGGAACTGAGGTGAAATTGCATAGAGTTTTAATTCCTAAAATACCCCCATTCAAAATTTCCCAAGTAGCTTCACCTCGTTTTCCACTGGTTGTGAGTATTAAACAGAGAGAACTGTCAGAGTCTCAGCAGATAATCCTCTTAGTTGACAGGAATTTCCTGTGAATTAATTTGGAAAATTGATGTCTCCAGAGGCCTCGGTGCCAATGCAATCTGATGGTCACTTCCACTTTTCATTAAAAACTGGCTATCCGGCTGGAGACTAATCCTGTGTAAAGACCTTCTTCTTCACTGAGTAAAAATCCTGCCACTGATCGATAGCTTTCAGATCATTTAACAAGGCACTTCTATACCTGTATACCTTTAAGTAAGTCCGATAACAGTCATGTTTTCCTTCTGAAAAATTGATATTCGGGTTTTTTTCCTAACTGGATCCTTTCTTGATATGTTAGCATTCTCTTCTCAGAAAATCAGGCAGCCAGTCTGTCCAGGCAATTCTTGTGGTGGAAATAGAATGTTCTGGAAAGTGCCATGTCAAGGAACCTGGTTTACATTGCTGATCCTTCTCCTGCTTTTTCTATTCAGAATGGCTGGGGCAATTTCTTTCATCCCTGGAGAAACCATTTTTATCTCTAGGCTTTATTTATAATAGTTTTATTTTTTTTGGCATGCTTCGCTCTATCCCACTTTATAGTCAGCTACTGCCATTTTTAAATTCAACTGCTATTCTCTGGTGTGAACGCACCAGGAGGTACTCCTATAACTTAGCCAAGCAATGAAATAGTTTGATGTGTCTATTTTAGAAAGAGACAAAGATGGTGAGGATGATGATTTGGTATTTTTATCTTATTTGCTCTCGGTCCAACCACCTCTTCCTCCGTCCCATGCAGAGTTTCTAATGGCAATCAATGTTTATGCACTGAGAAAGTGATGGCTGTAAAAAAGGATTGGGCTCCTGCCTCATTCTCCCCATTCCCAGTACCACAGAACAGGAAGCTAGCAAGGACAGCTCTCTTATGCAAATGGTTTCTGCTAAAAATTCCCTCTTCTGCTCAGCTTTAAAACTGGCAGAAGACACGTCCTCTTTTGCATCTGGCCACCTTACACATGGGGCTGTAAATCTTTACAAAATTATGAATCCGGGAGCATATATTCCATAACTAAAGAATTAATAAATCTAGCTTCCCAGCAAATCTTACCTCCCCACCACCCCCGCCCAGCCAGCTCCACAATAAACTGTTTCTTGCCTTGTTAAAAATTCTGGCCAGGCGTACCCTGCAGCCTTGAGTTGGTTCCTTACTTATTTTCGGGGCAAAAACAAACAACGAAAACTCAAGCATCTCAAAAGAGAATTGTCAGCATTATTTCAGCTGATGATATTTTCCAGGATTTCTTGGGGAAAAGCCATGGTGAAGAAACTGGGATTGATCCTTCGATCAGTATTTAGCACAGTCTCCAATCAGACACAAAACAATGATGGTTCCTCCATAATCATATTGTGTCTCTGATGAACCTTCACCATTAGGCAAAGATAGAGAAAGTCCATCTATGTGGCAACTCAGGTAGGATGGTGAATTGGGGCTTAGATCACCACTCTCCCAACCGACCCTCAGAAGTATCCTCAGCACAGATGACTGGCTAGTAAAAATAAGGACCAGACTTGTGCTGAAATGGACAGGTTGACGTTGGAACTCAAAGATAAGAGTGAAACAGAATACTACGAAATCTGGAATAAACTATACTAATGGTTGGAGAGGAGTAAGAATGTCGGGATAAAGGGTTACTGATGAGTTGAAAGTTTAGAAACTTATATGCTAGTTTCTTGAAAGAGATAGGAATGAAATTGTTATGGATGTAAGTTCCATAGACATAAGAATTTTTGTGTTTGAACTGTGAAACAAGGCAGGGGTGGGTTCTACTTACCTTTACTACCGTTTGCAGCTGGGCCATGCACGCACTCTTCTGTGCATGTGCAGAAGCATTTTAGTGACATTGGGGTCAGTGGGCGGAGCCTCCCACCAGTTTTACTACCGGTTCTATAGAACCGGTGCGAACCAGAGGCAACCCACTACTGAAACAAGGTATATATTTGTATAACATAAAGGAATTGTATTAGTTGTAAGGTAAATGTGACGGAAATGTCTAAAGTGGAAATGTCAAACCATGTCCAATGTTTTTAATTGTATTATTAATAAAAAAACTTTTTAAAAATTTTTTAAAAAATGAGGACCAGATGCAGGCAGAGATAGGCAAGATCAGAAGGGATATGGCATGTTTGTAGTAGAGGCAGCAACTGATCTCTTACGGCAGGGCACAGTCAACCTGGACTATCCCTTTCTTGTTGCCTAAGAGGTCCATTGTGCAAAGACTAAAGCCAGCCTTCTCCAAGCAGGGTCCTTTAGATGGTCTACATCTGGAGCCTTGGAGTAGTCCAACATACAGGTGGTCCCTGACCTACAACAGTTCATTTAATGACTGTTTAAAGTTACAATGTCAGTGAAAAAAGTGGCGTATGACTGTTTTTCCACCATTGCAGTATCCCTGCGGTCACATGATCAAAATTCAGATGCCTGGCAACTGGTATGTATTTATGATGGTTGCAGTGTCCTGGTATTCTCCCTTTTGAGACCTACTGACAACCAAAGTCAATGGGGAAGCCAGATTCACTTAACTGTGCTACTAACTTAACAATCGCAATATGGTTCACTTAACAACTGCAGCAAGAAAGGTTGTAAAATGGGTCAAAATTCACTTAAGAACGGTCTCACTTAGCAATAGAAGTTTTGGGCTCAATTGTGGTCGTAAATTGAGGACTACCTGTATTTGGAGAGCAGTGGATAGAGAAATGTTGACTTACCCTCATCTTACATGCCAGTGGGAAAGGGGGACTGTAAGATATATAAACCTACCAAAAGGAACACAGTGATCTGTCATATTTTTAACATTTTTGTACTAAGAATGCTGGAGCAACCCTCTTCTATGAAGGCTAAAACCTTTCCAAGTATTGTTTTCATTTGTGTTTTATGTCTGAATTTGTTCTCTCTTGGCACCAATTTAGGATTCTCCTGCCATCATTGAGTGTATCCGGTGACCATAAACTGAATAAGATTGATCTATACTTCACAGAAAGTAAAAATAATTGCTAATGGAGATGTAACAAAACCCTGTGAAATACAAAAAGAACAAGACCAGGAAGTCCATTGTCTCCTCTAGTTTTGGTTCTTGAAACACTGAATAGAGACATAAGACGAGAGGATTGTGGGAATAAAGATTAAAGAAAAAGCCTGTAAATCAAGGGTTTTTGAAGATGACTTGGTGTTTGGTTCTGGAAGATCCTTTAAAGGGAATTGAAATATTAATGGGCAAATTAAAAGGATTTGGTGCATGAATAATAAACAGAAGCTGAAGATGCTAAGAAATAATATGTAAAAATAGGAACTCAAACAGAATTGATGAATACAATATGTTTTATGATGGCAAAGAAGATAAAATACCTGGCAATCACTATGGCAAATATTAATAGCATGTTATTTTAAAACAACTGTTAAGAAATAGAATGAAGGTTTTAAAAAGATATGTTAAGACAGAAGAAATTACAACTGTCATTGCTGGGGAGAATTTCTGTGATAAAAATGAACACCTTGCCTAGAATAGTGTTTGTGTTTCAGACAATACATGTTTTGACCACTGATACAGCATTTAATCAGTGGCAAGAGAATACATCTAAATTTGTGGGGCAAAGTTAAAAAAAAGAAGAAGAAGCAGCAGCAGCACAAGTTAAATATAAGATGTTAAAAGATGTGAAGAAAACAGGAGAATTGGGTTACCTGATTTGAAATTACATTTTGCAGCTAGCTGTTTGGTTGGGATGAAATAATGTGTGTTGCTGAGAAATAGAAGGCTTTTGGAGTTAGAAGGATTGGACCTGGGATTTGAATGGCATCGATATTGGTAGCATGATCGAGTTGAGGTTAATGTGGATTTTAAAAGTAATTGTGTTAAATGTGTCATATTGAGAATATTGAATAGATACAAACCCAGGTTGTGTCCCGAAATACCTTTGTGAACCTCAGCACAACAATCATTTTATAGATGAGAAAGTCTCATCTATAGATGAGTCTCCGGAGAAACGTGGCATATAAATTGAACTAATAAATATAAATTGAACTAATAAAAAGCAAACACAAATGTTTAACTTATCATGCAATCCTAGAATTTTGTCAAGGGGAGTATGAAATAAAATCAAGAGGAGCACTGATGGCAGTTATTCTCTTATTTACAATTCCTAGAAAGCTCTAAAGCAGGCAGAAGAATTTATGGTCTTAAACATTGTAAGATTGGGCTTGAAATGGAATTATGTACAAATGATGAACATGTAATTCCTAAAACATAAAAACTTTTATTGACATTTATTGATATTTAAAACAGAACAACAAATGAAAGAAGTATGAGAAAGTGAGTTAAAATGTTGATTATGATATATATAGATGGAACAATAGGAATACACACACACATACTTATCTACATCTATCTGTCTGTCTGTCTGTCTGTCTGTCTATCTATCTATCATTAAAATGTAGCATAAATTTCAATCCTTGTATAGCGATTTATATCTATACAAGGATTGAAATTTACACTATGTTCTAATTTTACAGAGAATTTTTATAAAATGATTTACCATTAGTATAGGCCACCAGAGAAATTGTCTAGAATGAGAATACAAATTTGTATCGGAAATATGAACAAGAAGGAACATTTTATTCCTTCTTTGGTGGACAGTAAAAAAAAGCCAAATATATTTTGGATAGAAATATAAATACTAATTTAGAGGATTTTAAAATTAATATACCAAGAGGTTTTTGTTTTGGGATGGATAGATAAACAGTTGGAAAAAAGTCATGGAACTTTGTTTTTGTACATGATAACAGCAGCAAGATTGTTGTATGCACAAGTATGGAAAGATTTGATACTACCCACCATGGAGGAATGGTTGGGGAATATGATGGAACTGGTTGAGATGGCTAAATTGATTTCTTTGATTAGAGAAAAGATAATGGAAACTCCTTATAGGCTTGAAACAGAAAAAAATATACTTATGATTTATGTTTTTGGTGATTAGACAGGATAGATTATATAAAGGAAGTTGTGTTCTAATCATAAAGAGATACATTCATATTTATAATTGCTGCAAAGAAATTTGGAAGTCACTTCTTTGTATCTTTTTTCTTTCTTTTCTATTTTTCTTTTACTACTCCCTCCCCACTTTCTTGCACTTCTATCTTTCCCTTTGACCTCTTATATTAGTTTGGCTTTATTTTCCTTTTTAAAACTCTTTAATAAAATTATTAGTTTGGTATAGTAGCTAAGGTGCTGGCCTAGAAACCTGGAGACTGGGAGTTGTAGTCCTGATTTAAGCATGAAAGCAGGCTGGGTGACTGGGCCAGGCTGGGCCAGTCATTCTCTCTCAGCCCAATCCACCTCACAGAATTGTTGTGGGGGAATATACCGTAGTAGGAGAAAGGAGTATTAGATAGGTTTTCAGCCTTGATTTATTTATAAAAATAATAAAGCCAGATAAAAATCATGTAACTATATTCCAGTGATCAAGTACAGCCTGTACTTCATTTTCAATTATGGGACAATCTCATGCAGGACATATAGTTTGTTGAACAGCAAATGGTCATATTTAAGACAGAGAAAAGAAACAGACATCTGCTGCTGTATTCTCTTTTGCATCCTTGGAGGGAGTTGCCAAGTATGACCATGTCTACAATATGCCCTGCATTGCCCTCAAACAGTTTCAAAAGGTAATGAAGAAGTAAGTAATGGACAGGGGGAGAGAATGGAAAGAGAGAACATGGAAGACAGTGAGATGTGAAGAAAGACAGAGCTTAGGCATTATGTCTAAAGCAGTGGTGGGTTGCTACCAGTTTGCCGCAGATCGGGCGAACCGGTAGCAGCAGTGGTAGCAAGCTCCGCCTACCCGCTCAGACAATTCTGTGCATGCACAGAAGCATTGCGTGCACGAGCAAGGGCCCACGCACCCACGAATGAACAGGTAGCAATGGGTTTTGAAACCTGCCCCTGGTTTAAAGGTCCTCAGATGAACCATCTTGCCAGGTCCATCTCTACTCTACCCATTCATCTTTTAACAATGGATGGATATCATGGCTAGACAGCAGAGATGATGGTATTTCTCACCATTGCTGATGTCTGATATAGACTTGGAAACAGCTGGCCTTATTTCAGGTTGAATCTCTCTTTGTTCAGTTTCCATCCAATATTCCTTGTCCACCTGACTATCACATTATGAACAGCAATGTATAATAGACACAAGAGCAGTGCATAAACACTGGGAATGGAAACCTCTGATTTTTCAGATGCTGCTGATGTACAGATCTGAATGGCCAACATTTTTGGCCATGCTGACTGAAACTGTTGAGTGTATAATCCATCAATATCTAGAAGGCCCCAAGGTGATATGTTAGATGAGCCCTCACATTGAAAACAAGTTCAATTTCATGTTCTCTACCTCTTACTAATGCACATAAAGGTTTATTTTGTAAATAAACACCTAAAAAGCCAAGGTTGTAACTGGAACAAACTTTACAATATGTTAAAGAAATTGTCTATAGTGACATATAACATCATATATGCAATGGGGCAGGTTGTTTAAGAGATCACCTCTCCTCAATTTCATCTTCCTGCCCTATCAGAAAGAAGAACATCAGAGGCATGTTATGGATTCTGTCTACTGTCTACTAAGGTGTGTCATCTGACAGGCCCTTTCCTTTGTGACACCACCCCTTTGAATCCTGACCTTGTTGTGACCCAGGACCAAGTAAGTAGTAGGAAAAACAGTCAGTGAAAAAACAAACAAACTATTTGAACAGCTGAGAATTACTTCATTCCCAGTGTCATTCAACTAAATTAAAGCAAATTCCTCCCACACAAATTCCTATCTCAAACCTTGGTTCAATTAGGCAAACTGCCAAAGGCCTTTCTTGGCAAATGTTCAGAAGTCACAGATACAAAAATAAATACAAGATGTAGATGAAGAAGAAGATGAAGCTACCAACGTTGTTTTCCGGCAAAGCCCAAACGCCATTGCTGATCTGTTTTAAGCCTTATGGAAGGGGCCAATCATCTCTTGGCCCTACTCCTGAGTTGTCCTCTTTGCTTGAGCTGCTCTTGCCTTCTGGCAGCTCTTCTCATGTGTGCTTTAGGAACAGGCTCCTCCTATTCCACTGCCTCACTCCTATCAGTCTCTGGAGGCTCTGGAGTCCGCACCTCACTCCCTGATGGCCCTGGCCCCATCTCTGCCTCTGACGCAGAGCCCTCATCCGGGCCTTCCCCAGCCTCCAAGACTGGCCCATGGTCTTCCTCAGCCTCATCACTGTCTGACTCTGCTGCCAGCTCCGCAGACTGCTGGCGGACCACAACAGACCCTTCTGGCCTTTCAGAAGGGTCTGAAGACGTGACTTTGCTACAGCACTTGTGGATCTGGCACAGGGGTGAAATGCTACTGGTTCGCACTGGTTCGGGCAAATCAGTAGTAATAAAAGCTACTGGTTCATTTGAACCGGTATTTCCGAAGATCAGCTGTGCCACGTGATTTATATTCACTAGAAAGCAGGAAATTTTGCTTTCTAGTGAATCTAAATTGCACAGCACAGCTGTCCCCCCTCCCTCACTGTTCTACTTACCTTCTTAAGCTTCCTTTTCCCACATGCAACATGCATTTGGCGACCACCCTACATGTGCGGGCAGCGAACAGGTGGCAAAATGCAGAGGATTTCACCACTGATCTGGCAGCGGTGTAGAACCTGTTCATTCAAGGGCTGGATAAAACTGGACCGTATCTCTCCAATTGCCCAATCAGTTCTGACAGGAGGGGCATGCTCTGCATCTCTTTAGTTAAGGAGTTTCACTTAGCAGAGCACAGCAGGTATAATGGGTATGTGGAAAAGATCTTGGGAGACAGAGGGAAGAGCCATGGCCAGGGGAACAATTAGACAAGAGGCAGTTTAGCCTGCAAAAAAAGAATGTGAATGTGGGAAACATCTCAGAAGGAATCCTTCCTAGTTCATACGATGTTCATTTCAGTCTTGCAAAATTCCATTAATCTAACCTTGTAATAAATCAGTATTAGTTCACTGGTCATGCTTTCTATCTGAATTATTACACTAGGATGATAGCAGGAGAGCCCCCCCTTTTTTTGTTGTGGCACCTATTCTCTGGAATGCCATCCTTTCAGAGATCAGATTAGCCCCATCCTTGTTCAATTTTCATACGGCCCTGAAGACATGGCTGTACGCCCAAGCCTGGGGCTCTAAGGCTGTTGCCAGACTATGTGGAATGTTGAAGTGTGGCTTTCTGATTTTTTTTCAGCTGCTTTGGGTTTCATATTATTGTATCTATTTTTATTGTTTTTAATATTGTAAACTGCCCATAGTCAAGATGTGTGAGATGGGAGGTAATATAAATCCTCTAAACAAACAAATAAACAAACAATGGATTATATTCTGTGGCTGATTATGTTTTATAGTTTTAATACGGTTATGTAATGAAGGTTTTGCATGTTTGTTATTTTCATTTGTATTTTATTTATTGTTTTGATATGTTTTTTAGTGGTTGTGAGCTGCCCAGAGTCACATATGTGAGATGGGTGGCTATATAAATCAAACAAATAAATACATTTATATGAACTGAATGCTGTTTTGGGGAATGAAGTATTCTCAAAAAAAGGAATGTAGTAGCCTTCATCCCCAGCACCACAGGAAAAGCTTTCTCTATCTCTTTTCTGAAACAAGTGATAAAAAAATAACAAAACAACATTGTATGTGGTTAGGAAGGATGACTACAAAATTGCATTTTCTCTCTCCCTCCCAACACCCCAATATTCAATGAACACAATCTAGATTTCCAGCAAGATGACAGACACCTTTAAATAAAATGTAGAACCAAAAATAACAGAGTCTTTAGTACCATTTTAGCTTCTCCTCTTGCTTATGAGCAGATAATGGGATTAAGGAGGATTATCTCCCCATTCTCATCCTGGCTCCTCAAGTGTGGGGAGGATAAATGTGAAACAATGAAGTATCCAACTTGTTTCCACTTAATGCTTCGTAATGTGAATAGAACTATTTCTCTCTGTGTCCCTAAGGTTGGGGAAGAAAGAGAAAGGCGGAGAGAACTCACACAGAGAAGAAGGCTGGTTCATTGTCAGCCAAACCAAATGCTTGCAGATCAAGTCATCATTTCAATTTCTGAGAGCCAAATATGCCTAGCTGCACTTTCTGTATTGCCAAAGATCCTGTTCCACTTGCCACTGCATGGCATGGAAAAATTCTTCTGGCATGTTTTCTGGTCTTTGGACAAGAGGCAAACTTTTGGGAATTTGCCTGTCATGCTTGGTTAGGTCTAGGACCTTTCTGGGACCCTAAATATCAGCCTCTAAATGAAATAGGATATAGGAGTCCAGATCTGGGAAATTCGGATGCCAAGGAAACATCACATAAATTCTGAAGAAATGTTTTCAAAGGTTGAAATTTTGTAGGCAAAAGGTAAATTGAACAGGATACTGAGTTTTTCCAAGGAGTCTTTCCATGATTTGAGATTGTCATATTTTACTTTTGCTCTCTTCTTGGAGGTTGTTATGCTTTTATTTTGTATGAGAACACACAAATATGTTAAATAACTATAAACCTATTATATGCATGCCATTATGCACCACTATGTGGTCATATTTGGGTTGAAGAAAATGCAGAGGTCAGCTAAGAAAATAGCAAAGGGATACAAAAAATTCTGATTTTGGTGTCATCTAGGGATCATCTGGTTTTCTGCAGTTCAGATATGGCACATCTATAATTATGGCTCTACGTATTCTTCTTCAAACTGCAGTTGAACAGTACTAGAGACATTCTGTGAGGGTAAATAGGAGAAGGGTGGATTCCTTTGAACTGTGATGCTGGAAAAGACTATTTTGTGTCCCATGGACTACAAAAATAACAAAGATGTCCTAGCCCAGGGGTCTGCAACCTTAAACACTCAGAGTCATTTGGACCTGTTTCCCACAGAAAAGAAAACACCGGGAGCCACAAAACCCTTCCTGTGCCTGACTATTTCTTGAGTGTCCACAAAACTAGCATATGTAGTTGAATTAAACGTTCTGTTTTCTTCTGAAACTTTTCTTTTCTTGGATTTATCCATGGTTGGCCTACCGGGGGTTGAAAAGCTCAATAAATTGTGTACCAGCGGGTGTCACACATTGGCAGTTGTGACACATATTTTGAGTGACAGGGAGCCATAGCAGAGGGGTGAAAGAGCCACATGCGGCTCCAGAGCCACAGGTTGCTGACCCCTGTCCTAGCCCAAACCTCACTAAAAATATCACTTGAAGCCAAGAACACAAATAGAGGCTGTCACACTTTGTCATGTCCTGAGAGCTGACTCACTCACTCAAAAAGTCAATCATGTTGGGAATGATCTGTGGAAAAAGTAGAAAGGGCTGCCCTAGTACCCACTGGCAGGACACTATAAAGGATAACACTGAGATGAACATGGCAGATCTAAAGGGGGTGGTGCAAAACAAAGGGGCATGGAGAATGCTGATCCATAGAGGGGCTGTCATGATTGAATGGCTGACGACCACTTGGAAAATGATGCCAATATCCATTCCAGATATAGTCAGATATAGGCCACATATTACATGCTACACCATTTTTTATTTCTCATGAGAATGCTCAGAAAGGTGGTACCCTCACTCTCGATTTTGCTTACACTGTTCTGTGCATTTAAGCACACAAGATGAACCTGATAACATACAAATAGTATTTAAAACATTTTATGGGTATGTGTGTGTGTTGTTCATATCATATCACAGCATGTGATACCATGAGGTTTATTGGGTGTTTTATTCTTCTTGATATTTATATTATATTATTTGCAAAAAAAGTTGATTATTATTATATTTGAACCTTCAAGACAATGTTGATTCCTGCCTGAACAAATCCCTGCAGTTTTCTTGGCAAGATTTCAGAAGTGGCTTGCCATTGCCAACTTCCTAGAGCTGAGAGACAATGACCGACATCACCTAGCTGGCTTTGTGCCTAAAGCAGGAGTGAAATCCAGCAGGTTCTGACAGGTTCTGGAAAACCGGTAGCGGAAATTTTGAACAGTTTGGAGAACCGGTAAATACCACCTCTGGCTGGCCCCAGAATGGGGTGGGAATGGAGACTTTGCAATATCCTTCCCCCTGGAGTGGGGAGGGAATGGGGATTTTGCAGTATTCTTCCCCTGCCATGCCCACCAAGCCAACCACGCCCACCAAACTATGCCCACAGAACCGGTAGTAAAAAAATTTGGATTTCACCACTGGTCTAAAGTGGGACTAGAACTCACAGTCTCCTGGTGCCTAGCCTGGTGCCTTAACCAGTGCACCAAAGTGACTCTTGATATGGTATATCATATGATACAATATGATATATCACTAGCAATAATGAATTTGTACAATAAAGATCTGTTCCTTGATTTCTTTGACAGCATCTATTGTTTTTTGGATTCAGAGATTTTGATAAGAGAAATAGAACAATGTTTGTAATTTTCATGCTTAGCTTTCTAACTGGCCAGAGTTTACTGCTTACCTTCAGCCATGCAGGGCAATTCTTTCCTTATGGACTAAGTTGATTGTCTCCAATGCTACTCTTGGCTGTTCTTAGGCCAACTTCAGACATTCCAATCTGAATTGCATTCAGTTGGCAACATGGTTGGGCTGGTGCTCAGTCAGAACTATAGCCCAGTGATGAAATCTAAATTTTTTTACTACCAGTTCTGTGGGCATGGCTTGGTGGGTGTGTCAGGGGAAGGATACTGCAAAATCTCCATTCCCTCCCCACTCTGATGCCAGCCAGAGGTGATATTTGCCGGTTCTCCAAACTACTCAAAATTTCTGCTACCAGTTCTCCAGAACCTGTCAGAACCTGCTGGATTTCACCCCTGCTATGGCCCCATAAGAATTGATTGGTCCTTTCCCTATTTCTGTCCTTTTCCATCCAGAAAGCAGGAAGGCAAACATCCCTGGCTGAATCCTATGTGCTCGACTAGTGCCTACCTTTTCTTTTAACGACTGTTACCTCCTTACTAGTGCCTGTGTCACAAGGATGCTGACTCCCCAGCCCCCTGCTCTTTACGGTATTAATTTTAAAAATATTTTATTATGTTATAGAATATAAATAATAGCTAAGTACAAGAAACTGGAAGCTATTAACACTGCAATGATTAAGGTAAATTAAACCTTTCAAAAAAGAAAATTGATATCAAATATAATTCCCAAAATGTAAATGGTCAGAGAGCTGCTTAAATTATATAGCTAAATACAACCTTGATGAAAAATTGCCAAAAACATTGGATTATTAAATTGTGTAGATGATGATGACTATAATGTTGATAAGAAGTTGCAAAGTACATTGAATTATTTTGTAATATGAAAAACAAAAGTTTAGGTCATTGAGCTTGGTACTAACCAGAATCTCCACTGCATAGCTATTTATTGTTATTTATGAAAATTTTAAAAAGAGGTGGAGGGGGAGAAAAAAGAGAGCTGTTTGGAAAAAGTATATGT
The DNA here is from genome assembly GCA_022577455.1 of Arizona elegans. Lineage (NCBI taxonomy): Eukaryota > Metazoa > Chordata > Lepidosauria > Squamata > Colubridae > Arizona > Arizona elegans. The sequence continues at coordinate 14,676,498 of JAKOOJ010000003.1, forward strand.
TATAGACAAGTGTTTCTCAACTTTGGCAACTTTTGAAACATTGCTGTAGGCAGGATCCAATCTGGGTTGATCACTGGGACCAGAGGTTTAGTCTTCTGAGCTTTCAGACATGTGCTGGAGCCCACCTTCAGGGAACCTCTCTCTCACCAAAATGGGATGGGCTCCAGCACAAATCTGAAAGCTTGGAAGACTAAACCTCTGGTACCAGGGACTAACCCAGATTGGATTCTACAACATTATCCTGGGTCACATATATTTGCCTTTCATTTGTACTGCTGTAGGCATTTGGTTTGCTAATGTCCCCCTTCTCTGTATTCGGACTGTATTCGGTCCGAATACAGAGAAGGGGGACGTTAGAAGACCAAATGCCTACAGCAGTACACTTATGTTTAAACTGTTTTAAAATTCATGCTATAAATATTTATATTTGTCTTGCTGCATGACGTGTTGTCAGTCATTTGTGCTTAAATTTGGTTAGGTTTTTGTTATGGATATCCTTATGGTATTATACCATGTTTCCCTGAAAATAAGACCCTGTCTTATATTTTTTTTTGATCCCCGGAATAAGCACTTGGCCTTATTTTTGGGGAGGTCTTATTATATTGGGGCGTGCGGAGCAAGATGGAGCTCCTCTTGCCATCTTACCTGATTTTCAGCTCTGCGTTTAAATGTTTTTGGGGAGGGCTTATTTTCAGGGGGAGGCTTATTTTAGTGCATGCACTCAAAAGCCTAATTTGGCTTATTATCAAGGGATGTCTTATTTTCGGGAAAACACGGTAGTTGCTGTCAAGCCACAATAATCAAGGCAACAGGAAACAGTTCCCATGGTCCCTTCTTCTGAAGGAACCATGGGAACTCTGTGGCTGGGGGAAAAATGGATAAAAACAAAGCACCAATATTCGCACATTGCAACTTAAAGGAAAATAAAGGAAGAAAAATTCTGCAATATTCTGGGCAAGGGGTGGAAAGAGAAAGTTAACATGTTTCACCAAACTGGAGCAGAAACAAGAATTGTCTATTGTGGCTTGAAAAAGTTGAATGGAGCTTGAACTTCTGTGACTGAGTATAGTTCATTGACTTAATGAGCCATTGTTGGGTCAACCTTGAGATTAGTAATCACATGAGCAACTGCTGACCAGCAGAAATCATAGCAGCCCAACATGAAATGGTACATAAGGCAGCAACCAGCTATTGGAGGAGAGGAACTATGGACAAGTACTATGGACAATCAGAACTGAGTTGCTACTAGAATGAAGCAAAGCACTAGGGCCATCCTCTTTGGAGGCATCTTAGGTCAAAAAACAGAATTTATGAAATAAGATGGAAGGAGGAGGGGAGTGGGGAAGGAGGAGGAGGAGAAACATCATCAACTGTTTCTGCATTCAGAAAACTTATCAGTGATGGACCAAGCAGAAAGTGCTGATTTGCTTTCACTAGAAAACCTGCACTACAAGCGCTCTCTGTCTTTTTCTTGTATAGAAGAATTGGGAACCGTTGAGTTAGGAGATTTCAAACAATTGTCTAGGGCTGGCAAAGAAGATTCTGCTCTGCCAATGTGAGTTTTCAATAGCTTAAGAAGCACAAGATGCTATGCAATTCAGATGGAATTTTGATTCATCTTGGCAACGTTGGTGGCCAGGTATTCTGTCCAGATAGCAGTTAGCAATGGCCCAAAGCTGGTGGATTTCTAAGCCTTTTTACACTTTCTACTTGTGCCAGAAAATCAAGCACCAGTTACTTACCTTTCCATGAAAGGTACCTTTGAAGCCACATGGTTCCATGAATAGACTTTTTGCATAAGCTCACTCCTGCTGACTTCCTCTAGTATATGACAGCTTTCTATTTATCATGGTGCAGAAAACAAGAAAACAAAAAGAAAATAGGATAATGTTAACCTCCGGGACTCTTAGCCACACATTTGGAATATAAAAGACAGGCTGGGCCACTCTTGCAAAATGGCTCCTGAGGGTTGCCCAGTCACAAAATGGATGCCTTAGAGGCATAACCAGAATGATAGAATGATAAAGCTGGAAAAAGTCTTGTAGATCATCAAGTCCAACCTGTAGCTTCAAATTAAGCCATTACCCTCAAATAGCTCTCCAGTCCCTGTTTGAACAGATTTAATGAAGGGGAGTCACCTTTTTCTATATAATTGGTTCCACTGTCACATTGTTCTTACTATTTGGAAGATAAATCTAATATTCAATTAGAATCTGTCTCCATGTAATTTAAACCCATCATTCCATGCTTTGCAGCTTGGAATGATAGAGCAGACATTTTGTATGTCTTCGATAGGTCACCCTTTCAGGTCTCTGAAGACTAAAGTTGTATTCTCTTCATTCTGTCAATCATCACATCTCAAGGCTAAACATGCCCTGTGCCTCGCCTCTTACAGTCTTTTAATGATTCCAAGTAGTTCAGCCCATCTTCTGCCATTTTCTTTTCACTGTATCTTATTTTGTTCTGCATTTTTAAAAATCCACTGAACTCAATAGCCTGACCATAGAGAGCATGTGGGGGAACCTGAAGCTCTGAAACAAGTCCTGATATTGTATTTTAATTATCTAATTTTGGTGCTATACTGAAAAAAAAAATATGTACACATTTGATTATTTAAAATATTCATCCCAGCCCACACTTTCATAGAAAGAGTTTTGTATTGCCTTGAGCTCCTGCATAACATGTGCATTATGATTCTAACAATAGATAAAATAAAATAACTATTAGGGTGGGATTCTCTGTATGTGGTGCTCCAGCTAATTCCCTCCATTTTTCTTATTGTTTTCCATCCAGCCCTTGATTTCTAGTCTACTTTCAAAAATGTCCCACCTGGGCAAATATTCAAAATAGGATCTGACCAACTCAGATTAACATTGAATTATTACTTCTGTGAGAGGCCATTTGATGTACTGGATAAAGTATCAAGCTATAAACCAGGAAACCATAAGTTCTAATTTCCCCCCACCCCGCCTCAGGGCACAAAGCCAGTTTGGCGTCCTTGGGGCAGTCATTTTCTCTCAGCCCTAGAAGGAAGACAATGACAAAACACTTACAAAATCTTGCCAAGAAACAACAGGGGCTGGTCTAGGCAGACAGTAAATTTAAAATAGACCTAAAGGCACACATAAAATAAAATAAAAAATTACTTCTGTGATTTAGAAAGTATATTTCTCTTGAGACAGCCTAAAATTGCTGTCCAAAATTGTTGGTAGCCATATCACACCGCTGACTCATATTTAATTGCAATCAAGTGGCTTTCGGAACAAGCTATTGTGATAGCCTGGAAAAGATGGAAAATGGAAGTTTTGGGCAAGTAGGACACATAAACAGAGAAATATCTAGTGCTAAGAAAGGAGAGGGAGTCAAGATATCAGCAAATAAAGGAATAAGAAAAAAGAAAGGAAAATGAGACATTTTTAAAAGAAAGTTAGGAGAAACCACTTGGAAAAATGTACAGCTAGGCAGGAATACTAAAAGAGTAATCGCAGAAGAGTTTTGACAGAGCCAAATGAGCTTAAGGGAAGATGGGAAGAATGAATTGAAATTTTTTGACAAATGGAATTATAGAAAGATAAAAACATTTGTAGGGAGATGGTATATTCAAAACTCCACTCCACTAGACATGAGATATGACAGGCAATAGGATAGCTGTCAAATTGGAAAGAACTCAGCACAGATGACATGTTTATTATTTAAACCACCAGGAAGAAACTGTTAAAGTGTTTAGAGCTGTGTACCAAACAAATATGGAACAAGATAAAAAGATTGAGATTGAGAAAAAAAAATGCATATATTTATAATGAAGAAGCAAGAGACTAAGCAAATTACCCAGTGGTGGGATTCAAATAATTTAACAACTGGTTCTCTGCCCTAATGATTTCTTCTAACAACCAGTTCACCAAACTGCCCAGAAAGTTAACAACCGGTTCTCCCAAAGTGGTGCGAACTGGCTGAATCCCACCATTGAAATTACCCAACCATTGCACTAAATTTTCTTAAGTTTTGCTTAAAACCTTGCAAAGAAGAACAGAGCCATACATGGAGAGAGAAATGCTAAAAACGAACAGCAGATTTCAAAAGAAGGTAGATCTATTAATCGATGGAAAATAGAGGTAATAGAAAAATATGAGAGAAAATTTTCCTTTGTGGATTATAGGAAGAACTTTGTAGATCATGCCAGAACATGGAACATATTAAGGCAATGGATTATTCATACAAGCATAATGAATTTATAACGAGAAGAACCTACTATAAGAACTGGACATGGAGACAATTTTGGTCATCTTGGTAGATATGTCCCTACTCATGCTCCTGGATCTCGATGAAGGCTTGGATGAAATTTAACATACCAAAGCTGGATCTAGATAAGAATTTCTGATTGATCATTAATGAATCTGATGAATTTCTGATTGATCAATTAATGTATCTGATCAGGGTGAAGTTTTCCTCCTCTGTATGGAGTCCCACTCCTCATTTCCAGCGCTGAACGCCTCCTAACTCTATACTTTCCCAGAGAATTCAGGCTCAATTGTGGTTGATGCTTGGATGGAAGATACTAGCAAATTCCTGTGCAGCCGAGATGAAAGCAGCAGCAAACCATTTCTAGAAAACTACATAGATACATCATGTACTCACCTGAGTTTATTTATTTTATTATTAGATTTATATCCCACCTTTATCTGTATGACCCATGGGGCTATTCCTGCTGGGTTAAGTGACTGGGTGAAGGTTACCCAGCTAGCTTTCATGCACAAGGGAGGACTAGAATTCACATTCTTCTGGTTTCTAAAGCAGAAGTGCCTTAAACGCTACACCAAATTGGTTCTTAAGCTGACCTTGATTGGAAGGAAACTTTATCTTTAAAAACAAAGAGCCCATTGTAGATTAAGAGCACTGTCTGCTTGATTCCCTCCAGGCAATTTGTTTCACTAAAGGTATCCCTCCTCCCTAGTGTATGTAGATATTAATAAGTAATTATTTAATGTTTCTGAGACCATGCATTTTGCAGATAAGTTGAGAAAAAGCATGGTACTCTTTCCCCAGCTTACGTTAGCCCTCATCCTGGCCAGACCAACATTCACTTCCCCTAGTAGTAAAAAGTAAAATGGTGAGAGCAGCTGCCAACCAACATCTTTAATGTATCTATCATGTAGTTTACTCTCAATAGCCACACCTTTGGGTTAGACTGTCCCAGCTTTGAGTTAACCAAAGCAGACAGATTTACAATTAAACTTGGAACCGGGTGGCATCCACCAGAAAAAAAAAAATCTGGCTGAATATGTAGATAAGAATATATCTACATATTTAGGACAGTACATTGGTTTCTTGTATTTCTATGTCCCTCATTTTTAAAAATGGTATTTTAAAGCAGAAAGTCATCCTCGGGAGAAAGAAAAAAAAAAGGGGGGGGGGGAGAAAATGTCACTCTGATGGCAAGTTTTCTGAAATTGGAATCATTTATCCAATCATATCAGAAGTGGAAGAACCAGTCTCCCCTAGAGTTTAATTGACAAAGATAACAATGAAGCATACCCAGAGAAAATTGTGTGTGGGTGTCTGTGAGGGTGTGTGGTAGTTGAGTGTTATTGTGGGGGGAAGAGAGAGGAGCCTTCATTTCAGACAAGTGTTTGGGAACAGAGGAACTTTTGATTTAGTTAAGTCTTTGCTTACTTGGATATGTCCTTTGAGCATGGGATCGGCCTATATTTTGAGAGTTACTATCTCAGAAGGAGAGGTAGTATCTTTGAGGGGACAAATACAAATAGTCCTCGACTTACAACCGTTTGCTTAGTTACCACGGCACTGAAAAAAGTGACTTATAACCTTTTTTCATAGTTATGACAATTGCAGCATCCCCATGATCACAGGATTTACATTCGGCTGCTTGAGATCTGCCTCACATTTATGACGGTTGCAGTGTCCCAGAGTCACGTGATCCCCTTTTGTGACCATCTGACAAGAAAAGTCAATGGGGAAGCCAGATTCACTTAACAGCCATGTTGCTAATTTAACAACTGCAGCGATTCACTTAGCAAATGTGGCAAGAAAGGTCGTAACAGGGGACAAAACTGACTTAAGAAATTTCTCACTTAGCAACGTAAGTTTTGGACTCAATGGTGGTCATAAGTCGAGGACTACCTGTAATAGGCTTTTTCTTTATGATTCTGAAATGTATAGTAGGCAGAGCCGATGAATTGTGACAACCTGGCTTTGGAAAGAAAAGACAGATAACAAAAACCAGATCGTGGCTTTCCACCCGGTGTTAAAGGAGACGCTGCCTAATGTCCATTACAAGGACATTAGAAGGTGGTAGCATCCGTAGAAAGGGACATATTTAGAGTCCTTTTAGTAATATGGAATTTAGAGGCATTGGGCAGACCAAAATAAGGGTATGCCATAATATTATCAGATGTGACTATCAGCCCTTTGAGGTAATGCAGACAAGAAGCACAAACCATGTGTACTGACACTACTTTTATTGTAAGGTTACAGTAACATACCTTGCATCAGGAGTGGGTTCTACTTACCTTTACTACCGGTTCACAGGCGGAGCCGCCCACCACTTCTATAGAACCAGACAGAACCGGACACCACTGCCTTGTACGTCTGACAGCATTTCTCCCCAACTTTATTTTTCCTTTCCAGAAAACTAGGGAGGGTCCCTTCTGAGACGCTTTCTCTACTCTCATTCCTCCTGTGGGCCAAGAAATCTTTTCCACAACAGTTGTCTAGACTGTGGCTCTTCCTCCTGTCCCCGCAAGGTCATTATCCCATACCATTACAGTTACAGTCTTGCTGTGAAGGTCACAATATGATTTACATTGCTTTTTAAACCAATCCTGTGTAATAATTCTTGGAATATATAACTCATAGCCTTGGTTAATGTGGGGCTCTTTGGCATTGCTTTGGCCAGGAGCCCAGCGATCACTGTACATGTGGCAGTAAAAGAGACTTTATTGCACCTACCATCAAATGATTTAGTACCTTATTTCAAATGGGCATTTTCCCCACAATAGATCCAAGGTATACATACTGTAACAGGGATGGGGGTAAGGGAGTGGGTAGTGAGATGGACATCTGCAGCTAAGGATGCCTCTTATCAAACTAATTAGAAATTATTCCTGGGATTTTGATAATGACATACATTCAGAATGATGTGCCAAGACATCGTTTTCTGGGCCAAGACAAAATGCATTCAAAAAGCTTTGGGTATAATTAAGATCTGATGGATTGTTTCCATATTATTTTACCTTTTAATCTTTTGGTTTTATTGTCTGTTTGGTTGTTTCATATTTTATATTGAATTTTGATCTATAAGGCCACATGTAAGATTTGCATTGATTTGGATTCTCTATTAATTATCTGAATAAAAGTGTGCTCATGCTTCTCCCAGCCCTTGGGATTTTTATTTACGAAACTCTCCAGCTTCTGAGATTTCCCAAGGCGCCACTTGTCTACCGATAATTATATCCTTGCAATCACAAGGACTAAAAACTACTATTTAAATAAACTATGGATTCCTAATTATATCAACTACCACACCCAAAGCTATCTTTCTGGTGCCCTTTTTCGCTCATTGCCATATTTTATTCACTCGCTCTTAATTGAGAACTTTATTACTTGCTTCATTACTACAGCTGAGGATTTTCTGTGCTGCCTCCCAATGCTTTTCCAGTGGGGATTGCGGGAGCCAAGACAGAATGTGTGTTAGAGTGTATGTTTCTCTCTGTGTGTGACATATGCTAGCCCAATTGCTATTATTAACCTAGCAACTAGAGATAGGCAAACACTCTAGGATTTTAAAAGGATGCTTCTGACAGTTATTATTTCCGTTCAGAGTGTCACAGGAACTGAAAGTAATAGGAATAATAGGAAATAATTCTTTCTTTCATAGCTTCTATTTATTGGGGCTGAAGACAGGTTGAGTTAATTACCAGTTTCCTGTCATTCGTTTTATTTTTATATTATACATTTTAAAACAGTTCTCACAAGGAAAAGGAGCAAAGGGGAAAATAATAAAGGGAAAACTGAAATTAATATGCACACAAAGAAAAGCAAAGTATGCTGTAGTTAAGAAATAATATTTAGACTCAAATGTTGCTCTCAGCCATAGTTTGCTTACCGGTGGTTTGACAAAATTGTTTCTTACAAGGCATTATATATTTTTGCATTTTTTTTTTGCACTCACCCTCAAACTATGGCCCCTGGGCCGGATATGGCCCCCGAGAACAATTAATCCAGCCCGCACGCAGGAACAAATGGCTGCACCGCCCACATCACCCCGCCCACACGCCAGCCCCACTCTTAAGGCTCAACACAAACCTCACCTTGAGTAGAGCAGTGTGAGCCACATGAGTTGGAACTGGAACCAAGAGCCGAATGGCTGCCTGGGGCGGGGGGAGGTTCAGCCTCCTTTCGGGCCTACATCTCTCCTGCAAGGCCTCTGGATGGGACTGTAGTAGTCACAGGACTGGCCTGTTGGTCATTCTGAAGCAGCTCCTCCACCCGGGTGCACCAGCCTGCCGGGGAGCTGCCTGCTCTCTGGCAAGCCGGTGCACCCAGGTGGAGGAGCTGCTCCGGGATGACCAACGAGTGATACTATTACAGCTCTGGAATATGGGATGGGTTGTGGCAGGGCTGGAAATCTCTACCCTGGGGTGGCATGTGCAATGCGCAAAAAGGAGCGCAGCCCTTGCCCTCCAAAATTAAATAATGGTGCTGTTGCGGTGACGGCGGCAGCGCAAGCAGGCTGAAGTGGCGTTTGCATGCCTGGAAGCTGCGGGAGCAAAGCACTACTTTCTTTTGTGCGGCAACAGCATTCCACCTCTTTATATTTGCGCCAGCCAGTGGCTCAAGGCAGCCCTCATCTTCTACAGCTTGGGACTCAGAGCAGTAAACAGCATCTGGTCCGGTGAGTAGCCAGATTTTGCTCTCCATTATGGACTCCAGATCAGCCCCCTGTAAGCGCTTGTCTCTTGAGAAGCACTCGCTTGAAGTGGTGCAGGAAACTTTGGCCAGGCTCCTCGAGAGATGAGAGCTTGCAGGAGGCTGATCTCGCATCTGCAATGGAGAGCAAAATTCTGCTTCTTCTCTCTGCTCTAGTGCGGCATCAGGATTCCACCTTGATATATTTGTGGCGCAAGGCAGCCTTCGTTTCCTGCCGCTTGGGATTTAAAGCAGTAAACAGTGTCTGGTTCGGGAAGCAGCCAGATTTTGCTTTCCATTGTGGACACCAGATCGGCCCCCTGAAAGCTCTCGTCTTGAGGAGCACTCCCTAAAGTGGCACTGAAAACTTTGGCCAAGCTCCTCAAGAGACAAGAGCTTGCAGGGGGCTGATCTGGCATCTGCAATGGAGAGTAAAATCCGGCTGCTCCCCAAACTAGATGCTGTTTACCGCTCCAAGTCCCAAGTGGCAGGAAACGAGGGCTGCCTTGCAACGCAAATATACCAAAGCAAATATTCATGCCATGCAAGTTCAAGTAGTGCTTCGCTCCCATACTTCTTCCGGCCCTTGTTGGTGCTCCATGCACTTCGGTCTCTCAGGAAGATGCTTGACTTCCTCTCAGCCTCAAGACACTGGCTGGCCCATGAGGTGAGAGAGAGAGAGAAAGAGAGAGAGAGAGAGAGAGAGAGAGAGAGAGAGAGAGAGAGAGAGAGAGAGAGAGAGAGAGAGAGAGAGAGAGAGAATCAGAATGAGACAGAGAGAGTAAGAGACAAAGAATGAAAGAGAGAGGAAGACAGAATGAAAGAGAGAGAATGAGAGGGAGAAAGCAACAGAGAGAATCAGAGAAATTGAGAGAGAGAATGAGAAGACAGAGAAAGAGAGAATGAAAGAGAGAGAATCAGAGAATCAGAGAGAGAGAGAGAGAGAGAGAAAATGAAAGAGAATCAGAGAGAGAGAGAGAATCAGAATGAGAGAGTAGGGGAGAGAGAGAGAAAGAGTGGGGAGAGAGAAAGAGAGAAAGAGTGGGGGAGAGAGAGAGAGAGAGAGAGAAAGAGGAGGGAGAGTGCCTGAAGGACCTCATCCTGTCACTTCAGCAAGTGGTGCACTGGATTTGTATTAGTGGTCCGCGAAATTTAAAATTATGATCTTGGTGGTCCCTGAGGTCCAAAAGGTTGGGGACCCCTGTTATAAACCATTGTTTCATGAACAAACCATAATAACTCAGTATTACTCACTACATCAAAGTGCATTACAGGTAGTATCCAGTGGTGGGTTTCAATTTTTTTTTCTACCAGTTCTGTGGGTGTGGCTTGGTGGGTGTGGCATTGCTTGGTGGGTGTGGCTTGGTGGGCATGGCAGGGGAAGGATACTGTAAAATCTCCATTCCCTCCCCACTCCAGGAGAAGGTTACTGCAAAATCTCCATTTCCTCCTGATCAGCTGGAACTCGGGAGGCAGAGAATAGATGGGGGTGAGGCCAGTCAGAGGTGATATTTACCAGTTCTCTGAACTACTCAAAATTTCTGCTACCGGTTCTCCAGAACTGATCAGAACCTACTGAAACCCACCTCTGGTAGTATCTATGGAAATTCTCAGTCATCCAGGTCGTGGTTGTTCCAAAGGTGCTTTTTCAAAAAGCAACTCAACTTTGTTTTTCCTCGAAGACATTTTGCTTCTCAACCAAAAAATCAGAACTGAAGAAGCTTCTTGGATGAGAAGCAAAATGTCTTCAAGGAAAAACAAAGTTGAGTTGCTTTTTGAAAAAGCAGCTTTGAGATTACAGGTAGTAGTTATGTAAAGCCAACAAATGAAAACGATAAGGATAGGACCTCGCAAGGCAGATGCTTCAAGGAGCCTTTCTGGGTTGAATTTATTTCTGAGTACATATTATAGAAGGATCTTTACTATGGTGCAGGACACTGGCAATAAAGGATCACGGAGGAGCTTTGTTGAGAGGCACTAAAAGGTTGTGATGTGTGAAAACAAGTGGCCTACTTCTACTTAAAAAAGGCTTTAACAATCTTTCCAGATTAAATGGGTGTCTCCTTGGTAAATGTTATCACTTTTTGAAAAGCCAAGGAGAAAGTACCTCAGCCACCCTCTCCTTCCTATGGACTGTTGATCAGCTTGATCTATTACAGTAAAAGCCTGGCTCAATGGGACAATCTTGGGGATTAATTCTTGGGCAATAAAGATTCTAGTATATCTAAATCACCCTCCTCTTAGTAGTTTTGTTCTTAAATTATCTCAGAGAGTTGGGTGAGAGTAACCAAGAGAACTTAAGCATCTGCTCTCAGAAAAAAAAAACCCATTTCAGAGCATTTCAGAGAGAAAATCCCTGAGTCAGCTATTATTCTTCAGACCTAAGGTTGCTCTGTGGTCCATAAAACCTGCTGATCCTGCCATGATCCATCCCTCTGAACCCAGATGAACAAAGAGGCCAAGATCTTCAATTCCTAAAATTAGAGCGAATGGGGTTCTTGTAGGGGAAGGCAACCTACCATCCTTACTGTACAGTATATGCCACTCCGGCTTCTTTTGGGAAGTTCCCATAATGTACTGAGGTTGAACGATGTGATTTTACATTTTTGGTTAAAAACAAGAGCAGAAATACCTGTGTAACCAATAAAGGTGAATATCTGTAGATCAGGGTTGGAATGAGGGGGTCCTTGGTGTTCTCTGAGGTTGGTTCTTTTCTTGCAGACATTTCATTACCCAAATTAGGTAACATCCTCAGTGGAAATACACATCAGTGTAAATTTACACACATACCAGTGTAAAGTCTGCAGTGGACAGTATGCCAATTTTATGTTTCCTTTATGCACTAAAAAAAAAAAAGTGAGATGAACATTGGGCTTACTCTTTTGGCCTGATATCACATCATCAAGAGCCCTTTTTGCCCTTGGAGGCAAAACAAACACTAAAATAAAAGGCTATAAAATTGGCAAAGATGGAACTAGACATACAATCACTCAATAGGGAAGGAATCACATAGGCTTCCAGACATATACTGTAGCATCAGCAAAATTTGAGATTCCCTCTCAGGGGCCAAATTTGGAGTAAGTCATTGAACAGAATGTTCAATGTCCTTTATTTATTTCTATACTGGGGTGCACTGAGACAGGAAAGAAAGGAAGAAAGGAAGGAAGGAAGGAAGGAGGGAGGGAGGAAGAAAGAAAGAAAGAAAGAAAGAAAGAAAGAAAGAAAGAAAGAAAGAAAGAAAGAAAGAAAAGAAAGAAAGAAAGAGAGAGAGAGAGAGAGAGAAAGTTCTTTTTTTGTTTGTGTTGCACAATGTAGCAATCCTGGATTTTCAGGGTTTTTTTTTTTAGACTTTCTATTTGTACCCTTTAAAACACACAAGCATGTATTTCCATCCAGGTGAATGGCTGCTGGCTGATGTGGGGGAACCCTAACTGGAAACAGCAAATCCCCTTTTCTTGTAAAAGTCTAGAAGACTTTTGCCTGATCCTCTGATCTAGTGTGTGTATGACTGAAGCAACAACTATTTTTTCATCTAACAGGATGAAAAAGGAGGTCTAATAAGTGACCTCCAGAACTGAACCAGCTTGTAAAAGTAAGGGTGGGGGTTGGACAAAAATGAGTGTTATAGAATCTGAGTTCTGAGGAGTTGATTTGATTTGATTTAGGTACTTTCCAATTTCAGACCAACAATGCTGCTGCTGCTAATGATTACTACCACTGACACCACGGAATCAAAGCTTAGTCCTTCCGTGCAAAACTACACTTCTGGCAAACTTTCTTACATTACGTCCTGTTGAGTTCCAGGTGAAGAAATTGTTTTATTCTCCCAGGGATTTCCAGAAGCACGTTGAGGTTTTACAACTTTCCCTGTTTGCTGCTATTCTTTTTAGGACACATTTATTGCCATTATTATTGCTGCTCCTTATTTTTATCTCATCAGTTAGGATGTTCCCCATGTAGGTTTTTGTACTGTAGAATTTTTAATTGTTTTAATGTTCTTTTTTTATTTCATGTTTTACAGTTTAATATAGTTTTTTTTAAATAACTTGTTTGATGGAATTTATACCACCTAGGGAACTCTTGTTACTGACTGGCATTTAAGAACAATTAAGAGGGATAAAATTCTCACACTTTTTTTTTTTTAAATAAGGGAGGAAGAGTCTTTTTGTTAGTGGAAGTGTACAACATTTGGGAACCAAAGATACTTGCTGATCTCTTCTAATTTACCCAGAGTTTTGACAGAAAGGCCCAGTCTATTTTCTGTTCAATCTTAACTAACCATCAAGTTGAAGGGAAAAAATAAATATCAAAGCATTAATTGGCTCCTTTATTCTGAGAGATTGTGTGGCATATGAAGTAGCACATGTTCATTTGGAAATCTTATTGTTGAAACCTAGTTTGGATTCAGTTAGAAGCTGGTAAACATTTGCAAAATAAAAAGTGGCCTCGCTCAAATAAAAGATCTTATAAAAACTAGCTTTAAGGGGAAAGCTTTTAAACGGAAATGACTTTTGCAATTTGAGGCCAAATTTTTGGTCTTGATTTCCTTTTCTGCATTCTCAAAACTCAGTCTGACCAAAATTGCCGCAAACTGGGGGTAGAGGTCCCACTCTACCTTGACATCTCCTTCCTTCCTTCCTTCCTTCCTTCCTTCCTTCCTTCCTTCCTTCCTTCCTGCCTGCCTGCCTGTCTGCCTTCCTCTCCTTCCTCCCTTCCTCTCCTTCCCCTTCCTTCTTTCCTTCCTTCCCTCCCTCATCAATCACCAAAATCCTCTCTGTGTCTGTTAATTTCCTGTTCATCTAAAATATATAAGTAACAGAGACAGGAAACATGCTGCTTACATACTTTATATGTCCTGTCTGTATACCGTCAACAATCCATGCCCACATATGCTCCTCAGTAAATAGAGTCTGTCAACATTGCTGGCCTTCATTGCTCAGCCAACCGTCTTGAGTCCTGTAGCCCATTTGTCTCCAGATATCCAGGAACTCCAACATCTACACATTATATGCTGAACTGTGTAATTCTGTCTTTCATGGAGAATTTTGGAGCTGATTTGAATTATCTTGCAAAGAGCTATTATAGCAAGAGGCTACCCTGAAAGCCATAAATGGTGTCAGATGGTGGGGTGGCAAGGTGGTGACAGCCTGGCAGCCGGTGTGAATGAAACCCCTTTCATCCATTAGAATTGTTTCATATGCACCTCTAATAAACTGATCCTTCCCCTCTCTTTTACACTTATTCTTCTTCGAGAGTGTCTCTTCAACTGAGAGAGAGCAGATCAGTCTCAACATCAACATGTCAAGCCCAACATTTCCATCCTATTATGGTCAGATCAAGGTATCCTTCAGGGCAAAGATGCATTGCCTTCTTTCCCATTTGCAAATTGCTACCCTGTCAGTTTCAGAACATGAAAGTCGATTTGTTCTCTGTTATTTTTCCTGGGTTATTATTGGCAGGAAAAAGTACCCTTGTAGGAAGCATTTGTGTTTGTATGTTTTACCTGAGAAGTGACAAGCAGGTGTCTCCAAATGGCTTCATAGATTTCATTAAGGAGCTGCATGTAAATCCATCTCCTCTCCTAAATTCTATTTTAGTTTATTCAATTATTTATAGTATTTTAAATTTTTTCTTCTTCTAACATATCCTCAGTTATGAATCTGTAGATATAAAAGCTGGTTGTAAGGAAAATAAATTTCCATTTCTCAACAACATATCTACTTTTCCCTGTTCTTCACTCCTGCTCTCTCTATACAGCTTCATCAGGGCATCAGCTGTCAAGAGTATTTCTTGGTTCATACATCCTGGAATAAGTTATTAAAGAAGCAGAGCTGCACCCCTCCATTGTCATTCATACATATCAATGGAGGAGACATTTTATAAATGGGGTGGTAACTGAACTTGCAAGCATGACACATGGTAAGCAAAGAGAATGCAATGACAGCACTTATGGCTTCTTTGCAAGGCTGGTATGGGCAAAAAAATATACCCCTGTTTCCCCGAAAATAAGACCCAACTGGAAAATAAGCCTTAGCATATTTTTTCAGGTTCCTCATAATATAAGCCCTACTCCAAAAATAAGTCCCAATTCAGATCATCAACCAGACGGATACATTTTCCCATATTTTCCCAAAAATAATGTGTCTTTTGGAGCAAAAATTTGGAGCAAAAATTAATATAAGACCTGGACTTATTTTGGGGGAAACACAGGTAGTGGGAAGAGAACTTTGGAGAGAAACAATTCCTGCAAAACATGGAGTACCAGGAATAATGATAATAAAAAAAAGAATTTAAGATAATATTCTAGGAAATAAAATGGCCCCAAGGGGAAGCAAGTGTTATAATCTTTTTGGCACCTGTCAGACTTCAAATCTGTCTCTCTCTGTGTGTTTTCTTTGAAGTGCAGATATACTCAAATGAGGGAGAATAAAACTGAATAGAGGGAAATGGTAAAATAGAATTGGAATTAGAAATATTTTTTTCAAGAACAAATCAGATTCAGAGTTTGAAGCCAAGATGCCCATCCTAGATCAATTTGGAAATGAATTGTTTTGGTCTGTTCCCAATTCTAGAAAGTGATTTAAAAAAAATGATGCTCCGTTCTCACTGGAAAGATTGTACCTGCAAGGTTAAAATTGTTGGTTTCCTCAAAGTTTGTGATTTTTTCCCCTCTAGGCTTTAAATAGCTGGGCAGAATTCCGGTGATCCAACCATATCACCTTGCAAAACTGGCCATGATCTTACTACTCATCTTACCACAATATTGAGAATACTGTAATTCATATAGTGATCTGTATGAATGATAGATTGGGACTGGGGTATTGTAGAAGAGGTTGATTCATATCAGGACAGATTGCGCAACCACTTTCACTTTAGATACATGGACCAAATCATCCTGAACCTAGTTCAGGATTAAAGATCTGTATACATGTGCATAACTCCTTGTGGTATATAACTGTGCACCTCTATGCATTATAACACAATCTTATTGTTTATCTTCAAAGAAGTACAGCCATCTTATATACCCACTTATCTGAGAGAGAATTCAAAAATTAGTCCTTGACTACTCCCTTTTCATCTCTTGATTTATCATTTGTGTTTTGACTGTCAGTCATCCTCAATTTAAAATCCTCAATTTCTTTATTTTTCAATATTTCTCTATCAATTAGGATTTATATTCCCCACTTCATGCTCTCTGTCCATAAATTTTTTCCATATTGTTTTCTGACGCATCTTTGACTTTATAATCATCAAAAACTATATTTACAGATCCAGAGGTTATTGTTGTCAGATAAGGTACACACTGCTCTCCCGGTTCTTCAAAAATCCTTTCAAATGTCTCAAGCAACATGCCTTTATCTGTCATATTGTAAATTTCATTTTTTCTTTTTTTCTTGACTGAACGTAGTCCTCTCTAGTGGCTCATTTGTCAACACAGAATGAACCACTAGGGGGGACTAAAATTCCAGTCAGGAAAAAGAAAAGTGAAATTTACAGCATGACAAATAAAGGTATGTTGTTTGAGACAATTGAGGTTTTGTGTGTGTGTGTGTGTGTGTGTGTATTTCACTTTCAACTTTCAGCCAATGATCTCTCTCCTGATAGACTAAACAATTTTTGTTTTCATGAAAATATTGTTGTGTACGCTCAATTTTTAATTTAAATCTTAATAAACGTCTGAATATTCCAAATTTGTCTGGTTCCTCAATCTATTTATTGATTATATTCTTATTTAGGGTTTTTTTTGTTTTTTTTTTTTTGCTATTTGTTCTTTAAACTGCTAGTTAGCTTTTCTTTTATTTTGGGATGAAGTTTTACTTATCAGGCAGTCTTTCAAACTTGCTATTTGGAAAAAAAACCCTTTAATGGTAAAATAATTACAAATTCAAAGATAATTAGAAAATGAGTTGGTCAAAACCATTTTCCTTGAAGCTTCCACTGTGTTTGAAAGCTTGATGACTATCCCCATCTCCAGCACTCAGACTTGCAGGATGACTGCTATTCTGTGGTCTCTGCATGAGGAACAGCCACCCAGAACACCCATGGACAATCTCTCCTCTCCTCCTTATCCAGGGGAGTTCTGCTGGACCGAGCTAAGTGCAGGCCCATCAATTATTGGCACTCATTTAGAGAAATCTAGTTCACCATTTCCCCTTACCTGGAAATCCCATATCTTTAGAAACAAAGCAATGGTTGCAGATGACTGGCACCATATCAGAATGGATTTGGTCCATTCTCCTAATGCAAGCTGCTTCTGGGCAAACAGGGAGAGCATCATTGGTGGGCTGCTGCCGGCTCAGACCGGTTTGGGTGAGCCAGTAGTTCCAACGATCAGGTGGCCCTGCCCACCAACCCCCGCCCTATCCTGTCCTATATTTCCTTCTTTTTGGCTCAGCTGATTCACGTGGCACAGTTGATTTCCACACCTCCGCTGTTCTATTTACCGGAGCTGCCTTAGGAGGTAAGCAGCTGAGCTTCAAATTGCTGTATTTTGAATGCTGTGCAACAGAATCAGGTGTTAAACCGGTTGCAGCCCACCACTGGAGAGCATCCCTTGTTAGGAAAGGAAGAAAATTATTCAAGGTCCACACCAGGGTTGAGGAAGGAGCTTTTTTGGGTTGCTGAGTTTAAACAAGTTCAGTTAATCCCAAATTCCCAGAGTATAATTCTTCTTGCAGCAAAGGCTGGTAAAGGCAAAGGAGATGTTCTGTTGGGTATGGTGGAGAAAAAAAAAATGATCTCAAGGACTGTAATAATAGAGAAGGGATAATAAGAGCTCAGACCAGCATACCTCAGGCTGCAGACAGAGAAGAGGATGATCAAGATGCAGGGAAGTGAGGTCTGTGCAAAAGGAGCTGTGGTCTGGAGGTCTTTTGCTCCAACCCTAGGCTTTGCAAAGTGCAGGGAAGATTATCTAGCAGGTTTTTTGTTGTTGTTGTTGTTTTAAAGGGATTGGCTTTTCTGAGCCACTATGGAAACCCTTTTATCTGGTAATAACAACTGAATGACAGGAGCTAAAACGGAGGAGAAATAGAAAGCAGTTGCAATTTTGTATCTGGGACTAACTGGAAGAACAAGGCCAAGAATTGGAAGGAGAGGGAGAAAAAAAAAGTAATAACTTGCTTAAGTGGAGCCCCAACCATCATCCAAGAGTTTTTGTTATGTATATTCTAAATAATGCTGATTCCGTTCTACAGAGATACTATTGAGTCTGTCATCTGCACCTCTGTAAGTGTCTGGTTTGCCTCTGCAACCAAACAAGACAAACACAGACTTCAATAGATAATTAGAACTGCAGAAAAAACAATTACTACCAACCTGCCTTCCATTGAGGACCTGTATACTGCACGAGTCAAAAAGAGGGCTGTGAAAATATCTACAGACCCCTCACATCCTGGACATAAATTGTTTCAACTTCTACCCTCAAAACGATACCACAGGGCATTGCACACTAGAACAACTAGACACATGCCATCACTCTGCTAAACAACTAATTCCCACAACACTGTCAAACTATTTAGTAAGGCTATATTACTATTCTTCTTTTCATCTTTCCTATTACCTATCTCCTTTTCTACTTCCGACTATAACTTTGTTGCTTGTATCTTTACAATTTACATTGCTTTATTTAGTTTCCTAGTATGATTTATGTCGATTGCTTATTTAGTATCCTATGACTATCGCTAAGTGTTGCATCTTATGATTTATGATGAATGTATTTTTATGATCATGGTTTATCACTTATAGCTTTTATGTACACTGGGAGCTTATGCACCGAAGACAAATTCCTTGCGTGTCCAGTCACACTTGGCCAATAAAGAATTCTATTCTATTCTATTCTATTCTATTCTATTCTATTCTATTCTATTCTATTCTATTCACAGCCATGCATATTTACAGTGTCGTCAGCCACCTGGAGTCATATTTGGTAAGATGGGGCGGCATACAAATTTGATGTATGAATGAATGAATGACAACAAACAAACAAACAAACAAACAAACAATGATGGATGGATGGATGGATGGATGGATGGAATGGAATGCGTAGCTTAATGGCAGGATCTTCAAAAGATTCTAATTAATGCTTGGATGAAAGTTGACTAGGAAATATTAGGCTTTAGGTTATGAAAAGATTTTTAAAAAAAAAAATCACAGAGGGCAATGATAAACCACTTCCATATTAGCCAGAAATCAAACTTTATTGGGAAAAGACTTTTTTACGGGCATGTAGCACAGAAAGATCATGTAATCTTTGCCTAATCAACCTGATAGTTGATTATGATCATACATTTCCCTTAAACCTGGGCTAGGCAGCTTCTTAGAGTTTGCCGTCAGACAAAACTGTCTTCTTACAGTTTTTCCGATTAAGGACGCTAGTTGGTAAAACAGGACATGTGGCAATTTTTGGATATTATCTCACTTAAGATCCCATGGGCTCTGAAACCAACAATAAAGGAAGATGTTGCTAGTCTCATAAAACTGATGATGCAGATTGTGTTCATTTACACTGATATGGATATGTGTATATCACCTAAGTGTTGCACAAAAGATTTGTCAGCACAGTCTCTGACACTCCCTACTCTGAAGAATATAGAAGCTATGATCTCCTAAAAAGCAAACCCCAAACCATGAGATTTGCTAATGATGTACTTTAACTTAAATTATTTGATAAGGACATTATGTTGTGCATCTTGCTAGAATTCATTCAGAGTGAATTATTTCTCCAAGCTCTTTTAAAGCAGGCATGGGGTTATTTAATTTTCATGGGCCTTCTTGATCTCAAATTAACCACTTTTAAAATGCCCAGAATTACAGGGTGAGAATTACTCTTCCATTGATATAAATGGGATTTTAAAAAGCACACATTTGGCTGTGTCCTGATGGTTATTCTCTTTTATTTCTCTCCAAGGGGTTTCTTCCCCCCTCCAGCTGAATTAATAAAGCCAATGTTGTATATTGGTTGAGAGAGTAATTATGATCCAGGAAGTTCAACTCTTCACCGACTATGAGCTTGGCTGATCAACTTTGACAATTCAATGTTTTCTCTTCCTTTTCTGCCATATGGAGAAAGTGCCACTGGCCTGCCTTACAAGGTTGTTGTAAAGGTCATTGATATAAAATTTACAGCATGCTTTAAAAATTATCGTTGTTATTCAAATGGACTGCTGCCAGTTCACAAACTTGTTTGTTACTGCTCCGTGACAAGGTAAGTACAGAATTCCAGAGTAAATATTTAGAAACGTTTATAGCAATTAGACACTGCCACAACATCACAAGCCTGATCAGTGGTTTTATGTTGTCGAATCAGCTTTCATGTTATGGTAAGTTGCATGTCAGTCAGTCTGAAGCTGCATGTGGTGCGAATTGTATAGTTGTGACAAGCAGAAGGACTACATTGTAAAACGTGATATTTAAAGCTTAGTTTGCCAACTCCTGTTAAAATCTTTGTATCAACCTTAATCAGAAAGATATGATGATAATTAGCACACTGAGCATGTTCTTAACCTCTTTGGGGTAAAACTGTAATGTAAACCTGATTAAATGCAGCTGATAAAATTCCCTTGTCAGATATTTCTTCGTATACTTGACAAAGTTTTGGCACCAAAAGATCCATAAATGTTTTATACCACTCAATAGGGAGCCCATCTAGTCCTGGTGTTTTACCACTTGCCATTTTTAAAATTACTCGTTTAATTTCTACCTCGGATAGTGGAGCAAATAAAAGTTATTTCTGTGTATCAGCTAAATGTGGTAAATCAGTTTTATTTAAAGTGACCTCAGTACATTTTCTGGTTTAATATATAATTCAGAATAGAATTTATAAAAATGACAACTTATAGCTGTTGAAGATTTGTACATTTCATCTCTTTCACCTCTAACAATTGGAAGCATTGCTGTATCTTTTTATTGTTTTAAGTAATTAACTAAGAACTTACCAGGTCTTTCACCATTCTCTCAGTATCTCAACTGTCAGCATATTAACATAAATTCTGTCTACTGAGATATTACGTAGTTACTTCAGGTTTCTTTTTCTGTATTTCTCTGTACAAACCTGGAGATAGGAATCTATCTAACCATCTGTGCCTATGGATGTTTCTGTTCATCTTTCAAGTTATTTTCTCTTTTATTGTTAATCTTATTTTTATATGATGCATAGGCAATGATCCTACCTGAAATACCATACTTTGTATGCTTCCCATTCAAAAATGAGGGCACTTGATGTTTCTGAATTGGAATAAAAAATATTGTGAGGTTTTTACCTGCATTTGTTACACAAATTTCTCATCATTCAGTATCGAAACACTGAATTACCCATTTTTCAATACCTGAGCCAGTTTTGAAATAGACATTTCAAAGAGATTGCACTATGGTCAGATGTGTAACAACCGTCAATATTGCATTCTTGAATCTGAATTATTTATTAAATTTATATGTCACCCTTTCTCACTCTCGCTGATTGTCCTATTTTGTTGATTAATCTTGATAGAAAGTTCTTACCCTCAGTGTTAGCTCATAGATTATAGTGAGTGATATTGTTTCTTATTAAGAATGATCAAGCAGGAATTATAAACACTAGGCAAACAGCAGATGACATTAGGTTCTTTCTAGATCTAATTGGCTTGAAGAAAAATAAAGACAAATTTGTAATTTTAACATTAGATTGTTTGTACTATTAGACAACATAGGAGAGCTACGGAGTAATTGAAAACGTACGGCAAGCCTTCAGCAAGCCGGTGAAAACCTGGCTCTTTCCTTGGGTTTGTGGATCAAGATAATTAAATCTCCTATCTGGTACCATACAATAAATTTAAGTCTCTAACTGTCAATTAATTGATTATAATTGGTATTGCTTAGTTTGCTTTTGATAGCTTTTATTATTGTTTTATTGTAATTCATCCGGAAACCCAGCCTTTGTGTTAGGCAGCCAGATGCATTTGACTGAAGGAAAGTAGGATTTGTAGCAGAGGTGGGTTTCAGCAGGTTCTGATCAGTTCTGGAGAACCGGTAGTGAAAATTTTTAGTAGTTCGGAGAAGTGGAAGTTTTGAGTAGTAAAAATTCTGACTGGCCCCGCCCCTATCTATTCTCTGCCTCCCAGTTAATCGGGAGGGAATGGAAATTTTGCAGTAACCTTCCTCTGGATTGGGAAGGAAATGGGGATTTTGCAGTAACCTTCTCCTGCCGTGCCCAGCAAGCCACACCCACCAAGTCATGTCACACCCAGCAAGCCACACCCACAGAACCGGTAGTAAAAAATTTTGAAACCCACCACTGATTTGTAGGACTGAACAAAATGATCCCGATAATGCAGGGGTGTCAAACTCAAGGCCTGGGGACTGGACCCAACCCATAGGGTGCTTAGATCTGGCCTGCAGGACCACCCTGAAAACAACAAAGGACTGCCCCGCGATGCCTCTGGACATCAAGTGGGTTGTGTGAGGCCCTCTCGAGCTCCGTTTTCTCTGGCAGAGGGTTGCAGGATGCCATGGCAGTTGAAAATGGAGCTTGGGAGCCCGTTTTCGCTGGGAAGTGCTCAGCCTACTACAGGTGCCCCCAACACAAGTAACATCGAGCTGGCCATGCCCACACCCTAGCCATGCCCCCCAGCCCCCCTGAGGTCAAACACAACCCTGATGCAGCCCACAATGAAATCGAGTTTGACACCCCTGCGGTAAAGCATTATAACTTCTGGCATGTCTCACCATTGGCATGCTAATAGGAGCTGCGGAGAATTTGTTCCCCTCTGCTAAGGTGCTAACTTGAGATGTCATGGAAATCTCCAAGCAAGCCGAGTCTGAAAATAATGGCAAATAATCAGTTGACCTTTCAAATTAATGTAACATGTAATTTAACTTAAATAAAAATGTAAGATGTAGTTTTGTCACCATGTAGAACAAGTTTTGCCCAATTGGGAAGCTTAATTTTTGTAAGAAAGAAAAGACCAACCTGGTTTTGCAAGGTGAGATTCAAAAGCTTTATGGTTCCAGCTGCTAGAGTTATAATTGCGTGAGTGATGACCCTCTACACAATATAGGTGTTTCTTTTTTTTCTTGAAGGCTTCCAGCTTCTTGAGATTTCTCCTGGTAGGAGGTTTAAAATTCTTTCTTTTCCTGTTTGATCTGGCTAGGGATTTCTTTTTCCTTCTCTCATCTTAGATACCATTGATAAAATCTTGTCCTAACCATCAGAAGATGAGGGTGAGGTTCAACAATGACATTTTCACACAATACACTTAATCTGCTTTCTAAATTTCCAGCATTTGAAGAGGGACAAAGTTTCTTCAATTGTCCCAAGTCAAATTCTTTAATGGAATGGAGACTTCTCCCTCTATCTGGATTCCATTTTGCAGCTTACTCACTCCAAAGTGGAATCGCTCCTGGTTTCCTGATGTGAAATTTGAGAAGCCACATTGATTACAATACTTCTATTTGTAATTTTTTTGGTGGCTAAATAAGAATTAGCATCCCTAGATCCTTCATAATCACCCTCTAATATTAGACTAGAATAGAACAGAATAGAACAGAACAGAACAAAATAGAAATAGAAATAGAAATAGAAATAGAAAGAACAGAACAGAACAGAACAGAACAGAACAGAACAGAACAGAATAGAATAGAATAACAGAGTTGGAAGGTACCTTGGAGGTCTCCTAGTCCAATCCCATGCTCAGGCAGGTAACCCTATACCATTTCAGACAAATGGTTGTCCAATCTCTTCTTAAAAACTTCCAGTGTTGGAGAATTCACAACTTCTGGAGGCAAGTTGTTCCACTGGTTAATTGTTCTAACTGTCAGGAAATTTCTTCTTAGTTCTAGGTTGCTTCTCGTCTCGATTAGTTTCTACCCATTGCTTCTTGTCCTGCCCTCCGATGCTTTGGAGAATAGCTTGACTCCCTCTTCTTGGTGGCAACTCCTGAGTTATCGGAACATTGCTATCATGTCACCTCAGTCCTTCTTTTCATTAAACTAGACATACCCAATTCCAGCAACTGTTCTTTGTATGTTTTAGCCTCCAGTCCCCTAATCATCTTTGTTGCTCTTCTTTGCACTCTTTCTAGAGTCTCAACATCTTTTTTACATCGTGGTGACCAAAGCTGGATTTAGTATTCCAAATGTGGCCTTACCAAGGCATTATAAAGTGGTATTAACACTTCACGTGATCTTGATTCTATCCCTCTGTTAATGCAGCCTAGAACTGTGTTGGCTTTTTTGGCAGCTGCAGCATACTGCTGGCTCATATTTAAATGATTGTCCACTAGGACTCCAAGATCCCTCTCACAGTTACTACTGTTGAGTGAGGTACCACCTATACTGTACCTGTGCATTTGATTTTTCTTGCCTAAATGTAGAACCTTACTTTTTTCACCATTGCATTTCATTTTATTAAGATAGTGCCCAATGTTCAAGTCTATCAAGATCCTTTGGTATCTTAAGCCTATCTTCTAGAGTGCTGGCTATTCCTGACAGCTTGGTGTTGTCTCCAAATTTAATGAGTTCCCCATCTATCCCCTCATCCAAATCATTGATGAAGATGTTGAAAAGTACTGGGCCTAAAACAGAGCCTTGGGGTACTCCACTGCATGCTTCCCTCCATGTAGATGCAGTTCCATTGAGGACTTAAAAAAAAGAATTAAAAAATGCTCTTTACAAAATAATAAACCAATAGTTACTATTTATATATGATTGTTACAATATACCATTATATTAGAAAGCTAAATGAAAGACAAATGGGTCACTGAATGCCCAGTTATAGGGAGACATATAAATGACCCCACAAAAAGTGACAGATTTTGAACTATCACATCAGCAATTCCTGAATAGGATTCATACCTCACATGGATTCTGCTGGGACTCTCTGTATAAATGGGGCATAGTATCCTCCCCGCAGTCTGACTGTGGGGTCCCATGTCAAATTGTACATCACATTGTGAGCAGCTGTAAGCTGAGGGCAAATACTGAGGGCATATACTGATTTTTTAAATCTAAACAATGCTTCACTTTAATGGTTAGATGGCCTAGTCATTGATATTTGATCATATATCTTTTTGACATTTATATTTTATTGGGTTCTACTAATTTAGTTGAAACATTAATTTACATATCTGGTCCACATATGATATGCCATACACTAAATAAATGAATAAATAAATTTGATATTCAAGAGTAAAGGGGGAAATGTGCCCAGTTCTAAAACCAATTTGTCACATTTTTTTAGTTCTAATATTATAACTGATTGATTGATTATGCCATCAATCAAGTGGTTTTCAACTCTAAGCAACCACAGTGATGGATTTTCTCCATCTATTCCTAATCTGAGATAATCCCTAAACTGAGATAAATGATACAATCCCTAATCTGTTCTTTCAAGTCCTCCAATAGTGTGCTTATTACCATTATCATAATCTGTCTACTTTGCTGATGATTGTTTTCCTCTTTCCTTCCAACTTTCTCAAGCTTCAGTGCCTCTTCCAGGCAGCTGGGTCTTCACATAATGTGTCCAAAGTAGGATAATTAATTAAATTAAATTAACATTACAATTAATTCAACAAAATTATTTTGTATCTTTGTATGATGTTGATTACTTCAGATGGAGGTGTGATACTCAAAACGTAATAATTTGTATGATGTGGTCTAGTTCTACAATGGCTTCTTTGGACAGAAGATTGCACATATTTTGTTTTGAATGGTTCAATGGTTTTTGTAGCTTCTCTTCCTTTGGATTTGGAAACGAACGGGAAGACAATAGAAGCCTACAGAAAAATTTGTGTGTGTGTGTGTGTGTGTATATATATATATATATATGAATGAAATCAGTTTTCCCCAATCCTGAATATCTCTGTCTCTGTCTGTGTGTCTGTCTGTCTGTCCGTCTCCCTCTGTGTGTGTGTGGATAGATGATAGATAGATAGATAGATAGATAGATAGATAGATAGATAGATAGATAGATAGATAGATAGATAGACAGAGAGAGAGAGAGAGAGACAGAGACAAAGACAAAGACAAAGACAAAGACAAAGACAAAGACAAAGACACAAAGAGAAATTCAGGATTGGGGGAAACTGATTTCTTATACCAATCCTTGGAAGATATGAAACAAATGTTTCCTTGGTTAAGTCAAGGGCCTTATCAGCAGACAAACTGCAAGCTGGTGAATCTGGTTGTAGATTTCAAAGAATTAGCACTAGCTGACATGGAGGAGGATATTCATCATGAAAACTAATTTGTCCCACACTGTCTTATAATTTCCTTCCTGACTTTTTCAAAAGGAAAAGTCTTACCAAAGTCATGAGCAGCACCTGTGCCAACCTGCTGAGGCTTGAAATTTGTATTTTAGTCCATATAAGATTAGCTAGAGGCAGATCTCCTACATTTACACCACTTTGCCTGTTTAATAATAATATAAGGAGAGGAGATGAAGATTACTTTCACCCTCCATAGTTTCAAAGAAACTTATGTTTCCCATTTATTCCTCAGTTGGTACATGTATGACCATTGGCCTGAAAGGGAAAACATTCCTTTATGATCAATACAAGAGCCAGCCAATCAGAGTTGTGCACAGCCTGGTCCTGAAAGAGCGGAGGGGAGCTGCTTTGTGATGAACACAAGGAGCTATCAGTGCATATAATGTAAATCAAAGGCAGTTTAGCTTAGTGGTTAAAGCACCAGGCTAGAAATCAGGAGACCATGAGCTCTAGTCCCTTGGACATGAAAGCCGGCTGGGTTTCTCTGGGACAGTCACTCTCTCCCAGCCCA
This sequence comes from Arizona elegans, assembly GCA_022577455.1. Classification (NCBI taxonomy): domain Eukaryota; kingdom Metazoa; phylum Chordata; class Lepidosauria; order Squamata; family Colubridae; genus Arizona; species Arizona elegans. Next base: position 14,703,174 of record JAKOOJ010000003.1, read on the forward strand.
ATTCACAGGTGGTGGTTGTTGTGGGGAAAATATTGAGGTGGAAGGACTATTAGGTATGTTCACAATCTTGTGTTATTTATAAAAATAATAAAGGCAGGATAAAAATGATCTAAAGTAAAAAAAAAATCTATTTCCACTCTATTAGACACCGATTCTCTTTTAATTTGATTTTTTGAAGGAGGCTGTATGCATCTCGGATATGTTGGAGTATGCTTCCGCAGAGGCTCTACTACTTATGTGATTCTCCTTGCCTTTAGATGTATCTTAAAAGCTATCATTAATATTACATTATTGAAAAGAGCCACTTCAGTAAGTAAACTTCAGTTTCTAGTGCAGGTAAGCGAGGAATGGTGGGAGGCATCATTCAGCAATCTCTTCTGAATGGCAAATGCTTCAGTCCTTCAACCCCAGAATACATTCAACCCAAATATGGTGCTGTATTTTCACTCTTGTGATTAAAAACATTTTCCCCTATAAGAACATCTCCATATTCCTAATTTGTTTCCAACCTGCAAAGTTCCTCGGGAATGGGTAAAATTATTTGCAGAGCATTTTTGTAGCAACTCAGCTATGCTGTTTCCTTTCAAAGAAAATCCACAGCATTGGTTGCCATTCATCTGAACAGCAATGGATGAGCTATTTGAGCAAGCCACCAAGAAAAGAGGAAAATATGGCTGAATTCGGTTTACCTGGACTGCAACAGTATTCACTTTTTGAGGTATGTGCGAAAGCATTGCTAGTGACCTTATTAAAGACTGCTAGTCTGTCCAGCAAAATTAATTAAACTGATAAAAGTCTCCTGAATCTACAGCTCTCATCTCTGAAAGAGTAGACTTGTTGTTTTCCTGTATCAGTCATTTCTCTGGCTGTTCTGTGCTCTGCTGACTGCAAATAAATCTGCTCAATTTCTAATTCAGTTAAAGAGATAAGGCAGAATTAGAATAACTGAGCCATGTTACCTTAAACGAGAGAGAACGTATTTGTGGGTGGAAATCAGAAAAGATTTGTAGAGTAAAAGGATCAATAAGATGGTGGAGCAAGGTTCCTTAGTTAAATATATACTTAGACTGATTTGTATGTAATTGTAGAACATCAGGTGAGTTTCATAGGATTTCCATGCTTCAGCTGGCAGCAGGTACTCTTCCTGTGGTTAATTTCAATGTTTACTAGACAGTAGAATTTACATGAGTCATCTGGTACCAGGTACTCAACTGAAGGGTATATAATTAGGTAATTGTAAGAGTTTCTTGTAAATATAACACTGCCTTATTTCTATAACTTAGTTAGAAATAGCTCCTCTGTTAGACAAAGGGAAACCTTACTGGGAACTATGACAAAACATAGCTTTGCAACTAAGCAAAGTAATCATTAGCTGCCTTGACCAAAATGAACATTCATTGGAAACATTTTCTTCTTACAAAGTTTAAAGTCTAGTATTGAATAATAGCAAGCTTCACCTTAGGCGGAATTTTCCCCCTGTATTATGAAACTTTCGAACTAGGGTTCAAATCCCTAGTGCCATGTAACAGGGTGAGCTCCTGTTATTTGTCCCAGTTTCTGCCAACCTAGCAGTTTGAAAGCACATAAAAAATGCAAGTAGAAAAATAGGGACCACCTTTGGTGGGAAGGTAACAGCATTCTGTGTGCCTTTGGCGTTTAGTCATGCTGGCCACATGACCACAGGGACGTCTTTGGACAGTGCTGACTCTTCGGCTTTGAAACGGAGATGAGCACCGCCCCCTAGAGTCGGGAACGATTAGCACATATGTTCGAGGGGAACCTTTACCTTATTATGAAACTGCTCATCAGGAGTCATCTTACTATTAGTTGGGACAAAGTGGAAGGTCTGAAGGATGTGTCCTTGAGTGGAGCTCCATGCAAATGAAAGGGACACTAAATCCATAAAATCTATCTGACCTTTCTGAATTAGTTTCCATTCCCTTTGTTTTGTGGCCAGGCAGAGCTAGTTTGCCTACAATTCTGAATTCTTTTAAGACTTTTTTTGCCCATCAGACTTTGTCTCTGCATAACATGGTACAAATAATTTGCTGTAAGCCTGCCTGCTTCCTGAGAAGCTATCTCATACCAGGTCAGACACTCTGATTTACATTTATAGTAGATCAGACACGTTGACTTACTCACTGGCTCCATTGCAAGAAAAGCCTTTTCCAAAAGCAGTGGGGAATCTGTAGATGGCCACGTGTCGCTGAACTATATGGATTGCAACTCATGCTGGAGGGAGTGATCCATTTGGAAGGCTTGTGCAACATGTAGTAACCAAGTAATGATGGATAACCCAGATTAGGCTTTTTCTGAAATTTGTTTTATTCAGTGAGTTCAAGGAAGAAGGCATGCTGAAGGAATGTCATCTTCAGGGACTCCGCTGTGCCTCTTAATTTTTTTAAAAAAAGCTGCCTCCCAACTAGTAAGGCCTTTTTCCCCTTTAAGCCTTGCTAAATTTTTAAAAAGCACTGGTTATTCTTGAATCAGCTGAGCAGGCAGAAACATCCTTCTCCTTCTGAAGCTGGTCCATAGCTCACCTGGAGATTCTGTTTCAGCTGATACATGAAAGCATGGGGAGAAAAGAAATGGAGAGAAGAAAGGGAGGGCGAATCTGCATTTCTTATATCTCCTTGGTGAGCCCTATTCTGACTGACAATTATTGACATGGTACTTCAATGTTATTTAATAGGAAAGGACAGGGATTAAACCTGGGACTATTTGCTGGCAAAGCAGACATTATATTCCCTTCCCTTCCCTTCCCATATACAATGTTTTTTAACATTTTGCTTTCTGTCCTGTTCTCTGAGCCATTCCTTTCTCCTTCCCCACCTGCAGTTGATTGATATGCTTGTCATCAAACAAGCCATTGTATAGCATACTTTTTGGACTGTTGAACAGTGACAAGAGGAAATGAATAAATTCATGTCCTGTTTCACAAGTGCTTTGTTACATCCAAATTTGAATACCTATTTTTTCCCCCAATACTATTCCCCCCCTCCCCGAATCAGACATTTCTGAACGTTGCTCATGCATAACATTCATATTTCAATGTATTTTGATAAGAAATGTGAGTTGGGAATTCTATTTCCATGAGACGTTGGAAAAAGCGGATGTTGCTTTTTCCCAAGGCATCTTTCTCCCATGCTCTAAAGCTTCCTGCTGGCCCCTACTTCTTGATGTAAAAAGTCTCAACAGGAGAAGTATCTCCATGACATCTTTCCTTAGATTCTTACTGAAAGGTGAGATGTCAGGAGGCTGCAGACTGCTATGATGAAAGAAGGATATTTGTGTCTACCCTTCAGTCTCCTCATAACCAAGATAAGCGAAGGAACCTCACTCTGAAGAACTTTATTGAAATGTTCTCTTTGGAGAAAGACAAGCAATTTGCTATGAGAATTGGTAGATAATAACATCAATTTCAGCAGTATGGGGAAATGTTTTAGAGGAAGAACCTGCTTCAAAGACAAAATTGATTCTGTGCTGCTTGGTGAAGATGCAGAGTTTCTTGATGAAAAGCTAACCATCATATTCCAGATATCAGCCTAAACATTTCTCTGAGGCAAGTGACTCATTTGAACCAAGAAAGGCCCAAACTCTTCCAATCTCAATGAGACTGTCTTTATTTGCCATTGGTAAATAAGTAAAATAAAATCAATCCAAAAATAAAATAAAATAAAGCCCTCCCCACCCAAAGAAGCCCCAAATCAGATCCATGCACCATCAACCACAGGAGAGAGAAAAAGTGAAAAGAAGAAAAAGAAAGAAAAAGAAAAGGAAGGAAGAAAGAAAGAAAGAAAGAAAGAAAGAAAGAAAGAAAGAAAAAGAAAGAAAGAAAAAGATAGATGAAATTCATTTCATTTATTATATAGAAATAATGGCATTATGGAGTTTTCCCAGGCCACCGAGTTTTCCTAGACCAAAATTTGGTGGCAGTACCCCCCAACCTCCCTAAGATAACAGAGAAAATGAACAAAATGACCACCAAGCTTGTTCAGGTCTCTTTGATCACAGTATTATAATTCCCCTGAAGTCTTGATAACATGGAAGAGAGTCACGTTGTAGATGACCTGGTGGCCATTGTTCCAGGTGTAGAGAACCCTCTCCCGGGGATTGTAGTCCAACATGGATATGTGGGAATATTGATTGTGGAAGGGAATATCTGTGTACTCATAGCTAGAAGTGTTTGTGTAGTAGGCAAAATAGATTTTTGCCCCAGCCAGGTGTGAATTTGTCACATAGAGGGTTCCGCAAATCATGAAGGATTCTCCTGCGCTCCTCTTGGGGTAGCCAGTGTCCCAGCTGCGTAGTATCTCCAGTGTCATGGGGTCCATCCTGCTCACCACAATGTTGCCAGCATTTTGGTTGGTGGTATAAACTGCCCAGAGTCCATTCTCGTCCACCATGAAGTCGATGTCAGAGAAACCACCCCAGGAATATGGGAATGTGTTGTTGTAGCCAGCCGTGTTGAGGCTGCGTTGTACAACAACGCTCCGTGAACGGAAATGATACTTCACCACAATGTTGCTCTGATACTTGTTGTAGTAGAGGGATCCATTGAAAACCACATGGCCAGTGCCTGCCCAAGGGTGAGGCAGCAAGTGCTGGACAAAATTTTGCCCTGTGATGAAGTCATTCAGGGTACGATACTCAAGGACACGACGGCCTTTGTAATAGCCATCCATGTACCACACCTGAGGAAAAACACAATGAATTTAATGAGACAACACTTTTAATTTCCCAATGGCCACAGTGGAGAGAGAAAAAGCAGAGCAAGCAAAAGATACTTTCAGGCCCAAACTAAAAATCAAAATGGCAACTTTCCAATAGTAAAAGTGCCCTAAAGCATGGATTTTTCACCCAACCCCCCCTTTTTTTTGGGGGGGAGGTTTCACAAGAACTACAGTATAAGCAAATAACACTATCTGCCCCCTCAAAACATGCTCAGCTTGAATGTGGTTGGATTCTTTGTGATTTGTGTGTTGTGCAAAGATACCAATAAAGTTACAATTCTATAGATACTAACTTGGGTCTATTGAATTCAAGATGGCTGATTTTTGAGTTGGTCTCAAAAATAGGATTGCACCAGTGGTGGGATTCAAATTTTTTTACTACTGTGGGCATGACATGGCTTGGTGGGTATGGCTTGGTGGGTGTGGCTTGGTGGGCATGGCAGGGGAAGGATAATGTAAAATCTCCATTCCCACCCACTCCAGGGGAAGGATACTGTAAAATCTCCATTTCCTCCCCACTTCAGGGAAAGGTTACTGCAAAATCCCCATTTCTTCCTGATCAGCTGGGACTCGGGAGGCAGAGAATAGATGGGGTTGAGGCCAGTCAGAGGTGGTATTTACCGGTTCTCCGAACTACTCAAAATTTCCGCTACCGGTTCTCCAGAACTGGTCAGAACCTGCTGAATACCACCTCTGGATTGCACCCTAAGCCTGAATTTTTTATCATCTTGGGTTCAAGTCCCAAGGGCTACCTAGTTACTTCTGAAGATGCAGATGACCATTAGCGCTAACCGCCTACTGCCATCATGTGGTAGTCCAAGGTTTTGCAGCTCAGAGGGTTATATATTGCCTCTGGGATGATCATCCCTGCTTTGAAATATAAAGAGAACTTTCCTGATTGAGACATTCTGGCCTCTTAAGCTTTACAGCAGCTGCTTCAATACCATCCCACAGGATTATATATCCTAATCAGACCCACCTTGGCCACTGGAATTTGGCAGCAGCTGACTAATTGATAATGAGCTCAGCCAGTGTTCCTGACCGGAACACTGCTTTCAGAAGGCAGCCATTACTATACTGGAAACATAGGTTTTGAGGGGGAGATGATATGAAAGGGATTCCTCTTGTGTAAAATCTACATTAATATAGGGTTTCTCAGCATTGGGAAATTGTACTATTACACTTTTTTAATATACTATTACAAAAATTACTATTTTTGTACTATTACAATTTGAGCATTGATTATTTTTGTTATTTTTACCCCTTGTTTATTTAGGGTAGGAATGTAAGTTGCTCAGAGTCGATTAATGATTAGAGCAGGATGTAAGCCTAACAAAATGAATGAATGAATATTTATGGTTGATACGACATATATCTCAAAAAAAGTTTGGATTTTTTTTTGCTATAAAGCTATTCAAGATTATTTATCAAATATTAATTAGGCTTTAATTAATTTAACACAGAGAGAGAGAGAGAGTTCCTTTCCTGATACATTAAGAGATCAACTCTTTTTTTCTAAGAGACGGACACGATGCAAATCATTTCATACTATTTACTATAAGTGGTTGAAATCAAGGCAGTGGACATTTGCTCAAAGGAGGGAAAGACTTGCATTGAACAATGGATAGAGATAGCATCATAGAGGAACGTTTCTCAGTACCATCATGGAATAAGTAATCATTGGTATGAGCTTTTCTTATGATGGTACATTTTCTCAAATGTCAAATTCTCTTAAGGTGTGTGCTGAGATTTGAATTCCAAGGCAAAAAAGTGCTTTGACAGCTCCTTCAAGGAGAGATGCACCTTTACTTGGGCTTATTCCATTGTGTGACCACCCCCCAAGAAAAGATGCATTTGATTAAAGGAATACATGCCCTGTCATGTATTCTCTGTCACCTTTTCTCTTCCTAATCTGGATTACTGCACAAAGGAATCCTGTGGCTCTGATGCCAAAATCATTCAGATTCATTCCACCTGAAAACAAGAACACTTCGACACCGAAACAACTGTGCTCCTGTGCCCTCATTACCCCTATGATCACGGTCCAGCAGCACAGTCAATCCCATTCCTGGTCTCAAGGATGTGCTCTGAAACCAGTTTAGTGGTATGTCCTCTAGAGCTGTGGGGCAGGGATCTTCTCAGGAGTTCCCTCCACAACTCATCTCCTGGAATTTTCTCCCTTCTTGTTGAAGCCAGTGCGTCAAAGTATCTTTCTCTTTAGGTGGGATTAGAGGACAGTTTGCCAACAGAGCAGTTACTGGTTTTTCTTTGAAACCAAAAGAAAAGCAGCAAAGAATTCACAGTTTCTGCTGGCCAAGCTTAGCGGTAGTAGCAATGAGGACACTCAAGCATTGCAAAACTGCTGGAGAGGGCAAGAAAGCCTGTGGCTTACTGAAGTGTTCAAACTTACAAGCACATTGTTTTTAGCATCCATTCTAATAGCTGCGTTGGATGTTTTAAATCTTGACTCTTCTTATTGCCTTAAGGGTTCCTTGAGAATGCGTAGCTATGCAGAAGTATCCTTCGGCAGCACTAAAATCACAATCACTGTGGTGATGACCATCATCCTTACCACCACCACCATCATTATTGCCAGGATGAAAAGGCCAAAATTTTAATATCTACCTCCCACAGAGTCAGAATGACTATCTTCCCCAACATCTCTAACATGGTGCCCTGCAGTTTATTTGAGCTACAACATCCTTTATTAGCCTGACTAACAGCCAGGGTTGACAGCTGAAGAAGTTTAAAAATATTGTTAAGGTTGCCAAGGTACTTTTGTGGTTTGCCAATATTGTTTGTGGTGCAAGCACAATCTAGAAGATGAGGAGGAATGAATCTGACATTTTCTGACCTCCCCCTCACCTAAACCCAACGCTGCAGAATTTATCTTGTTTATTGATTGCGCTTCTTGGTGTAAGAATGCGGTATTCATTTCCCAGCATTAGCAATGGGAAGTATTTTTTTTCAAAGAAATATTCCTGCTGTTAAGTTTTCTAGTTCCTCAGTTCCAGATCTCTTCCAAATTCTGGGGTTCCGTTCATCCGTCTATTTTTCTTTATGTCTCTTAGATCTTACATTTCTAATCAGCTGAGTAGAAGGGGCTCTGTCACTAATTTTCTGATGTCAGGGGATTCTTTTGAAATTCTTGAGTAAACAGATCATGTGCTTTGGATTATAATAACAAGAACAAAACCAAAACCAAAAAACCAATTATAGAAAGAAAAAATTATTTCCAGCCCATGTGGCTGTCTGTAATGAGGGAAAGACATTCACGGTGAGCTACCAGCATTTTGTAAGGATGAGCCAAACAAGACAACAATTTTTGTTTTATAGGGTGTCCTTACAAAAAGGAATGAATTTTAGTATGAGTAAGAAGTGGTGATTTAGCTAGCATTCAGCATTTGGGTCCAGGTATGAAAATCTTGTTTGGGAAGATGAGCTTATTTAATCACCTACAAATTAGAAATAAATCCTGCCTGTATCCATGCAGCTATGGGCCACACTGAAGACGTGCAGATTTCCTGCTGCTATTGGAGTGCTTGACAGCACTCTCATACAGCCATCGATCTCTCCTGCTCATTCTGTGTTTGGAAGTTTGTGTTCAAAATATGAGCCATGAACTAATATTGCTCATGTGCTACTTTCCCTTTGCTAGCTATCTGGCTGCAGTCAAGCAAGAGGAAAAAAAAACAAGAAGAAATAAATTTGGTGCAACCTGTAATAAGATTGAATGAATGGCAACTTCTCCATTCATTCTAGAGCTTGCCATAGCTGGGCCTGGCACAAGGCCTGGGGAGCCGGGATCCTCCTACTATATCAGAAAAGCTTGGTCTGGATAAAGCTGCCCTGTATGGATCCACATGGCAACATCTCACTTAAAGAGTAATGGCAGGATAGTGATTGGCAGGTGGGGGTCATCTTGACAAATGGGAATCTTCAAGAACCTCTCAAATGAGCCAGCTATTCATAAATCATTGACTGTAATTTAATGATGGCAAGCAAGAGATCTGAAAGGATTGTAGCTCTCACCCATATGTATTTGCTGACTGGGAAAAATAGGCACACAATGATTTTGGTGCAGAGGATACTGCCAGAAGCAAAGGGAAAATAAATGGGGGCTGGGAGGAAGAGACATTCAACAGTTGTGTAGAAGAGATCATTTGGAGGCATGTAGCCAATTGCCCAGGAGTTAAAGTAATAATAATTTTAAAAGCCAGTACTCCCAGATTCAGGTGCATAGGATCTAACATATAAAGAGTTAAAAGTTCAGCAAAGACACAGGGGCACTTTTAATTGTCTAGGATGCTAGAAGATGGGGATAAAGAGCAGTAGACATGCAGAGGGGTCAAAAGTAGAGTGGGTTTCTGCTGCTGCTGAGAATAATGCTTGGTCATAGAATGGGACCACACCATGTATAAAAAGCTGGAAATAGGTTGGGTTTACACTTAGCAGAACAAACAGTGCAAAAGAGAACAGAAATTGTATTATGGTCACCAACCAAACTTAACACCTGATGTTAATGTCTGACTTACTGAATTAGTCACAGTGGCCAACTTAACACACAGCACCAAGCCATAGCACATATTTTAGAAAAGCAAGGTTCAAACATTACACTTGCCCAAACCAGACAATCTACGTTACTGTTTAGTACCATGTAGAAACCCAATTAGTAACAGCATACTGGTTGTGATGACCATGATCAGGCCATTTTTCAGAGAAAACTCCCCTAAAGGTAATTTTCATTACGAAGAAATAAACGTGGTGTTAATACTCATTCAGGAAGTGCAATGGATACACAAAAGTGACATCTTATAAATGCTGCAATTCATTCCTCGAAAGGGTATCATAGCGGCCTTTGCATTGCATATGGGTCATTGTTTTGGCACCACGATGGTTTGCTGTGATTGACCCAGAGAATAAAGCGATCCATTACAAGTATCAATATCTCCAGGTCAAATATCATATTTGGCCAAATCAGATACAGGAGTCATAACAAGATTAATTTTAACACAGTTTTTTCCCCCTTAAATTATATTTTACTGTATGCAAATTATTTGCAACTTTGTCTCATTTTGTTCTATTTTTGGATGGTATACCCTGTGACTCTGCAAAACATTTCTTGCTACCTCTAACCTGTCTCCCTGTTGGATCACTTTAACTGGTCTGTTTACTTGATGATTCCACTCCCCTTGATGCATTCAAGAATATATGGAACTACTTGAAAGCCCACATTAAACTTTTGTTTTGTTTTATTATTTTATTTTATTAAAAGTATGTCATGACTTTTCACTTAGATAAAAAACATTCAAGGCAGGTCATGCTGTACCCTTATGATCCAACCAGGCTTGATGTCTTGTTGAGCAGATCAAGGATCTTTCTTTTTTTAAAAAAGCATCTGTCGTTTAGTTTGATGAAACAGAAGCTACTTGAGATATTATTTCAAAGCCAGGGAAAGCTTTATGGGTATTCTTAAGGAGAAATTGTTGGGTGGTAGCCACAGATGCTAGACGAGTACCTTATCTTTCTTTGTTGAATCATCTGTTAAGCAGTTTGCAATATGGCTTCTCATGCTTCAGTTATTTAAATCTTCTCTGATCCTCTCTAATTCCTTTAAAAGAATTGCTACTGGTACCGCTAAGGGCAATTTTTTTTCTACCCCTGGAGACATTTGATGACCACAAGTTATAAAGCCATTTACACCCAATTTTAATTTGATGCCATATGAATAAGGGCAATCTTTGACTTAAAGAAGCTGAAGTGCAATCAGCAAAAACAATTTGCCCAGAGTAATTTCTTAGGGGATTTCCAATAATTTAGGCTAATGTCCATAATCCTAAAGCATGGGGGCACATTTGCATTGCTTAACCTTTTTCTTGCCTGCCAAGTTTATTTTCACTTGTTTCTTTTTCTCTGCTCTCTGTTTCCAATTTTTCTTTCGGATGGTGCTGAGGCAGGAAATGAATCCTGGTGAGATGACAAGTAACCCGATCGTCAGGGTTGCAGAGGAAAGTCAGAGAAGGAAAAAAGGGCAACTTGGCATGTAAAAATGGAGAGACGTTTGTTCCATCTTGGTTGCTACAGGTCCTCGGGACACCGTTGGCTCTTTCCTCAGCCCTGAGCAAATGCCGAAACTATAAATTTTGCTGCTGATTCCAAAGTTTGTGAAACAGAGAAGCCAAGGTTAGACATTTTGCTGTAGGTTTCTCTGTCTGTAGCCTGATCCTGGGACACAAAGGGAGTAGTGCCCACATCTCCAGTGATCTATTTCCCTTTCATTCCTCTTTAAAATATTAAGCTGCCTTCATCTCCCCGCTTCAGTCTGGTTCTGCACAGCATCTAATCTGTAGCTTTTCTCTCGTGAAAGCTCAAGTGAGGATATCTTTTGAAGTTCAAAAATCTCTTTCCCTGTATTCTCTCCAAAGAAAGGGAAAGGGGGAAACCTGCAAAATATCTCAAAGGAGACTTAAGTGCTTTCTGAGGCCCCAGAGGGAAATGTCAGCTAGAAAAAAAGATAATTGCAAACATTTACTTGATCACTATATAGGTCCTGTAGGATGGAAACTGAGTGAAGATGCAAATAAACATTATTCCCCAATTGGCTTCAAAGAGATAAAACTTTGAAAGGAGAGGAAGCTGATGCCCAGTTTTCAATGTTTATGCATTTTAGTTCTTAAAACCCTACCCCACTCACAGGGGAATCTCCCTTCTTTTTATCCTCAAAATAACAATCCAGTGAGAAAGGATGAACTTACAGAATGACTAGCTCAAAGTCATCCAGATGTATTTCCATGGCAGACTTGAATCTTCTATGGCTTGAATCTGGAACTCCCCAGGTCTAGTCCAACATTTTAATGTGTCACCACATTTTACCTCTCTCTTAAACCATGGCTAGTATTTTATATAAACTAGGAACATTTGCTATGGCCTCACCATAACAGTGTGTGTGTGTATGCAATGTGTGTGTGGCATATGGAATCGTTCTGATGAAAATGCTAGATTCTTAGATAGGAGGCATCTTCATAGATTTGCACAGCTAGCCATGGAAACAGATTCCTTGTAATAGTTCTTATACTAAGATTTGATCAATGCTTTCAGAAAGTTCAATACAATACAATATTATATGAGCATAAAAAATGGGTTTCATATATACCCTGACATATACACATTCTTCAGTGCAAGTTAGGATTTCTCATACAGATTAACCCACAGGTCAAGCTATTGTTACCTGCATGCCACCAACTAGGAAATATATGCAATGTTCTGACAGCCAAGGGAAAGGGCTAAAATGTTATGGATGGATGGAGTCAATCAGATCCTCAAAAAGAACAAAAGGTAATGGATGAGTCAATGTATGGGCTTGGAATGGAAGGCCAGCAAGGAAAACAAGTATGGTGAGATACAGTGAATGGATTGGTATGAATAGGTTTTGTCTCTGCTGCTTCTTCCTGTTCATATCTCATGCCTTAAACATTTTTTAAAATACAATTGTTTGAATGTAATTCAGCCTTCCTTGGATTGTGGCAATCTAAAATACAGAAATGTATTTTACAGGTGACAGAAATGTATGCTAATTCTTTTCATAAACAACTAGCCAACTGTAATTAATACATTGCATATAAACAACTTTCAGGCAGAAAGTTAGACCTGAATCTGTATCCAACACATGCTGGCTGGTCTTTACTTATTTAAAACTTTCCTATGTTTTGCCTACTCAAAATGAAGTTATTCCCCAGGGGACGTACACAAATACATTCAAATCAGTACCTAAAAACATAAATTAAAAATGTAAACCAACAGGAGCAGCTAATAATGCAAACAGCTACAATTTCTAAGCAGCAAAAAGTAAAGCAACCGAAGTAAAACGAATTAACTCTGCAGAGTTGATAAAATATTAAAGTATACTGTTAAAAGGCCTAGGAAGATAAAAACATTTTTGCACAATGCCAAAATTAGAGTCGAGTTGTTCCTCATGAAGGAGGGCATTCTGGAATTGGGGAAGACTGCTTGAAAAGCTCATTCCCAAAAAGCAACCCACTATATTTTACATATTTACTACTAGGACTTGAACTAAACACCTTTTCCATATCCTGGTATGCTACAGATGCACTGGATTACATTGCCCATGGTTCTCAGCCACCATGGCCAATAGTTCATACTTGGCTAATTCATTTCATTATCCATGATTCCATAATTGGAGAAAAATGGATCTGCAAATATCAGCTTCTAAAGGCTCTCCAAATACACAGTGTGGGCTTCCTGCCATCCCAATTTCTCCTCCCAATCATTTCTACTCAGCTTTATGTTGCCCAGAAGCTCAGCTGCGGAGGCTGAGTAAACATATCTCAGTCTTAACAGATGATTTATCTGTGTTTTAATAAAAGTTTTATCTCCTTTAATTTACTGAGTTAAAGCACATTTTCACTCGTTTCTCCTGATTAAATGCCTGAGTAGTTTTTAATAACTGAAAAAATGTGATAGCAAAGAAGCAGGCAAGATTGGTTTCATGCTTGGAAGATGATCAGATGAGACCAAGTGCTCCTTGTTCTCTTTTGGGAAGCTCAGTTGGATATGCATTGTTGTGTGCGGATGCAAGATGGGTGATGTTAGGTTTTCTGCTCCATAAATCATTCATCATAGATTCAAAACTCTTTGCCAAGTCCTTGAAAACTGGGAAACAGTGGTTCTACAAAATATAGCATGGCTTTCAAGCTTATTCATTTCAACATCAGTTCACATGGAAGTCCATAAATAAATCTCATTAACAGATTAACAGATTTGGAAGGAACCTTATATGTCATCTAGTCCAACTAGTCTAGTCAAGCAGGAGACCCTACACCATTTCTGACAGATGGCAATCCAATCTCTATATCAGAGGTGGAGAATCCAGCTCTTTGGATAATGTCGAATGACAGCAGCCATGATCAATGACAAGAGATACTCAGAGTTGTGGCTCACCAACATCATGGGGGTGGGGGGAAATCACAGTTTGCCACCTTGCTCTAGGTAATAAGAACCTTCCCAATGTCTGTAGAAATTCTCAGTCATCCAGGTCATAGTTGTCCCAAAGGTGCTTTTTTCAGGAGGCAACTGGACTTCCTTGTTTTTTCTTTAAAGATGTTTCACTTCTCATCCAAGAAGCTTCTTCAGCTCTGACAGGATAGTGGGGGAATGGAAGGATTTATACTCCTTGCAGACAGTTGGTAATCTGCATCCTTTTAGAGGGTCCTTGAAGCACTTGGAGGTTTATCTATGTCCTCAGGGTCACCTGAGTAGTGTTCCTGGTTCCTGTAGTCTGCAGTTTTTTCTCTGGAAATCCATTCCTACTCCCACACCATTCAAAGGGTGTTCATCATCTATAGAATCTCTACAGACCTTTAGCCATACAATTTGGGATGAACACCCTTTGAATGGTGAGGGTGTAGGGATGGATTTCCAGAGAAAAACCTGCAGACTACAGGAACCAAGAGCACTACTCAGGTGACCCTGAGGACATAGATAAACCTCCAAGTGCTTCAAGGACCCTCTAAAAGGATGCAGATTACCAACTGTCTGCAAGGAGTATAAATCCTTCCATTCCCCCACTATCCTCTCAGAGCTGAAGAAGCTTCTTGGATGAGAAGTGAAATGTCTTCAAAGAAAAAACAAGAAAGTCCAGTTGCCTCCTGAAAAAAAAGCACCTTTTGGGGACTCCTAAGTAAACATACAGCAACACTGTGGGTTCTATAATTTGTAACAGCAACAAGCGAAGAGTCCCTTCTAAATGTATTTTCATTTTTTAATACCCTATTTTTCCTGCGGGGGCGGGAAGGGGGGTCATTTTGGTATAGAGGTTAAGGCATCAGGCTAGAAACCAGGAGGCCATAAAGTTTTGTTATGCCTTAGGCACAAAGCCAGCTGGGTGCCTTCGGATCAGTCACTCTCTTTCAAAAGGAGCCAAGGGAAAACCACTTCTAGAAAAAAAAAACTTGCCATGAAAACTGCAAGGACTTGTCTGGGAAGTGGGAAGAGTGAACACTGACTTGAGGGCAGCTGACCCCCCCCTCCCCGCCCCAATTCTGAAATAAAAATCTCAAACCACCCAACATTTGTTTTCACCCAATAAGGAAGGTCTGTTATTTATCTGTCTTTTGGCTTGTTTGATTTATATCCTGCCATTTACTGACTGTACTACGTTAAAGAAAACTGGAGAAATAACAAGGGGAAAGATTAACCAGGAGGGAGGGGGAGACCTACAAAGGCATTATCTGTGGGTGTCCCTTAAATTTGATGGTGTTTTATTTATACCATTTATTCAGCCCAGGCCCATCACGGTCATGGTTTTGAGATTTCTCTCAAGATATATAAACCAGGCTCAAACTAGGGTTGCTTTTAAAAGGTTTGGTAAAAAACAGAAACAAAAGCCAAAAATCTTCTATTGTCTGGATTTTTATTGATTTTCTTTTGGCTGAGGGGCATTTCAAGATTTTATGCTATTGTAATTGGTTCAGTTAAAATTGCTATGCATATTAATGTGATTTTATGAATATCATTGGCTATGAATTGCATTGCTTTTATGCAGCAAACCACCATGGAAAGATTGTGGCAGTTAAAGGGTAGATAAAATAACACAACATCTTGAAAACCCCTGACAAGGTCAGGGCAATCTGCAAAGAAAATCGTGCGTTGAAATGCATGCATCAAATTCAGCCTATGGATTCTCCATTCAAAATTTGGGGATGATATAGAATAGAATAGAATAGAATAGAATAGAATAGAATAGAATAGAATAGAATAGATAGAATTTTTATTGGCCAAGTGTGATTGGACACACAAGGAATTTGTCTTGGTGCATATAGAATTGCAGGATGAAGACTTGTTGCCCTGACACTTTTCCAGTTCCTCTGAAGTCATCCCTCTCTCTCTCCTGTAAGGAGATTCTTCCTTCAGAAAGGGATAGAATTATCTTGGCCTCAAGGGAGCCACATGAGTGGAGAGGTTGAGTAGGTTGAGTAGAGTAGCATTGAGCGCGTTTGGGGAGAGTATTTTGGCTACTTCTGCCTACTGAATGTAATGGCTTTCTTTAACCACAGCAGGGAAAACTATTAACAGAATAACAGAAAACAGAATTGGAAGGGACCTTGGAGGTCTTCTAGTCCAACTCCCTCCTCACTGGTGATTATCAGTCAGATGGCAGTAAAGGGTGAGCTGGGGTCTCTGGGGCTGAAGGGAAAATAGCAAATGGGTTGAGTCCTTCCATGGAAACTCCTAGATTTTTGTTTTTCAATTATTATTATTTGCAACTTCATCATTGCATCTTCATTGCAACTTCATTACCGCTTAGAGAGGGCTATAAAGCACCGTGAAGCGGTATATAACTCTAAGTGCTATTGTATTGCATGGCTAATATAGATTACGCTCTCCAGATTCTAATTCTGGGATTCTGTGTATTACTTCCTCCTGGTACCAATTGCTTCCATTATCCCTTGTAGGGGAAAACTCCATGTTACATGGGGGAAAAAACCCCAAATTAGTCAAGCACATGTCCTGGCTCTTTAGAAAACCTAGACCATCATGGCTAGTAGTGTAGATGTTGCCAAACTAGATGGACCAAGGTTGCCAGACTGTTGCTCAGGATCACCACCCCATGACTTTACAGAATCCTAAGGGTACCTTAAACAACTGGCAGATGTGAATGCAGTTCTTTTGCATCACTCCCTTACAGGCCACCTAACTAAGCAGAAAAAAATAGATGTACTTGTTGCTAACCAACTAACAAATATATGTAGGAAACACACTGCAATAGTAATTGGGGACTTTAATTACCCTGACATCAACTGGCAGACTAATTCTGCATCAAGTGAGAGATTGAATAGGTTCCTGACAAACCTAGCTGACAACTTTGTTGTCCAAAACATAGAGGAGGAAACTAGAGGGACAACCATATTGGACTTAATTCTTACTAACAGAGAAGAAGTGATGGAAGGAGTTGAAATTACAGGAATCTTGGGTGAGAGTGACCATGACATGCTGGAATTCAACATAATGCAAATATAAGCAATAGAACATAATCATACCAGACTCTTAGATTTTAAAAGAGCTGATTTTTAACAAACTCAGAGAGAGCTTGGAAAAGGTTCCTTGGATAAAAATGCTAAAGGGGAAAACAACCCAAGAAGCTTGGGAAACTCTGAAAAATATCATAAAAGTCCACTCCAGCACAATACCACTGAAAAAGAAAAACAAGAAATCCAAGAAGAAACAGCATGGTTGCACAAAGATCTCTATGATAAACTGAAAGACAAAAAGGATAAGTACAAAAATGGGACGCATAACTAAGGCAGAATATCACAGTTAGCCAGAATCTGCAAAGATGAAGTCAGGAAAGCAAAGGCTCAAAATAAACAAAGACTTCAAAAAAGTCAAAGATAATAAAAAAAAGTTTCTTTCAACATATAAAGAAGGAGTCAAGGAAACAGTCTCCTTGGAGTCAAGGAAACAATCAGTGCACAAAAGAGAGAAGATGGCAAGGAAGTAACAGGTAGTAGAGAGAAAGCAGAGCCGCTTAACTCAATCATTGCATTGGTCTTCATGCAAAAAGAAACTGTAGCCCAACCTATCAAAAACATAACTGTAAAAGACAGACTAGAAATAAAAATGAAAATAAGCAAGAAAATGGTAAGAGAACAGCTGTCTGATCTTGATGGATATAAATCACTGGGTCTTGACAGATTATTTCCCAGAGTATTAAAGGAGCTGTCAGATGTCATCTCAGAACCATTGTACCATATCTTTCAAAATTCCTGGAGCACCAGAGAACTACCTGAGGATTGGAAGTGTTAATATAGTTCCCATCCTCAATAAAGGGGAAAAAATCAGACCCAGGAACCTATCAGCCGAACATCAACACCTGGGAAGATACTGGAAATAATAATAATATCTGTGAACATCTAGAAAAAAATAGAGCCAGTACAGGTTTGTTAAAAACAGATCATGCCAAACCAATTTTATTTCATTCTTTGACAAAGTGACTAAATTAATAGACCAGTGAAATGCTGTGGACATAATATACCTAGACTTCAGCAAGGCATTCAACAAAGTAGACCACAACCTGCTTTTTGGTAAACTGGAAAAAAATGAGATAGATGGCATCACCACCAGATGGATCTTGGCAGTTTTGAACATTGGGCTCTATCTAACAAAATGAAATTCAATATAGAGAAAAGTAAAGTTTTACACTTAGACAAGAAAAACTACACATACAGATTAGGTGAAATCTGGCTTAATAGCAGTAACTATGAGAGGGATTTTGGAGTCCTAGTGGATAATCAATTAAATATGAGCCAGCAGCAGCCAAAAAAGCCAATGCAATCCTAAATTGCATTAACAGAAGGACTGAATCACCTAGAATACTGCATCCAGGTTTGGTCACCACACTATAAAAAAGTTGTTGAGATTCTAGAAAGAGTGCAGAGAAGAGCAACAATAATTAGGAGCCTGGAGGCTAAAACATATGAAGAACGGTTGCAAGAACTGGGCATGGCTAGTCTAGTGAAAAGAAGGATCAGTGGTGACATGATAGCAGTGTTCCAATATTTGTCACAGAAAAGAGGGGGACAACCTATTTTCCAAAGCACCAGAAGGCCAGACAAGGAATAATGGATGGAAACTAATCAAGGAGAAATTCAATTTAGAAATAAGGAGAAATTTTCTGACAGTGAAAGGAATCAACCAATGGAACAGCTTGTCTTCAGAAGTTGTGGGTGCTTCATCACTGGAGGCTTTGAAGAAGAGATTGGACAGTCACTTGTCAGAAATGGTATAGAGTCTCCTGCCTGAGCAGGGGGTTGGACTAGATACCCTACAAGGTCCATTCCAACTCTGTTATTCTAAGGTTCTAAGAATGTTGGGTACTAGCCATGTATTGTATAACCCAAATACACTTAACACTATGGGGAGGAGCAAGAAATCCCAAATCTGTCCAATCAGAAAACTCCCACCCTGCTTAAATGCCTGAGGCATCCTCAGCCATCTTGCATCAAATTTCCACAGTCTCCACCCATTAATTAATGAAGCAACAAGTCCGTGGCTGTCAAAAGCTTGCTTATCCCATTTTTACATTAAGGAGATAAAGCCTTTTTGTGTGGGTTCAGAGGGCTGAATCTCTTGAGTATAATTTATTGGAGTTTGGCTGTACAGTATAAGTCAAGGGGACCATCCTCTCCTTTTCTGGGCCTCTTTTCTCTCCTTCCCTCTCTCTTTCTTTTACTTGATGGGAAGATCTGAACGTATTTGTAAAGATGGCTGAATCTGTCACTTGAAGATGACTTTGGCCATTGCCCTTTTCATTTCCTTCCTATGCTCAATCTATTTCAAGTCTCTGCTCCCCCACTCCACTTCCCATCTCTCTGTCCTGCTCTGTATCTCTCCTCCAAGTTCATCCCACAAGCATGAAATTAGGCCCCCTTTTATAGCCTTCTCATTACAAAACTGTTAAGCAACAAATCAGCTGCTGATGGGCAAGACTTGAAAACAAGGCGCCTCTTTCCCTTTATTCAGTCTTATCATTACAAACATGACTTTCCAATCTATTTTTTTTTTGTTATCCCTTCATTCTCCCAATATTGCCTACAATAAGGGTTTTTTGAACTTTCCAGGGACCAGAGTAGCCACTTTCAAAGCTAGATGTTTCTCATAGCACATCAATTAAGGCAAACTGCAAAACCAATATAAATTAAACTGTGAAAGATGCTGACCACAAGAATTGTGTGCTCCCACTGGGAAAAAAAAAAGAATTTCTGTATTTTTCTGTGTATATACACAGCACGCATAGCGTGCATAGCGCGCGCGCACACACACACACACGCATGAATGGAAATAAGAAGTGTTCAGATTAGTAGGAGAACCATCCAAAATGGTAAGAAATATGTTTAAATTCAATATTGCGATTCCAATTTTGCCTGGCATATTGTCAGAACTATAATCCAGAGTATATTCCAACCTCATAGCCAAGATTCAGCAATGGCCCCGAGGTTGAAATATACTCTGGTATATGGTGTCCTAGTGCAGTGTTGGTGAAACTTTTCAGCACCGAGTGCTGAAATGGGAGTGACTGTGTACACGTGCCAGAAACCAGAACAGCAGCCGCCCAGTACACATGCATGCGCCAGGAAGATGATCTTCCGGTTTTCGGCACATGCATGCGCACTGGCTAGCTGGTCTTCATGTGCACATGCGCGCCAGAAACTGGAAGACCAGGTGGCCGGTGCACATGCGTGCGCCACAAACTGGAAGATCATTTTCCCGGCATGCGCATGCGCACCAGGTGTCTGCTTTTCTGGTTTCTGGTGCTCCTTTGCACGTGAAGACCAGCTGGCCGGAACCCGGAAGAGCAATGGGTGACAGCTCACGTGCCCAGAGAGATGACTCTGCGTGCCACTTTTGGCACGCAAGCCACAGGTTTGCCATCATGGCCCTAGTGGTTTTTTCCAATGCTGTAAGCCTTTTGAATGGAGGATTCCTGTGGGTGCTACTCTCAGCAGTGCTTTCTCCATCCTCCAATTCCTCTTGCCCTTCTTCCACCAGGTTTCTTTCCTTTATCACCTCTGAAGCCTCATCTACATCTGGCCAACTCTTATAGAAAAGTGATTATATATATATATATATATATATATATATATATATATATATATATATATATATATACATACATACATACATACATACATACATACATACATACATACATACATATGCAAAAGATTAAAATCTCGGGTGTTTTCCCGTGTCATGTTAAGAAGACTTAAGAAGACACACACACACACACACACACATATGCATATGCATATTCTTTCTAGCTAGGTTTTACCTACGTAAACTAAGTTGTTCTGCAGCCCTGGTTCTGTGAAATCTCATTCACAAGCTTCTGGGCCTTTTTTTCTGTTGACAAACTGCAACTCTGTGTTGCTCTCTGGGAGAGAGCTATCTGAGTCTTCCAGAGAGCAACACAGAGTTGCAGTTTGTCAACAGAAAAAAAGGCCCAGAAGCTTGTGAATGAGATTTCTCATCTACTCGGTTCTGGGCTTTTTTCCTTTGTAACACCTAGCAAGCTCTAACTGCTAGGTGGGAGACCTAAATAGATCCATTTCTAGCTCGTTAGCTGTCATCAGTAGGCCATACCCATATCCTCCCTGTAGCTGGAGCTACAAAAAAACCTTGGCTACGTAGGGAAAACCTGGCTAGAAGAAAAACACACATAAACCCTACGAAGAAGTAAGAAAATTGATACTGTGCCTTTACAGGGAGGATATGGGTGTGGCCTACTGATGACAGCTAACGAGCTAGAAATGGATCTATTTAGGTCTCCCACCTAGCAGTTAGAGCTTGCTAGGTGTTAGAAAGGAAAAAAGCCCAGAACCGAGTAGATGAGATTCTACTGAGCTGGAGCTACAAAAAAACCTTGGCTACGTAGGGAAAACCTGGCTAGAAGAAAAACATATATATATATATATATATATATATATATATATATATATATGTATGTATGTATGTATGTATGTATGTATGTATGTATGTATGCATGCATGCATGCATGCATATATGTATATATGTATATATAAAGGCATGAAAATAAAAGTATAGCACGATACAGATATGATCCCGAACCCTCTTTTATGAACCTGATAATGGAAGTCACTCTGCATCTAGGCAAACAGGTAGAAAAGTACCATTTTCTTTCCTCACAACAAAAACTTGGTTCCAAATTAAATTCCCCACTAGCTGTTGTTTTCTTCTTCCAGAGATATGCAGGGCAACAATCCAAGCCCACTGCCATAATAACTGGATGGAGGAGGAAGAGAAAAGACCATGTCAGGCATAATTATGCTATAGCCTATAGTGCTGAAACTCAGCATTGTTATGTCTTTTCAATGAGTAAAAAAGATTCTGAGTAAATCATGCTTCACTAGTGCAAAACTACACTAGCAACTACAGGGAGAAATGGAAAGAAGGAGATATGATCAACATCACGGATGTCAAACTCAAGGCCCGGGGCAGATTAGGCCTGGGGGTACTTAGATCTGGCCTGCGAGGCCGCCCTGGAAACAGCAAAGGACTGGCCCATGATGCTTCTGCCAGCAAAAACAGAGCTTGGGAGCCCGTTTTTGCTGGCAGAGCACTCGGGCCACCACAGGCACCCCTGACCCGAGTGACGTCGAGCTGGCCATGCCTACCCTGGCCACACCCCCCACCCGCTCCAGGAGTCACACACAACCCTGATGCAGAACTCAATGAAATCGAGTTTGACGCCCCTGATCTACACGTTCATACATCAAATCTGCTAATCATAGGTTTCCCTCCTCACAAGTAACGGAGTGAGGCTACCCTCACAGTGCGCTTTCTTTCCCTAGTTCTTAGTACCCCCAGAGATGGCCTTCCAATATTTCTTTCTTGTTGTTTTTCTCTCCCTTGCACTAATGCTGTCATTTGCAAGTGAGAGAGACAACAACATGCTGAGCAGCAGGTGTTGTCTACAGCTTACGCTTTCTACTGCTGCTGAGCATATTGTGCTTATTATGTCATATCTCACTAACAAAATCAAATAAGTGGGGAGGATTTGCTGTTGTTGGTCTATTTTATTCCATCTGTGTTGGATTTGAAAAAAAAAATGAACCAGAGAACGTCAGTTTACTGCTGGCACTAAGTAAGGAACCATTTAATCCAGCCCCTGATTCCCTAGAAATAACCCAAATTTGAGACTACCTAAACACGAGGTTAAGATAACACTTTCTTCTCACACACTCACCCGGCTGTCAGAACTTGGAGCCATGGTGTCTGTCATCCAAGAGCCAAATCTAGATCCAGATGCTCGGATAGTAATGGGGTTGCTTATTCCAGTGAGTTTTCCACAACCTGAAACACAAAATACAGAAGGAGATACAGAGAACAAGAAATCTTTCTCCACCTCTGAATTAAATCTTTCTTCTCCTCTGACCACCCATTCCTGAGTCAATGGAAAAATATACTAGCATGAAATATGCCATTCTGTTGCTTTTCTCTCAAATCAACTGACACTGACATGAATTCCCTCCAAGTGACAGTGCCAAAAAGGTTTCACACAACTATATGTCCTTAGAAAGTGCCAATGGAAAAATGCTGCCTTAATATTGGTGCAAATTAAAGATGATTTAAACCTGTCTCATTGTGGGCTGGCAACTTAATGAAAACTTAAAGAGATGCTACCAAGGCATGTTTGTTCTGTGGTTAGATGCAAGCAGGGAATGTCCTACTGTGGCCTAGAAGCTAGATTTTGTTTTCTAATCAATCTTGTATCCTTTATTAGCTCGAGACACTGTGTCCTCATTAAGAACAGAAAAACGGTGGACTTTTACTTTACAGTAGGGCCAAATAATAATAACAAGGAAACTACAATAACACAATCCATAATCCCAGGAAAATATGTAAGTGATGAGCTGTTAAAATTCTTAAATTTCAATCGCTTAAAAACTAATTTGTGCCCAATCATTCCACTGATCTTTGTTTTCTCAATAGACAATTTCTGCCCTGTTCTTCTCTTAATGTTACTTGGAAGACAAGCACTTTTTAATCACTCTCTGCTATGAATAATTCAAACTTATGAGGTTTAAAAAATATAAACAAGTAATTATATTCCCCCATGTGTATTTGTCAAAAGAAGACTTTTAACACTACTGACATTTAACATTATTGTTACAGGATATATGAAGTGAATTCTGAAAGCAAACTCTGAAGATGTCTGGATCCCTCACAAGTTATTAAAAGTTAAGATTGTGCAGCATTTGGCATATGGTTCCCAAAAAATGCTTCGATGCCTGCAGGATAGCATTTCTTGCAACTTTTTAAATTGAAGACATTTTCCCCCAGATCACAAGTAACTGTGGAAAACAATTGCATGATCTTGGGGAAAAGACGTGAGTGCTTTAAAGAGTTGTTAGTCTTGGTCTCCCATGTATTCTGAAGTATCTTTAGAGAATCAAATTCAAAGCGCTGCATAATTCTACCTTCTAATCTCTTCATCCTATGGATTCTCCTCCATCCACTTTCAATGGATTTGAAATAATAATAGTATATATGGGTCAAATGTTATTCTAGATACAACACATATGGGTCAAAGGTGAAGCTAGATAAAGAGTGAGACTTCTGAACTTGGCCTCTGAGCAGGACATGCCACCACACACTGTTCTGCACTTTTATTTTTGCTTAGTCTAGTCAGGAAGTGCACATGATGCCCAGATTATTATTTGCAAGGTACCATCAGGGCAGCAAACCAAATGGAGCTCAAGAGCTCAGAGAACTAACAACAGCTGCTGCCTGAAAAGGAGAAGAAAGACTTATGGCGTGGCAGTTTACAGAAACAAACAAACAAACAAAAAATTTACACCATTTCTGAGTATACAATTGCCCTTATAAATGGCTCATTAAACATGGCCACACCAAATTGTTCTAGATTAGGATACAAGCATGGAAGTTGGGGGCTAAATGAAGTAAAGCCTTCAGTTTTACAGTTGCTGAAGGCAGTTTTTCAATCCTTCAAACATTGGAATCCCATCTCAAAATAAACTTTAGCCTTGTCCATCTGAAATCTTCGAATACCAAACTCTGGTGGGACTCTCGAACTGATAGACACTGCATACCCGTTTTATGTCTATAAAAGAATTGTATCAAGTCTGTCATGATAGTTGAATTAAATAGGTACAGGATTCAGCCCTTCTGATACTGACATATGCGCAAAAGGGGTAGGACTTGGATTGCAATGTTATGCCTGCCATTTTGCAGATTTTAATTTCCTTGTGGATACTGCTGGATTATACATTTCAATCTGCCATCAAAAACCACAGATTTGGATATTTATTATGTGAAGGACTTCTGAAAGAGAAAGTGAAGATTTTACCTCATTTTTGTCTGTGGCATGCTAACTTTCCAGGATTTGAGAATGTATGTATGTGACATATAACCCTACTTTTCCTTAGATATAGTGTGCTTCTGGGTGGAAGTCATATATTGCTCCATGACTGATCAGACTCTATTATGAAACATTTTAAGTTATTATACAAAGGTGGGCCATATAATGATCCCACTCAATTAGGCAAACATAGGGTCACCAGATCTAGACTGCAAAACCCTGTATATCTGTTACTTGGCAACAAAGTTCTCCTTGCTGCCATCTAAGGATGCAATCTGCTGGCAGTAGACAAGAAAGGATTCTTAAACTTTGGAAGTAGATGAAACTTCACTCATGATGAAACTACAAGGAGGCAAAGTTTTTGAGGGGTGACATTTTAAGAGCATACTATGGAAGCTCTCCATCAAAGGATTGCCATGAAGTGCATGGTCTGTCCCCGTTTACCACAAAACCAACATCTTATGTTGCTTCTTGCCATATCTTATAAAGTCAGAATATTGGTTTTGACTCCAATTGGCCTCTTTTCTGGACATGTCAGTACAATTCTAAAATAATGGCACTGGGCTACGGTCACTCATCTGTTTTATTTTTCAAAAATGCCTGAAGGAATTCAGGTTCAAAGGAATTCTAAAAATTCAAGATAAGACTGGCTGCTGTCTTGGTTCTGAAGTGTGTCAGCTTCCAATAAGTATCAGGTAAGGCAGAGAACTTGGTGGTCTTCAAGACAGGTGACTAAGGCTGTCACATTTCCTAAACCAAGCTCTTTTTAATTATATTTTTACCTTTGGTTATTCTTAAAAACATCTATGCTTTGGAATATATTTTTTGTTTTCCTTTTTTTATCCCATTGCTCATCATGAGGAGAATGTCAGCAACTTCTCCAAAAGGCTTTAGTGAACAGAGTGAGCTACAAGTCTTGATCTACTGACTAAGTTAGGAAAACTTTCAACAAACTACAAGATTTTCAAAATGCCACCAAAGTTTTTTCAATACATGTTGCTGTCAGCAGAGAAAGACTAAGCAATAGCCTCTCCTTATTCCATATGTAGAAGCTAACCAGATTGGCAGATGAATGTTTATTCAGTTCTGGAAATGAGGGCACTGCAGCTCTGGAGAACAGTTAGCTTAGAAGGCTCTCCCCGCCAAATTGCCACCCTCAGCTTTCAGTCGCTGCTGCCTCAGGCGGTTACTTCACTCTCCTTTTGGCCTATTTGGGTACATTTTGTTCCCTTGACTGTGGTCTACGTGCCCAGCTACATGGGCTGAAGGGAACCACAGGCACACATATAAATGTTCAGCAGAAGCTTAGCTGCCTGTTTTTTTGAGAATCCTTACGCTTGGAGAGTTCCTACTTCATGGAATATCAAATGAAAGTCCAATGGTCAAATTCTATGTGGTTTTTTGACAACCTCCCTTCGTTTTTAAGGGATCTGGCACACAGCAAGCAGATTAAAAGGAAAAGCCATGCTGAGCTGGGTATAACCAGGAAAGAAGCATGGTTCCTTTGCTTTTAAAAACATACATGTGGAGATATGAACAACTCCTATCTGTGAGTGTCCAAGCTTTAAGAAACAATCTTAAAAGGAAGTAAGAATAAGAACTTTCTGATGCATGAAACTAGAACGCAAGATGTTGCTAGGAAGTAAGAATAACAACTTCCTGTTGCGTACAACTAGAATGCAAGACGTTGCTTTATGGTGAATTCGAACCAGTTCATTAGCTCATTATTATTTGTACCAATTTCTACTGGCTCAGTCTCCCCCAGTTACTTTGAATTTCATCTTTTCGGATCTTTGACTGCTGACCTTTATGGCTGGGAATGATGGGAGGTATACCTTAGCCTATTGGGAGGGCATCAGGCAGAAAAGACAGGAGTACTTCCAGCTCTTCTTGGGATCTGAGGCACCAAATTCTTGCACATAAAAGATGTGCTCTAGGACTGAGCCTACAGCTCTGGGAGAAATTACATAGGCCAAAGCCCCATTTCTAGGTTAGCTTTTGTTCCTTTTTTGCCTGCCACTAGTGATAAAAATTACATGTCCAAAACATTTTTGCCCAGTGGCAGATAAATCTGTGCAAGCAGTTTGGCAGATTTTTATTAATAACAACTCAGTTACATGAGTATTGCCTAGATATATCATGTGGAAAGCATTTGAAAAATATCCTTGTTGTGATTATGGTGTTGGCACAGTTATTCGCAAAGGTAATTGGCAATCATCAATCACAACCCTTGGTAAGCAACAATTTTTGTGGGCAAAAAAGAACAAGAGCCCCAATGTGTAAATCTTCAGAGCGTATAATAAAACACTCTTTTATTTTATCTAGCAAAACTTCATGCACACTGGCAGTTATAAAAATAGTGACAATAATAGTACATGGACTTCCTATCTCAACTCTGCTACAGGCAAAATGAGAAAAATACCACTTACTCTCAGGTTGGAGATCCCTGGTTAATCTCTAAACAAGATAATTGGCTCATGAAAGATGGGAAGCTGTTAGAAAAATTTCAGTAGTGAAAGAACAGCCGCCTCTTCAGATCCTACTAACCCAATTTCAAGCTCCATTCTGCTTTTTCTGTATTCTGCCTCCAAGGGAAAATATGATCAACACAGCTGAAAATCTGACCAATAACCTGAGTTACCCTGAATAGACAAAATTCTCAAATCCCCGGGATAGTCTGCATTTTTTTGCAGGGATCTTGTTTGGGGTTTTTTTTTTTTTTTTTGGTTTTTTTTTGTTACTGTTATTTAAATCATGTTTAAAACATTGTGCTAAAGTTCTGGACTGTTGTTAACTCCCACTCCAGAGGCAGTAAAGTAAGTCTCCTTAAAGTTGATTTCCATGGTCAGCTGATGGGAGGAAAATATGGCAGTCCTGTTTGAAACTGGAACTTCAGACCAGCTGATTATGCTTGGCAGGCAGGAAAGTGGAATAAGCCACCTGCAATCTTGACTATATTTCTTGCAACCAAGACTACACAAGGTGAACAGGCTTTCATTTACCAACCATGATTTGTGCCCACCTGAACTTGTGAAGGAGAACTGGACCCTCTTTCAGGTGTAAAGAAATTCCCAAAAGGCTTGAATACATGTTGCATTGCAATGAGTGGCTCAATTCATTGAAGAGGAGAGAAAAAAGAAATCTCAGGATGTCTTACCTAACTTCTGCATGCAAGCATGCAAACGAGCTTCCAAAATCAGCACTCGCTGTTGGAGTTCCTCGTAGTCATAGGCCCCCATCTCTTCCTGGATCTGAAGCAAGCTGCCTGAAAGGTTTCTCACTTCCTCTTTGAGCTGCACAATGGTGCGAGTGTCAGACTTGTATTGATCCAATACAGGAATAAGAGGCATCAGTTCTGTCATTTTGTCCTTGAGCTCCTGCCGGTGGAAACAAGAAAAATCCAGTGAAGGGGAGCAAAAGGAGGAGTGTGACATGGTCACATTTTAATCTTTGATTTTGCTACTACTATTTTACCATGGGAACTTGCACTGCCTCTACTAGACTGGCGTTTCAGATGCACAACATACACCCTATGTGAACTGAAAAGAAGCAGGACAAAATAAGTAATGAAACAATGCATAATTCCTTCCCCTTTTGGCAGGAGTAGGCCAGTTGAAAATACAGTCAGCCAAATATGCCTTCCTTCAAAATGCACTAGTCTTCCAATACGCCAAAGGCGCACAGAACATTGTTACCTTCCGGAAAATAAGGCCTAGCATGATTTTTCAGGATGTTCGCAATATAAGCCCTACTCCAAAAATAAGCCCCAGTTAAGATCGTCATCTTGGGTTTGTTTTATGAATATTATCTTAATAAGGTATTCCCGCCCCCTCAATATTATTTTAGATGAAATAATATTCCTTCCTTCCTTCCTTCCTTCCTTCCTTCCTTCCTTCCTTCCTTCCTTCCTTCCCTCCCTCCCTCCCTCCCTCCTTCCTTTTCCTTCCTTCCTTCCTTCCTTCCTTCCTTCCTTCCTTCCTTCCTTCCTTCCTTCTAAACTGATCATCTCCCTAAAAGAGAAGTATTGTGCAATATAATAGATAAATAAAACAATGTACAAAAATTAACATTAAAATTAAATTAGGATTTAAAAAATTAAAATGATAGACTACTGGAAATTAAACATCAAAAGGGTAAAAATCTGAAGACAGCTATTTAATTTTGGTCATTACAAGGCAGGGGGAGGGCGTCTCATGAGACTACTCAGTCCCACAGTTGAGAGGGCCTCTATGCTCTCCATGCAAGGCCACAGAGCCAAGATTTGACCACTTTGTGGAAGGTCAAGAGATTGGGGGCTTTCCTCACGTCTGGGGGCAGAATGCTTCACAATGCAGGAACAGCGGCAGAGAAAGCTGTCAAAGAAAATTATTGGCTGTCTTTGCTTTTTATAGCCCATTTTAAGGTTCAGGTTGGACATTCTGCTCATGGAACCCATATCTACCTTCCTGTTTTTTTCAATCAAGTTTCTGTGTACGCACCTATGTACATACACATATGTGCACACTCACACACAAGAAATCCTTACCCTTAAGCTTCACTTATAAATATATAAGCATAATGACCATTTATGCATGGCCAAAAATAGAAAATTAGAGAATGCAGGTTTGCAGAACATTAATATGTGCTGATGTACATATTAAAAAATCAAATCTGAAAAGCAGTATTTCAGACTCAGTAGAAATGCAATAGATGGAATCAAATATTGTATGTACAGCTCTTTGCTAATTTAATTTAATTTAATTAATTAAATTTATATGCTGCCCTTCTCCGAAGACTCAGGGCGGCTCACAATACATTTAAAAAATCATTATAAAAAGACATTGAAAAATTGAAAACATTAAAAACTCATTCACACCATTCATGGCCAGATCTCGCCACATCACAAGAGCGAGATCAACGGCCCCAGGCCTGCCGGAAAAGCCAGGTCTTCACCATTTTTCGGAAGGCCAATAGGGTGGGGACGGTCTGGACTTCAGGAGGTAACTGGTTCCAGAGAGCTGGGGCAGCCACAGAGAGGCCCCTCCCCCCTGGGCCCGCCAGCCGACATTGTTTAGCTGACCGGACCCGGAGGAGACCAACTGTGTGGGGTCTTACCGGTCACTGGGAGCTATGCGGCAGAAGGCGGTCTCGAAGATAACCTGGCCCTGAGCCATGTAGAGCTTTAAAGGTAATAACCAACACCTTGAATTGTGACCAGAGACCAATAGGGAGCCATTGCAGCTCACGGAGAATTGGTGTAATGTGGGTGTTCCTAGGTGCACCCACAACAGCTCGCGCAACTGCGTTCTGGACCAACTGTAGTCTCCGAACACTTTTCAAGGGTAGCCCCATGTAGAGCACTAACCGTATGGACAGCTCTCCCATTTTACAGTCACTTTTAAATCAGAATTGGACTGGACAGCCAATAAAACAATGCAGGACTATCTCCAGTAGACAAAGCTTGAAAGCTGAGCCATCTGACAGCACAGATTCTTGGAGACACTCTTATGATTGGTATAAATCGACTATTTGCTTCCTTCAACATTACTTTGTTTACCATTCAAGTTCTCCTTTGAAACCTACAATAATAGCATGCCATTTACTATGAATTTTCAGAAGTAGTCCTAGGTTAATGCAAAGGTCAGCATGATCCATGTTCTTTCCAAAGTTTCCAGAAAAGTTGTGAAAGAAAAAGTGGGAAGGGGGGGAGGGAGGGAGGGAGAGAGAGGGGGGAGGAAAAGAAAGAAACAAAGAAAGAAGGAAGGAAGGAAGGAGAGGGAGAGAGAGAGAGAGAGAGAGAGAGAGAGAGAGAGAGGAGAGGGAGAGGGAGACCTGATGTATCATATCGAAACACGTTAGAATGAAAACTTACTGATAAATTTAGGTTACAATCCTATCTAAGGTAGCTAATGTTTAGCGAAGAAATACCACTGTGAAAAATTCGTATTCTTATTTTACAAGAAGATTATTGTTTTGAACCAACATAGTGAAAGTCTATGCATACTTCATTATTTCCCTGTAATAGAGAAGGCTCTAAAATGGATGACATCAACTTAAACCACAAGCCAACCCAGGGAGCACCAATAAAGAGCAATAATACAATTAAAACAAGCAATAAACAAGATCAAACCACAATACAAACATACTGATAATTCATCATTAAATAATTATTAAGAAACTGATAATTATTAAGGAAAATATGGAAAATTCTAAAAAAAAATTGAATATCTAAATAGGAGGAACAGAGACCAGCTGTAATGAGAACTTTCAATTAGCAGCAGAAGACTTGAAAGGAAATGTGACTGTATGAATTTACTATCCTCATACCAGCGGTGAAATCCAAATTTTTTTACTACCGGTTCTGTGGGCGTGGCTTGATGGGCGTGGTGTGGCTTGGTGGGCATGGCAGAGGAAGGATACTGCAAAATCTCCATTCCTGCCCCACTCCTGGGGCTAGCCAGAGGTGGTATTTGCCGGCTCTCCGAACTACTAAAAATTTCCGCTACCGATTCTCCAGAACCTGTCATGGATTTCACCCCTCCCTCAAACCCATTTTACAGAAAGAAGAAAAAATATATAGCATATTTTAATACCACCTCCAAAAGCCTTGAATGTGTATTCTACTGGTTTAATTAGAAGTACTTCCTGGACGAAATCAAGGGGAAAATATCATGTGCAAATAAAACACACTTTATTTATGCCCATCTGTTTCAAAGCAATCACACTCATGTATTACATTATTGTGCATCATCTAACTCCCAACAGATAGATATTATAAATAGAAATTTAGCAAACTGCTGCAACTGGGAAGGTGTAGTGACACAAAGCATCTGTTGAAAACATGGCAATAAGATGCAACTTCTATGATGCTTTCCAGACTGCCAGTCCACCATTTTTCAAACCTTTACAGTGTATTTTTAAATACACCCAGAAATATTTACCTTATAAATCTATGCTTAGGCTACCATATCAGGGCTTTAAAACTCTGATTGGCCAGTAGTAGAAAATATAAACTCTTTGTTCCAACCTAATTATCTGGAGTTTTGTAGCCAGGATAAAAAGGCATAATCTACACTGATTTTCATACCATTGCAATGTCTATGTAAGTGTTAAGCCCGTGGAGGACATGAATCATTTTTTTGTTGCAGATCATTCTAAGCAAGGCAATATATGACTGCCCTCTGTACCCAGTGATCCTCTCCTCCAATGCATCCTGTGACCATCCTAGGCCAAAAAATGCTAGGGAATTTCTTGAAGCCTGGTACTCTGACAATTAGCTATCAGTAGAAATATAGACATAAACAATATCTTCAGACCAGAGGTGGGTTTCAGCCAGGGCCGGATTTTCCTATAGGCTAACTAGGCTTCAGCCTAGGGCCTCAAGATCAAGAGGGGCCTACATTCAAATTGTTAGCAAAATTAAAATTACACTTTCACTATAGGTGAAAGGGCCTCATAAATGGAATAGCCTAGGGCCTCTTTTCATCTAAATCCGGCCCTGGTTTCAGCAGGTTCTGACCAGTTCTGGAGAACCAGTAGCGGAAATTTTGAGTAGTTCAGAGAACCGGTAGTAAAAATTCTGGCTGGCTCCATCCCCATCTACTCTCTGCCTCCTGAGTCCCAGCTGATCAGGAAGAAATGGGGATTTTGCAGTAACCTTCCCCTGGAGTGGGGTGAGAATGGAGATTTTACAGAATCCTTCCCCTGCCATGCCCACCAAACCATGCCACACCCACCAAGCCACACCCACAGAACTGGTAGTAAAAAAATTTGAAACCCACCACTGTTCAGACTATGCAAAAGAGTGAATCAACAAGCCAAAAAGCAAACAAAAAGACCAAACTATCTCCCTACCAGCAATTAGCACCCAAATGGGCATAGATTAGCTCCAAGATTAATATCAGACCAACAATCATGAAGTAAACAATATCCCAATCAAGGAACTGACAAACAAGGTAACAGTAAACAGTCCAACCAAAGAACCTCCAAGACTCACCAACACTGACAAGGCAAGGCACTCGAATATAAACTGAGAGCAAACCCCACTCCTTAGTAGCACTGATGATGTTACTTAGTTTGGGTAATGAAATGTCTGCAAGAAAACAACCCCAGAGGCATCAAGGACCCCTCAGTTCTTTCATCTGCAGATGAATTGATGTGGATGTTTCCAGTATAATAATGTTAGCAAGGCAGATTTCAAAGGAAAAAAAAGAAAGAAAGAAAGAACAGACAAATATTGGTTTAGATATGGAATGTCCCTATGTCTGGAATGTTGACAGCATGTTAGCTATTCTGCTGGCAACATAAAAAGATACCCGGGATGTCTCCTTCATCATTTGATAATGATAAAAACCTACCTCTTAAATTTTATCCTGAAATGGAGTAAGTTGGCTTCTCTGCTTTATCTAAGCCAGGGGTCTGCAACCTTAAGTATTCAAAGAGCCATTTGGACCTGTTTCCCACAGAAAAGAAAACACAGGGAACCACAAAACCTGGGTGGGCATCGCCAATTCAATGTCACTCACTTCCATCAGTCACATGACCCCCCCCCAGCCACGCCTACCCAGCCAGTCATTAGAGCAGAGAACCAGTTATTAAAAAACACCGGGAGCCACACAATCCTTTTGACATATCTCCCTTGCCTCCCTCTCTCCCCACTCTCTCTCTGTATCTCTCTATGTTTCTCTCTCTCTCCCCCTCTCTCTGTATCTCTCTGTCTCTGCTCTGGCTGTTTGTCCATCCCCCGCCATCGCCCTTATCTTCTCAGGCCAGGCGAGGAGTGATTGGGAGGGGAGGGCAAGGGGTGGGGCCAAACAATGGTGAGATCACCTGACAGGTAACCACAGCAGAGGGCCCAAAGAGCCGCATGTGACTCCGGAGCTGCAGGTTGCTGACCCCTGATCTAAGCCATGAGGTTCTATGAGATTCATAAGCCATTTTAACTTACCCATAGGCTTGCTGAGCATATAGATTGTGGTAATTTCCTCCTATACCATTTTTGTACAGTAGCTGAATTATTGCCAGGAAGAAAAAAGATTAGAGTCTGTGTGACTGGAATGCCTTCCCAGTAGGATTTTGGCAAGTAGAATTTGATTTTTTAGCTTCAGTGTGTGTGTGTGTGTGTGTGTATGTGTGTGTGTGTGTGCATGTGTGGAATTAGGTTAATAACAAAACTTATTTCAGCTTTCTTCTCACCCAAACACATAAATGTTATTTTTTCCCTTCCCTCCATCCCCTAATGGAGATCAATGGGTTTATTATACATTGTTTACTATGGCCACCAAGCTCCTAGAATACAGATGGCTTCATAAACATGCAGAAAGCATTATTTGCTTCCCAATTCAAAGTTAATAACTATTATGGTGCTCAGCTAACTTCATTTTTACAAGCAGCTCAAGAGCATAGTCTAAAACTTTGAATCATATTCCTCATTTGTTCAGGATGGTAAGTGAGACTTAAGCAAAGATAGGCACCCTCCACTGGTTCAAAGTAAGGATACCAGTCAGTCCATTATAGGTTATAAGTCTTTATCAAGACGTAAAAAATCATAGCTCTTTCTTTTTTGTGTAATGGAGAGGAGCTTCTGAAACCACATTATAGATTATTTGGCATCCTGCTCATAATACTAGCAAGCATCAGCTCCCCTGAAAGACAATAAAGATGTGAAATTGAAAAGCAGCTATTTAGAAATACTCCCGCACCTGCTATTTTCTTCTGATATTGAGAAGCCTGTGTTAAGGGTCGACCTAAGCACAGCTTCCAGCTCCGGCCTAAAAGTCAATCCTCTATTTTCTTTTGTATAAAGTTCATCTTACTTCCCATCCCTGAAACAACACCAGCTTTTGGAAGTGGGATATTAGTATCAAAAAAAGAATAAAATATCTTATCACAGAACTCCTCTTTCCTATATGGAGTTACAAATTAATTAAAATTAGGGCTGGTGGAGAGAAATAACTTACTAGATATTTATTTATTATTTATTTATTAATTCAATTTGTATGCCGCCCCTCTCCGAAGACTCAGGGTGGCTCACAATGCATTTAAAATCATTATAAAAAACATTTAAAAATTAAAAACATTAAAAACATTAAAACTCATTCACACAATTCATGGCCGGATCTCGCCGGATCGCAAGAGCGAGATCAACAGCCCCAGGCCTGCCGGAAAAGCCAGGTCTTCACCGCTTTTTGGAAGGCCAATAGGGTGGGGATGGTCCGGACCTCAGGAGGTAACTGGTTCCAGAGAGCTGGGGCAGCCACAGAGAAGGCCCTCCCCCGTGGGTCCGCCAGCCGGCATTGTCTAGCTGACGGGACCCGGAGGAGACCAACTGTAGAATCCTACCTACCAAAACTGTTCAGGCATGAAAATGCATAGCAATTTTCAGAATTAGAAATGTCCAAAACATTCTGTGCATGACCTTTTCCAAGGAACAGATAATTTTGGGTAGTTCAGTTTCAAAATGAAACATTTATTTGACCCAGGTACTATTAGTCCCACTACATAGGCCAGACCAGACCAGACCAGATAAACCAGACCAGACAAAGAAATCAATTCCACAGGTATAATAGCACGAGGGAAAGATCTTGGGAGGCTGGACAAAGAGATGCTTCCAAGAGCCAGATATATCATAGCCCACAATTGGATAGTGGACAGAAAAGGGACCTCAGAAGAGATGTTCCCTATTTTCTTGGGATGTATAAATCAATGGTGTGTGTGGTAGGATTGTACTGTACTTTCAGACTTGCAAGATTCTGTCAATGTAGCTTTACAATAAGATAAAATTAGCTCATTTGGTTGTGATTCCTATCTGGTTTATCCTGCAAAACTGACATCAATCTTGCAAGTACAATCCTTCCCCGCCCTCTTTTCTTTTACAGCACAAGAAACTAGGAAAGCCAATAAGGTGCCTTAATATTAACTATTAATATAATTGGTTTTATGATAATTTTTATAACCAGTTTGCTGTCCAATACAGAGAGAGAGAGAGAGAGAGAGAGAGAGAGAGAGAGAGAGAGAGAGAGAAACTATGAATGATGATACACTTCATTGATATTGTTCATGACAGTCCTTTTCAAACTGTTTTGCAACCCATAGAACAATAGATAGGAAATCAACAATGGGGATCACAAATTTCAGACTGATTCAGGTTTCTGCTGACTGGAAATTGGCTGGTAGCCGTTTTATTTAGTAATGAGGAAAGGCTATAGTTGTCTCCTATTTTGCTTTACAGAAGTCAACTATAGCTGATCTTGTAAAAACTAATTAGTAATTAGTAAGCTGTAAGACTTGACCTCTCTGTATAGTTAGTTTATGTATAGTTTGTTTAAATGTCCAAGTCTGTATATGTATGTTTGTTTATTAAATAAAAAAAAAGAAAAAACTAATTAGTACTTAAATGGAAGAACATAAGAAAATCTACAAAGCCAAATAAGTATCTAATAGATAATAGATAGTTGATAGATGAGATAGATAGATAGATAGATAGATAGATAGATAGATAGATAGATGAATAGGTGGATATATATAGATACATAGATGGATAAATGGATACATAGATACATATTTGGATAAATGGATGGATGGATGGCTAGATAGATAGATACATAGATGGATAAATGAATAGATAGATAGATAGATAGATAGATAGATAGATAGATAGATAGATGGATGGATATATAGATACATAGATGGATGGATGGATGGAGAGAGAGAGACAGAAAGACAGAGAGACACACACAGAGAGAGAGACAGGAGACCGATTTGTGGTTGTATAGTTCTTGTAATTACATATCTTATATTCAGACTTCTATAAATGTAAGAGCTACAAGTCATTCACAGTAAGCATAAAACAAATTTATCTCCAAGAAATTGTAGAAGTGAATTCCACTGAGTTTTGTGAATTCAGGGTCTGTGAATGCGCTTGTGTGCACATGCAACACTTTTTTTTTTTATTGAAAAAGTTTTCAAATACAAGTTTTCCCCCTTTCCCCCCCCCTCTTCCCTAACCCCCCTCTCCACCCATCCCCCCCTGTGACTTCTGCACAACAATAAGCTATTTCATAACTAGTTACATACATAATATCTTTCCTTTCCCTTACTCCACATGCAACACTTTTGCGCATGTGCAGAAGCTTCTGCGCATGCACAGAAGCGTTTGGTCGGTAGGCGGAGCCTCCTGCCGCCGCCGCTACCAATTCGCCTGATCTGGGGCGAACTGGTAGCAACCCACTACTGTTTGAGTCTCTGGGGAACTGTATGGAAAATGGCTGGTGACATAAAGGCTTTGGGAAGTGAGAAAAAGGTTGGCTTTTTTAATTGTGAGGGAGACCATGGTGCTTAAACAAAAAAATTATGAATTTTATCCCTTGTTGGATTCAAAACATATACACCAGAAAAACATAATACAGTCGTTTTTGCCTTTGAATTTTGATCATGCTAACTCGAGTACTCTGGGAAACCACAAAATTGCTGCTGGGGCCACTTGTATTCCATAAGCTGTCCATTCCTGATATTTGACCTAATCATAAAGTTTGTATGTGTATGTAATTTTTGAAGTTTGGTGAAATGCCGTTTGTACTGTTAGCTAAGATCTATTTTGAATTGGGAGGAATATCGTTTCCATTTGAAAATAATTTGCCTCCCAAACAATATGCTATGCTTCTTACAATAGGTTCTGGAATATTCTCCAGGAGTCAGAAAGCATCTTCACTTCCCAGGATGTTTGGACAGTAGATGTGGCTTTTTCAGAGATGATTTAATTAATACACCTTAAGACAAGCACTGAGGCCAGTCTTCTCCAACATGGTGCCACCTGATGTGTTGAGGCTACAAAACCACAGCTTCATTTTTGGAAGGTACTAAATCAGGGGAGGCAACCATAGGCATTTGCACCTTCGTTGTCTTTCTGTGGAGTGCAACTACTTGTTGTAATGAGAAGGAACAAACCTGGATGTATGTGTCTGTTCGTGCACATGCACAGCAGCCAGCCTGGGATAACTGAAACCTTAAATATAAGTAGATTGCTGTCTGAAAATCAGGGTCCTGAATCTGTCTCCCTCTCTTCCCGTGTCCTGCTAAATGTTTATACATGTGAGCTAATTAACAGCTTGACAGCATGATACTGAGGAACATCCAATTGCTACAACTTTACCACTGCCAGGATTACACTGTTTTCTCTAGTCTGGGATGGAGGTTATATCTGCAGCCTTGCTAGCAAATTAAATACAGCAATCCAAGAGTTGGAAAGTTGGAAAGGCTCCATCTATTCTAATGAGCTTGGCAATAATGGGGCAGAATGATTATTTGGGGAGACAGGCACATAGTGGCTTACCATTTCAGAGCATCCAACAGAAGGAAATCAATATTTTATAGCAGCACACAGAGACAAGTATGTCCAAACAAGGATGTTTTAGGATGAAATTAGGAGCAGGGAAACCACGTACACAGCCACAAATTGTATAGAGAAAAGCTAAGCAATTAGAATATGCCAGTGGAAAGAAAGGGTTCGAAAAAACCGGTGAATTCTTAGGCTTACAGGGAATAATAGCTCCCTGGGGAAATGCATGGAATGGTATAAAGAAAAGTGAACTTGCACCTTTCCAGATGTTGCTGAAGTAAAATTCCAAGCACTCATTATCATGGGTGATGACATGTCCTGAGTGGTTGTGGTTCATCAAATTTTGGAAGGTTCCCACTATGGCAGAGGAGTACTGTACTCGGTTCTGGAGAGGACTACAGGGATAGTTTTGAAGAAGGAATTCAACCAAGTAAACATCAGCTCAGTCTGGACAGACAGGAAGCCGGGAGGAAAAAATAACCTGAAGATTGTCCCACTTTGATTCTTTTTAGTATTGGGGGGCGGGGGGGGGAGAAGGTATCTCTGTCAGTCTTTCAAGATTCTGTTATTATACTCTACAACAATAAAGGAGAGTTCCATTAGTTTTTGTGGTATCTGTTTCCTGATCAGTTCTACTTCAAAGAGCTGTATCACATCATCAGTGTGCCTCCGTATCGCAGCTTGTAAGATGAAGTTCTTTTTCAGGAAAAGAAGGCAAAGTAGTAGTAAAATCATGCTCTGAGGATGACCAAATATAGGTTAATTTTTTTTTGGATGGTCTGCAGCATTGATAGTGGCAAGGATGCTCTCCAGATAAGTCCTTTCAAGTGGCCGCACATATGCTAGATAAGCAGCCTGCAACTTACATTAGAGAAAATTAAATTGACCTGTGTAGATCACATTTGGCAGCAAAAAATCATTTATAATCACACTAAGTTAAATATCTGTAGTTATCGGTTATCACAGGTCAGTTTGAGTTAACTAGCTTCCTCCTATCATTTGGGGTTGGATACTTTTTGGTTTTGTCAATCTGGCTATGTGAGCAAGCTGCTGGATCATTTGTGACTCACAATGCCACAACATATCCTTGTGTAAGTGTACTTGTTAAAGGTTGCCAAAGGATGCCCAAATATTTGGGCTTCAGAAGCAACATGTTACATTCTAGAGCTTCTTGTTCAGAGAACTTGCTATGAATGAAAGGACACTGTTGGAATGACTTCTCAATGTAGAAAACTGTTCTGGTATTTTAATTTCTTTAGAATTGATCTGGAAATCTGACAGAGATAGCGAATATTCTGAGCAAGCCAATAGGGGTGGATTGTTAGCTGTTACTCCTTCAGTAATAATTAAAAAGTGGTGTAGGTATATCTATATTCTAGAGATTGATCCAGACTTAAATTTTAATTTAGTCATGATAGCATCTTATTGATATGGGTTAAAAGAGGAACTGATTAATGATGGAGATATGAGACCTATTGGTATGAATGATCTCAAGAGATCTATTTGTCTGCTGGTATCTAAAGTGCCTCAAGGAGTTTATATGGAATGAGTATAACCCGTTGTTTCCAACCTAGAAGAGACTACTTTGCCTTAATGCCCTACCTGACTAGATGCATGGCTCGTAATATCAAAGGAGTCTGTTAGTTGGAACACTCATTGAGCATTTGGGAAGAATCAATTTGACCTTATGTCACCAGCCTAGGGGTCTTAGGGAGCCAGAGACATCCTTAGCTGGCTTCACTGTGTTTCATATATTCACTCTCCCCATGCCTTGTGGTTTGTACATTTAAATGTTTTAATATTTTAATTCCTGAAAATGATTTCATATTTTTATAATGATTGTTTTTGTATATTTTTATATGTTCAATTGTGGTATACTACCTAGGCTTCTTTTTTTGTGAGATGGGCAGCCATATAAATTGGATTAATTAATAAAATCCCCCCAGTTCCCTAAAATAAAAAGGTCCTGCCCACTCCAGGAGCCCATGAAGACCACAATTAAGAAGGTGAAAGTATGTGGCCTATGGATTACCATTACCTCTAATGTAGAGTGAAAGCTGGAAGCCAACTGTGTAAGGAAAAGCTGATCAAGGAACAGAAGAATGGTTAAATGTTAACCATGTTGCTCAAATCTTCAGATGGTTGGATATCCTGAGACCACTACCTTAACTATCTACTAGTGACACCGAAACTTTCCATTCCTTCTCTCTTCCCAATAGCCTACTTTAAGGACTGACCCTGAATTGATCATAGCCTTGCATTTCAATCAAATGTAACACAGAATGGCAGACATAAATGGAGGGGAATGTAGATTCTGGCAGCCTGGGGTTTAATCAAGAGAGACTTTCTGAGCAGCCAGCTCTCTCCCAGCTGTCATTAGGACACTCTAGCTCGCTACTCCCCTCTCAACCAAGCATAAACCAGATGCCCATTATTCTCAGCAAATGGCTGTAATCACCCTGGCTAGACTTGAAAAATTACCAGGAAAGGTAATTGAATGGCAAAAGGCCCAGAATGTGGATGGTCTGTGCTCATTTATCAGCAATGCCAACCTCTCCCTGCAGGTGCCTTGGAGGGAGGGGGAAAGGACTGTGTTGATTTGCTTGGGTTTTAATTGCAGAGATGATATTCCCTTGGCTGATTCATGAGTCAGCTCTGCAAACTGAGATTATCAAGAGCAACCCTTTCGAAGGCAAAGCAATCAATTTACCATCTCACCTTCCTCAGCATAATTCTCCCACTCTAGGGGAACGCCAGCCTGAAAGCACTATAGCCACTCCAGGTCCTACTTGCTGTAAAAAGACCTTCCAATGCAGAAAAGTCAGTACTCGCATACTTCTACAAGTCAAGAGTCACTTCAATGATTCAGATGATACTCTATGTATGTAAGTCATATGAATGTGATGGGCCAAAAGTTTCTTTGGTCCTTTTGAAAAACTGGAATACATCATTTCCAAATATAGTAAAGCCACATGGCACCATAGCTCCTACAGCCCCCCCTCTTCCTCCCCATCCTTTTGTTAAGTGAGAGTTTGGTCCTGGCAAAATGGCAGTACTCTAGAAAATGCAATTTGTAAATAGCAGGTACATTTACCAAAACCAAGCAATTCTCCCCTTTTTAAATATGATTTTATTAAGGATTATAATTAGAGTACAGTAATTATAAACAGTAAAAACTAATACAAATTTAAAAAGAAAAAGAAAATAGAAGGTTCAGAAAAGTAGGAAAATCTTTCCTGCCTTTATTTTTCTCATATCTCACAATAATAAATCCATAAAACATCAACAGAATCCACAGAAATGCAATATTATTACCAGAGATAACAATATTGCAGCTCCCATAGGATGCATTGTCAAGCTTCTGATCTGTGTTGGGCATTCATATGATGCACAAAGAAGTTCTAAAATTCATTAAGCAACAGCAAGATCTAAATGCATAAGTATCTTGTGTCATTTTTTTATTTTATTTTTTTGGCCAGGGAACTACACTGGTAAACAAATCATCTCAACTTCATCTCCCAGAAACTCTGCTCATCTTTCTCAGCTTCGATAACCCACCCACATATGGATTTCAATTCCCAGAGTTTTCAACCAGCATGGCCATTGCTAAGAATTCCCAGATTTGAAGTGCACCCAACAGCAATATAGCCTGTCCATTTTTCCCCCCTGGATACATGTGACATGTCCACATATCCCACAACTTTTGGCACAATAATGGACATATACAGAAATGCCCTCCAATGATAGCCTGTAGTTATCACAAACTGTTTAACTGAGGTTGTCAGAAGTTCAAATCAGCATCATCAATAGGGAGGGATACTTGAAGTTATAGCTTAACAATATTTGGAGAATCACAATTTTCCCGCCCTTGTAAATTGTTTCAATTTACAATTGGTAATTATCAACTGATAATTACTGTTACCATTGTCTTGTTCACATCAGTTTGGTAATGTTGAAGTGCTAATGGAAAAGACATGAAGGAATAAAAATTGTTGCAAACTGAGCACATACAATAGGCATTGAAACAGAATTTAGCAATAAGAAAAATAACAACCCTGGAACAATGGAAGATTCCTAATGTGTTGCTTCTACCTCCAAAACACAGCCAAACCAAAACTGGGGAGATGTTTAATGAGAATCTGGAATCATTTTCTGTTCCTCAACCTGCTGTTAATTACTCTAATACTTGGCATGCTGCCTTATCCTAAACTAAACTACAGTTATGGTCCAGCTAGCCCAGGACTGTCTACAACTGATTATCACTGATTAGTGGCAAGATCTTGAGCAGAAGAGATTTTCAGCCTTATCAGGTGATTCTAGAGAACGAACCTGATATTCTACAGGTGAAGGTGCTTCTCACCATTTTTCAATAAACTTTCCTTTCTCTTCTGCTGATCTCATTGATGAATGTGAAACTTAATCCCGCCAGGTTCTCCCAAATTCTGCTGTCCATAGTGCTCAAGAGGCATGCTCAAAGAGTCAGACAAATGTGTTAAATTGCTCTCCATTGGAATCGCTGATAGGGCCACTCTGCTATTTAAAAAGGAGATGGCTCAATTTATAGCATATATATGCTCTCATTCAACACCCCTTGTCTGCAAATCACCAGTTTCTTTTAGATGTTCAAGATAATGCCAAAGTGATGTTGCACAATCATTAGCACTTGAATTATTTAACTGTTCCTTGGAATGGCCATTGTGCTGCTCTAATTTTGTCTCCCTGCCTTTAGTTCCCAAAGAGATTATTTCCTATTGAACTGACATCACTGCTCCATCTCCTTACTAAACAGCTTTATTAGGGCTTCAGCAATTGCCTCCCTTGCAATTGTTCAAATTATCCTTGAGAAGCTGTTTGGCATGCTTAGTCCCTCCACTTCTTGTCCCAAATTGTCTCAAAGTTTTCTATTTCTCAGCCATACTCCTTTGCTGCATTGCCCATTGGTGTCTGAGACTCACCACCTGCATGATGACATTAAAACTAGCCCAACTGTGCTAGAGCTCCAACGTTTAATCAATGTCTTGTCTTCTGCAGCTGTCAAATCCAAGGCCATGCAGCTCATGCCTACATCTCCTTTGGTTGCATTTCATAACAAGAAAAGGCATCAACATGGCCATAAGATTTCT
Source organism: Arizona elegans (assembly GCA_022577455.1). Taxonomy (NCBI): domain Eukaryota; kingdom Metazoa; phylum Chordata; class Lepidosauria; order Squamata; family Colubridae; genus Arizona; species Arizona elegans. The sequence continues at coordinate 14,746,263 of JAKOOJ010000003.1, forward strand.
GTCTCTCTGGGGAATAAATCAGCAAGGTTTGAACGTCTCCAAATGCCTTACATATCAACAGCTCAGCTATGGGGATAGGAAAGTATCCTAAAATACTCATCTGGAAAGGAATTATTTTCCTATTCATGGATCTGGCTAATTCTTTTCTTATTCGCTTTGTTTTCCAGATATGATTCCTAACTTCTGGATTTAGAAGTGGTGGATTTTCAGCCTGACGACTAGATTTAGCCTACAGGAAATCTCCAGTTGACTCTTCAATCCCCATCCATCTCCCTGGCCCAAGCAGTGGGCAGTGGGGGACCCATAGAAAGAAAAGGGAAAGTCTCCCCTCCCTGTTATTTCCTCCAATGTTACTCAAGTGATGGAAGATGACAGTTCAGCAAAGTATGTGTTTGCAATATATGGAGAGAGGGACTGCCTCCAACTCCGATCTCTACTCCCGGTTAACACCTTTGTGTTTATAAGGTTCATACCATTAAGATCCTCCTGAAAATTAAGCGAAAACTAGTTTTGCGTATAGAAATGTATCCTCCTTTGAGGATACATTTCTGGCCCTTCATGGCTATAGAAAAGAATCAGCACAAGGATGTTAGTGCAGACAACACTGTCCATGGGAAGAAAATAGAGCCCTAATAGCATTGGAATTTGGTTTCAGTTCCTGAAGTCCACCCTTGTATGGTTGTAGATCATTTCTGAGATGAAAACATTGGGCATGTTTAAATAAAGAATGAAGATCTGGGCAATGGACTTCAGGCTGTTACATCATTTGGCTCTGCCTGAGAAAATCAAGCTAATAAATCAGTAGGTTTGGTTCTTCCCTGTAAGCTGAAATTCACCACGTCTATGTGTAAATTTCTGATGTTCCATATACACGATGAGCAGAAAAATTTTTTCTTCCAATCTCTCCTCCTTCAGGATTCATTTCTAGCCTGTGCGCCTGCGATATGGGTTTAAGCATACAGACTCCATTTTCTGGGCTGCTGGAAAGGAGCACTAATTGGGCAATATGTAGATGTGATTGCCTTGCCCCATTATGACCAATCAGATATTTGAGAGCAAGCACAAATGTGTTCTTTAAAGAATTCATCGACCTTGTTGGGGGGTGGGGGGGGGGAGGAAAGGTTATTAACATATGTCTACTGTGTACATAAATCAGAGAATTTCTGCATGTAGAGTTCTGCCACACAGATATTGTTAAGCCATATAACACATTACCACAACATCTGGCAGTCCCAAAGCTGAATATAGCTGGGATATAGAATGTTTTCTGTGCCAAAGGATGCATTTGGCTTTCCAGAGGTGTGCTACTGGGGGTGGGTCAAGACATACACCCACAAGTAGGGGAGGATCACCAGGGGGGAAAAAACATGAATTAAATTTCCATTTAGTTAAAATTAAATATAGTTGATATTTGATTTCCTATTCATGTAATTCATCTCTTCTCTTTGGGCATATTAAAAATTAAACTTTGACGACTAACTTTTGTAGATCTTTCAGAGACTGCACCCAAATTTTTCAGAGGCCTAATCCAGCCCTAGGAACTCAGGCTGCATAACTATAAAACAAGCTTCATCTGCTTCAATAGATTTATGCTCATAAACTAAATATAGGTTCCTCAGAACCCAATCTTATTCTCTCCAAAATCAATTCTCAGAAACATAACAAGCATTCCAAAAGGGAGTTTCTCTCCCACTTCCAGGGCAAATGAGTCTGTTCACTCTAGGTAACACACCCCCTTAAAAAAGAGAGATAAGTTCCTAATTAATTCACAACGTTGATATGCCAAGAAGCTGCCATATATAGTCCTCAACTTACAACAGTTCGTTTAGTTACCATCCAGAGTTACAACAGCACTGAAAAAAGTGACTTATGACCATTGTTCAATGTTACCACCTTTGCAGCATCCCCATTACCATGTGATCAAAATTTAGACACTTGACAGCTGGTTCATACTTAAGACCATTGTGGTGTCCTAAGATCATGTGATCACCTTTTGCAACCTTCTGACAAGCCAAGTCAATGGGGAAGCCGGATTCACCGAACAACCAGGTTACTAACTTATCAACTTCAGTGATTCACTTAACAACGGTGGCAAGAAAATTGTAAAATGGGGCAAAACTCACTTAACAAATGACTTACTTAATAACAGAAAGTTTGGGCTCAATTGCGGTCATACGGTGGGGAGTATCTATATAACAAACCCATTTTCCCAATATATTATAAGAATGCCCATAGTCTGCAGAGCAAGCACTCTTGTTTTCAATTGGTATAAAAATGGTACCAAAAATGGGTTATAAATGCTGTAATCTACAATCAATAATCCTGCCTAATTTTCCCTAGGGGTTCTTTCAGACTTCAGTCTCTGCATACCACCAATCAAAGGGCATTGTAGACCTAATCTCTCTTTTTTTCCTTTAGCCATTTTTATTTTGGGGGGAAGAGGGAAAAAATGGAAGAAGCAACAGGAAGACACAGGAGGTTACAAATGGGAAATATTATCGAGATTACTTTAAAATGCTATGAATAAGATACAGTAGCTGCACTTTAAACATCAGCCTCAAAGCATCTTCAGCATTTACCTAAGTTATCTGAAGCAAAACCAATTTTCTTCCTTGTTAAGATCAACCCATTCCAGTCTCAAACAGCTCTTGTATAATTAGCAAAATCCTTCCTCTTGTTTGGCCTAATGTTACTTCTTTATCCATCATGGTTTCTTAGAGATGCAAGTTACTCTGTCAATTTTGCAAACATTATGCAAATGAGTCCATTCTACGAAGCTACTGGCACACCTAACTGATATTAGCTGCACACTGATTAGCATTTCATTTCTCCTTCCCATCTGCTCCATGCCCCAAATGATTTTTTCCCCTGAATAATCACTTGATCATGAAGATGGATGTGATCAAGGGCAGTTAATAAGTACAAGACAGCTTCTTTCCCATCAATCCTTACGAATTACATTTAACTATATGCAAACTTCTAATTAAAAACTATTCTTGAGATCACCTTCATCTTAATGCAAAAAAATGGCAAAATCCAAGCAGACTCTTTCTTGCCAGATATCTAATCCCAGGTATCACGAGTTTATTTTGAAGAGAAATCAGGTTGGTCTAAAACTGAATGCTATGGAGATTGATATCTAAACAGTATTATTAACCATCATAATTACATTCCTCAGTAAGGATACATTAAATTCATCAAAATATTTATATTATAATATGACATCTTTCCAACTACACTAAGAACCAGGGTGCAGTCAATACCAAAAAATACATACTTTCTAGAATATTGCCCCATGTTTTGCATCTCAAAAAATTAAGCATAGAAATGCATGCAGTCACAGCAAACTGCACACAAAGCAGAGGTGGTATTCAGCAGGTTCTGACCAGTTCTGGAGAACCAGTAGCAGAAATTTTGACTAGTTCGGAGAACTGGTAAATACTAACTCTGGCTGGCCCCGCCCCCATCTATTCTCTGCCTCCTGAGTCCCAGCTGATCAGGAGGAAATGGGGATTTTGCAGTAACCTTCCCCTGGAGTGGGGTGGAAATGGAGATTTTATAATATCCTTCCCCTGCCATACCCACCAAGCCACGCCCACAGAACCGGTAGTAAAATAAAATTGAATCCCTACCACTGATAGGATAAATAATATTAAGGAGGCAATGTTTGCAAAAGAGTGCAGAGTCCAGAGTAAAACACACACAAAAAAGGTAATTTTAATAAAAGAAATGAATAGAACAATGCATGTGAAACTGGAGTCGAATCAAACCTGTGACACAAAATGAAGAGTTATGAAAACAGCGGACAAATTTGCACAGATCCTGCACAAACCTTTCCCCTCCATTTGCAATGAGGGGGGGAATGCAAAGAGTTACCTGGAAACTTTTGACATTCAGGTTTCTTTGACCCTCAGTGGCCACTTTCAGCCTAGAATCCAGTCCTTTCATCAATGATTCTGTATTACGGACATATTGCAAGTCCCGGTAGGTCCGAAGATCCAGCACTTCCATGGATTGGGAGATGTTCTGTACCTGCTCAATGGAGAAAGAATGCTGACGTTAGATTTGCAGGATCCTTCAGCTCATTGTTTGGATCATTTTATGGAATCAAAGAAAGACAGTAGTAACCCAAGAACTCAGACAACCCTTTACCTCAAAGGAATTTTGCATAGTAATGGATGAAGGAGCATTTTTGAACTCAATAATTTTGGAGCAAACGTACTGATGATTTCCCTTTAACTTAACGACAGATGTCCTACTTGGGACCAATCCACAGCCGACAAATAGGCAGAATCTGTAGTAGGATGAATGAAGAGTGAGGCAAGCAGGATCCTTCCACTACTTTTTTTTTTCAGACCAGCCCCCACTAGTTTTACAGACCAGATTGTTTCATATTCCTGGTTCAATAAGCTCACAATGAAGCATCCTCCTCGGGGACCTGAGTCTAAACCTGCCATCTGCAGCACCAGCTGGAATTCCAGCTCCTTTTGCCTGCTTTGCACCCATGAAATATGGATGATAATGGAACCAGGTGGAGCTGAATACTGATGAAAAGTGGAGAAGGGGAAAGACAATGCTCTTTTAAATGTTTGTCTTTGAAGGAAGGAGACATGTTTAGGAAGGAGTCCTCCGCTTCCATCGTAGAGGGCAAAATATGACCTGAATTTGGGTCTAAACAAAAGCATGGGCATTGGAACATAGGCAAATTGTAATGTTCTGGATGAATCTTTGTTCCAAACTTGAAGTAAAAAATATTTTTTTTTTCATTTCATGCATACCCCAATTCCTTATCATTGTTGCCTTTTTATAGGAGGCTATATGCGGCATCACTTATCATGTAATGATATGTGGGAATGACCTTGGGAGAAAGGGGGAAGAGCAACAACCAATGGAATGGTCATTTAAGAGGTAGCTTAACCCACAGAAGGAATGCAGGCACGGCATATACTGTATCTCAGAAGGGATTGAAACTTAGCTTCTTGGGTTGCAAAAGGAACGGGGGAGAAATGTTCTTTTAAATTTGCAAGATTTTGCTAATGTAACCTTTACAATAAGGTAGTCCATAAGGTCCATCCAGTCATGCTTTCTGTTTGGACGACCATGCTAGGCTGGTAGCTTTATGTGTTTTCTATATCCTTTTGGGATTAACTATTGTAATGGAATGTAGAGAGGGGGTGAATTCCAAAAAAGTTAAGAGGCAACGCAGTCCAGATTTTATGTGTGGGAGAAAGAGGGTGACGGAGTATATTGTAGAGGCAGATAATAGAGTGAGATTTGTCTATAGGTGTGAATCAATAAAGAACTCAGCTTGGAAGAATCACCATGTGTCATTCTTGGTTTTGGGCATGAGAGCTATGACCACAATATGTTAAATCTATAGGAGAAGGAGTGATAGAACCTGGGGGCAGAGTTAAAATCGGCAACAGCCTAGAATCCCTTTATAGCCACAATTAGACTAAGTCCAACCTCCCACCTTGAATTATTAACCCTTATCTGACTCCAAGCAGATGCTGACCATTAGCTAAATAGATTCCTGTGCTTAGGCCTTTTAGCAATAAATCAGTTTAACTGGATCTTCACGTATGGAGGTCATGTATCTGGTCTTTTGCACCTGATAAAATCTAAGGACCAAGAAGGAACACCATATTCAAATTCGGGCACACTGTATCTCCAGTACATTCTCCAGGGAGCTGTAAATATTTTTATACTTCTAGAATTGGAGAACAGGACAGGACAGAAGAGAATAGGCATGAAGAATGCTGCTGATCCATAGAGTGGTCAAGGGTCGGACACAACTGAATGGCTGATGAAGATGACTTCTAGAAGTTGCATTTGTGGTCCCTTCGATGGAGTTTATACTAAAATAACAAATACATGCGGTGCGTATGTTTTTCTTTTCTAATTATACATTTTTTCATGTCATTGAAGGACATTTTTTCATGTCTTTCTATCCAAACTACAATCATGAATAAATCTAAACATTTTTTCAAGATAAAAGGTAGCCTTCACAGTCTACTGAGCCACAATATTCTAATCAAGGTAAATATCAACCAAAGCTGGCATGTTGTGCAAATGAATTGCTTGACCTAGTTAAAAGCTTTGCAGGAATTCAGCCAGTATTTCATGATATAACATTGCTGTTGCTGATTGGTAGACCACAAGGTCTTGGTTGTTTTGGTTGCACAGAAGTGATCCATACAGCACTTTATCTACCTGAACATTGTTTTCTTACCCCCACCCCCACCAAATAATCCTGCCTATTTTTTTCCTTTCTCCCACTTCCCTACAACAGTACTTATTTATAAAATGCCTTCACAACCATTTTCTTCATTTATCTATGAAAGTTTGTAATAATACTGCCTGTTCTTAAAAGTACAACAATGTTTATCTCTGTCTTCCCTTTGCCTATTCTTATGGACTCCGCTCCTGAGTGGCAGGTTATGAATATCTAGCTGTTAAATTGGGCCATATTAAAGGTAAAGGTAAAGATCAGGGGTGGGTTCTAAATATTTTTACTACCGGTTCTGTGGGTGTGGCTTATTTTGTGGGTGTGGCTTGGAGGTCATATGATTAGGTGGGCATGGCTAGCTGGTCAGAGTCATTTCTGGAAGGTCCTCACACTTACGACCAGTCCTCGCACTTACGTCCCGACTCATTTGTTTGCTTTTAACACTGATCAGCTGTAGGGCAGCCCTTTGAAGCCCCACGGCAAGAGTTTAAACAGTTTTTTTCCCTCTAGTCATCAGCTGGGACTCAGGAGGCAGCAACAGATTGGGGGTGGGACCAAATAAAAGGTAAGAATAACGTGGGAGGTGGGGGGTGGGAGGGCGGGGGGTGGGGAGAACCGGTTTGGTGACGTCATATCGTCACCGCTACCAGCTCGGCTGAACCGGACCGAACCGGGAGGAACCCACCACTGGTAAAGATTCCCCTCACACATACGTGCTAGTTGTTTCCGATGTGCTCATCTCCATTTCAAAGCCGAAGAGCCAGCGCTATTCAACGATATCTCTGTGGTCATGTGGTCAGCATGATTAAACACCAAAGGTGCACAGAATGCTATTACCTTCCCATCAAAGGTGGTCCCTATTTTTCTACTTGCATTTTATGTGCTTTTGAACTGCTAGGTTGGCAAAAGCTGGGACAAGTAGCGGGAGCTCATCCCGTCACACAGCACTAGGGATTCAAACTGCTTGAACAGAATCAGAAACCTTTCTGATCAACAAGCTCAGCGTCTTAGCCATTGAGTCACTGTGTCCCCCAAGTTGGGCCATAGGGACAAGATAACTCCTAGCAATGACTTGTCTCTTGAATACCTTGGCCTTTTGGTATTGGATGATTTCAACCTCTAGGCCCTGGGGATGAGTCTGGGTACAGTTATTGACTTCTATTCTGATCATTGGCTTAGTCTGGTTTAACACTCTGAGATGGTGACACCTTGGACCTTATTTTCTTCTCTGAGGTAGTATGTGGTGATCTCAATATGGAAGATATTTCTCTTAGCTCTTTGCCATAGCCAGATCATTTTCTGGTTCATATGAAATTAACTGTCACTTCTGTGGAGTAAAGCGGACCATTAGATGATGTGCCCCAGAGGTCTCATTGATTTTGATGGATTCTGGATAGATTTGGGGGGTTTGCCAGTGATTTCAAGAGCAGTGTCTAGTTTCCCTATTTTTGACAGCTATCACACAGTTTCTAACATTCCCTTTATTGGTAAGGTTGGGGGCAACTATAGAGTGTCCCAAAAGAAACAATTAATCTGGGAACTTTCAGCCAGGGTTCAAACCTAGATATGTGATGGAGATTGTTTGCTCTTTGGTTATTTAAATGGGGATAGTCTGCTCCTCTTATTCTTTTTATACCTCTTAGTAGCTTTTGATATAATTGACCATGATATTCTCTCAGATGCTAGAGAGGGCTAGGACTAGAATCACTACTTGATGCTGGTTTTATTCCCGTCTTAATGGGCTCTCAGTGGTTGTGGGAAAAGAGAGATTGCCTTGGTAAATGCTCCTTTGTGAGGTGCCCAGGGTTTAGTTCTGGGGGAAGCAATCTATATAGTGGTTTTTTGTTTTTTGTTTTTGCTTTAATTTATATGCCGCCCGTCTCCAGAGACTCAGGATGGCTTACAATGCGTTAAGCAATACCCTTCATACTTTTGTATATTTATACAAAGTCATCTTATTGCCCCCACAATCTGGGTCCTCATTTCACCTACCTTTGAAAGGATGGAAGGCTGAGTCAACCTTGAGCCTAGTGAGATTTGAACTTGCAGTAATTGCAAGCAGCAGATGTTAATAACAGTGCTTTAGTCCACTGTACTACAGGCTCTAGTATCATCAATGCACTAATGCTTGTATATGATCAGTGCAGGAAAGGCCATCTATGTCTTTGTTCCACTCTCTGGAGGCAAATTAGGATGTAGATGGAATGAAACATGTTGAAGTTGAACTGAAGCAAGACTTGTTGCTGTTTGTACATCTAGGTCAGTGATGGCTAACCTTTTCCAGACCGAGTGCCCAAAGCGCGCATGTGAATGCACACTAATGTGTGTGCCTGAACCCCTAAAATGCAATGCAAGCACAGACTCCACGCATGTGCCCTGCCCATGCACCCCACCTCCCACGCATACACATGCACCCCCCCACACCTCCCGCCCCCGTGCATGTGTGACAGAGACCCAACATGGATCTAGGTGCTCTCTTACCTCAGTACAATCTTTTGATAATTGAAAGGTAGGGCTGTCTTGGGTGGGGGGGAGTTCTGTGGCTACTGTTTGACAGACTGGTGAAGGCTATGGCAGCATAGGGATTTTGCCCAACATTGGCTAATGTGCCAGTTGAGGCCCAGCTGGGATGAAAGGATCTCACTACAGTAAGTTCGGTCTTTATATCTATTTGTTTGGACTATTATATTGTGCTCCACAGGAATCTGCCTTTGAAGACTATCCAGAAGGTCCAGCTGCTGCTGAATGCAATAATCCATTTGTTAAAACTAGCGGTGCTTGTTATTAACATATGAACCCGATGTTGTAGGCTCTGTGTGGCTTCTGGTGGGTTTCCAAGTGCAATTCCAAGTGCTGTTTTTAATCTATCTACCACCTCCAACTAGAATTAATCCACCTGATCCATATATCCCAGGAGAAGCTTAGTTGGTTCTTTATTCCACAAGGTGACAGAGACTTAGTTTAGTAGTTATTATTTTTCAGTGGGAGTATCCATTTATTACAACAAATCAGGCGTGCCCCCACATTGCTGCCTATTCAGTCATTATTAAAAACGGAGTCCTTCTGAAGGCCTGAAAGATTGTGATCTATGCACAACTGTGGATATCGATATTGTATTGCCTTATTTGATACCTTAAATGATTTATATGTTACGGGCTTAGTTCTTAATGTTGTGTTTTATTGGGGAGGATTTATTTATGTTGGGTTGGGTTTGTGTTGTCACATACTACTATTATTAATGGCTGAGAGTCAGATTTGATTATGGCAGGCACAAATCTGATAAGATAAAGAAATTCCATAATTGGTTTGAGGAGTTATCGACAGATATTCCTTATCTATCCCCTTGCATTCTGAAGCTCTTTTTTGCCTTGAATCTAAAGTTCTATGCAGCCCAAATTCATACTAGCTATGCAAGGAAAAAATAGAACTAAGGGCCTTCTTGTAGTAAGGCATGCTAGCTTTCTAAAGCTGAGCCCAGATTTTCCCATCTCATGGCAGCTCACAGGTTTTAGCTGCAGGAATGGCAAAGGCTACCCTTTTATCGACTAAGATGCCTCGTTGGTGGTTATAATTTTAATTTCCTCACTTTCCATGTAAACAAAATGACATCATGGTGCAGGAAGAGACTAGGAAGCAGCCTTCTCATTGATTTTGCAGATTCTACCCTTGGTTGGGTTGGGCTGTTCAGAGGAAGTTTTGTGGAATCAGAATTGCTGACAGAGGAAGAAGCCTCATGGCAGCCATTGTGAAACAGATGGTAGCAGGAAATGAAAAGAGGGAAACTGACTGTGGTCTCTGTGATCATTGACCACTTCCACTACCTCAATATTTCAGGTTCTGCTTCTCTGTATAGGAAACTGACATATGAAGGAGCATTCAGACATATATACCTCCCTGGGCACTTGAAAGTGACAAAGCTCATTAAAAACTAACTATTTCTGTCTTGCTTGTTTTGGTTCTAACTGGATCTTTCATGGGATCCATTTTATATAATAAAGCAAGCATAGAATGCATTTTGACTTATTGGCAAACAACAAGAATTGGACCAGCTCTTAATTGAGTTTGTCAGGGAAAGACTTACATTCTTTCAGCATCAATTCTCTGAGCAGCAGTAAATGCATTCCTTTCCATTCTAGTTGGTTGAAAAGGAAGGGAAGGGAAATCTCCTTAGCCTTTGTCTTCTGAAGCATGCAAAGTGATTGAAATAAGATAGGCATTTACAGATCAGCTAGAAAACAGGAATTCTACCAATGTACCTCTGTGTTTAATAGGGCTTCTCCCAGACTGTCTTGCCTTGTTGTGATTCATGAAAATAAGCTGCAGATTGGTACACAAATTTGAAGCCCTGCCATACCTCAATCTATCTTGTATTGCATGCCCAGCCTATTTTATTGTTAACACACTTTCCTTTTGCAGGCTCATTCTGTATAACTTCCAGGTCTTTTTCACATTCTTTCATCAAGTCCAGGGCTTTTCAGTTCAGCCCATGCCAGCTAGTGACTAAGCCTAGAGAATCTCAGCCCAGGCTATCAGAAAAGGGCAGCCAATTAACACTCACACTCCACACTCATACAGGCAGCTCTCAAAGTGAGCAGCTTCCTTCTTGCCACAAGTCCAGCACTCAATCGGTTTATAAATCATCCTCTTTTAATGACACCATAATCCCTTGCAGATTATAAATGGAGCTGAGTATTTGAATAGAGCTGAGTGTTTACTGGCCAGATGCCCTTCCTGTCACCAACACTGAGGTTTTTTTCAGCAGGTATTTTCTCAGTGTGCCCAGAGAGAGAAATATCTGCCTTTACCTAGGATGGAACTCACAGCCCTCTGATTGTGAGGTGAGAGCTCCACCTCTAGGCCACCGCACCACTCATCCAATCAGCGTTTTTTCTTTTAAATTGCCTTTTATAAACTCAATCAGTTTATAAATGGCAATTTTTTAAAAAAATTAAAGAAATACAAAAAAAGTGTCTTCGTCCAATGCAATCCACGAATTTGTACCCGTATAACTGTGTGTATCTGTTTATGGGTTTGCAAGGCATTCACTGAGATAATCCAGTAAATGCATAGGTGTAATGGACTGTTTCTGGCAAGCCTATGCTTCTAAAAGTAGCTTCTTCTTTTGAAATAAATGTAATATTTAGGATATTACTGTACAGTGTATTACTGCTGCTTTGCAGGTAGAGATGAGACTGATGAAAGTGCCTGTGAAGTTGCAGAGCTATATAGTGTATCTTAACATCAATTAATCAATCCCCAAATGTCTTTTGGAAGCCATCAAGTTGAGTGAATGACCTGGTTCCAGAAAGCCCTAAAGCAGAACCACTGCTAGGTTCTCTCTTTTTTTTTGCACTAGACATTAGTTTCCCTACAAACTTCAATGAGCTTTGGTAACTACAACAAAGTAGGAATGGAGCACTGAAAGGTTTCAGGAATATGCTGCCAGCAGATCCTCTGAAGCATGAAGGGGTATCCAACCCAATTTTGTGTCGGCACAAGAATCAGATAGATATGCTGTCAAAACTGAAAGGAATACGATGGGCTTCACTAGGACAGGAAAGACACAGAGACATAGTGAAAAATGATGAGGTGATAAATTGACAATAGTCAGTCAGAAAGTTGACAAAGGATGGATGGTGCAGGCTATGCAATTTCAAAGGCATTTGCAGGAGAGAGGCAAATGGTGAGAGTCATGACATCATGATGCAAGCTCCACCCCTTCTGAATATGTATCACATACAAAAAAAGGATGCGGTTTGCATTACTATACTTATATTGCCATTTTGATGGAAGCACTGAATCTTGGAAATGCCTCTGGCTTCTGATTTATTTGAGCTATGAAGATTGCTTTTTCTCATGAGATAGGCCTTTTCCACGCTGATTGAAATTCCATGAAATACTAGTTCTGCCAGGAATGTCCCAGCCACAGTCGCCATGTTATCTCAATAGAACTGAAGCCACTCCTACTTCACTATTACTGTAAATAACCAATAAAAAGGTAGTCTGCTTTGTGAGACATTGAAATTATTACAACATGAACTGTATGATACTAGAAATTAACTTGCATTATAATTGCCCTACATAGGTCTTTTATAGAAACATTCCATTCCTTTTGAGAATAGTGTACGAATTCCCTCCCTTTTTCCACATGTAAACGTACAGTATACTAAAGGCAGTACATTGTTATTAGTATGATAATGATAATGAATGGCTTCATGCCATGTGTTTGTGTAAATAGACAAAAGAGGGAGTAGCTGAGATCTACAGTGGTACCTCGGTACTCGTTAATTGGTTCTGGGAGGCACAATGACTACCAAAAATGACTAATAGCAAACTATGTTTTCCCATAAGGAACAATGTAGTGAGTCACAAGGCAGCTGACACTGTCAAGTTCTATCTTGTGCATTGAGTACCAAACAAACAATGAGTACCGGGGCAAAATGTTTGTGACAAAATGCGTTGAGTATCAAATTCAACGAATTTCCAAGCAGTTTTAGAATCGGTAGCAGAAATTTTGAGTAGTTCAGAGAAACAGTAAATACCACCTCTGACTGCCCCTGCCCCCATCTATTCTCTGTCTCCTGAGTCGCAGCTGATTGGGAGGAAATGGGAATTTTGCAGTAACCTTCCCCTGGAGTGGGGTGGGAATGGAGATTTTACAGTATCCTTCCCCTGCCACACCCAGCCATTCCATGCCCACCAAGCCACACCCACAGAACCGGTAGTAAAAAAAATTGATATCCCACCACTGACTCAAACTTAGTCTGGGCAGCTACTGTACACTTGAGTTGGTCAGGAATATTACAATATGTGAATGGATGTAGTTTTTAATTTTTAAACTAGACAATCTGTGCCCCATTGGATCATCATTTCAGAGATATTTCCTTACCAGATTCCTCAATGACATCTACAATGACAGAGCTTCTAATGTACTGTCTTTTCTTGAAAAGTTGAGATAAATTCAGAACTACAGTATATCTGCCTTGAAAAGAGCCCACGTTGAACTGTATAGCACAATCAAACATCAACACACGAAATGTTTTGTAATATTTTGTATTATGTAATAAATTGTCTCACAATAATGTTGATATCAGAAAATTCTTTATAAAATTTGCCAAATTTCAATTCTATGGGAATCTTGCATTTTGGATGCATTCTGTAAGTTAACCCATTTGAAGTATCTTGGTCCAAAGGTTTTGCCCTATGGTGCATTCTTTTGCCAAGTTAAAGGTTACAGGAATCAGTGTTTTAATAGAATATAGATTAAACAGTGAAAGTGGTAAACCTGCATTTGTTTCAACGCTGCTGAATCAGTGCATAAAAGTGTGTGTGGGGGTGGGAACAAGCACTGAATGTGTTTTCTGGTCCTTAGCATCACTCTTCCAGCTTCAATTTCTCCACAAAGTGCCAAGATGGGGAAAGAAGGAGTAAGGTTACCACTTGAGTGACTGAAAGGTTTATCTTTTTATCACAGGAAATACCTCCTCAGAAACCTTGATGAAGATAAACAGGGGTCAGTCTCTGTGTTTAGACAGAAAAGGTCCAAGTTCATCTACCTTTATTAAAAGAAATGAAGGGCAAAGAAGTAAAGTGGATGCAGTGTGACTGGGGGGGGGGGAATCTTAGAAAAGTTTCCCTTGATTGTACAAGGCTCACATAACCCACTATCTCAACTGTAATGGCCTGCTCTACCTTGACCTTTTCTTGCCATTTTGTTTCCCAGTCCAGCAGTCTTCCATTTTGAATTTGGGCTCTTCTGCAGCATCAATTCAGCATCCGTGTCAATTGCTCTATTTCAGTTTGTGTCTAAGTGAACCCCTTCTGCTACCTCCTGGGATGTTGTGCACTTTTTAGCACCATTATGTAAACGTTTCTGAGAACAGGCTTCCCTCAGCACATTTTTAAGACTCAGCATTGCAACTTTCTGCCCAATTCCCTTCAGTTGTTACTTGCGTTCTTCCTCCTTCCCACCCATCACTGAAGTATACCTTTTTTTTTTAACACGAACCAGACGTTTTCCCTCTTCAATTCAGCACAGCGCAAGCTATAAAGCTCTTTTATTTCAGGAGCCTTAAAGAGACTCGATTGCAATTCGTGTTCTTTAAATGGATGTTTATTTATTAACGTTGCCCTAGCTGGTACTTTACAGCCATGGCTGCGGCCTCTGAAGGGAGCTATTTAAGAGGCATTTTGCAGCATGTTATAATAAAAGTTTAATCAGCTACCAACCCCCATTTTTTTATGTATGTAGGGGTAGAGGAGGAGCAAGGGTGCATGACAAAGCAAGGAAAAAAGACACGAAGCACAGCTTGCACAGAAGACCGTGGAGAGTCATTTGAACACATATACACACATCTATGCATTAAGTAGTGGCATTCACAGCTTGAAAATGACATTGAAATCAATATTAGTGACAAGGGAGGGGGCTACTCTCTGTCTCCACTTCTTTCTTAAGTACAATTAATTATTCAAATAAATCCCAACTAAAGAAATGGGCAGCCTTGGTCAATCCAGTGATTGTTGAATGACACTCCCAACATTCCTCCTATCAGCAAGCTGGTTGAGATTATTTGGCATCATCTGCAGGATGCTTGTACTCCATTCTTGATAGGGGCACCGTTGCAAGAAGCCAGAGCAGAGTTTATTCTTACTGCTGTTCTTCACATTTTAAGATTAAGGGCAAGACTTAAGGAGTCAAAGAGCAAAGTTCAAGATCATCTGATAACAAGGTTGCTCATCAAGACCTAGCATAACCTTCTGGAAGACACATAGGTTTCCTTGAATTCTTGTAGCTTAGTCTATTTTTCAAAAAAGCAATATCTCATATGCTATGATTTATCCTTGACTCAGCCTTTCACACATCCTGCTCTCATTCTCTGTAACAGCTGGACATCTTCAAGCAGCTTTGGGTTATCAGGAGGGTAACACTGTACCCTGATTTGTAGATGACAGCTTAAGTTTAAATTAAGACTTCTATCTCTGGAGTTGTGTGTTGCAAGCTGAGTTCAAAGATATAGATGCAATGAAAGGGGTAACTCTAAAATTGCTGGATAAAGATAGTCATGGAACGGCAGTTTAAACAAACAGTGCTCATATTTTTATCATTCTGTTGAGATATATTTGAATTATATTCAAATGAGGGTAATGATTTCTACATTTGTGTTGCTACATATAAATGAACATGAGCATATTTTCATGAAGTTGCATCTCCATGTTCTATTCCTCCCTCTTCATACTGACCTCACCTCTCTAAATTGTTGACTGGAAAATGAGGCTCAAGTCTCCAGAGAAAACGTAGGGCACATAATACACAAACAAATGTGTGTTTTCACACATAAGTAGGAAATCAATACAATTTGAAATTTCCAAATGTCCCAGACAAGTTCTGGAGAGAATATTGGCACATGCAAGGAAGAATTGAGGACCTTAACTATGAATCCTTCTGGATGATGTAAACCTCCATCCATGAGTTTGGAATCTTTGCTTTCACTAAAAGGTCATTAACTATGAATCCTTCTGGATGATGTAAACAAGACTTGCATTCTTCTCTTGAGCTATTTTTTTAAGGATCAGTGGTCTGAGCCAAACTTGTTGGTTTATCTATGAAAAGGGCATTTTCTTCCTTATCCATCTCCCTTCCAAGTATTTCAATCTCAGTCAAGGTCAGAGAGTCACTCTACAACCCGAGTCTCCTGGGCTCTAGGGGAAATTTATAGTTATGTTGTTCTACATCATCACATGGAAAGCTTTTCTCACTGGTCCCCGATGTGGCTTTCTATGAGTAGAGATATCTGACATTGGAAAAGATTTATCCTGACCAAAACAATACTAGAAGACAATTCCTTTCCTTGGACTTGATAAACGCTTCCTCCCAAAGTGAAGCGTCTATATATCTGAGATGTAAAGGTCACTGGATGGATTACTCCCTTAAATTGCCCAGCCATGTAATAGATGAGGGAAGGAACAACAGCTGCCTTCTTAAAACCTATATCTTCCCAGATAGTAAAGTCAGCAGTAGCCCTTTCTGTACTCCTACTGTCACAAGAATCAATGACATCCTATCTTTGAAACTCCCTCCCAAGAGACGGGTCAACTCATACCAATTTTTTTAAAGACACAAGCTGAAATCCTTTTAATTGGGTGTTGTAAGTCCCACTAGGTAGAGCAGACCAAAACAATAACTACAACTATATTTAACAGAGACAGGTTATAATAACAGAACTTTGCCAGCCTGATTGTGCTGTACCTCCTACTCCTCATAGTTCAATGAATTACGGAGATGTCTGCTTCTGACCTTTATCTGACGTTCTGAACTTAAAAATGCTTTAGCTCTTTTTGTATAGACAAAGGTTTCTGCATATTTCTGTCAAGGTCATCTCCCTGACTCACTACAGACGTTTTAAAGCAGATGTCAGACAGCCACATATCAAGAAGCTTTAAGTTATACTACTGTCCTGGATAATGGGTTGGATTTGGTAGCTTTAATAGCTCCATGAATTTTAAAATACAATAATTCAAGGTATTGATAAAGTAGAATTTGCTATCAGATGTGACAGTGACTAATCAACTAAGGTAGATTTTTAAGGAACTACAGCAATCTGTGGAGCATTGACTATCATTGATTACTCGCTTTGATGGTTATGACTATCTAAAGAAACACTTGTAGCAAATCTTACACTTCAATTGCCAGGAAGAAAAATATGGAGGCTACTGTTCTTCTGTCCAAGCTTGTGAAGTCGCCAAACATTTCTGTTTGGCTATTATATGACCAAGAAATCAGTGGGACCTCCATACTACCACTATTTTGACTTCCTAATCTTCCATAAAGAAGCCAAACTATTATAGTTTTCAATATGTATAGATCTCTTTCTGTGTCCATGCCTTCAAGAATTTTTGATTCCTGGTGACTCTCTGGACTAGTCCCTGCAGTTTTCCTGGCAAGGGTTTGTTTTTCTTTTTTTAAATTGGTTTGCCTTTGCCTCCTTCTTAGAGTTGAGAGAGAAGGACTGGCCCAAAGTCATCTCCTGGTTTTGTGCCTAAGGTAGGACTAGAACTCACAATCTCCTGGTTTCTAGCCTATTGCCTTACCCACTACTCCAGACTGGCTCTCATAGATCTTTGCCATCCTTGAAATGCAAGAACACCACAAGCCAATCTATACTTCCCTTCTCTCTTTTCAGCAGACTAATAGGGGAATTGAAAGAATTTCATTCAATCAATCCTCTACCTCCTGAGCTATAATTATTCAATCTCCTTAGTCCCATCATTTTTTAAGAATAAAGAAAATGAATTGGTAGCACTTCTAGCCTCCTTCCATATGCTTTTCAGCAAAAAGTCTGTTTCTATTTGGCAGTTTGCAACAGCAACAATTTAAAAAAACCCTTAAAAGTTGCTTTATGAGGAATTTCCAGTGATGATTCATGACAAACTAGATGACCCTAAAGGAGTGGGGATAACATTGTGGCAGAGATCAGGAGTGAAACCTGGCCAGTGAAATCTTTCCAGAAAAAGGAGAGATAGTGAGCTTGCCCACTTGTTCTCTAGATAGTTGCTCCTCATGAGTAGTCTGAAGGAATTTTTGTGGTCTGCTCATGAGTTGAGCAGCTGCGAATTAAGAAATTTTAATCAAGCTGACAGCCATAATGCAGTTAATATGAACATAAGGGTGTGTGTATGAGCCTCATTTATTAAACACTTTCAGATATAACTGATTTACAGCTAAAGAGAGATTTTCTGAGTAGCAGGATAAAATTTCTACTTGGTGAGTTGTTTTTTCTGGTTTGTAATGGAATAAAGAAAAAAAGATTTTAAAAAAATTAAAACTTGGCAAAAAGCTTAACAGGAGTCAATGTAAGACTAAACAGATGGGATAGTTATTTTGAAAGATTTTTTTTCTCTGAAAATGCCTTTGAATAAATTGGAATTTAAACAGACAAACAAACTGGACCTTCATGTGACTCTTTTTTGTTTACTATTAAAGTGTGAAGATAATTAGCGGATTCTACAAAACAAAAGATAAAAGTAATATAAGCTAGATTGTGATGCTGACTATAACTATGGAGATATTGACTGTGATGCTGACTATAATTAAGGAGTGCTACTTGAGATGAAAATATTAAGGGCAGGGAAAAACAAAATAGGGTGAAAGGGAGAGGAAGCTTGCCTTTTTTTCCCCTTTCAAACACCTACACTTTTGGATTATAATATCATAATGGCAATCATCAGAAAAGTGGCAAAAACAGAAAGGAAGAGAGTATTGCTAGAACAACCTACAGAGAGAGGAATTATTACAGCTTTGATTCTGAAATTATCTAAGTAACTGGGCAATAAATTAATGGAATCACTTTATTCTAAATTGAAAGTGTTTGAAAAAAATGGATAAAAGACTTGTCAAAATGAAAGAGGAGATGAAAGAAAAAGGTAAGGTTATGGAAAACTGTAACAAGAGTCTGGGGATGTAAAACAAATCAATTGCAAAGTGGAAATTTTCAGAGTAACACAGAAGTTATAGACAGAGAATTGGAAAAAAAACATAATCCAGCTCTACTGGAATTAAGAGAGAAGGAACTTTGAGATTTTGAGCAATGCCATAAAATTATATTAGAAGAAAAATATTATTAAAAGGTTAGTCCTTTTAAGTTGATAATAATAACTTTATTGTCATTGTACATGTATACACTGTATACCCATACAACAAAATTCACTTAACACCCAAAGACCAGGTCCAACAACATAACAATCCCCAAACACACTCCCACCCACCACAATTCTCCACCCTTAAACCACCCAAACATCCACACAACTGACCAAGTAATACTGTCCAACAGCTCACTGATGGTGGCCCTTTAGTTCATTGTTATAATTGCATTGAATGCAATTATAGCTCTGGGATAAAAACTATTCAGAAAATGTGTGGTCCGAGTTTTAATTGTTCTGTATCTTCTGCCAGAAGGCAACAATCCAAAAAGATTATAAGCAGGATGGGAAGAGTCTCTGAGAATGTTATGCAACTTTCTCAAACAGTGAGATTCGAGGATGTCGTCCAGGGCTGGAAGCTGGAGCCCGATAATATTCTGGGCAGTTTTAATGATTCTCTGTAGAGCATTTTTGTCTGCTACAGAGCTGCTCCCATACCGTGCAAGAATGCTGTATGTTAGGACACTCTCAATGGTTTTGCGATAATAGGACAGAAGTAGATGCTGAGATAGATTTATCTTCCTGAGCATTCTCAGGAAGTACATGAGGATTATACAGAGGCAGAAATATAATTGAAATATAGAATAAATGTTAGATTTTTGAGAATAATGTTCCGAGGAATGTTTTGTTGCACTTTCTCAGGAAGAAAACATAATATCAAATCTTGCAGCAGCATTTTAATACAAGACTGAAAAATGATAATACAGACGTAATTGTTTTTAAAGTAATTCCTAATAGAATTTTACATAAGAGAAAAGAGGGGGAGGGGTTTTGACTGAGAGATTAAAGCAGAAAAAGTTTCCATTTCAATAGGACAAATTTGAAATGTGATCTTTTTTTTAAATTGTTAAACAGAAGGTATTTCAAATGAATTCTGTTCAGGTAGGGAATTCCTAATAAAATTCAAAGAGCTTGAACTGACGGTTGAGCTCCCCAACATGATGATTGTTGGACATTTTAATCTCCCGTCAGCCGGTGAGACATCTGAGTTTGTTCAGGAGTTCATGGCCTCCATGGTGGCCATGGACCTGACTCAAGTTGTACAGGGCCCAACTCACAGCGGTGGGCACACACTCGACCTGATTTTTATCTCTGGGCAGTGGATAAATGCTTGGGGTAGGGGGGAACTTTCTATTCAACCCCTGTCATGGACTGACCATTCCCTCCTCAGGCATGACTTTCCATCCACCAACCCACACCACTGGGAGGCGGAACCAATTCATTGGTTCCACCCCAGGCGCCTGATGGACCCTGATAAGTTCCTGATGGAGCTTGGGACATTTCCCACTGACCTTTCCCACGATTCACCAGAGGTCTTGGTGGATGCCTGGGAACAGGCTGCCACCGGGGCGCTGGATCAAATTGCCCCTTTGCAGCCTCTCCGCCGACAGGGATCCCGGTTTGCTCCTTGGTTTTCCATGGAGCTACAGGAGATGAAGCATCAGAAGAGATGCCTAGAGGACCGTTGGAGATCCTCCCATGCCGAACCTGATCGAACACAGCTAAGAACCCATATTAGGTCTTATCTTGTGGCAATGGAAGCAGCGAAACAGGAGTATTTCACCACTCTCATTGCGTCTGCAGAAAACTGCCCAGTGGCTTTGTTTCGCGTGACCCGCTCCCTCCTCAATCTGGGAGCGAGGGAGGATCCCTTACAAGGCAGTGCTGAACATTGTGTGCAATTTCTGGAAGACAAAGTCGCTCAGATCCGGACGGGGTTGGACTCTGACTGGGCAGAATCTGACGAGGGAATGGGAGCAAGTCTTGAAGGTGACATCTGGGCTGAGTTCGACCCTGTTTCCATAGAGGAAGTAGACAGGATAGTGGGTAGATTGGGAGCCTTCACATGTTGTTGGACCCATGTCCCTCCTGGCTTGTCGCGGCAACCAGAGAGGGGACCGGAGACTGGATCCGGGCAATTACTAATGCTTCTTTGAGGGATGGGGTCTTCCCTGCCGTACTCAAGGAGGTAGTGTTTCGTCTCCTCCTCAAGAAGCCAGCCCTGGATCCGGCCTCCTTAAACAACTTTCGTCCTGTCTCCAACCTTCACTTTGTAGAGAAGGTTGTTGAGACCGTGGTAGCTTACCAACTCCCACAATTCCTGGAGGAAGCTAATTATCTAGACCCGTACCAATCGGGTTTCAGGTGCGGCCACAGCACAGAAACGGCATTGCCCTGCTCTTTAACATCTATATGAAGCCGCTGGGTGAGATCATTCATAGTTTCGGGGTGAGGTATCATCAGTACGCTAATGATACCCAACTGTATATCTCCACCCCGGACCAATCCAGGGATGCCCTTTCCATGATGCCTAAGTGCCTGGAGATGGTACAGGTCTGGATGGGTAGAAACAGGCTCAGACTCAACCCGTCCAAGACCGAGTGTCTGTGGATCCCGGCATCACCTGATTTAGTCACCCCATCACTTTTGATGGGAGGGGAGTTACTTACTCCCTCTGAAAAGGCTCGCAATCTTGGCGTCCTCCTTGATTCATGGCTGTCCCTGGTGGATCATCTAACGGCCGTGACAAGGGGGGCCTTTGCACAGGTTCACCTAATGCGCCAGTTGCAGCCTTTCCTAGACAGGGATGCCCTCTGTACAGTCACTCAAGCTCTCATTGTCTCTCAGTTGGATTACTGCAATGCCCTCTACATGGGGCTGCCCTTGTGGTGCATCCGGAGGCTCCAGCTGGTCCAGAATGGGGCCGCGTGGGTTGTTACAGGAGCTTCCCATTACTCCCATGCAACACCTCTCCTGCGCGAGCTGCACTGGCTGCCAGTGGCTTCTGGATCCGCTTCAAGGTGCTGGTATTGACCTATAAAGCCCTACATGGCATGGGCCTGGGATACTTGCAGGACCACCTCCTACCAGCCTCCCACCGCCCAGTGTATTCACATAGAGCCGCCCTCCTCCAGATGCCATCGGCCAGACAATGTCGGCTGGTGACCCCTAGGATGAGGGTGTTCTCTGTGGCTGCACCGACCCTCTGGAATGGGTTACCCATCGAGCTCCGGACGGCTCCCGATCTCCGCACATGCTGGCCTGAAGACATGGCTGTTCCAGCAAACTCCCTGATCAACTACGAGGTTTTAATTTTGGGGATTTAAAATTTTCATATTGGTTTTAGGTGTTATTGTTGTTGTTTTATTTGTGTGAGCTGCCCGAGTCCTTCAGGAGAAGGGCGGCATATAAATTTTAATAATAAACAAACAAACAAACAAACAAACAAACAAACAAAATAAATAAATAAATAAATAAATAAATAAATAAATAAATAAATAGGAATTAGGAGAGTCAAATGGAGGTGCCATAGATAAAAACTCCAACAGGTCCAACAGGAAACTGATTGGGATGATACTGAACTAGGCACTACAGATATTGATTTTTCTAAATTTTTAGCTTAATTATTTATTAGAAATGATTAACATGGAATATAAATGAAGTAAATGCTCCTAAAAAAAAAAGAGAGAGAAATCATTTGATAAAATGAAAACAAGATATAATTATATATGAGACATGTTGTTTTTTTTTAATGACATTGTTAAGCCCCAGGGAAATCAGGAGGTTCAGGCAGTTCAAATGAGTATAAATATTTATTTTCAAGCTTAAACTCTCTACAAAAATCTGAGCTGCCAATGGTCAAGGGAAATGAGCAGGAATTAAGAAGGCATTCAAGATGGGCTGGACTTAGATCTCTTGCAGGCACACAGGGACTCATGACTTATGATGTGTTTGACCCCTGCCTCCAGCTCCTACAGACATAAAATATTTGATTGATAAAAATGTGGGTGAAAAATGTACTTCAATGGCAGATGGAGTTATTCTGCATATGAATACCCAGGTAAAACTAGAACATATACTGACTGGTGAGCATGGCAGATTTGTTGGGGTAGAAATTTATTCATTTTATTCGTTCAATTTATATGCTGCTCATCTTGTGGTTCAAGGCAATTCTGAGTGTCTTACAAGATAATGAAAAATACAGATATAAAAACAATTCTAAATATAAAAAATGATTGAAATTGTTAAAGATTTTAAAAGTTAATTTGCACTGGATTAAAACTTTATTATTGGGAATTTATGCCCCAAATGAGGTCCAAGCATGATTTTATAAAGGACTTGTCAAGAAATTAATAGATTTTTCTTATGAAAATTGCCGTTTGATAAGAGATCAGAATGGTTTCCCATAATTGGTTAGAACTTGTGAGAAAAATATTAAAATTACTCAAAGCAAATTACTAAAACATATTTGATTTGAAGCTCAATTTAGAACTGCTTAATAAATGGAAAAAGAAAATAAATTCAGTTCAAGAGAGCTTGATTTAGTAATTAAGGTGCTGGCCTAAATATCAGGAAATTGGTTAGTATCATGAGATACTAGAATTTTGTCAAGGGGAATGTAAAATTCTATCAAGAGAAGAACTGGTGGCAGAGGGATACAGTTGTCAATGGTTCTCTGCCAATTATTAGAGAGATTTAAAGTAGACAAAGAATTTATGGTTTTGGACAGTCTAAAACTAGATTTGAAATAGAATACAAATGACGAACATATAATTGCTAAAATGTATAAACATTTGTTGATCTTTGAAACAGAAGAAAAAGGATGCATAAGTAGTCCTCGAGCCGGTTGCTATAGGACAGTGATGGCTAACCTTTTTGTTGTCACGTGCCGAAAGCATGCCACACCCATAATGCAATGCTCTTGCACCACCCACCTTCGTGCCCAGTTCCCCCGTGCATGCGCACGTGTCCCCTGTGCCCCCCCACATACGCATGCATCTCCCGCATGCGCCCAACCCCGTGTATGCACAACAGAGACCTGAAAATCAACTGTCTGGCAGGAGGCGAGCGCACATGTGCGGTGGAGCTGAGTTAGGGCAACAGCTCGTGTGCCCGCAGAGAGGGCTCTGTGTGCCACCTGTGGCACATGTGCCATATGTTCGCCATCATGGTTATAGGAGATAGAGAGTGGTGTGTAATATTCTAAACCATGAATGCAGAAAAATGGAAGGTTTTAAGAATAAGACCTAAGTCTTATATCTGGATGGGAGAAATGCAAAAATATGATTGTTGATTTGACTTGGGAGAAGAGGTTAACCAAGAGGACTTCTACAAGGACTGTAGAATAGCAATGAGTCAAGGAGAATTAGTGCCTTTGCTGTGACTTTCAACATCAGAGTTAAGAATATACAAACCCAGTTCCCCCCCAATGGAGGAGTGGATCATGAATGGATGGGGGAACTTGCAAAATAGCAAAATTGATCTGTGTGATCAGGGATAAGACAACAAATACTTTTATAAAAGACTGGAAACCCCTTTTTGCTGAAAAGGAAAAAAATGAATTGGTGATGACAGATTTGGTGATTAAAAAGTATTGAATATGGGAAGAAGAGAACTATGTTGTAACTTTAAAGAGTGAGAAGTAATGAATTCATTTGTAACTGCCCTAAAGAAGATCATAAGTTGTCCCATCTATTTTCTTTTTCTGCCTGCACTGTCATTTCTATTTCTTCTTTTATTTCTCTTTACTCTTCAATTTCACACTATATAATTTTATGTTTATCTTTTACCAAAGTGAAAATCATTAGAACCAGAAAAACATGAAAAGGTTCAGGCCTGGAGCTGACCCAGGTATTACAAAACACTGATGGGAAGAGCCCTACAATTTCCATCCTTTGGCCACAATGGCTGGAAAATTCACAGAGTTGTAATCATTGTGGAGTACCATTTTAAAAGAGTTTTTGCAAGGGGATTTTATCAATCCCAATCTGTGTTATTTTATTGTGCTTCTCAATCCTGGTGGTCATTTTGAATATTTTAATTTTCTATAGGCCATTATGGAGACCTTAATCATGAATGGACAGCAGATTGTGGAATATAAATACGTATAACACAGGACTATAGTCACAAATTACTGAGATCTCAGCAATTGGCAGTGCAATATATTTAATGACTCAATGAATAATAAATGCAGCCCGATGGATGGTTTTTTTTTCCTCATTCAGTTCATTTCCCATCTTTCTTCCCTCCAAAAAAAAAACAAAAAACAAAAAACCAGGAATGGTGAAAGGCAACCATCAACACAAACAGCAAGAGGCATGTAAATTGCATCTAAAGTATAGCCAATGTTTTTGCCAGTGTGCCACAAGTCAGGCCCATGGTATAAAATAGTGCTGGTCTGGTGCATATGGCATGAAGGCTTGGTAAAGGAGTTAGTGCTTTGACTGAGCTGGAGACTGGATAGCAAGGATTTGATAGGATAGAATTAGACATGAAGCTTATACTATAGCCAGCTAGGCTTCTGTTCACAATCTTGAGAACCATTCACCCCAAAGTTTGATGACACAGGACTGAATCCGAGTGATATTCGCACAGTGACTTTTCCCCCTTCGTTCTCCCTCAGTTTCATACACTTTCCCAGATTTCTTCCAGATACCTTGCAAAACATTGTGAGCAGACTGGTGTAGAGGAAAATAGAGATGACCTTCAAAAAAATAAGCAGAAACGATTGGGAAAATAAGAACTTAGCCCATGAGAACAGGAAAGCATAAAAAAAGAAAACCATGAGCAGTAATAGTATTACAAAGTCTGAAGGGACTTTGGAGGTCTTCTATTCCCCCCCATGCACAATCAGGAGACCATATACTTGTATCAGTAACATAAGTTGTGTTATTTCCTAGTATAGTCTACCTGGAATTGGCATGGGTTGACTGCAAGGGTTACAATAAAAGGAGGAAATTTGCCCAGGTGATACTGTCTATTTCTTAACAGCAAACTGAAACATTTGTTATCCCAATCTTTTAAGCAGTTTAACTGTACATCTCAACTCTGAGCCATCCAGGTCAATAGTGTCAATAGTGTGACCCAGTGTCTGGTGGCTGTTCAGGTCTGGATGAGAAAGAACAGATACGGGTTTAATCCTGACAACACTGAGAGCTAGTGGCTATTTGGGTTATCTGGATTTACTTCTTCGTAAGCTAGAAAAAAGTGGGATAGGCAGCATCACCACCAGATGAATTAGTAACTGGCTGACAAACCATACTCAATGAGTAGTCCTTATTGGTACTACATCTACATGAAGGGAAGTAAGCAGTGGGGTACCACAAGGTTCTGTCTTAGGCTCAGTACTCTTCAATATCTTCATAAATGACTTAGATGAGGGAATAGAAGGGGAACTCATCAAATCTGCAGATGACACTAAGCTGGCAGCAATAGCCGACACCCCAGAAGACAAACTCAGGATCCAAGAAGATCTTGATAGACTTGAACAATGGGCTTATCCAACAAAATGAAATTTAATATGGAGAAAAGCAAGGTTTTATACCTGGGCAGGAAAAAAACAAAGGTACAAGCACAAATTTTACAGATCTATCTGTTATACCAGTTCTGCCCACTGCTGGAGTAGGATGGCCTTCAGACAATCACTCATGTCATTGTTACCTCATAAATGGAATACTACCATTCATTCTACATGAGGCTGCTCTTAAAGACTACTCAGAAACTACAGCTAGTTCAGAATGCAAATGGTGCAGACCCCGATGGGCATGTCATAATATACCTATGTGTCATCATTCTTTTTGCAAGCTGCACTGATTGCCAGTTGGCTATCTGGTGTAATTCAAGGTACTGGTTATAACTCATAAAGACCTTCTTTGCTTAGGGCCTGGTTATCTGTGGGAATACCTATCTCCAGTAATTTTTGCCCACATGGTAACCCCAGCCATCTGGACATATTTGAGGTCTCTTTAATTTAAAATTGATCTACTGGGACTCAGGAAGCATGGTACTTGACCTCTGGAATAGCATCCCACGCCTAACCTGCACATACCAGTATCTGTACAACACTGAACCTGAAACTGTTTGGCAAATCTTTAAAAAATCTGGCTTTATTCCAGGCTTGGAGTTAAGATGGTTGTGCTAATGTTGGTTATATTTTAATGTACTGGGATGTTTATTCTGGATCTACATGTCTTTTTCTTTCCTTTTACTGCTTTCTACCTTTAGAGATATAAGATACCCAGAGTTACTGGGTACCTTAATCTCAATCTTAGTCTCAATCTTTGATCTGATTATTCTAAATGGAGAGCTTGACTTAGCAGTAAACATCATAGAGGTCAGCTGCCAAAACCAAACAGGATTCTCCTATTCTTTCATAAATTCTGCTAAAAGATATAACTGCTATCCTGTCTTTATCTTCCTGAAGTCATTAAAAAAGTGGTTATTTTTTTAGGCTATTTTCCACAATTCTAGAAATGTTAAAGGGTTCAAAATCTAGCTTTTGCAAATTACAAGTTAGAAAGTTCTAATGCATAGGATAAGCTTGAAAGGCTTTCATGAAAAGATATAACCCTTCTATTTTCTACAGATGGAAACAAAATGAGGAATATCTCTACAAAAATATCTCCTCCTTGCCCCCACCCCCTTACCCCAATCTCCACTCTATTCAAATACAGATGGCTTTCGCCTCTTTTCTGCAGGCAATGTGTTTAAAAGGAAAAACACATTTCTGTGTCTGTTAAGACAGCGAAAAATAATAAGTTGCCATTATTACACTGTACTGTAGGTTTTCAGGAGGGGAGAGAAGGCTGACAAGAAAGCTGGGGGTAGATCAGGAGCACACAAATCAAAGGAGAGTACATCATTGCTCAGCGAGAGAACAAAGGGAAGGAAGCAAAATGAGAAAAACAGAAGGTCTCTGGTAGTGTCATCCAGCACAAAGAAAGTACAGAAAACAGGATCATTCAGAGCACCTTAACTGCAAAAAGTATGGAAAACTTCCTCTCTCAACCTTTTTCTAATGAAGAAGCTAACACTTGCAGACTGAGAAACATAAAGAAAATGAAGAATGTATTTATATTGAATTGGTTTGTTACTCAAAGAGTTTCTAAGCAACAAACAGAGCATTTCTTCTGATGCCATGTTATTTTATGACTTTGTGAATCTAGAAACATTAGGGCTTATTGTTGCTTTTCCAACATATAAAATCAACATGTAACTCAATGGGGCTGAGTGAATCCCTTGAGTTGGAGCTCTCTCATGCCTCATCTGTCCATCCTTAATAAGTTCATTCTTTCATCTTTCTGCTTAAGTCTGTGAATTCAAACAACAAATAAACAAACGAACGGTCCCTTCAGGTATGTTCATGCATCTTCACATGCATTTCTTCTACAATATACATTTCTATAAGCATTTTCACTAAAACCTATTTTTCTAAGAAATTTTCAATAATTTAAAATTTGAATTTTTTAAAAATAAGAGTGCAGAGAAGCACAACAAAGACGATTAGGGGTCTGGAGGCTAAAACATACTAAGAACAGTTTTTGAGTTGCCACCTGCATTGCAAAATGCAGAAAAGTGTAGATTTTGGTATAGGACCAGGAAATGGGGGCTGGGAAGTTTGCACTGCAGTATGACCCAGTTGAAATGTCTCCTTTACATTAATCAAATGAATTATTTGATATGACAGCTACACCCTCTTCTGGAGAAGGAAAACTTTGAATTATCTGATCTGGCTAGTAACTTCCAAAGATGTTTCAAGTAATATCCAGGTTGCCCATAAGAAGCATTGGGTAAATATAGCTCACAGGACTTGCTGTTATGCACCAAGAACTATATATACAGTGACTCTTTTGAAAGAACTTCAAAGGTTTCCAGCTGATATCAGACCAAAATACACATGTTGATACTTAATGCCTGTTTGGAATCTATTCTATATACCTAGATCTTTGTTAAAGGCACTACTTCTATTGTAAGGTCAGAAGAGGTAATATTTAGGGATAGGACTCCTTTGGTGGTAATTGTCCTCTGCAAATTTATGTCAAGATCTCTCCCTTTGGTCTTCCTGGTAAATATATAAATACTGTAGATATTGCAGTGCCACATGCTGTTGAAGGGGTAAAAGTTAAGTGGCTTTAATAAGATGTTTGTTGCATTGTATACATCCACATATGCATATTAGCTCATCCATCTGCACACATAGGAAGAAATTCTCGATTGGTAATACTTTTATAATTGAAGGAAATTTCTCTCTCTCTCTCTCTCTCTCTCTCTCTCTCTCTCTCTCTCTCTCACACACACACACACACACACACACACACACACACACACACACAGCCATTATGCCAACAATATTTAGCTGCCACAGAAGGAAATTCCATTGAACTTCTCAGGTTAACTTCTAGCAGAGATGTACTCACAGTTCGTCACAACAGACTCAGGTGGCACATTAAAAACCAGTAGTCCTAAGCATCTGTAGATACAGGCCACTTTGAGTACTACATGAGAACATATGGAGAGCTTTGTTAAGCACAGGGAAGTGTAACTCTGAAGCAGCATCCAATTTCACGCAAAACAAGTCACAGTCAGCCTAGCTATCGCTGTTCCCCATGAGCTGGTATTCAGAGGCAAAGTATTTGTACACTGGAGATAATACATTGCTATCATGATTGCAAACTATTAGTAAATTTGTTATCTATGATTGTCTAATATGCTGCCAAAAGTGCCTATGTTGATGGCGATCAGGTCTTGCAACAATGGGCTCCACAGTTTAACCATGTAGAGGTGGTCCTTGTTGAATGACCACTCATTCAGTGACCATTTGAAGTTATGATGATTCTTAGTGAGTAGTGGTTACAACTATTCTGGAAATAGCAACTATAGCAGTGATTGGCTTCCAATGACAGTTGCAGTATTTTGCAGTCATATGATCACCACCTGTGACCTTCATTGCAGGCTTCCAACAAACAAGTCAATGGAAAAACTGGCAGGAGGTCATAAATGACAACCACGTGATGTTGCACTTAACAATGGTGTGACATTTGTGACACATTAGTGACATGAAGCACTAGAATTGCTGTTGCTAAGCAGTGTGATCACAGGACATCATGCTTTATGACTATTTTGCTTAGCATCCTGGTCTCAGCTACCGTTGTTAAGCAAGGACTATCTGTAATTTGTGGAAAAATGTGTCCTCTTGTCAGTTTTGAATTTTCCACCACTTAAACAGGCTGATTATTATATCTGATTATTTCTGATTATTATGTCTGATTATTATATCGCCTGCAGCTTTTCCTCTGGTCTCCCAAGGTCATTCTCACATATCATTACATATCTCTATGAAACTAAAGTTGAAGTAAAACTGGATCTCGCTCTCTCTTGTGAATGTGTGCAGAAATAACCTCGAAGAAGGAATGCAAGAGCGCTTACACAAATATTCACTTCTCCTGAAAGAGAAGAGAGATGGATCAAGAAACTCCAGGTAATTCTGCCTTGATTCTCTTTGGTATAACAGAGAAACACCCTCTGGAATGAATTACCTACTGAGCTCCGGACGGCTCCTGATCTCCGCTCCTTCCGTCGGGACTTGAAGACTTGGCTTTTCAAACAAATAGGCTGAGACTGATTCCGGGCTTTATTAGTTACTACTAATTAATTATTTGGATTAAATTATGATTTTATTGTACTTGTTTCTTATCTTGTGTTCGCCACCCTGAGTCCTTCAGGAGAATGGCGGCATATAAATACATGTAATAAATAAATAAATAAATAAATAAATAAATAAATAAATAAACTCTATCAGGATTTTTTATTATACCTTGTAACTCGAGTTTCAATAGCCTTTGCTGTGTCTGTTTCTTGTATTGAAAGGCTGCATCTGTCTGTCTGTCTGTCAGTGCTGAGGACCTTGGCGTTGTGGTCCGCCAGCAGCCTGTGGAGCTGGCAGCAGAGTCGGACAATGAGGAGGCTGGGGAGGAACATGGGCCAGTCCTGGAATCTGGGGAAGGCTCGGACAAGGGTTCTGCGTTGGAGGCAGAGAAAGAGCCATCTGGGAGGTACGTGCTGCCTCTGGAGCCTTCAGAGTTGGACCTCAGCGAGGCAGAGGGACAGGGGGAGCCTGTTCCCAGTGCGCGCATGTGCAGAGCTGCCAGAAGGCAAGAACAGTTAAAACAAAAGGGACGACTCAGGAGTAGGGTTTGGAGATGATTGGCCCCTCCCATAAGTCTTAAAAGAGGAGCAAAGGCATGTGGGCCTTTGCAGGGATCAATGTTTTTAATTCTGTGCAGTTTACAGTCTTAAGCTCTGTTTGATTCTGGATTCTGTGTGGCTTTGCCAATTAGGTCTTTGGCAGTGTGTCAAGGGAGATAAAGATGGGTGATTATCAGCCTTATCCCGAAGGACTCTTTACAACTATTTGGGACTCATCTGTGAGTGAACAGAATTCACAGCTGTTAAAATAAAACAGGTTTTTGCGACTACTTGTGTGTTTTACTGACTCAGGAAACCTAGGTCAGAACACTTGGCAATTTTAGACAGTGGTGGGATTCAAATAATTTAACAACCGGTTCTCTGCTCTAATGATTTCTTCCAACAACCAGTTCACCAAACTGCTCAGAAAGTTAACAACCGGTTCTCCCGAAGTGGTGCGAACTGGCTGAATCCCACCACTGATTTTAGAAGGATACAAGGAATTCTTGGCACTTTCAAGAGCTAGAATTATTAGGTTCCTTGAGGAAGTCATGACTACCAATGGAGTCAATGCAAAGGTGGAGACAAGCTAGGTAGGTGTGCAGAACAGATTGCTGGAGTCTTGTTTTCCCTCATTTGAGGTCAGTCAAGAGACCAAGGAAATGGCACTCAAACTGTAGAGGTCCATAAGATACATGCAGGTGTTCTCTAACTAATAACCTCACATATCTATACTAAACTACAACTCTTAAATGTTTCAACTTGAGGATGAGATTCATGGTCCTTTGCACGGTCCTATGGTAGGATGGGATTTTCAAATCTAAATATGGCAACAGAAGGAATTGCGACTTTATCTGAAGTCCTGAAGCTGACAGGGGTTGCCAAATAGCTTCTTGCACACTGAGACAGGCACATCCATTGCATTAGAAAAAGCAAGACTAGGATTATGGAAATAAGATTTTAATTAGATGTTTTGTTTTATAGAGCAACAACAACACTAATTACTCCACCCCTATATTTTGAAGGCATTTTCAAAAGTGCAAACTGACTCCCCTAAACCAAAAAAAGCTATCCAGATTGGTTTACCTATAAGTTATATCATCCCCTGCAAACTAGCTGTATATCATGAGGTTTGTAGTAAAAATGAAATGAAATGAATCTAGTGGGGTATGAATTGGGGAAAGTGTATTTGGAGGATCAAACAAAAACCATATTGGAGTTTCTCTACAATCATCTCTTGACCTCTGACCTAAGATATCCCCCTAGAACTTTTAATGCTCCAAATTGTCAGCAATAGGTGCCTTGACAGATGACTTCCTGTGGGGAAGAGACAGAATGACTGTATCTCAGCTGAACCTACTTTTGCCTCAGCAGTTTTCAGCAGTGGTGACCATGATCTCCACTAGAATTATCTCCATGACTATTATGTACTATACACAGAGGTGGTATTCAGCCGGTTCAGACTGGTTTGGGCAAACCGGTAGCTCCGATGATCAGCTGGTCCCGCCTACATATCCCCGCCCTATCCTGTTCTTTATTTCCTGCTTTCTAGCTCATCTCAATCACGTGGCACAGCTGATTCCCCCCACCAGTAATGCTGTTACCGTTGCTGATTTCGAAGGCAAGCAGCTGAGCTTCTAAATGGTCCATTTTCAGCGCAAAGCGCGTGCTCACCGAATCAGTTGTTAAACCAGCAGTATTCCACCACTGACTATACATGTACTAGCTCCTAGGGTACTACATTACACAGGTATTATTTCTACATGCAGGGATATTTTCAGATAGTGGCATTCAGTGATTGCATATGGTACATGTTTCTGCTTGGCACTACAAGGCACTGTGATGTCCCCTATGCTGTTTTAACTGTTTGTCCTAATCTGTCAGGCTTCATCTCACAAGTAGGAATGAACTTAGTCAACCTCACAAGAAATCCAAGAAATTCTAATACATATTTTTGTTGAAAAAAACCCCAACAATTTTATGGTTAGATATTCTGGTTCTCTATGTTTTGTAACTGTCTAAAATAAAATATAAAGCAGGGAGGAAATGAAAACCAAACACAGAGAGAGAAAGAGAGAGAGAGAGAGACAGACAGACATACATCATTTTATATTTTTTTTCTTCCTTCCAACCTATTTGGGTTGGCTGGCTCAAATGTCTTTTGTGTTTGTGTTTGATTTGCTATCTTGTCATTTTCCCTGGCTGCATGACAAATAACTCTCATATCACCCACGCAAAAATGAAATAAATTGCTAACAGCCCTCTACTCCCTCCTTGTTTTTCAAAGTCTTGAAAACTTGCAATTTTGATTTGCAATTCTGTCTGTCTGTTTGTCTGTCTCCCAGCATACTTCCATCACTCTTGGTGGTTTAGAAATAAATATAATCTCAAAGGTTGATATAAGAGGAAGATCCGCTGTAAAAAAGTAGATTTATATGGGGGACATATATAATAAGCAAGAAACCAAATATTAACATTCCTCCAAAGATTTTTTGGCTGTTAAGCCACCATTCCTCTGTTGTATTAAAGAGCCTTGAACCTTCTGAAAATGAACTGACAGGAATTTTATAATAAGATGTTTTCCCCAATACTGTGACCATGGGTGCAAATGGCAATGAGAACTGCATACATAATAATGCATACATACATACTCCTAATTAGGTTGCATAACTGCAGGGACTCAGAAAAATATATCAACTTTGCTGTGGTTTTCAGTAATCCAGAGCAGAACTATAAATCAATACACAATTTATGTCATCAAAACCACGGTCAAGTTGATATTTTATTTACTTCTCCCAAAGAGCTGCAAAATGGTAATGTCAAAGTGCCCTATAATTCTCATCAGTTGGCCAACATAGGTAAACTTCCTAGGAGTTGTAGCCCAGCATATTCCAAGGAGAGGGCTCCAGGTTGAATAAAACCGCTCTAACTAATGACCTTTTAACAGCGTGTGCTTCAGCCTCTTGATACATGGTGATGTGAGCCTGGTTTAAAGCATTAAAAATCAGGCTAAGATTACAAGTATTAAAGCCAACAATAAAAGCCAGGATAAAACCAATGTGCTGTGACCACAGCTTTGTGAGCCTTAAAACATTTTAAAAGGCAATTTTGAGGAGAGGGAGAAAATAGGTATACTAAAGGTAAATCCTGTGTTCTCATAAAATTAGTCAGGATACATTTGGTATTTCTTTCCATTTCTCCATGCTGAGCTCAATTCTTTAATGAGCCTCAAAAATGTAAGAGAGAGTAGAACATGTGAAAACAGAATCAGACTAAACAAAATTGTGTAAGGTATGACACACACACACAAGGGGGACCCCCCCCCCCAATTTTCTCCAGTTACATTCTGGTGGTATTGGTACTGAATTCTGATGTCCAATACCTCCTGGCTAACTTCAGTCCTGGAAAAATCACTACATCAAATGAAAAATTGAAAGTAGGCTTCAGTTTGATATCCCAATCAATTGAGGTCCTTGGACATCCTTCGTGAGTGAGATCTTGGCCTGAACCATCCTGGTTCTAATAAACTCCTATCTTCTGAAAGAGAAGATACATGTTGGCTTGCTAGGCTGCACTTAAATGAGTAAACCCTGCATTTTCCTGAACCTGCGCAATTATATCTAGATATATAACTAAACAAGATAATTCATTGAAATTAGTTTTTGACTGAAATGAAGGAAATTCAACTGATACTTTTACATGGTTGTTAGATCTCCTGAAGATTAGAACTTCTCTATTCATATTATACTATTGTTATTACTTCAAGTTCATTACCACATATTTTGCTACTACAGTTTTTTGCTTGTACGGAATTTAGTGGTGGTTAATTAATTTAACAGAATAAAAGAATAACAGAGTTAGAAGGGACCTAGAAGGTCTTCTAGTCCAACCCTCTGCTCAAGCAGGAGACCATATACCATTCCAGACAAGTGGCTGTCCAGTCACATTTTAAAAGCCTCCAGTTATGGAGTAACCACAACTTC
Organism: Arizona elegans; assembly: GCA_022577455.1. Taxonomy (NCBI): domain Eukaryota; kingdom Metazoa; phylum Chordata; class Lepidosauria; order Squamata; family Colubridae; genus Arizona; species Arizona elegans. The sequence goes on from JAKOOJ010000003.1 coordinate 14,781,135, forward strand.
TGAAGGCAAGCTGTTCCACTGGTTGCTTGGTCTATTAATTTTTTGACAGTGTTAAATGCTTACCCCACAATTCCATAAACTCTAATGAAGTGTATTGCTTAAGGTTGAGAGGGCAACCTATGACTCAAGGCTTGTTGTTGGAGTATAGAATCCCTCATCCCTGACCAATGCCCATTCTGATTATATCAAATGAGAGATAAATTCCTGAAAATATCTGGAGTAGATAGTTTCCCTGTTTCTAGTTTGGTTGAAGATGGTGCTAATATAAAATATCTGATGAACTTCAAAAAACTCAAGTTCATCAGAAAATCTGAAAAATTTCTGAAGTGAAATTGGGTGGGATTTAAGAAACATCCTCTCCATGTTTATAAATGCTTTAAATGAGTTTTATTTCCTTATTCAGGTATTTTTTTTTACAAACCCAAGTCCTGTTGTTAAAATCCTTGCTTGTCATAAACCAAAGGATTATTTCTCTTAAAAGAATAATTTTTGCTGATTACATCTAGAAATAATTGGATAGATTGAAATGTGTAGTAAAATGGTGAATGCTGGGTTGAGAAAGTCTGTCTTAAGTGACTACAACTATCATTATGTTTTGAAGCAATGAGTCCCTGAAGTTGAATTTGGGGGATTGCCTCTCCCAGATCACATCTATCCATCAAGTCCAGCTGATGGGCATGTTGTGGGTTCTGTTTACAAAACGAAGTCATCTAATCAGACCCAGGAAGAAGGCCTTTTCTGCCATGGCACCTGCCCTCTGGAACATCATCCCCCTAAGGTCAGATTGGCCCCAACCTTTCAGGCCTTCTGGAAAGGTTTGAAGACGTGGCTTTGCCATCTGAGTTGGGGAATCTGGTAATGTGGGTCTGGAGTCTGCAAAGTAGCTGTATTGCTAGGGAAATTGTGCAGTTGGCAGATTGTGTGTGTGTGTGTGTGTGTGTGTGTGTGTGTTTAATGTTTTTTATTGTTTTTAAATGATTTCAGCTGTTATGGTTTTGGTTATTTTGTTGCATTGCTTTTGTGTTTTAACTCTGTAAGCCATTCAGAGTTACATATACCATATGAACAGATATATACATTTATCAAATAAATATGATTTGAATGAAGCTATGTGATCATTTCTCCTCTTTGAACTCACCCCAACCCAGCTTCACTGATATATGTAGGTCCCAGGAGCTGGTATACAGATTTCTTCTACGTGTCTGCAGTTACAGTATGATAAAAGAAGCTAGCAACTCAATCATGGCTCAAATAAAAACATCCACATACTACCTCTGCAAGATATTTATGGTTATACACATGCATCCAACCTCTGCTGTCTGCTCATGCCTTCAGCCTCAGCAGCACTTAACCCTCTTAAGCTCTCAGAGCAACTACTTAATTATTTATTTTAAATGGTTAGATGTTGCTTACACCTTGCAGAATCCCGGGGAGCTCACAACCGCTCTAAAATATAAAGTAGCAGCAAAAGAAAGTCTGCACAGCCACTACCATCCAAGGCTTTAAAAAGACAAAGCCAGGGGTTCCTTAGATTCTAGGGCCCTTCCCGGAAAAGCAGTGTGGTAAGGAAGTGACATAGAGCTACTTTCAGGCATGAGAAATCCGGAAATCCAGATAATTGAAATGAATATAAAGGTTTATTGCAAACTTAAGATCTCTAAAAGAATCTGAACTACCAACAGTCAAAGCAAATACTGTAGATGGTAAATAAGAATTAATGGAATTCAAGGTGGGCTGGACTTAGATTTCTTGTGGGTGTAAAGGGACTCGAGACTGATGAGGCGTTTGAGACCTCCCTTGGGCTCAGCCTAGTCATCTTCTACAGCTGCCTTTCAAAGACTGTTTCAAGGAAAATCCAAATTCCACCTGAAGAAACCTTTGGGTGGAGGGAGTTGTCCAGATTGAGAACCCAACCAATTTTTGGTTCAATAATCCACATTTGATACAGAATACAGTTGCGGTCTGCAGGATCTGGGGTGGGAGAAAGAAAAATAAAATAAAAATGGTGGTTGTGACAACACAATTGAGGCTGTCCCCCCACTTCTTTTGTGCACACGAGACAAACAACTTTAGACTGAGTTTCACTACCATGCCTCTGCTTTTGTGCTCCTATTTCTTTGTGGTTTGATAGTGCTTCTTTTGAAAAAGAAAGGATCCAAGTAAACTTTAATAAGAAGGGAACTTTCTATCTGCCCAAGAAAAATCGTGCTGAGAAAAGGGATGTTAGAAGATGTGGAAGAACAGATAAGCATAAAATCTGACTGAAAAGTCCCTCCCCCTTTTTTTAACCCAAAACTGTGGAAAGAAATATGACCTTCACCTTAGAAAAAGAAATTAAGACTGTAGAACACAAGTGAGGTTATCTCAGGTTTTGGAAATGTTATTCTCCCCTTCTGTCCTTGATTTTGCTGCTTCTCTTCTCTTTTTCTATTTAAAAAAAAAGGTGCAGTTCACACCAAAGGAATTCCTAGCACAGCAGAAGTGCTGCTTGCTGAAATCTTCCTGTGAGGAAATGCCATTTTTAATAGTCCAAATAGTCCAAAATCTATTTGCAGGATCCAATCTGAGTTGGTCACTGGGACCAGAGGTTTTGTCTTCTGAGCTTTTGGGCTCTTGTTGGAGCCCAACCTCAGGGAACACAGAGATGTTTCCTGAGGATGGGCTCCCGCACGAGTCTGAAAGCTCAGAAGACAAAACCTCTGGTCCCAGTGACCAGTCCAGATTGGATCCTTCAACATTATTCTGGGACACGTATATTCATCTTCATTCAAAAAAACTATTTGGCCAGCTGGTAATTTAGCAGCAAGAGCAGGCAAGGTAGCTCATGGTTGGGAAGTCCACAGTTTTACTTCACCAGAAACTATTAATTGTTTGCTCTTCAGGGAGCAATTGTTTCTTTTTCCCAAGCCATCAGTGTCCACAGAATTCACTTATGTCTTCCTGGCTGCCCACCGCTTTGTTTCCTGTCACCAACAACTCCCTCATCAGCACAGCAGTTACCGGTAATTAAATGTCAAATGCTTATAAATGGCAGGTGCAAAAAAAAAAAAAAAAAAAAAAAGTGATTGTAGAGTTTGTGCAGTCTTGGACTTTTATCCATTTATTTGTGACCCAGAAGGAAACTGATGCTCCATCCGAGCAGAGGGCATTTAGGATAAAACCATAAGAACAGTCCTGATGAGTCAGGCCAAAGATCATCTTAGTCCAGCATTTTTTGTCTCATGGTGGCTTGCCAGATGTCTCTGGGATGCTATTAAGTGGGAGGTGGAAATAAAATACTATCCCTGTGCTTACCCACTGCAGCTGGTATTTGGTGGTAATAGCCCAGAGGTAATACTGAATCTTCAAGAGGAATATCCCTCAAGAGAGCTGTCTTCCAGAGATATATAAACCAAGTAGAAAAAGCATGCAATACTTCCAGAATTCTTTCTAACGTCTTTACTGACTAGGGCCCTAGATTCATTCATTCTCTCTCTCTCCTCTCTCCTCTCCCCACCCCCCTCTCTCTCTCTTCCTGTATAACTCAAGTAACATATTGTTTGTGCTCCTTTATGTTGTATTAGTATGTGTTTGTGCATGTGCATGTGCATATGCATATACATGCTTCTTTCTGGATTATGTGATCAGAAAGGAGAACATAGAATGGAACAGTCATCCACATTCCAAGTCACTTCCCAATTCTCTTTCCCTACCTTAGGTTCCCCTGGTCTAGTACAGCCACTTTTGAAACTTTTCTTTTGCCAGCTATTTTTACTACACCAAATTTGCTCCTTTGCTATTCTGTTTTTGGATAGACAAAACAAGACAGACACAGACTTCAAAGAACTGCAGAAAAAACAATTACTACCAACCTGCCTTCCATTGAGGACCTGTATACTGCACAAGTCAAAAAGAGGGCTGTGAAAATATCTAAGACCCCTCACATCCTGGACATAAATTGTTTCAACTTCTACCCTCAAAAAAATGCTATAGAGCACTGCACACCAAGACAACTAGACACGAGAACAGTTTTTTCGTGAATGCCATCACTCTGCTAAACAACTAATTCCCTCAAACTATCAAACTATTCACTGAGGCTGCATTACTACTACTATTAGTCTTCTCATCATTCCTATCACCCATCTCCTCCCACTTATGACTGTATGACTGTAACTTGTTGCTGTATCCTTAAAATTTATATTGATTGTTTCCTAGTATGATTTGATTGCTTATTTGTACCCTATGACTATCATTAAGTGTTGTACCTTATGGTTCTTAACGAATGTATCTTTTCTTTTTATGTACACTGAGAGCACATGCACCAAAGACAAATTCCTTGTGTCCAATCACACTTGGCCAATAAAGAATTGTATTGTATTGTATTGTATTGTATTGTATTGTATTGTATTGTATTGTATTGTATTGTATTGTATTGTATTGTATTGTATTGATTGAAAAAGCATATGGACAAAGAGTTCTGGGACGCTGACTTACTTTCTTTCCAGCATTCCATTGCTTAGAAAGAAGAAAAATGGTTCAAAGTGTCATCCGGTAGATAAGGAGGATAGGTCAAGAGAGGGAAGGATGTCATCAGTCATTCAATTGAAGTAGAAACAGCCGTGCTCAGGATTCTATAAGGCAGCCTTCGCAACCGGATGTTCTCCAGGATGGAATTCCACCTTTTCAATACCCCAGACAGCATTACCTTGCTACCCAAAAATGCTTATTTAAGCAGGCAATAAAAGTTCAAGAGCAAGGTACTAAAAATGGACTCAAATCTCCAGTGCAATTCTTCAATTGTTTTTTTTTTAAATCTCTTACTAATGTTTCAGAGGTAGCTTTGCTGTTGGAAGTACAGAGAGGCTGTTGCTTGTGGATTTCCTCCTCTTCTTCCTCCTCCTTCCATAGCTATGTATCACTCTGCAATTTACCTACAGTACCTCCCTAATTGGAAAATGCCATGTTGGGAAGAATATCATCACAATGTCTTCTCTTAAGGTTTAATTAGAAGTCAGGGAGGCTGCAGATTATCAGCGAGAAGATTGTCCGGTGAAAGGCTAAATATTATACCCATGCACACAAAGGCAAGAATGCCAGTCTCCACCCAAGAGAATCACGCTGAAATTCTCTTCTCTTTTGAAAGACATCCATCAGATTCTCTTTCACCTGAGCTGGTAAGGGGAGGGGGGAACCCCTACAGAGATTGTTTTTTACAACCATTAATAGAAGCCTTGGGATCAACGGATGCCCACTGGAGGAGCAGCTCTGAGATTTCTTCTGCAAATACTTTTCGTAGAAGCACCTTCTTTTGTTCGAAAGAAAGTGATTTATTTGGCTGTTTCAATGTACTTGGGAATATGCAGGTCTGCTGAACAAGATATGAGTGTGTCTTGCCTTTGTGTTTTATCCCTATCACCTCAAAGACTGATGATCTTTCATTTCTTTCCTCTCTCCCTGATCCCAAGGAAGATAGGTCTAGGGCAGGGGTGGGCAAATGTGGCCCTTTTACAACCTGTGTATTTCAACTCCCAGAATTCCTGAGACAGCCAAGCCAAGTTGTCTCAGGAATTCTGGGTGTTAAAGTCCACAGGTTGTAAAAGGGCCACATTTGCCCACCCCTGGTCTATGCCAATGTTTAAAGTAAAAAAACCCACTGATTTATAACTTGGGCAAAGATCATGAATCAGCAATAAATGATGTAGCCGGAACCCTTCAGAAAGTCTATTATCTCTCATATATACATTTAAGTACTGATTCTCTTTTTTTCTCTTCTTTTACAAATAAAACAAAAAACATGAAGCTTATCCTTTTAAGGTTTTTTGGTTTTTTTTTTTGGTTAAAGAAAAAAAGAACCTTGGAAGTTATTTATGTCTTTTATTTTGAACATTTATATAGCTGCCCATCTTCTAAGCAAATCTGGATGTCCCAATTAAAAGTTAAGACAACATATAAAATCATATTGAAAATATAAAACTAAAAACATCAACATATTAAATAGTACCATTAACGTTAGATTTGTGTTAAGAGAAACCATCTTGCTATGGGCTTGGAAGCTATGGACCGTTCTTTACAGACCTGTGTTGTATTGTTATTGTTTCTCCTTGTTACTCTTTTTCTGTAATGTTTGTATGATTTTTGGATTAAAGTGGCATACCAATCATAGTCAATCAATTAATCAACCATATGTGCATATGAACCAGGTATACATTAAAACGGGGTCCCCAACGCCCAGGCCATGGCACGATACTGGGCTGCGACCTGTTTGAAACCAGGTCTTGTATGGAGCTGAATGTGCAAGCATGCTTGCCTGCTGTTTGCGTGGAACCATCTCCTCTCCCGTCTCTCGCCGCTGCTGCCAGTCCGCAAAGCTGGAAAGGTTGGGGATCGCTTCAATAAAGCACTTTCCATGTCATGCTTTTCTGACTCTGTTAATTTGCTGAATAACATGACTGAACACACCGCTGTTCCTATGCATGATTGCTAAAATGATGCTGCTGCATTTCCTAATCGCTTGAGCAATAGCTACCTTGTTGCCCATGTAGGCCGGCTAGCTCCTACACTACCACTGAGTCTGTTAAGTGTGCCAGACCAGAAAACAGCCCTGAATTAAATTTCTCCCCTAAGATTGAATCACAAACCTCAAGCTTCAGGATGGAACCCGGAGATCTGGTAAGACTACTTCATGAAATACGACATGAATAACTTTAAGGTATGGACAGCCTGGACTTCATGCCATTTCAGTTGGTAGGCATCATGAATGTGGTTGTCTTTAAGTTTCACACATAGCCTAGATCAGGGGTCTCCAACCTTGGAACTTTAAGACTTGTGGACTTCAACTCTGAGAGTTCCTCAGTCAGCGAAGCTGGGATTCTGGGAGTTGAAGTCCACAAGTCTTAAAGTTGCCAAGGTTGGGGACCCCTGGCCTAGATAATTTGCTTATCTTCTGTATTTTCCGAGAATGGTGAAATGGAATTTAATAAAATGGATTGGCTTCACTTGAACCCCATCAATGCAGCTTCCCCAGAAAACCTAACCACAGATAAAAAGAAGCAAATTTCACAGACTGATACATTCAGCCACCAGGTTTGTCGCTTAAGTACTGTGTATTAGCACACTATTTAATAAAGATTTTTGTTAAATAACTAATTTGGGTCACTTAATAACTAAAGGCATATCTACTGAAAAATATGGTTAACAGAAACTCTCACCATGAAAGGACTCCAACCTTGCAAACAAGTACCGTGTTTTCCCCAAAATAAGACCCTGTCTTATATTTTTTTGAACCCTGAAATGGCCTTATTGCCATTGCTCAAAAGTCCGATTGGGCTTATTATCAAGGGATGTCTTATTTTGGGGGAAACAGGGTAGGTTTAAATTCCAGTACTCCAACAAGTGGAAAGAAGAGGCTTTTTGTGAGATCACTAAGAATTAGTACAGGTGTAGCCCTCAATTTACAACCACAATTGAGCCCAAAATTTATATTGCTAAGTGAGAAATTTGTTAAGTGATTTTTGCCCCATTTTATAACTTTTCTCACAATTGTTAAGTGAATCACTGAAGTTCTTAAATTAGTAACACAGTTGTTAAGTGAATCTGGCTTCCCCATTGACTTTGCTTGTCAGGAAGTCGCAAAAGGGGATCATGTAGCTCCGGGACACTACAACCGTCATAAATGTGAGTCAGTTGTCAAGCATCCAAATGCAAATCATGTGACCATGATTGCTGCAACAGTCATAAGTGTGAAAAATGGCCATAAGTTACTTCTTTCAGTGCCATTTTTAACTTTGAATGGTCACTAAATGGCTTGGGACCAGGTTATCTGAGGACCATCTCTTGCTAGTCACATCTACTGTCCATTAAGGAGATACATCTGGGGGGACCCAAAAGAAGGACCTTCTCCGTGGTGGCTCCCTCTCTCTGGAACATCATCTCCCCTCTCCCTCCCAGAGATTAGACTGGCCCTCATTCTAACACTCTTTTGGAAGGCCCTGAGGCCATGGTTCTACTAGCAAGCCTGGGGAACCCAAAGTGGGATGGAGCACATTAAATGGCTAGTATGAATGTGTGTTGTCGCTGGGGTGAGGTAGTGGGAGTTCATTTATATTGTGTTTTTATGTCTTTGTAAGCTGCCTTGAGTCACCATGTGTGAGCAGGAAGCAATATAAGCTTTCTAAATAAAAATAAAATAAAAATAAATTAAGGGTTATAAGTCAAGGACTACCTGTAGACTGTACATCTACTTTTTAAAAATTGTACTTACCGTATTTTTAGGAGTATAAGACACAGTTCCCTCCCTAAAAGAGGGTGGAAATGTTGGTGTATCTTATACACCGAATACAGCCATTTTTGGCCTCCCGAAGCCCAGCTCCGCTTACCCCATTTTTGCGAAAAATGGACCCGTTTTTTGCAAACATGGGGTGCGCAGAGGGTTTGGGAGGCCTGCAGAGTGCTCCTGGGGGCCGGGGAGGGCAAAAACTTTTTTTCCCTTATTTACCTCTTCGAAATCTTGGTGCATCTTATACACCATTGCATCTTATAGTCCGAAAAATACGATATTTGCCTTTCACTCTGATTTTCCTGCTTAAACATTCCTTAAGCTTCTCCTATCTAGTGACAAAGACCTTCCTACAGTATCTCAGCTGCTAAGCTTTGAGTTTAAGTGATCAGTAGAGCTGAAATTGCTCTCCTAGTCTAACCTGGAAAGACAGCCTGTAAAGCTCCCTTGTCTGCTGAGAACATTAGCTGCTTTTCCCTCCTGTCCCTATTAGGGAGACTCAGAGTGTGCGAGAGAGGTGCTGTCAATGGCTGACTGCTTCGGTATTGATGGTGTGTAGTCGTGACTGTTCCAGCAGCAGAAGATTCAGCACACTCTGTTGGGCAGCTTCTCCCCAGCCGGCGTTTTCAGCCACATTAATTGAGCCTGAACTGCCAGACAGAGACCATATGCTGTGGTCACCTCCATGCTCCAAGAATCTCCTTCTGCAGCTTGAAATAAGCCACAAGGAAGCAAGCCACAATGGCAGAGAAAGGCAACGACTATAATAATGGTAGGAAAGTACTAATAATGCAGAGCAGAAGTCAGAGAAAGATTTTTTTTTTAATGTACAGGTAGTCCTTGACTTACGTTAATTGAGCCCAAAATTTATTTTGCTAAGAGAGACATTTGTTAAGTGAATTTTGACCCATTTTATGACCTTTCTTGCCACAATTGTTGAGTGAGTCACTGCAGTCGTAAAGTTAGTGACACAGTTGTTTAAGTGAATCTGGTTTCCCCATTGGCCTTGCTTGTTAGGAAGTCGCAAAAGGGGATCACATGATTCCGGGACACTGCAACCATCATAAATGTGAGTCTGTCACCAACGGTCTGAATTTTGATCACGGGACCATCGGGATGCTACAACCGTCTTAAGTGTGAAAAAGGTCATAAGTCACTTTTTTCAGTGATGTTGTAACTTTGAATGGTCACTAAAGGAACTGTTGCAAGTGGAGAACTACCTGTATTTACAAAGGTTAACATAAATTAAAAGTGATAAAAAGATATGTAGAAAGGAAGCTAAGTATGCAAACCAGGATGGTACGATTTATCGATCTTGGCAATGTGCCTGTGTGTGCATGCAGGCAGACATATTTCATATTGTGCATGCATTTCTAACAGGGGTTTATTATCTGGAAACCTTCTATGCATCCAAAACAAATCTACAATAAGGCCTCCCCCAACCCTCCAGAATGGGGAGAGTCCAACTCCCATCATCCTCAGCATTTCTGCTTGCTTCTCTGTGAATCTCTTATGGCTCTCCCAAACTGCTCTGTTGATTTCATGTGCGAAGGCTAAGACCAGATATCTAATACCAAGTTGTAACAAGTATTTAATATTTTATTAGCTCATTCATATTTTACTTTATTTATTGAAATATTATTCTTGAATAACCCCCCAGCTCTTTTATATGATGATTACAGGGCAGTAATTTGTCTTGGTTTTGAATGGAGAAAAACTCTTGGGCTTTATGTTATGCTTGGCAGCATATTTTATCGCCTTTACCATTCAGATATATTTTTCGATGTTTTCAAGTAAGGCAGAATGCAAAAAGATCAGAAATATATGGCTCCCTTCTCTTCCCTCTCCTCCCAAGTAAAGTCAGAAATGGGGATTGTGTGACATTTTATTAACCTGCATTATTCAGACCCCCTAAGATCTCTAAATGCAATTGCAGTTGAGCTGCTCTATAGCCAAGACAATAGTTGCTGGATTAAGAAGAAGAGAAAACACTAACAGACACATCAAGATTTGAATTTGAAAGTCTGGGCAGTCTACATGTAGCTACAAATAGACTATGTCCAACCTCTCCTGAATTTCATTAACTTTTACCTACACCAAAATAGTGCTAATGATTAGTTGAATATATTTGTGTGCATAGGCATGAGCAATAAATCAGTTTACTTGGAACTTTACATGTTGGCCTGGTCTTTCACGCCTGACATGTCCCCACAGTCACATGATCGCAATTCAAGTGCTTGGCAACTGACTTTATGAGAGACACAGAATTCCCGTCACCTGATTACCTTTTACAACTTTCATTGTTAGCTTCTGACCAACAAAATCATGGGGAAGCTAGCAGGAGGGCACAAATGGCAATCATGTGACATAATTCCTAACAACCTTGCAGGATTTGCTTAATGACAGCAACCAGACATGCTGCAACTGCTGTCATAAGTCAATGTGATCATGTGACATTACCATTGTTAAGTGATGAGTACCTGTAGAGATATTCCCATCTCAGTTCCAGTCCAAATTATGAATGATAATAACTGCATTGTATCCAGTCTGTTTGTTTGCCTACATAGCCCAGGTTGTCTACTCAACTGGCCCCTCGGAATCTCAAACTGGAATTCCTCCCAACTTCTCTCATTTAAAAACCTTGGAACCAAAATCTGAATTTCCTATTCACTGCATTCCAAGCCATTCCCCTCAAATACATTATGAATGACATGACAACCATTAGTTCTTTCAAGAGACATCATGTAACTAGCAGGGAATTGCACAGTTGGCCTGATTGGGAATAAGACATTGGTTTTAGTATAGTTATTGTGAGAAGATATTCTAGTTGTCTTCATACGCTATGCTTCATCAGATTACACATAGGCTTAGCAGATGCATTGAAATATCATGTTAATATTTTATTACTGTACATCACATCAGTGTATTATGATTCCTTATATTATATCTGCCCATCAATGGGTTAATTTCAGTGGTGGGTTGCCCCTGGTTTGGACCAGTTCGCAAGAACTAGTAGTAAAACCGGTGGGAGGCTCCACCCACTGACCTGGACGTCATAGAAGTTGATTTGCGCATGCGCAGAAGAGCGCGCGCGGGTGTGAGCAAAGCATGCAGGTGCAATGCAAAACGGTAGTAAAGGTAAGTAGAACCCACCCCTAGTTAATTTTTAACTAGGTTAAGTGTTTTGGGTAAATGAATCCAGTCTGTACAGAGCTGGATACCACAAGTTGCTATATAGAAAATGAAAACTTCCATTACATGGGGGAAAAAAACCACTTATACTTTGTTAATATTAAGTCTATCTGTCGATTTCTGTTTTCCAATGTTTATCTCACACAGATGAAAGAAGCTACAGGAAATCCTCAATTTACGACCACAATGAGCCCAAAATTTATGTTGCTAAGTGAGAAATTTATTAAGTGAATTTTGCCCCATTTTATGATTTTCTTGGCACATTTGTTAACTGAGTCAATGCAATTGTTAAATTAGTAACACGGTTGTTAAGTGAATCTGGTTTCCCTATTGACTTTGCTTGTCAGAAGGTTGCAAAAGATGATCACATGACCCTGGGACATTGCAACCATCAGAAATGTGAATCAATTTTGAAGCATCCAAATATAAATGATGTGACCATGGGGAAGCTGCAATGGTCATAAGTGTAAAAAATGATCCTAAGTCATTTTTTTTCAGTACTGTTGTAACTTGAAATGGTCACTAAATGAAGTGTTGTAAGTTAAGGACTACTTGTATTTTGCCTTTAACTGTTGGATTATTTTTTTTAAAAGGGGGGGAGCGGCTGTTGCCGCAATGCAATCTAAAACTGTATCCGATAAAATCCCAACTCAGATCCAGAGGTTCTCGCTCACTTCACCCAAGTAAACTGGTCCACAGTGAAAAGATGACCCACATTTTCCTCCTCCCCATGCCTTTTCTTCCCCCTGTCTTTTATGATCTTCCCTGATGAATAAGATTGTAAATTGTCAGTCTGACTGAATAAATAAAGGTATCGCCCTTAAGTTTTCCTCTCTGTTGCTTTTTATGAGAAAATAGAATCTCGCTCACCGCAGCCGCAGTTTTCAACTACCACTAGATTTCTGCTTGAACTTTTATTCAGAAAAGAAAAGGATGAAACCCCAAATATACACAACACGAGGGATTTTTTGTGTGTGCGTGTGTATCATGGTTCTCTTCTTCTTGGAGGGGGATAAAGTCTGTCCATTGGTTGTATTGTGTGTTGAATGGGACACATCACTTATATTCTGCTTGCAATTAACTAGGTAGGTTTGCAATTCTTAGCCATCAAAAGAGACCTGCAATCCCCTTTCTCTGCTTGATAGGAATAACAGTTTCCCTCCCTGCCGCAATTATTATTTATTTAATTCCAATCAATGACCAGCAGAATAAAAAAAGATCAAGCCTCTTTATTTTTCCTCTCTCTTTTCCATCTGTTATAATCCTTATAACCTCTTACAGACATGCTTAATTTCTTCTCCTCAAAAACTCACTTTGTCTATGTCATAAGAGGGTCAACCAATTAATCCTCATTGCTACTACCTCAAAGACTCCACTATTAAAAACTGAGACATCTAGAAATTTAATTTCTTCCCCTTCCTCTTATTCTCATATAGGCCAAGGCAGGCAGGCATCCCTTCACCAAGTTGCCCTATTCTGGCCCATACTGAAGCTTTCGAAGCTATGCGAAAGCTGAGCCGAAGCTCAACAAGATTCCCTGGTGAAAAGACCCATAGTAATTGCAACAGTAAATTGGCATGATCCTTATTTGGCTAATAAATACTTTATTTGCACGTGCAAAGTCAATGGGAAGCAGTCTTCCCTTGGTAATGAGATTTTAAGGCAATTAATCTTGAGGAAAGGGAATTTACTGCTCATCCTGCCGTGCGGCCGGCTGCCGCTGCTCCACCAGGAACCATAAAGGCCCTATTTGCATCTCATTAAAGAGAAGAAGGTGAGACAAAGGAAGCTCCCTGACTTCTCCCTTGCATCCTAAGAGGCAAAGCTGCCTTTTGAGGAAGAAAAAAAAATGCAGCACCACTCACAGGAGGGATCAAAGGCTTCAGCTTCCAGCCAGTCTAATATGAATAAAGGGCAGGGGTAGAATTCAGAGATAAAAAAAAGGCAAAAGAGAGTCTAAATGAGAGCCCAGATTGGCATTTTGCAAGTTCTTTGATATATTTTAGTTCTCTAACTGGTACTCGTGACACTAAATCTGTTCTTCAATATTTTGATGGTCCATTTGCAAATACCTTATTCCAAACCCTGTCTAGCAATAGCACGTAGACTTAAATACCGCTCCACAGTGCTTTGCAGCCCTGTCTGAGCAGTTTACAGCGTCAGCATATTGGCCCCAACAATCTGGGTCCTCATTTTACCCACCTCGGAAGGATGGAAGGCTGAGTCAACCTTGAGCCTGGTGAGATTCGAACTGCCAAATTGCAGGCAGCCAGCAGTCAGCAGAGGTAGCCTACAGTACTGCATTCTAACCACTGCGACACTGCGGCTCTGTCTACATGGAAAGGGAAGCAGATATTGAGAACAGTCATGGGAATGCTGTGGTCTGAGAGTTAAATTAGGACCAAGGATACTCCGATTCAAAATTCAGTTTAGCCATGAAACTTATTGGGTGACTTGGAGCTATATATAATATCTATAGCCTAAACTACTTTTCTCACTTTGGGGGAGAATAAAAAGGGGGAGGGGTGCCTTGAGTTTTATCCAGAAAGGCAACTACAGATAGAGTCTTGTCATTAGCATTGTTTAACATCTACATGAAGTTGCTGGGTGAGGTCATTCAACATTTTGGGGTGAGGTATCATTAATATGCTGAAGATACTAAGCTTTATAATTATACCTTGGATTGCCTGAGTATTGCCATGGAGGTTCTGTCTCAGTCCCTTAAGGTTGTGTGGGGGAGGTGGTGAGGCTGGATGGGGAGCAAGAGGCTTAAGTTCAACCCCAAGCAAGGCAGAGTAGCTCTGGGGTTTTGGATCCCCTGGATCCAGGGACCTTCTATCTTTGGTTCTGAATGGACTGGCACAGTGCCATCTAGACTTACAGCTCCTGTTGAATGAGGCAGCCATGGCTGGGACAGCCTTTGCACAATGGTGTGTCAGTTGTGCCCATTCCTGAACCCAGGGCCCCCCACTCACATGTACTTATGGCCGTGTGACCTCCAGACTGGACTATTACTCTTCATTTGGAAGTTTCAACTGGTGTAGAAAGCAAAGGCATAGGTAGGCACTGGCGCTGGTTACTCAGTGCATGTGACACCACTGCTTCCCAATTGTCTCTACTTGTGCTACCTGATCCAGCAGGAGAGACCTGCTCTGGGTACCATTGGCTAAAGAATATTGGCGATTGGCAGACCCTTTTCTCCAGTGGCATTTTGAAACACCATCTCCCTATCTATTCAACAATACAATCACACTTATGATTATCATTGTGTCATCTTCATCATCATGATCATCACTGTTGTCACTCAGTGAAACCAATGTGAGCTAGAATTTACAAAATCCAAGATATTGTCAAATGGGAATATATGCACAGTTGACACAGCCAGAACAGGTGGCTGTAGAAATGCCAGCAACAGCATGAAGCTAGAGATACCCAGTGTTATATAATGATTAGGATAATTAATAAAGAGTGGTTCTTCATCACAACAAAACATCTTTCCTAGATGATGGGGTGCTCTTCACAACCACATGAATGTGCTTTCATTCAATCTGTGAGCTACAACTCAAGTATATCAGCATATTCTGCACTGCCTTCATTACTAGTATTTTAGTTTAGCAACCAAGTCATCAATTAGCACTTAACTCAAATTTAATGTGGCACAAATGAAGGAAAGAGATAGGTGAATTTCCCTGGTGTTGTTATTCAACAGGAAAATTTTGATAGATGGCTAAAATCCTGGTCCTGAACTAGCTGTTTTGGGGTAGAGGGTTTCTGCCCAATAAAGGAAGTCTTAGTTGGATGGTAACATCCTTTCTCCTTCATAAATCAGGTACTGAAGAATATTTTTAATGACCATGAGTGAATGATTTTGAGGATATAATGTTGGGAGGGCACTTCAAACTCCTTTCAAGAAATGTCTTCTATAAATGACACCAAGATTTTAGGGTAGGAGATGAAATCAGGCCACAGATCAGAAGTTTTGCTCTGTTTAGATTGGATCATAACCAGTGGTGGGATTCAAGTAATTTAACAACCGGTTCTCTGCCCTAATGATTTCTTACAACAACCAGTTTGCCAAACTGCTCAGAAAGTTAACAACCAGTTCTCCTGAAGTGGTGCGAACTGGCTGAATTCCACCACTGATCATAACTACCACTTCTCAGGTTTGGGGGATAATAACTTCTGTTCATCAGGCCTCAATTGGATTTCACCAGATCTTAATTCCCAATCTTATAAAAATCAGGGATAAATCCCCAGCAGTTGTGAATGAACTGGAGAGAAAGGAGAACAGGAAAAGAGCATGGGGCATGCTGGCATCCCTAACAAATCTAAAGGCTCCCATGCTTAAGCCACCTTCTCCCACAGATAGATTTGCTTACTTTCTCCATGAGCTGCCGTAGTTGCCGGCTGCGCAAGTCTCTTGAGCAGGTGCCCTGAACAGGGATGACTGCTGTGCACAGACATTTGCCATCAGGAGCCTGAGCTGACGTGTAGACTTGCCAACCTTCATCTGGGCTTTGGAAGAGAGTCTGTGGAGAGAAAGAAAGCAGATAACATTGAATATAAAGGTTGCGCAGCTTGCAATCCAAAAGGGCTGCCCTTTGAGTCGGTATTACACTGCTAAACTAGTTGTAGCATTATCACTTCAAAACAAGACGTTGAAGAGGCTTTAAATTGGCAGTTTGGCGATGTCATAGATGTCCGTGGGACAACAAGCATCGAACAATTTAAGGGTCAAAGCATCTGGAATCAGGTTTAGGGCTCCCTGCAAATATTACTACTGCTACTACAACTATTCTTACCAATAGGTAAAAGGCAAAAAGATCCTCACAAAGTTGTGATCATGTATCATGAAGTAAATTGGTAGGTAACCACAGCTGACCCAGAACATCCAGGAAGATTCTGAATTAATCTAGAGCAGTGTTTCTTAAACTATTGGTTTTCAGGATTTCTTCCCATTTTAAAAAATCTTAGAAGACCCCAAAAGAGCTTTTGTTTGTATGCGTTATATTTCAAAAAATAATATAATTTTTAATTATAAAACATTCATAAATATTTATTTCTTGAATCATGCACAAATAACAATAGTAAAACCATTCAATACTAATATACCATATTTTTCACTCCATAAGACGCACTTGTCACCCCCCACCCCCAAAAAGTGGGTGGAAATGTCTGTGCATCTTATGGAGCAAATATTGCAGCTGATTGTGGTAGCAAGGTTCTTTAACAGTGCTGAATCCTGCTGGAGTGCAGGAGTCAATAGACAGAGCTGGCACATGAGAGGACACTTATCTGTGGCCCTCTCAGGCTCTGCCTCCTGCCCTCACTACACTGTTGCTCCACATTCGGTGCTCGATATTCACAGTGAGACGGCGCTCCATATTCATATATTTTTTCTTGTTTTCATCCTCTAAACCTAGGTGCATCTTATAGTGCGAAAAGTACAGTAAATCGAATATTCATAAAATATTCATAAAATTATACGCACGATTCTTATTTATTGTTTTAATGTTTTATATGGTATTTTAATTGTATGATTGCAAGCCATCTAGAGTCACCTCAGTGAGATGGGCAGCATAGAAGTTTAATAAATAATTTTTTAAAAAACCTGAACAAATCAAGATGCCCTATGTGAGAAAACATCAAGAATCTGGATGAAGACAGTATACAACAAGGGGGTAAAATACCCCCTTCATGGAAAGCAGCTTTTCATTGATACCGAAAGAGCAAGCAGGTCCTAAAAAACCTGAAAATTTTAGACCAATATCTCTTTTGAATACTGATTATAAAATTTTTGCAAAAGTATTAGCCAACAGGTTAATGCCAGTTATCCAAGAGGTGATTCATCATGATCAAGCAGGATTTATAGAAGGCAGATATATGAAGGATAATGTTAGGCAAATCATAGACTTATTGGAATATCTTGAGAAGAATAAACAGATCTCTGCAGTGCTAGTGTTTTTGGATGCGGAGAAGGCCTTTGATAGAATGGATTGGAACTTTCTAATAAAGACTTTAAGAAAAATGGATTTTGGGGATCAGTTTATACAGACAGTTTCAGCAATTTATCAACAACAAAAGGCACAAATTATTATTAATGGAAGTTTGACTACAAATTTTAGTATCGAAAAAGGAACAAGACAAGGTTGTCCGCTATCCCCATTGTTGTTTATTTTAACACTAGAAGTCTTGTTGAATACAATACGGGACTCAAATTCTTTAACTGGCATAGTTATAAGGCAAGAAGATTATAGGACTAGGGCATTTGCAGATGATCTGGTTGTTACCCTAATACAGCCGATGGACTCAATAATCCAGATGAAAGACATTATAGAAGAATATGGTATGGTATCAGGATTTAGATTGAATCAGAAAAAAACTAAGATGATAGCTAAAAATATGACGCAAGATCGAAAACAGGAACTTGAAAGGAAGGCAGGCTTTGAAATAGTATCAAAGGTTAAATATCTAGGAGTTCAAGTTGCAGACTCAAATATGAAACTGATTCAAAATAATTATGAGGTGTTGTGGCGAGAAGTACAAAAGGATATGGAAACTTGGAAAAAACTGCAGCTGTCTTTACTTGGAAGAACAGCAGCAGTTAAGATGAACGTTCTACCTAGATTTCTTTTTTTGTTTCAAATGATTCCGGTGCTTAAAAGTGATAAACAACTGACAGAATGGCAAAGAGGACTGAACAAGTTTGTCTGGAATGAGAAAAAACTGAGAATTAAATTGAAAATTATGCAAGATGCTCCAGAAAGGGGTGGTCTTAAACTTCCAAACTGTATTATGAAGCAGCAGCTTTGTCGCAAGCAAGTGATTGATTTGGAAGGACAAAGACCAGAATATTGAATATAGAGAGTTATGATCTTGAATTTGGTTGGCATGCATATTTATTCTATGAAAATAAAGTGGATAAAGTATTTAATAGCCATATACTTAGAAACTCCTTGATGAGAGTATGGAAGAAGCACCGGTTCAAATGGGATTACAAAATACCGTTATGGCTGGATCTTGGTCATATCATGTGGAATATAAATATAATGTCACTTGGGGGGGGGGGGTTATACAAAGAAGTTCTTTTTAATGATGGGGGCAGATGGCAACTGAAGACATTGAACACACTGTTGGAAGATGGGATTAATTTAATTTGGTTACAGTATAATCAACTTCAATTGAGATGGAAAGAAGATCAAAAACTGGTATAATGATGCATGAAGAATTGGTTAGACAGATAAAAGAGAAAGGCCCAAAGCATATTAAGAGGGTTTATAATGTTTTGCTAGAAAGAGATTCAGAAACTGAATTGGTTAAAGATTGCATGATAAAGTGGGCGCAAAATTTTTCAGAACCAGTTATGTTGGAAACATGGGAAAAAATATGGGTCCAGAATGTTAAATTTACACAGTCGCAAAATTTGAGGGAAAACTTTTATAAAAGGTTTTATAGGTGGCATTTAGATCCTAAGAAGCTGTCGTGCATGTATCCTAATGTTCAACCAAAATGTTGGAGATGTGATTGTTTAGATGCTACATATTATCATATATGGTGGACTTGCAAGAAATTGAAGGCTTTTTGGATAAAAATTTGGTGGATTATGCAAAATGTCCTGAAGAAAAAACTCCAATTCTCTCCACAATTGTTTTTATTGGGTATAGTTAAGGGTTTTACACTGGGTGAAACAAAGCTGATATTGTATATGGTGACAGCAGCTAGATTATTGATAGGTCAATATTGGAAAAATGATGCTATGCCCACTGTTGAAGAATGGACTTTGAAGATGGCCAGTTTTGCAGAGATGGAGAAGATTTCTGCATATCTAAAAGACCGGACTCAAGAGACTTATGTATGGGATTGGAAGAAGTGGATAGATTATGTACAGAATAAATATCAAACTAGGAAATATCAGATAGCTTTTAGCTGAATGTATTATACAGGGATAGAATAACTGAATGTTATGATGAAATGAATAGTATACGGGGTGGAATAGCTAGGGGTTGAAGTATTATAAAATGTGATTTGGATTTGGATTTCATCTTGAGGAAGTCATGGGGGGAGGGGAGGGTTAGGGAGGGTTTGGTGGGGGGAAACCGGGGAGAAAATATATTTGGAGAACTTTTTAAATAAAAAAAAAATCTGGATGAAGATTACTACAAATACCTGGGCACCCTTCAAGATGACAACATCAAGCACACTTGATGTCAAGAAGGTCAGAAGTGAATACATCATGAGAGTGAAAAAGATCTTAAAGTCCAAACTCAGCAGAGAAAATATTATCAAGGCAATTAACACCTGAGCAATTCTAGTCATTAGATACATAGCTGAATTCAAGCAGAACTAAAAGTCCTGGATAGGAAGACCAGAGAAATAATAACAATGAATCATGCTCTTCTTGATCCACGCAGCAATGTGGACAGATCAGTTAGCCTAACAGAGAAGTTAAAACTTTGATCCTCATATTCAGGATTCCTACATATACCAAATAACTTGGACTGGATCTCTGCTTTCATTGATAGGAATGAGAAAGTGATCAAGTGGACTGCACATTTCTCTGTAACCATGAGCAGCTTCCCACTATAGTATTCTTTGCGTGTATACATGCCTGTAAACATGTCTTGGAGCTGTCAAAAAGGATGATTGGGGGATGTATGGGATAGCTACAATGTGCATGTTGTATTTAGCATTCAAATTTACTATTTTGAGTAAATACAATTTTGAATTAAATGAAACCTTGTGTACATGATGGAGACCCTTTGTTAGATGTGTTTTTGTTTATATTTTTGTATAGAACAAGCAACTCAATTTGTTTTGTTTGCTATTAGGTTGTTATTGTTTTATATGGTGAGTAGTTTCAAGTGAAGTGTGCCTGAATTGAATTGAATTCAATAGAATGAATGAATGAATAAATGAATGAATGAATGAATGAATGAATGAATGAATGAGCGAGCAAGCAAGCAAGCAAGCAAGAGGACTGTATTATATTCTTTGAATCTCAGTACGGGTCCCTCTGTCTACCTGAAAAGAAAGAGAGTTTATAATTTCTAGATTTTTTTTGTTTTAAAATAATCACTGTACTGTCACAATTCTGTGCATCATCGCCTTACTAAGGAGTAAGTGCTGTAGAATGCAGGTCTTTTCATTTCTAAGTTAAATTACTTTGAATTGTCCTGTGAAATTACTTTCTTGGCCTTTAAAGGGCAAACCTTTGTTCCTTTCATAAATAACAATAAAATATTCCCTTCAGGCAGGATACAGGCAATTCAAGGAAATCGGTTGGTTTCTTTTCATGCAGAATATGTACACTTCCTCTCTCACACATTTTTGTCAAAATAGGTGAACGTTATAAATGTCACTGCTTCTTTGCAACGGCTCAACACACTTTACTGATTTATCTTTCTGGGTGCATAAAGCCAGGCTTCAGCATGGTTTCTTGAATGATCTCTATGGTGTGAGCCTTGTCTAGACTGTCAGTTGTTCAAGTCAGGTAGAGAATACAATGGTAAAAAAAAACCCATGATTTCAAATCTGCTTCTAGTGTCTCAGCAGGTGGCAGCATCTGGTTGAACCTCTCTGGTCTCAGAAGCTAAATGGGTTCAGGTCCGTTTAATATTTTGATAAGGGACACCCAGGGAACTCCAGGATTAAATAAAACAATGGCAAATCACTTCTGTTTTGCTGCCAAGTAATTACATGAACTTGTCTGTAAAATCAGCAGGAGTCATGCGCAACATGAAAGAAACTACTTTC
Source organism: Arizona elegans (assembly GCA_022577455.1). Classification (NCBI taxonomy): domain Eukaryota; kingdom Metazoa; phylum Chordata; class Lepidosauria; order Squamata; family Colubridae; genus Arizona; species Arizona elegans. The sequence continues at coordinate 14,802,334 of JAKOOJ010000003.1, forward strand.
TATATCTTTGTAATAGTGCAGTCATATCTTACTTTACAGAGCATAATCCTGTAATGGAAAGATAGCTCATCCCAGTCCATTGTACCGAAAAACAAGAGTATAAAAAAGGAAATCATGAACCTCCTTGGAGATGTCTATTGACCTTTCACATCAAGACAAGAGTGTGAGAAGTTGATTCATTGGTCAAAGGGCCAGTCTTCTATAGTACTGTGAAATACAGGTAGTCCTCGACTTATGACCACAATGGAGCCCAACATTTCTATTTCTGAGTGAGACAGTTGTTAAATGAGTTTTGCCCCATTTTAGAACTTTTCTTGCCACAGTTGTTAAGTTAATCACTGCAGTTTTTAAATTAGTAACATGGTTGTTAAGTGAATCTGGCTTCCCCATTCACTTTGCTTGTCCGAAGGTCACAAACGGTGATTGATTGATTGATTGATTGATTGATTGATTGATTGATTTTTCATATTTCTATGCTGCCCATTCTCCAAGGACTCTGGGCGGCTTACACCAAAGACAGTATATTAAATAGCATATTGCCCCCAACAATCTGGGTCCTCATTTTATCCACCTCGGAAGGATGGAAGGCTGAGTCAACCTTGAGCCGGTGAGATTTGATCCGCTGATCTGCTGAACTAGCAGTCAGCTGAAGTAGCTGCAGTACTGCACCCTAACCACTGCGCCACCTCGGCTCTTCATAGGTGATAGCATTACCCTGGGACCTTGCAACCGTCATAAAGGTGAGTCAGTTGCCAAGCATCTGAATTGATCACATGATCATGGAGATGCTTCAACGGTCGTTATGTGCAAAAAATTGTCATTAGTTGATTTTTTTCAGTGTCATTCAAACAATCACTAATTGAACTGTTGTAAGTCGAGGACTTCCTAACACGATGTTGGTAATTTAGATTATAGCAATTATTTCTAAATGTCTACCTGTCCACACATTAGCATGTAGAGAAATATTTCTCTTTCTTTTTCTAATTTTATAAAGGTTTTGGAAAGTACAGTATTCTGTACCCTAGTCTAAGAGTAATTGGGATAAATCTTGCTAACTTCCCCTGACCCCTTAACATTAATACAGCTATTATACAGTAAGTAGAGAGATGAGTTTTGTGATTTCTTTTTAATACATTAAAAATCTGGAGCTTTATATACCCTAAAGAATGTTTAAATATGTAGAATTAAATATATTGAAACTTTTAGAAAGGGTTGAATCGGATTTTAATAGATGATTTAACAGTTCTTTACATTGTTGGGATTAAAAATAACATTATTAATCTCTTGTTTGATATTTGTTCTTAGAGATATTCCTATGTAAATAGCTGGAAGTGTAAAAAAAATGAGTGTTTACTGACCCACATGATAGCGATATGTGATCATTTCGTATGATAGCGTATATTAGTTGATTTATGGAAAAATCTTTAAATGTTAAAGATCTTAATGTAATGTTGAATTACATAACAAAGCTTTGGGATTTGATTGTTTATCAGGAAGAATTCCTAATAGTTGTATGGAACAGGGGGTGGGGGTGTTACATCATCCCAAAGAATAAGTTGTCTGAAATTTGTGATTTATCTGTTTTTAAAATGGTAATATTTTTTACTAATCAAAAGATAGAGCAATATGTGTTATTATGGCAGAGATTTGCTATTTGTGATATTTTAAGATATTTAGTACTGAATGTATTATGGTATTACAGTAGCGTATTAATAAATCAGTTATTACTGATAAGTATAAATATAAATTCTTTTTATTTCTTTACTTTCTTAACTTGTATGTTTAGATTATTTGTGGTTGTCTGTTTTCTATTTTTTTTAATATTTGTAAGTTTAAAGTTTGTTTTCTTTACTGTGCATCCATAAAATAAATACTTGCAATAATAGTAATAATAAAACCATCCAGGACAGGTAGCTCCTCCATCAGAGGAGATGTTATTTCTTTCAGCTTATCTTTCCCAGCTTTGCATCAGTCAATGCCACACATTTCATTCTTGTAAATATTTGCTAGCTGGGTTGAAAACTGAGACAAATTACAGGCTGTTGAGATCGCATGGCTCCTTTTCCACCTCCATATGAAATTCTGTAATCCAGAGAAGCCTATATTTTTTAAAAAAATATGTGATAATACGTGATAATGGCATTTATCAGTTTATCTTAATTGTCAACTATTGTACTAAACATGATCATTAAACATGCCCTTTTAAAAATTGCTTTCTTTCTTAAAGGCCCGTTTAATTTTTACCCATTTAAGCTGTGCTTATTATTTATTGTTTACATTCAATTTGTTATACTTATTTTAAGTTCCCCTTTGTTATTCTATTCTATTCTATTCTATTCTATTCTATTCTATTCTATTCTATTCTATTCTATTCTATTCTATTCTATTCTATTCTATTATTCTATTCTACATTCCATTCCATTCTTCTATTCTTACCCTATTCCTATCCATTCCATTCCATTCCATTCCATTATTCTATTCCTTCTATTCCATTCCTTTCCAATATTCTATTGATCCATTTCAATCTGTTCCGTTCCATTCCAATATTCTATTCTTATCCTAATCCTATTCTATTCCCTTCCATTCAGTGGCAACATTCTGTTCCGTTCCATTTCATTCTATTCCAACATTCTATTCCATTCCATTCCAATATTCCATTCTTATCCTATTCCTATTCCTATCCCATTCCATTCCATTATTCTATTCATTCCATTCCATTCCAATAGTCTATCTATTCTATTTCTTTCCATTTCAACATTGTATTCCTTCTATTCTATTCCATACCAATATTCTATTCTTATCCTATTCCTACTGCTATCCTGTTCCATTCCATTCCACTCCATTCCATTATAATATTCTATTCATTCCATTGCATTGCATTGCATTCCAATCCAATATTCTATTCCATTTCGTTCCATTCCTCTATCCTTTCCTTTCCTTTCCTATCCTACCCTACCCTACCCTACCCTACCCGACCCGACTCCACTCCACTCCACTCCATTCCAATCCTATTCTGTTCCCTTCCATTCAGTTGCAACATTCCATTCCATTCCATTCCAATATTCTATTCCAATCCATTCCACCGCACTCCACACCACTGCACTCCATTCCATTCCATGTAGCAATAGCATCAAAGTTTATTTCAGTAGTCTGTACCATTGACCATGGAATATTTCACTAATGGACATCCTCATCCAACCTTTATCCCCAAATATCTTAGAATGATACAATATTCTAGAACAGTTTTCCCCAAACCTAAAGGTAGGTGCTGGCTGCAAAATCTGTAGCCCCAATGCATCTGGATGATTCCAATGTGTCAATTGGTGATCTAGAGCAGGGGTCTCCAATCTTGGCAACTTTAAGATTTGTGGACTTCAACTTCCAGAATTCCTCAGGAGTTGAAGTCCACAAGTATTAAATGCCAAGAGACCCCTTTTCTAGAGTGTTGATAATAATAAATGAAAGCATCTAGAGATGCTGCCAGAAAATGATCCTCCTCAAAAAAATCTGCAAATGCCCCAAAGAGGATTAATAAATTAAATCTCCTCCTTGATAACATTTTGTTACTAGCTGCCTTCATTCTGTGTCTTGTGAAAATGGAAATTGGTTTCCCCCATAAACTGCAATTTCATATGCAGGCTGAAGGTGCATAATGTGCTTTAGGTGCTAATCATGTCAAACTGTAAATGGTCCATCTCTACCTCATTGACTATGTTCTGAGCTTGATACATTTCAGATTTGAACTATTTTGCAGAATCATTGTCCCCAGCTTTTTGCTCAGGAAGTCTGTTCTTTGTAACAACAGTTCTACCCTTCACTCTTGCTCTTGATTGTAAAGCAGATGACAAATTTGGAAAGCATAAAGTGGAACAATGCTTTTGAACGTTGAAGCCCCCTGACATCCTGAATGGGTACAGGATGGTCTGGGTTTATTGTCTCTGAAACATGGCATCCCACTTTTTCCATCCAACCCCTCATCTACAACAAAACAGACCCTGAGGTAACTATCTCCCCCTTTCCTAAACCATACCACTATAATAAAATTCCTGACGTTTGCTCGATTCCCCTTGTAACTATGGAACTGCTATGGCTAATTTTAGTCCCACTTGCTGTAGGCCATGCTGGACCCCTGTGGTGAGTAATGACATGACCTTTTTATTATCTCTCCCTATATTGTGAAGCTTCATCGTTCTTTTTAGCTCTCTTCTCTCTAGGCTCCCAGCATTCTTTTTAATTTCTTAAGGAGACATCACTGAGAAATGTGGTTGCAAGAGGAAGAGAGACAAGAATCTAGCAGAACAATTCCCCTGTAAACCAGAGAGAGTTGTGGAATCTGAGGAGAAAATTGATATTTTTTAATCCAGCCCTCCATGCATGAAAATGATTTCCTTTTTTGGTTTTAACTCATCAGTAATTTTCCCCAAGTCCTGCTCCTGACAATGTGCAGTATTTTATAGCATAAATCTAAGTGGGATTCAATTATATTTTATATGTTTAATTTAACCAACTATACTGTTTTTAATTCATAATTTATCTGGGGAATTGCAAAAGTCCCTTGAAACGATTCATTGCATTCTTTACTCAGGTTCCTCATTCTTCCTCAAAATGTGTTTGAATGCCATCTTTTATCTAATTTTAATAACTCTCTTTTCAATTATATTATAATAGCCCTAATATTGAATTTGTTAGCTAGTAGAAACCATAGCAAAAATAATTCACATTTCAAAAGATTTTTTAATTTATAGCCTGCCTTTGTTATTCTTACAAATAACTCAAGATGGCCAACATAGACAACTATTTCCCTCCTCCTATTTTCCTCATAAAAGGTGAGGTGAATTGGGCTGAGGAGAAAGAGTGACTAGTCCAAAGTCACCCAGCCAGCTTGCATAGCTAAAGTGGGACCTGCACTCAAAGTTTCTTGCTTTTTATCCTGTTGCCTTAAGCACTAGACTAGACCAAACTTGCTCTCTAATATTCCTAACATACTGACTTTTCCAAAAAATTTTGGAGTTTAGGAACCACTATTATTATATGAACTTCATTTAATAATTTTCTATATTCAAAATTTAAAGTGGTGCTTTTATCATTTAACTTTTATAACTTATATGGTGAAATTATTGGGCCCACAATTTTTTAATTAGTATTCTTGTACAGTTAATTTATTCCTTCTTATATACTTAGGCTTTAAGCTATATTTTGAATATTTGTCTTTAATAAATATCTCAAAGTCACCCTGATTTTTCAAAATCATAAAACTTTTCAAAGTATCTATTACATTACTGTAATATATGCTAGTTTAAATATAAGATGTGTTTATTTTGGATACTTTTTTCATCCAAACTGTTTCAAAAAATGTTATCCTAGTCTACATGTGATTTGAAATAATTCGAAATAATAATTTAACATGGTTGGATAATAATTCTATTTTAATGTAATTTTCAATGTATTAATCCTTCTGATCTTTCTGTTGAATATGTTTTCTCCTCGTACTTTAAAAAAATTACTGTATTAATCAGAAAACCCCCAGCATGATAGCAGGGTTCTAGGCTAAATAGATACATTGTTATCCCCCAAAGTTACAAACTTCGTATTTCTGTAATGAAAACTAGCTGGATATGACCATTAAGACCCCAAAATATTAATTCAACTTGAACTGATATTTATGATTTCCCCTTGTTTAGGTTTTAAATCTTTATCCAGTTTCCCATGCAATCTTTTATTAAAGGGGAGGGAGGAGCTGATTTGATTCCTGAACTGTTCCATAAAAATAATCTTAGGCAAAATCTAGAATTGATCAATTGTTTACTCAAAGCAGATACCATGAAATCACTGCATATGTTTTTCTCTCAAGACTATGATATATGAGGAGGGCAACCAATGGCAGTAGGGAACTTATTCTGACAAAAGCCCATTGTCTTCTTGGAAGTATTTGGGCTTCACTCAAAATTCCCTATAGGTTAGTATTTTTAGCATCTGCCAGATACCATTGAAAAATATTCTACTTCTCCTCAGGAAGAAGGGTTATTTGGGGGTGACACATTTATATTCAATATCAAAGCAGGAGCTTTAACTGAATCTTCCAACCTTTGACCAGTAGCCTTAATTTCAATGCTAATAAAATAATGCTTAGGATCATCCAACATAGATTAGAGCTCTACATGGAAAACAAGATGCCAGATGTTCAATCTGGCTTTAGAAAATGCTGAGATATTATTGCTGATACTGGATAATTGTGAAAGCCAAAGAGTACTAAAAATAAGTCAGAATGTGCTTTGATTATAGAAAAGCTTTTGATTCTGTTGATCACATCAAGCTGTGGGATGTGCTTAGAAAATGGGAATCCTGAAACATCTCATTGTCTTAATGGAAACTTATATGCAGGTCAGGGAACCACAGCATGGAAAGAACATGTTGAAGTAGACTGGCTTCAGATTGGTAAAGAAGTGTGGCAAAGCTGTATACTTTCCCCTTCAATCTATATATTGAACGTACTGTATATTAAAGGAAACTGCACTAGAAGAAAATGAATGCGGCTTTAAAATTGGCGGAATAAACATCAATAACCTGTACTGTTCTCATGACACAGTGATAAAATGAAATTATAGTTAAATATAAAGAAGACCAAACTAATAACAGGGAGAACAACCAGCTTTAGAATTGACAATGAAGATCCTGAAGTGCTGGATAGAATCTACTTTTTATGATCAACTATCAGCATTAACTGAACAAGCAGTTAAGAAGTACACTGCAGACTAGCACTTGGTAGAGCAACCATTGAGACCTTGGAAAAGAAATTTAAATGCTGTGTTGTGTCTATATTTACAAATATCAGAACTGTGCAAGTCATAGTATTATCTGTGAAACCCTATGTAAGCAAAAACTGGACTTTGAAGAAGTTGAGTAGGAAAAGTATTGATGCTTTTAAATATTGGTATTGGAGAAGATTTCTAAGAATGGACGGTCAGGGAAACAAACAAATGGATCATGGAACAAATCAACCTAGATTTCTTACTCAAGGAACAAGTGACCAGGTTCAAATTATCCTGCTTTGGGTATATTATGTGAAGACCTAGTTCCCCAGTGAAGAGCCTAATGCTGGAAAAAGTGGAACAAAAGAGAAGATGATCATGACCACCAGCAAACAAGATGGATTGCATTGCTAGAAGACCTGAAGGACCACATTAGGGACAAATTATTGTGGGGGGGGGATCTATGTAGTCACAAGAAGTCAACATCAACTTCATGGCACATAATCAAACAATTGATGGCTGATGAAGCTTTGAGCTGGAAGCAGTGTAGTCCAAGTCATCTTAGAAATTTATGAGCAATTTAATATTTGAACCCATGGCCCTCCCACCATAATTAATATACTGCATGCATTCTCATACTGAATTTAGACTTTAGCATGCCAGCTCCTCTTTTTGCCACTTGTTTAGTAGCTGTGTGACAAATAGTTAGACAAAGCTCCTTTATAAAAGGAGTAGTCTCAGGCAGAGGTTGAATCTGCAATTAGAATGAACCATAGCCTGGCAATGCAGGAATAATTGTATTATCTAACACACAATCCTGCACATTCTCAATATTGCTTCCTAATTGCTTGAAACTCCATTTCCTACAAAGACAGGGTCTTTGCTATTCTTTGGCATTTTGAATTTTTGCAATTGCAAAAATTGTTTTGCCAGCAGTGTTTGGCATATAAGAAAAATATTGGTGGATGGGGGAACATATATTCAGCTATTTCACCTGTGGATTGTGCTACCAGAGCACAGACTCTCTGCAGAAGGGCTGTTTGTCAAAAAGCTGGCAATATGCTCACCCTGCTCTCCTGGAAACATTTGCAGAGACAGGAAATATTGTTTTGGTATAAATTATAAATCTCTTTCCCTCCCCTCTCCACCAATTCTGAGCTTGCCACCTCAAAGACACTACGATTTGCAAAGCAAACAATATGACTGTTTTCTTCTTGGTACGCTAGATAGCTAAGATGATAAAATGTTTTGAGTTTCAAATTGAAAAAACAGGTTTAAATCTTCAGTTATGAAGCTTGTTAAATGATTTTATTTATTTATTTATTTATTTATTTCATTTGTATACCGCCCTTCTCCCAGAAGGGACTCAGGGCGGTGAACAGCCAAAATTAAAAAACATACAAATACAAAAGTTAAGATAATTAAAAGAATTAAATAATTGGCTACCCAATTTAAAACCCCAAATCCATAAAATTTAAAATCCCAGTTAAAAACCATTTAGGCTAGGCCTAAATGATCCAGGGTCTACCTCACTGGTTTTCTATGAATGAAAAGCAAGCACATATATGTATACTGCATATTAAAACTTTTAAAATAGGCATCAGAATACCAGTAGATCTAACTGTGTCTTAAGGGAAAATTTTGATCAACACTTGATATATAAACAAGGTAAAATTTCTGCATATTAAACTTGACTCCTGATGACATTACTGTATAGCCTATTTGTGTAGATTCATTACTTCGTTTCTTAGTTCACCTTCAACCCGTGATGTATAGTATAGTGCACATATGACAGCCCTGCAAAATAATTGGTCATGGAATGTTCAATTGCATATTCATGAAATCTAACATTTGAAATGATTTGAGACATGCATGGGCAACTCACTGCCTCCATACAAATTCAGTGGTCTTTGTATGGCTTTCCAGAAATGCCCACCTATTTCATTTATTTATTTATTAGAAAATGTATAGTTCTGCCTATTCGCACATGGCAACTCAAGGCAGTTTATAGGGATATAAAAACATCATATATATAAAAAAATAAAACTAATAAAAAATAATAAAATAATAAAATAATATAATAGCCCCCCACCCATCACCCCGGTGACAGCACATCACACAAGCCATTTGATGGGCTCCATCCCACTGTGGGTTCCCCAGGGCCACTGGCAGAACCCATTTTACCCATTGGAAGCTCATTACAGACGTTTGAGGCAACTGGGATTGAATTGAGAAGAAAAGATACAAAAATGACCACTCTTGTGATCATATTCTATCCATCTCAACAAATGCCTCAGGCCAAGGAAGAGAGTTGAAGATTGACCAGTGAGGTGGTTCATCTCTAGCCACCTCTTCTTAAATGTTCAACACAGACTGGTTGAAACATTAGAAATAGCTGAGGTTTAGGATAAGGATGAATAAACTTATGAAAGACAGAGAGAATGGAGAGACCAAAAACTTCACCTCAGTAAAAGTCTTTAATTTTGCTCTAGAGTGACATTTGCAAAAATTTATGATTGTGATCTAGTGAATGCTCTATATTTAATAATGCCAATGGATAGCTCTTGAACCTAATAATACAATTCAGAAATGGACATAAATGAAAACCCTATAAAACAGCACAGCACAAACAGGTTAAGAAGGAAAGGGTGTTTAGAGGGATTGGAGGGATTGGACAAACTTCTTGGTTTTATTCAAGCAATTATTATTTGAATAGACTACTCTAGAGCTATGGAGAAAGAATGGTAAATATTGTGAAGACCTGTACAAACCTTAGGGTGAACGGAGAGGAACAGCTATCTATCTCTGTGTTATTACTATGGAGCCTATCCTCTATTCAAACCACGCAGTTAATGGACTGCTGAACCGTTGTTGCTAAAGACTTGTGTACTATCGCCTGGACACACAATGGAATCAGTTCACACATTAAGCATTCCTCTTGAAACACAGCAGAATGAAGCCAAAATATTATATTGCTTCAAACTACAGTATTTTTTTTAAAAAAATAATTCCCTACTTGGAACTCGAACTCTCTCTCTCTCTCTCTCTCTCTCTCTCTCTCTCTCTCTCTCTCTCTCTGTGTGTGTGTGTGTGTGTGTGTGTGTTTTAAATCTAGCATGTTAGGGAGACCAAATGTTTGCCTCACCTTCTCTATTTGTGCTTGTGTCCCTACTGTAAACTTATTCAGATCTTAAAAAGTGATCTGTGGTATAGCCTCTCTCACTATATTGTTCCATTATAGGTAGGGCCCAAATTTTGTGCAACTAAATGAGGTCCAGAAGAGGTAAAACTTCCAAAATACATAATTATGTCCAGTAAAGAATAAATTTGGATGATTTAGTTTTTCAAAGTGTAGGTCAAAAGGTGGAATTGCAAATTTTGGGGGTGGTAACTGTTAGACCATGCAAAACTTGCTCCAGTTTTGTCTGGACAAGCTTGAAGGGCTTTCCCAAACAAAGGAGGAAGTAAAGACCACAGTGACTTTTCAAAGTTTTAGTATATACAATGCTAGAACAATGTCATGACTTCTTCTTGCTTAGTTAGTGTGGACTTAATCAGATGAACTGGGAAGCAAATTCCAGAGAGAGTTTTGAGAGATGGCTAAACCCATACTTCTGGTTATCCATCAAAGCCATTTGTCAGTCACAATATTCATGATTTAGTTATTCATGTATTATATCATTATTCATGTTTATTCATAAAGGGGTCACATAAAGTCATTTATCATTTTAAGGCATCGTGCTATTGCAAAATTTGAGAATACCTGAAGTATGCACATAAATTAGTATTGTAAAAGCAGCTAAGTGCATGGAAAGCTATTGTTGAGCTTGCTGGTGTTTTCGGCTGGTGCTGAGAAGTTGAAATATTTTCTTTTTCTCTTGCAGCACCACCACATCAAGAAATGAAATCTCTAAATTAGATGTCTATACATGTAGAATCCTGTGTCTGCAAAAGTCACAAGGAATAAAGAGCCATGTCTATTATCTTTGCCTCTAAAGCAGAAAGCAGTTGAATGCTTCTGATGGCTCTGAAGGATGCAAAGACAGTTCCTTCCACAGCAAATTCCTCTGTGTGTCTAACTAGATGCCTTCAAAAGGTATGAGGCCTATCAACTTCCATTGTGCTTCCTCTTGATTTCAATGCTTTTGTAGAAGGTAGCAATTTCATCCTGGTACATAAACTACACTAGCCCAAGGGCAATCCATCACTAGACAAAGAAAACTTGGTTTCCAACTCCAAGCACCTCCTTTTTTATATTTTACATGAATAATAATAAGCAGTGCAGATCTTACTCTGAAAAGCTTCAGTGGTAAACTGTAAAAAGCTGAATTCTATGTTATAAGGCAAAGGGAATGCAATTTTCCCCCAACACAAATAGGTGGGAAACTGGCAGGGCAGAACACATGTAACTTTGGATAGAATTAAAAGATCTTCTTGAATTTGATTAATTTTGATTGAATCACTCCACTGAAATGATTCAGATTGAATCACTCCACTTCAATTCAAAAATTGAAGAAAGAACCTGATTTGAGATTGCTAAATCAAACCGGGTGACTTTGATAGTTCTAATCACATCTGAGTGTGTACACATTTAATGGTATTTTGAATTACCATTTCTTGGCTGCAAAATTCTGGCCTAGAAGGAAGGAAACAAAGAATTAAAGATTACTAATTTGAAGCAGGGGAGAGTTTTGTAGCTGAATGACCATGGTCGTCTTTTCTTTTGTGCTGATGTTTCACTAGCATCTATGGCTAGCAGTTTCAGAGGCAGGGTGAGCTGCTTTGTGATGTACCTCTTGGCAGTTAACAGACAATGGAACTGAGCTGACTGGGTTTAAATTTGAATCTGGCAAGCTGATCTCTGATTGGTCCATGTCACGTGAGTCCAAGAAAGCTGGTAAACCTCCAATTGGCCATTTTGAAAAAAATCAAAGACAACTGATTTCTGATAGAAGGCCTACCTAGATGAGGGAGAATTCATTGATGCTGGTCATGAAAGCCTATAGCAGCATATTATTAATTTCTTTGCTGCCATCTAGCAGCCCAGGTGTGGAGAATATAATTTTTTCCCCCTCTGACCATCAATATTTTCCTGCACAATGTCCTCTCAACACATTTCCTTGTAGCTAAATCCCCAAGATTAGAATAAGCTTGGCTGGGTTGAAGAACAAATATTTGGGGGATAATTTCAGGGAACAAATTGGAGGCACAGTAAAGGTTAACAGCTACTCTCCAGTTCTTTCTTATCAATGGTTCATCCTTTATTTGAACCACCTGCAGAGTTATATATGTGGTACTTATGGTATACAGCTGCAGACAAATACTAACACCGTCAAACAATTAAAAAAAAAGGTGTTGGTTGATTAATTGATCAGTTGGATCAATTCAATTTAAGCAGCCCCCAAAATCAGAATTCCAATATAAAAGTTGCTTTTTCAGACCTTTGAGAAATGCTATATCAGCTCATTCCAGAATAAACAAAAGCTATCATTCAAAGACAATTCTTTAAAACAGAAATGGCACCTTCTGGGAGTTAAACTTCTTGCAAGGAGAATAGTCTATTAAAACTAGGGAAATCTGTGGTCTTCCTAGTACTATTACACTACAACTCCCATAAGCTGCTGTCAACATGGGCAATGGTGAGAGATGCTAATTCAGCCGAGATCTCAGGGATTTAATTGCCCACACGTGATCAGCTTGAAAATCATGGTTACCAACTTTCTACTGCTCCCATTTATCCCCGTATTATTGGAATCTTGGATTCTAGTCAAACCACGGCACAGGTATGGCTGCTTCGAGTTGCTCCTTTCTGGATTTCTTTTGTAACACATGCTTGTATTATTTCACTCAGCTTGGTGTGAAAGGAATAACATGTTAGACCAAAGAAAGAAAAGCCTTGAAAATCCCATGCCCCGTCAACTGCTAGCTAAATCAGAATGAGAAAAAAGGCTGGCTTGAGATTGGCAACTGGAGAGAAGCAGGCAAGGGCTGCATTTAACCTTATTTCCATCTCCATATGTTCTGCTGAAACAACATCAAATGCCAATAAGATTCCATGGGGGAGAGGGAATGGTTTTTTAATAGATTACCAGCTGTTTGGATGGCAGTGACAGTTCTTTATCCACATACCTTGTTGTCCTGATAGAAGCATCAGGATTTTTTCTGAATCTATTCTAAAACATAAATGGCATCAAGAAAGACCATGCTGATTTCCAGTTTCCCTGCATGTAAAGGATATATGATGTCTTACCTTGGTGGATGAAGCATCTGTTTTAAAAAATAAAGCTAAGATTCCACATGCAACTCAAGTTTAGCCCCACACAGAAGGCATTGTGATGTCACACTGTGACCCAGTGAAGATCAAGGTTTGCTACAGACCACATCCAAAGGAAATATAAATCAATCATTTCTTAAAGATCTACCCTAGCAAGAACTTTCTTTCTCTTAATACTTGCACACTTTAATACATTTTTCCTTAATACATATGTTGGTCTGAGTGGTTTGCCTGCAGTCTCCCAGATTCCTGGCATCATATAATTTTTTTAAAAAGGATTTCTTAATGGAAAAAAGGGAGGCTGTCATGCTGCAGAATGAGGTGCCAGTTTCTACCATCTTATAATAAAGTCTTCAGACATCAAAATGGTTCCTTAGGCATTCCTAGAACGTGAACATGGTGAGTATGTGCAGTTCAGTGATTTGCTCAGAGGGTTGTGTTAGTCCAACTAGACCCGACCATGAAATCAACTTCATGGGATATCTCCAACTTCTTTTAGTAAGATTGGCTACAGGAGGGCTGTCAAACTCGCTGCCTGCAGGCTGGATGCATCATGTGCTGGCCACACCCATACCTGGTTTACTGAAGGGGGGAAAAGTCCCAATATGCCACATGATGCTGCCATGACGATTTGAATTTGACACCCCTGGGCAACAGTAACAATCTTGCAAATCTAATTGAGCAGTACCTCTTTCTTATAGTATAGTGAGTTAAAGAGCATCTGTCTGAGGAGCTTCCAGAATGGATGGTCTAGAGTTAAAAAGTGCTTTATCGCCTTTTGCCTAGGCAACAGATAGGCAAAAGATAACTGTCAAAGTCATCTTACTTTTTACAGTTTGCCAATCCCCATCCTCCCAAAGCATAAAGAATCTGGAGAAATGACCCAGGAAAAATGGGAAAGTGAGAAGACTAACCTCAACTATTTGCATTCTGATGAATGGATGTGTTGTAATTGATCATCCTCAGAAGTTTGTCTATAGATAAGTCCCTTCTATGGTAGCCAGGTTGTGAGAGACCCAACAACTGCCTCCCAATATTCCAAATGTGATAACAGGCTAAAAGGCTTACTTCTTCCTGCCTTACTTTTTTAGCTTTTGAAAGATAAAGGCTCTTTTTGAATTTTACACTTTAAGGGTGGGAAGGATGACACTCAGAACATAGTAATGAGAATGCCTTCCTAGAATACCTTAGTGAGGTTTTGAAAAGGATGTCTCCTTTCTCAAATTCAATTTGAGCAAGAGAGAAATAGTTGTGGTCTATCCTGATTGTCCATCCATTCCTCTTTCTGTTTTCAGGACTGTAAATTGTGAGCCACCTCCATGGCCCCTGGAAACTTGAAGTCCAAACCTGAAGGGACTTTCTTCAAAGCCTTTCCAGTGGTGGGTTGCTACCGGTTCTCCCGGTTCTTGCGAACTGGTAGTGGAAATTTTGAGTAGTTCGGAGAACCGATAAATACCACCTCTGCCTGGCCCTGCCCCCAATCTATTTTCTGCCTCCCGAGTCCCAGCTGATCGGCTAGAAGAAAAAATCAGGGCTCATTTGACAAAGAAGAGAAAAAAAAAAAAACCAAGACACTGTAGCTTTAAATTGAGAAGCCAAGAAGCCTCCCAACTGATTGGCTAGAACCGATCTGCTCCTTATAAACTGCTCGGTGGTGGTAGATTGGCAATTGAGGCCAAGCTGTCTGAAAGTGGTTTCCGATGCTCTCGGTGGTGGCAGAGCGGCAAAAAACTGTTTAAACTCTTGCCGCAGCGCTTCAAAGGGCTGCCCTACAGCTGATCAGCGGTAAAAGGCAGTGTGATAGTAGACCAGTGCACTCCAAAAACAAATGGGTAGACCGGTGCGCTCCAAAAACAAATAGGTAGACTGGTATGCTCCAAGAACAAATGGGTAGACCAGTATGGCTCTGCAAGCAGTTAAAAGCCTGGGAGACCAGTACCTCTGCTAAATCCTAAAGAATTGTTTGTCACATGATCATCAAACCACACCCACAAAATAAGCCATGACCACAGAACTGGTAGTAAAAAATTTTAGAACCCACCCCTGAGCCTTTCATTGATTAAATCACCAAAGTCTGTGGCTTTTATTCACCAAATGTTCGTAAGATCCTCTGATTTCTCATCACAGCAATGGAAAACCATCTGGTTCATATTCCAATAATGTTATATCTGGACTATTATAGTAGACTGTAGGTCAGATTACATGCTACTTCTTTCCACCATCAATCTTTGTTTAGAATAGCACAGTTCATACTGTTCTGCACTTTCATGAGTCCAATTATCCATATCCCTCTCTAAAATCAATCCTTACCTTCATGAAAGATGCCAGTTTAAGTTGTATGTGTCAACTTATTGCACGGTCACATCTAACTATCTGCTAGTAGTTCGTGAGACTGCATGCTTGACCTATCTATCTAACCAGGACTGACTGACATCTTGTGTACTAAAATAGCCACATCAGAGTGGAGAGCTTTTACCCATCCAACACTTGTTCTCTGCAATCAGCTTCCATCAGAATTATGCTTGCAGTCTGCTCTATCAAAATATAAACAGATGATAAAAATGTTTCTTTGTTATGGCCCTTTGTGAAACTGGTTTCAGTATTAATTCTTTATGAAGAAACATATTGCTATTTTAGAGCAGCTTTTAACGAGTGTTTTAAATTTTATTGCCTGTTCAGGTTATTGAGACTTTATATTTCAGTTATGGTTATCAGTTGGTTTATATGAGATGTATTAATTTTGACGATAGATTTTTATCAATTTGTACTGCTTCTAATTATGGGCACATGAAAAACCAAACTACAGGAGCAATTACTACTATTATTAAACTGAGCTGTTAGCAATAACTTCTTAATATCTTGCAGTGGACAAAGGACAAGAGGAAGCACATGTAAGTCACATAAGCCACTTATTCCCTCACGTTCTATCCAAATATAAAAAAAGAAAAGTTCCCCTGAAACAGGTAGCCCAATACTTACGGCTATTCATTTAATGATCGTTCAGTTACAGTGGCATTGAAAAAGTGACTTATAACCAGTCCTTACACTTGGGACCACTGTAGTATTCCAGTCACATGATAAAAATTTGGGCATATGGCAATTGGCACATATTATGGTGATTGTAATGTCCCTGAGGTCATGTGACACGACTTAAAGTCTTCTTGGGGGGGCTTCCAAAAAGTGAAGTCAATGAGGAAAGCCAATTTGCTTAATAATCATGTGATTCACTTAACAACCATGTCAAAAAGGTCATAATGTTGGGTGTGTCTCACTTAACAACTGCACTGCTTAGCAATGGAAGTTCCAGTCAAAATTATGGCTGGATGTTGAAGACTATATACGTTAAGAGTTCCATTAAGAGTTCCAACCAATTTTCTACCAAAGCCAACATGCAGTATTCTTTACTGATATAGACACCAAAATAAAAACAGATCCAAATCCAAAGTAGGATTTGGAATGTTGAGGATATTAAGGCTCTTCTACAAGTTTGTCCTAGTTTCCAGAGGAAGTAAGCATCTACTTGTCATTCAGATTTTCCTCAAAATGTACTGAAAAGAAAATCTGAGGCGAATTCATTAGAACCTGCTTGTTCATATAAAATATTAGGAAAACTAATGGCTACTGAAGCAGGCCGGGGGGGCAAGGAAGCTAATTAAAGCGGGGGCGGGGGGCGGGGGGGAGAGTAAGCAAAGTGGATAAGGCTGAGGAAAGGCAAAAAGGAAGAGAAGTCTTGCCAGATGAGAAAGAACACACAGACAGACAGATTACATACCTCAACTTGCAGGAAGCCCAATAGGGCCAGCTGTACTATTAGGTCAAGTGAAACAATTGCCTCAGGTGGTGGATGCTATGAGGCCATAGGGTTTCATTAATTACCTTATTATTATTTCCAGGACTTGGAAGACAGGACACACAGCCTGGTCTTGAACCCCCTAAACTAGCCTGATTTTTGCCCCGAGATACAATGGTGAGCATTGCCTTAACACACCAGACCCAAAGTGAGCTTCAGCTACCACTCCCAATGATTTCTGTCATCGAAATGGCAAAGGGATGCCATTTTTTGCCTCAGGCAGTAGAATGCCTTAGATAGGTCCTACAAGCATAATTGATGGGAAGTTACAGTATCAGGGGAAAAAAACTCAAAGGAAAATAAGCAAGCCTGCATTTCACTGATAAGTCAAACCCAAATAAAGGGAAAAATCCAGGGGCTGGTGAATCCCTCCCTCCTATTCTCCCTCCAGCCCAGCAATTTTCAAGTGTTAACTATCAGTTTCCAAAAACAAAAGCAAGCAATGTGGAGCTTCAATTTCCCTTGAGGCACTTTTTTTTTAATCAATGCTTTTGTAAGAGTAATTGAGAACAATTTTATACGCTCCACTCTTTTTAGGGTGCATAAAAACATAAAGTGCCTTGGGAAAACTTTGCTTCAAAATTTAGGCTTAGAAATGCCCAAGTATACACAAGGAAATCTATACAAGGGACTTAAACGCACAACAGCCTGAAACAGCACACTGTTGGGCAAGAAAAGCATTCCATCCATAAGAAAATGAGATAAAACTATTGGTAAGGGAATAACTAAACAAGTGTTAGTCATCCCATAATATGATCTGCCAAGTAGATAGTTAGGGGACAGGAGATCATTCCTCAGAGCTATACTGCTATGTGCCAAAACACTCTGATCCCATTGCATTTTATACTCTTGAGGGATCTTAAAACAACAACAACCAAAGAATAACTTGAATGGGGAGAAAAGGCCAATTTCACAACTGTACAGCCAGAATCAGGACAGAACCAGAGAACGCCCTGATTCTATTATACCTGAACCTGCTTAAGCCATATGGGCACCTATCTGTGCAACCTGCTGGAGAAAGGATGATGGCCAGAGCTGGGGCAGAAACGTTAATCATAATGGAAGTGCGGGGAGGGGAGAAGAGGAGACCTAAGAAGTTCCTTTTCCTAGTCCCACACAATTCCTGCCTGCTCATGCCACAAAGGTTTGCAGTATAAAAGGAGCATTGAGAACCTGTACGGGCATGTCACACTGGTAAGACTCCAGATATTTTTAACTATAATTCCTGTCAAATACTGCTGAAAGTAGTAGGAAGTTAAGAAACCAGTTCTTTGGGGCAAAGGGGTATGTGTGAATAGCAAACCCACTTCTTCTTGGCACTGTAGTTTACAATATGCAAAAACTGCCTTGCAGCAATTTTGATTCCTATGGTTCGAAGCTCAGAAGTGGGGTGTAATGGAAAAATCCACATTTTAATTGCTTTCCTTAATTGCTAGAAAGAATTTATTAAGAAAAGGATGGGGTGGGGTAGGGACTCTGAATGAAGATTGGCCACTATGGAAGAGAGAGAGAGAGAGGGAGAGGGAGAGGAAAAGGGAGAGGGAGAGGGAGAGAGAGAGAGAGAGAGAGAGACTTTAAATTATGCAAAGGAGTCTTGTACTATCCACTTGTCATTGTTTGGCTGTCAGCAGGCTACTGATATATACATTTCCAAAATCTAATCTCTTCAAAATAGATGCAGGATTATTTTTTTTTAAAGATTCTATACTTGTTCACAGCTGGCTATTTTTCCCCCTAACCTACAGCTTCTTTTGCTAAAATCTCTGCATACCTTCTCATGTACTTTTCTCATTATTCCCCAGTTGTCCATGAACTTTTTCCTGCTACTACTACTTGAACTAACTCTCTCCCTCTCCCTCTCCCACCCTCTCTCCCCCTCCCTCCCTCTCTCTCTCTCCCTCCCTCCCCGAATGTTAGCCCTTTTTCAATAACTGGCCGCATCCAAACAGAAAGGACAGATAGCCACATCAAGTGGCGACAGATGGGGATTTCCGGTGGCTCCGCAGACGACGAGGACGGTCTCCCTAGACCACCAGCCACCCGATCTGTAAAAACCGCCCTGACAGCGCTAAACTCCGGCAGTTTGAAAAAACTCTCCTTCGGGCAAAGAAGGAGAGGAGAGTTGGAGGGGGTGGGTAGAGCTCCCCGAAAGTCCCTGGATTAATTCCAGGGACTCAGAGGGTGAGAGCTCCCCAGTTCACCCCTCCCATTCTCCGGATCACTGGTGCTTCTGTTAATCAGAGCAAGACGTCTGCGTCCAATTCTGCTGGCAAACAGTGAGTTCAAATGATTTCTAACAAGGCAGACAAAGCAGAAGCAAGAGTGCAAGTTTTTTAAAAGAAACAGAACTTAACTCCGTGAATACATTGTTGCAAACGGAGCTCTCTTGAGCTGGAGGCTGGAGAGGAAGCCCTTGTTATGGGCAGAAGGGAAAGTGAAAGTTAAAGGGAAATTGCTTGTTAAGAGCCCTCTGCCTGAAGAGAAAACTGCTGGGGATTGAGTATAGCTTGAAGAGAGGACTGTTTATTTTGAAAAAACTCTGAAATATACTTTGTAAGACTGTTTATAAGACTTTGTGGCTGCAAAAGGAAAAAAAAACTCTTTTTAAAATAAAATGGCTGCTAAACAACTAAAGCCACCAACTTCTAAAGGGGAAGGAGGTTCCCCTGTAGTGACTCAAAAACAACAACTTCCGGCTGATACACAGTCACAAGACCTTAAAGAATTTATAATGGGTGCCCTGAACAATCAGGCAGAAATGATGAAAGAATTTTCAGAGGAGTTAAAGAAAATTAGAGGTGTGGTGGAGGAAAAACATGATGAAATAAGAGATGACATTGTTTATGCAGTTTCAGGACTGGCTAATCATATGTTAAACATTGAGGAGAGAGTACGGGAAATTGATGATGCTAACTTGGAGCTTGCAACTAAATTAGGAGAGGTTATGATACAAACAGAGAAAGTGGATGACGAAATGGTTATGTTACAATACAGATCAATGGAATTTGCCCTGAGGCTGAGAGGTTTGAAAGAAAAGAGTGGTGAAAATTTTAAAAATATTTGTTCCAATGCTTTAGCAGAGCTGATTTCAGAAAGGCCAGAAGATGTGGCAA
The DNA here is from genome assembly GCA_022577455.1 of Arizona elegans. Lineage (NCBI taxonomy): Eukaryota > Metazoa > Chordata > Lepidosauria > Squamata > Colubridae > Arizona > Arizona elegans. The sequence continues at coordinate 14,822,320 of JAKOOJ010000003.1, forward strand.
TTCAAATGGACAAAATTTACAGGGTTAATTCCTGGCTGGCAAAACAAAAGCAGCTACCAAGAGATGTGGTGATTTATTTCACAACAAGGAGAATTAGAAATGACATTCTGCAAGCTTCTTATAGAAACAAGATTAAAGTGGATGGACAAGAGCTGGTGGTCCTGAAAGAGCTTCCTCCTAAAATGTTAAGAGACAGAAAGCAGTTTGGTTTTTTGGTGAATGAACTAAGAAACCAGCAGCTCCAGTACAGATGGGATGTCCCATTTGGGATAATAGTGACATACGCTGGGCAAAGACATCGCTTAAACACAGTTGGAAAGGCAAAAGATTTTTACGTTAATGTTTTAAAGGCTGGAAGGCCACCCTCACCAGGGGGTGCTAGAAAGCAATTGGAAATGATACAACAAGAGAAAGATGGAGGGCAACCACAAGCTTATGCTCAAGCATTAGCTGGAGGAGCTAATTTGGAAGAAGATTTACTGTTGAGTGGGGGTCCACCACCAACCCTTGAGCCATTAAAGATGATAGAGCTGCCAAAATCAACAATTGACAAGAGTTACTTACAAACAACATCTGGCACGACAGCCTCAAGATTCAACCCAACAAGTCCAAAAAACACAAGCAGTGGGAGGAGCTAGGCCGAAGTCTAAAATGGCGGAGGAGGTTCAGCTGATGCTCTCAAAGCTTGGAGGGCCCAGAGATGGCAAATAAATTCTTATCTTGGAATGTCAATGGTTTAAATTCTCCACAAAAAAGAAAGAAAATATTTCACTACTTGAAGCAATTTCAGAATGATGTCATTTGTTTGCAAGAAACGCATATTAAATCCTCAGATCAAAAGTATTTGATAAATTCGAAATTAGGTACACATTTTGTGGCATCAGCACCAGAGAAGAAAAATGGCCTAGTTATATATGTTAAAAGAGGCTTATTGGCCAATTTAATTGAGGCTGATACCCAAGGTAGATATATTGCAATCGAATTAACAACACAGAATGGGAAGCTGCTTGTAATTGGAGTATACGCACCTAATCAACAACAAGACAAATTTTATAAACTTTTACATACTAAAATACTACAATGGGATTATAGATCTTTACTTTTAATGGGTGATTGGAATTTGGAGAGAAAGGAACGTATTGGAAAGTGATTTTACTTTTTTTTCAGATAGGCATCAATCTTTTTCTAGGATTGATTTTATATTAACCACATATGATCTTTTTTCTAGGGTGAAGAATACGAAGATATGTCCAAGAACTTTAACTGATCATAGCCCAGTTTGGGTGGAACTAGAGCAAGAAAGAGGGGAAAGGAGGTCTTGGAGGTTAAATGAGAATTTATTTAGATATGAAGATAACTTGAGTGAACTTAAAAAACAAATGAAAGAATTTTTTATTAACAATATGAATAAAGGAACCTCGATGAAGATGGTATGGGATGCGAGTAAGGCATATATGAGAGGAACATTAATTTTCTTGAATAATAAATATAGACTAAAACAACAAAACAGACAGGAAGAGATAGAGGAGGAAATTAAAAAGAAAGAACAATTGCTTATAATTAACCCGGGAGATAAAAAGGCAAAAGATATGATTAATATCTTAAGAGAGCAATTTAATATGTTAATGGCTGGGCAAGTAGCAACCAGCATACAATATGCCAGACATAATACATTTTGTAATGCTAATAAACCTGGGAGATGGTTGGCTTACACGATGAGAAAAAAACCAAAATCACGTGTTATAAACAAGATAGAATTTAGAGGTAAGGAGATTTATCAACAGAATTTAATAAAAAAGGCTTTTTTGGAGTTTTATACAAAGTTATATGCTAAAGATGTAATTCAAGATGTTGATATTGATAAATATTTAAAGATGGAGATTCCTGAATTAACGCTGGAACAGAGAGAGAGATTGAATCAGCCAATAACTTCCGAGGAAATTGTTGGGGCAATTAAACAATTAAAAATAGGTAAGGCTCCGGGAACAGATGGACTAACAGCTGTTTATTATAAACATTTACAATCTGAAATGTTAGAACCACTCAAAATCTTATTTAATAAAATACAAGTAGGAGGAGGAGTACCACCTTCCTGGAAAACAGCCTTTGTCTCACTAATTCCAAAGGAGGATCAAAATTCCATCAAACCTGAGAATTTTAGGCCAATTTCACTTCTGAATACTGATTATAAGATTTTTGTTAAGATATTAGCTAATAGATTAATGCCAGTTATGCAACAAATAATTCATAATGACCAATCAGGGTTTATAAAAGGGAGACAAATGAGATATAATGTTAGACAAATTGTAAACTTACTGGAATATTTGGAAAAAAATAATCAAGTCCCTGCAGCGTTTATATTTTTGGATGCAGAGAAGGCATTTGATCGCTTGAACTGGCAATTTTTGTTTAAAATAATAGAGAAAATGCACTTTGGGGAATATTTTACACAATCAATTAGAGCGATATACCAGCAGCAAACAGCACAAATTATAGTCAATGGAGGTTTAACAGAGGTTTTTAGAATTGAGAAAGGAACAAGGCAGGGGTGTCCTCTGTCCCCATTATTGTTTATTTTGACTTTGGAAGTACTACTGAATAAGATACATGACTCAGAAAAATTGAAGGGTATTGTAATTAGACAACAAGATTATAGATTAAGAGCATTTGCAGATGACTTGATTGTTACCTTATCCCAACCTATAGAGTCGGCTCCATATATATTGGATATAATTGATCAATACAGGAAAGTATCAGGATTTAAAGTTAATTCACATAAGACAAAGATGATAGTTAAAAATATGACTATATTTGAAAGAGATAAACTAGCAAGATTAACAGATTTTGAAATAGTTAAAAAGGTTAAATATCTAGGAGTATACATAGCAGCTTCAAATACATAATTATACAAAAATAACTATGAGGTTCTTTGGCAGAAGGTACAGAAGGATATGGAGAATTGGAAAAAAATACAGTTGTCTTTATTGGGAAGAATTGCAGCAATTAAAATGAATGTGTTACCTAGATTTTTATTTTTGTTCCAAATGATACCTGTGCTTAAGAAAGATGAAAATCTGAGAGAATGGCAGAAAGGTGTTAATACTTTCATTTGGGCTGGGAAAAAAACCAGAATAAAAATGAAAATTATACAAGATACACGTGAAAGAGGGGGTCTCAAAATGCCTAATTTAAGACTATATTATGAAGCAGTGGTCTTATCACAAATTAGTGATTGGTTTAATTTAACTGAGGGGAGAATTTTGAATCTAGAAGGTTATGATTTGTTATATGGATGGCATGCCTATTTGTTATATGACAAAAAAGTGGATAAAGTATTTAAGGCTCATATACTTAGAAATGCTTTGTTGAGGATTTGGAAAAAATATCAATATAAATTAAATTATAAGATACCTGTATGGGCAAATCCTAGACATGCAATAGAAAATATAAGTATAGAGCAAAAACAGGAGGTGATTACTTACAAAGAGCTTTTTATTATGGAAAGGGGGGTAATGTATTTGAAATCTTTAGATACATTGAGAGAAGAAGGTATAATTTATACATGGTTTCAGTACGGTCAACTTCAAGCTAGATGGAAGGAAGATCAAAAAACTGGCTTTGTGCAAAATGAGGAGGATTTGGTAAAACAAATTAGAGATCAAAAACAAATGCATATTAAAAGGTTTATAATGCTTTATTGGAAATAGACTCTGAGACGGAACTGGTTAAAGACTGTATGATTAAATGGGCACAAAACTTTCAAGAGCCAGTAATGATGGAGACTTGGGAAAAGATTTGGATTAGAAATGTGAAATTTACACAAGCACAAAATTTAAGAGAAAACTTTTATAAAATGTTTTATAGATGGCACTTAGATCCCAAAAATTATCATGTATGTATCCTAATGTGCAAGCTAAATGTTGGAGATGTGACTATGATGATGCAACTTATTATCATATATGGTGGACTTGTAGAAAAATCAAAGCATTTTGGATAAAGATTTGGTGGGTGATGCAGAATATTCTTAAAGAGAGACTGAAATTTACTCCACAGTTGTTCTTATTGGGTATAACTACGGACTGTACAGTTGCAGAGACTAAACTGATTTTGAACTTGATAACAGCAGCAAGACTGTTGGTAGCACAACATTGGAAGAAGGACTTTTTGCCTACTATTGATGACTGGATATTGAAAGTAACTAATTTAGCTGAAATGGCTAAAATTTCAGCATATTTGAAGGATCACACACAAGAAAGGTATATACAGGACTGGAGAAGATGGATTGATTATATACAAAATAAGTATCAGACCAAAAAATATCAAATAGCTTATGAATGATTTCTTTTATCTGTATAAGCGCTATATAAGTGATATTAGAAGTTTTATGTCCAAGAAGCAGGATTTTATATATGGGGGGGTTAAGAATTTTTTTTTAGGGGGTGTTAGTTTAATGATTGGTTAAGCAATTTAGTTTATTGTTAAAAGTCAATAGAAATACCTTGTGTTCTGCTCTGGGAAGTCGGGGAGGGGGAGGGGGGTTGGGTGGGAGGGTTGTGGGGAAATTGTGTTTGTTTTAAAACTTTTTCAATAAAAAAAAAAATCAATGTAAGTGGCGACAGATGACCAGGGGCTACAGAGGCCATGTACTCTGCTGTTTAAATAGACATTAAGGGAATGGTGCACACACTGAACAAAGGCACACAGTGCCTATCACTGTCCCTCATTACTCCAAAGCCCTTTCCTGTTCACTAGCTGGTTATGCTATAAAGACGATGCCATGGATAAGCCAAATAATGATGCCCCTCTCACTTTCTGAAAATGGCTGTGTTGCTGCTCATCCAGGGTGATCTCTCTTTTCCACTATGGAAGCAGCATTCTTTGGCAAGATTCTATTGCTGACTCTGATATACAACTAGGATAATGTAATGGTGAAGGTGGGGGACCAGAAGTGAAGAGTTCCCAGGTTCAGGTCCCTATGCCATATCATCCCAACTTATAGGGTTTTTATTGTGGCAGAAAAGGGAGAAAGGAACACTAGGTGCATTGTCTTGACCGCCTAGAGGAAAGGTGGGAGATAAATCTAGTCTCATTCTCTTTCTTACCCCCCACCTTCCTCAGCAACTTTAAGATGTGTGGATGCTGCTGACTGGGGAATTATGAGAGTTGGAAGTCCACATATCTTAAAGTTGCTGAGGTTGAGAAACATAAATAGACAGACAAATACAAGACAGAATTGAAACCACCACCACTCCTTTACAATAACAGCAGAACAGGTGAGAGGAAGGGTTGGTTATCTATTCTAAATGGCTATTTTATTCAGTGGTATCCTGCCCTGGCCCATTTCTCAGCCCTTCAAACTATGTAGTAAAATCCTCATTATTATGAATTTTTTGCAATAATTCAGATTGATCTGTTACAGCTCACACCGTTCTTCTCCACTGTATAGAAAACAGCAGGGAGGCAGTTAATAGCCTTCTCCCTTCTGGCAGGGCTATGAAAATATAGGAAGCATCCAAGATTCATTTCCCTTAGACCAAATCATGGCAGGATGCCTACGTCTCTATTTTTCCTTCCAGGTAGCCTACTCTTATCTTGCCTGCACAACTTCCTGATTTTTGTTTTTGTTTTGTTTTTTATGCCTTTGAGTTGCCTCCTCGTGCCTACCTAGGCAAGTCCCTGCAGTTTTCTTGGCAAGATTTCAGAAGTGGTTTGCTATAGAATAGAATAGAATTTTTTATTGGCCAAGTGTGATTGGACACACAAGGAATTTGTCTTGGTTCATATGCTCCCAGTGTACATAAAAGAAAAGATACGTTCATCAAGAATCATAAGGTACTACACTTAATGATAGTCATAGGATACAAATGATACAAGCAACAAAATTACAGTCATACAGTCATAAGTGGAAGGAGATGGGTGGTGCTTGCTTCCTTGCTTGCTTCTTTGGATTGAGAGAGAGTGGCTAGCCCAAGGTCACCCAGCTGGCTTTGTAATTAAGATGGGACTCCTAAACTCCTGGTTTCTAGTCTCATGCCTTAACCAGTTCACTACTCTTATTTACTGAACAGAGGAAATGGAGATAGAAAGCCAGAATAAGAAATGCACATATGACTCTAGAAAAAACATCATTTCTAGAAAGGGCATGATTGAGGTTGGGGTAGAATTGTTGCATTTCCAGAATTTGGTGGAGCAAGAACACCTTTGGGAGAGTATTTCAGATGTTTACAGAATGACAAAGCTATAATTAATGATGCAGGTCTTTCTTTGTTCCCTTAAAGCATGGGTGTCAAACTTGATCGCCTCATGTGACGTATTGTGATGTTTTTTGCCTTTGCGGAGCTGGGGTGGGCGTGGCCTGCACATGATGATTCCGACCCATAAGCCGCCAGTTTGACACCCCTGCCAGAAGGTTTTTAAATGCAAACCCTGTATTTTTTACCCTGCATAATTTTGGAGTCACAAAAGATGCTCGTGGATTGCATGCATCGATAAGCTGCACTTTTTGACTTTGCTCTGGTTTTTCTGTTTGGGATAGGGTTTGGCAACATGGACCCATGTAGGTGCTAGAGGATCAGATCTAAATACCATACAAAAAAATAGAGGGGTTGGTATGTATGCCACTTTGATCTCCTGCATGAAAAAATGAATAGAAATCTAATAAACAAAAACAAATACATTCTTACATAACTTTGGAGAATTCAGCTTTCTCAAACAGGATCTCTCACAGCTTGGGAATGAGACTGTCAGAATGTCAAGTGAGTTGGTGAACTTGTGAGATTTTTTTGGGGTGGAGGACGACAGTGCATTCCAGCCATTGTGAAAGCTGGTGACTGAGAACACAAATGGCTGCTGATCTCTATCCTAATACATGGAATTGGAACTCTACTGTTATGGATTATTTCAGGATGGAGTAGAGCTGAGAATATTATTATCAAACATTGGAGTGATAAAATCCACTAAAATGTTCTCTGTTATGTTCACATTGTCTTTTTGCAACAGAGAAATAAAGAAAAGGATTTCTAAGTCATCTGGTTTAATATTACTGAAGTGTTTACGCTGTGATCACAACTCCTTAAATGTGACAAAAACTGGGAGGCTGTTACTTCCTAGGGTTCTCTGATAAATATCCTGACATGTCAAAAACATATCATTCCCCAAATAACTTCAATGATTCCATCTAGTTTCCAAAAACCCCTAGCCAGTTTTATGGAGCAAAGCATGACTAATTGGAATCAAGGTCATTGATATGCACTCACCTTAGAACCAGCAGCCTTGACCATGCTACATCTTTATTCCAGTTGTGTGAAAATGTGATTAATAGATTCTACTTCTCTTGCAGCCAAGCAATGCTTGCTATTTTTCCATAACAGGTTTCGTAATCAAGAAGCTTGACAGTTATGACACCCAGATCTCCCTGGATTGCATGGTTCTTTGGATGGTTTCTATCAGCCTGGAAATCAAAGATGTGATCTACATTGGATTGATTCTTCTTTTTCTGACTTGGCCCCATTGATTTATTCACACCATATGAGGCTGTTGCTGCACTAAGATGCTTAATATTTCAATGGGTAACTCATGATGATTAATTATGCATATCAAGAATAGAATCTTATGCTATGCACAGAGCTAGGCAGAGATAAATGGCCTGATCCTTTGTAACAAGTTTGAGACAAGATGCTATTTTTGCAAAGAGTGGATTTAACTTAATTTAATGTTCAAACAAAGGAGGGGGAGAGAGAAGGAAAAGAGAGAGGATTTATTAGACACTCTATTAGACAATATTATCTAGATGCAGCCACAGCAATGAATCTTAAAATATGCAGTTGGCAAAAAAATGTCAGCTGTGAAAACAAGGCAGTATAGGTAGTCCTTAACTTACAACCTGTTGTGGCTCCGCCTGAGCCTGGGCTATCAACAGATGCAGACTCTGAGAGTGAGGGGGAGGAGTTGGCAAGGCCTCCCTCTCCAGGACCCTCCTCTCTGGCAATGCCTCCGGAGGACACTGAAGCCAAACGATAGGCTCAGAGCCAAGCACGTCCCCGCAGCCACAGGTGGACAGCGACGAGGAAGATAAGTGCTGGCTGGACCCTCGACAGAGGCTCAGGGAGAAGCGTGCATAGCAGAGGGGAAGGCATGCCAGAGATTAGCTGAGTCACTGGACCACACCCCACAGGGTATAAATGTGGGTGTGATGGCCGGTTCAGTTTGTGATGAGCAAAAACTGGAAATACTCCATGATCTCTGCGTTACTGGACTTTGCCTGCTTTATCGGACTGCATTTGGATGAATCCTTGTATTGTTGACACTCTGCCTATTTTATCGGAATGCTTGCATCTAATATTTGTTTTGTGTGAGTAAAGTCTGAATTGGCAGCTAGCCACTGGGTTGCTGCCAGCTTTATCTTCAAAGAGTTTTGTCGTGTGGCTTATTAACTCCGGACCGTCTGTCTGTGTGTGTGTGTGTGTGGTACTGGGACAGAACACAACCACAATTGAGATTGGATTTTTGGTTGTAAATTACAGCGGTCATTAAGCAAGATGACCGCTTTGCTCAATGACTGTGATACTGGCTTCCAACTTGTGGTCATTAAGTGATCGTGTGGGTCATTAAGTGGAGCATGCGGATGCCTCAGGGGATGGGAGTCTGGTGCAGACCATGTATGAGTGAGGTGGTGGTACAGTGTGATGCAAACCACCCATGCCTGGCCCTGCAGTGCAGCAGCCTGCAGCAGCACCAGGCTTTGACTTGAAGTAGATGCCAGTTGCCATTGTCCCAGGCCTCTAGGTCAGCCTTAATGTAACCGCTGCTGCTAAGGGATGAAGCCAAACTCCCCACATCTGCCTATCTCTCTTGCCTCCAATCTAGGTCATTCTGCACAGCAGCACTCAGTAGCAGTGCTAAGGCTGGGTCTGAAGTAGAGGCCTGGGACAATCTGAGCCAGCTACCCTTGCCCGAAACCTCAACCTGGGGGGCCACTGCTACCGTTGCTACCACTCAGAAGTGCTGCCTCCCCACATTTTCCAAAGTGTGCAAGTCTTGAGAATGCCACAACTGCCCCTGCTGCCCATTGCTCTCAAGTTTCTGCCACACACTGCTTAGCTTCAGGTGTTTTTCTCATGCTGTTGAGAAGCCCACGTAGCCTATCTGAGGCAGCTCCTAGTCATGCCAGGCCTTCTTTCCCAGAACTTCGGAAGCCTCCGGAAGCACCATATAAAAAGGCTCCAGTGTCTTTGTGCAGGGCAACCTAGATCAGGGGGAGATAGGCAGGTGAGGGAGTTGCAGGACCCACACAGTGCTAAGGGCAGGTGTGCTGGCAAGTGCCCAGATTTTTATTATTTCACCTCGGAGGCTTAGAAATGGCCATAACTTCTGGTTGTAATTCCCTTCGTTCTGCACCATCGTAATTTAGAACTATCACTGAACAAATAGTCATTAAGTGAGGAGTACCTGTGAAACATATAACAGAGGAGAGTGGCCCAATAGCAAAATTTCTTTCCTGAAAATAATAATGTATTATTTGGGGTTATATTTGCATTTCAAAAGAAAAACAAAAGAAAAATCTTGCCATTTGCGTTTTGTAATCAGTGAGGTTGTTATCACTTCATTCTCCAAAGCAAACAATATTTCAAAATAAGTAGCTCAGGGGGACTGGAGACCAAAGCTCACGTAGATCAGAGTTTAATCAAACCTCAAAAAGCAAGCATTTATTCAACTGCCAAAACAATCACCCTGCAACCAAGTTGTTCATAATAATTTTGTTGGATCCCAGATCATTCTGTCACAAGAGCAGCATTTGGTATCAAGGGTCAAATACAGGTCATCTTAAAATCGGTTCTCCCATCCAAATACATTAGAGTCATGATAGTTTTTGGACATAAGCTAAATGCTGCAAGATACAATAACTGGTATATCCCCTAATTTTATTTGGCATTTACATTAAAGGGAAATCTACAAGAGATTATAAAGCTGTCATAATTGTATTGTAGTTCTTTGTTTCTCATTTCCATTTAAAAACTAGCTTGGTCTAGTTGTTTGGTGATGAGTAGGAAAAATAGTTTGTTCAAAGATGAAAAATCGTTGATCCAAAAATACCACTCCAGACCGGATAATTGGGCAATCAAACTGGACAAACAGTTTAGATCAAGCTGTACAATATGCTATAGGTGGATTATCAAAGTACATGCTACATATTCCGTACACAATGTAATTATTTAACTAGGATTAAGTTAACTGCCCAAGATAGGGGAGTTAGGAGCAGGGGCTAGCTAAAACACTTTAAAAAATAATTGATCCCATATAGTTCAGCCCAAATATTTGAAAAAAGAGAAAGCCCAAAAAATCACTCAACCCTCCACAGATATATTTTTTAAACCACCAATTTAAACTAAAATACTCCCAGAGCTATCTGAAGTGCTTTTGAAAAAAAAAATCATTTCCTGCTTCTCTGAAAATACAGATATGTTGGAGGTGGGGGAGGTAGTACACCAGGATTCCCCAATGCAACTTATGGGGGGAATTCATACCAATACCGAACATCTCAGAAGATGAAGGCAAACATGAATGCTATGTCAATGCTACTGCCTTATTTATGCATTTGCATTTCATATTCATTATATTTACTGTAGGCATTTAAACTGTATTATCACTGCTGATTGTCAAGTTTCCGAAAGATGCCCTAATTAATTCATGAGCCATGATCCAAACTTCAAAGGAAATAAAGTCATTTATTAGGAGCAGCATTCCGGCAATACTCGGATGCAGTTAGGACTGATCCTATGTAGATTTACGTTCCCCTATGACCCTGTCTCTCCCCTCCTCTCTGGCCACGTCATAAATCACATTCTCCAATTAACCACTTTGGCTGGCTGTGAAACCTAACACCCTTCTTCTGATTGCGGTCAGAAAGAATGTACGGAATTCACTTCAGTTCTCCCTCCCTCCTGCTCATGGTAACTTGAAAGCTTTGCAAGTTGACACTGATGTTTTAATTGGGTATTCCTCTTCCTATTAACTGCTAGTAATTCAGCAATAAAAAAATACAATACATTTATAGGAATTCATAGATTGATGATGGTTGTATGCCACACGCCGGTAAATGGAGATGATGAAAGAAATGGAGAAATTTGTTCAACATTCTAAATAAATGCAATCTGCAAAAAAGTATTTTGTTAGGTAACGTGAATGAATGGGAAGGAACAAAATGTCAGCATACAGAAAATGTGATTGGACTATTCAGAGAATCTATCTGAATCTGAATGAATGTGAATGGTTATTATTTATTGTATGAGTATCTCCTTAGAAAGAAGTCTTACTTTGAATATATGGTTTATACTTGTCTATTCTTGCATAGACAGTTCATGAATTAAACATGATACATTGATTTGTTCATGATGAAAGACTGAGAAACATAGTAGAAGATGGTAAGAAATTCTGAATGTAAAACAGATTATTATCTGGTAGAGAACATGGAAAAAAAATGTAAGAAATGAATCAATCTACAGTGAAAATAGAATGACAGAAAAAAGTGAAAGTAGAGGTCCTATAAAGAGAAAGATTACAAATAACTAAACAGGATGCTTAAAATACATAAGCAAAGATAACGTAAAAGATGCCTGAAACAAGGGAAAATAACTTTATTACATGATGCAACAGAAATGTGTGCAGTTTTACTAAATGGAAAATAGCAAAAAGGATGCTTATTAGAAGGTTGACACGGATGAGAAAAAAATTAGAGAATGCTGTAAAAATGATAATGAAAGATACTGTAAGAGGTGTGTAATGATTAAAAAGTTAATTGCAAAAATGTAGAGAGAAAAGGCTCAGAACAGGAAAGATTAAGAGAGGCAGGAAACACACAGAGAAAAGAAACTGCAGAGTCCTTCTGATTAAAGAAATATTTTGGAAGTGAATAGAAAGGGCTAAGCAAGCAGCTTTCAGCAGAATGAACAGAAATAAGAATAAACATGATGAAAATATTTTGGATGAAACCGTAGCAAGGGGGACATTTTAGAATATATAGAAAGGATACTAAGTAGAAGTGAAACAAATGCTATAAATATTAGTGTCTAAGAAAAACACTAAGGATGTAATATGGTATGTGAATATGAACAAACTAGTACAGTTGCAATTGTTGATAATGGAAAAAATAGAAAACAGGAAAATTTTAAAATAAAGATATGGTTTGCTTATGGAGCAGCTGTGTGCCTTAATATGTGTATAAGGACTGCATGCCTTAAATTAAATTAAATTAAATTAAATTAAATTAAATTAAATTAAATTAAATTAAATTAAATTAAATTAAATTAAATGCCTGTTGATTGGAAGATCACAGCCCCTATTGGGAAGTGGTTTGTTAAGTGTCCTCTGGGAAGGTATTTGGTAGATTTCTGATTGGAAACGTATATGAAGGAATAGTGAGCAACACTTGGGAAATGCAGGGCAACTTTATGCTAGGCAGGAGTGTACAAATTAGGCTTCTCCTCTGAAGCAAGTCATTGGGAAATGAATGAATTCTTGAAAAAGAAAATGTATCCCATGTTTGTTGATTGCAAGTTTATGATAAAATGAATAGGCTTGAGTTATGGCATGATCTGCACAAATCTAGAAGTGAAGGATGACTTGTGAATGTGAAGTCATACTCAGTAGAGGTAAATACTTGTGTGAATCAGTTGAATGAAACCCTAATGATTCAATATTAAACTGATCCGTTTGGGGGTACACTGGTATAATTTTAAATCGTTTTTTAACTGGGTTATTGATTTTAATTTTGTATTGTATTGTGGTTTGTATTGAAGTTGTCATTTTGTAAGCCGCCTTGAGTCCCTAGGGAGAAAGGCGGCATATAAATCGCAATAAATAAATAAATAAATATTAATGAGAAAGCAGGCAAGGATGTTAGATTCTTATCTTTCCTTATGGGTCAATGATTCCAAGGAAATGCCAAGTGGCCTAGTTCAAGTGCTCATAAATGTATACACTCGTATAAATTTTACTCATTTTCCCCCCAAGTTTACTGCACTGGAGAAGGTGGTGAGGCCTCCTTAAGAAGCCTTTGCTGGACCCTAATAGCATGATAAAAATTAATAGTAATGTAATTGTTCCACAAAGATAGAAAGATTCAGCACTGCCCCTCATGGAGGAATGGCTGATGAAATTGACAGAAGTTGCTGAGATGAAGAAATTGACTTCTTAGATTAAATTTTAAAAAATATCATTGATGATTGGAAATCCCTTATGGACTTTTTACATAAAATTAAAGAAAAATGAACTTGTGATTTATGTTTTTTATGATTAGAGAGGATAGATTATAGAAAGAAAAGTATTATGATGCAACTTTAGAGAGAAAGGTTAAATATAATTTATTTATTTATTTATTTATTTTATATACTGCCCTTCTCCCAAAGGGACTCAGGGCAGTGTACAGCCAGCATAAAACACACAAATATAACATTTAAAAACAATTTAAAAAATATTAAATAGTTTGGCTCATATCTAATTAAAATAAAACTACCCGATTTAGACATTTAAAAATTAAGAATTGACAATTAAAAAATTTAAAAAATTAGGCCAGCCCGGCTTGTTGAAATAAAAACATCTTGAGGGCCCGGCGGAAGGTGCATTAAGTCGGGAATCCTCCGCATCTCAGGGGGCAATTCGTTCCAGAGGGCAGGATAATTGTAATAATAACTGAAGAATATTGGACACTCTTTCTTTATACTTTTTTCTATTTTATTTTATTTTCACTCATCCTTTTATTGTTTTTAAAGGATATGTATATTGGATACTGATTGGATCTATATTTTTGGTTTTTGTTGTTTTAAGTTAAACATAAATGGTGAAAACCTCAAGCAAGTAAATGAATTTGAGTGCCTTGGTAGGACATTTAGTAAACATGTGAAAATAGATGGAGATATTTTAGGGCATGCAAATTGTGGAGTGTGGTCTCTTGTGAGAAATAGATCTTATCAAAAGATAAGATATAAACTGATTGTGGGTAAGAGGATGCTTCTGCATCTTTTGTTAATGAAAAATGGATACCTCAGGAGAAATATTAAGTTGAATAAAGTAGGAATGGTTTAAATTTGAAAACCATATGTGAAAAAATTGGAAAGATAGTATCAAGAGTGGATGGGCATGGAATGGATGGATTAAAAACAAAAATAAGTAGCCAATATGAAAGAAATGTGTTGATACGTGTTGTTAACATTTTGCTGTTACATAAATACACGGAGGGAAAGTAAATGGCCTGAGAGAAAGGGGAATTCAAGGGCAATCATGTTGGTAAGAGTTGAGATCCTGGAAAAGTGAGAGGTCAATAGTTTAAAGAACAAAATGCAATGGATAAAAGAGATGGATGAATGTGATGGAAAAATGGATGTTTTGCAAGGACAGAAAATTACAAAAAGATAATAAATGGAGTTGGTGAAAACTAGATTCAGCCAGATTTCCTTTCGTCTCATATCTTGACTTTAATTTCTTATGCTTACTGAGTTTTTCCTGTCCTTCTGAGCTTTTTTTGTAATATAAAAGGGATCAGTGAGATATGCGAGCATGCATTATTGAGAAGAACATTTACATTAGTGGTTGATTTGAATAAAACCTCAATATTATACTGGCAAGAGAACCCCAAAACCAATTTCTAAATTTTGAAGCTAAAGAGAAGCAGTTCAGACTGCATTGCAATCCTGTTCTAGTTGTTTTGACTGCTAGTTCTGACAATGAACATGCTACCCTGGGTCCTGAAAACAGGTATAAATAAATAGGATCTGAGGTGTTGTGTTTTGCCATCATTCTAATATCTCCTGAATGCTGTATGAAGGATTTTTTTACCTTACCTTTCCAAGAAAGCAACTATCACCGTGTTTCCCCCAAAATAAGACTGGGTCTTATATTAATTTTTGTTCCATAAGACGCATTAGGGCTTATTTTCTGGTTAGGTCTTATTTTGGGGAAAATATAGTACTAAATGCACCCATCTGGCTGACAATCTTAACTGGAGCTTATTTTGGGGGTAGAGCTTATATTACAAGCATCCTGAAAAATTATGCTAGGACTCATTTTCCGGTTGGGTCTTATTTTTGGGGAAACAGGGTAGTATGATTGCTTCTATCTCAAGAATCACACCAATGGATAATTTTCCGGTTGGGTCTTATTTTTGGGGAAACAGCACTGAGTAAAAAAACAAACAGGAGGATAGTGGTCTTCAAAAACTCCTCTCATTCAGATTTCATTTCCTTCATTATGAAATTTTGGCATGGCTATATTTGATATGGATTCTTAGCCCTTGCTGAAATAGGTAACATAACTAGATCAGCCCAATTAAAGATGCCCTTCAACACTTTAACCCTGCAGATTGAAGAGATATTAAAGATCACAGATAATAAGATCAGCTATTTTGGGAGAAGGTAACCTGTATACCTGCTTTCCTGGACACCACCTGGCCATGAAAAGCCTTCCATCCATCCACACCTTCATACTTGATCATTTAGCTTCTGAATGGATGTGGAGTGTGCCAAGCTATCAACTGCACATTAACAAAGGGCCAGGGTATCAGTACACATTATATAATTAAGTCTTCTAATCCATCAGAAAGCATCCTGAATAAAAGTGGTGTGGGGGTGGGAGATCTCTTTCTCTCTCTCTCTCTCCACATGAAAGAAAGTGATTGGGTCGCTGATTACTTTACATAGTTTGCACTAGGTTCAGATTAGTAGATAATTTATGTACCTTCATTGAGCCATTAGAGGATTAACCCTTCACCTGGCATGCCAGATGAAAGAACAGGCTGACAAGGTGCATTGTGCCAGTTGTATAATTAGATGACATTGTGTTCACTTCATTTTCTTAGGCTTTATAGCTGCCAGCTCCAAAATAGACTGGAAAAATTCCCAAGGGAACTATTTTGATGTAGAGGTAGACTTACAACCATCATTGAGCCCAAAATTTCTGTTGCTAAATGTGACATCTATTATGTCAGTTTTGTCCCATTTCATGAGCTTTCCGTCCACAGTTCTTAAGTGAATCACTGCAGCTGTTAAGTCAATCTGGCTTCCCCATTGACTTTGCTTGTCAGAAAGTCACAGAAGATTTGATCACATGACCCCGGGACACTGCAACCGGTCATAAATATGAGTCAATTGCCAAACATCTGAATTTTGATCCAAGTGACTCTGGGGATGCTGCAAACAGTTGTTAAGTGTGAAAAATGGTCATAAGTCACTTTTTGCAGTGCTGTTGTAACTTTGAATGGTCACTAAATGATCTGTTGTAAGTCAAGGACTACCTGTATAGCAAGTAATTGGAGCATTGTGTTTCCCAAACTTTGTTATACCATAGCAGTTTTCTATTTTGGCACTCACCTGGTCAACACAGGTGACAAAGTACTGTAGACAGATGTGTGTAGCAGCTGTCTGAGAGAGGAGGGATGATGTATTCCATTAGTTTCTGTGTTGGATACAGCCTATGTAATCTGCCCATGGAGGAAAGACCTGCCATTACACAATGTTTAGAAATGCTATCACTACGATGAGGCTGTAACTGAGTGGATCTTTCATTTCCAGCATACTAATAAGTTTTTGAAAGAAGCACTTATGAGCTGCACAAAAGCACATTTATCCAGAAATATGTAGTTTTATAAACAGGCATGGATGTGTTAATCTGCCCACCAACATCTGGCTGTTTACTGTTTGCTGATGATGGGTAGTGATGGAATAAAATGCAAAGACTCCCTGCATAATGATCTAAAAGATTCTAATTTTCGCAAATAACATGATGCGCTTAGTTTGAATTGCTACAAAATCTCATGAATAGGGATTTCATTCCTTTATCCTTGAACAATCAAGGCAGAGCAGAGCAGAGCACAACAATTCTCAAATTCCAATCTTGTGACAGCCCAAGGTTTTCCAGCCAAGATCCTTCACATCATTTATACAAGTCAGGAACTTTAAATGGCACAAGAACTGGAATCTGAAATTCAGCAGTAACTGGACTGTGTTATTCCCATGGTGTAACTATTTTTTTTTTTAATTCCAAGCATAATGTTCTTATCTGGTAGTGTGTATTTACTTATTTGCCATGTTGAAAACCAATTCCTCTTCGTATGAAGGTTCTCTTGTCCACTTCACAAGCCCAGGATTTCCCTTAAAACCCTAATGCCCTAATGACATTATTTCATTGACTAGCAAGCTTTGATTTTTATTATATTAGGAAATTTGGCCGTTGCAGTGTTATTGGAATTCTTATTAACTTCTCTGCCTGAAGAGACCCTGAGGCTCAAACAAATAAAGGCCTAGATGACTTATTATATAGACCTTTAGTCATAGCATTGCTGACATAAGTAAGGTGCTGGGAGGGTTACATGCAGCTGTAACAACAGCTAGTATTGTCAGCCAATACCATCAGGCAGAAAAGCTCTGCCTGGTTATTCTATTCAAAGTAGCTTTCTTGGCCAGATGGGATTTGTAGCAGACATCCTAGTTTAAGAGGGCAGCTAGACTGATTCTAGGAAGAACTCTAGCCACAGACAAGCAGATTCCAATGCTTTGTTTCTGTGAAGGACCTACACATTCCTGTGATCCAGGAATTCAACATACTCACAAGTCTATGAACAGAAAAAGAATCTATTCCACTGCCAATCGAAATGACGTAATGGAAAATAGACCACACATATGTACGCAACAAGTGATTATCTCCCCTTCCCTGGAGATCTTGACAGCCATCTGTCAAGAATATGTTAATTTGAATTCCTGCACTGGTGCCCCCCCCTTCCATCTGTATGATTTCCTGTACAATATTATACCAAGTTCATAGTAGTCAGATTCAGCTAGTTCTTGGCTTACGATGCAACTGAACCTGCAATTAGGATGTACGTCATAGTAGTCATTAAGCAGATCATCACATACTATAACTGTGACTGATTTTACAATCTTTTTGTAGATGACCAGGTTGAGCCTGAGGGAGGGTCCAATGCACCATCAGTCATGAGTCCCCGTGCACCCACAAGAGATCTAAATCCAGCCATCTTGAATTCCTTTGGCTGTTACCTACTGCCAATTTGCTTTGAGTTTTAGTAGCTCAGATTCTTGTAGAGAGCTAAAGCTTGCAATAAATCTTTATACTCATTTCAACTGCCCAAATCTCCTAATTTCCCCCCTGCTCAACACTTTTCTGCGGTAGTTGTTCATTGTTTGCTATGGGCCTTTTTCTTTGCTGCTGCAAATTGGAAGTAAATGTCAGTTTTCAGCAAATGTCACAAAATGACTTAAATTGCAGTCATATAACCATGGGATGCTGCAAATGGCCATTAATGTGGGCCGACTGCTGAGCACCCAGACCATGGGTCATCAGAGCTTCAAATCCAGGTTGTAAATATCTTTGGGAGGGGGGTGTGTACAATAGAAACTTGAACAGTTGCTGAGTGAACAATCATAAGTCAATGACTACTTGTATGTAATCAATTTTGGAAAACACTCTCCAAAATAATTTGGACTGCTCCAGGTTTTGAAAAGGTCTATCAATAAATCACCATCTCATCCCACTGGGATTGGCCAACCCCGACCTGTGCTGGCAGAGGAGGCACGTTGCGAGCCCCATTGGCCCAATTATTCCCAGCTGGCAGGGTTCAGGAGAAGGGCCTTCTCTGCTGTTGCACGTGCCCTCTGGAACATCTTGCTCCTCAGAATGATGTCAGCTACAACCTTCCTGACCTTCCATAAGAGCATAAACCTGGCTCTGCCACTTAGCTTGGGGCTCCAATGGAGGAGCCTCACGGTGAAGGTAATTGACAGGTTAATAAAAGATGCCACCTTCCCCCCTCATTCTGTTCCTGCCCTCCCCATCTTTTAATTGGGCTGCAGTGTTTGTCTTTTTGTATTAACTTATTTATGCCTTTTATGCCTATATAGTTTATATCTTTTATTATTGTAAGCTGCCCAGAGTTACCCTGAGATGAGAGAGACAGCTATATAATTAAACAAACAAACAAATAAACAAACAAACAAACAAACAAACAAAGTCTATTGGGAATATAGCATGTTCTTCTTTTGGAACCATCCAAACCTAAGCCCAAGAATTCCCTTTGCAACAATTTCTTCATCTCACAGCCAAAGCATCCCTGGCAAGTTAGTTGTGTCTTGTATTTCTCTTCTTGGTGGTGTCACAATAACCCCAAACAATGAAAATCCATATGAGAACTTATTTTATTGCTACAGATGTGCGCCTCCTTGCCTATGTACAGATGCATCCAAGGCAGCTCGGCTAAATCTATGCAATGGCAACTCATAAACCCCAACAAAATTAATCTGTACCATTGACCTGAGATAACCATATCTCATTGTAATGATAGCTTAAGCGATACAAATTAGATGACCTGACTGGCATTTTTCACTTCCTGCCCTGACAGGGAAAATTAATTTGATGTACATCCATCAATTATGCATGTCAGGAAAGGTTTAATGTGGAGAGTTCAATGCCTGTTACTCTTAAATCATAGACGGCACCACACTGTCCTTTCTATTATCTAATAATGTATGACACCAATTCTATTTTGTCCCATAAACTGAGTGGTCCCACAAAGGAGATTAACCAGTTTGTTACACAATACCACTGTGCTTTATTGCCCATCAGAATTATCTCCCCAGAAACAATGTGGCAGTCAGCAGGATGAATGGCAGAAAACAGGCAGGAGTCTAGTGAGGACAACCCATAAAGAAATTCTGCACCAAGATTATTGGTTTTATTTGAGACGTAATGCATAGCACACACATTTATACCTTCTCATTTTTCATCATCTGATTCCCAACCACTGGAAAGCTCACTCTAACCCATCCATAGGAGGAGAGGTTTCATCACAAAATATAGGTATTCAATTACAAACAATAGGAGCTGAGCATCTGTTGCCTTTTAAAATCTGAATTGGGGTATCATAAATTTTCTTTCTATTATGTATACAGGTAGTCCTCGAACAGTTCACTTAGTAATTGTTTGAAGTTACAATGGCACTGAAAAATGTGACTTATGACCATTTTTCACATTTAAGACTGTTGCAGCATCCCCATTGTCATGTGATTTACATTTGAATGTTGACAACTGACTCACATTTATGACGGTTTATGGGGGTCATCTGATCATCTTGTGTGACTTTCTGACAAACAAAGTAAATGGGGAAACCAGATTCACTTAACAACCGTCTTACCAATTTAACAGCTGCAGTGATTCACTTAACAAATGTGGTAAAATGGGGCAAATTTCTCCCTTAGCAATATAAATTTCAGACTCAATTGTGGCCATAAGTTGAGGACTACCTTTATAGAGAGCATAGTAAGGAATCTAGTGCAGCCAGCAATTAACAAAATATATTTTTGTTTTGCAGATAGGAACTGGAAATTTAGTGCATCAAGATTATAACTGGGAGATCCTAGACCAGGGGTGTCACACTTGATTTCATTTAGAGCCATATCAGGGTTGTGTTTGACCTTGGGGGGCTGAGGTGGACGTGGCCAGGTGGGCGTGGCTAGCTCAATGTCACTCATGTCAGGGGCGCCTATGATGGTCCAAGTGCTCTGCCAGCGAAAATGGGCTCCTGAGTTCAGTTTCTGGTTACGACAGCCACATGCAACCCTCTGCTAGCGAAAACTGAGCTCACGAGGGCTGCACATGATCCTCCTGAACTCCATTTTCACTGGCAGAAGCACTGTAGGCCGTTCCTTCACTGTTTCCAGGGTGGCCCCACGGGCCAGATCTAAGCACCCCACGGGCCGAATATGGCCCACGGGCCTTGAGTTTGACACCCCTGTGCTAGAATAATCCTTCCCTTCTACATCATGTTTACCATCGCTTAATTATTTATTGGATATGTGGCCACCTGTCTGATATAATGACACCAGGCAGCTCACAAGTCATAAAACGTATTTTAAAAACATACCCTACCCACAGTCAGGCACCGAACCAAAAATTCTCTTAGCTCAACCCTCCATCATAGCCCAATTTTTGGGGGAAGAGGCAGGTTATCACAACCCTGCAGGTGGCTTCAACAGGCAGAGGACCTTCTGATATCTGGTGGGAAACTGTTCCAAAGGACAGAGAAGTCATACCTTCAAGGTCCCATCGGATGGCAACATTTAAGGGAGGGGACTTGGAGTGCACTCATCCTGTCTAACCTAGTAAAATGGGCAGATACCCTCAAGAAGAGGTGGTCCCACAAATAGTCTGGCCATGTGCCATGTTGAGTGTTAAAGGTGATAATCAGCATCTTGAATTGAACCTGGAAAGTAATTGCAAGCCAGTGCTGTCATACAGCAGTGATTTTACTTGGATGAGTAAAGTACTTTTAGGTCTGTCTTTCTGTCTATCTGTTTTCTACACCACCTCAATCAAATTATGCTTGGCGGCTTACATAGAATATAAAAAATGTTGAAACGGCCACAGTCTGATTAAAACCTGAAAGTAGTTCTTTGGAACATAAAAAGGGGGGAGGAAGGAGGGAGGGAGGGAGAAAATATTACTTACCTCTATATTAAATCATTGTATTTTATTCCAATTCCATTTTAAATTGTGTTTTATTCCAATCATTTCAAATTGTTTTTATTGGATTTTGGCCATAATTTGTGTTTGGAACTCTGCACTTTGATATGGCATATGGGCTAATCAATAAACTATGTATAAATAATTAAATATTAAAACCTTAAAATATACACAGATTAAAATATTATTAAAAACTATACTAAAGCCGAAACTAAGACATCTAAGTCATTGCTGTTATCGGTTGCTTTTAGAGCCTGAAGCATGTGAAGAAGGATGTGTGCAACAAACTCAGGGAAAACACACTCTGGCTCCCTTAGTGTCTCAGGAGTGAGATTCAGAGCAAAATGGAGATCCCCTGCGCAGCTGCTTAGTACTACAAAAGATGTTGTATCACCAAGAGAGGCAACACCTACCTCCTCGCTGCTTCAGGAACATCTACATTTTCTTGCAAATTCATGCTGTGCTGTGTCCCTAAATAACGGTATATTGCCACTAGCCACTTTTCTCTCTCACACACACACACTTTTTAAATTTATAATTGTATTGATTTTTATAAATAATGCATGAGTAAAAAAAATCCTGAATGTTCTATTTTAATATTCTATACTGGGAAAAAAGGCCATGTACTTGAGAAAACAGAAGGTAAACAACCAGAAAATAATGACAATACAAATACAGTCAAATTAACCATGTACAAGTAATCCTTGACTTACAACAGTTCATTTAGTGACTGTTCGAAGTTACAATGGCACTAAACAAAGTGACTCATGAATGACACTTAGGACCATTGCAGCGTCCCATGGTCACGTGATCAAAATTCAGTTGCTTGGCAACTGTTGTGGCCCGTCAGCGGCCTGTGCAACTGGCACTCGAGTCAGACAATGAAGAGGCTGGAGAAGATGTGGTGCCAGAGGCGGGGATTCAGCCAGGGCCTTCAGAACCTCCAGAAGCTTCCATGGGTGAAGAGGAAGAAGAGAAGGAGCCTCTTCTCGAGGCATGGGAGCACAGAGCTGCCAAAAGGCAGGAGTGGCTCCTCAGGAGGAGGTCTTCTCGAGAGTAAGGCTTGGAGCCAATTGGTCACTCCCTTAGCCTATTTAAGGATGGACAACGACTGAGGCAATTTGCAGGGAACAACTTAGTTCACTCTCCTTCATGTCTTGATCTTAGTTCTTTTATCAGTTTCCTGCAAATTGCTTCTGAGCTTTCTGCCAAGCCTAGTAAGATTACGATTACTTATTCTTTGGATTCTTGTAGGCTGTTAAGAAAGTTAATTAAAAGCCTTTGTTTGAAAAAGACTGATTTAATTTAGTAAACTAAGGTTTGTACAGACTTTGTGTGTGCTGCGTTCTTTGGGGTCTGTAGCTTGGGCAGAACAGCAACTGACTCATATTTATGATGGTTGCAATGTCCCAGAGTCATGTGATCACCTTTTGTAACCTGACAAACAAAGTTTATGGGAAACCAGATTCACTTAACTACCATGTTACTAACTTAACAACTGCAGTGATTCACTTAACAACTGTGGCAAGGAAGGTCGTAAATTGGGGTAAAACTCAGTTAACAATTGTCTCACTTAGCAACAGAAATTTGGGGCTCAACTGTAGTCATAAGTCAAGGACTACCTGCTCGCCAATATTTGAGGGGCTGCCACAAAGAGGGGCTCAAGCTATTTTCCAAAGTACCTCAAGGCCAGACAAGGAACAATGGATGAAAACTGAACGAGAGATTCAACCTGGAAATAAGGAGAAACTTTCTGACAGTGAGAGCAATCAACCAATTTCAGAAGTTGTGGGAGCTTCATCACTGGAGGTTTTCAAGAAGAGACTGGACTGCCATCTGTCAGAAATGTAGGGTCTCCTGCTTGGGCAGGGGGTTGGACTAGATGACCTTCAAGGTCCCTTCCAACTCTGTTAATCTGTTACTGTTACTTTTCTATGATATCAAAAGAGTCACAATGTCACAATAGAATCACAATACATTTTCATGCTGCCCTGTTTTTAAGGAACAAATGGAACAACCTGTAGGCCTCTGACCTCAGCAGGGTAGAAACTACTGTAGCATTTACCTTGATTGCTGGCTCCACTGTCAGGGCTCCCGCAACTTTCATGAGGCAGGAAATGGATGTTCTTGCTGTTGTTCTTTGCCTGGCTTATTAAATTGCCATGCTAATTATAGGAGAGATTTTAAAAAAAAATACCTAGACCACCCTGGTACCAATGTAAGAAACAAAAGCATGATATTCAGTGGAGAATATGTCAATGTCCTTGAGCATTCCTCATGAAGTCTGGAAAATCTGGTTTTGGTAACAAGTGTCCACAATTGGTGAAATGTACTAAAGCAGATTTATTAATTTGTTGGTTTGTTAAATTTTTATGTCACCTATCTTCCCTGTAAGGTGACTCTGGATGGCACAAAAATTTAGAAAATTAACATTTAAAAAGTTGGAAGAGAGGAAACGAAAAGCTGAGGCCAAAATGTCAGATTCTTCTCTTTTCGAAAAGACTAAATGAATCCCCAGTCATTTCTGCGTAGCCCGATCTCCCGTTTGTCATTTGCAGTTTAAGGCTCTTGGGAGACACTGTGCCTCCTTGCTTCACTCACTGCCACTTCTTCGGGGCCTGCATCTTAAGCAGGGAGGTCTCAAAGGCAGAGCACATATTTTGCATGTCCAGCATGACCTAAGGGTTACAAAGCTACCATATTATAAAGGTCACTATTAATATCTCCAGTGAGCTGTTGCCAGAGGTGACACTGTTGGCTTAAATAGCAATGGGATTCCTACACGAATTTAGAGATGTTGGCCTAAGGCTCCTATAAACTGTAGCCAGCTTGCCCAATTAAACACAGCCAGTCAGTAGTGGCTGAATCTAATATCCCTGGATTGGATATTTCTGTGCCACTTATGTAAAAAAAAGAGAAGCCATATTTATTATCATTGTTATTTTTAAAAAATATCTATCGTGGTTGTTTTAAATTATTTTCTATCAGTGTAAACAGCCGAGAGTCAAAATGATTGACATAGGGTGTCATTACAATGAATAAACAAATACATACATTGGTTTGGGGTCTGCAGGAGCATTTGTTTAGCACGCATCCTTTCCTTAAGTTCCTATCCTGTACTGCCTAGTTAGTTCTCCATCTCCCTAACCTGCCAGAAGTAAGTTTTACTCCATTTTTCTATCTTTCGTTTACCATACACTGCCACTTCTATCCATCACCATTTTTTGCTTCCCTTGTGGAAACTGAACTACATTAATATTTATTATTTAGCGTACGGTGGGAACATGAAAGAAGAGAAGTAAACATATATAAACAGTCCACGTAATTATATGTAAAACTTCTATGGGGATATGGCAGTAGCCTCATAACTGGATATCCAATTCAGCTATCCAGGCGATCACCTCTGGCATTGCTTCTTGTAGACCTTCTAGGAACCAGAGAATGTACATCATGGGCAATCTTGCACAATTTGTTTAATAGTTTGCATATCAGCACCACAATCACAACAAGGGAATCTTTCCTTCCTCCTGAAAGAGGGCAATAGCACGTCTTCCAGTATCACACTTAACTCTGTTTGACTTTGACCAGCAAAATGAGGCAGGTCAAAATCAGGTGGTTTACTAGAGGAATCACTAATGGTCCACAAGAAAGTACCTTCAACCACTCCTCTCTCCAGGCACTCTTAGGTTTAAACTGGGAAGATGTTAAGTGAATAGCTGTTTTCCAAGCTGGCTTATGGTATTGCAATCTTGTGATGGGCTCTGCATTGTCCTGGCGAATTCTTTTAAAGAGGGCCTTGTTGTTCAGCATCCTTGACCATAGCCAAATGAGAGCTTGTTGTCTGTGAGCTTGTTGTCTGATATTGCTGGGCAGTATGATATTGCTAAGTACTGGTAACCAGTGTACAGGAGTGGGATACAACATACCAGAGATGATACATATTGTATGGCAAAATTGAACATCAACCATTTGGATGCTGTTAAGCCATAGTATTCAGCTGTGAGATAAACCAAAGCCAAGACTGTTGTTCGTAGGGTGTTGGCATCAGCACCCCAGGATATTCCAGCCAGTTTGTTCAGTAAATTGTTGTGGCGTTTCGATTTTACAGCTATTTTACCCAGTTATTGCTGGAAGGTTAGCAATGTGTCCAGTGTTGCACTCAGGTACTTCGGAGAGTTATTACATTGTACAGTACGGTTCTGGAACTTCAATGAAGGCTGGTAATTTGCATAACTATTGCTGAGGTGGAATGTGCCTATTTCTGTTTTTGTTAAGCTTGGTTGAAGGCATCACTGAACCACAGATGTTCTATTCTATTCTATTCTATTCTATTCTATTCTATTCTATTCTATTCTATTCTATTCTATTCCATTCCATTCCATTCCATTCCATTCCATTCCATTCCAATATTCTGTTTTGTTCTGTTCTGCTCCATTCCTTTCCATTCCATTTTCTGCACACACACACACACACACACACACACACACATACCGCAGCTCTCAACACTTGTAATGTTCATAAGCATTCCACAACATCATAGTGGTTCCATTTGGGACAGAAATTTTCCTCCATGGTGGAGACAGCATTTATAGATACAGCACTATCACAAGCCTGGCAATTCCCCGCTCTCTTCTTTTCTCTTCTTGTCTCTTACAGGGTATACACCACTATTAGTGTATGCATACGTACTATACCGCATATGGTACATATGTGTATGATCAAAGTCTGGTTCAAATATCAATTGAAGCATTAAATATACAAGATCATCTTAGAGGCAATTTTCACTCTAGGAGCCTGAAGTTCACTAGCCATTAATTTATTAGCTGGCATGTGATGCAGTGATGGCTACTTGTGTAGAATATATTTTAAAAGGAGCAGAATAGTTTTATGGCTCATAAACCTCCCAAGTCAAAAGCACTAGGACAATGAATGCTAGTTACCAGAGAATGGTCACAGGAGAACAGCAGCGCATTATTTACTCATTCTTAAATTACTGCCCCATTTTTCCACTTTTCCCATCACCATAAAATAAAATGCAAACCAATAAATTGGAGCATAATCAAATAAAAGCCCATTGGTTATAAACTCCCTTCAATGCAAACAAGAAATAAACAACGACCGCCTGCTGAAACATATTTCAGCAATTTCCAAGTCTGTTTAAGGGCTAAAAATCTGTGTCTGTCTCTTTGCTTCTCAACCATTGAGAAGGCTTTCTCTGTGCTTCTAGAGATGAAGAGACGTGGGGGCGGAAAAACTTCCTCTTCTAAATTAAAATTCAGAGTAGGATTCTATGAGAGAATATGGTCTTTCGAAGAGTTTAGTCCTAGCCACGTCAAATCTAGCTTTCTGAACCATTTTGGGTGACAGATTGATCTCCAGTGAACACTTGTGATGCAGCAGTCTCACACTCTCTAGAATAGGAGTCTCCAAACTTGGCAACTTTAAGACTTGTGGACTTCAATTCCCAGAATTCCTCAGTCAGTTGGTCGTAAAGTTGCCAGGCTTGCTCTAGAACAAGTTCTAACTCCATTGACTGGCAGTAGCACTCTAAACCAAAGGGTTTTGGTATTTTTTAAAAGACAGGTCCACAATCCATTGTCCAAATAAGATGCAGCCAAAACAGATGGCATTATGGTCAAATCTAAGATTTTCAGAAGAAGGCATAGTGGCAATATTAGCTATGCAAATGCCGTCCAGACTATCTCCAAACCCTGGATATTTAATTTTACAACTGAATCCAGAACAATGCCAGAATTGTGGACCTGAATGTTCAAGAGAAGCAGATCTTTATTTCTTTTCAACTGACCACTCAAATTTCTGTCTTGTCTAGATTATGTGTGAACACTAGCTAGACTCATCAACCCATTTATTTAACCAACTTATTTATTTATTTGGAAAATGTATGGACACCTATATTTTGTTTGCTACCCATGGCAGCTAATAGACAAATAATAAAATAAAAAAAAATGCAAGATTAAGACTCAAGCACATTACCAGTGCTATGATGTTAACTTCTCAAGATGCTGGGCACATCTTCCATCCTGAGAGAAAAGCCAAGTTTTAATAGCTTTCTGGAAGGCAAATCTAATGCTTTATAGAATGAACAACAATTGTCTGTATTTGAACAACATATGAAATTGTAAATCGTGAACTGCAAAGGTGAGGTTTAAAATAACACACTAAGTCAAAATTAAAATGTTCCTCCAAATCGCACACTAACCAGTCATGCCAGAAAGCTATTATGTCCAATGGCAATGAGGTCCAGCATAAACAACAGATACTCATGCCTTCTGCCTATTTCCAGCATGTAATCCAGTGTATAATCCAGTGTGTAATCGAATCCCTAGTGCTGTGTAACGGGATGAGCTCCAATTACTTGTCCCAGCTTCTGCCAACATAGCAGTTCGAAAGCACATAAAAAATGCAAGTCGAAAAATAGGGACCACCTTTGGTGGGAAGGGAACAGCTTTCTGTGTGGCTTTGGCATTTACTCCTGCTGGCCACATGACCATGGAGACGTCTTTGGACAACACTGGCTCTTTGGCTTTGAAACGGAGATGAGCACCGCCCCCTAGAGTCGGGAATGACTAGCACATATGTGTGAGGGGAACCTTTACCTTTACCTTTAATCATCTATTAAGGAGAGCCAGGCACTCTCCAACTCCTAGTCTTGAAGCTATATTGAAATATATTTTTAAAATCTCTCTTAACTCTAAAGCTGAAATACCATCTTGCCGCACTGGAACATTAGAGATTGGCTGGGAAATTATCCAGTGATAGGCTCAAAGTTTAAAAACCAAGATATCATCATCTTCTCTTTTAGGTATGAAAGAATCATCCCCTGCTTCATCCCTGCTGTGCTGTTAGGACGGCAGGACAAGAAAAAAGGAACGAAGGGAAGAAACAATCAATTGTAACCCATTTGTGACTGTTTGCTCTGATCCGTAAGAGTTGGATATTGGATCCCTACAAAAACCACAAGCTTGTTTTGAGCATCCCCCCCACTTTCTTAAACAATATTTAATCAGGCTCATTAGCCTCCCTTTCGTCAAAAGAGGACACAGAAGACATACTCCATGAAGAATGCAGTCACTTTTTAGAAACAAGAGGATGTGTTGCTTTGTGAAGCAGTTTTGAGAGGGTTTTTGTTCAGACAAGGTCTTCTCTGCCCTACTTTTGAGATCATGTATCACATTAGGGTTTCATGATAAACATGTTCAGAATGGATCTGAAACCACAGAACTGCTGTATGATGGGTGCAAAGTGGCTACCAATTTCAGAAAGATTCTGAGCTATGGGATTAAAGAGTTCAGAACCATTTTCAGATGTTTGGAAATTACCAGGAAGAACCCCATCAGGAAGCAGATGAGCTAAGTAAACTATAGGAACACATGCAAGAGTTCTTTGCCAGATGTCTTGAGCAAATAACTGATTATCTACGTAGCTGTCATTCACATTCCACATCAGTGCACACAGCCATTTGTTTACAGAAAATAGAAAGTAAGAAGAGAAAAAGAATTTTCTTGAAGGCTTTGGAACATATTCAAATTCAATCAATTGCAAATTCACCTGGATGAAGAACCAGTCAGAAACTGGTTCTCGGGCATGTCAACAACATGTTCCAATTAGAAATTAGTTTGGTTATAAACCTGAGAGCTCAGTCATTTCCTATTCAGTTGCCTCTGAACTGCCAAGAAGTGCATTACAGAGCAGATCATATTCATCTCTGAAGATGCCAGCCATAGATGCTGGCAAAATGTCAAGAGACCAAATAATTAGAATACAGCCAATTAGCCTGGAAGTTTATCACCACTGATTGTCAAAGCCTTCATTGGTACACAGGTAATTCTCCAAAGCACCTGCGGGCAGGACAAGAAGCAATGGATGGAAACTAATCAAGGAGAGAAGCAACCTAGAACTAAGGAAAAATTTCCTGACAGTTAGAATAATTAAGCAGTGGAACAACTTGCTTCCAGAAGTTGTAAATGCTCCAACACTGGAAGTTTTTAAGATGTTGGATAACCATTTGTCTGAAATGGTATAGGGTTTCCTGCCTAAGCAAGGAGTTAGACTAGAAAACCTTCAAGGTCCCTTCCAACTTTGTTATTCTATTCCATATGATCATAATGGAGCCTGCCTATTATGACTGTATATCGTAACAGTCATCACATGACTGACTCAATTTTACATACTATTTTGCCTAAATTGTTAAGTGACTATGGTGGTCAAAAAGTGTTGTTAAGCAAATCCATGGTTCACTATGGGAACAGTTTTGCTACAAACTAGAACTGCCAGTTTTATGACAAAACTGTTGCAAAACACCGTTATGTGTCCAGGAGACACTGCAAATGGCCATAAATGCAGCTGCGTTGCCGAGTTAATAGACAAATAATAAAATGCAAGATTAAAACTCTAGCACATTACCAATGCCATGATGTTAACTTCTCAAGTAAAACACATACACAAAAATGCTGGGCACATCTTCCATCCTGAGGGAAAAGCCAGGTTTTAATAGCATTCTGGAAGGCAAATCTAATGCTTTATAGTATAAAGAACAATTGTCTGCCTTTGAATAACATATGAAATTGTAAAGTTCAGTCAGATGATCATCATGATCCGAACATTGGAACTTCAAATGCAGATTGTAAGTCCCCTTTTTCAAATCAGTTGTAGTTTTGCTAAGCAACAAGGACTACTGTATTTCATAGAACTGTTCAGAGGTGTCTTGGCATTCTAAAGTTTAAATATATGCCCCAGTTTATCTCCAAGTCTCCTTGCAAGACCAAAGTGCTAGTACTTCCATAAACTCAAAAGTCATGGATATCAAGTTTTAGATTTTATAAGGAGATCTGCCACAAAATATTGTAGAAGAGAATACTACTACTACTACTACTTATTCAGTGGAATCTATGACAATTTGCCACAACCAACTCACCACAATCACCGTGGGACAACTTGCCATGGCCATCTCGCTCTGGCATCTTGCCGCAGGACAACTCACTGCAGGACAAGAGTTACGCTAATATTGAAGAAATAGTGGAACAGGATCATTAAAGAAAGGATGCCAAAGGAAGGACAATATGAAATGTGAATGACAAAAATTAAAATAATTTTTCATTTATTTTAAATAATTAAATTGAATTCTTAAACTGTCCCACGGCGAGTTGGTCATGGTGAGTTGGCTGCGGTGAGTTGTCCTTGGTGAGCTGGCCATGGTGAATTTTTCCATTCCGTATTGAGTGGGCCTTAAGCAAACTCACACTTAAACAGATCTTTTTGTGGGTTTCCCCTATTTCTTTATTTATTTCCATTTCTTCATGTTTGGAAATTCTTTAGATTTGGTGATATTTTATGTAATTATTTATTTATTTGAAACATTTATACAGCTACCCATCTTCCAACCAACTCTGGGTGGCTTCCCCTCAGGAGTGGTGCTATTGTAAATTAAAATCCTCAATTCTAAATTAAGAGAGTCCTTGTTGAGAGAAAGTAATAAGAAAAAGGTGACCAACTAGCTTATATTTCTTTAAATGGCAGTCCCAACATCAGCCATAAGTTTAAAATGCCAGATAATCAGAAAATTACCAAGGCAATGCAACCAAAACAATCATTCAATACCATTAGTTCAATACCAAGTTAATTTTGTCCGAAGACACATCTATCAAAAGACTGTCTACGAGGAAAATAATACAAATTAGATTTGTTTGATCAGGGTAAATAATAATTACTTTCATGTAAGATTGTAATCACTTTATGGTCTTTTACTGATTAGGACTGAACAAGGCTTTAAAGCTTTCTTTATACTGTAGGTAAGAGATAAGATATGAGAAAAAGAGATCATTTGTTGTGTTTAAGAGATGATTAGTAAATATATTAAAAATTGTTTATACTTGTGAATAGACTAGACTAGATAAAATAAAAACTTTATTGATTTAGTCATTTGACCACATCAAAAAAATATATAACTAATATCAATATACAAGTAAATACAAAGAAAACAATAGAACATGATCATAGTAAGTAAGTCACTCTCAATTAATCTGCAATCTAATCTAAACATTCTGTCCTCTTCGAAATGGCCTTTCAAATAAAGAATGCAGTCTTAGTAGTGATATGCAGGTTCATTCCATGCAAAAAATGAAATAGTTTCTCCTGGGTGCCCAGTAATTTTTAGCTTTTAAATTAGAATCTAAATAAGCAGCTCTTTTGTAAGTGAATATGCATGAATGAAAGAAAGAAAAAAGAAAGGGAAGAATGAATGAATGAATGAATGAATGAATGAATGAATGAAATATTCTCTTTGGTAGTCAGGCTTCACATCAGACTCACCAGTGAATCACGTCTCTCCTGATTCTTAATCTCTCACTCAGAAGATTTTCAGACATGACTCACCAAAATTAGAAACTTTACTGCAGACAAGAATGAAGCCTTAACACAAAAAT
This sequence comes from Arizona elegans, assembly GCA_022577455.1. NCBI lineage: Eukaryota > Metazoa > Chordata > Lepidosauria > Squamata > Colubridae > Arizona > Arizona elegans. Next base: position 14,854,281 of record JAKOOJ010000003.1, read on the forward strand.
AGACTGTGTTGCAGAACAAAAAATTAAGAGCTCTTATATCTATGCACCAGAGTTGAACGCTCTGATTGAAATGAAAAACTACTGTACTTCACTCCCCAAACAACTACAGGAATGGCTAGGAAAGGGGAGGTTCTTCAAACTTCAGCCTCCATTATGTAAGTGTTGTTTCACCTCAAATTTTAACTAGGTCACTGAGCAACATTTTCCCTTTCCAAACTACGTCCACACCTACTTCACTGTCATAACCCTTGCTATCAAACTGACACTTTCAGAGAACATTCGTTTCATTAGTAATTTTTGTTTCCTCGGTGATAGGTTCCTGGACCACTTTTGATGCCTTCTAGATGCAGCAAACTTTCCAGACTTCTCAGCTAGTCCAGTTTTGAATGATGCTTGCTGGGAATGTTTACAGTTTCATTTTAATATATTTGGGAAGCACTAACTGTGAGAGACTGATCTTATGGACCATCTGCCTCCATTCAAACTATGCTTAACAAATGGGACCTCAAGATGAGAGGCTGGTAGACAGGGAGGTTCTTGAAGTTAGTTCCATTTGAATATTTAAAACACTCTTTAGTTAGGCTTTGGAAAAACAGAAACAGTATCAGTTTTGTTGCTATAGATGCTAAGATGCTAAATAATCTGATGCACAACTGCTTTTATTGTATTCATTTTTAGCAAATGTATCAAGCAATGTTTGTTTTAATAGTGAAACCCCTATTAAGCTGTGACTGTTTATGGAGAAACAGACTGCCTGAATTGGCAAGCTCCCAGTCTGCTGAATCTCTCAGGAGAAGAGTGGGAGGGCTGAATTGAGATTTCTAGTATACACACAATGTGTATACAATTCCCAAGCTACATCTATAAAGGCTGCTTTATCTTGGAGCTTTAGGAAAGATTGAAAGACCTGTTTTTTGGATTGTACACTTTCTTGTCTCCACACAACAGGGGAAACATCCTTTGAAATATCGAACTGTTGAATGAGGATGTGGGGAAAAGGAAGAGAGGCAGTTTCAATGAGTGGTTACAACAACAACAAAATTATCCTGTCATTTCCCCCCTTAGACTGTGAGCTCCATTTATTACCAATTTATTACTCAGAGCCACCAAGACAGCCACCCTGTCTTAAGGGCAAGGACACAAAATAAAAAGTAACACTGATATTCATCCGGATAATGGATTACAGCCTCTGAAACCTGGGCTGAGATTCCGTAACCCCTTATTTTGCTGAGTTTTAGATTGCTGTTGTCAGCTTCCTCAAAGAAGAAAATTAAATTTTGTCCTTGGATATACAGCAATCTTTTTCAAACTCATGCAGTTGAGATATGTTGGACTAAAATTCTTATAATTAATATTTCCCCAAAGGCTATCCTGGTTAGCAATTATGTGTAATCCAACACATCTGGAATTCTGTTAGGGTAATAATGGTATAAAGGCCATATAGGAAATGGAACAAATGCACATTTGTCCCACTCTGATTATTTGTCCCACTCTATCTGCTTGTTCAAATCAGTAGGGCTTTAATTTAGAAATTCATTTTGGAAAAATTCATTCTTAATTGAATTGATTTTAGGAATTGGATAGGCAAATTAACTGAACAATGCAGAAGGGCACAAAAGCCCTCGTTTCAAATCAGTTCAGAAAATCAAATTGGTCTCATTCAGTGCTTCAGGTTAAAGTGCTGAAATAAATCTGCCCAATTTTGTGAATAGATTTTGGTAATCAAATCCGACCATTCACAGACATTTATTATTCCATTTTAGCTATACTGATTGATGCAAGGACATTTTTCTTTCTCCATCACTAGTCTTTGCATACTACATAAAATAACAGGCCGGTGCACGAAGAGTGAGTCCCTTTGTCAAAATGATGGTAACCATAAAACTCCCTTGCATCAAATTGGGCAGTGCTGTATCATGCCAACCATGGTACAACAGCAAAGCCATTGTCAAAGCAATAAAAGCAGTTCTTAAAAAGTTTGGTTAAAGTTCTCTAAAGGATCTACTATCCCTGCTACTTTCATCCCCTTCTGCCATTCTGTGCATTTTGAGGACACAAACCATTTCATGTTGAATCTCAAGGCAAGTCAAATTCGTTTGTCCTTGACTCACAGATAAAATCATACCCTCTTCATATCACACATCTCCAAGTCAAATGATGGAAGTTATCAGTGGTCATTACAGATTTTATATAGTGGTTTGTTTTGTGTTGCTTTTTTAATGTGTTTTTATCAGCTGCTAGTCACACAGACTTGTGACAGTGAGCTGGGCAGTCAATGGAATGGAATGGGAATCAAGGTAGGTTTTAACAAACTTAATTTTATACAGCAATTTGCTGTATACAACTGCTCTGTTATCTTAAGGGGTGGAGGTGCGAACAAATTTTGGCCTAGGAAAACTCTGTGGCCTGGAAAAACTCCATAGTACTGTTACTTCTATATAATAAATGAAATAATTTCTTTCTTTCTTTCCTGTTCTTTTTTTTTCTTTTTTTCTTTTCATTATTTCTAAAGTGTCATTATCAGATCCATACCATCTCTAAGCATTTTCCCATCTATACCATTACAATAGAGTGACACTATACTAATATGATAGTCCATGCCATAAAGGATGCATTAATTCAATTCAGCCATTGTCCATGGCACCCTTCATTCATATTGCCCAAAGAGAGGAGGAATAAACCTATAATCCACATTTCCTTCTCTATATCAATATCCTGTTCAGATCCTATTTGAAGCTTTGGGTGATCTTAAGGTAGGACTTTCATTTCATTCCCAACACATTCAACTCTTTTTTCCTTACGTAATTTTCTTCTTTTCTTTTCTCCCCCCCCCCCATTTTTGACCTCTTGAAACCAATGGTTACTTAGTTTATGGGTCAATTGTTAGTCAATGGTCAATTAGTGTATGGGGGAAAGCTAAAATACTGAAATAGCTCTTATGATGATTTTTTTAACAGATTCATTTGTAAGTCTGTGCAAATCCTTTGAAAAAAGTGCTTAGAATACACTGAGCGTGACTGAAAAGCAGCCTATGAAAGATAAATTTGGATCATCCTTGGGAAGAGATTAACATCAAAACTCCAGCCCAAGGAATAACCCAGTTTATTGTTCCTAATAGTTGTCGATTTAAGCATGAAGAAAATGTACTCTCAGCCACCAATTCCCATGTGGAGACTATTTCCTACCAAATACTCCTTTACTTTATCAACCAGGTGTATTCAGATTTGGACTCATTCCTATCACGAGAAAAATACTTTAAAAAGTAGCAGTCAAAGAGGATAACTGAAGAACTACATGTTGGGGAATTACTATGTAGCAGTGAAAGCTAAATGTCTATTTTTATTATTATATGTCTAAATATATATCTAAATATTTAGACGTTTGTAAATAGTTCTTGCATTCCTTTTAGCCCTGCCAGTTTTCTAAACCAAATTATTGTCCCCAAATGAAGGAGGGCCTTTATTTTTGCATGATTCAACACACTTGCCTTAGTGCTTTAAGAGGGGAAATACAAATGTATTCCATTAAAATCCAGACTATGCCCATCCAGAGAAGGAGCCACTGAAAACAACATTTTTAAAAATTACCTTATTTTTCAGTGTATAAGATGCACTGCCCCCCTCCCCCAAAGTGGGTGGAAATGTCTGTCTGTGCCCACAGCATTCGGCTTCTGCCTCCCAGCAATTTGCCTCCTTGCAGCAAACAGCCTGGTCAGCTTCAGCACAGCCTGATTTAGCACAAGCAGCGGATTGGCGGTTGGATCTACCTTCCAGAATACCATCTATCAGCTGTTCCAGGCTGCGGGGATCGCCACTGCCCATTGCTGCCATCACCGCCCATTGTCTCAGAGTGCCCCATTTTCAGCCTGTTCCAGGCAGTGGGGATAGGTGGTGGCAATGACCCCTGCCGCCTGGAACAGGCTGAAAATAGGGTGCACGGAGGCCAAAAACGGGACATGCAGAGGCCAAAACTGGGGTGCACGGAAGCGGCAATAAGTAGCAGCAGTGATGGATGGCAATGGCGGCAATGGGCAGTGGTGATTCCCGCAGCCTGGAACAGCTGATAGGCAATATTCTGGGAGGCCGATCCAACCGCCAATCAGCTGCTCATGCTAAATCAGGCTGTGCTGAAGCTGACCATGCTGTTTGCTGCAAGGAGGCAAATTGCTGGGAGGCAGGGGCAGATTTTTTTTCTTGTTTTCCTCCCCAAAAGCTAGGTGCATCTTATAGTCCAGAACGTCTTATAGTCTGAAAAATATGGTATACTGATCATTGTTTGCTGATACTTTTCATAAGCTGTTAAATCACATGATTTAAACCACATGATTTCCTAACATTGTGCTCAACTTTATTTTAAATCTTTACTTTTGGATTCAAGTGACTGCATTTCTTTAAGTAAGATGAAATGTCACATAATATGTAATGGAGAGCAGTATGATGAATATAGTTTTCTAATTAATGAATGAATATTAGTTTTACTTATGCAATGTGTCTTAAGGACTAGTCATCAATCACGGTACAGAATCTCTCTCTCTCTCTTACTAGGGAGAGCTAAGGGTACACTTGCTAGTAGTGCCTACTTATAAACTACAAGAGCATACAGCTTAACATCTTACATAATCTTGCTGAACCGAACAATTGAAAAATAGAATGTTTGATAAGAGTAGAACAGCTGATCATCTTGAAGCAAATACTCAAGAATGTTTATCTTGAAAAAAGTGTTAAGATCACTTTAACACATGGGGGTGGGAGTTGAATGGACCAGACTACCGTATATATTTTTCCATTGTAATGGTGAGCAAGATTGTACAGACTGTAATGATTTATTTTGTGTTCTACAAACTTATATAATAACCATAAGAATACAATGCCATCAAGAGCACACAGAGAAGAACTCTACAAACTAAGTTAGCATTTTTGTATGCTAGGTATTCGGAATTTAAAGCAAACTACTGTAGAGATCTCTAGAACAGTCCCTATATAGAAAATATAATGTAGGCTGAGTTTCTCATACATTACAATTGAGTTAAACCTTCTTCTATTAGGTGAACCACTAAGGATCTTTGAGAATTGACCATAAACCCTGTAGCTTAGCTTATGCAAGCTGCAGGACACGCGATAATGCAGAGCGAAATATTTCATGTTCACTGCAGAGCTGGAGGAAAAGTTTAATTATCAAAAGAAGCATGGTGCCACCATCATTATATGCCTCATGCCTCATTTTCCAGAAAAAGGTAAATATCCAAGCCTTATTCCATTATTTTCTTCATGTATTTCTTCATGTGAGAACAGTAGAAAGAATACATTTGCTAACACATCTCTTCTTGTAGAAGGGAACTTTTTCTGTCCAGAGACAGAAAGTTTTACCCTGAGATTTTAAGAGTCCTAACAGCAAACAACAGTACTTCTCTTTCTTCAAATATTCCACACCTAGATGTCCTCTATATTGGGATAAAGGCAGGAGTGGTATTCACTTACCTTCGCTACCAGTTCGCAAATGTGAGAGCGTGCACGCAGAACCTTCCACACATGCGCAGAGCATCAAAATCGGGATGTGATGATGTCCGGGCAGGTGGGCAGAGCCTCCCACAGCTGTCTCTACTGGTTAGCCAGAACTGGATACAACCGGCTGAATACCACCACTGGGTGATGGGGCTATGGCCCAACACTTCTAGAAATTGACATCTAAAGAAAAGCTGCACTATACATATCCTTGATTTTCCTGTACATCTCACTTCAGTGATAACAGGAAAAGCTCAGTAGAATATCTGATCCCACTCAACTGCATTCTACAAGTACTGCCAAATATTCAGAGATCAGGGGGAAGGCTGCAGAGGGATTAGTTCTTCCCTGGGTATTGGTGTACATGGACATTTCTGCACACTTCGACAGTTGCACTAAGTGGGCTTGAACAAACAGTGGCATCAGTTTGTTCCTCTCCCAGCATTGAGGCAGTTGCAATTTCCTGCTGAACTTCCAAGCTGGTGTTTTCCAACTTGTGGTGGCATGAGCTTGGTTATGCAGTTTCTTTGCTATCCTTTAATTCAATCTAGGAGACCTCTGTGATCCTATTAGGGCATGTCCCTGTCACTGGCTGCTGACTTCCATGACCATTTTCTGCATGTATGATGAGGTGAGGAACATGCAGTGGTGAAATCCAAATTGTTTTACTACCGGTTTTGTGGGCGTGGCTTGGTAGGCGTGGTGTGGCTTGATGGGTGTGGCTTGGTAGGCATAGCAGGGTAAGGATATTGCAAAATCTCCATTCCCATCCCACTTTGCGTCCAGCCACAGGTGGTATTTGCCAGTTCTCCGAACTATTCAAAATTTCCGCTACCGGTTCTCCAGAACCTGTCAGAACCTGCTGGCTTTCACCCCTGGGAACATGCCCATGTAAATCTGTACTTTGTGCGGAAGCCTTCCAGCACAAAATGAGTTCTTTCTGTATCTCCAATAAACAAAGCACCGGTTCAACCATTCTGATCCACGCGTGCCAATAATGACAGGTTAAGCCAAATGATAGCTGATTAAAAAACATTGAACCACTGGTTTTTCTTTTTCTTTAACAGGTTCACTACTGGATGACCTGCATGTATTCCTGTATTCGAGTACAGGAAGAAAGATCAAACTGTATCTTCAGGAGTGACGCAGCAATTACTTAAGGTCAGAATTCAGGGCTCTAGAGCCATGGAGGACTTTGCTCCGCTGCTAAAGAGAGAGAGGGAACCAGAGCCTCATGTAATTTGCTAACAGCAAATTCAAGCTATGTTCTGCACTAGTTCCAAGATGCATTTTCATCTACTTAGCAGGTCAGGATGGGAAATTCATGCTATCCATGTGGTGCTTACCAGAAGGTGAGATGGAGGACCACTAAGAGAATTAAAAAAAAAAAAAAAGCTCTATACAAAATCCTTGGTCTACAAGGCTAATTAGCACAGCCCAGGGGAAAGCGAGCGACACTTTACAATAATTGGGTAATCATTAGTCACTGTAAAATCATTAATCACAACAGGAGAGCACATTGCTAATGCAGCTCTAAGAGGCAGCATCAGCAGTGTTCTGGCTTAATGGATGGCTCAGTTAATGTGGAGTAGTGGAGACTGGGAGATGTAATTTAGAGATGGGGATTCACACTGTGCTGAAAAACAATCAGACATTGATGGTCCATACGCTTGGTCATGTTGCTGTTTAGCTCATAAGAATGTATCCAAAAATGATCCAAAGAGTTTTATCACTGAAGGAAAGATATACATGTTGCAAAGACGAATAGAGGTATATTTATTGACATTGATTTATTTGTACAGCACCCTGCTACTGTAAATCATGCCCAAAGCAATATCTGAATATATGTCAATAAGTGGACAAATGTAACAATATAAACTATTAACAAATCCATATCAGATCATATGCAATCATAAAAAGCTGCATTTCAAAATATGAATCCAATACTTTATGAATAATGGATTCATAAAGCCAATATTGATTTTGTGTTCAACACCAAACAACCGAGTTGCATATAATTCTTCCCCACCAAAAAATACTGTGAGTTTAATAAGCCTGTACAAAGGAGGTTGTGATCTACTTTGGCATATTGCTTTGCATATCAGAAGTGATATTATGCCTTGGCATTCAAAGTGAAACATCAGAGGTGGCAATTTTTTCCTCATTGCCAGAATTTAAAGGCACATAATGTTTGGGATGGTACAGATTCAGGAGACCACTGAAGGGGCAGAGAAGGAGCTAAAGCAAAGCAGACCTTTTCCAAACTGTAAATAAAAATATTTCATAGATCTGCTTTGATAAATGCCTCAGTCAGGTTATCCATATCAAGTCATACCATCCAGTGCAATCCAGTGTATCAATAACAGGCAGCCAGAAGAAACATACCATATTTTTCGCGCTATAAGACATACTTCCCCCTACCAAAAAAAGTGGGTAGAAATGTCTGTGCATCTTATAGAGTGAATATTGTGGCAGGAGGGAGGGGGGTTGGTACAGTGGCAGCATTCGCTACTGCTGCCTGTCACCGCTGCTGCTGTTCACTGCCGCCAGGGAATGTTGGAGCCTTCACTGCCGAGCAGCTGATTGGTGGTTGGATCGGCCTCCCAGAATACCAATGTTCAGCTGTTCTAGGTGGCAGGAATCACCGGTGTCGCTACTGCTGATCACCACCGATCGCTGGTAGCAGTGAACAGCAGCAAATGGCAAATGGTGGCATAGGTGGAGAGTGGCAGCAATAGGCGGTGGAGATGATCCCCGCTGCCTAGAACAGCTGATTGGCGGTATTCTGGGAGGCCGATCCAACTGCCAATCAACTGCTCAGCAGCAAAGGCTCCAACATTCCCTGGCAGCAGCAGCAGCTCAGCTCAGTTGACCAGTAGTAGGTGCAATGGAGCAGACCCCTGACGAGCCACGTGCTGGGGCCGCAATAACATGCTGAAGCTGACCACACTGTTTGCTGCAAGGACGCTAGCCAGATGAATACCGGATGGATGCTGGGAGGCAGAGGCAGATTTTTCCCCCTTGTTTTCCTCCTCTAAAGCTAATGTGCGTATGATCCAGTGTGTCTTATAGTGAGAAAAATGTGGTATCTCATACCAAACCTTGTTAACTTAGTAAGTTCACTGACGTGTAATGCAGCTAAGGCCACCAGATCAAAGTAAAGAATGGGCAGTATATCTGGAGAATTTGTATTCCCAAATATTGCCTTGCTCCTTCCATTTCACAATTCTTCAGGCTTTTGGATAAGCTTCTCCTACCTTAGTGATGGCAGCTTTCATTCTTATACTTGGTCCAAATCTCTTATCACAACTAAGTCTCTTCTGTTCCTTTCCCATGCATTCAAGACTCTGCTGGCCTCAGTTAGTCACAAAAAAAGATGCTTTCCAATTTGTGTGAGCCAGAATCAAGGAAAATGAGTGATCTGTTTCAGATCCATCATAAAATTACAAATGTCTTTTCTTATACAAGAATACTTTCTAACCTAAATCCTACATCAATATTTTGAATTGTGTTCAGTGTCAGCAGCGAAGGCTCCAGCGTTCCCATAGGATAAGGTCTCAAAATATTTTGTAATCCAGTTAATCATCATCATCATCATCATCATCATCATCATCATCATCATGGTCTCTTTCTCACTCACAAACAAGACGGTTTTGTCAGTTTGTCTGTTTTCTCAGAGGCTGAAATTATAACGAGCTATGAGTAGACATCACTACATGTGACCAAATGTGGCAAAGGGAGTTAAATACATCAGTGTTAAGTACATAAGAGCATAATCATTTGCCTGCTATAATCACTGGGGTGTCTGTGAAGGGGAAACAACCCAATTAACTGTGTCTAATTAAGGGTGCTTTAGTTGAAGTCTCCATGCACTGAAGGATAGAATGCTATTCTGGAGCAGGGATTTCCAACAGAGTAGCTATCACATCTTTAATTGAAATTATTTGGTTATGGATTCAATCAGAGACACTGGACACTTCTGCAATCAAGTGGTTTCAACTTTTTATGTTGTTGGAATGAGGGAATGACCCTCTTTTACTACAAAGTCACCATGGAAACACTTATTTACCTGCTGCATACAACATTTAAAAGGAAAAGTGTTTGTGGTTTGGCTAGTTGGTCTCCTTTTCCAGTTAAATAAATCCAGAGAGAATCTATTGGAAAGGCGAACCATAAAGAAAGAGTACTGCAGCTGAAGAGACCAGGATGCCTCACTATCTCCAGGTCATATGGCATGCCTCTGCAGGCTCATATAGATGGAGAAAGGCAAGACACGGTCAGAACTAGCACAGGGGATTTATTCCTGAGTAATCTTTGTCCACAGCCAAGAATGGTTGATCCACATGGAGTAATGAATATTCTCTCCTATTCTCTGTGCCACAATTCGTGTTCTAATGGCAATTTACCACTTACTGTATTTACTCTCTTTCTGATGTTGGGTGAAGCATTTACATTTATGTTCCTGGAAGTTATGGATGGGGGATGGGGGGATAAATACTGGCTACTCTTTAGGTCCGAGGTCTGCAAACTTGGCAGCTTTAAGACTTGTAGACTTCAACTCCCAGAATTCTCCAGCCAGCATGCGAGTTGAAGTCCACAAGTTTTAAAGCTGCCAAGTTTGAAGACCTCTGCTTTAGGTTGATCTGTGTTTATACTCTTCTGTTTCCCTTTCCCCATTACTGAAAATTCACAATAATAGAAATTAAGTGTTTATGAAAAGCACAGCCATTTAAGGTTTGAAGAAAAATCCCAGAAAACAACTGTAGTCATTGCACCTAGTGAATTATGCAGATAACAGCTAACTGGAAATGTGTCTTTTTTTTTTTTTCCAGGAGGAAATTAATGGGGGAAAATGCAGTTCCCATTATAAGCTCTACTCCTGCAAACAAGTTTCAATGGGAAAAATCTAAGCCACTATATTAAGATTATAGCCTTGCAAATCCTGTTAAGGGAATGGCAAGGCACCAGGCTAGAAACTGGGAGACCATGAATTCTAGTCCTGCCTTGGGCCCAAAACCAGCTGGATGGCAAGCCATCTCTGAAAAAGCTTACCGACAAAAGTGCAAGAACTAGTCCAGGCAATCACCATTTCAATTCAATTCAGTTTATTACAGTCATAGACTAGGGACCAGAACAAATAAAACACTCAGTAAATATACCATTAAAAGTTCTAGTATAAAATAATAAGTAACAATTAAAATCTATGATAAAATCCAGTCTGTCAATTATACATGGTCTAACTATACTAAAATTACAATCCATAAACTATGTGGCCCGTTTAGTTTAATACTAAAAAATTAAAATTTAGTTTAATACGAAAAGCAGTGCAAAGGGTTTGCCACATTTGTTATATAACATAACTATGGTGGATTAGATAATGCTGCTGGGCAGAGGCAGGCACCAGGAGTCAACACTAATTCAAAAGGCAACAAAAAATGAAAACAAAACAAAAACGGATTTTAACCAAAAAAAGCACCATGGACAGCTCCCTGTATGATTGATCCTTTTGTAGGGAGGACAGAATCCTTGAAAACTTGGATGTTCTGGTTTCTTTCTAAGAAAATGGGTGCTGTCCTTTCAGATTTTTTAACTACACCATCGCTGCTATTGTAAATTTTTATAATTGTTTTTGTTCAAATTTTATATTTCAGTACTTTAGAAAACTTTCACCCTACCCTGAAGAATAGAATAAGATTCTTTTTGTAATATTATTTTTTTTAAAAAATGAGAACAGTATTAGTTACTATTTCTTATTAGTCACTATTCTTATTAGGTGACCATTCATTTTTTTAACTGGATTTCCAATTCATTTCTTCTTCTCTACAAAGGACAGGTATTATCTGACGGCAAAGTAGCAGAAACAAACAGCTTTCAGATCAATGTAGGATATGCTTGAATTTTTACATTTGCAAAGTGAATATAGTTATATTAATAGATTTCAACTGAAGGTTCTCGGAAGTGAATGCAGGGATATTAATAGATTTCCACTGAATGTTCCCGGAAGTGAATTAAATTATATTAATAGTTTTCAATTGAATGTTCTCTGAATCAATGTTCAGATGGCTTTGGAAACAATATGATTTACAAAGCAAGAAGTTTAGAAATGTAGTTTGAGTTAATGGATATTTTAAAAAAAACTTTTAAGAAAATAATGCTTCCTGTTATTAGACTATACCCATGATGGCAAACCTATGGCACACGTGCCACAGGCGGCACGCGGAGCCATGTTGCCTGGCACGCCAGCTCAGCTCCAGTGCGCATGCGTCGGAGTCTCTGGAGGCTGGGGACAGCAAAAAAGTCACTTCCTGTCCAACCAGAAGTTGGGAAACGGGTCATTTTGGGCCTCCGAGGGGGTGGGGAAGGCTGTTTTTGCCCTCCCCAGATGCATAGAGAGGATCTGGAGCCAGGTGAGAAAGAAAAACAGGCCTACCGGGCCATCGTGTGCTAGGAGCAGGGGGAAGGGGGCATCGCATGCGCGGGGTGGGGTGCATAGAATTATGGGTGTGGGCACACGTGCACGCGAACCTCCCCCGCCCCCCCTTCCTGGCACGCGATGGCAAAAAGGTTAGCCATCACTGGACTATACAATATGTTAGACAAGTGAGGGATAGATTCTATGTATGTTAAAAAAATGGTTTGAAGATACCATCCATATATCATACTCTTAAACAATACACACATTTTGTGATGCAACATAGAAACATTTGCTTGTTAACTGAAGTTTTTATATAAATATCAGATTTTAAAATGCCACAAAATTTGCATTTCACAGTCATTTAGAGACAATCCACCTGGAGTCTATGGGAGGGCATTTCCTTCTACTATTTCAATTTTCTTCATTTCGAAGAAAACATAATTGGATGTACAATAGCTACTGCTTGGTTTAAATGTGAGTTCAACTGTCCAGAACAAAGGATAAAGATCAGCTTCCTGATTTGGGATTACAATGTCATTGGATAAATTGCTCAGAGAGCTGAAGATGGGCACCTGGGTGGTGATCTTTACTATCTTCCCCACAGAGGGTCTCTGGTCATTTAATTTTTGTTTTTGCACCAGGCCAAGATGTTTTCCTTGTTTCAGGCTTTTAATATTAATTTTTCATTGCTGCTGCAATGGGTTTGTAATTAACTTGTCTCTTCTGTCTAGACTCTTGAGAGTTTAATTGTTTAATTTGATGTATGCATGTGCATGTATAGTATGCATGTATAGTATGTACAGTATGCACATACTGTACATACAAAATATACATTTTGGATATTTGTATATTTTGGAGTGAGTCCCATTTAAATATTTAGGCACAAGCTTTCAAAAGTTGTATGTCACCCAAGAAAAACTTTTTAACTTTTCTCTATGGGTCTTGATGCATTTTAAATAAATTCATAAACAAGCTGGGTACTGGCGAATACATTGAGCAGGGAGGATTAAAAGAGGAGAGGCACAACCTTATTTGTTTGCTTTTGTTTAAAGGGAATTTTCTCTCTCTCTCCCTCTCTCTCTAGAGAGAGGGGGGAGCGAGAGAGGGAGAGAGGGAGGGAGGGAGAGGGAGAGAAGGAGGGAGAGAGAGACCCATGGCAGACCTTTGGTGAATGTACAAGCCCTTCCCCCAAGTTGCCATTTTGGTGACAGCGCCCAGTTGTGGAATTGCCATAGCCAGGGATCAGACCAAGTCTGCAAGCTAAGAATTCAACTTAGAATTTAGTATAAAGTGTTATCTAGCAACTAGGGTAGAGGGCCAATCATGTTTGCTTAGTCTATCTATTCATTCTAGAAGCTTCTTTCACTATATGAATACTCTGTCCTGTTCTCGTTATTGACTTGTTATTAACTAAGTTTCTTGTTTACTTAATGCCATTTTATTTTCTAGTCACCTTTAGGTTTGACATGCGGGGGTTAAAATTTGTTTAGTCCACAGGCATTTCTCTTAATACCCATGATATGTTTTTAAGATTCCAGTTGGGCCCACTTTCCCCAAATGTTCCTGTTCTCTGATTTACAGGACATTGGAATACAATAAAGGATATAATTTTTTTTATTACTTCAGTGACAACTGTGATAGCAGCAATAGTCTGAGGAATATTTTTTAAAAAAAAAAACTATAAAATACAATAACTCAAGACAGATTTAATGTCTTAGTAAAGTTATTGATGGAAAAAGAAGATGATATATCACATGGTAATTTTCTATAAAAATTTAATTTGCCTATCTGACAGAGCACGGCAAGATATTTTTTTTCCTTTTTGCAAATGAGTACTAGTTTGCTAGATCTGTGAGATTTATGGAAGGAAGGAATGGAGGTGGTGGGTGTTACAGTTACATTTTAAAGAATGTCAACTAAAAGATAAGATGACTTTGTAGAACAGAAATGTGTCAATGTGTTTGAATATTCATACCGCAGGACTTCTAACTTTGAGAAATATGGAAATTGCTATTCATTGTGCAGAATAATAGCTACAAGTTTCAGAGTTCTCAAAATATTTCAGAGAGGTTGTCATTAAAATGTATAAAATCTCCATAAAATTGGTTTCCTTGGGAAAATGGAATTAAATGATTGCAAGACTGTTTAATTACAGCAATTCATGCAACATCTAATATATTTAATTTAAGGTAAGTATGGGTAGACACACAGATTTCGTGGGGCACCAATCCAAAACCGGGGTTCTGTGACCACAGAGATACCACCCCAAAAAATCTGTCAAAATTTCCTAGCAAATTGTCCTTTTAAAATAAAATTACCTAAACCTTCAAAATCCAAATTTATGGGATAAAAATGTTAGCTTTGCTCCCTAAATCAATATCATGTCACTGTCACATCTTTTGTAGATCTCTGAGGCCAATTTTGTTTCAAAAACTAATCCTTGACTCCAGGGTGATTGTCCCCCCCATAATAAAAGCATATAAAGTAAATAGTAAAGGTAAGTAGTAAGTAAGTAGTAGGAATGCCTGTACTACTAGCATGGGAGAGTATCTGACAGGCTCCAGGCCATAGAATTTTATTTATGATTTATAAATAAACAGAAAAATAAATATTAGGTCTAGTGCAAGGATAAAACCAAAAGTTACTGCTTCAAATAATATTTGCTAGAGGAAGTGGCAAGTCTGTATTATTCACAGTGTAATTATTTATTTATAAATCAAACATATATGTCCCCTAACTCTGGGTGGCAAACACTTTAAAATGAGATCCAGGACAACAGAAATATGGCAATAACTTATAGACGAATACATCCAGCATTAACAAAATTCCCACTAAGTCATGTATTTCCTAATCCAACATCCAAGAAAAAAGCCAGTTTTTCAAGGCCCATTTAAACAGCAGCAAAATCAGGCAATTCAAACTTCCAGTGATTACTATTCCGACAGGGAAACACTGTGACAACAGTAGGCCTACAGCCTGGGTCCTATCAGATGATACTGCTATAAAGATAGGACCTGAGTTATGCCCACTGTCATATCTTAATCAGACTAACAAAAGCACAGGGAGAAAAGTAGTCCCTCAAATAGCCAGACTCCCTATACCCGTGATAGCGAACTATGGCACGTATGCCACAGGTGGCACGGGGAGCCATAACGGTGGGCATGTGAGCTCAGCTCCGGCTGTTTCCTGTCTCTGGAGGGCCTGGGGGGGTGGGGAAAGCCTGTTTTTCACTCTCCCCAGGCTCCAGAGCCTTTCTAGGAGCCTGGGGAGGGCGAAAACGATGGGACCGGAAGTTGGCAAATGGACTATTTCTGGCCTCTGGAAGGCCTCCAGGGGGGCATTTTCACCCTCCCCAGGCTCCTAGAGTGGCTCTGGAGCCTGGGAAGAGCAAAAAAGGGGCCTACCGGGCCCACCAGGCCATCACATGCCAAAAGCGGGGAGTTGTGCGTGCATGCACCAAGTGCATAGAATTATAGCTGTGGGCACGTGCACATGCGACCCCGCCCTGCACTCCCCCTGCTTTTGGCACACGATGGCAAAAAGGTTAGCCATCGCTGCGCTGTACTATAAAAGACTTTATTGGTCCCATCAGGTAACTAAGGTATGAATAATTAGGAAAAGATATGAATGTGGTCTAAAATAACTGT
Organism: Arizona elegans; assembly: GCA_022577455.1. Classification (NCBI taxonomy): domain Eukaryota; kingdom Metazoa; phylum Chordata; class Lepidosauria; order Squamata; family Colubridae; genus Arizona; species Arizona elegans. The sequence continues at coordinate 14,869,844 of JAKOOJ010000003.1, forward strand.
GACATTAAAGACATTATATCAGGGGTGTCAAACTCAAGGCCCGCAGGCCTTCCTGGAAATAGCAAAGGACCAGCCTGTGGTGCCTCTGCCAGCAAAAATGGAGCTCGGGAGGGCCACTCCGTTTTTGCTGGCAGAGGGTTGCAGGAGGCTGTTGCAGCGGAAAACGGAGTTTGGGAGCCCGTTTTCGCTAGCAAAGTGCTCGAGCCACCACAAGGCACCCCATCATGAGTGACATCAAGCTGGCCATGCCCACCCAAGCCCCGAGGTCAAACACAACCCAGATGCGGCCCTCAATGAAATCGAGTTTGACCCCTCCCCCCGCATTATATGATATTAGCCAAGTCTCTTTAATTTAAAGCAACAGGTTAGTAATCCTCTGTCAATCACACCTGCAGAAGGGTCTTTAAGCAAATCACTCACCTCAGTTTCCTAGCGTGTGAAAATAACTATGCTCATAAAATTTAAGACAAAGCAAAAAAAAAGAAATACTGAATGGCACACTGAACTTCACCCAGTACTCTGAAGAGAGTGAGCATGGGTTTCTGTTGCATGCAATGATGGTGCAGTCTTTCCACTCAAAGAAGCAAGTTCTTACAAAAAAAAAGGCATATGTGCCAGAAAGATCAACACCAACTGATTTAGATCAAATCCACATGATAACCAACCCCTAGAAAATTAAATCTTTGCTGTTGCTGTCCAAGGTGCTGCTTCAAGAGTGATCCATTAATCATCCTTTCCAGTCTTATTAAAACATTCAATCTAACACTACAAAGGCTATCCTATTGGCTTTTTTAAAAAAAATACAGGATGCCTTGTGCAGCATACAACTCAATATTCCAGGGAGGGGACAAATAGATTCATTAAATTACTTGACAGCAAAAAGACTTTTTATAGCCTTAATGTGTAGCTGCTATCACAGAGCTGGCATGAGGTCAGCAGTGTAAATTCTTAAAGCAGAAGGAAATTTTTGCTGCTGGGGCATTTAGGGCTGAGTGCAAGCAGATGCTCTAATAAAATATTTGGCAGGAAAAGAGAACAAGCTGCTAAAGAGGAGGAAGTCAGTAGGGAGGGACGGATGGATGGAAGCTAAAATGAAGAAATCCAAATGAAAAGGAAAGCAAATTTTGTCACTGCCAGAGATCAATAATGGGTTGTTTTTATTTGCAAGCTGAAGAACTGGACACTCTTCCAGAAGAGAAACATTCATAAAACAGGCCCTCTTTCATATGGCAAAAACTGAAAAATATTCAGCTTCTGAAAAGAGGAAGCAATACAGTTCCATGTCTAGCTGCCGGTCTTTTTCAGGAGAAATGCAATCATTCAGGCACTGATTGGGACCACATTCTAAAGTTAACCAATTCCTTTTGGAAAACTTTAGGTTATTTTAAATCTACAATGCACAATGATTCCTCCAAACAGAAAAAAAAAAGTTAACATTTCATTTAATACAAATAAAATCAGAACAAGAAAGGAAAAATCACAATGATAGAAACTTGCTTGAAACGGACGTTGCTTACCTGAACGTCCCTTCTCGACGCGCAGCTGGAGAATCCAAAGCTTTGGGGTAGTTCAGTAGTTGGGTAGCCTACACTGAGTGTGCTCCTTTAAGAGATTTCTCTTCAGACACGCCCACTTGCTCAACAGAGTCCCAGTTTTGTTCACGAAGTAAGGAGCAGTAGAGCGTAAGAAGAAAGGTTCAGCAGCCAAGTTGGGTGGGTTGGATTCTCCAGCTGCGCGTCGAGAAGGGACGTTCAGGTAAGCAACGTCCGTTCTCCAACGCGCAGCTTGGAGAATCCAAAGCTTCGGGATTTACCCAAGCAAGTCTACACAGGGAGGGTGAGTGGCTGCTGCGCATCGTCTGAAGAGTTGCATACAGCTTGGAGCACCCGGCGGCCAAAGGATGCCTCCGCCGAGGCAAAGGAGTCCACCTTGTAGTGCCGGATGAAGGGATTCAAGGATGACCAGGTGGCCGCTCTGCAGATGTCAGAGATGGAGGCATTTGTGGCCCAGGCGGCCGTCGTGGCGGCACTCCTGGTAGAATGTGGAAGAATCCTCTGCGGAATTGGTCTGTTGCGAGCTGAATAAGCCTTGGAGATGCAGGACTTAATCCACCTCCCAATTGTTGTGGAAGATACCTTCCGGCCCATGGAGGAGGGCAGAAAGGAAATGAAGAGCGATTCTGATTTCCGGAAATGTTGTGTTCGTTTAATATACCTGCGCAGGGCCCGTCGGACATCTAAGAGGTGCCAGTCTGCTTCCCGAGGATGTCGAGGATCGGGGCAGAAGTCCGGAAGGATCAATTCCTGGGCTCGATGGAATGTGGAATTTACTTTAGGCAGGAAGGAGGGGTCTAGTCTCAGTACCACGCGATTTGTGTGGAAGACACAGAGGTCGCTTCTCACGGACAGAGCAGCTAGTTCGGATATACGGCGAGCCGAAGTAATCGCGACCAGAAACGCCACCTTAAGTGTTAGAAAACGGAGGCCGATGGAAGCGAGCGGCTCAAATGGAGGGTGCATGAGGGCTTGAAGGACCAGAGTCAAATCCCAGGTCGGGTATCGATGTATAACAGGAGGGCGCAGGTTGGATGCCCCCCGCAGAAAGTCGCGAATCGTAGGGTCTTGGGAGAGAGGAAGCGTTGCAGAAGCCGAAAGCACCGTACTCAGTGCAGCAACCTGGCGACGAAGAGTGTTAGGCGCAAGGTGCTTGTCCATGCCCTGCTGAAGGAATCCCAGCACTTCGGGGACGGAAGCAGATGTCGGATCCAGGTGGGATTTAGCACACCAGGAGCAGAAAGAGATCCAGGTTGCATTATAAATGCGGCATGTTGATGGCCGTCTCGACGCCTGAATCGTGGGGATCGCATTGCTAGGAACGTTGGCTCTCCTTAGCAAGATCCGTTCAAGCGCCAGGCGGTCAACTGCAACCACTGCGGGTCTGGGTGCAGAATGACCCCCTGGCTGAGGATGATCCTGTCCCCTGGAATCCTCCACGGTCGTGCCACCGACAGGTCCATCAGATCCGCAAACCAAGGCCTCCGAGGCCAGTGGGGTGCGACCAGAACGACGTCTGCCCTGTCTGCTACTATTCGGCGTATCAGACGAGGAAGGAGCGGTAGAGGGGGAAAGGCATAGAGGAGACCCCTGGGCCAGGGAGAGACGAGGGCGTCGACTCCCTCTGCCTGAGGGCACCGGTACCGGGTGAAGAACCTGGGGAGGTGCGTGTTGTCGCGGCTGGCAAATAGGTCGACTAGAGGCGTGCCGAATCTGCGGACGATCTCGGCGAACAGATCTGGGTGAAGTCGCCACTCGGCGTGGTCCAAGTGTTGTCTGCTGAGCCAGTCCGCTGTGATGTTCGTGGTCCCGGCGATGTGCTCCGCCACAAGGGACAGGACGTGCGTCTCCGCCCAGATCAGCAGTAGGGTCGTTTCCTCCATCAATGGACCCGAGCGAGTCCCCCCCTGGCGGTTCACGTGCGCCTTTGCTGTTACATTGTCCGTGCGTATCAGGACATGGTGCCCCGATACCAGCTGCTGGAACCGTTGGAGGGAGAGGCGGATCGCACGGAGTTCCAACCAGTTGATCCCGTTGTGACTCTCCTCTGTTGACCACGTTCCCTGGGCAACGTGGGATAGAAGATGACCACCCCATCCCGTCAGGCTGGCGTCCGTTGTCACTACCAGGCGCTGTAGATTCTGGAAGTAGCTGCCCTGATGAAGGCTCTGGGAGGACCACCAGAGGAGAGACCTTGAGACTTCTGGCAGAAGGGAAACTTGTGCGGAAGAGGTGCTCCTCCTGGCTCTCTGAAAGGGGAGGAGGAACCATTGAAGCTGGCGGGAATGGAATCTCGCCCAAGGGACGACAGACAGGCAGGAAATCATTTTGCCGAGCAGGCGGGACAGGAGCAGCAAGGTCACCTTCCGAGAGGAGAGGACCTGGGATGTTAATGACTGGAGACTGGAACACCGGTCCGTTGACAGGAACACCTGGCCCCTTATGGAATCTATTATTGTCCCTAGGTGAAGGATGCGAGTAGTGGGCTGCAGTTGGCTCTTCGGAATGTTGAGGGAGAAGCCATGATGATGAAGGCAGCGACACACCACTTCTAGGTCCTGGGATGCCCGGGCCGGAGAAGGGGAGAGCAGGAGGATATCGTCCAGGTAGCAGTGGAGCCGGACAGGATGTTGGCGTAGATGGGCCGCCACTGCTGCCAGGAGCTTTGTAAAGGTCCTTGGGGCGGAGGAGAGGCCGAAGGGCATTGCTCTGTATTGGTAATGCCTGTTGTTGTATGCGAAGCGTAGAAAACGACGATGGGACAGCCGTATGGGTACATGGAGGTACGCTTCTTTCAAATCGATAGAGGTCATCCAGTCCGTTGGCCGAATGGAAGCCAGAATCGAACGGAGGGACTCCATCTTGAACCGATGGTATACTATAAATTCGTTCAGCCTCTTGAGGTCCAAAATGCCCCTGTGGCCCCCGGACGCCTTGGGGACCAGGAAGAAAATTGAATAGAAACCGGTCCCTCGTTGATGGTGGGGAACCGGTTCGATGGCTTGAATTTGAAGCAGGTGATGGATTTCTGCCTCCATTAGCTGGCGCTTGTCCAGGTTGGGGGAAATAGGGCATTGTACGAAGTGAGAGGGAGGTCTTGAACGAAACTCCAGAGTAAGTCCCAGACGAATTGTCTGGAGCACCCAGGCGTCCGACGTCGAGATCTCCCACTGGGGAAGAAAATGAGTCAGACGGCCGCCAATGGGGAGAAGGATGTAGTCACTTCCCTCTTTGAAAGGTACGGGAGCCCGTACCTCGAAATGGCCGTTTGGGTGCTGGGGCCTTTCGACCGCGGTCCCTGAAGGAGGATCTATCGAGGGAACGGTCGAAACCTTGAGAATAGGGCCTTGAGGAGAAGGATCCCGAAGGACCGGAGTCGTTCCGAAAGGGCTGCCTGGTGAAGTAAGACGATGGTCTACGATCTGCCCTCTTATACGAGGATGGCATCACCTTCCGTTTATCCTTGTCCTCGACAAGGATGGGGTCTAAGGCTTCTCCAAAAAGGCGGGAACCCTTATACGGAGTCGAGGCAAGCCGCCACCTAGACTTGGCATCAGCTCTCCAATTTTTAAGCCATAATAGACGGCGGGATGTGACGGACGACACCAGGGCGCGTGAAGCGAACTTCGCGGCGTTGAGCGAAGCATCTGCCGTATATTCAGTAGCCGCCACCAGTTTGTTGACATCCTGGCGGAGGCGTGAATCCGCAGGAGGAAGACGCTCCTGAAGTTGGCGGAGCCAGATTAAGCAGGCACGGCTGAAGAAGGAAGCCGAGGTAGCTGCCCTAACTGCCCAGGCGGCCGCGTTGTGAGTGCGCCGGAAGTTAAACTCGGCTTTCCGGTCCTCAGAGCGCAAACCGTCGGCGACGTCGTTGGAAATTACAGAGGATGCCGTCAGATTGGCCACTGGCGCGTCTACAGTTGGTAACTGAAGAAGATCTTGGAGACTAGGCGCCGAACAATAAAGTTTCTTGTCTAGACCCGAAGGGGCGGGTAAGGAGGAAGGCGTGGACCAGGATCGCTGGACCACCTCGGAAAAAAGCTGTGGACACGGAATAAAGTCCGCTTCCGCCTTAGGTGCCGTAAACAAGGCCTCATGTTGTTGAGAGGTACCAGGCTGATCGACCTGAGGGACTGGGTCAGCCATATTCGTGGCCAACTTGGCCTTGCGCAGGAGTGATTTGAACAACGAGGGTTTGAAGAGCCCTGAGAAGGCTGGCTTCTCGGGTGGCATATCGGCGTCATCAGATAAGTCCATATCCGAGGGGTCGCACTCGCCCTCCTCCGAAGATGACTCCTCGTGGTGACCATGGTCCAGATAGGGATCGGACCCATGCGCCATAGCCTGATACTGGATAGGGGCCTGTTGAGAGTCCCGGGCCCGAGGAGGAGGAGGAGGAAGAAAACGTGACTGAGGCCAAGCCCCATATGGTGCAGCATGTTGAGAAGTTGCTGCCAGTGTCCTGGTAACCGTGTCAGAGATGATCTGCTGGATATCATACTGAAACGGTGGAGGGGCTGTCTCCGAGGCGCGCAAACCCGCAGCCGTGGGAGTAAAAGTTGCTTCCGGTTGAGACCGCCGAGGGAGAATGGCATTGCACGAGAGGTCCACCGGTTCCAAGCAGTGTGTCGACATCGGCTCAGGGAAAACTTCCATGTTTGGCGTTTGATACAACGGTTGCAGAGGAGCCTGATGGACGGGCTGGACCGTAGCTGCGACAACGGGCGAGAGCGGAGCTGGTAAGTGTGCGCAGGCAGCTTGTGTTGACTGGCTGCGTGCTTTCTCAAACTGACGCTCCAGGGCCTTGTGTCTCCTGGAGGCGTCCTTGTCTGCCGCTGATGAGTGCTTTGTCTTTTTAGAGCGTGGAGCAGCCGACGAAGACGAATATGGAGCGCGTTTACGGGACCGTTTACGTTGCTCGGTCTGGTCGTGAATGCGCTCGGGAGAGCTGTTGTTGTCCTCCAGGTCGGATGAGAGAGCACGTTCTGCCATGTTGTGACCTTTGTCACCCCCTTTATATATATATATATTTCAATGGAAAGGAGAAAGATGAAGACTCAGTAAATATTCAATTGATGTGGTTATGCAGATAGGTACAGAGGAATAGCTACTGATTATTATTATTATTACTTTTACAGGAAGCTGTTGAAGATCCACGGATTAAATGAACATAGCCAAGGGCTAGCAGGTAAGTCCAGGAATAGAGGGTTGGGGGGGGGTATAGAAGTGGTGCAACTAGCCGATTGCTCCAAAGAGACAGGCTAGTTAGGTCACCCAATTGCAGAAAACTAGAAGATCGGCCTCTACGAATCACTGCGCATGCGTGAGGCTGTCACCAGGCAGAATTTGACAGCCGTTGGAAGTCTTTTCCCCTTCAGGCCCAGAAATGGCGCCGAGCAGGGCTGCAGAGCGAGGGCGACAGTGAAGGATAGGAGGGCTGCTCCCCCTTTAAAAGGACCTTGAGCGGGCGATTGACTCAGGCAGACCAGAGTCCCAGCGGCAAGGAGAGAACTTGTGGGGGGAGGAGGAAAGCCGAGGAGCGCGAGCTGCGCTGATCGCAGCTCCCAGCGCTGAGGCGAGCAGAAAAAAAGGCGCGCGCTTTGAAAGGCAGTTCCAGCGTCGCCGCCTAGAGTCCCTAGCAAACTGGAACACCGAGGGAGAATAGCCGAAGGCTCAGAAGCGCTTCCCCGGCTGCCTAGATCGATGGAGAGCGCTCTGGCAAATAAGGGCGCACGAGGGGCGCTCCGGCGCTCGAGGATCACTCCTGTGATGAGGGCGTCCGTGGGGGAGGAGGCTGTAACGATCCCTGTGAGGGCGATGGTGTGCGATCACTCAAAGTGATCCGGACGCCAGGAAGCTCTCAAGGCAATTAGGGGGAGAGGGAGAGAGAGACGCCGTTGAGCGCAGGGCGTCAATCTCAAGCCGCCAAGGTGAGATACAGTCCAGATGGTCAGAGCGGCAGTGTGGGCAAGGCTGATTCTACCACACACGCCTGCGGCTGTTTAAAGAGGGAAGTCCATAGGTCAGGCTTCAGTAAGATGGGAAGACACTGACAGCTTGCCAGAAGCAGCAGGCAGACTCACCCCCCGGCCAAAATTATCGAAGGAAAGAGGACTGGAGTTGGAGAATCCAAAGTTTCTGGAATAGTCCAGTAGAAGTCAGAGAAATTTTCAGACAGTGTCACAGGCTCAACTGAGTGAACTAAACTGGGACTCTGTTGAGCAAGTGGGCGTGTCTGAAGAGAAATCTCTTAAAGGAGCACACTCAGTGTAGGCTACCCAACTACTGAACTACCCCAAAGCTTTGGATTCTCCAAGCTGCGCGTTGGAGAAAGGATTTAAGCATTTCAAAATGTGTGGGTGCACACATATAGGCTTGGAATAACCTTCTGAAGATTTTGAAAGCATGAAAGGAACACACAAAGTGTATTAGCTGGAAGGGTTCTTCTGAGTCATCGATTCCAACCCTCCAATCAATATAGAAATCCACTACACCATATTCAGAAGTAGCTATCCAGATTTCATCTAAAGATCTTCAGTGAGAGATCAATAAATCTCTTTATTCCACTGCCTAACAATTTCTACTGTTAGTAAAAGTTTCTTCTTAATATCCATCTAAATCTTTTTTTAAAAAAAAATTAACACATTGGTCCTTATCCTGCTCTCAATTTCAAAAAGAAACAGCTCCACTCCCTTATATCTGACTGTTCTGCCCCAGCTACGGACCCCAAAGAACGCAGCACACACAAAGTCTGTACAAACCTTAGTTTACTAAATTAAATCCATTTTTTTTCAAACAAAGGCTGTTAATTAACTTTCTTAACAGCCTACAAGAATCCAAAGAATAAATAATCTCAATCTTACTATGGTTGGCAGAAAGCCCAGAAGCAATTTGCAGGAAACTGATAAAAGAACTAAGATCAAGACATGGAGAGTGAACAAAGTTGTTCCCTGCAAATTGCTTCAGTAGGTGTTCCTCCTTAAATAGATTAAGGGAGTGGCCAATTAGCCCCAAGCCTTACTCTCGAGGAGACCTCCTCCTGAGGAGCCACTCCTGCCTTTTGGCAGCTCTGTGCGCCAGTGCATCGAGAAGAGGCTCCTCCTCTTCGTCCTCTTCACTTAAGGGAGCTTCTGGAGGTTCTGAAGGCCCTGGCTGAATCCCTGCCTCTGGCACCACATCTTCTCCAGCCTCCTCATTGTCTGACTTAAATGCCAGCTGCACAAGCTGCTGGCGCAGCACCACACCAGCCTCCTCGCTGTCCGAATCAGCCACCAGCCGCACAGGCCGCATACGGGCCACAACACTTACAGGGATCAGATACAGATAGTCCTTGACTTACAATTAGTTGCTTAGGCTCATTCAAAGTTATGGGCTTTCGGCCCCTGGGCTCTTATGACCCTACTTTAAAATTCCAATGGCTGTTCTTCCAGTGGGAGTCATATGACTGCATTTTGGGTGCTTGGTAGCCAGCTCACATTTATAGCCATTTGCAGTCTCCTGTGATCAAGTGATCGCAATTTATGATGGGTTTTTTTTTCCTGGAAATCGGTCTTTTTTATTTATAGAATAATTCTTTATTGGCCATGTGTGATTGGACACACACTTGCAGTTGCTGGCAAAAAATGCCATTGCAGATAAAGGAATTGCTTAACAGCTGTGGCACTCACTTAACAACTGCCTTCAAAAAAAGGTTGTGAAATTGGGCAGTCCTGTGTTGACCGGCTTAATGACCAGGATGACTTATGATGGTAATTCTGGCAATTACGGTCAAAAGTCAAGGACTACCTGTATTTGTAAAGTGTTGTTATATTTCCGCTTCATTTTGCAAGCTAAACAAACCCTAATCCTTTAACCATTCCTTATAGGGTTTGGCTTTCAGACCAGTGGTGGGTTTCAAATTTTTTTACTACCGATTCTGTGGGTGTGGCTTGGTGGGCATGGCATGGCTTGGTGGGTGTGGCTTGGTGGGCATGGCAGGGGAAGGATACTGCAAAATCCCCATTTCATCCTGATCAACTGGGATTTGGGAGGCAGAGAATAGATGGGGGCGGGGCTAGTCAGAATTTTTACTACTAGTAGGTTCTCCAAACTACTCAAAATTTCCACTACTGGTTCTCCAGAACTGGTCAGAACCCACCTCTGTTTCAAACCCCTTATTATCCAGGTAGCTCTCCTTTAAATCTGCCTAATTTTTCCATGTCTATTTTCAGGTTTGTTGCCCAGAATCAACAGAATATTCCAGGTGCAATCCAGCTCATGCTTAATTTAATGGAGTGCAACATATTTACATTAGTCTGTATCACACAACAACATGTCTCTTAATTTCTTAAACTGTATTGGGTTTTTCTTACCTGTTGTAATGAATGCTTGCTCATGCAGTTCAGAGTCCACTACTGTTTTTCTAGTGTAATTTTTTTTTACACATTGCCCCAAACCAGGATATCCCAAACCTGTTGCGATACAAATGAATGTTCATACCCAGATTCAGGGAATGTATACTTGTCCAGAGAACCATTTGTGAGCACCCGCTGTGAATGTTCAACAAGTAGCAAATACTCTGGACCATCACACTATTTAGACCCATATTTATTCATCAAGTCCACAAAACGAGATCTTGTCAGATGCTCTACCGAGATCAAAGCCAACATCCATAGCATTTCTTGGCTACTTTTTCAGAGTAGCCATAGTGTCCTGAACAGGGATAGTTATTCTGACATTATTTATTCTTGAGAAACTTATGGTTTCTGGTATGATAAAATTACTTTTCAAATACTTGCGGACATCAAAATTAACAATCTAATATTTTGCCAGTACATACACTAGACATAAACTATGTCTGCAGTTTCCCAGATTCTCCCTGTTTTGAGTATTGGGACTATGTTCGCTTTTCTCCTGTTCTTGAGAAATGTTCAAATATTACAATCAGTGATTTGGAGTTCACTTCTGCCAGCTCTTTTCCTACCTTGAAATGTAATTCATCTGGTTTAGAAAGCTAAATTTGTTTACTGTAGCAAAGTGGGCTCTTACTATATATTTTTTCATCCTGCATCCTGTTTCTCACTTTCAAGTGCATTGAGAGGGTTATGAAATTCTGCCTTCTCCCTATTCCCCTTTATTATTTTCCCACCTTCCCTGAAAAACAGGTTAACAGTCTCCTTGCCTCTTATTTTAGACATACCCTCAATCCCCCACTTCATATTATACTTTGCATTCCTACCTAGCCTTGTCTCACTCTGAACTTTGCCTTCCTAACTCCATCTCAACCGGTTCATGCTACAAGTTTCTACTCTTCTGTACAGGTACTCTTCAACTTACAATATTTCATTTAGTGACCATTCAAACTTACAACGGCAGTGGAAAAAGTGACTTATAACCATTTTTTCACACTTATGACCACTGCAGCTTCCCCATGGTCACGGGATCAAAATTCAGATCTTGGCAACTGACCCATATTTACAACGGTTGCAGTGTCCTGAGTTCACGGGATTCCTTTTTGCGACCTTCTGTCAAGCAAAGTCAAATGGGAAAGTTTCATTCACTTAACCACCAGATTGCCAATTTAACCACTGCAGTGATTCACTTAACAACCGTGGCCCAAAAAGTCATAAAATGAGGCAAAATTCACTTAACAATCTCTTAGCAACAAAAATTGGGGCTCAGTTGTGATCGTAAATTGAGGACTACCTGTAGTCATCAACTCCTGCTGAATTCTTATACAACTCCTCCGCTTGTCAGAGAGTTCACTCTTCGTGTATACCAGCCTCTCAATGTTTTCTCTCTTTTTCTTCTCCTGTAGATTGTGCTTGTGCTTCCAGAATTTCCATTTGCTTTTGACATGCCATCTCAGAATTGATGGGGATTACAATGGTCTCTGACTCCTTGGGACCCCTTTCTTGTCTCCTCTGTTATGGAACAAATCCCTATGCCTTAGAGACTCATCTTGCTTCCCTTCAAGAAGTCTCTGGGCAATACCTGAGGGCTCTTCACCTTCTATGATGAGTCTCAGAAAAGAAAGGCTCTCCAATCATTTCACCTTCTCCTCCACTAAACACACCAGACTGTACTTACAACAGGTATACAATAAGAGTAAGAAGATGAAAATGGTACCCACATCACAAGACACCATAACTGTTCCCTCACTCGCCATTTTTTCAACAGGATCTAAGACAAAATCCCAGCTCCCTGGCTGAACTCCCTGGCCTTGTCCTTAAATACCCCAATCCAAGATACAAAGAGCTTTTGACTTTGGAACTCTTTTGGTGGAAAATGACATTTGCAGGGGGGAAAAAAAGGAAAGACAATCAGAATGGTTGGTTGAGGAACTTTCAGCTCCATTTCTTTTCTATTAATGGTCTCCCACTTCATCTCTTTGAGTTTTCCTAGCCAAAACTGGATTAATTTTCATACTGAGCACACCGTAAAACAAAAGCAGCTGGAGCACGACTTCATTCCAAGCATTTCACGCCCACTTGAACTGTGGCTAGTTCAAAGGAGAGCTGAAGAAGGAAAGAATTCCAATTTAGCATTGGACGTGTGTAGGGAAAGAGCACAGTCTCGCTTTTCCCTTCGTTTGGGTCTGCCTTCTTCCTACCTAGTTCTCACAGCCTCAGCAGACTGAAACGTTGCCCTCCTCCTGAGAGAGTTTAATTTGGCATTAATTTGGGTACAACTTAAATTCAGTTCACATTAGTTGTCTAAAAGCAATGAAGCAAACTCATCCAACTAGCATGAATCCATTTAATACATTCTGCATTTAATTTCACACTCGCCTGTTCACGCTTCTGCATTCATAAACAGAATAGATAAGATGTGTGCAGAATCAGCCAATAACCGAGAAAGCTTTCAAAGAGGCTATTTGTGGTGAGAAGAGATAGGTTCAGAAGAAAAGGGCTGTTCAGTCTTGGGATCATTCAATGTATGCATGCCTCAATTCTGTACAGCTCATGAACAATTAAAGAATAAGCTTATCCAGTGCTTTATTCAATGGTAAGACTCACTGGAACAGGATTGACCATTTGAATCCTTCATCCTTTGTCTGTGTGTGTGTGCATTTTTATTTTACTAATGTGGCAGAGCCAGCAACATCTGTAAGTGAAGAGGCACATAAGAGGCACCATCTTGATTTCCTCAAGCCCTTTCTGCAGCTTCCTAGGAAGCATTAAGAGGAAGGAAGGCAGATGGAAGAGGAACAGGAAGGCAAAATGCCCACAGCCTTCTCATACTCGGTTTTAATCATGAGGTTCCTTTCCAGCCTGGAGCTTTGCTAGAACAGAATAAATTCATCCAGCTCTACCCCCAGAACATTTCTGCACACCTAAATACAGCACGCTGACATTTTTTGTCTTGTTCTGTTTTTGTTCGTGGCCATGTGAACATTTCCAATTTATCTACCCATAAACATGCAATGCAAAATTAATGCAAATGTGATTTTTTTTTAAAAAAAGGAAAAAGTCCATGAAAGTTGAATTTCCTAAAATGATTACACTGTCAAATTAATGCAGCCTCCCGCCATTCATATCGACTCATCTGAATTCAAATTCATTCACTTTCAAAGCATTTCCAGCTCCATTTGAATTTGAAGCTACCCGAAGGAGGCACATTTGACTCTGTATGCCTACTGGAGTTGAGAGGGTACCTAAATCTAAATCACAGATTTCTTTTCAGCATGCGTGACAATTTTGCTATGCAGAGTTGGTTCACCTGGCCCATGGCATCTGGTTTGACATGCAGGAATAGCACACTGGACTGTTTATATACAGAACCTGATTCTAAAAATATCCAATACAAGACCACTGATTAAATGCATTTCATTCCTGGTTCTCAGAAGGCTGCATTGGGATAAGAAAAGTTACTCAAGTCATATCAAGTAAGTAGAATAATGGCTGATGAGATTTGTAATCTACCACATCTTGAAGTGAACAGCTTGCGGAAGATTGAGCCAAGGAATACTCAATGAAGCCTTTGGGCACCCTCTAATCAAATTGTGTGCTGGGAAAACATACAACTCGCTGCAAGAAAAGACAGTGATAGGGATGCACAGTGTCAGAAAGCCCTGTCTATCATTATTAATCATAAAGAGTGGCTAGAAAATCATTTTCTGTAACATACAAAAGACAGAATTTCAATATTAACACTTCAGAATCCCTGCTTTTATACATATTGAGATAGCACATCTGCAGAGTGTCACCTCGAACAAGGGTAGTCAGTGGTTCATTTCTCTAGTTTCCTGACTTAAGCCAACAGAACAGTTTATTTCTGAACATGGTGGCCCCCAAATATGTCAGACCAACTGCTCCCATCAGTCACACCCACACCCTTTTGGCTGGGAATGTGGGGAACTGTCATTCTAACACATCTGAAAGTCTTTAGATTGCAAGAAGCAACTAATGGAAATCCAAGGTGACAGATGATAGATAGATAGATAGATAGATAGATAGATAGATAGATAGATAGGCAGGCAGGCAGGCAGGCAGGCAATGAAATCAGACTGATTCCTGATATTGATAGCTCCTATTCTCCTTGTCTATTCACTGTTGCAGTTTGCGTTGATAGGAACTAGAGTCGAACATAGGATAAAGTTGCAATATTCTAATCCAGATGCCCTAACTTCTTTCCAGGAAGACCATAATGCAACAAAAACTACCAGGGATCCTGGATACAGAATGGAAGAATCATGACTCTGATGCACCAACGATCAGAGTGGGATTCAGTTCACTGTGTAACCTTGACTAAACTACTACTTCTTACTACTAAGTAGTACTTGATCTCCCACAGAGGTTAACCAAATCAGGCATAAGTCAGAAAGTGCTGGGTTCAATTAGATCTCCTGTAAGGTATTCTACATAGGACTAGCTCCAAGGCAAATCCACAAGCTTAAGTTTGCAGAAATCATCCACCAACATGGTTTCTAGAAGAATTTGAGAAATATCTGTGCTAACAGCAACTCTCTGGCTGCCTGTTATTTTTACTTCTTTATATGGCTTCTGTCCAAGTTACTTCAAATAATGCCCTTTCCTCTATCCCAGAATAACTGCCAACATTTGCTAAGGGTTTGGGATCAATCTTTCTTTGTATGAGTAGTCCTTGGCTTATGGCCACAATTGGGATCAGAATTTCTGTGATGGACAGAAAAGAGCTTGCTAATGAAATCAGATTGCTTCCTCGTGCTGATAGCTTTCCATCAAGAACAACAAGCAAGATGGTTTTAAGTGAGTCCCCCACCACCCCTTTTATGATCTTTTTTTGCCCCATTGAGGAGTGAATTGGTGCACTCATCAACTGTGATAGTGCAATCATCAATTGGTTGTTAAATGAATCCAGCTTCCCCCATTGCTTGTTGGAAGCTGGCTGGATAGGTCACAAATGGAGATCACCTGATCCCAGGATGCTGCAACTAATACATGTCAGTTGCTGAGTGCCTGAATTTTGATCACCATGGGGATGCTATGACAGTTTTTAGTTGAAGGACCAGTTGTAAGTCACTTTTTTTCAGTGCCACTGTATCATTGAGTGGTCACCAAATAGTTGGTTGTAACTCAAGGACAACCTGAATTGCCTGCCCAATTCTCTAAAGTGCCTTCCTAGCTGATTTGATATTCGATCCTAACTTCTATGTGGGTTTTTCAAAAAGCTTTAACAACACAGAACGTTATGTATTCACAATTGCTTTTCAATTGATTTTAATTTCTCTGGTTTTAACTTTAGAAATCTTCAACAATGCAATCCTATATTTATATTAACTGGAACAAAAGATCTACTGCATTTTCTTGTGAGTAGGTACACAGACTGCATTACATGAGCTTTGTGCAATATAACAAATCTTATTAATGTTATTGGTATTCAAGGAAATATGCTTAAACAACAAAAGGATAGTTTTAAAAATCATACAGCAAATGTGATTATTAGGTCAATTTATATAGTTGCCCATCACTTACATTTTATTAAAGGATAAAACCCAAATCTTTTATAATTTCCTTTTTTTTAAAAAAGGGGGGTTTCAAATAATTATTAAAAATGGGAAGGAGTGTGACAGCTTTCCCTGAGAAAGACTGAGTTGAACTGCTGCTATGAGAAGACAAGGAGGGCTTGTTCTAATGACAGAAAAAATATATAATGTAATATTTTGGAGCTCTCAAAGTCAGCAATGGGCAAGAATGGAGCAACCAAGGTCCAGAATTTGATTTCCTGAATGTTTTTAAAGGCTGCTGGGCCTAAATCAGGAGCAGAAACCTTTGAGAAAACCCCATCCACTCTCAAAATCAAAGTTATCATTTTGAAGGTGAATTTCAGGTTGTTTGGGGAAGACATGTGTGAATGGTTTGCCTTCTATGGGCTCTACTCACAATTCAAAGTCCTTAAATTAGATGAATGAACCCTGAATGCAGGCAATTTAGAAGAAACTGTGGTTTAAAGGATGGGAATGGAAGGCTTCGGGCAGCTTTCTGCTCCCACTATTGACTATCATTTGGGCAAGAGAAAAATAGACCTTCAACATCTGGCCCATTATTCTCAGTAAAGGAGTCTAACACTGTAGGCTCCACTGTGATGAAGAATCCCCTGACAGAATGCTTCTGATTATTAGGACTAAAGCAATATGTTGCTCCTATGCTCTTCCACCCCAACAATGGATTTATTTTTCATAGAAGGCAAGGGGAAATATTGTGGTCATTGAGATGGAGAAAATAATATTCCTCCTGTGAGGCACGTTGCTATTAGATGCATGTCTTCTCTTGGATTAAGAGATTTAGCTATTTTTCTGCATCAGGAGTGAATTTAAAAGCAAAACTTTCTGGAGTAGAATTCATAAAGCCATGGGAGGGAGCTCAGGGAGGTGGGGCGGGGGAGTTGGAGAGAGTCCATTTAGTCAATCCAACCTGATCCCAGAGAGACTTTGCTTAGACTTCTAGCAAGTAAGATAAATGTCTGGCACATCTGATGACACATAAAAGACTAACTCCATAAATTACTTATGGATGCAGCAGAAGTCTTCCCTTTGGAGGCTTACATCAAAGACCATTTGATTGTATAATTTTGTCTGTGCAACACACTCATATCGCACCATAAAGCATGGAAACTATTATTGTAAGGTCTACAGCAAAGGTCATGCAACAAATAATGAATGGTTTTGCACCAAGTGTGAGACTTTTAGCTTTTTTTTTTTTACCCGTGGACTTATGTCTTGTTTATAGGATTCAGAGTTCCATCTGTTGTCAAAACACAATTTATATCAGCACAGTGTTGTACATTGCTCGCTGCTGTGAAATTTATGGAAAAAGCTTCAGAAGTTGACCATCCAGATAATTTTCTTTCTGCTTTCAAATATCAAAAACTCACTTAGGTTTCTCACATGTGAACTCAAGGACTGGCCAGAGCTTTTAAAACAATTGCTTTCATATTAATCTCCTAAAACTCAAAGTGAAACGGCTATTCTTTTTTTTTTTTTAAAAAAAACTTTTAAACCTGCGGTCTCAGTACTCAATTCACTTAGGATTACATTTCCTTGAAATAAAAACGGGGCTCCATTTGAACGAAAACATCGCAACCATTCTCCATAGTCATCTTCCAAAGAAATGAAAACCTATTCAAGGGGGATATCACCATTGACAGCTAACTGTGATATTAAGAAATACCACGCTTTTGCAGTTCAGCTAAATATTGCCCTCGAGATTAGAAAAAAAAAAAACCCTTTACTCTTTTGCCTGAAAACGTATTGTCTAGTCTATTAATTCATTTTAGCTTTATTTTTCTAAACCTCTTTTCAGAGACAGAAAGGAAGTTATAACTACTGCCATCCTTAGATTTCTTAGAAATCATGCCTTTATGCAATATGCTAATATTGAACAAAACAAGAGGATTTACTGTAGGAAGTCTTTCTGGAGAGGCAGCTCAGTATGTAGGGATTACGGTACTCTTGGGTTCTTGTTATATTCCAAGCGTTGGTTCTTTTCCTGCAGATGTTTCATGACCAGACTGGGTAACATCACCAGTGCACTGAGCTATACATATTCTGTCATATGTTTCACCTTGACCTATATTCTCTATAGGACCAAGGGGCCAAGAAAACCTTGTTTCAGATCCACTCTCAGCCACAGAAACTGATTGGGTGATTGCTGTAGGTTAAAAGAAGAGGAAACTCCCATCAAAGCTCTGGAAGGAAAGGAGGGGCATAAATCTAACAAATCAAAAACTCAAAAAGATACTGGATTATAACTAATCACTGGGGTTTTTGCTATTGTTTTTCTTATGAAGCCAGCTACATATGTTCAAAATACAGTAGGCATCTTTTGAACTAAAATATGAGCTTTCCACTTGTTGACTCCTAAGAAAACTCAATCGATTGACAGTGCTATTCAGAAGCAAAGCCATTTGGTATATACAGTATACAGTATATATGGCAATTATACAACCTAAGGCTGTGTTCACAACAATGTGCTTAATTAGGTCAGGTAAAGTCTTAGGAGATCCATCCATCCATCATGAGGCTTGATTAGCTGCTGCTTCTGCTTCTTTGCCACAGTGAATTACACAAATCTAGACCACTTTATTATTTATGGTTCAGTGTACTGTGTCAAGTGAGAAAGTGGGTTAATTCAGTAAATGCTAGGGTAAGCATGTTGTGTGAATGCAGCCAATACATAAAGCAGCTCCTGTTCATGAAAAGGTTTCATTTAAAGGAACTATTTAAAAAAAATACACAGAAAGCATACAGAATAAAAGGAAATGGTGACAATTCATGCTGAGATGTCTGGTAATCCCAGGAATGTCAGTATAACTGGTTGGCACCTTTTGAAAGAAGACGGGCTTAAAATGCCATGTGCTTTCCCCAACAGCAGGAGGCAAACCTAAGAAATGCAACTTGGCAGGACAATTGAAATTTCAACTACTAAGGCTTTTCGAATGGTATTTCACCATATCTCCCAATGCCTGGGAGTGAACACAAGCACATCACCAATTCAACAGTGGGATGGCTTGCATCAGATCATAAATGTCAAAATATTTGCATCCTCACCAGCCCCAGTGGGAGAAGAGTACAAGGCTGCCAATTAATAAAAGCATACTGTATATCCAGCAATGGGCACAAAATCAAGAACCGTAGGTGAAATGTATAGTCTAATTTTAAATTTATCCTGAATAGCTGACATCGTCTTGCTTTGTGCCCTGATTTATTTTATTTTTTTTCTCAAATCCTCACCAATTCAAGAAAACAGGGAAGTTGTAGAATTTGGTTCTTAACAGATTGCATGAACAGGAGTTCCAGGTATATTGGTAAAGAAATTAATACAAGTGGGAGACGGCTGAAAAGGCCTATTACACGCACAACGGCCAAATTGATTAATGGCATATGAAGGCAGAGATCTCTGTAATGGTAGTTTAATACTCTGATGATGTCAGCAGATGGCTGATGAAAGCTTAGTTAAATAAAATTTTAATTATTTTAAAATTTTAAGTTCCGGAGCTCCTAACCCACATGAAGGTATAAGGATTTATTGCAAGTGGAAAAATAAGCCACGGTATTGTGTGAAAACTAGACAGCATCCTGGGATTCTTCTGGTTTTTGCAGCAAGCTATTTGGAAACCCTCTACAGGATAATAATAAAAAAAAATCCAACAGAAAAAGTAGAACTATGGTGATTTCTTACATGGCATACCCTTTATCCAGTTCTAATTTTGTCCACCGAGAGTGCTATTAAGAGGCCACTCAAGGACATGATGAATATTACCCTATGTAATATTAAACATACATTCTTGGCTTTTTACATATGTGCATGTTTGTGAATACTCTCAGAACATCTAATATGCAGATAGAAACCCTTTTTTTTTTTCTAATTAAGCATACACTTTCTAGAACATGTTGGCTTTACATCCAGATTACAGGAAGTAATAAATGCAAAGGAAAACTGTAAATCTCAGGTGAGAAAATGCCCTAAGGCAGTTGAGTGAGATAAGGACAGACCAATGTTGTGCCAAATTGAAAGGAATTAGCACTTCAAATTGAAAGCTGTGATGTTCGATTTCCTTTTCACTGGGACCTCAGCCTTTCCCACTGTGAAATAGACACACTTAGCTTGCTCTACGTGAATACACTGAAGAAAGCAATAAGAGATGAGCGTTCAAGTGGATAGACTTGCTGCAGCTGACAAAGCTGGATTCCTTGGAATGGATTGGTGGCATCCGGCAGGGCTCCAGGATGATCTAGAAGCTTCTTGGCAGAGATCCATTCATTCATTTGTTCCAAGCGTATTTTCAGTCACCACAGCTAACCTCCACTTTCTCTTCTGGCAAGGGAAAGACCATTTCCATTTTAGGATTTACCCATTCTGGGACATCGATAGCTTTGCATATCTACAGTCCCACCTCTCTTTGCTTATAGTATTTGCTATTTGTGATCAGGAAGCTCCTTCTCCCAGCCCTAAGAAACATTGGTCCTATCAAATCCTAGACACCGAAGTCTTAGAAATGAGCAGAGCATTTGATATCCATCATCTTTCTTAGCTTGTTTCTCCCATGTCCCTATAATTAACCAAAATGTACACACATTTTACTTGTGGAATTGATAGAGAGTAAAGAGGTAGCAATCCATATTATTCTGTACAAATTTGCATCACTTGCTGTACTATCAAATTACAGTCACTAGAGTAATTCCAACACATGGGTATATAAATCAATGTGCCCTTAAGCTTCACAGTGGGATGCCTATAATTGGCATTAGACTTCATCTCCATTCTATCTCCAAAGATCCTCTCTAATTACTATGTGGAGAACAATATTCCAATCCTATGGCTTCCTTTCTTTTTAATGCTGAGGAAATACCCATTATGGTACCTATGCATCACAGTCCATCAATCTATCCAGCAATTTCAAAATCAGCAACTCGGCTACAACCTCACCAAGGATGTGGGGATTCCTTTTCAAGAGTTTATTGGTTTACTGATTTTCTAACTGCTTCATATGCATGTGGGTTTAAGTACAAACAGACAGGTACCGGTATATGGAGACAGAAGCAAAATTGGGAGAGGATCAGACCCGATCTGTTTATCAAAAACCTTTATGGGCGTTTCCTACTCTAAACATTTATTGACTTGCTACTACTATTTGAAGCTTATCCTTATTCTATAAACATACCCAGAGACACTGTTTAAAGGCTGTAGATATTGTTTAAAACATCAAATGAATCCTACACAGTGGAAGAATAGACTTCGTTGCACTTGTATACAGCAATATTGAAAAATCAAAACATCTCAGGCACAAATACACTAATTCACCAATTCCAGTATGCTCTGCAGAGCCCACAACCAGTCTACATTTCAGAACCTTTCTTCCCCATTATACACCCAGACTTACAGAGCTGAGCATTTCTCCTTTAAGAATTGGAGAAAGTTTTCCACCGGTTGAAAAATCTAATCAGACAAGCATAAAAGGGGGGGGGGGGGGTGGAAACGATGGGAAGGAGAGAATTGTTAATTCTGTCTCCCAGCTGAAAAGAAATAAAGCAATCCATCCAAATGAACCCTTCAATGGGCCTGAAAAAAAGATCACAGCGGTTGGGAAAGGACTGGTATGGAGGTTTTCAGCAGAGGAGAATGGTGTGGAGACCCCAAAAAAACCAATATTTGAACAAGGGAAGATGCTTCCCTGAAAGAGTCTAGGAGGAGCCCAGGGAAGTGATCCACTGCAGTTAGGACTAGCCACAGTCAGGAGAATGGTTGGGGGGGACGGGACGACGAGAATCCTTTTTTTCATTCCAGAAGGGTTGCATAGCAGAATAATAGGAGGGATCATTTAACAAAGTTTCAGAGGAAACATTGGTAAAAAGAGGGCAGTAGCAAAAAGGAAGACATCTAGTCCTCCCTCCCCAAACCCCTTCAGCCTTTAGAAGAGATCGAAAGAGTGAAAGAATCAAAACAACCCTCAAAGAAGTCGAGAATTAGAGCTCCAATTGGGTTGGAGACATCTGGGCAGAGGAGATAGTTCATACAGCAGTAGTTCTGTTGTGAATTAAGAGAGAAAGACAGCAGGACACCACGCTCATTCACCCAGACATCCATTCAGAAGTCTTTTGGATCACTTCAAGCGACTTAGCCCAGCGAGCAGGAGATTTTCAAGTTGAGGAAGCACCCCTTAGTCCCAATCTGTCATAAATCCCCATTCCAAATGTCGAAGACTAACGTTACCCCGCTCTACCAATTTTTCCCAAGTTCAACTGAAAAACTCCCAAATCACGATCCCGCGCCGTGTGCAGGCAACTCTCATTTCCCTCCCGGTTGGTGTGAAGTCTGGCCGCGAGGCCGCCTAATTCCTATGGGAGGACATATAAAAAGGGGGCTTGATTTAACCTCTTGTTTCCTAACCAACGTTCTCCCACCGAAAACCTTCTGAAAATGAAGTTGTCTCTCCAACATTTTTTTTTTACACCCGCACACATCTATGTAGAAGCAGAAAGGGCCAAGCACGGGGGGGAAAGTGTCTTTCCCTCCTAGGTAGGATAAAGAAGCTTTGACGGTAGATCGGAACCGAGCCGCCTCTCTCGTTCCCCCAGCAGCCCCCAAACAAGACTCATCGCGACGCAACTTAGAAAACAAACGCCAGACTCAGGTGGATAAACCCGTCTCGTCGGAATGGCAAAGAGACCAAACCCGGGAAACCCCCTTTCCCGGACGAGGTTGGGAAAGGAGGCAACTTCTTGGATCGCTCGCTCGCTGCGCTCCTTTGGCGCAGCTGAGAGTTAGAAACGAGGTGGCTCAGTGGCTTAGACTCTGAGTTTGTCGATCAGAAAGGTCGGCGGTTCGAATCCCTAGTACAGGTCTCCTGCGTGAGCAGGGGGTTGGACTAGATGACCTCCAAGGTCCCTTCCAACTCTGTTACTGTTACTAGAAACGAAGGGCAGGGTCCCCTTCCCGCCAAAAAGTCAAGCGATCAAGCCCTCCAGAGCCACTAAGCGAGGTCCATCGCCTCTATGGGACAGCCGCGGGGCAGCCCCTTTTCTCCAGGGTGGGTGAGTGGGTGGGTAGGTGGGTGGGAAGAGAAAGGAGAACTCACGCTTCTCTCGGAGGTGCCGGCCTGAGAGATGGTGCCATTCAGCCCCACGAGAGAAGGCAGCGTCTGGGACATCCAGTTGGTGACCATGGCCATGGTGCTGAGCACGGCGCCGATCTTCAGCAGCGGCACGGTCATGTCGCCCCCTGCCTCATGCCCCTCGCCCTCCGGCGAAGCCCGCGACGCAGCCCCCCTCCCGGCTCATCTGCCCATCAGGAAGGCTTCCGCCGCCCAGACCGCTGAGCCGAGGAAGCGGGAGCTTCTCGCGCCCGTCCTTATAAAAGAGCCGTCCTCTGTGACGTCACAATGCCACCGGCCACTGGCCGAGCCCGTCTCGGAGTGGGGAGAGGCGGGAGGAGAAGCCAGACTCAAACGAAAAGGAACAGAAGGAGCGAGCGAACAAGACTGGCAAACTCGGACTGCGGGTTTCTCAAGAGTGAAGGGTGCCGTCCTTAGTTCCTCACCCTACCTCGGAGTGAGGTACCGCTGGCTGCAGGCCTCCCTCCTGCCAGTCTCCTCTTCCTCCTTCTCCTCCTCAATGAAACGCAGCAGGAAATCTCATCCAGTCTCTCCTTAAAACTCCTGCACCAAATACCAGGGAGCTTCCCGACCGTTCATTTCTACAGCGCTAGACAAGGGTTTTCCATTTCCCTGTCTGCAGACCTCCCTCCCTCAGCCTCCCTGAAATTGATTCATTTTTCTTGTTTCTTTTCTTTTCTTTCTTTTATTGCAATTTATATGCCGCCCTTCTCCCGAAGGACTCAGGGCGGCTTACAAGATAAAAATTCAACAATATGAATTAAATATAAGTTAAAATCCAATTAAAATTATTACAATATTAAAAACCCCCTCAACGGTTTTAAACCAAAGGATGGTAGACAATGGCTTAGATCTTCTTGGCAGTGCGTTGCCAGAATCACCGTTCTCCCATGTGGGTGTCAATGTCGCCC
The DNA here is from genome assembly GCA_022577455.1 of Arizona elegans. Taxonomy (NCBI): domain Eukaryota; kingdom Metazoa; phylum Chordata; class Lepidosauria; order Squamata; family Colubridae; genus Arizona; species Arizona elegans. The sequence goes on from JAKOOJ010000003.1 coordinate 14,893,380, forward strand.
CAGGGCCAGTTTGCCAAGCTTTACCCCCATTGAAAATTCCTCTTTGTCCTGCCCTGTTCTCCTGTTCTAGAGACGTTCACGGTTCATCCACTGGAATATCTTCTGGAATAGGTTTATACTAAGCTTTCTTGCTCCAGTAAGGCCTGTATTCAAAATTAATCAGTTCTGTTGTGCATAGGCTCCATGGATGTGCAGTGCATAGCCAGAGATACTTACCAGGCAGTAAATCTTACAGAATTTAATGGGTTACCTTTCCTAGTTACATTTGCAAAATCCTTCAGCTCTCAACACTCCTTTCTCAAATTAATTTTTGAGTGGCCTGCTTAATAGCAAATAATGTAGAGTCAAATTCCACTGGGCATAATTGGATTTAAATATGAACACATCACATTGCTGCATGTTCACTATCTTGGAAATATTCACATGGAGGTAACTCTTACTACATTCATTGGGCAGATAGCCCAATTCTAAACTCAAGAATAAGCCCAATTCTAAACTTAATTTATAAGCTAAAACTATGAGTTTTACACAGTTAAATAGTTAAACCATCACACACAATGGAATTTGCTGTTGAGTCATTAGCTCCATTCTATGAATTCCAAATGACACATTGTATTAAAGCACTCCACATTTGGGGATGTCAAGGCAGAAATCAACAACACTGTGATTATATTATTATTTGGCCACCTAATTTTTTTTTCCTGGCTATGAATGGATCATTGCCTAATTGCATTCTGACTTGATCCTACTGATTTTACTTTCACTTTTACAATTGAAATCAGGTCACTGTAATCCCCATTCTGCATATGATACAAGATAGACAAGCTGAGATGGGATACCAAGTGATCGGCTTTGGACTGATCCCTGGAAGCCATAGAGATTGAGATTTCAACATAGCACTCCATCCAGGTTACTCTGAGCACAAAGGTAGAGAGCAATTTGAAATAAAATAATAATTCAAAGAGATGTGGGAATAGTTGGCCCAATTTCCATTATCTGAATTAATGCTGTACATACAAGATAGTACACATATGATTATAAATACCTAATATATAGATCTTTCAAAATATTTCTGAAGGTAAACACATTATTCGAAAGGGCTTGGGAAAAAGATGCTGCATTGCCACAATGCTTAATTTGATATGCATTAGATAGATAGATAGATAGATAGATAGATAGATAGATAGATAGAAAATTTATATTTCACTGATAAAGAAATATTTCTTTATCAGCTAAATATAAATTTAATATAAAATGGTTTGTCATGAATGTGACTGCTTGAGGGCTCCTGGATTGGAGCTGAAAGGCGAAAGGGAAGCAGTATGCTCCCTTCCACATGTTGGCGTAGACCAGGTATATATATATATATATATATATATATATATATATATATATATATATATATACCTGGTATATACCATATTCAAAAATGCAACAGTGTAGGACAAAAGGGAGGAAAGGTAAGGAAAAATATGAAAGAAAAAAGAGAAAAAAGGTGGCTTCCCTCTTCATCAAGACAAGTAAAAACCATTTCAATAATTTATCACCTTCTCTAATATTTCAATCAAAGATCTCTTCTTTCCTTATCTCTTCTCTTAACTTAAACAAATTATAAAGCCTAGTCTTTCAATCTTAATGAGCAAACACCAATTAAGAGTTACCACAAATAACAACAGACATGTTTAACCTTCATCAAATAAATCATTTTCATATTCCTTTGCTTTTAACATAGTAACGTATCATTTTATCTAAAAATACAACAAAACATTTCTTCCAATATCTTATCTCTTATAGATAAACAAATCTTTAAAATTCTTCAAAGGAAGTTTTTAAACACCTGCATTAAGACCTATCAGAAATAGCAACATATTAAAAAATATATTTATCTTCAATTCCTTCCAGTAGAATCTCACAATTTAATTTCTTATCATTTTGTCTTTGTCTCCTCTCAAAACTCCTTTACCAATATAACACGTACCAGAAATAATAACATCTATATTTTAACAAAAAAAAAAAAAACCCTCTCTTCTTCCCTTATCTATAAATAAATCTTTAAAGCTTTGCCATTCAGTTCTGATCAAGAAAAACACCATTAAGAACTATTAGAAAGAACATCCTATCTATCATATTGACAAAAGCTATATGGAAGTCAAGTAGCCCGCATGTTTTGTCATGTCAATTTTCTGGTTCATTTTATTTCAGAACTCCTTTGCCTTGCCTTGCAGTACTTAAAAGTGAGAAGGCAGTTATAGTTTAGGAAACCAATCCCTTCAATTTCCCTCTATACTGGCCTAATGTGAATCAAGGGCAGCTTTTTCTCAGAGAAACAAAATCTAGAGACATTGGTATCTCTTCAATACTCATAAACTGAATTCTCTCAACAATCTTTATTTTGTTCTCTGCTGGAATACAGGCTGAGTCAGTCAGCCATGAGGGGAAATTGGTCTCCAGCTCAAATAGAAAAAATCCCAGTACGGGCCAGGAATCTCCTCACTTAACAATGGAACAGTATCCTGTCTTTGTATTTGAGAACATGGTTTTCTTAGCCATACTATCTAAGCACCAATGGTCATATAATGGGGAGCATGTAGAGATGTGATTTAAATAGCAGTATCCTATAGCTGTTGTCCTGCTTGTTCCTGCAGTTCCTTTTCCAAGCGGCAAAAACTGCACAAACTCGGATGTAAAATCTACTGACAAATTTAAATTCAGAATTACTTGATAGAGTTGGGTAATTTGCACTTTCTGAGAATGTTTCTTTGTTAGGGAATTCCAATTCCTGACAGTGAGATTAGCAATACAAAAAAAAAAAAAAAAAAAAAGATTGTCAAACTAAGATACTTGTCTGTCAGTCTTGCCTATGCTTTATTTGATTTAATTCAATTTCAGCACCACATAACATTGGACAGGTCACAATATGAGGAAAAGAAGATAAAGCACAATGAAGTAAAGAAAAATATAATAAAATTAATGAAGAAGATTAAAATCCAGACAACTGACACCAAAACGTATGTCAAATGTACCCAATACATCAGACAAGGGGTTTTATTTACCCTACCCCAATGCCTGAGTGAACAGTAATGTTCACCTTCTGGAATACTATCAGAAATCTATTTGTAAAATAAAAATAAACTAGGCAAGTTTTCAGCATGTAGTTTTGATTGAGATATGCAGTTGAACATACGTCCAGGTAGATATGCATAGTATGATTCATTATATCTGGTCCATTAGAACGAAATACACGAAACCATGCAACATTTTGCTGAATTGGACTTTCTTATTATATCCTTAGATAAAATTGTTTACCCTGTGACATAAATCTTATGAATGTGCTTATGAAGGAGGAGAAATGATTTAAACTTCTTTCCACATTGATAGGGTGTTTTAATAATAATCAAGCTTAGAAAATCCTATCACTTGGCTACAAGCATTGAGCAAGTTACTCACACTGAATTTACTTCCCATGTTTCAATTTCTTCCTCTTTGCCTGTGTGTATTAATAAGATTTTCTATATGATTTTCTTTTTTTCTTTTCTTTTTATTTTTTAACATGTCAAAGTTTCATTTTCAATTAAACAGTGTGTGATTTCCTATATGATTTCCTATAACGCTTTTAGACTTCACACCTTGGACAGCTCAGCTTCAATACAATGTCTGTGAACTGAAAATAGAATCAGCCAGTTTCTGAATGTTGAGAGTCAAACTTTTTCAACATACAGAGACTCTAGAATAGAAATATAGCTTGCCAAAGTTGTTTCTTATTGGCTTTTCAGACTATTTATTAAACGTGGGCCCACCATGACTGCAAACTGTGGGCACTGGCATAGCAATTCTTATAACCAAGTCCAAGAGGATGCAACATCAAAACAGAAATTGCAAGTCGTTTAGCATTATTTCGTTTTCCTTTTTCTACACCTTGCCATAGTGTATGTGTTTGTGTATGGATGTGGGCATATTAAGAAAAGCAATAAACATAAATTGACTGAAATACAGACAAGCCAGATGCAGTGAGCTACCAGGGTGCCAACTGGCCAGGAGCTTATTTATACTCGTTTTCCCAGGAGGGCATAGTTGGGTAAATGTTAAACTCAATTATATTGCTGTCAAGACTCCAGAATTCCACTTAACTGAATGAATAGGAAATACTGGCTATTGAAAGAAATGCACTACACCACCTAAAGTTGAGAGATTCCAGATAGTTCTTCCATCCAGGTTCAAATCTGACTTAATTAATGTTTCAGACTCTTATATCTTCATATCCTATCCTGGGGTCAATGTTACCTATTATTATTACCTGTTATTTTTGAGATGCTGTATTCAACGCTGATTCTTGGTTTTGTGAGAGAAGGACAAATCCAAACAAATAAAGGGCATGACTAAAAGTTTACATTATCAAACTTGTGCAACTGCCATTCAGCTATGGTTGAATTCACATGAAAAGTCATATCTTCAGATCAATGCTGTGCTAAGGTGGGCATTCCCTATGTGTCAATTTGTGAATCTTTCCTGACCTGCTCCCGAGTTACCATAGGCAGTGGGATGGGAAATCGTGTCTCACAGCTGCACCAAAGAATTCACACCTCAGTCAAAACAAAAAACATCCTAGCCAGTCGAAGTCAAGGCCATCTCCACTGAGACCCGCAACAGCCAGAGGGAGTGACTTCTACGACCCATGAAATTGCTTCATTGGAGAATGTGACAGGTGACACGCCTTGGGGGAGGGGGCAACAGGATCAGAGGCAAGGCATGAACTGAGTGAAGTCAGAGCTGACTTCACTTAGGTCATGTCGACATGGCACTCCTAATAAAAAACTGGATTTTTCTTGGCTTGAGGCTCCTGACTTTATTAGGGCATTGGTTGGAACCCTGACTCTACTATTCTATCATTTTGTGGTTAGTTCAGTGAAAGAAACCAGTCTTTACTGATCAATTTTAACTAATTTGCTATATCAGCTCATTATGCTTTGCTTTGCTGGTGTGAATTGCTTTGGAGTACAATCTAGTTCAAAACATAGGAGATAATACTTCAATGTACTTCAATTAATTTTGCACTGATTGCATATAACCACCACTGCACATTTGTTCTTCCTCTGTCTGAATTAAACAAACAAACAAAAAAATGGCTCCAAAGGCTTGAACTGATCTCAACATTTCATGATAATTTTTAAGTATGATAAGGATTTTTGTATTTTTATCAGTACACCCTGGAAGAGGAACAGTATTTTGGGCAAGATATTCATTTTTATTGCCGCCACTCTTCCCATCCATGAAATTTGAAGGTTCTTCCAGTTTTCTAAATCTTTCCCAATTTGCAGCATTAATTTATCATAATTAACTTTTTTGATTGAGGAACCTCTTGCTGTTAACCAAATCCCTAAGTACTTTATTCTCCTTGTTATCTGAATATCTGTAGTGTTCTCCAGTTCTATCTCTTGTTTTTTAGTAAGGTTTTTTGTTAGCAATTTAGATTTTTTTGTTAATTTTTAGACCTGCCACTATGCTAAATTCCTCTATTTTTTAAATCAATTTGGGGCCTGATTGTAGAGGTTCCTTGATTACAAAACCCAAATCATCTGCAAAGGCTTGCAATTTATGCTCTTCATTTTTTTGTTCCAGAGGGCATTTTAAGGTAAGAGTAGAAAAGATTGCAGATTGTATCAGAAATGAAGCTTTCCGTTGTCAACAAATATACAAAATGAGATAGCCATAGGTATGGGGTCATTTGCCAACAAAATATCTTTCTGAGAATGGTAATTACTATATAATTGTGTAAAACACATTTTTTCCCCTCGTGCTTGGTTTTGTTCTGTTAAAAGAAAGGACTATTCTGAGGAAGTTCTTGGGATGGTAAATAGGTGAAACTTATGGGTTAAAAATATATGCAATGTTTCAAAAAGAATTCATGATTTCAGTTCAGTCCTCGTGTACAGGGAAAAATAAAAATAAAAAAACATAATAGTATTTTAGTGAAAGCTGGCTCGGTATAGTGGTTAAGGCACCAATCTAAAAACCAGGAGACAGTGAGTTCTAGTCCTGCCATGCCTGAAGCCATCTTAGTGTCTTTGAGCCAGTCCCTCTCTCTCAGTCCTAGAAAGAAAGCATGGGCAAAACACTTCCAAAACTGCAGGAACTTGTCCAGGCAGTTAGTTATCAGTAGTCAAGACTAACTTGAAAGCACACACATACCAAAATAATAATAATAATACTCAGTAATGGCAAACTCACCTAAAGCATTTGCAAACTTCACAGACTGTTAAGTTTTGCTGATTGCATAGTAGTTCTGGATGAATTTACATAATATTCTATCTTTAGGCAGTCCAAAACTCTTCTGCTCACAATTCTGTATCAAGTAAGCAACAGGACTAATAACCCAGCATCATGAATGAGGAAACTTTCAAAAAAAAAAAAAAAATGAGAGGAAGTTGGGAAGAGATCATGTTTCCACTTCAAGACCAACAGTGACATCTAGTGGCTTCCATGCAATATTTCAGAGGTAAAGAATCTCTTCCTCTAATTGGTGGCTCAAAATATTGGCAATCTTTTTACAAAGCTAGAAGCCTCCCATTTTTTGCAGATTGTGGTTTGCTTCTGAGAACTGGGGCTCCTACATTTTTTATAGTTGCACAGAAAAAGGAAACACAGGACTCCTTCTCTGAATAACAACACAACCACACCAAGTACAATTCCTCCCAGTAAAGTGGTCAAAACTGCTTATTACACCTAAATATGCTCGTCTTCTTTAGTTGGCAACATTGATAATCTTACTTAGGAATAACCACAATTTCAATGCAGACATATACCCTGTTTTCCCCAAAATAGGACATCCCCTGATTATAAGCCCAATTGGGATTTTGAGTGCATCGCAATAAGGCCAAGCGCTTATTTCAGGGTTCAAAAAATATGAGACAGGATCTTATTTTCGGGAAAACACAATATTTTTAAAGGATTCTCCATTTTCCCAGAAAAAGAAAAGAAATAGGCTAAACACAAAACCAAACACATTCCCTAACATGGAGACGTTAGGAAATAGGAGGGCTAGGGGAAGAGATAAGCAGCAAGAGAAAGAGTAGAATCAGGGTGGAGCTGACATTTTCTTGAAATCATTTCTTAGCTATTTTTCACCCAGAGCTCTCAAAGCAGCTGAAAAAAATATAAAATAATTAAATTACATCAGATTCAAGTATGAAATAACTACAAAGTATATTGTGGGTGTCAAACTCGCCACCTCATGTGGCGGCCATGTGACGTTTCACAATGTTTTCCCCATTCACAGAGCTGGGATGAGCATGGCCTTCATGTGACGCAACCGGCCCGCAGGCCGCCAGCTTGACACCCCTGCAGTAAATGATTAATCTTTGCTACAATTCCATCTTCTCATCCTTACAATTCTGCATCATGGAAGAATGTCACCATGACATAAATGGCTCTTCTGTTGATTAGATCTAGTCAAGTGGCACCACTTGAACATCATCGGCATTGACAAAATCACCATCAGTCAATTGCAAAGGGCAGCTTTACTTAGAACATCTTGTGATATCTCAGGTCCTTTGGAAGGACTGAATAGGCAGACAAAACTGCCAAATCCTGTTTAAACATTTGGTTGACTATGTAGCAAACCATAATAATTTATTAAATGTATATACTGCTTGACTCCTAGTGGCCCAAATGTCATACTGAAAATGCTCAAGAGATATTAAAATGATACTAAAAAGATATTAAAACTAGCTGTAAATGGCAACTTAGAATGTATGTATATTCTATTCCTTTCTTAACTGAATTATAACTAGACCAGAGTTCCTCAACCTTTCCAGCTTTGCGGCCTGGTGTGGGAGGGGAGAGGGGATGGTTCCATGCGAGCGGCAGGCAAGTGCAGTCAGCTCCATTTCCATGAGCAGTGGGCATACACGCCTGCCACTCGTGCAAATGGAACACATGCTTATGTGCTTGCTCATTGCTCACACAAGTGGGGATTCACATGCATGTGTGCGTTCACCTGCTACTTCTGTGTCCCAGTCCCAAGTGGCTCAAGGCTCAGTAGTCAGTTGTGGCCTAGGGGTTGGGGATCCTTAAACTGGACAACCTTTAGAAAGAGTATTGACTGAGAATTTATTGACTTCAAATAATCTTAGCAAATGCTGCACAATTCCAGACTGTGATAATATGGACCTAAAATATGGGTCATAATGAATAAAACTGAGCTCCTTTATAGGAATTACTTAGATAAGGTATTTTTTGGACTATGAAACGCAGTGGAGCATAAGATGCACCTTAGTTTTTGGGGAGGAAAGTAAGAAAAAAGCTGATTGGGGGTAGATCGGCCTCCCAGAATACCTCCCATCATCCGTCCCCAGAGGTGAACTTTAGCAACAGGTTCGTTGGTTGTGAGCTCTGCGGCTTGCTTTTTTTTCCAGCCTCTCAAACGGAGGTTCGAGAGTCTGAAAAAAGCCTCTGAAACCTCCATTTGGGAGGCTTTTTTTCCAGACCCTCAAACAGAGGTTTGAGAGGCTTTTTTTTAGCCTCTGAAACCTCTGCTTCAGAGGCTGGGCAGGGCTACATTTGGTGTATAAGACACACACAAATTTTCACCCTCTTTTAGGGGGAAAAAAGGTGTGTCTTATATTCCAAAAAGTACGGCAGATTTCTCCCTTCAAGAAGTAGAAAGATTCTCCCTTGGAGGGGGAGTTCCAACCTGAAGTCCCCCTTCACGTCTACAAGCCACCTGCCTGTCTGAAATCTAGAGGTTCCAGCAAAAGGAGGAAAAATCGGTAAGTCCACTGTAGCACTACCAGATTCAAATCCTTGCTATTACTAAGCCATTTGAAGAAGAGAAAAATGTACACTGCTACTATGTTTCCAGGGATGAGGCAGGAAAAATTCCTGGTTAATATACCAAACCTTCCAAGAGACTTAGTTTCATAAGTACTATTGCCTTTCCCTTATTATAGTGAGTCTCTGTATGAATGATATATAGAGCTCAAGGAAGTGATATGAGCTCTACCTTTCACTGACTTGATTCCTGACTCTCCTGGCTAGTTAAAAAAAGGAGGGAACTAGTAGTTGGATGCAAGCAGTAGTTTTAACTCACTTATTGATAATTAAGGAGGTTCCAGCTGTCTTGAAGAGGTGCTGGCCTACCCAGTCCTCAAGTGGCCTTCCATAGATCCAACAGTAACAGACACCAGTACATCCAACCTCCCTTTTGGGAAAGATTGTGGCAACAGTGATGGGCAACAATTAGAAACATTCTGAACCAAACAAATTATTTGGAGATTTGGCAGTCAGGATTCAAGGCAGGTTATGGGATGGAACAGAAATTGCATTGGTTGCTCTCACTAATGACTTGTGGGTGCAATATGGGATGGTGGGAAGACCATCCTTCTTGTCCTGTTAGATGTCTTGGTGGCCTGTCGTATTGTTGATGATAATATCCTTCTGGGTTTTATTTAATTTATTGAGTTGTTCTTCTATTATGATTATATACACTCCCAAGCAGCTCTAGAAAGAATTGGTTTATAGATCTTAGGAGTAAATATTTGGTGTTGAGGGGGAGGGAGTTTTGTGTGAAAAGAATATCTGTGTGGCATGTGCTCTTAAAACATGTGCAATTCTCAGGGCCAAAAATGTCACTCACCAATGAATTGTAGAAAGGAATGTCCAGAATTGAGATAATAAAACTTGTATATTAGAGCTGCAAAAAAACACTTGTCCTTTAGCTGGCAGTGAAGAGATAATAAAAATTCCAACTCCTTGCTGCCATCTAGTAATCTGAAATATTTTTGCAGCCTATATATACTGTAGAAGCTCTACTTCATATGGTAAATGTAAAAATCTATACTGATAACTTCAACTGCATTGTGGCAATCTTAGTATGAACTGATATTTACAGAGTTTAATGTTGGTTTTACATTAAGAATTTCTCCCTGTACATTTTCAAAGTTTGATATAATAATATCAATAATGATGGGAGTATTTTAGTCAAGGTCAGAATGTACCAGCAAAATGGTTTTTGTACAGCTTGCAACAATAATCAAGCAAGTGTACATTGACAACATTTAAATGCATGCCTTTTCTTCTCTCTGTGATTTGCTTTCATTACCTCCAAAACGATCTTTCGAATCCTTCTCATTTTGTCTCTTAGTGCACTCTCTTTCCTCCAGCATCCTGCAACCGAATACTTAGGCTAAAGAAAGTAAATTGTTGGTTTCTTTTCCTCTGATAAAAGATGCTTGTAACAAGTATTGGATTTTAGAAAGGGACAGGATGTTATGAGGAAGATTAAAAATGGAGTGGGATTCCATCCTCCACAAATTATTTTTCTGTCCTTATTCTCTTCAAAAGTGAGGCTACCAGTAGCAATTGAACCCTCTATTTAATGTTCTATGTCCAGAACCTTCATCATCATTTAAACTGTCTACAGAATCTGAACTGATTTCATAAAAATTTCTCCTCCCACCTCTTGCTTTAACTAGTTTATTTTCTTCATTAATTCATTCAATCATTTACAATTCTGGCCAGCTCATGCCCATTTAAAAGATAGATAGATAGATAGATAGATAGATTGATAGATAGATAGATAGATAACATTACATTTATTTATTGATTAGCCCTTGGGCCATATCAAAGTGCAGAGCTCCAGAAGCAAATTATTACTAAAATTTGGTAAAAGAAATTTAAAATGAAATTGGAATAAAATACAATTTAAAATGAAATTGGAATAAAATACAGTCTAAAATGAAATTGGAATAAAATACAATAATTTAAGAGATAAAATATGATAAAATTATATTTCGGTGTCACCCCTACAATCTACCCTAATCAGTCCCACATATGCAGATCTCAACTAACCATTTTTGCTTAAGGACTGTGCTGTGTTAAATGTTAGTTTCAGATTCTGGCCATACATAAGGTAAGTTGTTTTGATATGGGGATCATATAATAACAATTTAACTCAAGATACATAAGATGGTGTTTTCCACCATTCTGGACCAAGCCATCAGTGTCCGTCAAAAAACCAGAAGGGTTGGGGCATCCAAATCTTAGGGATGTGGTGCTATTATAGACAGTATCTTCCTGAATCTCTTTAAGATGATGCTGTTTAATTGAAAGGACCCAGACCATGCCCAATCTTTCTCATCACATAGGTAGGCAGAAATAGTTGGAGAAGACTGACTCATTAAATAAACCAAAGATGAAAGCAAACAAAATGCAGATCGTAAAACCCAATGTCTGATTACAAAAACTTATGATGGATCCTTCACAATTGAGTTCCATTGCACATAATTGCACATTCATTTAGGGGAATGAATAAATCCCCCGCCCCATTTGTCCCAGTTTTGTAACTCCATCCCCCAAAATTCCTAAAGTTGGAAGAGGCAACTGAGGCCACCTTGTCCACCTTGTCCAACCCACCTTGTCCAACCCAACCTTGTCCAACACTTTGATACAGGAATCCAAATCAGAACATCCTGGACAAATGGCTCTCTCGCTATCATTTGAACACATCCAATGAACAGCAGTTCACCATCTCTCTTGGTAACTGGACTTTATCCAATTGCTCTTATGTAGTGGATTTTTTTAAAAAAACATTCAGATGAAATCTGCCTTTTAGTAACTTAAATCCCTCATTTAATGTTTCGCATTCTGGAATGAGAAACAACAAATAGGTCTCAGTGCTCTTCTGATAAAAAAATATTAAGAAGTCTAATTTATTCTGGAAATAATCTTAGCACACACACAAGCACACATGCCTCCTGTAATTGCTTCCCCAAGGACAAGCACATACAACTCCTTCAATATTTCTTCATAATGCTAATATTCAAGTATCCTGAATATTCTTGCTGTCCTTCTCTGAATCCTTTCCCTGAATTCTCTTTAAAGAATTATGTTTAGAGCTGGAAAGAATATTCGGAGTGGGATCAGATCAGTGCAAAATAAAGTGAAATAATTCCTTCCATGGTCTAGAAATTATATTGTGGGATTGATGCTGCCCAAAACTGCACTGATGCTTTTTGTGGTCACATTGTATCGCTGACTAATATTCTGTTTCTAATTTAAAAACCAAATTCTTTTTTTATATATATGTACCCTAAAAAGATTGAAATCTTTCATCCATTACTTGCACATATTTTTGATATTTTTACCCCCTAAATGAAAAGCTTTGCATTTGTTTTTATTAAATTTCATGTTGTTATTTCGACAAGTATAACTTATCAAAATCATTTAGAATTTTATTTCCGTGTTCTAGGGCAATGGTGTCAAACTCAAGGCCCGGGGGCCAGATCCAGCCCACAAGATGCTTAGATCTGTCCCACAGGGCCGCCCTGGAAACAGCAAAGGACCGGCCCGTGGTGCCTCTGCCAGTGAATTCAGGAGGGCCGCCCGCAGCTCTCCTGAGCTCTGTTTTCACTGGCAGAGGGTTGCAGGAGGCCATCACAGCTGAAAACGGAGCTCAGGACCCTGTTTTCGCTGGCAGAACACTTGGGACACCACAGGCACCCCCGACATGAGTGATGTCGAGCTGGCCATGCCCACCTGGCCAGGCGTCCCCCAAGGTCAAACACAACCCTGATGCGGCCCTCAATGAAATCAACTTTGACACCCCTTTTCTAGGGTGTTTGCCACTCCATCAAACTGTGTGTCATCTACATATGTGATAACCATTTCCTCCACCTCCTCATTCAACTCATTGATAGGAACACTGAAGAGCAGACTAAACCTAACGGCAACCCGCTCAGTGTCTCTCTCTAGTTTGTTGAAAAACCATTGATTTTCAAGCCAGCTATGAGTTAACTTAATTGTCGTGCTACTTGGCCTACATTCAAGTAGCTTAATAATTAAAATGTCATGGGGGTACCTTGTCCAGAGCTTTCCTGTGGTTTACTAGAATCTTCCCAGATATCCATGGCAGGGTGACTGGTTTATGGTTTCTTGGATTCTACTTTTTCTTTTTTTGGAAGGGATGGTCAAAATTTGCTTTCCTACAATCATTTAATAATCCCAGTTCTCCGGGATCTCTCAGAGCTAATACAGATAGTCCTCGACTTACAACAGTTCACTTAGTGACCATTTGAAGTTACAACGGCACTGAAAAAAAGTGACCTATGACAATTTTTCACATTTATGACCGTTACAGCATCCCCACGGTCACGTGATTCAGATGCTTGACAACTGACTCATATTTATGACGGTTGCAGTGCCCAGGGGGATGTGATCACCTTTTGGGTCCTTCTAACAAGGAAAGCCATTGGGGAAGCCAGATTAGTAACAACCATGTTCCTAATTTAACAACTGCAGTGATTCGTTGAAAGGTGGCAAGAAAAGTCGTAAAATGGGGCAAGATTCCCTTAACAAATTTCTCACTTAGCAACAGAAATTTTGGGCTCAATTGTAGTTGTACGATGACACTACCTGTACTTAAAAGTCCAGGGATTTTATTCATGATACCTAGTATAATGTTTATACTTTTCTCGGTCGCTCTTAACAGATGCGATAGATTCTGTGAATGTTATATTATTGAAAAGCATTCCAGAGGCAGTTTCTTCTGGAAGATAGCTTCAAATGAGTGTTGCCACCACCACCACCACCATACACACAAACATGCAGCAGAACAAAGCTGGCAGGAATAAGGAACAGAAAAGGAACCTGAGATCCAGCATCTCTCACAGAAAATCACAACGATGCACGGGGACATCATGATGCAAATCCCACTCTTACATATTTGTGACCCAATGTCTGCTTCAAGTACAGAAGTTTGCATCATGATATTCACAGTATCCCTTGCATTTCCTTCCCCCGCAGACATTCATGCTTAAAACACCAAGTAGACCTATTTCCGTCAAGAATTAAATATATACCTGTGTGTATGTGTGTGTATATATGTGTGTGTGTATGTGTGTGTGTGTGTGTGTGTATGGTATATATAGGTGTTTGTGTGTGTATGTGTATGTGTATATGTATATACACATAAAGACCTATGAAAAGAAAAGGAAACAAATATTGTACCTTTACAGGGAGGATACATGGGATGAAGTTGTGGCTAATTGATGAGGGTTTATAAGCCTGAAATAGATCTATCTTAGTCTCTTTAGTCTCCCAATGGGCAGCAGGGAGCTTGCTGGCTGCTGGAGAAAAAAAGCCTAGAAACTATGGATTGGGATTTCACTGAACTAGGGCTGCAAAAAAATCTTGGTTTATGTAGGAAGAACCTGGCTAAAGAGAAATACACATAAAGGCCTATGAAAAGAAAAGAAAACATATATATATGTCGGGGATGAAATGCTCCCAGATCGGACTGGATCGCCTGATCCAGTAGTGATTTTTCCCTGTGGTTCAGCTATCTGGTAGCGATAGCCGCCCAGGTGTCATTACTTCCTGGTTTTAACCAGGAAGTAATGTTTTTTTTAATTTCTGCGCATGTGCAGAAGGCTTTGCGCATGCACAGAAGGAGCATGCATTTCCGAACTGGTAAGGAAGGTAAGTAGATTTCACCCCAATATATGCGTGTGTGTATGTGTATAAGGTATGCGTGCATACCTTCTGCTCATGCGCAGAAGGTAAAAATAATACTTCTGGTTAAAACTAGGAAGTAATGACTCCCAGGCGGCGATCGCTACCAGATCGCCAAACCACAGGGAAAAATCGCTACCGGGTCCGATCCGGGAGCATTTCACCCGATATATATGTGTTTATGTGTACACACCAGTGGTGGGTTCCTCCCGGTTTGGCCCGGTTCCACCGAGCCGGTAGCTGATGATATGACGTCACTGAACCGGTTCTGCCTGAAATAAGTCTATGAAAAGGGCTGAAACAAGTCTATGAAGCACTTTGAGGAATGACTTCTGCCTTTTCATTCCCCTCCCTTTGGTCTGCTTTTGTAGTTGTACTAAGAATTGCACCACATAAAGTTAAGCCAAAGACTTCCCAGAACAAGAGTTTGATGCATAATATAATAGAAGTAACAGGGGGAAAAATAGCATTATATATGCATGATTAAAAGAATGAACATATGGCTTCCTGATCAACGTATAGCATATTTGGGACGTACTGTATTTATTTACAGTTTTATAGCCTGAGTTACAATTCTTGACTTACAACTATTTGTTTAGTGACAGTTACAATGGCACTGAAAAAAGTGAGTTGTGACTATTTTCACACTCACATTGCCATGGTCATACAATCAAAATTCAGATGCTTGGCAAACTGGTTCATATTTATGACAGTTGCAATGTGCCAGGAGATGACTGTTTGGGATCCAGTAGAGTGGGAAAGCAAGCCTAAGGTTTACAGCAGACGTGTCAAGCACGCAGCCCACCGGTCAGATCCGGCCCGCGATAGGCTGCAGAGTCGGCCTGCAAGGCCATCCCGGAGATGGCGAGGGACCCATCCCTGCTGCCCTGGGCATGGCCACAGCCACCCAGTCAGCCATGATAATCAGGCCATGCCCCACCCCCAAGGGCAAACAAACTCTGTTGCAGCCCACAACGGGATTGAGTTTGATACCCCTGGCCTACAGGAATCCTTAGGAATGGAAAGCGGAACATGGGCATGGGCCTCTGATAGGCCTCCCAGGGCCTTCTCCAACCTGAGGCACTTCGTGCTCTGCTTAAACACACTGGGGGAGCAGGCGTGGGAGATCATTAATTAAGGCGATTGCATGGTTGCCTCACTTAACAACCTTCCTGGCTTGCAACCAAAATAGAAAGGCTCCATTTCAGTCATCAATCGAAGATTGCCTATAATTCAGAGCAGGAAATGGAGCCAAGTATGAAGGCCTGGTCAACTTTGGAGAAGTGAAGTTTGAGGCATTTAACTTTTCGTCCTATGGATTCAACCAGTTCTACTCACACATATACACGTATCTTAATGGAATAAGGATTTAAAGCCAGGACACTGCTGACTAAATTCTGATTTAAGTTATCAGCAAATGGCAGCATTTTATATAAATCCTCCAATGAATTTGATTGCGGCGACATCCTAGTTATTTCTGGCTGCAGCCAGTGATTGTAAAGGAGGTTTAATTCCATTGATTTTAAAGAGAAATGGGTGTATCCCAATGGTGTCATTAGGGTTTCCTTCCAAGTAAATCTGCATCAAAAGCTGTGGCAGATTTTTTTTAACGTGCTTATTTTGCTTGGATCACACTCAGTAATGTACACAAATCAAAGCGTTTAATGGGATGATTCTCTGTATGTTATTGCATGGAGTTGAAAATTATTAAGTAACGAAGAGCATCTCAATAGTTCCAAGTCTTTGGTACTGGCATCAGACACTGCAAATGGTAGCAGTAGATCTGGAATAGTAGCAAAAGAGAATGCAATATGTCAGAATGTTGCCATTTCATCACCTATTTCAGTGGTCTCCAACCTTTCCGGTTCAATGGACCAACAGATGCAGTGGTGGGCATGAGGGGGCAGGGAGAAGGGCTGGTTTCGCGCGCATGCATCACTTTCACAAATGCAGCTTCGTGCACGCATGCATGCTACTGCCCACTTCTGCAGCCCAGTTCCAAATGGGCTGCGGACCAGCATCCAGTCACAGACCGGGGGTTGGGGACCCTTGACCTATTTGATTTTCTTCTTCTGTACTCAAGTGTAAATAAACCACATTTGAATGAATGGAATTCTTTAGCTATGCATAAATCAACATAGGTTTGTTCTCAAAGTCCAATGTTCTGCATTAATTTTCCCCAAGTACGGTTGTGTCTTCCAAATGTACGAGAGCTATATAACTCCTGAATCTCCAGCTGAGAATGTTTTCTCAAATTAAAATCCTGCTTTGGACTCCAATTTTTCTTTTTTGACTGTCTCCTTGGCTTCAGCTCTTCTTCCTTCTTCTTCAAGGTCACTCTCAGAGCACATTACACTGACTTATTAGTCACTTATTTCCTCTTCTACTATTTTATTTGTTTATCTTGCTGGATGAAGGATTCTATGGACTAAAAAAAATAAGCACACACTTTTATGGCCTATGATTCAACTTAATGATGGCTTCCACCTAATTCGGATTTGGAAAACATTCTGCTTTCATCATCTAACATTGAAGAGGTCTCCGTAAGGTGCTATGTAGCTGACATATCACATTTCAGGATAGATATGGGGGAGTGATAAGCATAAATATAAAGCACTCCAAAATACTGGGCTATTTTTCCAGGAGGCCTACTAAAAGAGCAGAGAATTAATGCAATGTAGGCCTTTGAATGAAATATCTGAGCAGGTAATTGCAAAAATTAAAAGCCTTCCCAGTATAGCAATTCTGAACCTGTGAGAGAGTTGGGTTCTCTAGACTCTCAGTCACTATTAGCACTATTTCCCCTAAAAAGGGGAAAATTAATTACGGTAAAAGCAAGCAACATCTCTTTCAACTATCCTGCACTGCCATCTTGCGGACACCATTTGAATATTTTCCTTTTCAGAATCATCCGTCATCTGAAATGAAAATCCAAATGGCAGCCTTTCTTCGCTAATTAGCAATGAAGGCACAGTTTACCCGCGCAAGATTAGCATAATTGCCGAATCCACTTTAGGAAAGCAATAGATGCCAAAGTGTTACTGGGCATGTTGCACACTCCACATACACAATAATCGTAAAATAAAAATCATTACTTTGCTGCTCTCTTTTGAGAGAAACTCCAGAAGAGTCATATTAGATACTTTAAATGGAACAAAGAGGGTTGTACAAAACTAATTATGGCTTTGCAGAGTAGAGCTTGCTAGCAGGCACAGTAAATGCCCACTGCCCTGTGGCTTATTCAATCATATAGATGTGCTTTGCATGAACTATTTTGGATGCAGCTGATTATTTGCTAAGGCTGTGCTTTGATTCAGCAGATGAAGGCTGACTCTGGGACAGATTCAAGATTGACCTTTACCGGTCCAGTGCAAGAGAGCCTTTCCCTAGACATCTGCACACTTCGAAGAAAACAAGACAGGATGAAAACATGTGGAGTCTTGTTTGGGTGGGAAAAAGATTCTCTACCTTTTTTTTTCATGAGTCTTTTGGCTGAGGAATAGTTTCATGATGCAATAGCTTCTGAAGACATCATATATAATCCATTATGTGCCCTATTAAAAAACAACCCTTGCTGATTACATGACAATTTAATCTCCACTGAGCTAATACAAGATAGTTGTAGTGTGAGTAGAAGAAGGCTGGGTGAGTGGGGATGTATCTGTGTATGTGCTCTGGGTAAGTGTGGTGGGACAACAAGGAGCATTGGGATGAGTCTTCCCAATCAAGATTGGGGAGCTGTGACATACAATAGTTTACTTGGAGCTTCATCTCATTGGCTTAAACAGATATACTATGGAATGTTAAGGGACGCGGTGGCTCAGTGGCTAAAATGCTGAGCTTGTTGATCGAAAGGTTATCAGTGCAGCAGTTCGAATCCCTAATGCCACGCAATGGGGTGAGCTCTTGTTACTTGTCCCAGCTTCTGCCAACCTAGCCGTTTGAAAGCACATAAAAAAAATGCAAGTAGAAAAATAGGGACAACCTTTGGTGGGAAGGTAACAGCATTCCATGCATCTTTGGCATTTAGTCATGCCGGCCACATAACCACAGAGACATGTTCGGACAGCACTGACTCTTCAGCTTTGAAACGGAGATGAGCACCAACCCATAGAGTCAGGAACGAGTAGCACATATGTGCGAGGGGAACCTTTACCTTTACCTTATAGAATGTTAAATATGAGACTAAGCTCCTAAAAGACACATGTAAAATTAACGATGGGGAAAAAAATAATACTCCCAACTTCACTGATGATCCAGGATGGCCAATCCAATCCTCCGGCAGTAAGCAGATTGACTTCTTTAACTCTGGTATTGATCTGGAGGATTGCAGATCCAGAGATGTACTTCACCAGGTTTGAGAAGCCCTATAGGTTTGGATCCCTGTCTCTATGGAGTTGCACCATCTCCCAGCTCCAGAGGGTTTTGATGTTAAAAAGTAGAGGATGAGGTTTCCACGTGGCCAAAGACAGTGCATGGAAGCACATCAAAGCAAGGGGGTTGATGAAAATAAGAGACTTCTCGAGAGCAGAACTCAGCTGTAAAGACAGAATTTGGAAGACCATATTTTAAAAGTTTTCAACTGAGGTTTTCGAAGTCATTGAAATGGCGCTTTCAATCTGTGTAAAAAAGAGGTGTAACTGATACAGTTATTGTTATTCAACTGTTTTCCTGTTTTGATGACCTCAAAACGTGCTGTGTTCATCTCACTTTTTTTGGAACCCTTTGCTGTGCATTGACCTCAAATTCTTCTAAGATCCTACTTGACAGAAAACTCTGGCTTCTAAACAGCTAGCATGCTTCTGATTTTGGCTATACCCTAGACACCGTTCAAGGACAGGAGTTTTGGCCTGCACCCAGCAAAACACTTTAATGAATGGGACTACAGCTTCAATGCTGGATGTCCATTGCTGACCACAATGATGCCAATTTGATGAAACATGGTTTGTGATGTCATGATGCAAATTCTGCCCTTTTATTCATCACACAAAACAGAGGAAGAGATTGAGTCACAATGTTGTGGCAACTTTTCACACTTGACCCCCTCTTTCCTATTGCCATACGTAGAGAATCTCTGAAGACCCTTCAGTGCAGGGGTGAAATCCAGCAGGTTCTGACAGGTTCCGGAGAACCAGTAGTGGAAATTTTAAGCAGTTCAGAGAACCAGCAAATACCACCTCTGGCTGATCTCAGAGTGGGGTGGGAATGGAGATTTTGCAATATCCTTCCCCCAGGAGTGGGGAGGGAATGGGAATTTTGCAGCATCCTTCCCTGGAGTGGGATGGGAATGGAGATTTTGCAGTATCCTTCCCTGCCATGCCCACCAAGCCACGCCCACAGAACCAGTAGTAAAAAAAATGGATTTCACCACTGCTTCAGAGCAAAATATTGTTCCTCTTTCGTATGTTAAGAGAACTTGAGAGAGAGGGAAAATCACTCTGAATATCCATTTTTGATCAAGTGCAATATATAGCCCATGGACTTGAGCTGTCTTTTCAATAGTGAAGTACTTTGTTTATTCCAACAAACACACATACACAGACATACCAGAGTATCCATAAATGGAAACCAAGCAACTTTGGCCACAGATAGATGGCAGCATTATGCTACCATTTATAACACCTGTGGTCCAAGCACCAGATCTACTTTCTTTAGTTGTGCAATGCTTGGACTCTTCTTACCTTCATAAACAAAGAGAAAACACCTTTGCCTGTAATTCTTACAAGAAAGTCTGTCCCAGTCACATCCAGCAACTGACTTTCAGTAAAGCTGGTCTGTCTGATCATATCTCATGGCTTTCAGACTATGAAGTCTAATATCAATTGGTTCTCTGACACAGTGATTTCCTGAGACCCATGGCAGGCCTAGCTTTCAGAAAAGAAGGGGACCAGTTAATGAATGGGGAGCAAGGTATGGCTTCAGATGTCGACGAATCAGATCTCCCCACATCCTTATCCAGCATAGTCAAAAATGAGAATGATAGGAATTGCAGTCCACATCTGGATGGCAAGATATTGCTCACTTCTCAATTAACTCGAGACCAGGTTGTATCAATGCAGAGCATAGAATTTCTACGTTCAAAGATAGTGCATATGTCAGGGAGAAATAAATTCCATGTGAGAAGGGAATTTAATCTCTCACACAAGCTTCCAAGATACATTTGTACAGCAACTACAAAAAATAGAAATCCATTTATATATTTTATGTGATTACATTCCACTCTTGCAGACTAAAAGCTATTTTAATAGCAGAACCATGGTCTGCGTGGCCAATAGGGAGCTACCAACAGCAGATCCGCTCTTTCCTCCAGTAGTTTTCGAATTACTTTCTGAATTATTGGAATTGGGGGAAAGGCGTACAAAAGACCTTGAGGCCAATGAGATCTTAGAGCATCTTGACCGTCTGCTCCTGTTACTGGGAATCGAGTAAAGAACCTCGGCAGCTGTGTGTTCTGTGCCGTCGCAAAAAGGTCCACCACTGGTTTTCCGAACCTGTGAGATATCTCTCTGAATAGACTGGGATGAAGCATCCACTCCAACTGATCTATTTTTCCCTGGCTGAGCCAGTCTGCCTGCAGATTAATGTCTCCTGATATATGTTCTGCCTGTAATGACAGGAGATGTTTCTCTGCCCAAGACATCAGGCGGTCCGTCTCGTCCATCAGAGCTTTTGATTTTGTGTCTCCCTGGCGATTCAAATGCGCCTTCATGGCCATGTTGTCCGTTAAAATTAGAACATGTTTGTTGGCTAGGTGCAGTTGGAAATGAACTAACGCCAGGTGTACTGCGCACAACTCCAACCAGTTGATGGGGTGTTTTTTCTCTAACGGTGACCAAATCCCCTGTGCCAGAAGAGAATTCAGATGGGCTCCCCAACCATAAAGGCTGGCATCTGTTGTTAAAGTTACACTTTGTGGTTGAAGGAAAAGTGATCCCTCCTGAATTGCCGAAGTTAGCCACCAGCGGAGAGATAGTCTCACTCGTGGTGTTAGCACCACTTTGCATAAGGAATCTGCTTCTTTGTTCCTTTGAAAGGGTAGCAGAAACCACTGCAGCTGTCGGGAGTTGGTATCAAGCCCAGGGTACTATTGCAATTGATGATATTAACTTGCCTAGAAGTTGAGACAATGTCAGCAGACTGGTTTTCCTTTGTGACAGTATTTGAATAACAAGATCTTTGATAATGTTCTGCCTGTCCGGAAACAGGTAAACTAGGCCCAGTGCTGAATCTATGATGGCACCCAGGTGCAATATGCGTGTTGTTGGAGATAATTAACTTTTGTCCACATTGATTGTGAGCCCATGAGCTTGTAAGGATTGGATTACTAGCTGTCTGTCTCGACATGCCTGGTCTTCTGATGTCGACAGTATCAGAATATCGTCCACGTAACATACTAGACGTATGGGAATGGATCTGAGAGAGGCCGCCACCACCGCAAGTAACTTCGTAAATGTTCGCGGGGCAGATGATAGGCCAAATGGCATTGCCTTGTACTGAAAATGCCTGTCTGCATAGGCAAACTTGAGATATTGTCTGTACATTGAATGAATGGGCACGTGTAAGTACGCCTCCTTGAGGTCTATAGATTGCATGAGGTCGCCTTGTCTGATGAATCCTAGTAGTGACTTGAGCGAATGCATTTTGAATCGTCTGTATAATACGTTGTCATTCAATTGCCTCAGATTCAGTATTCCCCTCTAACCCCTGGAGTTCTTTGGCACCAGAAAAAAGATGGAATAAAAGCCGGTTCGAATTTGATCTTCTGGAACCGGCCCGATGCCCTTGATTTGTATTAGCTGCTGGATCTCAAGATCCATCAGTTCCCGTTGAGACAGATGACTGGACCATGTGCATTGGAGGAATCTGGCCGATGGGGGTGAGGTAAATTCCAAGGTGAGGCCACTGGTTACTGTACGTAAAATCCATGCGTCTGTCGTAGACTCTTCCCATCGGTGACAGAAAAGTTGAAGTTTGCCCCCAATGGGAAGGGAAGACGTCGAGTCACTTGCCTCTACGCGATTGACGTGACATGGCTCCTCGGAAAGGTCGCTTGAATGAGGATTGACGTCCGCCTCTTCCACGAAAGGAATTCCTATTAGACGAGTACGAGTAGGAATAGGGTTGCTGGTTACCACGTTGTGTGAAAACTTTTGAATAACCCTGATCATATCGAAAGGACTGCCTCTGATATGGGGAAAATCTGCAGTCAGGTCTCCTATACAAGGAAGGCAAGACCTTTTTATTATCCCTGCCTTCTACAAGAACTTGTTCCAGAGACTTCCCGAATAGAGAACGACCTTTGTAAGGAGCTGATGTGGGTCTCCATTTTGACTTTGAATCCGCCCTCCAATGGCGTAACCAAAGGAGTCTATGCGATGTAATTGATGATGCAAGGGCCCTAGAAGCGAATTTGGCTGCATCTAATGAAGCATCTGCTGAATATTCTGCTGCTGCAATGAGTTTTGACACGTCTTGCTGAAGTCTAGCTTCCTCAGGTGGTAACCTGTCCCGTAGTTGACAAAGCCAGATGAGTGAGGCCCGGTTAAAAAATGATGCCAAAGTCGCTGCCCTGATGGCCCATGCAGCTGCTTGATGAGTCTTGCGACATGTCATTTCAGCTCGTTTATCTTCTACTTTGAGACCTTCTCCAACCTCGCTGACCAAGACAGAAGATGAGGTGAGAGTTGCCATCGGTTCATCTACGGATGGTAACTGGAGTAACTCATCCAACTCAGGAGCTAAGCAATACAATTTCCTATCGAAACTGTTGGGGCCTAATGCTGATCCCGGATCTTCCCATGGTTTTTGTATAACTTGCGAGAAGAGGTCTGGACATGGTACAAAACCCAGATCAGACTTGGGTATCTTGAATAGGTTATCATTGGGGTTAAGTTGAGAACTAGAATTGGATGTCTTTTCTCGATTAAGACCCATATTCATAGCTACCTTTGCTTTGTGAAGTAACGACTTAAATAAGGCTGGTTTGAAAAGACCTTGAAATGCTGGCTTTTCTGAAGCCATTTCTTCGTCATCATCTGAAAGATCAAATTCCTCTAAATAGTCAGCTTCCTCCCCTTGACTAAAGTACTGTACAGATTGTTGGTGGGGTAGTGGAGATGGCTGATACTGATTGCTGGAGGATACACCAGACTGACAAGGATAACCGGTTTGTTGTAAACCAGCTTGGAAAATATGAGAAATCGCTTGCGAGACCAATGCTCGGAAATCTAATATCTGACTCCCACTTGAACCTTCTTCTCCCCTAAGCCCAGCAGCTGTTGGGGTGAATGTGGCCTCGGGAATACCGTGAATCATCTGATTGATGATAGGAAAATGACCTGAGCACATAGGTCCTTGAGGAGCGAGTCCCCTTGAAACATCAATCATACCCTGACCTTGTGGGTCACTAACCATAGTGTCTTGTGGCCACACTTCTGTAACTTCCTCATTGTTATGAGGGATAACATCTTTAGATTGTTGCGGAACAACTACTTCAGAAGTAGATGTATTAGGTGCCAATTGCGCTGCGTGCTGGGCCTTATCAAATTGGCACTCTAGGGCTTTATGCCTACGCTTCTCTACCTTATTCGCCCCTTTGAGATTATCACCTGATGCCATGTTGGTGATTTGACATGGCATTGCCACATCTTTGGCCTTAGCTCGTTTGTGCCTTAAAGGCTTGGGCGAAGGTACTCTGGGAGGAGTAGTGATCTGTTCCAGGTCAGAAGATAAGTCCTCATCCGCCATATTTAATAGAATTAATCAGTATAATAAATATAATTATTTTTTTTATAAAATTAAACAAATCAAGCAACAACAATTAATTCTTAAAATAATGTTAAATATAAAATTCACTTCCCTGAGACAAAAATCTTCGATGCCATATATAAATATCTTTCAGCTGATAAGAGAATATCCTCCCTTAGGAGGTGACAAAATGGTGGACGGAAACTGCCTCTTCAAAATGGCGTCACTGTCAATTCTCAGTTTCAGCAACCGTCATCCAGACAATTTAAAACGATGAGGACTCGAGACAAACGATTTTGGTGGTCACTGTCAGATACATATAAAATAACAATGCGTCTTCGCAGCTGCTTTAAATGAGCCAAAAACGGCGGAATTTCAAATGGCTGAAATGAGGTTTGCTCTTTAAACTAAAAATCAGGTAATTCATTAGTCAACGCAAACAAGCCATTACTGACCTAGTTTGCCTAACCCAGGCAGGGACTTCAAAAATATCTTCATAATTAGCCGACTCTCAAGGTCGGCAATTCTGCTGACAAATAAGAAATTTTGTTCCTCAGGAGTCTGACAAGCAATTGCAGGAACTCCTGTGCCACGACAATGAATAAGGGCTGTGATGGTGCAGGCGATTATCCCAGCGCGCCAGTTAACCAGCTCTGACACTGCGGCAGATAAACTGTCAAAAACGGCGTCCAAACCAAAGCGGAGCGCTGCTGACGAAATGGCAATGCGGCGGGGCGCCCTGGATCGCCAGAAATATCGTCAACTTAAATTCCGTACTCAGTGAAATATCACTACTCGCAGCCCTCTAAATTTATTTAAAAACTGCCAAATTCAAATATCCTATTATGTGAAATTCGCTAGATACTAAGCACTCCAGTCCTACCACATCGACTGAGTGAAAAAGACTGGGCATGTGCAGATGGTGGGGGTGGAACCATACTGCAGAGAGAGACAGGGGAATCATTTGACAAGCACTCAGTGGAACCAATCGAAGAGAAGATTAACCAAGAGTGAGGAATGTCGGCACAACGATCCATGAAAATTGGTTTTGCCATGTTCAAAATAATGTATATGTGGTATATATCAAATAACGTTTGAAGATTCCTGGCATGTACCTACATTCTTACCAATACCCTGCAAAACAATCAAATAAAATTACAGAACAATTCTTAAGTGTGAGCATGGTGGGAAGAGGCAATAAAACTGGAATTCCCTTATCTCTTGCAGAGTCTGGATACAAATAGTCCTTAATTTACAACAGTTCATTTAGTGACTGTTCAAAGTTACAACGGCCATGAAAAAAGTGATTTATGATCATTTTTCACAATTACGACCTTTGAAGAATCCCGATGATCAAGTGATCAAAATTAGCCAATGGTCTCATGTTTTTGGCGTTTGCTATGTCCCAGGGTCATGGGATCCTCTTTTGCAACCTTCGGACAAAGTCAATGGGGAAGCCAGATTCACTTAACAACCAGGTTACTAACTTAGCAACTGCAGTGATTCACTTAACAACTGTGGCACAAAAGTTCATAAAATGAGGCAAAACTCACATGACAAATGTCTCACTTAAATGACAGAAATGTTGGGCTCAATTGTGGTCATAAGTCGGGGACTACTTGCAGTTTGTGTTGAAGGCAAAGAACCCAAGATGTTCTTTGTCATTGTCAAATATTTTTTATCATGATGATATCTATATTCCCTCCCATTGATACTTACTTAGAATAAGAAATCAATTGGATGCAGTGGGATCTGCACAGAAAACACACATAAACTTGTGCTATAGGGAACAGGTTTCATCAATCTGCCAAAAAAAGTAAAAACCATAGAACATTTTTCGGTGGGCAGGGTGAGAGAACCCAGCTCACAAGGTTGAAGGTGTTTAGATCTACATTTTCCTTTGGGCAAAAAAGTTGATTAAAATGATACATTACAGATCAGTGGTGGGTTTCAAAAATTTTTACTACCCGTTCTGTGGGTGTGGCTTCGTGGGCATGGCATGGTTTGGTGGGCATGGCAGGGGAAGGTTACTGCAAAATCTCCATTTCCTCCTGATCAGCTGGGACTCGGGAGGCAGAGAATAGATGGGGGTGGGGCCAGTCAGAGGTGGTATTTACCGGTTCTCCAGAACTGGTCAGAACCTGTTGAAACCCACCTCTGTTACAGATGCACATTCAATTATCAATAGAATGGAGTTGAAGGAACAGGGAAAAAAATGCTTTTCCCCAACTCTCTTCTCACTTGATTCTTAAAGAACTGACAACAAAGAGCAGTCTAGTGAAACTAAGTGACAGAATGTTCAGGGCAGACAAAAGAAATCTTTCTTTCACAAAAAAACACTATTAACATAGGTAATTCACTACAGCTACATTATTAACACCACGGGAAACCCAGAGAGAGAGAAAGAAGTGCTTTTTTTCTGATTAAATTATGATGATCCTGGACGGCACCTCCAACATGCCTACACTGGAGAAATGTTTTCAACAATTATAAAATAAAACCTACCTCTTTTTAGACCAGGGGTGTCAAACTCAAGGCCCAGGGGCCAGATCTGGCCCACGGAGTGCTTAGATCTGACCCACAGGGCCACCCTGCAAACAGTGAATGTCTGGCCCACGATGCCTCTTGCAGTGAAAATGGGCTTCCGATCTCCGTTTTTGGCTTTGACCGCCTCCTGCAACCCTCTGCCAGTGAAAACAGAGCTCGGGGGGCTCTGTTTTTGCTGGCAGAGGGTTGCAGGAGGCCGTCAAAACCAAAAAAAGGAAATTGGGAGCCCATTTTCACTGGCAGAGCACTTGGGCCACCAGAAGCACCCCCGACACAGGTGACGTTGAGCTGGCCATGCCCACCCCAGCCCCCCAAGGTCAAACACAACCCTGATGCGGCCCTCAATGAAATTGAGTTTGACATCCCTGCTTTAGACTATCGAAGCAGGAAGCAATATCCATCCACCAGAATCAAATGAGTGAATGAGAACACAAGAACCTGCTGAATCAACTCTTGCACCTCACTTGATTCTGGGAAATCCATGAAACAAGCACAAGGCATCTCCCACTCATGTTTCCAGCAAGGACAGTAAGCATTTTGGAGATCTACTTGCATACGCAGACAAGATACATGCTGTGGTAATATTCTCTCCCCCCATTCTCTCTCTCCCTTCCTCCCTCCCTCTCCCTCTCCCTCCCTCCCTCCCTCTCTCTCACACACACACCCTAACTAAATTAATAATGAATCAATAATGTTTATTTCCCATCCCCTGAGAAAACAAACATATATAACGTGATTGAACAAATTCCAGAGATTCTCAAATTTGTTGAGTGAGAAGCTGCTTATTCTAGCACTGGAACCACCAGCTTAAATAAGGAAAGCTAGGAACTCTAAATTCCTGGAAAACCAAGTGAAAAATGTTGAAGTTGCCATCTTATGCCTGCTATCAGGTAAGCCTCACTGAATTCAGTGGCAACCGGTACTAAGTTGGCATGCACTGAAGTATAAACTAAGCAGAAAACAGTCACAAACATTTATGCAGTACTCCTCTTGGTAAATTACAGACTTGTGAAGGGCCACAGCAAAGATAAAGACCATGGCAGTGAAAGGAAAATTAAATATCAAGGATGTCATTGATGAAATGGCTTCAAGTAACTGGTGGTTTCACTAACCATGCAACTCCAAATGAACTGGATTCCAACTATGCACTTTGGAAACGGGGGTTGTTCCTGCATGTTGTAAGAATGCTAGGCTGGGGAAGGTTCATGTAGATCAGGAGTGTTAAACTGATAGCCCATGGGCCAGATGCATCATGTACAGCCCATGCCCACCCCAGCTCTGCAAAAGGAAAAAACCATCATGATACATACTGTGACGGCAATGTGACGCCATGAGTTTGACACCCGTGATGTAGATTTTAGCAAACTGGGTCCTTGTGGTGAGTGTGCTTATGAAGTGGTGGACCTCAAGAGTTTTGTTCTGACCTGACTCCCAAACACGACAAGCCCTTTGTATTTAACGAAATGTTCCCTTTATTAAGAGCGCCAGCAGCCGCCCTCTCACAGCAGGCTAAAGAAGTCTCTAAGTCCTATGGAAAGTGACGCTTGCTCCCTTTTCCCCTGAAATGGCCCCAACACACCAGGAGTCTCTCTCTCTCCCCGCACACATTTGCAAATGAAGTCCTGGAAGGTCCTCTCGCTTTCTTCCAGCAACAGACACACACACACACACACACACAATCAGAAGGTGCTGCAGATTCCAAGAAGAATTCTGATAAGACAGGATTCAGGCTATCAGTGGCTGACCGGCAGAGAGATGAATAATTGTCTGCCACACCTTTTCATCTCTGCCCCCTGCCTTTTATCCCCAGAACTACGGTGGGGCTTTGCTAGCAGCGGTGGCTCTTCAGTCCCAAAGACCAGCCCATAGATTCCTGATGACCTCCTCTTCTCTGCCTTCCGCGCATCCACACGTCAGGCATTGATCCCAGCTGTTCCTCCTTTTCCTCATCAACCAACTCCAGACCTGAGGGCTATTGACTCTCCATTTGAGGGCTGATGGATGGCCCAGGCTCCACCTCTGTCTCTTATCTCTGACAGCTCCATTCTCACTTCCCCCTTGGAGCTTTCAGATTGCCTTGATGCTGGCCCTGACTCCCACACCACCGCCTCATCTGATTCGGCTGCCGGAGGGGCCAGCAGCCAACAGGCCACAACAAGTTTTTCTGCATAATACCTTCCAGTTTTATATAAAGTGCCACACAAAAAAGACTATTAAGAGTCTTTGGGACTTTTTCAGATAACATTTAATTCTCAGTCATTGAAGAATGCTCAACCAATGGTGGGTTGCCCCCGTTTGGACCGGTTCGCAAGAACTGGTAGTAAAACTGGCAGGAGGCCCCGCCCACCACCCCGGATGTCATCATCAGTGATCTGCGCATGCGCAGAAGCTTCTGCGAACCGGTAGTAAAGGTAAGTAGAACCCACTCCTGTGCTCAACATATATAAACAACAGATATGTGTTTACTGTGTATGTATGTGTGGATGTCTACTTCCCACATTTGTTTTGCACAAAAGAAAGACATGATAGCAGACAAACAATGACTCTTTCAGCATGACATGAGTGAGGTCATCATAGAATTATATTTTTGTGCCTCCCGGAAGGATATTAATAGATTTTCATAATTAAACAATACATTTGTAGATTCCTTGCATGACATTTTAGTTTGCCAGAATTCTATATTCCTTCATGACAGTGAATGAAGCTGAGGTGCTTGAGACTATTAGTCCCACTTTTTAAAAATGGAAAGAAATGCCTGATATGATTAGAAAATGGTATTAACATGAATTGCACATCTTAACTTTTTTTTCCCAATGGGGCCAGGCAATGCATTATTAGTTCCAAATCAGTATTCAATGCATTTTTGGCAAAACATTCAGCTTCACAGGAAACCATTTCATGCATTCTTTTCAGAAAAAAATAATAATACATATTTTGTTGTGCTTGCTTTTCTAATTTATACATTTTTATTTGCTGCTGGAGAACCACACCAGAGTGATTTTTAAAGTTTTTAATAATATGGAACAGATATTAGAAAAAATCACTGTCAATACATTGCTTTACGAGGTTTGTTAGACACTTATAATACACAAAATAGACTCATCAGCACCTACGTATCTCCTTGAAGGCAAGTCCCATGTTCTGAGCTGCGCTGCCTTCATTGGATTCCCCTAAATTTCTGTGAGGTGTGCTGGATCAAGAGTAACTGGGTCAAAGTAATTTATTGAGGGTGAGTGAATATGAAGCCAGGTGCTTTTGCTGGCTTTGCTGTTGCACTTACACTTTTCTTACTGCACTAGAGTAGTACTCCTAGTAGGTGTAGGCTTTGACTGCTAATGTATTGGATAACTGGCCAGAGCGATCTACTTCAGGTAACCTCTATAATTGATATAAAGCAAATGACAGCATCCCCAGCAGTAATCCAGTAGCATAGTTACTTGATTTAGAAACCAAGAACTGTTTGCAACCCTCTCTGAAGGGATTACTTAGATATAGTTTTCTTTGATATATGCATTGTGGCATTCCTTCTAACGTACAGTAATTTGAAACTTTGATTTATTTGTAACCTGTTTTATTATTATTACATAAATAACTCAAGGCAGGAACACATCCAATGCACCTTCCTCCTCCTATTTTTCTCACAACAACAACCCTGTGAGGTAAGCTGGGCTAAGAGAGAGTGACAGGCCCAAAGTCACCCAGCTGGCTCTCATGACTAAGGTGGGACCTGAACTCACAGTCTCCCACTTTTTAGCTTGGTGTTTTAACCATTAAACCAAACTGGCTGTATTATTCTATATAAATAAAAATGTAAATGTCTGTT
Source organism: Arizona elegans (assembly GCA_022577455.1). Classification (NCBI taxonomy): domain Eukaryota; kingdom Metazoa; phylum Chordata; class Lepidosauria; order Squamata; family Colubridae; genus Arizona; species Arizona elegans. Next base: position 14,924,002 of record JAKOOJ010000003.1, read on the forward strand.
TGTACATAACCGCACATCTCCGAAAGTTCTTTACCGATTGCTTTCAAATTTTGACACAATGTTGCATTCGACTACGGGCATGTTTTTATATACCTATATTATATACATGTCACACCTGTGACAGGTAAAAACATGAAAAACATTGGAAAACATTGAAAGACATTTTCAAACATTGAAAAACAGCGCCACCTGCTGGACATAAAACCAACACACCAACATTTTACCACATGAATTTTGAAAATTAAATCACAAATTTTTCACTAGGTATAATTCCAAAATATATCAACAAAAAAATATCAGCAGTCCAGATACAGAAGACTCAGGTAGCACATACATTTTCATGTTTAAAAATGCGATAAAAATTGTTGCTCTGTTCTCTGAGGAAACATACTACACCACAGCTGCAGTTGTGTTTTTACTGAATGAAATGTCTAAAAATGGGCATTTGCACATATATACCTGAAATAGGAAGCACAGATGAAGGGAATTTTGGGGAAAAGCAGACTGGTTATGAAATGTCACTCCATCAATAATTTCCAGATTTGTTTCTTAGTAACAAATCTTGGCAATGTCATGAAAAAAAATGAACATTTTACCACATGAATTTTGAAAATTAAATCACAATTTTTTCACTATATAAAATTCCAAAATATATCAACAAAAAAATATCAGCAGTCCAGATACAGAAGACTCCGGTAGTCCTCGACTTGCAACAATTCACTTACTGACCATTCGAAGTTACAACAGTACTGAAAAAAGTGACTTATTACCATTTTTCATGCTTATGACTATTGCAGCATCCCCATGGTTATGTGATTTACATTCAGCTGCTTGACAACTGACTTACATTTATGACGGTTGCACTGTTCCTGGGTCATGTGGTCACTTTTTGCAACCTTCTGACAAGCAAAGTCAATGGAGAAACCAGATTCATTTAACAATAGGGTTACTAATTTAACAACTGCTATGATTCACTTAACAAATGTGGCAACAAAAAAAAGTGGTAAAATGGGGCAAAACTCACTTAAGAAATTTCTCACTTAGCAACGTAGATTTTGGTTTCAGTTGTGGTTGTAAATTAAGGACTACCTGCATTAAAGATTGATTGGATTGGATTGGAAAGATTTAAAGAGCTCAAAATCAGATAAGAAAAATATAGTGCTACAAACACAGCAATAGAAACTTAGATATAGAAATTCATAATTCTATAAAATATAAATAGTTGTAAATTAAAGTAATGGGCGCTAGCTTAAGATAGGTAGGAGAGTAGAAACAAATATATTGTTAACATAACATGCTGTAGTGAGGAGAGCTGCGAAGGCTGGCCTGAAAAGGTAAGGGCGATGGCGGGGGATGCAGAAGAGGCCGGGCCAGAGACAGAGATACACAGAGAGAGGGAGAGAGATACATAGAGAAATACAGAGAGACAAGGGGGGGAGGGGGAGAGAGAGAGACATACAGAGTTACAGAGAGAGAGAGGGTGGGGGAGAGAGAGACAGAGAGAGTCAGAGAGAGGGGGAAAGACACAGAGAGAGATACAGAGGGGGGAGACAGAGAGAGATACAGGGGGGAGAGAGAGAGACAGAGAGATACAAAGAGAGGGGGGAAGAGAGAGAGACAGAGATACAGAGAGGCAGAGAGAGAGACACATAGAGAGATACAGACGGGGGAGAGAGAAAGACATAGAGAGATACAAAGAGAGAGGGGGAGATAGAGAGGGAGGATTTTGTGGTTCCCATTGTTTTTTAGCAACCGATTCTCTGCCCTAATCACCAGCTGCATAGGCGTGGCTCGGGGGCTGTCATATGACTGATGAAAGTGAGTGACGTCGAGTTGGCCACGCCCACCAAATGTTCGTGGAGAGTTTGGAACTTCAGCCTTGCTCTTTTAGCCCAGCGGAAGCACCAGACTGGGCCACAGCAACGCATGGCCGGGTACAATTAGTATTATATAAAGGAAGAACTTAAACCATCCTGAAAGAACTTATATTTCAGTTTTATGTTATCATTAAGCCTAGGACTTCCAGTGAGTAAAACATTATCTAAATTCCACAATAGCATAGACATTGATTAGGAGTTCTAATCCAAATCAATTCAGGCCAGCTTGCCATTAAATCACTTTCTCTTAATTTTCCCTCAGCAATCAATGGGATTTGAATATCAGATGAAAAAAACATTACAACTACAAATACTAGTAATATTTCAATAATAAAGTTTTGATATAAATATGTTTTTCAGTATCAGTTCAGTCACTACATGATGAGAAATGCAAAAGCCTAAACTTTGAAACTGAAGAGAAATTCTTGGAGCCAAATTAAAAGCTCCAAACACAAATACATCTTCCCAGAAGAAACAAAGCACGGGGCTCCCCAACCTGTGGGCTGAGGCCCATTAGTGGGCCGTGAGGGGTTTGCAACTGAGCCATGGAAATGGCTGGTGAGCGTGCACGCATGGATCCTCACTTGCGCGAGCATTGAATGAGCGCTTCATTTGTGTGAGTGGCATGTGTGCACACCGCTCGTGCAAATGGAGTTGTACACACACACATGCGCACTCACCAGACGCTTGAGCAAACCATCCCTTCACACAACCCCACCAGTCCGCAAAGCCAGAAACATTGGAGAACTCTGCTTTATAGTGTCAAATTGGGCACCACAAAGACATTTGCCCAGGAAAACTACTTGTTAAAACATTCAGAAGACCAATGAATGGTGATAAGCTGGGAGAGGGGGGAAATCAGGGAGAGGGGCAAGCAGAGCTATGGGAAAGCAGAAGAAAGTAACTTCCTATAAAGAATACTTCCATGTTCATGGAATGCTGCTTCTTTGTTCATTCAAAACTTCATTGTCTCTGAAGCCCTATTACCTCATAAATCTAACCTAACAGCTTCACTGACCTCATTGGGTATGTATATTCTAATTTGCATAGATCTCTAATAGAAGAGAATATCTGTAGCTCAGGGTTGACCTGTAGAGTTCCTGGAGCTATCCAAACTTGGTTGCTCACTTGCAGATGTTTCATTATCCAACTGGGTCAGGGGTCACCAACCTTTCGGATCTCAGGGACCACTAAATTCATAATTTCAAATCTTGCAGACCACTAATATGAACTGCCTAATGACTGGCCGGGTGGGCGTGGCTAGGTGGTCATGTGACTGGGTGGGCGTGGCCAACTCTATATCACTCACATGGAGGGGCGCCTTGCCAGCCTCTACTCGCCTCTCCCCTCCCAGCCACTCCTCGCCTCCCCAGGCTCCTTAGGGCCCCAACAGGAAGCAGTTGTTGGAGCTAAGCAGCCACCATGAGAAAGAGTTGGCAAAACAGCTGGCGCAGTTCAAATTGGATCTGGCCGAGAAGGAGGCTCAGCAGAAGCACCTCACTGAGGACTACGAGCATAGGCTTTCCAAGCAGAGGAAAGACCTGCAGGAGTGCAAGGCCAGGTACCGGCACCTGGAGGCTCAGCGGGCTGAGATGATCAGCCAGTTCCAGGCCATGATGCAGTCCCACTGGAACAAGGCCCTCTGGCTCTTTGCCACCAGCGGCACTTCCTTCTAGCCTTTGCCCAAAGCTCCGCACCAGAAGGCAGACCCCAAGTTGCAATTTCTGTCCCCCTCTGACCCACACAAAAAGACCCAAAGGGGGAGACTCTCTCCAGCAACACAACCATTCATTGCACATATCCGGTCCAGGGGCCATAGTTTGAGGACCCCTGATTTAATGCAATATAAAAAATGCAAATAATTTTTCCGTGGACCACCAAAATTTTCTCGTGGACCACCAGTTGGTGAACACTGAACAAGGTAACATATTCAAAGAGGCAGCAAACCTTACTCTCACTTGCACTGAGGATGTTACTTAGTTAGGTAATGAAACATTTACATAAATTTATATACAGGGATTGTGATGCCATCCCTCTTTAAGCTTTTCTTTGCCTCCCACACTGTCACTAAACCAATTTATACTCCAATGTGATGCGTCCTTGCCTTCAGTTTAAAAATTTCTTACTACAGACTTTGAATAAGAACTGCATTGTGTACCTGCCTGCAATGGAAACGACTAAGCCATGCATACAGCAGATCAACTGAAATGGACGTTGTCTTACCTGAACGTCCCTTTTCTGGGCGTTGCGACCACTATCCATAGCTGGGTTTAGTCCCTCATTGCTTGGCAACAACTGAGTGAGATTTGCATATCCTTTCCATGGCTTAGCCACGCCTCCCATCCCATGATCCCCAGTCGGAACGAAGGCGCAGCACGATGAAAGGTTCGAAACAATTTTTTATTAACAAACAACTGGTAACAATACAGGCAACGAGTCCAACTCCCACCGGGGCAGGAAGCCTAACAGGGAGGGAATGGATAGTGGTCGCAGCGCCCAGAAAAGGGACGTTCAGGTAAGACAACGTCCATTTTCCTGAGCGCTGCTCCCACTATCCATAGCTGGGATATACCCAAGCCTAAACTTCCAGGGTGGGAGGCTGAGTGCCCCCCGAGTCCGTGTCACTGAGGGCCGATTGTAAAACTCGCCGGCCAAACGATGCTTCCGCCGAAGCGTAGGCATCTACCTTGTAGTGGCGGATGAACGGTGAAAGCGACGACCAGGTCGCCGCCTGGCAGACATCTTCCACCGACGCTTGGGTGGCCCAGGCCGCTGTCGTGGCAGCGCTACGTGTTGAATGCGGGAGGATCCTGTCCAGGACCGGCCTGGATGACTGTTCATACGCCAATGCAATGCAGTCCTTGATCCACCTACCAACTGTAGCAGATGAGATCTTTGCCCCCATCGACGCCGGGTTGAAGGAAACCAGCAATGCTTCAGACTTCCGGAAACTAGCCGTCCGACGGATGTAATGATCCAGGGCCCTCCGCACATCCAGCTTGTGCCAGCGCTGTTCTTGTTGGTCTCGTGGAGCAGGGCAGAAGTCCGGTAACACAATCTCCTGCGCGCGATGAAAGGGCGAGTTTACTTTAGGATTGAAGGAGGGATCCAGCCGGAGAACCACTGTGTTATCTTGGAACTGGCATAGATCAGGCCTGATTGATAGGGCCGCCAGTTCTGATACCCTCCTGGCTGACATGATAGCCAGGAGGAAGGCCACCTTATACGAAAGGTGTTTGATGGAGATTGACCCCATGGGCTCGAACGGCGGTGAGGTCAGCACTCTCAGGACCAGTGGGAGCTCCCACGTTGGGTAACAGTGGACCGTGGCTGGCCTCAAGTTTGTGGCGCCCTGCAGGAACCCTCTAATCCGCGGATGGTGGGAGAGAGACGGGTACGGTGCGCATGTGATCACCGTAGACAACGCTGCTGTCTGACGCCTCAAGGTAGCAGGCGCCAGGCCTTTGTCCAGGCCCGCCTGGAGAAATTCCAAAATGTTGTTCACTATTGCCGAGGTGGGGTCGGCCTGGTGAGCCGAGCCCCATTGGCAGAACGCTCTCCACGTGGCTTCATAGATACATGCAGTGGAAGGGCGTCTGGCTGCCTGGATCGTGCTGATGACATTATCGGGCAAATTGTCCTTCTTCATAAGGCCCCGTTCAAATGCCAGACGGCCAACTGGAGCCACTGGGGGTCTGGGTGGCAGACAGCCCCCTGGAGTAGGACAATCTGCTGAGGAGGGATCACCCATGGTTGCTCTATGGAGAGGGCTACCAGGTCGGCGTACCATGGACGCCGGGGCCAGTTGGGCACTACCAAGATCAACTCGGCCCTCTCTGCCAGGAGTTTCCTGACAAGCCTCGGCAGGAGCGGAATCGGCGGGAACGCGTACAGTAGGCCTCCCGGCCATCTGCACCGTAGGGCATCATGATCCTCTGCATTGGGCGCTGGATAGCGTGATATGAATCGGGGCACCTGAGCATTGGCCTGGGTTGCGAACAGGTCGACAACTGGGGTTCCAAATCGTGTGACTATCTTCTGAAACAGCCGGGGGTGGAGTTGCCACTCCGCTGGATCTATCTGTTCTCGGCTGAGCCAGTCGGCACGTACATTGGCTGCTCCCGAGATGTGATCCGCCTTTATGGAGCGAAGATGCCTCTCCGCCCAGCTGAATAGGGCTTCTGATTCGAACATCAGCTCCCGTGACCTTGTGCCCCCCTCCCTGTTCACGTGGGCCTTGGCCGATATGTTGTCGGTGAGGACTAGGATGTGTCGGCCCTCCACCGTTGAACGGAATTGCATTAGAGCTAGCCTGATTGCCCGCAGTTCCAGTAAATTGATACTGCAGCGGCGCTCGCTCTTTGACCATTGGCCTTGTGCCACTAGGGTGAGAAGATGGGCTCCCCAGCCCTGAAGGCTGGCATCTGTAGTTAGGACCAGCCTGTCCGGCTCCAGGAAGTCGCAGCCCTTGGTGAGAGACGGGGATGTCCACCAGTTGAGAGAGTGCCTGACTTGCGGGGGCAGATGCACCTCGAGGTCTGAGTCCGAGCTGCCTGCTCTTTGGAAGGGGAGCAGGAACCACTGGAGGGGCCGGGAGTGTCTGCGTGCCCACGGAACGATGTTGAAGCAGGACACCATCTTCCCGAGTAGGCTTGAGAGGAGCAGCAGGGGAACCTTCTGTGAGGACAGGACCTGCTGAACCACTTCGACGATGCTCCGTGCTCTGTCCGGGGCTAGAAACACCTGGCCTTTGGTTGAATCTATTACGGCTCCCAGATGGAGTAGTCGGGTGGATGGGACCATCTGGCTCTTCTCGAAGTTGATGGTGAATCCGTGGTCCTGGAAGGCCTTTTGTGGCGACCTGGAGCCCCAGGTACGCTCCCCCTTGAAATAGTTGATCTTTTTCCGTTTCGGATGCAGAAAAAGAGGAAAAAAAAACCAACCGGGAGGAAATAATCAAAAATAAATCAAAAGCCTAAATGAGCCTTAGCCAGGAAAGGAATAAAAGTAAGATTTGGGGAAGAGAATCCTTCGAGCTAAAAATTCTCAAACAGTTCTTGCCAGCAACTGAGTGACGACTGGGGATCATGGGATGGGAGGCGTGGCTAAGCCACGGAAAGGATATGCAAATCTCACTCAGTTGTTGCCAAGCAATGAGGGACTAAACCCAGCTATGGATAGTGGGAGCAGCGCTCAGGAAAATGTATGGAATCAATCAAGCTAAAGAGTTTAATCACAACTATGTCCCGATAGCTTGCATAGTCTTTCTTTTTGAATATCTCCACTGCTTATCAAACAGATCTAGTGGCACTTTTGTCCTTGGCAGCAAGGAAGCTCTGAAAGAGAGAGGGTACTGTACAGGTAGTCCTCGACTTACGACCGCAATTGAGCCCCGAATTTCTGTTGCTAAGTGAGACATTTGTTAAGTGAATCGCTGCAATTGTTAAGTGAGACATTTGTTAAGCTTTGCCCCATTTTATGACCTTTCTTGCCACAGTTGTTAAGTGAATCGCTGCAGTTGTTAAGTTAGGAACATGGTTGTTAAATGAATCTGGCTTCCCCATTGACTTTGCTTCTCAGAAGGTCGCAAGAGGATCACATGACCCCAGGATACTGCAACCATCATAAATATGAATCAGTGGCCGAGCATCTGAATTTTTTGATCACATGACCGTGGGGATGCTGCAACAGTTGTAAGTGTGAAAAAATGGTCCATAAGTCACTTTTTTCAGCATCGTTGTAACTTTCAACAGTCACTAAGCCAGCTGTTGTAAGTCAAGGACCACCTGTGGTACAAAAAAATCATAAAGTTCTGAGATGAATTGAAGTTTTAAAAATCGTAGTTCTGTGAAACATATTGATCACTAAGTATTCAAATACCAGCTCCTCGACCATTCCTGATCTAATATAATGCAGTTATGGATTTCAGCTCTTATAATCTCATACATCCCACCTAAGATTTCTTGAATATTGGGGAAGGCTACAAGACCAATGCTGATTTGTTATGCTTCTTAAGTTGAATAATCAATGAATCAGTGAAAAGGTAGGCCTGGATGGGGGCTACATGGAAGACGGCGCACAATCCCACAGTAATGTGGGCAGAAAAATCCTTCCCGAAACAGAATTCAATTGTGTTGCAAAGCAATTGATAAAAGCCAAACTTCTGTATTCAGTACCCACACATCCTTTAGAGAAACCGGTGTTGAGTTGCTAATCTCGGTCTCTAGAGCTTCCAGACTCCCTCATTTACTAGCTGGCCCCTTAACATAATTACAGGGAATCTGCATGTAAATTGCTCATTAATTCGGCTGCCTTTGGCAGCAGTTGAAAGCCAAGGGACATGTTAAGATAAGAAAATCAGTATAATGAGAGAAGCAAGTGGGCTTCTCTAACAGGCAGGTAGAGAAGATGGGCAGAGCTGATCTCCATCCAGGCTCATCCCCTTGGATTGGTGTAGTGTATAATCTCCAATTCATCACAACTTATTCAGTGTCCTGTTTTGGTTGAGGAACTCCCAAGGTTCTTTAACTAGATGAAAGAATGTAAATGAATGCACATTTTCTACCCCCTAAAGTGGAGTTCAGGAAGTTGATTTATAGCACATCAGAGTTTGCATTCACTGAGCCGAGTGCTGTTTATTGTGACTGGCAGCAGCTCTCCAGGCTCAAGAGATCTTTTTCATTATCTAGATTATCCAGTATTTTAAAACAAAAATGCTACTGAACTTGAGAGCAGAGTGCTAAAACTGGTTTATATTACCAACCCCAGGGTTTCTTTCTTTCTTTTTTTCCCCCATAGCCTCTGCCCTACCTTTGAACTGAGAGACCACTTGAGTGATTTAAGTATAGCAGAAGGAATGGTGCATTTATAAAAACATCCTTTTACTGTAATCCATCATTAAAGACAGAAAGCATATCACCAACTATCAAAAGAATCTGAAAACAAAAGTAATCAAGGCAAAAGTCAGATACAGTACATACAAGTGAGCTAAGGTGACAGTCCTTCTCATGCCCCCACCCTCAATGTCCTCTGAAGCACTCCAATCTTCATTTGCCAGTAAACCAACAACGAGGGTGGTAGCCTGATCTCAAGAGGGAAGTCACTGCAAAGTATGAGAGCCACAAGTGATTGCATGGTTTTTCAAGAGCTGTAGTGACACAGTGGTTAGAATGCAGTACTGCAGGCTACATCTGCTGATTGCCAGCTGATTGCAATTTGGCAGCTCAGATCTCACCAGGCTGAAGGTTGACTCAGCCTTCCATCCTTCTGAGGTGGGTAAAACAAGGAGCCAGATTGTTAGGGGCAATAGGCTGACTCTGTAAACTGCTTAGAAAGGGCTGTAAAGCACTGTGAAGCGGTATGTAAGTCTATTGCTAGTACTATCTCATTCAACATCACAATGTGCATTTATGTTGGTCTGGCTTGGACAAAATGCTTTGACACAGTGGTGAAATCCATTTTTTTTTTTACTACTGGTTCTGTGGGTGTGGCTTGGTGGGCATGGTGTGGCTTGGTAGGCGTGGCAGGGGAAGGATACTGCAAAATCTCCATTCCCATCCCGCTCCAGGGGAAGGGTACTGCAAAATCTCAATTCCCTCCCCACTCCTGGGGGAAGGATATTGCAAAATCTCCATTCCTACCCCACTCTGAGGCCAGCCAGAGGTGGTATTTGCCGATTCTCCGAACTAATCAAAGTTTCTGCTATCAGTTCTCTGGAACCTGCTGGATTTCACCCCTGCTTTGACGTGAAGAAGCCATGTAAGGCATTGGAAGTTACATCAGCACTTTGAACTGCACTCAGAAACCTTCAATACAGTGACTGAAGAGCGGTTATAGCCCCAATGCATCCCCCCACCCCAACTGGGAATGTCAAATTTTAGGGAACAATCACATTCCTGCCACACATTCTAGTCCACCCACATACCGTTTACTCCACTGAGGGAAGGGAACACAGAGCTACTAATTACATAGCAAAATGAGGGGAGGGAGGAGTTAATCTGACACAGTGCATTTTGATTTTCGACAGGAATTTTTTTAAAAAAAACAAAAGGTGTTTTTTAAATGGAAGCTATAAAAAGGAGGGGCAGAGAAAGGACTGAATAGTTCCGTTGTACAGCAGCTCTGTTGAATCTGAGAGAGAGACAGAAAGAGAGAGAATGTCAAACTGTAACAGCAGGATGGGAGATGGCTCTAGTCCGAAGAACTTTTTTCAGCTAAAGTTTCAGCTTTGGTTCACCCCAATGCAGAGCTGCTAAGTTAACAGACTGCATAACTCAAATGAGTAACAAATGCGGATCAGTATTGCTAAAGGCCTCTCCCCAGTGATGGGATTCAAGTAATTTAACAGCCGGTTCTCTGCCCTAATAATTTTGCCCAACAACCAGTTTGCCAAACTGCTCAGAACGTTAACAATCGGTTCTCCCAAAGTGGTGCGAACTGACTGAATCCTACCACTGCCTCTCTCCCTGCTCAGGAGGTAATACCAGAGGCGCCTATATTGAAGGAGGGACAGGTCAATAAACTCAAGATAATGCTGCACAATTGAAGTCCTGTCCCTTTTTAGGTGTGTCTTGTATAAAATGTACATCAAGGACTTTCATTGTGTGGTTAGGGACACCATCTTGATTTGTACATACACACACACACACACACACCCCTCTGCTACAAATGGCCCTGGATCATACAAATAGCAATAGCACTTAGATTTATATACCACTTCACAATGCTTTACAGCTCTCTCCAAGCAGTTTACAGAGTGAGCCTATTGGCCCCAACAATCTGGGTCCTCATTTTACCCACCTTGGAAGGATGGAAGGCTGAGTCAATTTGAGCCAGTCAGAATCAAACTCCTGGCAGTGAGCAGTTAGTTAGCTTGCAATACTGCATTCTAACCACTGCACCACCATGGCTTCCTTGGAGATGCATCCAAGATAGCTACTTATCTTTTATTTATTGGAAATAACTACACTTTGGCACACTATGTAGAAGTCTTCATTAGTGATATACTATGGCAAATCCATTGTATATTTTTTACATGTCATTTATTCTGGATACCATTTACCAGAAAATCTTCTGAAAACCACCGAGAAGATCATTATTTTCTTTCTTAGGGCAAGAGATGCAATTTGGGTCTTTCTCTTTCAACACCAACAGGAAAAATAATGTCTTGAAATGGACAGTAACAAACTGACTGTAAGTTTGTTTACAGAGAGTTTGTTCCATTGGAAAATGTAGAGTAGCACTGAAGTTGTTTGGATGAAATCTGTGCAACATTTACAGACTTCTAATTTTCAAGTGGACAGTCAAGATAATCCATAAATATCAGCTGAAAGAGTGAGCATGTTACAGCCCTGCCTTCCTTAAGAATTTTTTTACTTCCTAGACTTTCAGATCCATGACCTTGTTGCAAAGGTTGCTGTGGCATGCACAAAATGACTCTATAGCAATAGCAATAGAACTTAGATTTATATACCGCTTCACAGTGCTCTACAGCCCTCTCTAAGTGGTTTACATAGTCAGCATATTGCCCCAACAATCTGGGTCCTCATTTTATTGACCTCGGAAGGATGGAAGGCTAAGTCAACCTTGAGCTTGGTGAGATTCAAACTGCCAAACTGCAGGCAGCTGGCAGTCAGCAGAAGTAGCCTGTAGTACTGCACTCTAACCACTGCACCACCAGGGCTCATGCTCCACAATCTATCAAAGCTTTGTACATTTCTAGAGATGGGGACTTTTTGGAGATGTCTTCCACTGCAATATGAATAGCAAGCCTTGCATTAGAATTGTTAGCCAGTGTTGAGTCAACATCTAGATGGAAATTCTATGGAAATCCTCCTGGATTAATGTCATTGGAAAAGTCTGGAGTAAAGTTTTAAGAAGTGCAGGCTGGATGCCTTCACACTGAATGTCTCTCTCCTCTAGACACAGAATAAGAAACAGACATAGAACAGATTTCATATGAAAGCAACCTGTGGACTTGCTCTTCAGTGAAATCAAGTCAAAAGCAAGGAAGGAAAAGAAAGGAGGAGAAGCTAGCATGTTCACTCGAGTACACCCTTTGTTCAATTTCACTCTCTAAAATGCTGAGCAAATGGAAGCCTGCAGCAGATGCCCAAGCTTTTCCACCCAGATTCCTTTGCCAAAATTTCATGGACACCTTCCAAGCAGCCACAGCAAGCAGTGCATGGCTCTTGGCAGTCTTGTGAATATTCAGCACGCAAAGCCAATGTGTCAAAAGCAAATGAAGCCCCAAGTGAATATTCCAGCTTGCTAATAAAGAACTGCTGGGCAAACTGTGAATAACAGAAACTACACATCCAGCTCTACCTCCAGCTGGCTCGGAAGAGCAGAGACAATTAAAAAACAACAACAACAACAGAGTTGTGTGGCATAAAATTAAGGAGACCCATCTTTGCTAGACTAACAAGAGCTGTCTCGTCCATAAAGACTAACTGGAATAGATATGTAGCCAAAAATTGAGAAATATGGGGGAAATCACATATACATTTTGACATTTGAGACAAATGCATTCTCTTCCTATTCTCTCTCTCCCTCTCCCCCTCCCACTTTCTCTCTCTCACACACACTCAGAGTTTGAGTAATGAAATGTCTACAAGAAAACAACTAAGCTTAGAGAGTACCAAGGATCCATCATTTCAACCATAAGCTACAAATGTTCTCCTTTATTGCTATCTATCTATCTATCTATCTATCTATCTATCTATCTATCTATCTAATCTAATCTAATCTAATCTAATCTATCTACCTACCTACCTACCTATCTACCTGTCTATCTTCATACTGTCCATCTCACCCAAGTGACTGGGCAGTTTACAAGCAACATCATAAAATAATATAAAAATGTGACTAAAAGCAGTTAAAACAAAGTTAAATAAGGTTAAAGTTACAAGTTAAAAGAAAAAAAATTAAAGTTAACAACCGAACAAGACTAAAAGGTTTTTCATGGTTTTAATAGATAGGTAAACTAATGGAAGTACTAGTCCTTTTATTAGCAGTTTAATCATAGACAGTCAAATGTAATGGAAAGGAACAGAAAATAGGCATTGAATGAATGGGATTTTTAGTACAAGAAGGGATTTATAGTCATACATGGGCATTTAGAAACTAGGGATTCAAATCCCTGTTTATCTCTAATAAAGTGATCTCACATGAGCTGTTGTTAAAAAAAGGCTTTTTTTTTTCTTGTGACAACAGTGGTGGGGAGGGAAGAGTGCGGACAAAATGAGTAATTGCATTCCAGGAGTGAGAATTGGTAGAAACACTCTAGATCTGCCTGAAAGCAACTTCCAAACCTGCCTTTATAATGGAGATGCCTGTTAAGTGAAAATAATGTTAGATGTATTATTACAAACAGGTTTGGGATGGTGGTGAGAGGAGGCGTGTAATTGAGCATTTATCCTGCTTGTTTTCTGAGTATACATAGGGGCTTATATATATAAGCCCCTTTCTGAGTAATTAGAAAATGCTGGAGTCTGATTTCTATATTACCTACTATCCTTACAAATGTTCATGCTTCATACCTTCTTTATCTTTATATAAAGATAGCCCTCATCTTACAACTACAATCGGGATTGGAACTTCCATCACAAATCAAAGCAATCGTTAAGTGAGTCACAGCCAATTTTACAACCTTTTTTACATCAATCATTAAGCAAATCACCATGGTCTCTAAGTGAATCATGCAGTCATTAAGATTATCTGGCTTCCCCAGATAATCTTAATGCTTGCTTTGCTTGTCAAAAGTCCCCTGGGAAGGTCCCAAATTGTGATCATGTGACCACAGAATGCTGCAACCACCATAAATACCTATCAGTTACGAAGCACCTGAATTTTAGTTGTAAACGCATGTACTGGTCATAAGTTACCCTGAACGGTCATTAAATGAGTGGTCATAAATTGAAGACTACCTGTAAAGAACAAGGTCAGAAGACTCAGGTAACTGGGAATGGGGAAAACTCTTGGATGGAGCTTAAGCATAATAAAGTGACACTACTACTGAAAACAGAATCATTTGGACTTAGCACATTTGCACAAAATAGGAGGAAGAGTAATTTTCACTATGCAGTGTTGCTCAACCTTGGCAACCTTATTATGTGTGGACTTCAACTCACAGAATTCTAGAAGTTTCTGGCTGGGGAATTCTGGGAGATGAAGTCCACACATTGTAAAGTTGTCAAGGTTGAGAAATGCAATATTCCATTTTTCACAGTGTGCTTCTGCACACCACTCTGATCAGGGGTGGGGGATAGCAATCCTCAAAGCAATTTTTTAAACAATTTAAAAGCCAGGAGCAGGCTGACAATCAATCAGATGGAAACAATAAATGAGCTAAGCTATAGAAACAGGAGAAACAGCTATCCATGAATGGATCAGATAGCCAAAAACCACATCTGTCTTTGACCAAGACTGAGTCAAAAGCTGGAGACTGTTGGCAGAGGGTGTGTCTTTACAGCTTTGATAGACTCGGTCTTATTGGCTGACAGACTAGGACAACCTATTCCTGGATGCTGTCTCCACTACGATGGAGAGTAATTTTTTTATAAAAAACCAAAAAAATATATAGAGAGAGTATAAAAGGGAATTTATGTTCAGAGAGCAGATCACGCATATCGCTCACAGAAGTCTAGAATTATGCTCAATAATTCTTGAATATCAATCTCCTAACTAGAGATGCACCAATATTTTGTTAAGTTTATTTTCAAATACTTTGGCTCAACTAAAAAAAAAACCAACCCTGCTGATTAGGCAAGCAGTTGACTGTACACAGATGTGAACATTATCTCTCTCTCTCATACACACACACACACACACACACACACACACTACCTTACATTATACAAATTCAAGAAGATGATAACTTTAGAAAAGGCATTCTATTTTTCATCACTTACCAGAAAATGATTCTGAAACTCAGCAACAGGCTGCTCTTTAAGAGAGCTCAGAAAGGCCACATTACACCTGTGCTCAAAGTGTAGCTGCCAATTTGTTTCTGGGTGAAATACAAAATGCTGGTTATAACCTCTCTAAAGCCTTAGGCAGCTTGTGTCAAGCTACTTGAGAGAATGCTTCTTTCTGTCTGATCCCCCTGCTCACTGAGATGATATGAGAAGGCTTAACTACAGTTGCCACACTAGAGTTGCAGCCAGGGCCGGATTTAGATGAAAAGAGGCCCTAGGCTATTCCACTTATGAGGCCCTTTCACCAGTGGTGGGATTTAATTTTTTTAACAACAGGTTCTGTGGGCATGGCTTAGTTGGGGGTGTGGCTTGGCAATCATGTGATTGGGTGGGCGTGGCTAGCTGGTCACGTGACTGTGTAGGCATGGGTAGCTCGTCATGTGACCGGGTGGGCGTGGCTATGTGCATAGACTTTTTTCAGAGGGCTGAAAAAAGTCATTTCTGACTGGGCCTCGCACTTTTGACCGGTCCTCACACTTATGACCATCCTCACATTTATGCCCGTGTAGCTTTCTTAACAACCATGTCACTCATTTCACAACTGCTTCTCTTCACCATGGTGACAAGATAGGGCAAAAACGTAAAATGTGAGGGCAGTCGTAAGTTCGAGGACTGGTCAAAAGTGCGAGGACCAGTCAAAAATAACTTTTTCAGCCCTCTGAGTAGTCCATATGCATAAAAGGATACAGCAATAGAGAGGGATGAAGGAAGGGAAGGGAAATTAGAGTAGGAGGGAGGGTAAGAGAGGGAGTAAGAGAGGAGGAGAAGGAGAAAGGAAGAGGAAGTAGGGAGGAGAAGAAGAGGGGGAGGAAGAGAAAGTAAGAAGGAAAGAAAAGAGAGAGGTGGTAGGTTTGAGGAGAAAGATTGCTGTACAATAAAAAAGATGAAAGGGAAGAAAGCTAACCCCAAACAAATATAAAGATATTAAGATAAAGAATGAATTGTTAAACTTTAAAGAATAAAAGAGAACAAATATGAATAAATAACAATAATTAGAAACACACATACAAACATACAATGTATTTTCTTTGAACAGAGTATTTGCCCAGTTCACAAATTTAAACAGTGTTTAGTCATTTCAATTAAATTTACAATTTCTATATTTCCTTTTTGCCATATTTATTCCTCATCTATTTTTGTAAAAAACCAATATTACCCTTCATCCTCATCTCTAATCTTAATCAAATTCAATTTTTCCCTTCTGTTCTATATTATACCCCTTCCCATTGTCATCTATTTTTATATCCATCCTCACATAGGTTAATTATGTAATATTACAGTTGTTTAATATAAATTCAACATTTTAATATAAATCAATTAGTTATATAACTACCTTTTTTGTATATTAATCAATATAAACATGAATATTCCAATTATTTCCATGCAATCCAATTTCTTACAAATCCATTAATTATATTTACCAATAATAATAAACCAAATAATTTCCCCCATATATTCCTCCAACCACAACTTAACCATTTCTGCTTTCAGAAATATACAATTAATAGTATCTCAATTATTACAATTCCCTAGTTAAATAGAGCTTTTTTTCTTTTGTGTTTTAAAATCCTGAACTCTCCTCTTTTTTCCCTAAATTTCCCATTGTTTGCACCTACCTTTTTTGGTGAGGAAAAAGAAAAGAATTCTGCCTGCCTAATTTTCCAACCTTGCAGCAACAGCAAAGCAGTTTCAGTTTCATTTCTCAGCATAGATAGGGGGAAAAAAATCAACACTCTTTGCAGGGAAGCAGAAGAGCCCTGAGCAAAACAGCTGAGACAAATCAGCTGAGAGCCGGGAGGCCAATTAGCCTATGCTGAAGCTCCGTGGGCCAATAAAATTACAAAAAAAACACCGAACCATTTGTTAAATTGCTGGCTCCCCCACCCCTCGCCCACCACTATTTATTGGCAATAAATAGTGGTGCGGAGGGGCGGGGCAAGCCAGCAATTTAACAAAGGGTTTGGCTGCACCACTGGCTCTAGGGCGGCTCTTTGAAGCCGCACGGCAAGAATTTAAACAGTTTTTTTTCCTCTAGCCATCGGAGGCAGCAATAGACTGGGAGTGGGCGGGGTAAGCGAACGGCCGGCGATCCAACAGAGCAGAGAGTGAGGGTGAGTGAAGGCGTGGAAGCTGCTTTCTCCATCCTGCTCTCTTGCGTCCGGAGCCGGTGGGGAACCACGTGGCAGCCCACGTGGATCCCAGGCAGCAGAACTCTGGCTAGGGAAGGGGTGGGCAATTGTGGCTCTTTTACAACCTGTGGACTTCAACTCCCAGAATTCCTGAGACAGCCAAGCTGCATCAGGAATTCTGGAAGTTGAAGTCCACAGGTTGTAAAAGAGCCACAATTGCCTACCCCTGGCTACAGTAGGCTGGCGCCGCACAGGTGGAAGGCGAGGGGTGGGCGAGCCAGCAATTTAACAAAGGGTTCGGCCGAACCCCCTAGAACCCCCAGAATCCCACCACTGTGTAGGCCCCTCTTGATCTTGAGGCCCTAGGCTGAAGCCTAGTTAGCCTATAGGAAAATCCGGCCCTGATTGCAGCCTTTTCCGTAGCTTTAATGTATTCTAGGCTGAGTCAAAATGCCTAGCCATTTTTTAGATCTTTAAAAGGCCCTAACACCTAGTTTCATAAGCAGTTCTTCAAATGTACGTTTGTTTTTAAAACCTGTGACTGTACTTTTCAATATTTTATTGCAGACCATTAAGAGACCTTGACAGTTGATTGTATGTTCCATCCAGTGAAATCAGAGACAGAGGGCTTGCTGAGAGCCTCGACACTGAAAGGAATGTCATCTGTAAGGACTTCAGTGTCAAGCCTTCTCAATGGTGGCTCCAGCTCTGGAACAGATTAACAGATTAACTCCAGACACTCAGGATTGGGAGTTTTGGAAGAACCATAAAAATGTGGCTCTTGGAGAGTGCTTTTGGAGTTGCATGAAAACTTTGTTATATAAGTCATGATTTATTGCATGCCATTTAGTGCCTTGGCAAAGCAAGGGAGGGACAATTATTTAATAGATTAAAAAAATAGCATTGACTTAACTTTTAATCGCATGGAATTCATATCATGAATTGACCGAGACCACTTTTTCGCTTACAATATCTTCCAGAACCATCCAATGATTTTTAAGCCAAAGTAAAACCTGTCATCATTGCAGTTATATCAGCACAAAGATGGCTGCATAATTTTATCTTTATTTTTAATTTTTCTTCTAGAAAGTGCTAGAAGACATTAGTGGGGAAATAGCCTAAAATTTATTTTAAAAGGGATAACTCTGCTAGATTATAGGAATAAAGCATTGTTGTGCCTAAGTGACAGAGAAGAATTTCAGCACCCTGGAGAGCTTCCTGAACTACTGTTGAGTGTGATTAAGAGGGATGAGATTGATGCTGTCCTTTCAGAAAACTGGTCCCCAAACAACCAGAAATTAAAGAAACTGAAAAGTTTTTCAAAAATCACACTTACAAAACAGAGCCTGTGCTATAGTTTAAGGGGAATTAATAATTATAAACAAGGGCAGCCTAACAACGTGCACATCCAGTCCAAACACACACAGGTAGAGTCTTCTCCTAATGTTTGATTCCAAAACTCATCCCCCAGTCATTATAGTAATCAAAGAGAACCAGTATAAAGCTTTGCAAAAATGAAAAAACAAAACAAAACCGGGCTTGGATAATACAATTCAAACTCTAATGATTTCCGTCCCTCCTCCAAAACAGGGAGAGAAGAAAACACAATGGGTTGAATGGATTGAATGGACTGAATGGATTGAATAGAGACCTTGGTTTGTGAGTCACTCAATAGCCTCTTGGTATTTAACTCACTATTATCTCAAAAGTATTTGATGTGCTAATTAGAGCCAAAACACATCAACCAAAGGCAATGCTTGCTTTCAGTAAACTATACAATGTGAACTGCGCCACGTGCTCCCAAATGTTTTTCCTCACAAGACCTCTTTCTCTAGTTTGGATTTGGCAGCTGGAGTAGAATCAAATGCAATAGAGAGAGAGGGAGGGAGGGAGGATTTTAATGTCTCTGTTTATTTATTTATTTTAACTCTAAATCCAGCTGGATAGTTTGCCACCTGCTGTGTTCCAACTCTGCTTTTGAACAGGATATGTCAGAAATACAAAATGGAGCCATTTTCAATTTCAGAATCTGGATTAGCTTGTTTGAATATTCTTAATGATCCAGAGAGGAAGCTTTATTTACTTCTTGCAGCCTAGTGCACAAAGGAGGAAATGGGTCAACTGTTTTACAGAGCCACTGCTTTGAAAAATCCCCAGTGTTACAAAACACAATTCAAAAAGTTACCAATTCACTTTCCAGTTAGTTATCACATATAGCCAAACTAACAAGTGACAAGCAACCCTTGTGTGCTTAGTCAAATGTGAACTATATGCTTCTTCACATTGGCTGCATTCAGACATTCTCAATTCTAACTTTAGATTAACAAAGCACACTTGCTATGTTACATTGCATGCTATGCCCAAACAAAATTATCATATTAAAGTTTCATATGATGGCCTAGTTTACATGCTAAGACTAGGCTAAAATGTGAATGGGTAAGGCACCTTACAAATAGCTAAAAACTTTACATTAACTGATCGTAACGATCTTGGTGATTTCTAATGTCCCTGGCTCAATCATATTTTAGCCTAGTGTTAGCATTTTAGAAATCAAATAGTTTCTCTTTCTTTACCTTTTCAATAGTGAGTGAAGAAATAAAACTTCTAACTGGCACCCTCTAACTATAATACACACACACACACACACACACGCAGAAGACATCCGAGATCTGAATGAATGAAATAGCCTTATTAAATACTTTGTTCTTTACATACAGTAGTTTATACACTGCTCAAACAACTAAAGGGAACACAGAACTACTGTATGTAATGAACAAAGTATTTAATAAGGCTATTTCATTCATTCAGATCTCGGATGTCCTCTGCTTGTGTTCCCTTTATTTTTTTGAGCAGTGTACAATCAGGATTGAAAAATAAATAAATTCATATCTAAATGTAAAATAAATAAATATCTCTATCATTCCTATCCAGTTTATACAGATTATGACAGACAGAATGTTGATTTTCATGGTAAACACAATATCTCCGTATGGAGGTAGATCATAGCAGCAGCCATCAATCAAGGATATAAAAATCGATGGGTGAGCCTATACGCATGATCCTGCTTCACTGGAATTTTGTGTTCTGGATATTTACTCTTGCCTGCCATCACTAATCACCCACCTTCATCTTCTCCTGCCTTGCTCAGACTCAATCCTCCTTCCTAAATAGCTTGATGATCTCAAGCAGGGTTACACATGACCAATTGTGACTATTCAAAATCCATTGTCTCTCTGTGTGTGTTCTTGCTGGAACTTGGACAAATACTGCCTGCCACCTTTTAGCTGCAGTTTCAAGAAACTGAAGTTTTTTCCCCACTCATATGAACCCATAGAAATAAACTAATCTGGCAGTGGGGTGAGGGAGAAGAAACAGCATGTTTTTAATGCTAAGATTTGGGCAGCCAAGATAGGTTATTGTGAACATTTCTAGAAAAATGCTAACTACCGACTAATGATATCCCACATATGCAGGTATAGGATTTAAGGTTTCACATTAGAGAATATGATTTTTCAGGGAGGATCAAGAGATCTGCGTCTTGGATCCAAATGTTCTTGTTATCAAAATCCCCATCTGATAAAGGAGATTTATACCTTATATCCTGTTGGCACTGGCTCTTAATTACAGAACAGTATCCATGAGAAGTTAAATTAGTCCCGGCACTTTTGTCCTTCTGCAAGCAAGTTCAAATGGAGCTCTTCTAGAGGACTTTTATAACTGAATGTTGTTGTTGAATGCCATACATATGCTAGGTTGCTCTTCTATTACTGTTATTTTTGATCATATTGTTTTATTGCTGGTATTCTGTGTTTATATATTTGATCACTAGCTGAATACCCATGCTCCTCTACGAAACTATGTGATCGGGCTTGATAAATCAACACTTAAGAGTTTGAAAATTAATGAGTAGTTACAATCGGCTTCTCCTCTCCCCTTCTCTCCCTCAGGCTTCCCCCATAGAAACCTCTCCTCTCTATCCCCTTCTCTCCCTCAGGCGGGCCCCATAGATCCTCTCCTATCCCCTTCTCTCCCTCAGGTTGGCCCCATAGATCCTCTCCTCTCCCCTTTTCTCCCTCAGGCTGGTCCCATAGATCCACTCCTCTCCCCTTCTCTCCCTCAGGCTGGCCCCATAGATCCTCTCCTCTCCCCTTCTCTCCCTCAGGCTGGCCCCATAGATCATCTCTCCCCTTCTCTCCCTCAGCCTTGCCCCACAGAAACGTCTCCTATCTTATCCCCTTCTCTCCCTCAGGCTACTGCAAATGAATTAAAGAGCCCTTGCTTTTACCCATAAATGTTGGGAGAAAGAAGCTGACAAACTCACTCAGGGAATTCCATAGTCAAATGGACATGGAGTATCCTCAGCCCGAGTCCAATGTTTTACCCACAATGCCATGGCATATGCAACTCTAATTCCAATGCATTGGAAGGAAATAAAATGGCAGATGTATTGAGCTACCCAACACGGATTGAAATGCTCATTAGTAGGTATGTTTATATTGGAGATAACCTTTTCAAAATACCATGTTATTAAGTTTGAATTTTTGTTTGGATGTTTATTTGTTTTAGCATTTTATGGAAAGGCAGCCTAAATGTGCAATGCAGGGTGGGGAAGAGGAGTGGAAAAGAAGGGACAGAAGAGAAGGGACTGGAAGGGGGAAGGGAAGGGGAAGGGGAAGGGGAAGGGGAAGGGAAGGGAAGGGAAGGGAAGGGAAGGGAAGGGAAGGGAAGGGAAGGGAAGGGAAGGGAAGGGAAGGGAAGGGAAGGGAAGGGAAAGATTGAGTGTCCTGGCTCTTGTGATAATCCCCTACAGCCATAGATTTTGATAGTGGATTCTGACCACCAAGTATAAGAACTAACATTGGATTCCCATTCCCATCTCCTTACTATCTCTGCTGCCAGACATTCTTATTTCAGAGAGATTTAAAAGGGATGTGATAGAAGTTACACTAGGAAGTTCCTATGACTGTGTAAAGGATTCTAAGCACTTTGATGTATCTGATCTGTTGATTAGTTAAGGGCAGGCCATAAGAAATCTCCTTTGCATTGCTTTGCCCACCAACTCTTTGTTGTTTGTGCTAAACAGAGAAGCCCATGAATCAAGTTCTTGCCAATAGGGACCTTGGCAATGCAGCTGGCAAGATTGCAGTTTGATCCCTGTTTATCACTGGGGGAAATGAACAGAGATATTGTTAAAACATTTCAACTTTGAACTGAAGTGTGTGCAATACTGAAAGGCAAAATTTTTATTTAAAATTCAGTGTGCAGTTCCAAAACACAAAGTATCCATAACGGGTTCACTGGCCTATTCAGCCTTATCCATTTCTAAGTGAGAAGCCATTCTTTCAGTATGGTTTACAGCACTCTTCAGTTTGATTTAAAAAAAAAAATTCAACACTTACAGTACATGTAGCTCAGAGTCATACTGCATCCCTGCTCTAGGATCTTAAGCTTGTATACTGAGTCTTTCTTTCTGGTGTTCTTTCTTGTTCAGTGGTAAAAATGAAGATGTTTGGAACAAAGGACATAATACCTGAATATAACTTTTTTTTTTTTTGTAATTTTTTTTTCCAACATAAACATAAAAAAGAACAATTTTCTCAAGAACGAAGTCTTGGTCCGGTCACAAATGGGTATACTAGTTTAACAATTGAAAACAGATAATTTTAACATAAATTCCAACATCTTAATTTAAATCTTTCTATTATCTCATCATACATCTTGATCTCCTACTAAAGCAAAGCTCATTTTTATATTCAATTATAAATTCAATTATAAATCAAAATTCAATACCGCTCTAATTTTTTTTCCATTGCTCCTTTTAACATCAACATTAAACACAAAAACAGTCTAATCTATTAATCTATATATTTACCTTACAATTTTATCACCACGAATCCTAAATTCCAAATGTATGCAACTCAATTTTTATTTCAATTTATTAATCAAAATTTCTTTCTATTTTTCTCATTTTCTAGACCCAATTCATCCTATCTTAATCTTAAACTTTTACACAGACATCTCAAAATTTTCCATTTTATTTTAATTATCACCCAACATTTTCTTTTTCACCCCTTATTAATAATTATTCTTCAATGTATTTTCCTCATTCTCCTCCATCACCCCCCTATTGTTTGGCTGATTTCCAGCATAACATATTTTGGCTGAGTTTTCAGCATAATCTGCTCCATAACTCCAACTATTATTTGGCTGATTTCCAGCACTTTCCCTTATTTTGGCTGATTACCAGCATGCTTTATTTTGGCTGATTTCCAGCATTCTCCTCCATAACTCCACCTATTATTTGGCTGATTTCCAGCATTACATTATTTTGGCTGAGTTTTCAGCTTATTCTCCTCCTTAACGCCAACTACTATTCTGCTAACTTATTTTAAAAATTTCTTCTTAAATATGTTGTCTATTAATTCACTGTTTCCAACTATACTCTTCCAGGGTGTATCCCCATCTATTTCTTCATATTAGTCATTTCCAACATGTGTTAAATTCAATCTCAATTATGACGTCCACCTGTGTACCTTAGTATATCATCTATAATCATTAACAATTAATCATAATTATCATCCACCACTTTATCAACTTAAAAATAAAACATGTTACATGAAATTATGCTTTTATGAAAATATCACTTTTAGTCACCGTAACTTCCCACTTCTATTTTAATTATCTTTTATTTTTAATTTTCTATCTTTATTTTATCATAAGCACTTCTTGCTTTTATTTAAAGCTCACTTAAACTTTGAACCATTTAAACAATTAAGCATTCAAACATTGCTATCTAATTTATCTATTTTGCTTCTTCATTTCCTTATCTGTCCATAAGCATTTCAATTCAAAGTCAATACTTCCACGCTTAAAACTCTGCATATCCTTAATTCTATTGTAGAATCTGTTTCCAGTAAAATCCATCAGCTTCTCCACTTCCGTTCCTGCGCCAAACCTTTTGTTGCTGCTCCAGTTAGTTAAAAGTTTATTGTGTTTCTTCTTTCTTTATAAAGCCATTAGAAGACAGAATAGGAATCTCCAAAGTTCAAAAAACCATAGTTCTTTTCAAAGTAATCCACAATATGTAACGAGTCAAATAGGTTCTTTTCAGAAAAAAAACAAGTTTCCGCAATCAACACTTTCACTTAGTCACAGCTTCAATCGCCATTTTGAAACATTTATGTAGCAATCCATTTAATCTCTTTGTCTGGCTTTTAAAGATGACAAATCCTTAATTATCGCTTTTCTCTTTTCCAAAAGTCAAGTCCATTTCAGTTTTAAAAAGAAGATTTGAATATCCAACTCTATTTAGTTCATAAGCAATTCATTCCAATCAATCAGTGTTAAAGTAAAATTCTTAAAGGGTCTTCAATTCCTTTCCTTATTTTACAAAATCTTCAAGCCCCTCAGATCTTCAGCCTCTAGGTAAGGCTGGGGGTCTTATTTGTAAATATCCTTATTCACATGTTGTTTCTCGCCTGGCTTGGTGTCACTCACCCGGCTCCAAAACACATCGTCCTTTCTTCCTTCCTCCTGCACATTGCTTATCCCGATTTGTTGCGGTCTTGAGGCAGCCGCCATGGCTGCCGTCCCCCGCCACTGACTTAGAGGGTTGCCTCTGGCCTCCGAGGAACTTGCCCATTCCTCTCGGCCACCCAAGGGGTCCCTCTCTTTCCCCTGTCCCTTCAGGACAGGGTAGGTCCGCAGACCTGTCATCGGTGGTTTGCTAGTCGGAGTTTTTGCGGGGCTCATTAGAGCCCCGCTATTTTCCTGACTGCATCGCCACAACGCCAAACCGGAAGTCCATAATACCTGAATATATCTTGTTACACAGAGTGAAGCGGCTATATCTATTGCAATAGAGAAGGGACACACCAAGTTGTGAGGATTAGGTCCCTACATCAGGTGTCTTGCTCAGGCCCTTAAGATGTGACTTCTTATATGAGGCAAGAAAATTATTACAGATCTTGTCTATGGAGATTCTCAGTCATCCGGATCATGTTTGTCCCAAAGGTGCTTTTTCAAAAGTGAACCTGACTTTCTTTGTTTTTCCTTTATGATGTTTCACTTCTCATCCAAGAAGCTACTTCAATTCTGAAAGGCAACTGAGCTTTCTTTGTTCTTCCTTGAAGACGTTTCGCTTCTCATCCAAGAAGCTTCTTCAGTTCTGACTGAAGTCTTCAAGGAAGAACAAAGAAAGTCCTGTTGCCTTTTGAAAAAGCACCTTTGGGATATTACAAATCTTGGAAAAGAGTAAGGAAAATATAATGTTCAAAGTATACTTCCATCCATGTCTATAGCACAGTTCTGTCTTATGAATGCCAGGTTTCTTTTTAAAATGAAGTTTCTAGTCTTCATGGTTTTATTATTTTTTAAAGAACCTGCTACTATTGTTAGTTATGGCTACCAGCCAGCAGAACAGTTCTGTGAGCTGCAAGCGGTGCTAATTGTACCCATAAAAATAATAAAGAAGGCAAATAAAGAAGCCAACTAAGAAATCTCAGGGAAGCCCACTGAATGATTCAGAAAGGATTGGGCCACAGAAGTGTTTAGAGGCCCCTTAGTCAAATCAATATTTAAAAAGATGGCATATTCAAATAAAACACAACACCACCCAGCCACCCCTGCCCCAATGAAGCATAACTTGAGAAGAAGAAAAAGAAACAGAAGTTGGATAATTTAAGAAGAAAAAGAAACAGAATGGATGTTGCTTACCTGAACATCCTTTTTATGCTCGCTGCGAAGACATTCCTACGTCTGGGTTCTGCTCACTCCTATTCGCTCGGCTGAGTGTCAATCATCTCCCTCTGAAGCTGGTCACACCCTCCTCTTCGGCCATATCAGCAGTCTTTTTTATGAAGTCGACTCCGCAATAGACAAAGATGGACCGCAAAGGAGCCAGATGGGAGACCACCTCAGCTGCAGAGGGAACAAGAAGAAAACCCACCCAAGGCCAGGAACCGGCGAGGTCATGGGAGGGACGGAATGTCTTCGCAGCAAGCATAAAAGGGACGTTTAGGTAAGCAACGTCCATTTTCCTGCCTCGCCGCTCAGACATTCCTACGTCTGGGACATACCCAAGCTTAAGACAATAGGGAGGGGACAAAGCCTATTCCTGGCCACGGGGAGACATTATAGATTGCAAATCCTATCTGCCAAAGGCAGCATCGGCAGAAGCATAAACATCCAAACGGTAATGCCTAACAAATGAAGTACGCGAGGACCAAGTGGCTGCTCAGCAAATGTCATCTATGGAGGCCTGAGTAGCCCAGGCAGCCTATGTAGTGGCACTGCGTGTGGAATGGGGCACGATCCCTCCTGGGACGGGACCACCCCACAATTTGTAGGCCTTAGAAATACAGGCCTTAAGCCATCTGCACACAGTAGCTGACGAAACTTTCTGTCCCAAAGAAGAAGGAAGGAATGCCACCAACAATGCCTCAGTCTTCCTAAAGGAGGCAGTCCTATTAATGTAGCATCTCAATGCTCTACACACATCCAAAGTATGCCAACATTTCTCAGAAGGATGGCGTGGGTCCGGGCAGAAATTTGCAAGCACAATATCCTGAGCTTGATGGAAACGAGTATTAATTTTTGGAATAAATGCTGGATCCAAACGGAGCACCACACGGTCTTGATAGAACACACAAAGGTCACTTCTAATGGAAAGAGCCACAATTTCAGATACCCGGCGGGCCGATGTTATCGCCAACAAAAAGGACATTTTCAAGGAGAGGTAGCGCAGACTGACAGAACCAAGAGGTTTGAAGGGAGATGAAGTTAAAGCTTGCAGCACTAGCGTAAGATCCCATGTGGGATAGCGATGAATTGCTGGGGGTCGTAAGTTCATTGCACCCTGGAGAAAAGACCAGATTCGTGAATCCTGGGATAAGAATTGTTGATTGTCCCCACCGAGGACAGTAGCCAAGGCAGCGACCGGCCTCTGAAGAGTTGCAGGAGCCAGACCTTTAGAGAAGCCAGATTGAAGGAATTGGAGGATGTCCGGAACTGAGGCAGATGTTGGATCTACATGATTCGCAACACACCACCTGACAAAGGCATTCCAGGACATGTTGACGGTCTTCTGGTAGCTTGAATGATGGAGATGACTTCGCTTGATAGGTGCCCTTTAGTCAATCGTATCCTTTCAAGCGCCATACAGTCAACCGGAGCCATTCTGGTTCTGGATGATGTACTGCGTCTTGAAGTAAGGAGATCTGGTCTAGGGGAATCTGCCACGGTGGCTCGACAGACAGTGTCCTGAGATCGGCAAACCACTCCCGCCGAGGCCAATGGGGGGCCACAAGCAGGAGGTCCGCTCGTTCCTTGATCATCTTCTGAATCACTTTGAGAATGATCAGGATTGGGGGAAAAGTGTAAAGGAGTCCTCGAGGCCACGGAGACTGAAGAGCATCATGACCTTCCGCCTTCGGTGACAGGAAGCGGGAGAAAAACCTCGGCAGCTGCGTGTTGTGAGCCGTGGCAAACAGGTCCAGCACCGGGTGTCTGAACCGGCAAGACAAGGCCTGGAATAGATGAGGATCTAACTGCCATTCGGAGTGGTCCAACTGACCCCGGCTGAGCCAATCCGACTCCCGATTGATCGTGCCAGAGATGTGTTCAGCCTTTAGAGATAGGACGTGGCGCTCTGCCCACAACATCAACCTTTCCGTCTCCTCCATCAGCGCCAAGGAGCGAGTGCCCCCTGTCAGTTGACATGGGCCTTCATGGCCATATTGTCGGTTAATATGAGGACATGCTGGTGGAACACTTGTTGGCGGAAATGTAGAAGTGCCAGGCGGACCGCACACAGCTCCAGCCAATTGATGTTGTGAAGTTTCTCTGAGGGATCCCAGGTGCCCTGTTCCAGTTGAGATTGTAGATGGGCCCCCCAACCATGAAGACTCGTGTCTGTGGTTAAGACCATTCATTCCAGTTCCAGAAAAAGGGAACCTTTACGTAGAACCGGGGAGATCCACCAACGAAGAGAAAGAAGGACCAGAGCTGGAACTGTCACCTTGAAGAGAGACTCCCCGCGGCCTTGCTTCTGAAAGGGAAGGAGAAACCACTGGAGACGACGTAGGTGGTGGCGCGCCCAGGGGACTATGGCTATGCAGGATATGAGCTTTCCCAGAAGTTGAGAGAGGAGGAACAAAGATAGTTTCTTTTGTGACAACACCTGAGACACCAGCTGTCGGATACTGGATTGCCGGTTGGGAGAAAGGTAAACCAGACCTTGAGCAGAATCGATAATCACCCTGAGATGTAAAATGCATGTCGTGGGGCAGAGATAACTCTTGTCGAGATTTAGGGTGAAGCCGTGGCACTGTAGAGCTTGAAGCACAAGATGCCTGTCGTGGTTTGCCTGGACCTCTGAGGACGACAGGATCAATATATCGTCGAGGTAACAAGCCAGGCGAACAGGTAGTTCCCTGAGTGACGCCACCAACGCTGCTAGGAGCTTTGTGAAGGTCCATGGCGCCGACGAAAGGCCAAAGGGCATGGCCCTGTATTGAAAGTGGCTGTCGTCAAAGGCAAACCTCAGAAACTTCCTGTGTGCCGGATGGATGGGTACATGTAGATATGCTTCCTTCAAATCTATTGATTACATGAAATCCCCTTGGCGGATGCACCCCAGGAGAGATTTGAGGGAATGCATCTTGAAGCGACGATATAGTACGTGCTTGTTGAGTCGCTTCAAGTTCAGAATTCCCCTCCAACTCCCAGAACTTTTCGAAACGAGAAATAATGTTGAATAAAACCCAGTCCATTTCTGATCTTCTGGGACCGGCTCTATGGCCTCTATTTGTAAGAGATGTTGGATTTCGAGGGCCAAAAGATGCTGCTTGGCCAGTTGAGAGGGCCACGGGCACGGAGCATAATAGTTCAGGGGAGTGGAGGTGAACTCCAAGGCCAGGCCGCTGGTGACAGTGCAGACAATCCATGCATCTGATGTGGTAATTTTCCACTGGTGGTAGAAAGTCTGTAGTTTGCCGCCAATGGGAATCCGGTACGGCGAGTCACTTGCCCCTGCAGGAGTAGCAGGTAGAGGAAGCCCGGAAAGGACGTCGGAAACTGGATTGCTGGCAGCTGCGGTCCCGAAAGGAAGACCGGTCGGAAGCAGGCTGGTAGGAAAATGGCGCGGAACGATGATATGAGGCACCCCCAGTGCCTTGGTCCTGACGAAATGGTTGCCTCAGGTAAGGTGAGAAATGCCGATCCTGGTGTTGGAATGCTGAAGGTAAGACCTTTTTCTTGTCCCTGTTTTCAACCAGCACGGAATCCAGGGAGGCCCTGAAAAGAGAAGAGCCTTTGTAGGAAGCTGCTGTCAGCCACCATTTTGATTTCATATCGGCTCTCCAATTACGGAGCCAGAGAAGGCGATGGGATGAAACCGTAAATGCCAAGGCACGTGAAGCAAACTTGGCCGTGTCCAAAGATGCGTCTGCGGAATACTCGGCAGCCGCTACCACCTTGGCCACATCTTGTTGCAGTCGTGCGTCCTCTGGAGGCAATCGGTCTCTCAATTGGCGCAGCCAAACCAGTGATGCTCTGTTGAAAAACGAGGCAGATGTGGCTGCCCGAATAGCCCAGGCAGTCACCTGGTGCATTTTACAAAAAGCCATTTCGGCTCTCTTGTCCTCAAATTTGAGACCATCACCCACTTCTCCAACAAAAACAGAGGAGGATATAAGGCTGGCCACCGGATCGTCTACAGTAGGCAGTTGAAGCAAGGCATCGAGCTCTGGAGTCGAGCAATACAGCTTTCTATCAAAAGAATTTGGGCCAGAGAGGGAAGCGGGATGTTCCCACGGCTTTTGAATGACCTGCAAAAAAAGGTCAGGACAAGGTACAAAGTCATAGTCCGGTTTAGACAAGAGAAATAGATTGCTACTGGGGTCATGCTGAACCTGGGAAGAAGATGGTTGAGCGAGGCTATCATCCATATTCGTGGCCACCTTAGCTTTGTGCAACAGAGATTTGAACAAGGAAAGTTTAAACAATCCCGGAAAGGCCGGTTTATCTGGGGCTGTCTCCTCATCCTCTGAGAGCTCGATGTCCTCCAGGTAGTCTTCCTCCCGGACCGGCTCAGCCACCTCTCCATAAGAGGATGATTGAGGAGGCATGGAGGCAGACTGCATATGACAGGGAGCCGCTGCGTTGCACTCTGGAGGTAGCATACAGCCAGTCTGTTGCAACCCAGCCTGAAAAATGCGGGTAATAGCCTGTGATACTAAGGAATTAAAATCCAGAAACTGACCAGCATTATGGCCTTCATCTGCATGGAGCCTGGCAGCAGTAGGCGTGAAAGTTGCCTCAGGGACAGGTCTAGCCAACTGAGAAACATGACTTGCATTGCCAGAGGATCTGGGCCTGGGAGCCACATAGTCAGAATGAACAGAGGTCATGCCTTGATCTCGAGGAACAGATGCTACATCCCACTGGGGGTCAGAACCTTGGACAACTTCCTGAGTAGCAACTGAAATAAGTTGTTCTTGAGGTTCTGCCTCCTCTTCAAGTGGCTCAGGACAGAGACCCACTTGGGCCTGACGCTGTGCCTTATAAAATTGTTTTTCTAAGGCATTGTGCCTCCTTTGGGCCTCTCTATCCAGGCTAGGCAAAGTCTAGAAATAGGTATTGATAAAGGACTCTCCTTATCCCCCCCCCCATTTATTTATTTATTTATTTATTTATTTATTTATTTAAAAAATGAGACCTCTCTCAGATCAGGGCCCACAGATAAAGAAAGAAATTACTTCCCTGGTCAGCAGGTTCAGCAGCGATGATCCACGCAGAGACTGGTGGCAGGGCAATACTGGATAGCATCCAAAGCCTGCAGCTTCGCTAGCGTCCCTGAGAACAGAAGCTTAGGACGCAACAAAAAGGCGCCAAATCAGCGAAATGATGGGTGGCAAAACTGCAACAAAATGGTGGCTGGTGGATTCATTGAAGCCCAGCTCGCCCACAGCCTTGGCAAAACAAAGCGCCGAGAGGCGGGCTACCAGAAAAACAGGACAATCCATCAAAGCAACCTCCACAAAAGTCAAAATGGCGGGACCAATCAACCTCCACGAAGCTTCCTCCATTCCCTATGGCAGGGATTCAAGCCGGCAGGGACTCAAGCCGCTAACACCGTTGGTGAGGGCTGCAAGGGCAAGACGGGAATGCTGATCCCAGCAAAGCTGCGCCCGCAGCTAAAAAACAGAAAGAAAGTGGCAAAGCGACCTCCTAACTTCTGACAATTAAATAGACGCCATGAGTGGCGTCCGGAGCCCCAGAACACTGCCTCCGGCAGAGGAATGCCGCTGAGGGAAATCCCATATAGTGCAGCCCTCACAAGTCCAGAAAAAAACACCAATTTTGGCAAAAAGACAAATATATACCACAAGAATTGACACTCAAGTCTATCACGATCAACTGAGTGAAAAAGACTGCTGATATGGCCGAAGAGGAGGGCGTGACCAGCTTCAGAGGGAGGTGATTGACACTCAGTCGAGCGAATAGGAGTGAGCAGAACCCAGACGTAGTAATGTCTGAGCAGCGAGGCAGGAAAAGTTGGATAATTTAAGAAGAAAAAGAAACAAAAGTTGCAACCTATACTTGAAACTACTTTGAGGTTCAAGCCCAATTGCTTTTCTTGGCCTCCTTTGAATTGGCTTTAGGTCCCGATACTGTCTTGGCATGACAGCATTTGTATTCCATGCTCTTCCTTAAAAGCTGCCAGCAAATGTTTATGTCATCAATGAACTTGAGCAATTTTCTCCAACCTGGATGTCTTCTAAAGGGACTAAAATTCAATTCCTCTGATTTCCATGTCAGTTAGACATTATGGGAGCTGGAGTGTTGCACATCTCCTAGAAATAATGCGTCTTGGATTTTTGACAACCAGTTTTCACGGAAGAAAAAAGGCCAGTGAAGAGGCCATATTTAGTCCTTACCAGCAAAGCTGAATTCCCCTGACAGAATGCAGGGCAGAAACACAGAAACAGAATTCTAACCCCCTGCCCTGCTCCCCCATGCCAGATAGTGGCATTATACCATGCTTTAGCACAACTTGAGGGGGGGGGACCCATAGCCTTTAAGGGACCACACCTCTCACAGGAGGTAGGGCCAAAAATAAAGAACTTTATTTATTTATGAGATTCATCTATTGCCTCAGTCCATATACTCTAGGCCATGTAATACAATTATACAGGGATAATAAATAATGCAAGCATTATTTTGGCACTCGGCAACCCTACAATTGATACGGCAAGCGTCTTCCAGAAAAGCCAGATTGTTTTATCCCCTTCGGGAAGTGATCAGGCTGTTTTGGAAGCGGGGAGCACCTCAGGGAGACGGCCCCATCATCAGACTCCATCTTAATTTTATGTCACCTTTAATTTAATGAAATTCAAATTAAGCGAATTAGATACAATGACTATTATTACTCACTGTAATAAATGTCTTCGCCTTCAAATTACTGCTTGGTGGCAACTTTGGAAAGGTGTCAGCCAGAGAACCAGTTGAAGGCTGAATGGAGGTTTATGCTGCCCTGGGGGCTATATCAAAAAATTAGGTCTTGATGCATCTGGCAGACTGCTGCCAATGCATGATTTGGAAGATGATAAGAAAAAGCAATTCTATGCATAGGGGTTTGGTTTTTTAAGAGGATGGCAGCAGGAGTTGGCTCTACTTACTTTTACTACCGGTTCGCATCGTGTCCGCACACACTCGCTTCGCATGAGCAGGTCACTTCTGATGACGTCTGGGTCAGTGGGCGGAGCCTCCCGCCGATTTTACTACCGGTTCTTGTGAACCGGTCCGAACTGGGGGAAACCCACCACTGGATGGCAGCTACCTCATCTCAAGAAAAAATTAATACTTTGCCATTGCAAATGATGCCAAATAAACCAGTTGGAATAATTATTTGGCATAATACTATTCGGGGCATAGTCAAGTAGGGAAAAGATTGTGTCCCAGAGGACATTACTCTGCTTCCATGCAGTTACTGAAACTTTCTCAAAACAATTTTCTCGAAATGTTGCTAGGCACATTTGATCCACAGAGATTTTCAAGGAAGACCAAAGCTGCATGGATGCCACCGTTCTGTAGACGCATAGAAAGGTGCTAAATGCTGATCATATGCCCCAAACTACTGGTATTTTTCTCTTTATCTTCATTGACGTTCTGGTCCTTTTGGATAAAGATAAGGGTAAGGATAAATGCACTTGATGGAATTTCAGTGTGGCCAGCAAAGTGATTCAATATTTCTTTCCCTACTGAGGGAGGGGGAGGGAGGAAGCATTTTTTTTTACTCATCTGGTATATGGTAAGGTTAAATCAAAGAATACACATTGGCCCCCTAAAATGAACAATGGGTTGATCACACCTTAGACACGGCAGAAAGATCAGATCCTGGAGGAATTGAAAACCTGCTGTTATGAACCTAATAGAGTGGAATAGAGACATTTCCCCCACCATCACTTCCTGGCAGAGGAAGGGGAAAATGATGCCTGCGCTGGGACCAGGGTAAAATCCTTCCTTTCTTAGAAGCCTGCCAAGAAGATTCATGAATCCTCCTTTTGAGCTTTCCAACACAGAAGCTCCTGCTCCAAGGGAAACTGGTGATTTGTTTTCCTACAGGTTGGAGCGTTCTGTTGTTTTCCTTTCAAAATGCACACAGACCTGAAATACATATCAGGATTGATTTTTATTTGTATTTTTTTTAAAGAAAATCTTGAAGTGGAGATGGGGGAGGGAGAGAGGGAGAGACAGTGTGTGTGTGTATCATGATTTTCTTAGAAAAATAGCTCATTGCCTCATTCGGGGCCTATGAATAAGGCCCATCGAGAGGAACAGATTCAGAACTGACAGAAGGGAATATTTCTTCACGGCGCACAAAGTTAAATTGTGGGATTTTCTGCCAGCAATTGTTAAATTAGCAGCCAATTTGGATGATTTTCAATGGGTCTGGGCAGATTCATGGTGGATCAAGCTATCGGTGGCTAATAATACGGATATACCTTCTTTTGAATCATGGGCGGCATGCCTTAAGTACTGGTTGCCAGCTAGCAACAATGGAAGGGGGGAGGGTATCACTCTTCAGGCTTACAAGCTTCCCACATGGTTCCTATTGGCTACAGTATAACATCAAATGCTGGAACAGATAAGGCATACATAGCTGTAAATTTTAAAAAATTCACTAAACATTTTCCGTTGCTGGCAGATTGCGGTTTTTTTTCAATTGATTTTCCAATTATTTTCTTTCCCAATCTTACTGCTTATTGCCATAACTCTCTTCCTTGCTGCTAAAGGATGCTTTGAATATAACTTTCCCCAGACTTTCCCACAGCCAACCTGTTATCCTTTCAAGAAGTAATCTGCCAAAGCCAGAGGGAGATAACTCAGGTGACACCCTTCAGCCTCTCCATGTCAGCATCAAGCAAAATCCTGAAGTTTTTGTTGTTGTTCAGATCCTGATCTGAATGCCGACTTGCTCCCTTTGAAACTGAAAGGGCTTGTTGAGAGAACAGGGGTAAAGGCCACCACTGGATTCAAACAGGTGTGATGACGATTTTTACAAATTCTCCAACAACCACCCAATCACTCACCCCTGAGATTCTATTTTGGAATATCTTTTGATTCTCTTCCCCTCAGTGGACACAAGAAGAATGGAATGGAATGGAATGGAATGGAATGGAATGGAATGGAATGGAATGGAATAGAATAGAATAGAATAGAATAGAATAGAATAGAATAGAATAGAATAGAATAGAATAGAATAGAATAGAATAGAATAGAATAGAATAGAATAGAATTCTTTATTGGCCAAGTGTGATTGGATACACAAGGAAGCTACAGAACAGAAGGTTAGCAGAATGAACCAATATACAGTAGGGAGGGGGTCTGACATTTTCATTCACTACAATTCCATTCAGCATTACAGATAGCCCTGGACTGATGACCACAACCGAACCCAAAATCTCTGTTGTTAAGTGAGACATTTGTTCAATGAGTTTTGTCCCCATAGTCTCGTGCTATGGCTGTTAAGTGAATCACTGCAGTTGTCACATTAGTAACTCGGTTTTGTTAAGTGAATCTGGAATAAGTCACATTTTTCAGTGCCGATGTAACTTTGAACATTCACTAAATGAACTGTTGTAAGGTGAGGTCTACATGTATGCTGAACCCTGCTTCATAGCATAATCTTACAGTATCCAATGATTGTATTGACACATGCACAAACAATTCCAAGCTAATGGTTCAATTTACATAGGTCAAGCCTGATTAGTTTTAACCTTGGTTAAGATCTGGGGACAGGTACTGTAATTTATATACGGAGTGTGAACCCAGCCTCTTTGATTCGTTTATGAGTCAAGGAATCATAGAAATCCAAGAAATGATGGAAATAATTAGCCAGGCTAAGCATGCGGTGTGAAACAAATACACCAGTGGCCAGGTAGGGTATGGAATTTTGGCAGCTAGTTTTTCCACCTGAGCCACGAAGAGAAACCTTCTATACCCCACTTAGTGGGAACTGAATACTTTCCTGTCAATATCTGCTAGCATCATTTTCTTGTTGGCCCAGCTCTGAAGATCAGCTTGCCATCTTGAGTTAGACACATCTGGATTTCATTTTAGCACTCAAGAGGACAAGTATATCACAGTATTTTTTAAAAAAGTAAGAAGGCAGTTCTAATAAAAAAAGACTTGGCTGCTAGGACCCTCTGAAAAAGAACTTTCCATGTCTTGAGTGTTCTTCCTTTTTCTTCCTCCTTCTGCCCATCAGCATTCTTTTCTTGGACTGATTTCCTTTCTCTTGTGTTCTTTACATTGTTATGGGTTCTATACTTATTATTTAGTGTCAAACTCGGGCCGCATCAGAGTTGTGTTTGACCTCGGGGGGAAGGGGGGGCATGGCCATCTCAACATCTGTTTTTGCCTGTGAAGGCCTCCTGCAGCCCTCTGCCAGCAAAAACAGAGCTCAGGGGTCTGCGCCTCCCCCCCCACCCCGAGCTCCATTTTCGCTGGCAGAGACAACACAGTCTGGTCCTTCATTGTTTGCAGGGGGGCCCTGCGGGCCAGTACTAAGTACCCCGCGGGCCTTGAGTTTGACACTCCT
The DNA here is from genome assembly GCA_022577455.1 of Arizona elegans. Classification (NCBI taxonomy): domain Eukaryota; kingdom Metazoa; phylum Chordata; class Lepidosauria; order Squamata; family Colubridae; genus Arizona; species Arizona elegans. The sequence continues at coordinate 14,960,090 of JAKOOJ010000003.1, forward strand.
GGTTTAGTGGGACAGAAAAAGGCAGGGCTTTTGTTCAGTTTCTCCTAGTGGCAACGGTGCCTTTATTCAAACAGCCTGGAGCAAAAGAGGAAAGGATTGTAGAAAAAGCCAATCTATGCCAGGAGGTCAGAACTGTTCTGTTCTAACAATTCTTGCCTCCACCTCCACAATGGAATGAGATCAACAGAGAAGTTAATTCAAGTTAACATAGATGTTGAAGATACATCAGAGTCCAATAAAGCCACATCTATTGCTGTTGTCAACAAGAATTTCATCTCCCTTTTTGGGACAACAATCAGATAAAAACAGGGATACTGTTGTCCTCCCAGCTGTCCTACTCCCTAGCAGAATCCTTGGCTCAGTGAAAACCCAAAAGATCTTTAGGTTTAATATTCACACTGATTCCCCCTGATGTCATAATATTAATGATTTCATAGTCTGACCAGTTTATTTCAAAACCTACTCAGGGGATAAGTCATGCTTAATTCTGATCATTTTTTTGTCCTAGAAGAGATTCTGGAAATGACCATCTTATTATGAATGAAATACTGCATAGTCTTGCCATAAATGAAATACTGCAGGCTGTGCCAACCTACCTCACCCTAAAAGGACCTGACTAAATCTAGCTTATTTTCTACCTGGAAATGGATAAATCAAGTTTGCAATCGGGAGGTTTTCTTGTTGCTTCATAAATATTTCCACCCTTGTCAGAGTCCTTCATACTGTACATCGCCATGTTCTAGGACTCTACCCTGCCAATGATTTTTGAGACTAACATTTTCTTTTAGCAGGCAGCTTGAGGGAGATAGTGAGAAGGACCTTATTTAAGAAGTCCTTGACCAGAATGACTGAATACTTATGCATTGTCCAATAGTCCATGTTTCGCCAATCTAGTAGAAAGGCAGAGGTGCTACAGATCTAGCACTGTTTAGAAACAATGGATTATCTTGGCATTTTTCAATCCAGACTTAGACTAGGTCAGGGATCAGCAACCTGTGGCTCTGGAGCCGCATGTGGCTCTTTCATCCCTCTGCTGCAGCTCCCCGTCACTCAAAATATGCGTCACAACCGCCAATGTGTGACACCCACCGGCATGCAATTTATTGAGCTTTTCAACCCCCAGTAGGCCAACCATGGATAAATCCAAGAAAAGAAAAGTTTCAGAAGAAAACAGAACATTTAATTCAACTACATATGCTAGTTTTGTGACTGCTCAAGAAATAGTTAGGCACGGGAAGGGTTTTGTGGCTCCTGGTGTTTCCTTTTCTGTGGGAAGCAGGTCCAAATGGCTCTTTGAGTGTTTAAGGTTGCAGACCTCTGGACTAGGTTTCGCATGACTCAGTACCAATTGTTCTTATGGGTGATCTGCATTAGGACAGAGATTTGGGAACTGTGGGTCCATTACTCTCTCTGAAGGTTTTGATACTACTGATGTAGGAGAAAAAATGCCAGAACCTGGAGGCAGAGTCTTTAAAAAAGGTATCAGCCTAGAATCCCTACACAGCCATAAGTGAACTAAGTCAAACTCCCCCACCCCCTGAAATTGATTTACCCTTATCTCTCTCCAAGCTGGTGCTATGCCTTAATTGATAAGATTCCCATGCATATGTCATATAGTAATAAATCCATTTAATTGGACCTTCATGTGGGGACCTGATGTTTAGTGCCTGACATTAAATAATATGTTTCAAAAGGGCTTGAGAGACATGATGCTGGGAACTGGGTTCACTATTGCCTTGCTTCTATCACTCTGGGCATTATCAGTAGCTGGCACTGAAAAAAATCTGCTTCATTCCTTCAGTCCTGCATATAAATAAGGAGATGGATTTGCATGTATGGAACAAATTACCATTAGTGCACCAATATCACTAAGCCTTAAGTCTCCTTTTTATAAGCCCTACTTTTCAAGAGCCTCTGTATAGTCCTGGGCTGTAAAGAACTGCATGTGGGCATCTATGGAGATTCTCAATCATCCAGGTGATATCCCAAAGGTGCTTTTTCAAGAAGCAACTGGACTTTCTTGTTTTGTTTTGTTTCTAAGATGTTTCATTTCTCATCCAAGAAGCTTCTTCAGTTCTGACTGGATGGTGGGAAATGGAAGGATTTATATTCTTTATAGACGGCTGGTCATTTGCATTCTTTTTAGAGAGTCATTGAGGCGACTTGGAGATTTATCTGTGTCCTCAGGGTCATCTAAGTAGTGCAAATGGGTAGTAGAGCCTTCTTGGAACTGTTGAAAGGACTGTGCTGTAGACTGGAAATAGATGTTCTAACTCTCCCCCTCTGTTGAGAGAGGGCTGTTCAATATTGACCTAGATGGCCTTTTTGACTCCTCTTTCAAACAAGTGGTCCTCTCTGTCTAAAATGTGGACTTTGCTGTCTTCAAAAGAGTGGTCTTTGTTCTTTTAAAGACAGATGGACTGCAGAATCTTATTCTGATGGGTTTGTTCTCCTATGTTGCGCCATGTGTTTATGAAGTGGTTGTTTTGTTTCCACAATGTACAGATGTCTGCAAAGAGTATAAATCCTTCCATTCCTCACCATCCAGTCAGAGCTTGGATGAGAAGCAAAACGTCTTCAAAGTAAAACAAGAAAGTTCAGTTGCCTCTTGAAAAAAAAGCACCTTTGGGACAGCTGCATATGGAAGAATCAGTGGATGCTGAGGCTAAAAAAGTTGAAGCTGTTCCTGTTCCAGAACATGGATCTGAGTGCACAGAAAATATGCCTGTCCTGGATAAACTTTGCACTTCCCTTAAAGATTAGATTCACAACTTGGGTTTTGTCTGGATCCGGGATTGATAGTGGATAACCACATTACATAAGTGACAAGAAGTCTTATATTATCTTTCGTTGATAATTCTTTTTCCTATTCCTGGAGTAGAGGAATCTGACATTAGAGATGCATGCAACAGTTACCACAAATTAAATTCTTGCCATTACTGTAATTGTTTATGGGATGACTCTTGAGGATGGCCTAGGAACTGCAATTAGCTTAGAACATAGCTGCGAGTCTATCCCGTTCATAAGCCAAAGACTAGACAAATAGATGTGAGTCACTGAGATATGTTGAGAGAGGTCCAATAGCACCTTTGGGCTATCAATAAAGAGGAGAGAAATAAATGGTCCTTTCTTTGTATCTAGGTTTTATAGGAGAGAAAGGTGTTAAAACACAATCCACCAATCTTTCAATGGCAAAAAATATATATACCAGTCCCTTATTCTGTTGGTGGCTAATCCTGATCTTACTATTTTTAATGTGAAGAACATCGTGGAAAGCAATCGATGGGTTCATCATTTTCATTTCTTCTACCAAATATCAACTGCTGACATGAAAGAGCCTTTCAACAGGGTTGGGCACATATAGGGGATGCTTGACAAGCCATCCATCAGGTTACCTAATGGACTCCAGGTGTTCCATGTCTGTCCCCTGTCAGTTAGACTATTTCTGTTTTTCTTTTTCTTTTTTTTCTTTTTTGAAAAAGCACCATACCTGTTTTCAAATGTGGGTTTGGTACTCTTCTGAAAGAATGCTAAGCCTGAATAAAAAAATCGCCTGGCTGAAAGGTTACAGGTACAAAGGAGGGATGTCATGAAGCAGAAGGGGGAAGTTGAGAAGCAGTCAGCATCACTCTTGAATAATGCTAAAAGGAATGGCAGAGAGTGGCCATTGCTAGCAGCATGCAGAAGCAGGCTACGGAGAAAGCTGCCCCACAACCAAAGAAATAAAATAATAATAAAAAGCAGCAGAGGAGAAAAGCAGCAGAGAATCTGAAATGCATTCATTGATATAACAGAACCAGCAACCCTCCAGCTGGCAGAACCCAATATTCATTCCCAGTTTAAATCAACTTCAGTTTTTCAATATAAGTCTAACACTCTTTCAAAGGAGTATTAAACCTGAGTATATTCAGGAAGGCACTGACCAGGCAGCATGCCGACAGTTGCCTCTGAAGAAGCCAGGTGTTTAATCTCTCTGGCAATGCGAGCCAACATGGTCACCAAGAGCAGTAACCCGCTGATCAAAGGAGAAGGTGCCTCAGCCTAAAGTACCCAATAAAATATGTGTTGATCCCACCCCTGGCTGCGCTGTTAACCATGGAATCAGTGGCATGTGTTAGGCTGAATCCATGAGAAAAGCAGTAGAGAGAGCGAAGAGAAAATACTACAGGTAGCCCTCAATTTACGACCATAATTGAGCCCACTATTTGTGTTGTTATGTGAGACATTTGTTAAGTGAATTTCGCCCCATTTTATGACCTTTCTTGCCCCTGTGGTTAAGTGAATCAGTGCAGTTGATAAGTTCGTAACTCGGTTATTTATCAGAAGGTCACAAAAGGTGGATTGCATGACCTTGAGACACAGCAACAGTCATAAGCATGAGTCAGTTGCCAAGTCTCTGAATGTTGATCACATGATCATGGGGACGCTGCAAAGGTTGTAACTGCGAAAAACGGTCATAAGCCACTTTTTTCAGTGCCATTGTTAACTTTGAACAGTCACTAAATGAACTGTCGTAAATTGAGGACTACCTGTATTTAAAATCAAAACTACTAAAGACAGCTAAACCATCTCAATAGTGGTCTGGTACTTAAATGAAGGCGAAATCTTGAGGACCTGCCATCTAAATATGGATAATGGGGCATATTTGGGCCATAGTAAAGGTGCTTTGGAAATTAGTCCTTAGTCAATGAGTAGTCTCTATACAAGCAATCTTTTGCCTGGTTTAATTCTGACTGCATTGACTTTATATACTTACACTGACCCCAGTGATAAAACAGCACCTGCTAGATGCTTCTGATGAAGAAAATGCCAATACCTGAAAGTGTATGCAATAACAAATGTGCTCATCTTTAAAATGCTATAAAACTACTATTTTGCTGCAGAAAATTAATATGGAACTGCATCCATGATGTCCCATACTTGGACCATTTTTTAAAAAGAACCTGATTTTGTGTTCCTAAGTAAGACCAAGTCAAAGGAAGAATTCGATGGCCTCCATACGGAGCTGGACTCCGGCTCCTAACCAACAGAGATAGACTGGTTAACGATTGGGTGCATTTGGAGCCTATCAGGTCTCTCAACTTGAAGGATAAATCAGAACTTGATGCTGCCTTTTAACCAGTGATTTGTTCTTACCCATTTTTCAGTTGTCTGCTTTTAATGGATGGCCCAAAATTTAATAGATTCTCGCGCGGACTTTTTTTCCAAGTCTGGATTCTGTCAAGTTCAAAGCATGCAGAGTAAGGAAAGAACACCTGCCCAACCCTGCTGACATGGATGATTTGAGTCAGGGTTCATCATAGCTGAATCTTTAGATAAAAGAGCAATAAAATGCCTCTGAACATCTGCAAGGAGGTTCCCTCCATTGTGGTAGAATAATGCACAGACAGCTTCTTTTCGAGTAGAAATACATGGCACAGCAGAAAAGCCAGAATGGCATCATTTTAATAGAGATTCCAAGTCCCAAATCAAAATTTAACCATTTACTTTAAAACAAACTCTCTCACACACATTCAACATCTAACGGAAGGCTTCTTTCTCATCACAGCATATGTTCAAGAAGAATGCTAGCCTGCACAGTTTTGAGTTCACTGGCAACATTCGGATTCTTTTGGAGCTGTGTGTTTGATTTAGTGGGACTTTCCACCCCTGAGGAATACTTTCTCAAGTGACTCGTTTGCCAAGAGAAATCTGAAAAATGAGTATCAGCCAACAGAGCAAAAAAAGAAAAGCACTAAACGAGCGAACGTTGGATATTCAGACTTCATTCAAACTTTCACGAAGGGTCTTACCCAGTAGTGGGTTTCAATTTAGTTTGCTACTGGTTCGCTCATGCGCATGCACTTGCATGCACAGAAGCGTCCGGGCGAGTGGGCAGAGTCTCCCGCCACCACTACAGGTTCACTCGACCCGGGGTGAACCGGTAGCCACCCACCATTGGTTCTACCTAGGCCTGTTCAGTCTTCCCACAGGATCATTCTCATGGTATAAGGCAGGGGTGTCGAACTCAAGGCCCGGGGACCAGATCCAGCCTGCGAGGTGCTTAGATCTGGCCTGTGGAGCTGCCCTGGAAACAGCAAAGGATCAGCCCACGGTGGGTGGCCCTCCCGAGCTCTGTTTTCACTGGCAGAGGGTTGCAGGAAGCCATTGCAGCCAAAAATGGAGCTCTGAATCCCGTTTTTGCTGGCAGAGCATTCGTGTCACCACAGGCACCTGCCGACACAAGTGATGTTGAGCTGGCCACGCCCACCCTGGTCACACCCACATGCCCCCCCAAGGTCAAACACAAACCTGATGCGGCCCTCAATGAAATCAAGTTTGACACCACTGGTATAAGGTGTTAAAAGGAAGGGAGTGATTTCCGGCTTAGAAGATATACTTGGCTGTTGCTGCTATTATTTTGCTTGAAAACCCAAGTCCATCAGCTGGTTTGCCATTGAATCAACTTGCGGTGGGGAGGATGTAGACTAAATCTTTGTGTTTAGGTCAAGAATCTGCATTTAATGCCTAGCCCTTCCACATACAATTCCACTCCTGGTTTTCCTCCCAGGGTCCCATTAAGCAATGTTTTACTTTTTCCTGCAAAAGGGGTGATGCAAATGGAGCATTGTTTTTGCAACTGTACCAGTAGATGTCCATCTACTTCTTGCACAGAATCATTGGGATGGCTGTGAGTTAAGGTATCAGGAAACTGTGATAAAATCAACCTGGATTCTTTTTGGGAGAAAATCTGTGCCACCTTCTCATTGGAAAGGGTGACCAGCTGCCCTCCTGCAGGGAAGCCCATTTGCAGCTCCGGAACAAGGATTACACTACAGTAAGATTCTAAACAATTCTAGAATCAGCAAAATAAGAGACTTCCATTTTAAATGCCCTTTTTAAGGAGACTCTGCCAAAAACAACTTTTTCAGCTACTCTTCAAAAATTTAAAATGTGGCTCCAGCTCTCCTGAGTTTCTTTCAAACATCTTTGTCTTGCAAAGTCAACGTTGTAAAATATAAAGAACAAAGATAAAAAAAGAAGAAATAGAAAAGAAGAAAGCATTTTTTTTTAAAAAAGGAAAGGAACATACAGTTAATGCCTTCCAATCCTTCTTTCTAGTTTTAAACTCTCTTTTGGAAACAGCAGGAAGCACAGACTGGGTTCCTTGCATAAACGGTTAAGTGTTGGTAATAGAAAGAAAAAAACTTGAGGCCTCTGACAGAAATGCAAGCTCGGAAGAGTTATGTCGCTGAGCCCTTTGTGTGAAACATTATATGTAAAAAAAAGAAAGAAAGAAAGAAAGAAAGAAAGAAAGAAAGAAAGAAAGAAAGAAAGAAAGAAAGAAAGAAAGAAAGAAAGAAAGTTTTAGATTTTCCAGTTATAATAGGCTGGCCTTTAAAAGGGAGGGGGAATCATTTTTTTAAATAGAATAAAACCAACCTTATAGCAGGGACTGGACTGCGGTCAAGCTGGAGTCAGGATTTAAAAGAAGAGGAAAGTACCCAGCATCGAAAGGCATAAAAGTGGGCGGGAATCCAGGGAATAGATTGGGGTGTGTGTGTGTGTGGTGTTGTGTTGTGTTGTGTTGTGTGTGTGTCTGTGTGTGTGTGTGTGTGTGTGTGTGTGTGTGTCGGCGACGACAAACCTCAACTTCACAACACCCCTGACTAATGTAGCGTAGCCACCGTATAAGACCATTAATTCTGTTTACGTGTCCAAATCCAAACTCCGCCCCGTGGTCCCTTCTCTGGCTCGCTTTCCCAATAAAGAACACGGAGGGGTCGGGAGTAGTTTGACCCCGTTCCTCGGCCGGGAACAAGACGCCAACGGGCTCCTCCACCGACGGCCGGCTGAACTCGCCCGCCGCCCCATTGCCTGCGCCCTCCCCTCCCTCCCTCCCCCAAATCGCTTGAAGCGCGGAGGGGAACTCGCTTACCTGAGCCGCCCGGGAGACAGCGACCATCAGCAGGAGGATCAAGCGCATCGTGCAGGCGCTCAGCCCAGCCCCAGCCAGCCGGCTCTCCCACCTCCCCCCCCTCGCCCACTCGCCCGCTCAGGGGCTCCTCCGCATCCCCGCGCCAAGCAGGATGAGGCGCCAGGCTCCAGCGCGCCCCAGGCGAGAGGACGGAGCGAGAGAGACGGAGCGAGGGCGCCCGTGGCCTCTCTTCTTTCCCTTCACCGGACGGGGCAAAAGGCAAGGAAAGGCGGCGGCTGCTACTACTGCAGCGGCCACGGGGCGTAGAGTGAGGGGGTTGAGGGGTGGGGGGAAACGGACGGACGGACGGGCGTGTGGGGGGTGGGTGGGTGGGGGAAGGGCGATCCGGCCAAGGGATGCTCCGCCTCGCGTTGGGCCAGCCAGGGAAGAGCGCCCGGTGCCCTCCACCGGCCCCAGTGCCACCTCTCCCTCTACCGGCACGGGAAGGAGTGGAGGACGGCAGGCAGGGTCCCACCTCTGTGGGGGGAAAAGAAGGAGCCGCTCCTCTCATTGGCCCTCTCAAGCCCATCGCCTGCCAATACGGAGCGCGGGGGAGGCGGTTGTGGGGGGGGGGGGTGAGAGGTGGGGGGGAAAGTCCCTTCCCCGGGCTACTACATTTAGGGAGACACGCAGGGCTTTACTATGCCTGGGGGAGTCTCGGCTTAAAGAGATGGGAGGAGGGGGGGAGAATAGACCTCCCGGGTCTCTACATCCCCCCCCACACACACACTTTCATCCGGCATCCTCTGGAACCCTGCAGTCCCCCCCACCCTTTCTCTGAAGATTCCGTTAACGGCCGTTGAGTAACGGCCACTTTTAGTGAACGTTAGCCAGAGGACCGTTTCTCACTTGCCCAAGGAAAAGCGCGAAAGAGGAAAGGATGGAGGGGGGGAAAGGGGGGACGACGGGGGTTTCAAAACGTTCAGCCTCACTCAGCCAGCCCCATCGAGGCTTCGGCTAAGTAACACCTTCAAGATTCCGACCCACGCGGAGTAGAGACTTAAAAGAGAGGTGGGCACCAAATCGGTCCTTCCGCCAAGCTTTATAACCACCTGGGTTTGCACCACATCCTTCAGGGTAAGCGAGTCAGTGTGGGTTGCCTGGTAAATGTAAACTGGGAGTGCTAAAAAGCTCAAGAGGATTTTTTTTCCCCCTTCGCCCTGTTTTTGATACAGGTAGCCCTTGACTTAGGATCACAATCCAGCCCAACATTTCTGTTGTTCAGTGAGACGTTCGCCAAGTGAGTTTTGTCCCATTTTGCGACCACAGTTGTTAAGTGAATCGCTGCAGTTGATAAGTTGGTAACCCGGTTGTTAAGTGGATCTGGCTTCCCCGTTGACTTTCCCTGTGAGAAGGGCACAAAGGGGGAAATCACGTAACCTTGGGATACGGCAACGGTGATAAGTATAAGTCAGTTGCCAGGCATCTGAATTGTGTTCACATGATCATGGAGATGTTACATAGGTCGTAAGTGTGAAAAACAGCCATGGGTCACTTTTTTCAGTGCCGTTGTGACTTTGAACGGTCACTAAATGAACTGTGATAAGTAGAGGACTACCTGTACTATTGAACGTCAGTAAAGTTGGAATCTCAATTAGATGCTGGTGGTTTGGGGTAGAAGTGGAATATCTCCTGGATGTTTTTTTCTTTTCCTGTCCTGCAGATAATTATCACCTTTGCTTCCTTAGTCAAAATAAGGATAAAAAATTTCCCAGGAGTACCATTCATTCTTTTTACTTTTCTATCAAGTTCTTTCCCAAATTAGGAATATCAGACAGACCCTCCCAATATGCTGAATTATAACTCTCTTCATCTCCAGCAAGCCCGTGTACTGGTCGTGATGCCTGGGGATGATGTGTATTGTTTCTTAACATTTTGGGAAGGGATTTTGGGATGAAATTGGAAATGCTGATCTATTTCTGCTAGTGTTACTAGGCTTAGTGGACCCACCTTCCAGGGATCCTAAGCCCCAGTTATATTTCCTGAAAGCTGACTGGCCAGAATGATCAAACTAGTAGTTGGGAGAAACAACATTCCTTTTCCCCCCATGGTTTTAAGCTGTGACTTGCCTGCTGACAAAGAAAGAACCCACCATGGCAGGCCAAATGATGTGGGACAGAGATGGGGCTCAGTCAAGGGGATTACTGGCTATTCCTGTAAGGGGTACAGAAGAAGCAAATTGGAACCACTGTTGTTATTGTGATCTTCCTGAGATGGGAAAAACAGGTGAAATGGGTTCAAAGTCCTCACCTTTGTCTGTGCCTCCCTATCTCCATTGAGAAGTCAACAAGATTTTGAGAACAGATGTTGTATCATTTGTCACCCCATGGACCAGTTTAGGCCAGCAGGCAGAGGGAGCTAGAACAAGGTTGATGTAGGCATGCAAAAGAACAGGCGATTGCTGAAAATTGGGCCATGAACTCAAGGAAGCAGGTGGATTTTCTTTCCACCACATTATTTTCATCAGATGAAAAAATTAATTTTTAAAAAAAAAATTAATAGAAAAATTAAAGGATAGTGCAGCCTTCTGTATCCTATCCCAGATATGCTAGATTACAACTCCCATCATTTTCAATCTGCGTAGCCAACGATGGGAGCTGTAGACTAACACATCTGGTAGACATCCGGTTGGGGGAGATTGTTCTGGAAATAAAATATGATGATATCAACCAACTCATCATACAAATGTTGGCCTAAGTTGTTTGAAGAGACGCCTTTCTTATCAGCTGTAGGGCCAGGAAGAATCCAAATTCTGGAATCCATTCACTTAAATAGTAAAATATTCATTAATAATTAATTATTGCATCCCATTTTCAAGAGAGAAATTCCATCAGAGAAAAGAAATAATAAAATGTATACAGATCAAAACATTTTAAAGAGAAGGGACCCCTTTCTTTTTATCTATTCTAGAGTGGGTGGTTCTTCAGTTGGGGGGGAGGCTGATTTAAGTGGAATCAAGTGTGTTGGGAGTATTGTGTGGTCACCATTGCTGGGTCTCAGCATAGATGAAGGGGGATCATAGGGATATGAATAAGAAAAACTCCATGCTTCTCATCTTCTTCTGATGAGCTATAGAATTATATATAAAAGAGGAGACCACACATATCTTGGAAAAGGGCATTTGGTTGAGGAGCAAGTTTAGAGAGCAGAGAAAGGAGCAGAGACAGGAACTAATGTCAGAAGCACCCAAACTTCTTGCATCTCTCCAGTGATTAGGTCCTTCCTCTCTCAAATTGATCCAGCCTCAAGGGAAAAAAAGATTCCTTTATTTTTCATTATACTCCTAATGACTCCAACCTAAGATGCAGCTGGAGCTCAAAGCTATTGTTAGCTTTGAAATGCACTGTGGTGGCAGTGCCTGTTCAAACAAGCAAGCAAATGGAAAACAAACAAATACAGAACTGCTTCCCAATCAATTAGAAACCCTACATCCTGATTGACTCCCTCCTGCACAATTAGAACCCAAGTAAACACAGCGGTCATAAATTCTGAGTTTGCATTTCTGGGAAAAGAAATGAATTCCCGTTGCCATCAAAGATACTTCCACCTTCAGATCAGGGCATTTATCAATAGTCTAAAAAGGATAGCGAGGAGCAAATGATCTTTCGATTAAAAGATTGTCTGGTTGAAGGTTCCCCCCCCCCCCCACAAAGGATAAGTTGGTTCTGTATATTTAGAAATCTGCACCCGAAGCACACAAAAAAGAGAAAATAGTCAAAATTTTACTTCTCCATAAATATTCTGTTGCCTTTGTACTGGATCATGGTCTTCCAGTAACTGTTATCAGATACAGTACATTGCAAATTGTCCCAATTTTTTTTTTTTTTAAAAGCAGAAAGAAAGAGAGATGTTCCATTTTAATGCTTGTAAAATCAACATGTCTTGGAGTACTTGGGTATTAAATTTCTGCTTTTAGTTGCTAGGAAATTAGCAGTCTTGTCAATAAATTCATTAATACAAGCAATTATCACTTAACTCCCCTTGGCAGACTTCTTCACTTGTTTAATTACTGCTTCTCTTCTTTTACTTTATTTGTTACATTTATATTTTGCCTTTCCTTGAAGACTTCAGACAATGTACATAGTTCTCTTTCTCCTCCCATTCTATTGACACAACAACTCTAGGGGTCATTGATTAATTTTAAGCCACCCAACAAACATTTTCATTGATTGGAACGTACTTGAACATTGGTCTCTCCAGCCCACGTTCAACATTCTAGCCATGACATCATATTGCTCTATTGTGAAGAAATAGACAGTTCCCACAAAGAAGATGAAAGATGCCCAAGAATTTGTTTTCGAACTGCTTGTTCATAAATGATTTGGATTTAGGCATGAGTGATAAAGATGGTATCAAATGATTGATGGAAGTGAATGCAAAAAGAGATTGAAAACAGGTCCCACAGGATCGTTCTAACCTGAAGAAATGGACAATAAAATACCAAATGCAATCCAAAGTGTCAAGTAATGCACATCAAGGCAAACAATTCTAATAGATAGGCTGACAACTCATGAGTTGCCGGTTGCTGACCAACAAAGAAATCTGAGTAATTGTGGGAAGATTAATGCTCTATTAAGTATCATTAGGGAAAGATCTGGAAGTAAAACTGCCAATAATCTAATTCTTTTGTACAAATCTGTGATACATCTGGACATGAACTACTAAAGATGGTTCTAATTGCTGTAACTTAATATGCAGAGTTTGTGACACTGGAAAAATGCATAAAGGAAAACTCCATAAGGAAGTGTACCATACCAAAATGGGTCTTTTTTACCTTAGAAAAAGGAAGCATAAGGGCAGACATTATACATTTTAAGGATTGGAAGAATTCTTCATGATTCTCTAGTCCAGTGGCCCCCAACCTTTTGGGCACTAGGGACCAGTTCAATGGGAGGAGGTTTTTCCATGGACCAGAGGGTGGTGGTGGTTTTGGGTGCTGCCTGCATCCCATGGATGGGGCTTCGCTTGTTTGCACAGCCTGGTTACTGGCATGCCATGGCAGGGATGAAATCCAGCAGGTTCTAACAGGTTCTGGAGAACTGGTAGTGGAAATTTTGAGTAGTTCGGAGAACCAGCAAATACCACCTCTGGCTGGTCCCAGAGTGGGGTGGGAATGGAGATTTTGCAGTACCCTTCCCTAGAGTGGGATGGGAATGGAGATTTTGCAGTATCCTTCCCCTGGAGTGGAATGGAAATGGAGATTTTGCAGTATCCTTCCCCTGGAGTGGAGTGGAAATGGAGATTTTGCAGTATCCTTCACCTGCCATGCCCACCAAACCATGCCCACCAAGCAACACCACACCCACCAAGCCATGCCCACAGAACTGGTAGTAAAAAAAAAAAATTGAATTTCATCACTGTGCCATGCACCAGTGCCAGTCCATGGACTGGGGGTTGGAAACCGGTGCTCTAGTCCAATGCTCTGCCTAGTGCAGAAATCCAGTACTATTACATTGATAGCATCTTGACAAAAGACCATCCAACCTGTTTAGACACATTGAACAAATCAGAGTCTACAACTAGAGGAAAGCACAAGGGCAATTCAGAGATGTTTGGTGTGTCATAATGCTAGAGTTAGGGAGCATCCAGTCAAATAGCATGGTCAGGTATTCAGGACAGTTGAAAAGGGGACGGTTTACACTGTAAACCAAGCTGAAAAAGCTTCTTGGATGAGAAGCGGAACATCTTCAAAGGACAAAAACCAGAAAGTCCAGTTGCCTCTTGAAAAAGCACTTTTGGGACTACACTGCAGACTGTTTACACCATAGAATTCACCACTAGTGGTACCTTGAAAGGCTTTAAAACAGAATGAACCTCATTTGCAGAGACAAATAATGATTAGGATGCTGATTTAGTATGGATTGACTTTTGATCTGGCATAAGATCATCCTGTAACTATTAATAAAGACATTTTAAATTCACACCAGATTTATGCAGGCATTTGCTGGCATTGTAATCTGGCCCCTTGGGTTTGAGAGAGATGGCTGGCTCAAGGTTGCCCAACTGACTTTGTACCTGGCTAGGCTCACAATCTCCTGGTTTTTAGCTTGTTGCCTTAACCATTACACTACACCAAACTGGCTTTCTATATAAGTGGTAAAGGTAAAAAGATAAAGGTTACCCTCGCACATATGTGCTAGTCGTTCCCGACTCTAGGGGGTGGTGCTCATCTCCGTTTCAAAGCTGAAGAGCCAGCACTGCCCGAAGACATCTCCGTGGTCATGTGGCCAGTATGACTAAATGCCAAAGGCACATGGAACACTGTTACCTTCCCACCAAAGATGGTCCCTATCTTTCTACTTGCATTTTTTACGTGCTTTCGAACTGCTAGGTTGGCAGAAGCTGGGACAAGTAACGGGAGCTCACCCCGTTACATAGCACTAGGGATTCGAACCGCTGAACTGCTGACCTTTCGATCAACAAGCTCAATGTCTTAGCCCCTGAGCCACCACCTACTAAGTGGTACCAGGATTCAAACAAAATAGTCATCTGATATCTGGTAAATGGGCATTTGGGAAGATGTTTTCCCACCATTCCACAGGAGACTGCTTGGGGTTTCTTTCTGAGAAGTGAAGGGCAATCAATCTTTTGCCCAAGTGGGCTTGTGCTAGAGTCCTAATGGAAGTGTATAGAGAAGTTGAGAATGAATCTGCTTGCTTGCCTTCTTGCAGCTTTGGGCTGAAAGGAGGTCCTGCAGTTCAGCGATAAGATTGGCTATGAGGCTTGACCCATAGTTGATAGCATCTATCCTTTACCTCTGGTTGCTTGCTGGCATGTACAATACGCATGTTTCTTTCCACTTTTCATTCACTCGTGAACTTGGCCTCAGATGGACAGCATAGAAGGGCATGGTTAGTCAGCCAAGAATAGATACAGCAGACTAGTGTGGAGTTAAATCTTGTAACTGACTTCTGGATGAATTTGGACAGCTTCTGCCAGCTGCATCTCCAAGGTGAACCAAGGAGGCCAGCAGGAAGCTCATATCAATGAGGGTCATGACTGGGTTACCCAAGCAGGGTGACATCAAGTAGAGAGGTGCTGCAGCAAAAACACACACACACACACACACACACACACACACAAAGCAGTGAATGCCTGAATCAATATTGGCACGAGTTTCTCTTCACATTCACTGGTGTAGATGAATGGTGAACATACTCTGCATGTATATGAAAGACCAAGGATCTCCAACCAGTCCCTTCAAGAGATAATATTTCCAAGATGTGAGATAATATTTCACAATAGGAGAGCATTCCAAAGGGGTTCAGGGCATTCAGCTTTTCCCTTGCACTTGGCTACTAGAATAGCCCTGTTTGCACAGTAACTGGTCTAATAAAGCTATTACCTCATTGTGGCTTTTGGGAAGGTAAACAGTGGTGGTACAGTGGTTCGAATGCAGTGTTGCAGACTAATCCTGCTGACTCCCAATTGCCAGCAGTTCAGTAGTTCGAATCTCACTGGCTCAAAGTTGACTCAGCCTTACATCCTTCCCAGGTCAATAAAATGAGGACCCAGATTGTTGGGGGCATTAGGCTGACTCTGTAAACCACTTAGAGAGGTCAAGTAAAGCACAGTAAAGTATATAAGTCTAAGTGCTATTGCTAAACTCAGTCTGAGGTGCAAGAGGGAAGAATCTGTACTTACACTGTCCTGGGATCACTGGATACACCGATTTAAAGTGGGTTAAACTCATAGCAGAGGCACAGAACCTTCCTTCCCTGCCTGCTGATTTCCCCACATATACTGGGGGCAGGTAAAGTTTTTATTTTGGGGCCTGGGCTTCATCATCAATTGGAGGGCTGTCACTGATGTTCACCCCAAAATCCCTAGTTTGTGTTGCTAAAAAATTGGCATAACCCTACTCTAAGAAGAGAGGTGAAGGAACTGGGAGGATGTTCTGGGAAGTTCAGTCCAGGATGGACATGGATTGAAAATTCGCCTCTTTGTCACCCTGTGCTGTAGCCTTACAGACATTTATCTCAGTGCTTCTCTTGGGAAATCCTTATTGATATCTTCAGGCTACAAAGCCCTTGGACTAAATGAATGTATCCTGTCCCTCAACTGAACAGGCTTTCAGATACGTCTGCCCACAGACCCAGCAAGCCAGGATATGCCTCTAAAAGAGAAACAAGTTGCTCAGGTTTCCATTTATTTGTTCTTCTGTTCCAGCATTACACAACTTGGGATCCTCCAGAGTTCCAATTCTAGTCATTCCCATAAATGATTACTGTGTTGGAAAAAAACGAGGGGAAGGGTAGTTAAGAGTTGAAATTCAGTCGAAGAAGTGGATAGATTATGTTCAGAATAAATATCAAACTAGGAAGTATCAAATAGCTTTTATTTGAAAATGTTATATTAAGATAGAAATTTTTTAAGGTTAAGGATGAAAATTTATTAGAAAATGTTATATTAAGATAGAAATATTTTTAAGCCAATTAGGATGAAAATTTATTTGAAAATGTTATATTAAGATAGAAATAGGTTAATGTAATGAAGATGAAAACTTGTAAGGGGGAGGGAGGGGTTCAAGTTTTATATATAAAGGAGGGTTTTTCCCTTTATTTGACATGAGTATACTGTGAGGAAGTCCGGGGGGAGGGGAGGGTTAGGGTGGGTTAGGGAGGTTGGGAAGTTTGGGGTGGTTTGAGGGGGAGGGGGAAAGGGATGAAAATGTAATTGTAAAACTTTTGCAATAAAAAAAAAAAAAGAGTTGAAATTCAGTCCACCAGCCTGAGAAAGCTAAACCAATCTCTTTCTTTTCTGCTGGAGAGAATATTAAGCTTTTGGCTTCCTGAAATCCAGGACCTTTTAAGTAGATGTATGTTATACAAGCTAGAAAAAAAAAAGATTGTGAGAAGGGGGAGAAGAAGTCTTTGTTCAGTTTAAATTGCATAGTATTGTTATTTTTTCCCCCTCTTTGGTGAACAATAGTTTGCTGAAGACAGCAGCAATTATCTTGTTAAAATGTACTACAAGTGAAACACCTCCACTCTACTAAAGATGTACATCTTGGGGAGGTAGGTGTGTGAGTGTGTGGAGCAAAAGGAACTATCCCCCCCAAAGATAATTTCCCAACTCTCTTTCCTTTTTTAATTACTGGTAATCATTTGGGAACTTCTCCAATTTTTATATTTCATGTCTTCCCTAGCCAGGTGATACAAAACCATGACTATCCAGTTGTTGGACACTGGTGTCTACTAGCATCAGTCTTTATGGCCAATGATAGTGCTCAATTTATGACCATTTGTTCAGTGACTGTTTGAACTTATGGCATCACTGAACAAAGACTTACAACACTTAAAACTGCAGAAATGCTTCAACTCCCTCCCTCTCTCCTTTTCTGTCTTTTTCACATCCTGTGTGGCACGTGCTACACTAGCTGATCATGCTCGGCCCTTCATGAGGCAACTACTGGCCATCCAGGCAGGAGTGAAATCCAGCAGGTTCTGACAGGTTCTGGAGAACCGGTAGCAGAAATTTTGAGAACTGGCAAATACCACCTCTGGCTGGCCCCAGAGTGGGGTGGGAATGGAGATTTAGCAATATCCTTCCCCCAGGAATGGGGAGGGAATGGGGATTTTGTAGTATCCTTGCCCTGGAGTGGGGTGGAAATGGAGATTTTGCAGTATCCTTCCCCTGCCACGCCCACCAAGCCACACCCACAGAATCGGTAGTTTAAAAAAAATGGATTTCACCACTGCATCCAAGGGTTTCTTCCCCAGATAAGACATGGTAGTTTCCTTGCAAATCATGGGGAAGGTGGCCTCATGTGGTAAGCCCTTTTTTTTTTAATTTGATTTATATGCCGCCCTTCTCCAGAGACTCAGGGTGGCTTACAATGCGTTAAGCAATAGCCTTCATCCTTTTGTATATTTATACAAAGTCAGCTTATTGCCCCCACAATCTGGGTCCTCAATTTACCTACCTTAGAAAGGATGGAAGGCTGAGTCAACCTTGAGCCTGGGAAGATTCGAACTAGCAGTAATTGCAGGCAGCTGGATGATAATAACAGGCTATTAGTCTGCTGTGCCACCAGGCACTTGCCTCGCAAAGGGCCAGGCCAGGCACACCACATCAGCAGTGAGAACAAGAAGATGGCAAAGGTCAGCTGGGATGGCAGAGCTCAGGGCAGCAGGGCCTTGAAGGGCAGGATGGTGAGGGCAACTGAGCTGAGACTGGGCTGGGATTGGGCTGCATGTTGCACTGCAGCTTAGGGGTTCTTGCAGATGAAGCCAAGCTCTAGCCTGTCTCAGCAGCATGGTACATGGAAGCTTCTTGGCATGCCACCGCTCTTGGGCGGCAAGAAGCTCTTTTGCTTCACAGTGCTGAGCCAGGCTGGGACTGGACTTTGTGCTGTGTTGTGCTGCAGTTCAGGGACTTGTTGCAACCCAGAGCCATAGTGCGCATGCACCCTATACTCCCTGAGCTCCAGCCTCTCTGAGCTTGCACCACACTGCAGCACAGCATGCTCCCTTCAATTTCCACACAAGCTGCCCTGAGCCTTGCAGGCATTTCCCACCTCCCTGCAGCACCCTCTGCTCCTTACCTGGGACTCCCTCAGGGGTGAAATCCAAAATTTTTCCCTACCGATTCTGTGGGCGTGGCTTGGTGGGCATGGCAGGGGAAGGATACTGCAAAATCCCCATCCCTCCCCACTCTGGGGCCGGCCAGAGGTGGTATTTGCCAGTTCTCTGAACTACTCAAAATTTCCGCTACCAGTTCTCCAGAACCTGTTAGAACCTGCTGGATTTCACTCCTGGGCCCCCTCCCTATTTAACAATCTGTCCTTTGGGAGTTAGGACAGCAACTGGGACTGCCAGGATTGCTGCTGCTAAACTATCATGGGACATTGCCCTTAAATATGGGACTGCATCCCTTAACCAATGGAAATTCTGGTCCCAATTCTAGTCGCAAGTCTAGCGCCTAAATGGCCAGAGGTTTCTCATATATGCAGGTCCTTAAAGAATGAGAAACTTTATCACATCCTTCAGCATCCTACCAAGTGGTTCCATTAAGCACAAGAAGGGGCAAGACAGATTTTTTTTTCCTGAGACCTGAGTCTTCCAGCCTTGGCCTTCCTGCTTTGTTGTTTACGCTGCTTCTGAATCTGTTTAGTGGGGAGCAAAATTGCTTTTTCATCCTTTTTCCATACTTCACTTCCTTCATTTCCTCTCCTTTGGGCAACCAGGCCCGGCCTGGTCCTCTACCCTATAGTTCTAGAGTAGCATCGCGTCTGAGAAGGCTGTAAATAGCATACAAAACAACTAGTCTGAAACTGATTGCCTAAGCCCTAGGGGTTAACCGTACAGTCTGAGCCTTGCTGGATCAACACAGGAACAAACATATATCTATGAATGAATGGGTGGAAATTGCACCTATCCTAAATCGCAACGTTTTTTAATAAAATCAACAGATATATCTTTGCTACTTTTTCCTCTACATCTTCCCTGAGCAATTTTAACATCACCACCACCCAGGACAGGTTCCTATCTCCTTGCGTTCTGTAAAGCAGAATAAGATACTGTATAAATAATCAATCAAGCAATCAAGTGATGAATAGGTTCATGTGAGCCAGTGTTAACTGCCCGCTCCCTTAGAAAGGGAACATGGGAGCAAAAAAATAAATAAATCCTGCCTTAGTGAAGGAACCCATCTTTGTTCCCCTTTGTCAATATTTAAGAAAGACATATTCATCACTGACAAACAGACTTACGCTTATATTTTTTACTTTGTCCTCTGAGTCCCCTTGCAGCTGTTAGCCATTATTCTTATGAACATAGTATGCATTTATGATGCCACCCGGCCAGGCAGATAATTTTAAATGAGTAGAATAAATCCAAATGCAAAAGTGGTCTTTGCTATAGCAAAATGATGTTGCCATAGGTCTATCCCTTTTCTTTCCTATGCTGTCAGTTCCACACTAGACCAGCTAAATCAAGACTTTGACAATCCTTTTATGTCACAAGATTTTGTCTTGCCATGCAAAAGGGTAAAATGTTTTCTGGAATATTTCTAATCATGGGAACAGGTTTCTGTTGATGTTTTTGTCTTCCCATTCTGAATTTAGTAGGATTCAGATTGATTTTAAACCATTTTGACACTTTCAGTATCTCACTTTAAGTTAAAGCTTTCCCCACACACATCGTGTTTCATGGCTGCCTTACATTATGGATTTTGTGGCATTGTTCCCTGCATCCCAAAATAGTAGACAAGTTGCTGAAATTCAGTCAAATTTCATGAGATTATGAATATCTCGGCATGCCTGACCCTACAAATGCCTGATGGATTACAAAATGGTTATAGCCAGCGGCATTTTGCTAGCAAGATTTACAACATTGAATCTGAATTGTGTGTCTCTCTTTGGATATAGGCATTATATGTGTGAATTTAATGGCAAGTCTACCATGTGCATTGTAACTTTTTCTTTAAGAAAGACGGCTTTCCATTCACTGCTAGTTCCTATGCAAAATATTATTTTGTGGATGCTTTAAAAAGATTTACAGAGCAATTGGGGTTTTTCCCACTCTTTACCTGTTCTCAATCTCCACCCTTAAGCTATTTACATGTATCCTGCTTGCAGAGATAAAATGCCCAATTCCAGAATGTTGTCATACAACATAACTTTCATGAAAGAAGTGAGAGGATAATGTCTTTATGACTGGGAAGGCTTTGTACTAATAAAGGGAAAGAAAGAAGAAAGCAAATCCAGAATTGCTGAATTTTGCCCATTGATTCTGGTTGACTGAGTTTGCATTATTAAAGAGAAGATTGTTTATTTGAAGTGTTTGTATGCTTGAATATAATCAGTGAGGGGGAAAGAGACTCTCTACAAATATAAAATAAAACAGAAAGGCTACCTTATTCAATTGAGGATCAGTGCAGACCAAGATGTCTGCAAGGATTGTGGAACATTTAGATGAATCTGTTCCAGGCATCCTATGGTCCAGAGGTTTTCCAGAAGGCATTTCAGGAGTTCTATCCTACAGTATATCTAGTTGGTCTGTGGAGTAGAGAGGCAGCCAGAGCAATGGATGATATTTATTTATTTATTTATTCATTCATTCATTCATTCATTCATTCATTCATTCAATTTATATGCCGCCCTTCTCCGGAGACTCAGGGCAGCTTATAATGCATTAAGCAATAGCCTTCATACTTTTGTATATACCTGCTTAGTAAGGCTTTTGCCCCCCCCCCCAAGCGGTGTTCTTTTTTATACAAAGTCAGCTTATTGCCCCCACAATCCGAGACCTCATTTTACCTACCTCGAAAGGATGGAAGGCTGAGTCAACCTTGAGCCTGGTGAGATTTGAACTTGCAGTAATTGCAGGCAGCTGGTGCTACTTAATAGCACTTTAATCTGCTGCGCCACCAAGGCTCAATGGCATTATTGAATATTGAAGATTGAAGATTTCTGGCCAATCACTGATCCCATGCACCATCTTGGTCAATGAGGATTTGAAGGGAGACACCTAAAGTGCCGCTGGTTTAAAAAAACATACCAGAATTGGCCCCAACCAAGCATGGGTAGGAGCTCAAATGTAAGCCTAACAGCAGTGAGATAGGAGTGGCAAAATGCATCAATTCTTCTCTATGTATTTTGCATCCACAGGTTTCCATATGGTGGCCCTGACTGTAGCATACAGGACCTCTAGGGAAAAGGTGTGCAAGACAAACTGCATATAAGCACACTGAGTGAGGCTGCAGGTTCTTGGCAGATAAAGTCACTCATCTATGTTATGGTCTGGACACCAGTTAGGCAGCTGGTGAGCAAGACAACCTCTTGTGTTGTACTCTGAGAACTTTCAATCTCAGGCAGAGGTGTAAAACTGGAGGCCTGCGGGCCAGATGTGCCATGTGCAGGCCACGCCCACCCCAGCTCTGTGAAGGGGGAAAATGTTATGATACGTCACATGACAATAACAAGACGCGGCAAGTTTGACACCCATGCTGTAGAGCCTGAAGACACGTAAAGGATCCTTTGTAGTCTCAATTCTGTTCTCTGCAGGATTGAGCCATGCCCCGCCTAACTTTTTCACATGTCTAGATGAGCTGTGAGCAGGTAGCTTTTGGAAGCTCCCCAAAACCTTTCTGGAGGAAAATATCATGCTGCCATTTTGAAAGGGGCTGTAGTGAGACCTCTCCTGAAGAGGACTTCTCTGGACTTCACAGCTTTCATCTGGTTTATAATCTTTCTTCCTTGGCAATAGGAAAATGGTGGTAGCAAATCAGTTACAGGCTATTTGGAATCTTTTCAGTCAGCATTCAGGTCTGGATATGGGCAGAAATAGCACTGATTGCTCTGACCAGTGATTTTCATCAGCACCTAGACTGGAAAGAGTGTGTTACTATGTAATTACGTTACAAGCTAAATTAGGATGAGGAATGTATGAAAGATCAAGCCAGCCAGTTTCAGGGGACAGTTTTAATGGTTTTCCTGCTGTTTCTCCCCCCCCCCCCCCCCCCCCCGCAAACATCCCCATTATTTCTGGAGGAGAAAAAAGCTTGTGTAAACTAGCTTGTAAACTGGGATCTTTCTGGTAAACAAAGGGGCCTCAATTCTCTCCACTAATTTACGGTCTAGACGGTTTCTATTGTCAAACAAGAAGTAACTGATTAGGACAAAGTATGCCGATGGCCACAGGAAACTACTGCAGAATATGGGAGGAATAAACAATTTGGTGTGGACTGGGAATAAAATGGAGCAGTTAGAACCTTGACTAGTAATTATTCCATATACTACAACAATTTGGAACATTCAAGAGGAAATACTTTTTCCAGCGTTACATAATTCATTGGTGGAATTTAGTAACCGAAGACAGGGTGCTGGTTATCACTTGGATAGTTTTATGAGGAATTTGATAAATTCACGGAGGACAGGAGAAATATGGACTATGGGTATTGAAGACTCCGTGTTCTTTTGGGTTGGAGGCATCACACAGGGGAAATAACAATGGGAAATAGCATGTTTCTGTCTCTTGCTTCTAAGCATCAGAGAAATATTTGGTCACCCATTGTGAGAAACAAAATGCCAGACTAATGAGGGGCACTGGTCTTATTCAGCAGGGCTTTTCTTATGTTCTTATTTTATTGCATGTTCCCTCTATAGCAGGGGTGTCAAACTCAAGGCCCGCAGGTCAGATTCGACCCATGGTGTACTTAGATCTGGCCTGCGGACCCGCCCTAGAAACAGCAGACTGGCCCGTGGTCCATCTGCAAGCAAAAACGGAGCTTGAGGAGGAAGCATAGAGGTTATTATACTATAGAGCATGGGTGTCAAACTTGATTTCATTGAGGTCCAGTTGTGTTTGACCTTGCGGGGGGGCAGGGGGCGTGGTGTGGCTGGGTTGGGAGCCAGCTTGAAGTCACTCATTGAGGCTCCATTTTCAGCCACAACTGCTTTCTGCAGCCCTCTGCCAGCGAAAATGGAGCTTGGTGAGGCTGGTAGAGGGTTGCAGGAGGCCGTTGCAGCTGAAAATGGAGCCTCATTGAGTGACTTCAAGCAGGCCATGCCGACCCTGGCCACGCCTGGACCCCCGAGGTCAAACACAACCCTGATGCCACTCTCAATGAAATTGAGTTTGACACCTCTGCTCTATAGTATAATAACTTCTATGCTTCCTCATTGACTCTCTTGTACCTTAATTGTAAAAACAACAGCAGCATAACATCAAAAGCAACAGCCTAAACAGTTGTGAACCCTTTAAGCCTTCTTCATTGTTAAGATTTCAGCTTCCTTAATTTGCTGGCTTTTTTATTAGCATCTTGATACCCAACTCAGAAAACTTCAAGCTGGGAGATGGAAGAAAAGATCCCCATGTGTACCAATAACCATTCATTACAAAGATTTAAATCCTACCCAACCCTCAGACTGTAGCTGCTTTTCAACAGTATTTATGGAATGGGTTGTTCTTACTTCAGAGTATTTTGTTGGAAATCCCAAGATCTCTTGTGTTTAGAGTGGAGAAATGGTTGCTTTCCATGCTAAAGAATTCTTACTTGATAAAACATGAGTCTGGTGCCAATGATGGCAGTATTTTTTGTTTTTTTAAAAAAAAATCCCAGCAGACCATGCAGCTTTGAAGGCTCAATTAGCATGGCAAATAAATAGCTCCAAATTAAATGCTTGACTTGGAGAAGAGATGGAAGCAAGATTGATGAGGAAGGTTATTGTTTCTTCATGTTTTCTTGTGTAGGCTATAAAGGTGAAACTAATGGGATTATGATCTCCTGCAGCCTCAGCAGAAGAAAAGAGACCTATCAGCAATACTAGGGTCTGCAAGGATTTAGGTTGTCACCCACAAGTGGCCTATTTTTTTTCACAAGGAGCCTCATGTTTTCTCTTAAATACATGCAATCATTAGAATCATTTCTCCTGCATCTGAAATATGCATACAGTTGTATTGATAGTTTAGGCTGCCAGGCTATAACCTGGAGCTTGCTCCTTTTCCTTTAATAACTTTTGTGTTGACTTTTTTTTTTTTTTTTTTTTTAGATTTATATCCTGGCCACATGGCTTGTAGAGCCTCTAGGGAGATTTCTCAAATATAAATTCAGTGAAATTGCACATTAATAACATTCGGCATGCTTAAAGCAATTGTAAAGGACAGGCATTTTGCCACAATGCTAATAATAATAATATTTTAAAAACCCATAGCACTTTTTCTTTTTACATTTTATAGCTTAAAAGCAGATAAAATCAAATTCTTCTGGACTTGGATAGCAACCTATAGGAGGCGGAATTAAAAGTCCATGCTTACATTATAAGAATACAAAATGAACCCGCCGTGCTTTCTGTAAAAAGGATCCATAAAAAGCATGCACCTCCAGGAACTGAGAGATGAATGATAGCCCTGTGGCTGTCTTTCCAAGTCCCTTTACTTTTTCCTTTCTCTAAAGCAGACAGAGGACGAATGATCAAAAATTCAAAAATGACGGGGTGGGAGAACCCCATCACTGCAAAGAAAAAGTAGTCAGTATTATTGCAGAATTATTCTGCTTTTTTCCCTCCCCTTTCAGCTTCCCTGCAATATGACAAAAGAGAAAGTTTTCAGCATCCTTTTCAAAATAGAAGGTAACTTTTGGTGAAGTCCTTTGTGGCTTGAGTATGGTATTCTTTAACCTATTTAGTTCCAGGGCAATTGAAGGCATTGGGCATATGTCAAAGAGAGAATGAAAGAAAGGGAGAATGAATGTCCTATCTTTCAACATTCATTTTGCTAGTGAGCTGAGCCTCCTGCTTTCTCTTACTTCCATTAAATCCTAAGGGAAGTCATCAACAGCAAAGTCCTCCCAAGAAGCTTTTTCAGACTAGGAAATTAAAAAGAAAAAATTCTCAAACATCCCGGGGGTAAAAAAAAAAATAAATCAAAAGTTTCTATTGCAAAAGGATACTCACAAAATTTCAGGCCAGAATTGAACAGTCTTAAATATAGACTGTCGAACTAGGCTTATCCCAAAATGTATGAAAGGTCATTGTAAAGTGAGGCATGTTTTGTCAGGCGTCAGGATGGACTTCAAAAGCACTAAAAGTTTATTTCATGCTATGTATACATAAGAATCTGATCCACTAACTGTCAAAGCAAATTGGTACCAGATAAGAGTCAACAGACCTGAAGAGGTTGCTGGACTTAGGTCTCTTATGAGAGCGTAGCGACTCTGAACTGATCATGCATTTGACCCCAGCCTTGGGCTCAGCCTGGTTATCTCCTACATGTTCCAGATCATTGGAGAATTCAAGAACATTATTTTCTGCTTAGACCACATTGAGTCAAAGAATACGAGCTAACTCCAGCAAAATTTTATGGCAGAAGATTGCCTGAATCTAAGCCAGGAGTACTGTGTGACATGTACCATGTCTAATTTTAATTATGATTATGTGAGGTCGCCTTTCTTAAATCCTCCAGAAGTACTAAAGTTATGATTTCCCATACCAACACAATTAATTTAATATTTTCCTAGAGTATTCCTAGACCTATCCTCATCTGGAGGGCATCTAATTGGAGATTACCATGCTTAATTCAATATGTTTGATCTGTTTTAGTTAACCTTGTGTCTTCCCTCCCCAATGATTGGATTATAACTCCCATCATCTTCAACAAGCACAGATACACAGGATGACACAAGTTTGATCCCAACACATCTGATGGTCACAAGATTGGGAGTGAATGTTGTAGGTTATCTGACATGCCTCTTATTTTGGTAGCACAGTGAAAATCCTCAGGAAGGTATGCTATTGTCATCATTTATTTTCCGTTAACATTTATATGCACACATGGCTGAGTGAGTGATGGAGCACCTGCTTCCCATGTGGAATTCAGCCTTGGCATGTCCAGATTAAATGGATCTAAAATTGCAGGGAAGGAAAATAATCCTACCTTAGGATTTGGCCAACTGCAACCAATCATCTGATTTGGAGTTCCAGAAGTGTCAGTATGAAATATTAGCTCCTAAGTCTTTTGATTCTCTCTTGAAAAGGAGATGTGCACAGTTTTAAGGGTATGCATACTTTTGTACTTCTATCTATTCCCTTTTTCGACTATATTCAGATTCACTGCCATCTGGGTTTCTGTTTAGAATAGCTAAAACAGATGTGTGAGATTTCCCACAGTGATGCTTATTACAATCAGAGTTTGTGTCCTATCCTTAAAGCTGCCAGTGATTGACATAGCATATTTTCATTTTCCTGGGTGAGTTACCTGGATTTGAGAAACAGGGTAGTGTGTGTTTGTGTGTGTGTGTGTGGTGTGGTGTGTGTTGTGTGCTTGGTTGCTACTTTCATCTGCAAGACGCTGATTTGTTATTATTTATATCTGCAAGTATGAAGGAGCAAGTGACATGGGGATGACAGAGTAGATATACAGTATTACAAAATCTACCTCAGGTCAATCTTTATAAGGCTAATAACATAAAGCTTACAAAAATGTGCATATTGCTGAGACTTGCAGACATCTGCATCGGACAAAAAGTTCTACAAAGCAAATTGTTAAAGTGGGGAGAAGAGGGACCCAGCGCTGGAGTCATGGCAAAAGGACCTTGGGAAGATACAAGAAGTATTCCATTTTTGCTGCAACATTTTAGGTGGCATCAAGGAACTGCTCTCCAAGCTGTTGGAGTGGAACGGAGAAAAGTTGATCAATCTGTTTTGAAAATATAAAATTCATGAGCCCATCTTTATACTTGGGCATAATGCACAGTGCTTCTTTAAAAATGAAAAACAGAAATGGAGAGAAGTTGGCAATTTTTACAATAAATTATCCAGACATTTTAGAATGCCAAGCTAAAGAAAAATTAGACTTGAATGTGTGACTACTAGCCTACAGGTCAAATCTGATCTGGCAGGCCTCCCAACTTAGCTCACAGGGTTTTAAGCAATGCCTGTTCTCTTCCTTAAGTCCATTTTCCATCCCTTTCATCTGGTTGGCTGAGAACCACGAAGATTCTCCAGGTTTTCTGAAGCTATGGTTACTGGAATTATCATTGCACCCTTATCTTTTCTAACAAGGAAAACTAGTTCAGTTGAGAGATGGTATTTCAGGACAGCCTTCCTCTTTTTAAAATGTGTCTGAAATTATCAGAATGAAGGAACGGGTGGGAGGGTCTATGGCTTTCCTGCTTGTTGTCCTTATTGCAACTGATTCAGTCAAGTTATGGGACTGGGGGGAAAAAGGTTCCCTTGGGTCGTTTTCAGTTCCTCACTCTTGTCGGAAACTCAAGAACCCTCATTGCCTCTGGGAATGTTGCTTATGTTATGTTTCAGAATCATCAGTTATAGCTATGAAAACCAGAAGTTTATTTCTTAGAAGCAAGGCAGTAGTTTTCAGGGCTGTGAAGTGGCAATAAAGTAATCCAATTCCTCAGATTTCAATCAATCTTTCAGCACTTCTAATATCCAGAGGGAAGATTCAGGAACTTGAACAGACAGCTGCCTGAAACCCATCCCCAAGTAAATGGAAATGCTAATTTTTGCTTGTCCCTAAGGGCTTCCAGAAATCTGTTCGCACATTTCCAAAGACGATCTATGTGGTTCCAAGAACTGAAGCACTCACTTTGCAATGGGTTGTGTTTCCCAGTTTTGGGGCATTCAAGTTCGGCATTGGAAAGTTGTGCTTACCTATGCAGTGCTATCAACAACCTGGGGAATGCCACATGCAATTGCCAAGAATCCTTTACTGATCACATCTGGCATAATTAAGCCAGATGTGCTAACAGCAACAAACAGCAGGTCCGGTTTTCCAAGAGGAACCCTCTGCTGGCTGGTACTTTTCAACTCCAAATGCTACCACAGCTAGAGACCAGTTTATCAATCAGTAAGAGGGGAAGCGACATCACTGAGATTAATTGCCATTCCATTTCCTTCCCTGCTGGAGAAGTAATGGCCTTGGGAAGGGGGTCTCTTCTGCACCGAAGATGGAGCTGTCTCTGGCTGTACAATCAGCAGCTGCTGGGCCTGACTCCTTCTCCTTCCCAACCTGTTCCAACAGTTTTGAGAAGGACTAGTTGTGGATTTCATAGGAGAAAACTGTCCAGATTGAATATCCGAGCCAGCTATTTAGGTTTTAGGTCGAGTATAGTGGCAGATATTGTGTCCGGTTGAGAAAATCTTGACAAATGCTCCCTTGAAGTGGAATTGGTAATGTTATGTGGGAATCACCTTGGGAGGCTGGGCCCTGAGACACTGCCTACGGAATGGGCAGATAAGAGATAGAACGACCCACATCTGGGCAATGGGTTGGGCAAGAGGCTGAGAAGAAACCCTCCCTAGTTTCTTAGGGGTAAAGGAGAAGGCAGGGAAATCGTACTTTTAGACTTGCAAGGTTCTGTTAATGTAGGGTCGAAGTAATTCATCTATCATGTTTCTTGTCTGGTCTACCTGGTAAGGCTGACAGAATGATGTGGATGTGGTTTTCTTAGGTGAGGCTGCAGAGGGCGTGGGGGGTGCCCATCAGCTACTCATGTGCCTTTTGTTATTGGTAATGGGAAGGCCACCTATTCGATGATTTGTACATCTGGGTAATTCTTATCTGTTTTTCAATAATTCTGCAATACATCAGCCTCTCTAATTCGCTAATTGATTTCAGATTAGTTTCCTTCTGCTCTGTCCCCACCCCACTCCCTATCCCTGAAGGCTTCTGAAGGTATCATGGAAGGGGCAAAACTTTGGAGAAAGGAAAAATATGAGATTAAAGGGAAGGTGAAGGGAAGGACTGAGATTAAATAAAGGCAAAAAATATATAGTAATGCTAGAATGTTATCTCCCTTTTGGGTTACATGTTTTTCCTTGTTTTCTAACAGTTTCTGACATTTTTTACATACACCCTCCCCACAGCTAACACACACACACACACACACACACACACACACACACACACACCCCTCTTGGTACAAGAGAGTGACTTTGGAATCGAACTTCTTCCCGCTTTTCCCCCTGAAAGATAACATAAACAAGCTAGTTTTTTTAAAACAAGGCTTTATACAGTTTTCTGCATATTACAGCTTTAGACTGTGCAATTTGGAAGGCTCTCGGGTGAAATTAGCAAATGCTGAAGGCTGGAAAAGGAGGGGCTTTGGGTAATAGGGAAGAGCTGGGTAGATTCCCTGCTGACGAGCATTTTGTAGAATGAGTATTTTGTATGAACACTCCCTAGGCACTGGCTTAAATGACAAGGGGATGTTTCATCTATTAATGCAATTTGTTTTTCCTGACGGAATGGGGAAAAAGGAGGAAATAATCTAAGTTGTTCTGTTTTGGTTTTTTTTTTTTTTTTTTTTTTTGAAAAGGCCTACAAGCAAGATGCTGAAGGCTGGAATAGAATAAGAACCATCACCTTGTAAAGATATTTTTTTCTTTTCTTTTCTAAGCCAGCCAAATGTTGGGAAGCATTTAAATAAAAGAGTTCAAGAGTTCCTCATTCCATCCACCACAGCCCCATTCTTCCCTCTAAAAAACTGAACAGAATAGAAAGAAACCTGATGTGTTCTGCAGGGAGAAGTCAGCAAAAGAAAGATCATGTTGTTGAAAATTGGCTTGGGGAGATTTGGTTGCGGGGGCTAAGATGGGAACATATTCTAGAAAAATTTCACCCCTACATCCAAAGGTGGTCAGGGGCTGAATACACTGCCGACTCTTTCATTCTAAGCTGCCTCCCTGGTTCACATGGCTCAGATCAGAGCTACTCTTAAGGTGATGGGAAGAACTAATCCATTCTCTTGGCCATGGTCAGGATATTATCTCCAGTATCATGAACAGTATTAGCTGTTGGGGAACAAAAATAAATGGCTGCTGCTGCTGCCTTTGTCCTTTCTATGTTTATTTTATTTTATTTATTTTATTTTATTTCCAATTTATATACTGCCCTTCTCCCTGAGGACTCAGGGCAGTGTATAGCCAGAATTAAGAATATGAATTACAAATATTAAAAAAACAATTAAAATATATATAAATTTGGCCCAAGAATTAAAAATCACAAACCAATTAAAACATTTAAAAATTTCTTCTTAAGACAGCCCGGCTTGCTGGAAAAAGTGGGTTTTAAGGGCACGGCGGAAGGCACTGAGGTCTTGGATTCTCCTTATCTCTGGGGGCAACTGATTCCAGAGGGTAGGTGCCCCCACAGAGAAGGCCCTCCCCCTGGGGGTCACCAGCCTGTATTGATTGGCTGATGGCACCCTGAGGAGGCCCTCTCTGTGGGAGCACACGGGTCGATGGGAGGTCGTCGGTAGCAGCAAGCAGTCTCGAAGATAGCTAGGCCCTATGCCATGTTCTTCCCAGTGGCTCCTCATTGGTCACGTGTGGAACTGAACATTGCAGAACCTTTGATCTGGTTTATTTTGTTGTTGTTTTTTATGTTCCTAAGGTAACGATATGTGAAACGATAAAGATATTTTGTATTTGGTTCAAAATACATGAGTTTTTGGGGGTTTTTTAAGTCTTGGAATGTCTACCCTATGTCAACTGTTCTGGCTGATTCTAGGTTGAAGGAAGAAAACCTGTTGTTTCCTTTGAGGCTGATAATTTGTTGGACATTTATTGATGAACATCCTAACATCACTAAAAGTGACATCACGTCACTTTTTTTTTTCACCGTTGATTGTCTGAACGATGAAAAAAATGATAAATGAGCATAAGCACACATGTATTTCTTTCTTCTAGTTCATACGTGAGGGAAACACAAGCACAAACCTTTTACCATCTCTTGCCCATGGAGCACAGTACTCAGAGCTCTGAGCAGAGGCTGTTCCCTAGGGATTTTTTTACCCATCACTATCTCCCTGAAAGCCTTTTCATCACAGAGGTCAGGAGAGGACCCTGCTGCTTTCTGTAGGAAAAAATATATATGGTGCACCCTTAAGCTCTAGGACACTCCATAAAAAGACTAACTTGAGAGGTGGCTTATTCACATCTACATTTGGATCCCTTGTTGCAAAGAAAAGAGTGAGGAATGTAAAAATAAGCACTCTCCAGCCATACTTAATCTTAAAGTGAAATGAAATGTGTGTCCTAAAAATCCACTGATTTAGCTGTCCAAGAAATCAAGCACATTACAATTGGATGGTTTTGTCTGGGAGGTGATTAACCTCATTTTCCATTATTCAGATCAAAATGAATAAATTGTAATCAGAATAATGGAAAAATGAGGTTAATCTCCTGTTGGACTTTTATCCAAATGCCAATATTAAACACATGGTGGGATAACACCATGTGTTTAACATTGTCTTGTGGATGAAAGTCCAACAGGAATTCCTTTCCCATATTTAATAGACATATTCCCCGCCCCCAGGCAAAATGGGACCACTTCAGTGGTGAAATCCAAATTTTTTTACTACCGGTTCTGTGGACATGGCTTGGTGGGCATGGCAGGGGAAGAATACTGCAAAATCTCCATTCCCACCCCATTCTGGGACCAGCCAGAAGTGGTATTTGCTGGTTCTCCGAACTGCTCAAAATTTCTGCTACCGGTTCTCCAGAACCTGTCAGAACCTGTCGGATTTCACCCCTGGACCACTTACCATGGCCAATTCACTGCAGCCAACTCACTATGGCCAACTCGCCATGGCCAACTCATCATTGTTGTGGGACAAAAATGGAAAGAGGGAGTGCAATGTATGCAACCTTCAGCTCCAGAACAAGATAGGAGATCTCAATCAATAAAATTGCTTCTCACTATAGATTCCTGGGGATGGGTCCATGACAACTCCCTCTTTCTATTGTTGTCCCACAACAACAATCAAGTCAGGCAGGTTAGACAGATAGAGTGACTGGACCAAAGTCATCTTATGAATGTATGCTTGCATCTCAAGCCACTCTTAAATCAGTGCCTTTACTTACAAATCCTCCATTATTGCTTCTTTCTATAACAATATTTTATTTAATCTTCATCTAAAAGAACTAGATTTCTTATATAAACCAAACTAACAGGATTCTGATCTGAAAGTCTTTGGTAATAGCTCTACTTAGAAATCTTAGTGGCCAAATTCTTTGAAATCCAAATTATATCTACCCTATTTTTTAAAAGGATCTATTCTTTCAGAAAAAATAGGTGTACTCTGTTAAAGTGTCATTTTTCTGCCTCCATATGGCCACAAGCTCTAAATTGTCTCTCAAATCAAAGAAAAATTTTGGTAATTTACTTTGAGTGATTTTAATATTTTTATTTCTGAGAAGTTCTATCCAATTGTGGGAAGATCACTTCATTCCAATCCCTTATCAAACACCAAGAAAAATCCATTCATCTCTTCATAAGTCCTTTATAAAATGATACTTTGTCTTCATTTGGGGGCATAAATTCCCAATATCAAAATCTTAATTCCACGCAAATTAACTTCCATCTCACCAAATCTACCACTGTCATCAGTCATTACAAGTTCTGGTTTTAGTTGGGGATTTATACGTATAAAAAGCAATTCATTTTGTTTCATTTTGTTTTGTTCCTGCTGAGATAAATTCATCCTGCCAGTGAATCACAAATGCAAATTGAATCACACACTCTTCAGATCTTGAATCTCCAATTTGAATTGAATCGGGGCTGATTCAAACAGATTATTAACAAATTAACAACAGATTATTAACACTAAGAGCTATTTTTCTTGTGGCTAATAACCATTCATTGGGCCCTCTTAGCCATATGTTTTCGCTGTAGAATGACTGGTGCATGTGGGAGGGTGGGTGGGGGTTATTACATGGGTGGATTAAGTTGTCATACATAAAATTATGTGGAAACCTAAATGCTTGCTCTTGCTTTGTGACATGCACAAATGGAGATGTGGATACTTCCCTTGAATATTTGATCTCTGAAAAAGTCCAGCACCAAGCTGGGGAAAGAACAGTTTGTGCCTGGATATACATTTCATCCCAAGGCACAGATATAAAATAAATAAATACAAAAAGTGCAACAATGTAGCAAGCAAGTGACTATAAATTCAAGAGGGGATAAATCAGGTAAGGCAGAACCCCAACTAACTCAGAACTAGACTTTGGAATGGAATCCCTTCATAGTGACAAATCTCAGCTCTTTGTCAGCTGCCCTCCTGCCTTTTGCAAGGGAGGCAGGGTGGCTCATTCGTCTTTGCCTCTCCACGTCCTGCTCATTTGCCCTCCTCCCAGCTCTCTACATTGCGGCCATTCTGACAGCTCCTCTTCTAAAGCTGCCAGTGATATGAAGCTTCTTTCAGCTTCTGCAAATCCAGCTACTTTCCCTGACCCATTTCTCAGAGCTGTCGGGTTGGCCTTGAACCCCATTCCTGCCTGCCTGTCGGTTGCATGAAGACTTTGTTAGATGCTTTATTTCCTTTACCCCCCCCCCCACACACCTTTCTTCCCTCCACCACCCCTGGCTTTATGCTTTGTGAGAAGTAGTAACCTCAAACTATAGTTAGAGCCTTCTCCAATCCATTGCTCTCTTGAAGCATTGGATACTGATTCCCACATAACTGATAGGGAATTATGGAAGTTGAAGTTCCACACATTTAGAATTGCCTAGTTCGTAAAAGCTGTGATGTAGTTTTACTTGCCTTTTTTTTTAATGACACCTGAATGATACAAGGCTTTTTCTGACTCCTGGAAAATGCTGGATGGGGCCACATTCCAGAATTCACTAGGATCTGAATGGTCTTCAGCTTCCCCTTAGCTGGATTTGCTCCTCCTCCTCACTAGCACTGATGATGTTATCTAGTTTGGGAATGAAACATCTGCAAGAAAACAACCAAGTAGAGAGTACCAAGGACCTCTCATTTCAACCCTGAGCTATAGATATTCTCCTTTATTGGTCCTCCTTAACTCTGATGCTGATTTGCATTTGCTTGCCACTTCCCTGTGTATAGAATCTGCACATGACAAGTAGCAATAGCAATAGCACTTAGACTTATATACTGCTTCACAGTGCTTTGCAGCCCTCTCTAAGCAGTTTTTCAGAGTCAGCCTATTGCCCCCAACAATCTGGGTCCTCATTTTACTGGAAGGATGGAAGGCTGAGTCAACCTTGAGCTGGTGGGACTTGAACTGCCAAACTGCTGGCAATTAGAAGTCAGCAGAAGTAGCCTGCATTACGCATTCTAACCACTGCGCCACCACTGCTTCCAGATCATCACACTTTCATAGTGTGTGTGGTTGAAAAGGATAGGCAGGAAACATCAGCAGAGCCAGGAGGCATCAGAGCTATCAGTAGAACTCATCCAAGTAGATAGGCCTTAATATCCAAATAGAAAGCCTCTTTTTATCAAAGGCTCAGAGAGTCAGCATTCCATACAGATATTTTGACTGTACCCCTCTTAAAAGCACTGGGCGGCTTGGTAACATGGATTTCATATGGCCTGTGGGATGTCTGTTAACCATCACAGTAATAAACATTCAGCTGGCAAGTGAAATTCATAGTTCTCTAGAGAACACACAGCAACCCATGAATGACTCAAGATTATTAGCACAGTGTGATGGTTGGAATACCTTGAGATTCATATAAACGGGTCCACAGGCACGTTGCTCTTTTTCTCTCTCTTCCCCTCTAAGCACATACTCAACAATCAGATATTGTTTTCTTATATATAAAGTCTCAAATTCTCCAAATTCTACTCCTACTTCCAGAGATGACCCCCAGAGCAACAAGAGAAGGAAGGCGGCAGCACCATGGACAGCGCATGGTCAATGACATCATCTCCAGCATGCCACTTTTTCACATTTCTGTGTGTCTGCTATGTTTCATGTTCAAATTGATTAGATGTGGTTGAGTGTTTTACCGTAGAGAAGTACAAACCATACATACATAAATAGATGAGTGAGAGCTAGAGAAAGAAAAGGGAGTGAGAGCTAGAGAAAGACAAGGGAGTGCTGATCGCTAATTCAGAAGTTAGCACAAGTCCAGAGAGCGTCGAATTCATTTGGAACAGATTTTTATACACCTGAGTTGGAAGAAGTATCTCTGTCTAGTCTACCCACTTGTGCAATTGTTACTGTAAATTTTACTCCAGTTGTTCTCAAACTTTTCTTCATCATGGACCCCCCCCCCCTTTAAATATCTTTTGTGGCCATGGACCTCCAAGACCTAATTCAATATTTAAATCATAACATTTCTTCAAGCTTTTGTGGACCCCCTGTGATGACACCACAGCCCCCCAGGGATCTGTGGACCACGGGTTGAGAACCAAATTGGGGGGGGGAATCTTATGGGTACTTTTTAAAAAGAAAAAAAATCATATCTAAAAGTCTGTAAATTGAAAAACCCAGGTCTGGTTTCTATGACATTTGATGATGAATATTTTGAATATGAATATTCCCTCAAAATCTCTCTTTCTTATAAATTTCATTCCACCATGATGAAAAGCAAAAACATTTTGAGCCACATTGGAAAAGCATGTCAATAACAATGCTTTTCCCATGCTAGGAAATGGAAGGCTAGAGTTACCTCTGTTTGAAATAAGAAAAAAGCCAGAGTGTGCTACAATCAGACCATCATGGGTGGGATGGTTTATCACTATAGCATTAAATCCAGTCCTTAAAAAAATCAAGTATTTTCCACAATCCCTGTAAATATTTGTATTTTATTTTTAATTTTAAGCATGCTCTATGGCCAACCAATAAAGCAGAAATAAATGAGAAGCGGACATTGATTTGTGGGTAAATAAATCAGGGAAAGAGGGAGATATGTAAGGAGACTGATAAGATAAAAATGAAATATTAAACTTTCATATTCCTGGGTGTAAACACAAGGTTTACCAGATCAATAATTATGTCCAACTTCTCTGTAGGGTTACTTAACTAATTTTGAATGATGTCAGGAAAATATTAGGTTTCCTGCTGACGTGAAACTTCTGAATAATAGTAATAATAAAGCCAGAATTGAGAAGACAGCAACAGACAACAAATGTCACCTCTGCAAAGAAGCTGAAGAAACAGTGGACCCCTAGTTAGTGGCTGCAAGATGATTGCACAGACCAACTATAAACAACAGCATGATAAAGTAGCAAAATGGTGCATTGGAATAGCTGCAAAAAATGCTATTTGCCCGTATGCAAGAACTGGCGGGAACACAAAATAGACAAAGTAGTAGAAAGTGAGGGAGTAGTAGAAAGCTCTGGGACTTCACAGATAAGCACCTGCCACACAACACCCCAGACCAAACGATTGTCGATAAAAGAGGCAAAAGTCTGGATAGTGGACATGTCAGTACCTGATCACAGCAGAATAGAAGAAAAAAGAAAACTGGAGAAAATCCAAAATAGAAAGATTTGCAAATAGTAGTAGAATGACCGCGGCAAAAGAAAGCAAAGATAGTACCCATAGTAATTAAGTGCCTTGGGTGCAATCCCAAAAGATTGCACCCAAGATTTTGTTCAAGCATCACTTGAACAAAATCGCCATCAGTCAAAGCTGTGCAGGAAAACTGCATCCAAAGACAGCTTTACTCGGAACAACTTGCCTCCTGAGATGGTACATTTAACACAATCAAATATGCACATCTGCTTATCCCAGATTCGATAAGTGTACCAAAAAAATACCAAATCCAGGCTAAACATCCGGCTGACTGTATGATGAACCATAATATTGCCACTTGACTCCAAGGAAATAAAAGGTAATTTAGCAGCATTTGAAGATCTTTAGCTTAGTTTCTAAAAGGTGTAGGCTCTTGTGATTGATTTTTTTTTTGGATCCATTTAACCCATTCTTTTTCCAAGAGACTTAGAGCAGTATGTATAGTTCTTCGGGACTCTTTTTTAAAAAACAAGCTGCTTTTATATTTTCTTTTAGTACTGTTATCTACCCAGAATAATGAATTTGAGATGGGTGGCCCTACAATAAATAACCTCTACTGTGGTCTATTAATCTTCATGACAGGTGGAAATCTGAATCAAGTTCTCCTGAAGTCCAATCATTTGTTTCTGATGAGATAGAGACCTATTTGCTAGCAACCTGAAAATCCTGTGTGATGATTAGGTCTGAAATGGCACTTTCTTTGATGTCCAGGCCTTCTTTAACCAATCAATTTAAACGTGAGGCAGAATCCTTATTTTTAAAGAGATTACTGGGCCTTACTGAAATATGGTGGCCAATCCTCTACTATTATAGGGCTCCTGGGAGGTTGGCAATAAGAATGTCAAACTCAAGACTTTTTAGACTAGGAGAGTTTTGGAAGATTCAGCTTCTCTTCTTGGGTGCTGCACAGTTTTGAAAAGACGTGTCTGGGATATAAAGCTGTGTAAAACTAGGCAGCCTTTGCCCCCACCCCCACCCCCGGGAAGATACGTATTGTAATGAGTTGCTCTAGCTTTGACTGAAGCCTGCCCCTTTCTCCCTGATAGGCCTGCCACTGAAATCTCAGCTGCCATTTCCAATCTGCCTGTCCATTACTCAGCCTTCACTGTGATCAGATGAAATCTCTTGTCAGAGGTGTTGGTCTCAGCCCCAGTGTATGTGATGGACAGAAATCCAAGAGCTGACCAGGATGACTAAGGGAAGAAACCAGTAGTGGGTTTCAGATCCCGTTGCTACTGGTTTGCTCGTGTGTGTGTGTGTGTGCTTGCGCATGTGCAATGCTTCTGCGCATGCACAGAGATGTCCGGGTAGGTGGGCGGAGCCTCCCGATGCTGCTGCTACCGATTTGCCCAATCCAGGGCAAACCGATAGCAACCCACCACTGAAACAAACAATAACAGGCTTGCAAAAGATGGGGATTATGGGGAAATATGGACTTTCCATATTTTCTTGAAATGTGGCACCTCTTTGCATGGAGCTATCCTCAACTACACTAATGACATGAAGGAGATCAATTCCCTTGCACATATGAAGCCTGGGACTAATCTTTCATGTACAAGCTAATGGCCCTTCCTTTGCTTTTTAAAGGAGAACGGCTATAGTTTGTTGGCAGTGTACCTACAGATGGTACAAACACCAATCTCAGGGACCTTTCAATAGGGCCTGAAAAGATCTTCTGGGTGAAATTCTTTAGATGAAACTGGGCTAGATGGACCACGAGTTGTCTGGCTCAGTGTAAGACAGTGACTGCTATTTCTATGTGTTGGAGTTCTTGCTTTGCAAGCCACAGTGTCTCTTTCTTCCTAATTGGGCTATCTGTCTCTGTTCCTTCGCTCTCTCTGAGTGACTGATCTGTATGAGAAAGGAAAGAGAAGGAGAAGGAAAGAGGGCAATAGCACTGAACCCTGCATGCCAACCACCTAATTCCAGATGCAGAGAACTGTGATACCCTACTAGTGTCAGAAAAGCAACCTGCACATGTTCCTAAAGTATTTTCCTTTCCTTTTCCCCTGCCCCACCTTTCCTCGCAGGGTCACAGACAATACATGCCATTTCATGATTCAACAGCAGAGTGATTCTTGTTGTGGACCCAACTAGCTTCTTTAAATTCAATAACTTTTTGCAGCACTCATTGCCCATCCCAGATGGAATGATTCATATCCAACTCCACTTAACGTGTTCTGATTTAGAAAATTGGGGCCACCTTCTTACAGGTCATCATTGCTTGCAAACCTTAGAACCACAGTGACCCAGCAGTGTTTTCTTTGACCTCGTTAACTATGTGGTTGCACTCATTCTTGAGAGGGAT
Organism: Arizona elegans; assembly: GCA_022577455.1. NCBI lineage: Eukaryota > Metazoa > Chordata > Lepidosauria > Squamata > Colubridae > Arizona > Arizona elegans. The sequence continues at coordinate 14,999,096 of JAKOOJ010000003.1, forward strand.
TGAGGACTTTTTTCTACTTGGAGAAAGAAAACATTCGGCTATAGTCTGTTGGGCAAGAACAAACCCGGATGATAGGTAAATTAATCATAGCCTACACTTAGTTTGCCTCTGTAGAATAGAATTAGCTCGGTCTCATAAGGATGTTAGCTGAAGCTCTAAGATTATGCTTTTTTAGAAGGGAGCTATCTGTGTGAATACATTAATATTTAATTCCACATAAATCCATCACTAACTGTCTTTGGTAGCCTGTTCATTACAAGTGGTCCTTGACTTATGACCAGTCATTTAAAGACAGTTCACAATTACAATGGCCTTGGAACAAGTACTTTATGACCCAGAATACATTTCTAGCTACTGTGAAATGTCTCACGGCCCCCCAAGTCACATGACCACATTTCAGACACTTGGCAATCATTTTGCATTTTTGATTGGTTGCCAAGTACACTGTGATCATGTGATTTGTAGCCTTCTCTGCTGAATTCCCAGAAAAAACCAATCGGGAAGACAGCAGGGAAGGTTGCAAGCAGAGGGAATGTTGAATTTAAATTCCATTCCCTAACACATTCTGAAGGAATGAACCTTAAAGCTAGCAAAAACACTAATGTTCTCAGTCTTTCAGAACACTGCTATTTGTTAATGTTTCCCTCTACCCACCAGAAGGGTTAGAAAGGCTCCAAAGGGATGGGAAAAATGGTAGGATTCTGAAAAGCTCAGAACATAGGTATTTGTTACTGTTTTCAAATCTGTTTTTTCAGCATGTTGAGGGAAATCCCTTGGCACACTGGAGGAACAGATTTCAAGTCTGTCAAAAATTCTAGTGAGTGCCAGCGTTCTCATGATTGCTGGCTCTCCCCAGGGAGAAGAAAGAGCCCAGATCTCCCAGATGAGATGAAACAACCCCCCCACATCCTCTGCCCACCCCATCACATGCAGGATGCCCAGACCCAGCAATCTACTTAATGACTTGCAACTGGGAGAGAGCTGAGATTGCAGTTGTATTGACTGAAGTGGTCACATGGCATCTTGCTTAATGACTGCCTCACTCAGTGATTGAAATTCCAGGTCCAATTCTGATCATAAGTAGAGGGCTATCTCTAGTTGAGAGAAAAGAGTGTTCTCCAACCACATATGGGCTTCAACTTTTTATAATTCCTAACCAATAAAGCCCTCAGTCATATTGTCATGAAGCTTTGGGTAAAGAAATCCAATAAATCTAGAAAGCATCAACTCAAAGAAGTCTTGCCTAGAAAAGTACATTTTGATATGATGCAACTTGCTCCAAACATTCCTGGACTGAAACAAGCTGATACAGTATAGATAAATTCGAGGAGATTCCAAAAATTATTAAATTTCATTATCAACCAAATTTTCATCATTCACTGAACATTCAGATTGTCTTGGAAATTAAAGAATCAGATGTGATTGATTTAAAAAAAGAAAAAACACAGGAAGGCACCTTACAGACTAAAAGATTTGGGGATGATAACACTTTGTAAATTTGGTGCACATTATATATAGGCGGCAGCAGACATGAAAGGAACATGAAGGAGAGGAAGTACCATGGCAAGACAAGACAAGACCCAGTATGGGAAATACCATGACAAAGAACTCTGATGACTACCCCGGATGCTTCCCCAGATACCACTCCAGATGTCGGCTCAGAGGAAGATGAACCAGTTCCAGACACAATTGGAGGGGGGTTGAAGCACTGCTGCAACAGGACAGCCTTGAGGCTTCAGGTGGGGAAAACATGCAGCTGCAGCCAGTCAGTGATGAGGAACTGTCTTCTGCACCTGCTCCAAGAACATGTAGGGCAGAGAAAAGGCAGGAGTAGATAAGGTCAGTCAGATTACTTGCGAGGAGAAATCCTCCCCTTTCTTGATCTGCTGCACCAGAAGCTGGCTATTTAGCACAAGAGACAGGTGTAAGTGATGCTGGGAACATGTTAATTTTCTAGCAATGTGTTTTCTGGTCATTGTGATTCTTGCCTCACCTTGAATTGACACTGTACCTTGACTTGCATCATGCCTTGTGAACTCTGGACTTTTCTTGCCTCATGAACCCTCTTGTATTGTGGATTTAATTTTGCCCGGTGGGATTATGTTGATTGAGAAACTTTCAAGTGCCTTGTAGACTCATTGGCCATTGACTCTGTAGACTAGCATTGGTCTGCTTGTGGCTGGACTTAATTGGAATGGTTCTGGGCTTGTGGTGAAGGGAGTTGCAGACAGAATTAATAAACCCACTGAACCACAGGTGTGTGTGTGTGTGTGTGTGTGTGTGAGAGAGAGAGAGAGAGAGAGAGAGTGAGAGCAGGGCAGCACAACAACTGAAATAGATGACATTGGGAAATCCTATTAGTGGCTGGAAAGGGCTGGACCAAGAGACAACACTGAAGCACTGATTGTAACAAACACAAGAACAGCCCTGAGCACCACATTTTTGAAAAGCAGGGATCTACCACACTAGACAGGATCTCAGGTGCAGATTGTGCAAAGAGGCCTCAGAGATAGTCCAATACATAGTGGCAGGGTGTAAGATACAGGCAGGAACTGTACATATTGAATAGTATCCCCGGGTAGCTGTCATTGTGTACAGGAACATCTGCACAGTATATGAGGAGCTAGACCCTCCCAAATCCAGATAGTACATTCTACAGAAGGTTGTGGGTTTGAGCGTGGCACCTACTACCATCAGTGGTGGACGTGCCCGAAAGCAGTAGAATTCTGGGGAAAAATAAAAAAAATGGCTTAATAAGATTTTAAATCAAAGGATTGAATGGCGACCAGAGACATGCCTGCTCGGCTCTTAACCAGAAAATATTAAAAAAGACTCATGGTATCTTGCATTACACATTATTGTGAGATTGATGTACGCTCAACTTTGGAAAAATCAAAATATCCCATCAGAGGAGGCAATTATAAAGAAGATTTTAGAATGTGCGGAAGCAGATAAATTGACTAAAAAACTGAAAGATAGAGACCAAACACAAACATGTTTATCCTGGGAAAAATTATATATTTGGCTAGAGAAGAGGAAATTATAACCCAAACCAGATGAGGAATTGTATCTATTGAGAAACTTATACTATACAAGTAAAGTGAGGTCGGATAGACCTAATTGATTTATAAAGGTATACAAGTTGTTCTGTCTCTCCCGGAATATAATATAGATATACTGTACCGAATACTAGGGTATTAAGGTACTACTTATAGGTATGCTTGTTTTTTGTTGTGTTGTTCTGTATGTTATTTATATGGTGTGTTGTCTTCCTTTTTTTAATGAAAAATGTAAATAAAGATTATTTTTTTAAAAAAAAAAGGTTGTGGAGAATAACAGAGCTAAAAACCTGTGGGACTTCCAGATCAATATAAACTGGAAGGTACTAAGCAATCAACTAGACATCAGTAGTAGACTAGAGGACAGCAATGATAATAAATGCAATGATGCCAATTGACAGCAACATCAAGAAGGCGTATGAGAAGCTGAAGAAGGTTTTAGAGCCTATGTACGGTCCTAAGGTCTTCAACTTCTCCATTCTTGATCTAGGATAACGTTCAGAAAAACATTAGGCAAGAATTCAGAGGGGAAAATGAGGAAGATGGTTCAGAAAAACAGCCTAATTTGATAGATTATGATTCCTGTTGTGTTCCTAAACCATACCCATGGTCTGTCATAGTCACTATAGGGGCAAGCCCTTTGCTGGTAGGCAGAGATTGTGGCAGTTGCAGATTACTTGGTTCTCTTCTGCAGTTTTATTCTTCTGGCCTTTGAACTGCCCAGGATGATCCCCCACCACCCTTCTGCATTCTCTCTTGCCTTTGAACAAATTCAAAATAATCACCTTGCTTTTGCCAATCCACAGTGTCGTACATTTTGAGTTGAATAGCGGGGCCATTTTCATTCCCAGGATGACCCTACAAAATTGAGAATAGGATCACTCGCTTTTCGATTTTGATTGCTGAGATGCTTTTCATTTTTCTCTGTTCTTTTCTAGATAGTCTGAGACTGAGAAAAGATAACTTTCTTGGGAAGTGAAACATATAGTCTTTTCAATATCCTAGGACCCCCAAATGAGCTATTATGATTGTTTTGACTGTCAAAATCACATCTGCATGTCTATTACAGCCCCAGCTATTACAGCCCTAGGAAGATTTTTATCCCAGCTGGAAGGGGAGCACCTCTTCAGACCTTACTTTAAAATTAAACACTGAGCAAAGGAAACTCATTGTCTCTTTGTGAACAATTTGCATATTTTAATCTATTATCCTGCTATGAACCTCAAATCCTTCTATGGCAGGTCTCTTTCTCCATGTCCTTCCAGCTTCAATGAAATCTTCAGTTGTAGGCAGGTAGGTATTACTGAATACATACTTCAACTTCTTGCATAGTTCAAACTAATGGCAGCTTACAATAAACAAAACTTTCTCAGAGCATGAGACGGAACCCTACAATTGATGCAATTAAAAACCCAAAGCAAAGTTAAAATAAAACTTGGAAATAATGATCAATTAAGAGGTAGTAAAAGAGATGGGTTTTTGCTACCTTCCCCAATAATGAGAGTAGGAGACAAACATATTAGGGAGCAAATATCATAATCTGGAATACACCCAGGTGAAAGATATTTCCTGCATATTCAAGAGCCAAGCTTCTAGCCACAAGAGCATCTTTGGAAGAACTTCTACCAATATAAATAACCAGGCAATTTCTTAGAGATGAAATGATAAATGGAAAATAAGCAAACTAATATCTGCAAACAAGACATCTTCCAATCCAGCAAATACTATAAACTGATCTTTGTTGATCCTTTAGTCACATAAGCCATAAATGTCAGATTTTAAGTTGCTTTAGGGCTTTAAAGGTCAACATTAACACCCCAGGTTTTACCCAGCACAAATATTTCAGTAGAAGCATTCTATGAGCCCTATTTCTTACATTGGTCAGTAGCATTCTCACTACTGCAATTTGCATTAATGGTACTTTCCAGATAATTTTCAAGGGCAGCCCTCACCAACAATCACCATTGTTGAGATGAATTGTTGGTGCACTCACCTTAATTGTGGAAACTTGTTCCTTGCCACAACAGCTAACTATAGATCTAAACTAAGAGTCAACTTTACTAAATGATGAACCTGATTTACTCGGACAGTACAATTCCATCTAGGACTGATTTCACCTCAATCCAAGACTCCACTTTTCTCCAAACCAACTATCTTCTCTAGATTCAATTTCAATTTATTCTCCCTCATCCAGACCATCACTAAGATTAGGAAATGTTCAAGGATATTGATTGCTTCTCTGGAGACAGAAGGAACAGCACTGCTGGGTGTCATCAGCATACTAATGGGATTTCAATCTAAAACTCCAAGTGACCTTCTCAAGCAATTTCATGATGATGATAAACAGCACAAAAGACAAAATAAAACCAGTGACACAACAACAGACAATGACTTAGCTGTTGAACAGGAGTTCCCCATAATGTAAGTCTGACCCAACAATAATTCAAAAAACAACCACAAATCCCAATGTTCAACCTTGTTGACAACATAGAAAGATTACACTGGTTAATATATTGAAAGCCTTTGAGAGATTCAGAACAACTGGCAATTCTACATTCCCCCTCTACCTAGGTTATTCACTAAGGCAACCAAAGCAGTTTCAGATGCAAATGCTGAAGGAAACCTACCTTGAGGTAAATTCAGAAAACACATCTGAAGTTATGACACTACTTTACCCAAGAATGGAATACATCTTATGGTCCATGATTACAAAGATAGGTGGATCTACAGTCCACGTAGGTAGGATATTTTCATCAGAAGCCCTTATTTTCAGTTGAGGTCCATTTTCTAGGTATTAAGTACCTCCTTTATAAGCATGGAGCCAATCCCTATCTGACTGATTTAAATAGGAAAAGGTTTAACCAACCAAGCAATAGTTTTTATTTCTCTACATATTTGTCCATGTCTTTGAGATCAACAAGGTCACCATATGAACAAGACAAACATTTGTCATTGTTATATCATCCAATATTGGAGTCCAAAGCAAGGCACATATAATCAAAATGGCAGGGTTACAAGTAGCACCCCAAACAAAAGGTCCAGGTCTGACACAAAGAATATTTTTTAAAAATCTCATAGAAAAACCTCCAACTGTTTCAGCCATCACTCCAACATCTTCAAGAAGAGGATGGTGCATAGAACTCAGGGACACATAACATGGACTTTGTAATACCAACAACATCGACTTAGCAAGTATTGTACTTGCTAAGTAGCATGGGTTTTCTTGTATCTTAATGTGACTTATTTTTCCTCTCTTTTAAATATTTATTTATTTATTTATTTATTTATTTATTTATTTATTTATCAAATTATACCGCCCTACTCCCGGAGGACTCAGGGCGGTGAACAGCCAAGATAAAATACAGATAATGCAAACATTAAAAGTCCATTAAAATTATTAAATATCTTGGCTGAAAACAAATTTAAAACACCCAATTTATAAAACAGATTAAACAATTTAAAAATTTAAAAGGGAGAGTTAGGCCAGGCCAGCCTGCTGAAATAAAAATGTTTTGAGAGCATGACGAAACGTGCGCAGATCCGGGATCCTCTATATCTCCAGGAGGAGCTCGTTCCAGATGGTAGGTGCCCCCACGGAGAAGGCTCTCCCCCTGGGGGCCGCCAGTTGACACTGTTTGGCCGACGGCACCCTGAGAAGCCCCTCTCTATGGGAGCGTACTGGTCGGTGAGAGGCTATTGGTAGCAGAAGGCGGTCTCGTAAATACCCCGGTCCGATGCCATGGAGAGGTGGTAACCAAAACCTTGAAGCGCACCCGGAAGACCACCGGGAGCCAGTGCAGCTCGCGCAGGAGGGGGGTCACCTGGGAGTGCCATGCCGCTCCCATAACCACCTGCGCGGCTGCATTCTGGACCAGCTGGAGCCTCCGGGTGCTCCTCAAGGGGAGCCCCATGTAGAGAGCATTGCAGTAGTACAGGTGGGAAGTAACAAGAGCATGAATGATCGTATTTAATGAGTCCCGATACAGAAAGGGACACAACTGGCGAATCAGGCAGACCTGATAAAAAGTCCCCCTGGCCACAGCTGTCAAGTGCTCTTCCAAAGACAGCCGTGAGTCCAGGAGGACACCCAGGTTGTGAGCCCTCTCCATGGGGGCCAGTGACTCGCCCCCAATAGTCAGTGATGGTACCAACTGATTATATCGGGATGTCGGAAACCACAACCACTCGGTCTTGGATTGGTTGAGCCTGAGTCTGTTTTTCCCCATCCAGATCTGCACAGCCTCCAGACACCGGGACATCACTACAAGCGCATCATTGGGGTGGTCCAGGGTGGAGATGTACAGCTGAGTGTCGTCAGCGTACTGATGGTACTTCACCCTGAAACCACGGATTATCTCACCCAGCGGCTTCACATAAATGTTGAACAGAAGGGACGAGAGGACCAACCCTTGTGGCACCCCACATTCAAGGGGCCTCAGGGTTGATCTCTGCCCCCCTGTCAACACAGACTGCGACCGGTTGGAGAGAAAGGAGGAGAACCACCGTAGGACAGTGCCCCCCACCCCTAACTCCTCTAGCCGGTGCAGCATGGTACCATGGTCGATGGTATCAAAAGCCGCTGAGAGGTCTAATAGGACTAGGACAGAGGAACAACTCCTGTCCCAAGCCCTCCAGAGATCATCAACCAACACGACCAATGCCGTTTCCATGCTGTATCCGGGCCTGAAGCCCGACTGGAATGGATCCAGATACGACGATTCATCCAGGTACTGAGGAAGCTGTCGCGCTACCACACTCTCAACAACCTTCGCAACGAAGTGAAGGTTGGAGACTGGACGGTAATTTGCCAACACTGCCGGGTCCAGGGAAGGCTTCTTGAGGAGAGGCCTCACCACCGCCTCTTTCAAGGCGGCGGGGAAGACACCCTCACTCAGAGAAGCATTTATAATCCCCTGGAGCCAGCCTCGTGTAACCTCCCGAGAGGCCAGCACCAACCAGGAGGGACACAGGTCCAGTAAACATGTGGCTGCGCTCAGTCTGCCCAGTATCCTGTCCCCGTCTTCAGGCGTCACAGAATCAAACTCTTCCCAGATAATACTCACAAGACCTGCCTCTGTCCTCCCCCCTGAATCTACCCAGTCAGAGTCCAGGTGTTCCCGAATCTGAGCGATTTTGTCATACAGATACTGTACAAAATCCTCGGCTCTACCCTCCAAGGGGTCCTCCCGCAAATATAATGTTAGCAGTTTATCAAACCTTGCAGGATGGAATGTGAAAAGCCTTTTACCTCAGTAATTGGATCCTGTTAGGCCCGATTGATTGATATGTTGTAACATTCCCAAACTGCAAGAGAGAACTCTTCAGTGTTAATTGACATCTGGTTTGTCTCTTCATGGACTCTAAGTGGATTCTAAGTAACCTTATGATGTTTTTTTCTCATTAACATTTCAAATTCTCTGCCCACGTGTATTGGGTAGTACATTTAAATGATCAAGCTAGGAATATTATAGGTTCGTATGCACTGATACATACCAGTAGTTAGTGAGTATGCTCTCTAGATGTCTTATGACTCAAATTATGCTAGCCAATGACAGAAAACATTCCAAACCCAATATGTTTGAACATATATAAAGTTATTTCTCTGCCTAAGGGTATTTCCACATTATATCCAGAGGTGGGCTGCTGGGGGTTCACATGGGTTCGGGAGAACCTTTAGCTAAACTGCTGTACAGTTTGGAGACTCCCAAATCCAACTCCTGGCTGGCCATGCCCACTCCGCCCCTCCCAGGAGTCCCACGTGTCCCGTTTTGGATGCAGATAAGTGCAGGGCATGCACGGAGGCTCAGGGAAGGTGAAAAACGGGCTTACTAGAAGTTTGGGAAGGCTGGAAACGGGCCCGTTTCTGGCCTCCAGAGCCTGGGGAGGCCATTTTTGCCCTCCCTGAGGCTTGAGGAAAGCCTCTGGAGCCCAGGGAGGACAAAAACACCTACCCACCCTGCCGTGGTGCAGGAGGCTGACTAGGCCATGCCCACCATGGCCACGCCCACCCAGCAACTGGGCAAAGAACCCCTGGCTAAAATTTTTGAAGCCCATCCCTGATTGTCTCTGTGGGAGACCTACACTTTACTTATGCATAAATAAAATATATTTATCTACCTTTCTGGTTTGGATGCTATTTTGGCCAGGGACACACAGGGTTAAAAAGCCTAGCCATGATTTATGGCCAACAGAACATGCTTGGTATTATGTGGTATAAATACATAACATGTTTAACTTCATACAAGTGACATCTTATGAAAAGAGGCAGGACATTTTTGTCCTATCTACTTAACTTTTCTTTTGTATTTTCCTTTGATGCACTTACCATGAAAAAAGTGCAGGTTGATGCCTGGGGTTCCTTCTTTGCATGAGAACATCTTTTTTTTTTAATCAGAATGTTCTGAATAAATTGCAATTAAATTATCTTTCTATCCTGGTTTCCTTAATTAGGATCTGTACATTCCAGGACACAAGCCTAGAGCCAGATTTTGCTATCAGTATCAAAAAGCATGTCCGTTCTGTTCCGTGCAGACTCAAAGAAGGCAGAGAAGTAGATCTTATTTACTATCCCCACTGCCACAGAGTATGATTTCAAAGAATCCTAGAAAAGTGGCCCACTCCATGATCAATCCATACGTCTCAAGAGTTGCTCCATTTATATTCCATCCTTCCATCTATTTGTTTCATTATTGTCTGCTCTCTGGAACACCAAATGCCCATTGAGTTTTGCTATAGGGAAGGGAATGATCAGGAGTTATAGTATCAACCACTCAGGCTATTTCCTTGTTCTGCAGATCAATCATGGCTTCCATAGTAACACCGACAGACAAAGCAGGGATTTCCCCGAGGAAATTAAGGAAAATCATTTGGATCCAGGCAAGTGATTAGGTTGGACTAGTTTAACCAATCGTATTTTCCGTACTTGCTTCCTGACCAAATTCGATTTCCTCCCTCTCCCATCCTCTCTCTCACATATTCCACAGCACCAATGAACAATGAATAAAAGGCAGCAAAAAGAAGTGGTTTTGCTACAAGCCATTCAAGCAAACCTGGTATTTTGTTGACCTTGTTCATGCTTTTAATATGCATGAGCCTTAAACAATAGATGTGCGCCTTCCATCTGACAACAAGAAGCTCTGGAACAGCAAAAGGCACAGGTGTCTTTTTAACGGGTACCCAGCAGCAGGTCTAGGCAGCGTTTGTAGATCACCTTCATTAATTTTTCCTCCCTGCATGCTTTTGAATGTTATTGCTGGAAGGGCTCTGGCCTTTTTTGAAGTGTATGCTTTGGTTCTGGGAACCAATTTTTAGCACTAGAAATATTAGTAGGCATGGAGGGTAAGTGTACGTAAGAGGAGGGGGAAAGAACCAGAGAGAGAAGCACAATTCACTGTCAGCGGCGGTTCTAGGTTTTTTTTTTTTCCCTCTCTGAAAGAAATAGGTATGACACTTTCCAGGAATTGCAAGGTGTCTCGCTATTGATGGGAAATGGAAGGGAGAGCTGGACATCTTAATATGTAATGAGAAGAATAAAAGGTGCTTTTTTCACTCCATATACAAAAGCTTAATGGGTTGGCAGCTGAATCTTTCTTCAGGGGTTGTTCTGGAGTGTGATTTTCCACTGCATCGGAAAATGGATAGTTTGAGAACTCCGGGCAGTCCTTGACTTACAATCATTCATTTAGTGACCATCCAAAGTAGATACAGCTGCACTGAAAAATGTCACGACCAGTCCTCACGCTTACAATTAACGCAGCATCTCCATGGTCATGTGATCAAATTTTGGTTGCTTGGCATCCCGCATCGATTTAACAATGGTTGCAACATCCTGGGATCATGTAATTGTCATTTACAACTTTCCGAGACGGCTTCTGGCAAGCAAAGTCAAGGGTTAGCGTTAGGATTGATTCACTGAACAATTGCAGTGATTCACTTAACAATCATGAAGAAAATAAAGGCCATAAAATTGGCTGTGACTCACTTAACAACTACCTTGCTTAACAATGTAAATTCTAGTTTCCATGATGGTCATAAGTTGAGGACTATCTGTACAACAACACTAGCTCTCATCGCCAAACCCTACTGTCCCTTGAGTCATCTGCTTTAGTGGGACCTAAGGATAGGACCAGCTCAGAAATTCTAGTGAAGGACAATAGAAGGAATGAGCAAGAGGGGAAGCAGGGATCCCCAGTCTTATTCACCATTTTAACAACAGTTATAAAATAACAATATCTAATGTTTCGGCTAAGCCAAAAATATGCAACTTCCTTTTATGTCAAGGACTATACCAAGCTTTGTATAACATTTGTCGACCAAAATGGGTGAAACCAGGTCCCATTTGAGGAAATTTGAATGATGAAACAGGTGCCTTAACAATCTTCATTGCTCAGACAGATTCTTTAGTTGGGCTGTTTACTGATGGTTCTTTGGCGGTTTCTTGATATGGGGTATTGCTTACTTGATATAAAAACTCCATAGTCAAGATAAGCTATTAATTGTCAGCAGTATCAGTAGCAGCATCTTTAAAAACACAAAGAAGGTGAACTCTTGGGTATGTTGCCTGGGATGTCGAGAGTTACAATTCAGGCACCATGTGGAAAGCCACACATTTTGCACCTATCTAATCTATCTGAAAGAAAAACAGAAAAGCTAAACAAAAGAAGAAATTACAGCTCTATTAGCTAACCCATGTTTTGTGTCATATTCAATTGCCAGGCACCACCTACAAATTTGTTAATTATCTTTGGAGTTTCCAGTGCTATGGCTTAGTTGTTTTCAGCTCAGGATGCAAAAAGCATAAACTCCAGTAGCATCTTTCTTCTGTCTCCCTAAGGGAGTCCAATATTGAGACCACTTTGTACTTCTGGAGAGTTTAAAGATTGGTTTTGCAAAAGATGCATGGATTTTCAAAATGTGTCCCATCAAAAGATTTTTGAATAAACCACCCTTGGAAAAAGTGGACTTGTCTATCCTTTTATGGATTGCTAACAGGTTCAAAAACAGAGAGCAAAGAGTAGGAATAAATGGATTTTTTAAATGGAGGAAAAGAAGAAGTGGAATTTTTCAAAGATCTGTGTGGAAACCAATCCCCTTTCACTTATTCATAAATTACTTAGGTATAGGGAAAGTTTGCAAAGGATACTAAACTATTCAGGATGATGAAAAAAAGTAGCTGTGAACACTTCAGAAGGCTCCCTTTTAAATGATGAATGGTCAATCCAATGTGAAATATGGTTCAGTTGAATAATGGTAGAACAGCCAGTCAGTCATTGTTTCATCACTGAAACTGAATTGCTCCCCTTCTCAGCAGTTGCCTTACAACCCCACAAACAACCCCACGGTTGCTTTTTCCCATATAAGAGTGTTTGTGTTTGCAGTCCACTGTAGATGCACATTTGTCATCAGGATATTTTATTGTGTGATGCTGTTGGGTTATTCCTCCTTTGCAAGTGGTGCTGTTTGTTCATTTGTTCTGTACATCCTCTGTCCCATTTCTTAGACATCATAAATCATCAGTCCCTTCCAACTATTCTATACTATTCTGTTCTATTCTATTCTATTCTATTCTATTCTATTCTATTCTATTCTATTCTATTCTATTCTATTCTATTCTCTCTTCACTACCGTCAAAGCTTGCAAATATTTCCTTTCTTCCATCCTCTTGGGTCACTTTGCAGCAGAGCAAAAATGCTTCAACCGTGCCTGTGCAAAGCCTCCGCTTGCAGACAAAGGGTATTTATGACTTGTCCCTCTTCACTAACAGGGAATATAAATTCCCTGTTACTAACATTCTATTTATATTCACTAACATTGTATATAAATAGAGAGCAAAGCCCACTTCTTTCTATCACTGATGATGTTATGTAGTTGGGTAATGAAACATCTGCACTAAGGACACCACTGACCCTCCTCAACTTGGCTTTCATTATTTCAAGAACAGTTGCTGATGCTCCAAATGCCCCATTAGATTAGAGTGAATGCTATTGGTGACAGTAGGGTGAGCCGATAGATGTTGGCTTCTTCTGAAGGGATGTCTTTCTAAACATAGAATCAAGCAATCCAGGTAGTCCCCCTGCCTTATATATGAGCTTTTTAAAAAATAGGAATGAGACAGAAAAGTAAAGCAAGATGCTTACACAAAGAAAAGATGCCTTTACTTCAGCATAGTTTTGTTTACATGGACTGTTCGAACAAAGTGTTAGAAACAATCTTTTGGTAAGGTAAAAAGCCCAAAAAGTCACAGTCAGCATAGGGACAAATTTATATTAGCTTAGATAAGAACTCTAAAAGGCACCTATATCCCTATGGAGACATTAGCAAGAAGTAGAAAATATGCCACCTCTTCTATTATTCTTTCTTTGTCTTTTTCTCCTTAAAATAATCTTTCCCACTTAATGCTGACAACAATCCCTGAACCATTATACTCATAAATCTGACTAATTGAAGTTCTAGCAAACACTTCTGGATGGCCAATACATAGCCAATATTTGTCACCATTTTCACAAGGTTGGAAAGGCCATCATTGTCATGTTTCATTAAGAGTTGGATAATCCTGGACTGACCTGAGATTACTCCTAATAAGATCATCATTGTCCTCAACAATTTGGAACATGAAGTCCAACATGACACAGGAATTAAGCATGGACTCATCAAAGAAGCATCAACTTTTTGTCCAGCCTGTTGGTCTTCCCAAATGTATCTTGTATATTTTACATGTTATTTTATTTTATTTTATTTTATTTTATTTTATTTTATTTTATTTTATTTTATTTTATTTTATTTTATTTTATTTTATTTTATTTTATTTTATTATTTTATTTTTTTATTTTATTTTATTTTATTTTAAAAATGAAAGGCATCTATGGAAAAATGATCAAAAAAGTGGTAAGCCACAAGAATAGAAACTTGATTTGTCAAAATATAAATGGGGGGGGGGATAGGATAAAAAAATATATTGAAATTTTACTAGTTTTGTGCTCTTCCATCCATAGATTAGTAAAATACATAGTTTTGTTCAATAGGACACGCTTTTGTTTCTCCCATCCATTGGAGCTCAGGCATAAGAAAGCCAGAAGGCATCTATAGGTGACATTGTCTGCCACTTGTTAATTACTTTCTCATTTTCCCAATGTATTAGCAGCCTCTGAATATTTGGGGTGCTGCAGGCTAAGCAAGATGCGGTGGCAGTGTGACCAGAAGGCTCAGAGATCATCAGCATGCAAGAAGCTGCTTGCTGCTGTTCTCAGCTTTTGAATACAAATCGGGACTTGGACCTCAGTTTTGCAAGGCACGTTAATAGCCCTTTCTGTTGCGCGTTCACTCTCTCCACTCACATCTAGTGATGCTGACAAAAGAGAGGCCGGGAAGGGATGGTAGAGGATTGTGAATATTCAATGCCTGCCACGATTACTGCAGCAAACATTGTCAGAAGACGATTCCTCTGTGAACTGGCACAGGGTTGGGAAAAATGTGCGGAGCCGGCAATTTCTTTTTTGATAACACAAAAAACTAGAAGGGTACAGCTGAAAGATTTATGAAGGTTATGGTGGATCTGTTGTCCCCCAGAAGGCAAGCCTCCATTTCTTGCTCTGGCTAGAAACAGGACACAAACCATGACTAGTGCCTTCAGGGAGGTTTCTAAAATGTCTCAAATGATAAGTCAATCACCTTTAGGAAAGCCCATGATTAAAAACAAAACGAAAAACAGCTCAGGGGCAACTTACCAGCTCTGCATGTGGATCATCCTAGGTACAGACCCCAGTGTCCCCAATTAAAAGATTTGAGGAGCAAATAAGAAGCCAGAAGTTGTCAAGAGTTATGGTTATTAGAGAGTAGAGATCACATTTCCATCTGTTCTACCCATTTAATATGAATGTTTCCTGTGTTCAAAAACAGGTTATTTTTTAAAGGCTCCCTTGAGTTGAGTTCACTCTAACAAATACACCTCTATGCAATTTTTCTGGTAACAACATGGAAGTGATTTGTCACTACTTTTTTGCAGGATAGTTTCTAGACTTCCATGGCCTGGGATGTCCTGATAAGATCTTATCCAAGCACTAAGCGGCTCAAACCTTGCCAGGTTTTTTTTTTTTTTTTAAATAATAACGGTAATGATCACAACTATGTGATCAAAGGCCAACCCACTTTTACAGAATCACTTGCAGAACCCCCCATTTATAGGTTCTGGTTTGTCTTTTTGGAATTAGATAGCTAAGTAGTATCACCAATTTTTTTTAAAAAAATCCTATAGTTATGCTTTATTGCTCAGCACCCAAACTTCAATGGTAGCATTTCAAACTAATCAAAATATGTATGAACTATGGTGATCCCATGAGCTTGGTGCAATCTTTGGATCCATTTATTTAAGAGTTAGGGTAGGTCATGCACAACTCTTCAATAAATTTGTCTTTGCTATTTATGGGTATTGTAACCCAAAACATCCATTTATAACTTAATTCATAAAATTCAGTGTCTTTCTCTAAATGTGTGGTTTCCAGGGATGTTAGGCTACAACTCATATAATGGCAGTCACTATTATCTTTGGAGGGCATTCTTATATCTGGAAAGCATGTCTGATGTCCTCCAATGTTTTTAGGTCACATCCTTTAATTTAGAGTGACCCAAAGAATGGTAGGATACATGGTGTTAAATAAAATCTAAATATATTTAGCAGAGTTTTATGGGAGCCCTAAACCCTAAGTCACAAGGGAAGTGGTATCTCTGGATAATTTGTTCCTTTCATGTGGTGAGTATGATCAGGATCCTTACTATTTCTAAATATATAGAAAGGGACCTCCCCTAATAATTTTAGTGATTGTTTAAGTCTGTAATTGTGAAGGCAGTCTGATAGGTATTCTGGTGCCAACTGGGTTTGTGTGCCTTTATATGTCATAATTGAAAATTGGTAGGTAGTATCATTGCTTCAGTCGAAGTATAATACGTGCAGAACCAAATGCCCTACTCAGACAGCTGGTAATCTGTACCTCTTTGCGATTTCAGCACCGAAGGCAATAAGCCACCCAGAGTTTCCTCATTGGGAAGATGGATGACATATAAATTGAATTAATAAATAATTCCACATTGAGCTCATTATAGTATTTTAAATGGGAGGTTCCCAGCATGTGAATAATTTTAATAGAAGAGAATCAAGATCAAAGTATAGTGTTCCTAATGCTCTCTGAGCTTGGTCATTTGACTGCAGACACTTTGTTACCCAACAAGTTAACACCCTCATGTCCAGTAATAACCTGGCTAACTGTATGCTCCTGAATGAATCTGTGTTGGACTGATATGCTTATCTGGCCTATGTGCATTCTATCCTTTTGATGTTTCAGTTAAAATAATGTGACCGAATAATATATTCCAGCCACATTACCAGCCTGTTTAATCTGAAGAGTATTCATTTTTCTCCAATCCTGTTTTCTCCTGTTGCTTCATCTGATACTGCTTTGATGCCATAAAGCTGGCTGATGAAATAGTAATTGCACTGTGCTGTCTCCTTTTCAGGACATACTTGTGACTGGTCAAGTTTTTTTTTTTTTTTTAATGCTGCAGGTGGATAAATCTGGTTCAGCAGATGTTAGATTCACTGGGACCCAATTTCTGTTTTCTCTAAGCAGCAGCATGAGGATGGAGTTGCAACATTTGGAAGGTTATAGTTTTTCACCAGTGAAATACTACAGTAGTCAGCTCGGTGTTCCACAGCACAGACCCTTCCAAATGTGAAGTCTCAACCCTGTAATATCTGCTCCAGTTCAATCAACTGAGAGCATCAAATAGCAATACCTTGGGTTGGTGAAGGCTGATTTAGTGTTAGATTCAGACTGGCGAAAGATTTTCTTCTGATTTCTCCTCCATTCAGGGTGCTCACTTCAGTAATTTCTTTCTAGCTTAACAATCTCTTGCAGAATTGTTATAAGAATGCACTTCCCTGAGCTCCTTCAGATGATGAAGGAAAAAAGGAATCAGGCAAGTTTTAGAATGGCAGCTCCATATACACACACACACACAAAAAAAAAACCAGCTTTGAGGATTTTCTTTCTTTTTTTTATGTCCTTGTTTGCTGTATGTCTAATCACACCAGACATGTGCAATTTAAAATGCCCACACACAGTTTAAGGTCAGGTGTCTCTTTCTTCAAACAACATGTATTGCTGCAAGCCAAGGTTTCTAAGGAATGAGAAAGTCTAGTTTTTGAAAAGATCTCTTGAAAAAGCAATCTCTGGCTTCAATCATCTTCAATATGTGTCTGGGGCCATTTTTGTGCCTGTGAATTACCTGAGTGATCCCATGCTTAGAGCAATCAAATGCTTAAAACCATTTAACAGCATCCAACATCACTCCTTCCTGTATGGAGAAGCAGATTTAGCACCCCCAGTTTCTGATCACCAAGGCCTTTTTTACCAGCTGCTTTAGGTATGTTGATCAGTGAATTGCTCATAGAGACATAATGAACAATTGCTCTCTTGAGTTAATAATTGATCTGAATGAGATGGAATTAAGGAGCCACTGCTTAGAGTCATTACAAACTATGACTTTGAAGGACTTTTTCTTGAACACAGGTTATTGCTGCTGCACTCTCCACCCCCACCCCCAAATAAATGATCTAATACAGCCTTCTAAATTTGGGGTGGGGTGGGGTAAGTAAGTATCATTGTGATATAGGATCAGCTTCAGTCCAGAAAAGTTCCAGTTCAAATCTCTGCTCAGTCACAGGAGGCATAGGTAATATTGAGGGTAGTCACTAGTCAATATTGAGGGAGTTAGAAAACTAATAGAGATGATGTGAGATGTAGGTATGACTTAAGAAATGGCAATATTGCTGCTCATGTGAGAATCACTGCTAGGAGGCTTCAGTTGCATCTTTGTGACAACTTGTATAGTCTGCAGAAACCAATCCAACTTCACACCAGAAAATTACCCGTTTGAAAACTGTCAAATGTAATAAAGCTGGCCCAATTCCTGTCTTCCAGATGCGTGATGCCAAGTCACCTACAGACCTCTAGCCATCATGAGTTAGAGTAAACTATTCTGTGAGCTCTGGTGCTCCTATTCTAGAGCCATAAATTACATGGCTCTAGAACAGGAATGTGTATTTCTTATAGCTGGAAGCAATTTACATAGTGAGGGCTATATTCCATAACCTAGACATGCTCGCCTGATTTTTTCCCCTTTATTTTTCTTACACACATCCCAAAGCCACTTTCAACTGCCATTCTGAAGGCAGAGGGAAGTTGAGGAGCAGACAGTTTTCATTATGGTGTCAGAAAAGAGCATTTCTAAGATAACAGAGACTGAAGGAAGCCTTCAAATCTGTTTCATCGCCACCCCACTACTTACAGCTTCTATAAGGGTGATAAGAGATTATAAAGGTAAAGGTAAAGGTTCCCCTCGCACATATGTGCTAGTCGTTCCCAACTCTAGGGGTGGTGCTCATCTCCATTTCAAAGCCGAAGAGCTGACTGAAGACGTCTCTGTGGGCATTTAGCCACGTGACTAAATGCCAAATGTGCACTGAACGCTGTTACCTGCCCACCAAAGGTGGTCCCTATTTTTCTACTTGCATTTTTTACATGCTTTCAAACTGTTAGGTTAGCAGAAGCTGGGACAAGTAACGGGAGCTCACCCCATTACGCGGCACTAGGGATTTGAATTGCTGAATTGCCGACCTTTCAATCAACAAGTTCAGCGTCTTACCCACTAAGCCACTGCGTCCCTTATTATAATCTAATTATATATATATATTATATTAATTACTTTCATACTAATAACATTACTAATTACATTATAGATTACATTATAATCTAATGTAAATAGGGGTACCATACTGGGGAGGGCAATTACAAAACAAAAAAATATTATTTGTCTATTGAAGGCTTATTTCCAACAAATCTATTTTCCCTTCTCTTAAAGGGCTGCAGTATCTACACAAAAACCCAAATACTTTGCTTTGATAGAACTGACAGGGAAGATATGGTAGCTTGCTCAACCCCACCACCTAGTTATCCCCGTTGAAAAATTCTGGGAAATTAAAGATAATGCTTTATCTTTTCTGATTTTGGGGAGGGGGCTGCTCCTAATAAATTCTTTTTTAAAAGGGGCACTTTATTCTTTCCATAGCCACACATTAGTAGAGCTAAGTTGGGAATGAGTAACCTTTATTTTCATTGAAGACATTTGAGAATTAAGGTGGGTGGCGGGGGAAGCAATAATGTTACTGGAGTGCTACTTCCTTCCCATGAGAATTAACTATGAGGTCTGTGGGAATATTTGCAGCTGGAAAACTGCTTGGCTAGCTTGAATGTTTTAACTTGAATATTTAACTAGAGCTTGTTTAATTGCAGTGGGTATAAATATATACTGTATATCTGTGTGATTACACATACACATGTATAAATACAGTAAATATATAGGTTTCATTAATCTCCTTTTCCTTTTGTTTCCTTTTTACTTAACCATTTCTCACAAGTGGATATATCATGATTAAATAAGATTACAAGAGCTAATTTGCAAGTGCTGTTGTTACTAGTTTTGAATTGCATTAATTATGGCCCCCATTTTATAAAGCTGTTTTGACCAAAACGTGGCCAGACACTGTCTATGCATTTAAACATTAGCTGTTGTCCTTGCTCTAGATAGTGCTTAAAGTCTTTATATTCAAAACTACATTTTCTTTGAAGGCTGTGTGTATGAAAATGTTGTTTGGTATAACTCATCATGCAAGTGGGATGTGTTGTTACTTTGAAAAGAAGGACTGGTACTCTGCTGATGATCAGAGGAACTGTCCTCTTCTCTTCCTCCACGCACTCCCTTTTAAAATATTACTGTGTAAGGTCAGGCTCTTGTATTAATTAGGAAGTGGTCTCTACCAAATCCCTGATAATTAAGTCCCAGAATGAATAAAATGAACAGCTCAAAAAAGTATGTGATGAGACAGATAATATTTGAATTTAAGAGTCCATTTGCTCTATTTAGCAGCCCATTTGCTGCTAAAGATAATATCGATCTATAAAAACACTCTCTCATTTTTCTGTGAAAGTTAATGTAGGAAAAAGGAAATCTTCCCATACACACATCCTGAACCTTTATTAAAGTCACTATATGACACAGGCTCTGATGGGAGTATATCATTCTTTCTTGAACATGACTTTAAAATAAAACCCTGCAATCCTAGCCAATCAGAAAACTTAATATGATGTCACAGTTCCGTCTACATAGCACAATAGGGTTGTGTTGAGATCACAGAGGAATGTTCAAACTCCCGCTGATTGGAGAGGAAAAATAGTATACAACCTTTTTGTGCCAAGTAGTTCCTAATATCTACTGATTGTCACACCCACAAATATGTACTACTATTTCATGCCAAGACCTTTTAGTTTTAGACAGGAATAAGAGCACAGTTGGTATAAACACCATGATCTTCTCATATAAACATTGTAAATGAACCAATGGTTCATGGACACATTTATGGGTGTGATAATATTCCTTAAATGTATTCTTTCACATTTCAGCTCAGCACTGGTCCCTGAAACACAGTTTTTAACACATAATTAAGTCTGTCTGATGCCAAAAGTGATGCTGTTGGTGAGTAGCACAGGCTGGGAGTGAAAGCCCCAGTTCCAGAAAGTTCCAGAGATATTCTCACTAAAGCAAAATAACAAAACATGTCCCTTTTCTGTCAAATACGCAAGGGATTATTGATAGAAAATTTCACATGTGGTTCTCTCCGGTCTCAGCAGTGAAAATGCAATAACTATCAAGTTGATGTCTTCCCACAGTTAGGCTTCACTCTGCTTAAGGCTACCTCTGCTTCAGGAGGAAAAATACTGGTTGTCTAACAATCAGGCAGAATTCTGATTATCACTCAAAAGAGTGAGAGGAAGCCTATCCTGCACATATGACATTTGGTATGCAACTACAAATTCAGAACAGCTGAAACCCAACCCAGCAGTTCTCCTATCAGACACTGGCCCTAAAATCCTGGGTTAGGGAGTCTTTCCAATCCAGCTGATACAGAAATGGTGGGCAGTCACGTTTTGTGGTTTAATGAGGGTTGTTAGGTGAATACAGTAACCATCATACATGTGTGGACACATACATACCCAGTTTGTGCCACAGCCTGAGATACATGGAAGCATAAAAATAGGGGCACTTAGCACCAGAATGTGAGGAAAATTCAGAGATAAATGAACATGGCACAGTGCAGAAGGCAAAACACAAGGTACAAGCTCCATCTCTGAATAGGCTGTTGGGCTTCAAGGACTCTGTTAAGTGTCTTGCTAGCAGAGAATCAAGCTTTACTGTACTTTCTTTCCTCCATAAGGAGAAAACACGTCAGAATCACTAGCCATACGTTACAACAGTTTTCCCCAACCTAGTGCCCTATAGCTGTGTTCAGTCTACAGCTCTCAAAATTTCCAGTCAAGTTTTCCCTCCCAAAACTAATGGTGGTTGCTAAGTTGGGGAAGAATGCCTTATAGGAATCTGCTGAGCATGAATAGTATGATAGATAAGATGATGAGAGACAAGTGAGTATGGCTTGTGGTTACACTTTTCAACATGAAAATGATGGTGGGCTTACAGGGTTATGGTGAAGTTATTGTAGTAAATATAAAGAATGGGAGACATGCTCAACATTCTAAGAGTAAGACTTTGTATGTCTTGCTACACAAGCACCATTTGATCTTAAGATACAAAAAGAAGATAGTGATTATTTTTCCCAAGAGGATGCAGACTCTAAGCATAGTATGTGGATAGTTTTTGGTTGTTGTAGAGAAGTATATGCCAATTAATCTCCATGGTAATTGGAAGGAAGAGATGGAAGAGTCCTATACAGACTACCCCAAATTGCATTCCATTGTCATGCCAAAACACTTATCAATTGAGTTGAATTCAATACAATACATAAAAAATATGGATATCCTATGTTTTTTCCTTAAATCTTGTATCAGTACAGTATCTTGTTTTTCTATGGTTGTCTGTTACTCCCAAAACTATTGCTCTACTTCTTCATCCTTTCCCATTGCCCATGCCTCAGCATACTCTGGATTGGCTGTGCCAGTGGATTGGTCCTGAATTTCTAGTTCCCAACATGCTTCAGGCATAATCTTGACATCCCCGTGTCTTTTTTGCAGTGAAGTTCAACTATGGAGCTTGTAGTCTCCATTAGCTCCATCGCTACAGGTGGCCAAGATTGACCAGTCAGTCCAGTGCTTCACTAAGACGGCATAATAGCACCAATAATGGAGCTGCAACAAGAGAGGGTCCTGGCTCAGTCTGAACCCTGTGCAACTCCCCAAGAGTCACACCCTGAGGGACCTTGGCCGCATAAATAGGAGGCTGTCATCAGGTTAAATACAACGGCAGGTCTTTGCAAGGCTGACTCTATTCCTCCACCCCTCCACCCCCCCACCCACCAGTGCAGAGAGAAAGGGCTTTTAGTTCTCTCTTTTCTAGAGGTGGTCCAACGTGGTCTAGAGGGAGTCTCCATCTTTGGAGGGCTCAGCCACTGAAGCAGACTGGGCCGAGCTCAAAGCCAAACTTTTGATTGGTATCTCCAAAATCCTGAACAGCCACATCAACCAATGGTAGATGCTCCACATGTTGCGTCACCACTTGTAGAACTGTCCGCTCCTGACCTTTGCGTACCTGAAAGTAGAGGAGATAACTTCAAAAGCAAAATCTTGAAGATGTGAAATAATGGTTGCATCAGGGTTTGCAAATGTTTCATCAGAGGTTTCAGCAAAACAGTAGATCAAACATGGTTGCGAAAGCATAACATCCCTTAATTTGGCAAGCATGGACCAAGGAGGCAATGGCTCTAAATTCAGAAAAGTATAGATATTTTTCTCAAAGTGGAATAGAGAGGAATATTTTATTCTGGTCTTTTAACATGTCTCCCCTATTATGGCTCATATGAGAGTTGGAAAATGCTGAAAAGAAAGATGAATGAAAGGGAAGAAGTCATTCAAAGAGTTTTTAGAGTAGATGATTTTCTTTCATGATAATTTTGGAATACTCAAAGTTCCATCCTGTGATGGTGATCTCACAGGTCACTTTCACTTTAAGATCCAGGTGTAATCACTGTGATCTGCAATTCACAGAGTCATTTCATGTTGTGGGGATGAAGATCAAGCAATACTGAAATGGTCAAGAGATACAAAAGTTAGAAGAATGCTCTCTCACCTGGCAGCCATCATACAAGGCATGGATGGAAGTTTCTGTGCTGTTGTGCATCAACTCCACATCATTGAAAGCCCGAAAATGCAGAGCCTTCATGTGGCTGCTGGTGTCAGCTTCATACCAAGCAGCCATATTTTGGCAGAGGAGGGTGAAGTTCTGCCGGGCAACAGCACTCAGCAGACGTAGGAATGTGAGTTGAGTGACCAGCACAGGGTTGCCATCTGCATCCACATAGGAGAACTGGGAAGGAGAAGGAGAAGAGAAATGCTGGGTTAACAGAAAACCACTATGTTTTTCAGTTTTCAGTTTCAGTTTTATTTGATTTGTATACCGCCCTACTCCCAAAGGACTCAAGGCGGTGAACAGCCAACAATAAAATACATAGATACACAAAATTTAAAAACCCAATAAAATCAAATTAAATTATTTGGCCCAGACAAATGTTCCTTCCAGTCTACACTGCAACCTCCTCACAAATAAAAACACAGAGTGGCTATAATTACACTACACTACTAAGCCTTTTATGATCCATTTGGCTTGGAATCCAGCAATTATACTTCATAAACAACGGTTTGGGTGCATTGTCTGAACCTGGCAGCTGCCAAAAGAGCCAACACAGTCCTAGGCTGCATTAACAGAGGGATAGAATCAAGATCATGTGAAGTGTTAATACCACTTTATAATGCCTTGGTAAGGCCACACTTGGAATATTATATCCAGTTTTGGGCATCACAATATTAAAAAAAATTTTCAAACTGTAGAAAGAGTGCAGAGAAGAGCAACAAAGATAATTAGGGGACTGAGGGCTAAAAGATATGAAGAATGGTTGCAGGAACTGGGTATGTCTAGTTTAATGAAAAGAAGGTCTGGGGTGACATGAGAGCAGTGTTCCAGTATTAGAGGGGCTGCCACAAACAAAGTATCTGAAGGCAGGACAAGAAGCAACAGATGGAAACTGATCAAGGAGAAAAGCAACCTAGAACTAAGGAGAAATTTTCTGATAGAAGAGTTTGGACAACCATTTTCCTGAAATGATATAGGGTTTCCTGCAGGGGTGAAATCCAGCAGGTTCTGACAGGTTCTGGAGAACCGGTAGCGGAAATTTTGCATAGTTCAGAGAACCGGCAAATGCCACCTCTGGCTGGTCCCAGAGTGGGGTGGGAATGGAGATTTTGCAATATCCTTTCCCCAGGAGTGGGAAAGGAATGGGGATTTTGCAGTATCCTTCCCCTGGAGTGCAGTGGGAATGGAGATTTTGCAGTATCTTTCCCCTGCCACACCCACCAACTCACACCCACCAAGCCAGTAGTAAAAAAATTGGATTTTACCATTGGTTTCCTGCTTGAGCAGTGGGGTTGGACTAGAAGACCTCCAAGGTCCCTTCCAACTCTGTTATTCTGTTAGTCAATCAGTTATAAATCATATCTGAAGAAAGATGGCTTGGTTTTGCATATGGATTTGCATTGGCCAGGACTTTGATTAACAGAAAATGGGAAATAGTACTGTATTCCCTTTCCAGATTTCCTCTAGATATAAAAGCAAGCTTGACAGAATGGAAAAGGTTACCTTTTTGCCTCTTTTGAAAGTGCTGAACCAACTTCCTGGTTGCTCCTTGTTCCAAGCGGCAAGTCGTACCTAAAGGCATAAATTTCATATTGTTGCTCATCTTAGGGTTTTAAATTCAGGTTTCTGAGCCAAGTAGCCTGTTTGAGGTACTAGGGCAATTTACATAGCATCTGATCTTTTTCCTGATCACTTCTTTAGTGGTCAAGTGAGCTACTTACAGTCTCAAATTTCTTGTCAGGGAATAAGCAGGTTTCTCCACCAGCTGTGAAATTACAGTAAACTTTGAAGGCATCTCGGCTGCATCCCTGGTTTGGATCAATCCAGTATTCACCTAAAGAATAGTATGTGGATCAGTGCAGAAAGGGTTAGGGAAACCATGAGGAAGTAAGCCTCTCACAATCAGAAAGTTGCGAGTTTTGAGACTCTCCCTCTTCCCAAGTTACCAAATGCAACATGCAAATCCCTTTGGTTCTCAGAATTAGGGTAGATGGCACATTCTATTCTGAACCTACTGTTTGGAGTTTCAACTTCAAACTCACCATCTTTGAGATGAGCATGACAAAACTGAAGCTCCTTGCAGACCCTGGCTGGACTATCCAGAGTGCCCAGTGGGCATTGCATTTGCTCCACCTCATCACGTAGAGAGCTCAGGGCTGCCAAGACTTCTGCCAGTCCATCAGCATCAGGATCAATATCCCCTTCCCCCGGAGCATCTCCCTGTTCTTCAGTCTCCCAGTCTTGGCGGCTTGTGCGCCCACTTTCCATGGGCATTGGATAATGCAATTCAGCAGGGCGGCCCTAGAAGCAGGAAAACGAAAAACAGAAAGAAGACGCAAAATTTAGTGTACACACATGGCATAAAATTAGACCTGATTAAGTATCTTGGGTGGGGGGTCACCAGAAAATTCCAAGGCTTCAGCCAGGCAGAAAATGTTTAAAACTAAAAAATGGAAGAAAGGAATCATAAACCGCTTCTGAACTGTTATGTACACGTCCAGAAAATCTCAGGAATCAGACATAAATGAAAGGAGATCTTTTAAATTTATGTTGCCAAAACTCAAAGCAAACCCTTCATTTTTAACATTTTTTTTGAATTTTGTAATGTGTAAAAATGTGGATTCATGCAGTATTTACATTGCTAGAAATTTACACAAAGTTGTATGCATTTTAATATCTATCTCTCCCAATGTGGGAATTTCTGTATATCTTTATAACCATAACATGTATTATTAAGAGAAAATGTAGTAAACATGCATGCAATGGGAGAAGATGGCTAGAAAAATGCATACCGATACAACAGACATACTGTATCCTAGAGAAAGCTATATAGAACATAGGTGAATTTTGTGTAGACGCTGTAGTACACCATTCACTTACTGGTGGTCCTGGTGTCCCTTGTGGTCCTGGATCACCCTTTGGCCCAACAGGTCCCTGCAGGAAGATGGATCGATAACTTGCTACCAATGCACATACACCTTTTTACCACTGTTCATATCTGGAGATTCTGGGAGTAGCAGTTTATCAATATCTGCAGAGCCCAACTCTGTTTGAGTAGCTGGTGTTAGGAACTAAGCATAATAAGCACTATTCAGAGCAGGGATGAAATCTATTTACCCTCCTTACCGGTTCAGAAGCGCATGTGCTGCTTGTGCGTGTCACTTGTGCGTGCAGTCCCTCTGCGCATGCGCAAAACCTTCTATGCATGTGCAGAGGGTAAAAACATATTACTTCCTGGTTAAAACCAGAAAGTAACAACACCTGGGCGGGTGGGCAGAGCCTTGCACCGCCATCGCTACTGGTTCTCCGAACCACCTGCCACAATCGCTACCGGATCACCCGATCCAGTCCGAACCGGGAGTATTTCACCCCTGATTCAGAGCCTCCCTTAAGTACACATCTCTCCCGATGATGATGATGATGATGATGATGATGATAATACATTATATATCAACCAAATGTACAATTTGTGGTACATCGGTTACCCTCTGGATTACAACTATTACCTTTCATTGACCCAGAATTTAAGTTCCTTTGATACAGACTTTCAAAATTAAAGCCCTAAGAATAACCACTTGTATGCAGACAACTCTGGTTTAATCTCTTCCTCTTCATGAGCCCTGCAGTATTGGTTGGGACTTACCAAAGACCCTTTGTTGCCTTTTTGTCCCAGAGGGCCCTACGGAAAGACAGAAAGAGTCAACAGGCAAAAGGAGCTCAAAATAGTAATAGTGATGAAATACTGCAAGAATAAATGTTTTTAGATAACTGGGGAAGAACAGATGAGAGAGGCACAGCTATATAAAAGGAAAAATAACTAAGGTGTGGAAGAGGGAGACAAAAATAGCAGAGTTCCAGAGAAGTTCTCATATCAGCAAGCCCATATCCTGGGCATTACCGAGTGGGAGCTTTTGAGGAATTATTTTGGAAGCTACTTAGAATCTTGCATGAAATACTTACTGAGAGGCCAGGAGATCCAGGTGGGCCAGGTGGACCATGAGGTCCTATATTGCCCTTAGGAGGAGGAAAACAGTATCAGTATTGTGTGCCTGACTGAGAAGTCCCATCTCAACCAGCCTCCATCTACTCACAGGGTCGCCTTTAGTGCCTGGTGTCCCCTGGTTCCCTGGCAGCCCTTGGTCACCTTTTTCACCCATCTCACCTGGAGGGCCAATCAACCCAATGAGTCCTGCATGACCCTAGAAGGAAAAAGGGCATAAATTGTGGCCTAATGCACAATTGCTAATGTCTCAGTTGACCTAGGTGGAAACCTAGTTGGGTTTCTATCAACTGCCTTACCTTTTTTTGAACACTGCTGAACAAGAGGAGTTTAGGTTGTTTGTGGCTAAAACTGACCTCTACAAATCCAGTCACAACCCTAATTGGAATTGGAATTTCCATTGCTAAGCAAAGTAGCCATTAAACAAAACATCACATGACCATACCAGTTAGTGACAGTGGTTCCAGCAGTCCTGCAAGAACTGCATGTTCATTTAGTAAGGAGCTCATACTCATCTATTGCTGCTTGAAACTGTCTTGTTCTCTTTTCTTATGATCCATTCAACATAGATTCATTTTTTAAAAGAATAATAATAACTTGAGCTAAAATCTATACACAATAGTGCATTGTTCTGTGGGTCTTATATGAGTTAACAACAACCTAAAGCAATCCCGTTTAATAGTTGTGAGCTCTCCTCAAGTACATGTAGCACTGAATACCTCCAGATGTGCTAACAATCTCCTCTTTAACCTAGCTGAATTATAGCAGTTCTAGGCAGGGAGGCAAATATAAAATTCTTGTTGAGCTACTATCTAAGGCTCATCAGCTTCCTGGGTCATAAATTATGCAAGACCCCATCTAACAGTTACAACAATTGAAAAGAAAGGTTCACGATTTAACAAGGTAGCTGCAGAAAGAAGAAGCATTTCTAGGACAAGAGATGATTCAATTGAAGATTGTAATATCTTTCATTTTCTACCCAGGCAAGAATAGTCTATTTATGTTTACCTTCTCTCCCTTGTAGCCAGGATCACCTTTGAGACCAGGGAGCCCTGTAGGACCCTATGAAGAGGAGAATAGCTGCATTAAGAATGGAGTTCAAGAAGCACTGCCTGGAAGCCTCATGATAACAGAATAACAAAATTGGAAGGGACCTTGGGGGTCTTCTAGTCCAGCCCTCTGCTCAGGGAGGAAACCCTATATCATTTCAAACAAATGGTTGTCCAATCTCATCTTTAAAACCTCCAATGTTGGAGCCTCCAAATGTTGGTCATTTAGAGCTGGAGTCAATAGCAAGCCGCAATCCAGTAGGACTGTTACTCATCTGTCCTCCCCTATTATGACGACTGTTTCCTTCATATAGGTTCATGTATTCTTTGGCGTGGCATCAATTTATAATTTAATCTTGGCTAATTCATTAAAATCATAACTAGTACTTCCCTCTGGGAATTGAGCCTTAATCAACCATGAATTTTGATATAATAACTGCTCAATGAATCAGAATAAGCAGCTGCTTCCCTCACTTTTCTTTGAAAAATAATTCAGAAAGCCTACTTCATTTCACTGCTGGACTCTTTTGTTTTTTGTTGTTAGAAGGTCCTCCTAACATTGCCCCCAACAATAAATACCCATGTAAGGCCAACACTAAGTAGAGGGGAAAGGTAAAAGTGATTGTGAAAGGGTCTCAGCATTGTTAACTGACAATCTCAGGACAAGACCAGCTGTTGTGCAGAGACATTTCTTTTTGCTTACCATGGGACCTGGGGGCCCTGTCTGTCCTGGAGCTCCCAGTAGACCAGGTTCACCCTAGAGAAGAAAGAACTTGCAACATTAGCTACAAGAATTAAAAGACTTTTGGAACTAAAAAGTACATCTTGGCAAAGTCTCCCATTCTCTACATCATCCCCTCTCCATGAAAAAGTCTTTGATCTGTACCTATGCAAAGCTTTGAGGAGGTAACCTTGAAGTGGCTTGCCAAAATAATTTTAGTTGTTGTTTTAGTTGCTAAGTCATGACTCTTCACAACCCCACGGATCATAACACACAGCCCTCCCATCCTTCATTATCTCCCTGAGTCTGCCCAAACTCAAAGTCATTTGCCCTACCTCTAAAAGCCAAACAGCTTCATTCCACCTGCCTCTCCAGCAGTTCCAAGAGGAGAGCAGCATGTGCAAAAGTATATTAGGATTAATGGAATTGATAAAAGAAGCTTTGAGGCCACACAACAACAAATCAGTAAGGGGAACTGCACCAGTTGTCTTGAAAGATCTTATCAAAAGAAAACTTGACTGCCTTGCGTATTAAACTTCTGTATTCACTTTTACAATAATGAATCTTAAAAAGAAATTATCCTTTAGAGATACTTTTTATGTGTTCTTCATTTTTTAAAAAAAAAATCTCAACAAAGCTATGGATATATGTGGAGTAAAAGCAAATTTATGTGGCAAGGTATATGTGGAGAAAGAATAAGTTTTCAATCACCTTGTAATATTCTTTTGACAAATAATAAGCTGTCTGTGCAATATTATGTGGTCACTTACCATTATGTGTTCAGTTAATCTCTCAAAATATATTAAGTTGGAGAGCTATTTTCCCCTGCCCTTATTGGGGAAGGGGAGAGAAACAAAGAAAGAATTCCTTGCAAAATAGCTGTTCCTTTCCTTCTCCCTGTGAACTCCATCAAGTGACAAGACAATTCTGAACTGTCCAGTAGAAGTTTTGCTGCATAATTCTGATCCAAACTGAGAATTGGTTTTAAAAAATGGCTTAGGCAAAGCATAACTATCAGGTTCACATAAAATCATTAAATCCAGGATTTTGTCCAATCCTGTTCTAGTTCTTGTTACTTCTGGGTTTATTAGAACAGAAATCAACATGTGAAATTTTTTACAGCTGTGAACATTCCCCTACAAATGTTTAGAAAGATGCTCTTGAAACATTTGTTTTCTCTTAATATACTCCTTTTCATTTTTTTAAAAAAATCTGATAATAGCATGAGGCATTGAGGAAGTATAGAATTTAAGAAACATATATTTGGTGGAAATGTCATAAAGCTCAACTCAGCTGGAAGATGAAACATGTCCCGAATGCTAACTTTCCTTTTCTACCAATTACTGAGCTGGTTTTATATATATTTGTCACAGGAATACTTTATGCTTTTTACTCGAAATCACACTTAATTCCTTTAAAAATGACAGTTTATATTCTGGGAGAATGTAACATAGTCTAAAGTACATTACATTTGGAAAAAAAAAGTCAGATGTTAGTTTCAGTTTAACTTAGAAACTCTGTACATGCCCTGCCATTATATCTAAGTTTTGGGTTCTCTTAAAATACAGATTCTAAACCCTTTTCATTATTTTTATAATATAGGTTTCTTATCTAATTTAAATTTTGATTTCAATAATAGTTAAATACAAGTTATATACAAAATATATTCAAGTTAGTACTAGAATGGTAAAAGGGTCACAAGACTATCTTCATATTTGTTTTAATCCAAGTTAATGTATCAAGATAAAAGTAAGATGTTTCTTCCAGTTGAATAGTTGGTGTCTTTTAATTTTATCTTTATGTTACTCTGCAAACTTTTCCATGTAACATCTGTACTTTATGATTTTTGTCTTTTTCCTCTGTTTTCTTTTAAAATAAACAAAGAAGTGAACAATTAATAAATAAAAGTTTTCTTAACTAAGAGGTGCAGATCATGATGTACTGTAAAGCTGGATTGGAATTTGCTAAGAGGAAATTCTTCAATCATTACTCACTAAGCCATATAAAATAAATGGCCTATAAACTAAAGGAACAATATGCGTGCATCTAAGGGAACTCCATGCTCAGCTGGAGCTTTCTTTGATGTCTTCACCGCTTCATTTCCCTCAGCTGACAATGTGAACAACTTTAAAATGCTGTGTGCCTCCCTTCTGATGCACCAAAAGCTCTTTTGAACTACAGTCACGCATTTGAAAGGGATCTAATAAATGACCCTGGAGTTAGTCCATTTATTCCTTAAACCGGAGTTTGTTCCAAAGAATAGAATATTTTTCCACCACCTTTCCAACCTTATTATTCCTTGCCCAAGTCTTCTAGCATTAGAAAGACATTTTCTAATTTTTCAACTATATCCACCTGCTAATAGTTCAAAGTTCATTGCTTCTGGTTGTCTATTTTTAGACTGAAGAACAGAGACTCACCTTCTCCTCAAACTCTTTTCACATTATAAAGAAACTTGATTTTCTGCCTTGGAACTTTATTGCTAATGTTTGCATTTTTCTCCATGAAACATGATATTCCATTAATTTGCAGCCTATTCTCTGTCATCCCTCTGTCAACTGTTTGCCAAGAACTGAAGATACTTACTGCTGCACCAGGAATTCCACGCAGACCTTCTGAACCAGGTTGGCCTGGAGGTCCTTGTGGGCCCACAGGTCCCATTTTCCCTGAGGGACCTTCTATACCAGATTCACCCTACGGGCAAAGAGGGAAAGAGAGAGGGGAAAAACATCCATTTATCATAGAAATATTTAATTATTTCAAGATTGTCCAAGATTATACACTATTTTCAAGGAGCAGATGGCTTTAAAGAATACTAAGTTAATTTGATTCACTTTGCTTTTTGAGATGAAGAATAGAGGTGGCTATTGTAGAATGATGTCTTGTATAGTATGTTTTGCTTTCGAGAACAAGAAACCTTTTTCCTATGCATATATATGTACAGAAATTAATTAGATTGACAGTTGAATGTTACTTCCTCCAATATACTTTGTGGCAAGAGGCTGTAATATGGTGTTTCTCAGTTTTAGCAATTTTAAGATGTATGGACTTCAACTTCCAGATTTGGGAGTTGACAAAGTTCACGCATCTTAAAGTTGCTAAGATTGAGAAACAAGATATGTGTCTTCCAACACAGAGAAGCCATTGCTACTTTTCAGAATCTTCTGTCTGAGATATTTGTCTCGCCTCAATACAACCCTGCAGGGAACTCTGATAGTGGAATAGGTGGAAGAAAAACAAACAAAACAAAAGAGAAACTAGCATTCCATTATTGGATACCAGAATGAAATTAGTTTGGTTTCTATCACCTTGGTCCCTTTCTCACCCTGTCGACCTTCACGTCCAGCTGGCCCAAAAGGTCCCTGGAACAGAAAAATGAAGTCCCTGCATAAATCATTTGGATTAAGATCTTGTGGTTTAACATTTCTGCCCTTCCTCTAGAGAACACTTAGTTCTATTTATACTCTCAATTTTATTAAACAAACATGTAAATTTTTGTTCTAACCATAAGCTTATACAAAAATTAAAAAACTTGTTATCAGCTTGAAAAAAATCAGGCAAATTACACATAATAAAATGGACAGCATATTAGAGAGGAGCCATCCCCAAGGAGTGGAAATATACACATAAATAATTCACAAGACAGAAATAGAATATATCTAAAAAGTACACATGGATTGTTATGAATATTATTCAGACAATTAAAGATAAGTTGAGAATTCATATACATTTGCTTAATTTTAAGCAAAGCCAATAAAAAAATTATGATTTTCCAAGTCAACCTCAACCTTCTTTGTAAGCAGGACATCAGTATGCCTTTTTTTGAAGGATTCTTTTCATTTAAACAGGTCAGAAATACAATCTTTATTTTATATCAGGACCAGGAAAGGAAAGATACATATTTTCAATTTCATCTAACATGGCATATATGTAATTACAAATTATATGCCATATTCTGGAATCTAAATAAAACTAACCTAAAATTATAAAACCAGCCTGCACAGAGTCAATGTTTTTTATCAGAAGGACCAGTATCAGAAGAAGTTAAATTGGAGAGCATGTCCCTCATTCTGGAATTTCTGCCAAAGGAGAGAAGATAACATTTATTTTCAGGTGAGTTTCTGGTGTGAAATTGCAAATGCATGATTTCCTTTAAAGGGCCATAGATGCATTTTAATATTGGTTCAGCTTGTTTACAAGAAATATATTCCATTTATGGAAGAGGGAGTGGGGCTGGCTGGGAGGGAAGTTGATCAAACAGAATTTTCATGGAAGCATCCATTCTGTTTACTGGCTGCATCATAGGGCTATATTTGGGCACATCATTTTATTCTGGCAGATTTTTTAAAAAATCCTTTAAAAAAACATTGTGGAATGTTTTTTCATGACTTTTTTAATATAAGGAGCCTTTGTATATAGCTTCTCATAAAGTGGGTTTTCAATATAAATTCCCCAAGAACTTCATTTTGTTTTATTTTTGCAAATTACCTTGATGTTTTCCTTTATTGCATAATTATCCAGATGCAGGCTTTTTTGAAAGGATGCTTCCCCATATATTTTTTTAAACAAATCAAATTACTATGTTTTGGTTAAGAGGGCTCTTGTGCCAGAAATATCACATCTTTAATCTATGCCCAATTTTCTTTTAGCTGCTTTATGGCCCATCAAGAAAGTAGTTAATAAGACTTTCAAGTAATGTATAAACATAGCATTTCCCTGTGTTTGGTTACTGTGGGTTGTGCTTTGCAGTCCTTTACTTTGAATCATGAGAGGGGCGATTCCATGGGTCTTCCTCTTGTTATTTTGGTTTATTTGTCATCAAATTGAAAGTAGACAATGAAGTAGAGATTGATGAGGTGGATGAATATGGGTATTTCAATCTTAGTGTTATTTGGTTAGGTCGAGTGTATTGTGTAGTACATCAATTTTTTCACTACCTTCGGATTTATGGATATAAAAAGTGCTGTGACATCAAATGAAACCATACTTTCATTTTCTTCTATTTTTTAGGCCTTTGATTTTTGGGGAGGTACCGTAGTGGGAAGTTGATAGAGTATTCACTGCCACCTGTGAGATGCCTGAGCTTTTTTGTTCTTTAGCTATGTTGCATGTTGGGGTCCCTGATAATGATACAACTGAATGAAAAAATGTCTCGGGCTTGTGTATTTTGGAACATCTATAGAAGCATGGGAGGGATGGGTCTACTGTTTTTCATCCATCACTGTTCTTCGTTTGTGAATTCTTTTTTTTTTCTTTTGGTTATGTCATTAAGGGTTCTCTTGACCGGGTCATCTAGTTTCTCTATTGGGTTGGTGCTTTCTGGTTGGCTTTGGGTTTTTGAATATACTGTGTGCTATCCATGGTAACTGTAGTTCAATATTTGTCTGCTGATGGTGATGGTTTGATCCTTCTTTAGATTTTTGAGGGCTGCTCAGTCCTCTGCTTTGAGTTGCTTCTGATTCTGTGTTCTGATCTGTGGGTATTATTGTCTGTTTTATGTTTTGAGTCTCTGTGGCAGGACCTGTCCCTTTAAATCCTGTTTCTAAGGTTGTAAAGAATTCTAATTGATTAGCATTGTTTATGCTATGTCTATAACTGGAGGTGAGAAATGCCTCCTCTGGTTTTGCCAGCTGCCTGGGCCCCAAGAGGGGTGCTCACTGCTAGAAGTGGCTGATGGGGTAAAAAGACCTTATCCCTGTCCTATCTGGCTTTTAACTATCTTAGTTTGGTTCCAGTATATTTAGTTCTTAATAATATTTTAACTTTGTGTTGTTTTAATCTTCTGTTTTTCACTTGTTTTATAACCTGTAAAACACCTAGAGTCACCTTGGAGGGGAGATGGGCAGAATGAATGAATGAATGAATGAATGAATGAATGAATGAAATGAATGAATGAGTGAGTGAGTGAATGAGTGAATTATTATTATTATTATTATTATTATTATTATTATTATTATTATTATTATTATTATTATTATTTAATCTTTAGTGAGATTCACAGCCTGTGAGGCTGGTTAATAGCTCAGCAGCTCGAGTCCTAACCAAGGACCTAGGAACTGTTAAGGTATCGTCGGAGGATGTAAGCTGTTTCGAGTAAGGTGGTTTTTTGTAGAGTCAAAATGTTCAAGTCCGGCAAATTTAGAATTTCTAAATAGCGGGGTAGCCCTTTGGGTATTGCTCCAAGGGCTCCAATTACAATCGGGACAACACACGATTTCTTTTTCCACAGTCGCTCAACTTCAATTTGCAAATCCCGGTACTTTGTGATTTTTTCTTGCTGCTTATCTTCAATCCGTGCATTACCAGGTATTGCAATGTCAATGAACCATACTTTTTTCTTTTCAACTATTGTTATGTCAGGTGTGTTGTGGACCAAGTGCCTGTCAGTCTGAATCCTAAAGTCCCATAAGATCTTGAGTTTCTCATTCTCTAAAACTTTCTCAACCTGATGTTCCCAGTGGTTTTTGCTGTACTCAAATCCAAACTTCTGGCACAATTTCCAGTGAATGATCTTAGCAACACGGTCATGGCATTGTAGATAGTCAGTTTGTGAAATTTTGCTGCACCCACTGATCAGGTGGTCGACTGTTTCATCTTTCTCATTGCAGAGGCGACATTTGCTGTTGGTGGTGACATGTTGAATTTTTGCCTTCATGCAGTTTGTGGCTAGGGCTTGTTCTTGAGCTGCCAAAATAAAGCTTTCTGTTTCTTTTTTCAGTACTCCCGATCTTAACCAGTTCCAAGTTAGTTTCTGGTCATCTTTGCCTTCAATACTTTTCAAGTATTGGCCATGCAGAGCTTTGTGATTCCAATTTTCAGCTTGCTGCTCAGTTACTTCTTTCTTATATTCTGCTTTTGTTTTAGTTGTCTTTAAAAGGCCTCCTTTATTTACTTCCTTAATCATTGGTTCTTCACTTTTCTGGATGTAATCATTCAAGCTGCATTTTTCTTCTTCCACAGTCTGCTTTACTTGTAGAAGTCCTCGACCACCCTCTGCTCTTGGTAAATATAATCGGTCAACATCACTTTTAGGGTGCAAGGCATGATTCATTGTCATAAGCTTCCTTGTTTTTCTGTCCAAATTGTCTAACTCCATCTGGGTCCAGTCAATTATTCCTGCAGAGTATCTAATCACAGGTGTAGCCCAGGTATTTATGGCTTTTATAATGTTTCCTCCACTCAATTTGGACATTAATATCTTACGAATTCGCCGAATGTACTTGGCTGAAGTTAATTCCTTGACTTTATTATGCATTAAGTCAGAGGCTTCTAAAATTCCCAAGTACTTGTAGCCTTCTTCTGATTTTACTGCCTTTATCATTTCTTCATTCTCTAGTTCTATTCCATCCTCTTCTATGATTTTGCCTGCTTTGGTTGCTATTGTTGCACATTTGTCAATTCCAAACTGCATACCAATGTCTTGGCTGAATTCTTTTGTGTTTTCAATTAATAAATTCAGTTCAGCTTTTGTTTTACCAAACAGCTTCAAATCATCCATGTACATCAAGTGCGAGATTTTCAGTCCTTTCTTTGCAAGTTCGTATCCACAGTTCATCTTCATCTTCTTCAAAATTCTTCATCTTCTTCAAAATATTATTATTATTATTATTATTATTATTATTATTATATTTATTTATTTATTTATTTATTTATTTATTGAATTTGTAGACCATCCTACTCCCAAAGGACTCAGGGCGGTGAACAGCCAAAAGATAAAATACATATAATACAAATGTTAAAAAAACATTAAAATACAATTAAATAAATTGGCCCAGAGAACAAAATTTTAAACACCCCACATTTACAAGACAAATTTAAAATTTACAAAAATTTAAAAACAGTTTAAAAGAGAGGTTAGGCCAGGCCGGCCTGCTGGAATAGGAATGTTTTGAGGGCACGGCGGAAAGCGCGCAGATCCGGGATCCTCCGTATCTCCAGGGGGAGCTCGTTCCAGATGGCGGGTGCCCCCACAGAGAAGGCTCTCCCCCTGGGGGCCGCCAGTCGACACTGTTTGACTGACGGCACCCTAAGAAGCCCCTCTCTATGGGAGCGTACTGGTCGGTGAGAGGCTACTGGTGGCAGAAGGCGGTCTCATAGATATCCCGGTCCTAAGCCATGGAGCACTCTAAAGGTGGTAATCAAAACCTTAAAGCGCACCCAGAAGACCACTGGGAGCCAGTGCAGCTCGCACAGGAGGGGGGTCACATGGGAGCGCCACGTCGTTCCCATAACCACCCGTGCGGCCGCATTCTGGACCAGCTGGAGCCTCCAGGTGCTCCTCAAGGGGAGCCCCATGTAGAGAGCATTGCAGTAGTACAGGTGGGAAGTGACGAGGGCATGAGTGACCATATTTAATGAGTCCCGATCCAGAAAGGGACGCAACTGGCGAATCAGGCAAACCTGATAAAATGCCCTCCCAGCCACAGCCGTCAAGTGCTCTTCTAAAGACAGCTGTGAGTCCAGGAGGACACCCAAGTTGCGAGCCCTCTCCATAGTGGCCAACGACTCACCCCCAATAGTCAGTGATGGCACCAACTGACTATATTGGGATGTCAGAAACCACAGCCACTCGGTCTTGAATGGGTTGAGCCTTAGTCTGTTTCTCCCCATCCAGATCCATACAGCCTCCAGGCACCGGGACATCACTTCAAGGGCATCATTGGAATGGTCCGGGGTGGAGATGTACAGCTGAGTGTCATCAGTGTACTGGTGGTACTTCACCCCGAAACCACGGATGATCTCATCCAGCAGTTTCACATAAATGTTGAACAGAAGGGGCGAGAGGACCGACACCTGTGGCACCCCACATACAAGGGGCCTCGGGGTCGACCTCTGTCCCCCTGCCAACACAGACTGCGACCGGTCAGAGAGAAAGGAGGAGAACCACCGCAGGACGGTGCCCCCCACCCCTAACTCTTCCAGCCAGTGCAGCATGATACCATGGTCAATGGTATCAAAAGCTGCTAAGCGGTCTAATAGGACCAGGACAGAGGAGCAACCCCTGTCCCGAGCCCTCCAGAGATCAGCAACTAATGCGACCAATGCCATTTCCGTGCTGTACCCAGGCCTGAAGCCCGACTGGAATGGATCCAGATAAACTGATTCATCCAGGTACTGAGGGAGCTGTCGTGCTACCACACTCTCAACAACCTTCGCAACAAAGCGAAGGTTGGAGACTGGACGGTAATTAGCCAACACTGCCGGGTCCAGGGAAGACTTCTTGAGGATAGGTCTCACCACTGCCTCTTTCAAGGCGGCGGGAAAGACACCCAAACTCAAAGAAGCATTTATAATCCCCTGGAGCCAGCCTCGTGTAACCTCCCAAGAGGCCAGCACCAACCAGGAGGGACACGGGTCCAATAAACATGTGGCAGCATTCAGTCTACTCAGTATCCTGTCCACGTCTTCAGGAGTCACAGAGTCAAACTCTTCCCAGATAATATTCTCAAGACCTGCCTCCATCCTCCCCCCTGAATCTACCCCATCAGAATCCAGCTGTTCCCGAATCTGAGCAATTTTATCATACAGATACT
This sequence comes from Arizona elegans, assembly GCA_022577455.1. Classification (NCBI taxonomy): domain Eukaryota; kingdom Metazoa; phylum Chordata; class Lepidosauria; order Squamata; family Colubridae; genus Arizona; species Arizona elegans. The sequence continues at coordinate 15,037,702 of JAKOOJ010000003.1, forward strand.
GTACAAAATCCTCGGCTCTACCCTCCAAGGGGTCCTCCTGCGTTTCCTGAAGTAGCAGGGAGTGGGTCACCCTAAACAGGGCGGCCGGGTGATTATCTGATGATGCAATAACAGCAGAAAAATAGTTACATTTTGCCGCTTTTATTGCCACTAGGTAAGTCTTAATATGAGACCTTACCAGTGTTCGGTCAGATTCAGACCGGCTGGCCCTCCAACCGCTCTCCAGGCGTCTTTTCTGAATAAATAAGATAGATAGATTGATTGATTTTTGCAGGAAATTGTTCTGCAGTGGACTGTGGAGGACTGAACATATTGACTACTCGTTTAGGTTCTTTGTTTCCTGAGGATTAGCTTCAGCAGTTTGTTTTTGAGTTTTGTTTTCCTTTTTTCAGCTTGTCTTAAGAGATGTAGATTTGATTGTGGTTGTCCGCATTTTTGTGTGTTCTGGTTTCATTGTTTGATCCAGTTGTTCTTGAGATTATTTAAGGAGTGCTGGCATTTGTTTAGTCTGAGGCGAACATCCATGATCTTTAGCTGCATCACTTTTTGGCCATTTTGTTGAGCTACTTTCCATCCAGTTGTGCTGTTTATTGGAGATTTGTATCTGATACTGGTGGACAGAGCATGCTGTCATGGCATTCCTACAGAAAGAACAGTTGTGCCTTGGAGGTTTGCCTATGTAAATCCCAACTTACCCTTTTCCCTGGTGGCCCAGGAGGACCTGGTTCCCCAAAAGCTCCAGGTGGACCCTAAACAAAATTAGAAAAATAAAACAAAAAGTATTATTTCTAAGGACATCATTTGGGAAGTCACATGTTGTAGTGTACAGAGAAATTGTCCTGATCCCATAACATGGTCTGATGTAGATCAATCACACACAAAAAAATCTCCCTGAGTGCAATGAAACTTAATTATCCTTGATTGGATTGATATAAGATTCCGGCTATGTATAAATATGCCACTACACATGAATGCAGTGTTTCTATTTCTGACAAACATTATTTGGATCAGTGGATGTGACTTTTAAGTATACATCAATATTAATATTTTAAGAGACAACTGTATAGTATGCAACATTCTGCATCAAAATGCTTTTAATATTTTGATGGGTTTCAACTGTTTTATTTTAGGTTTCCCATATTATTCATCACAGTAATGGCAGTAAAATAACACTGGTGACATTGATTTATCATGGTTTCCCCTTTGATTTGTCTTCAAATCCTAGAAATTTCAGTTTACACAATGTATTTGGATTTCCTTATTGTCTCCTTCAGAGAACTTCAATTCTCAGGCTTCATTAATTTATTTTATTAAATTTAGACATCTCCCTGACTCCCAAATCCCACTTTACAAATTTAAAAAATTGTAAATTCAGGAGAGGAAACAAAATAATCAACTTCATTTGCATATACAGTGAACATGTAGATGCACATCCCATATATAAGGAAGGGATCTGACTGTAACTAACCAGAAAAAAACATTGAGAATTGGTGAAGATTCCAATGAGTATTAACTATGAAAAAAAGCAAATTCATACCAGGCAACCTTTGAAAAGGAATGGAAAATAAAACTGCTAATAACTGTAATGTCTTTATGTATTACATCCAAATCTAGAATAATGTGTCATTCTGGTCACCAATTTTGAAAAATGGTAATAGAGATGGAAGAAGTACAGAAAAAAGCAATCTTCTCTGTGTGAGAGAGACTGGGGAAATACTTTTCACATGTGAAAACATTATAATTTGAGATTATTTAGTTTGGCAAAGAAGGATAATGACGAAAATATGGTCAGGATATATAAAACCATGCATGCTACGGAGAAAGTGGACTTTCATATATATGAACCTAACCCACTATTCATTTTCAAGATGAACAGCAATATGTGAAGCACAGAAAATATGTAAGAAATAGAATGGAAAAGAAACTTAAGGATATAAAATAAGAACAAAACAAAGGGAAATAAAGCTAAATTTAATTCACATCATACATTCTTTACACTCTTCTGTTCTTGTTTCAACCATATCCCCAATCACTACATACTTTTGTTGTTTAGACCTCATCTCTCTATTTTTGAGGGTCTTGTCAACTCCATGCAACATTATATATTCATTTTGCAGTTCAATCCTCACTGATTTTCTCTGTATGTTCAAACAGACTCAGTGCGCGTCTCTCGTATCAGTCATCCACTTTTGTATTCAAATCACGTTTATTGAGCACTCATTTGTTCTTGACCCTCTCTCTTTTTGCCTTCTTCCCCTCAGCATTCTTCTTAGTTTTGTGTTTCTTCTGACATTCCTAACTCTTTCTTCCATAGATCAAAGTGGATAGAAGCAGAGTCTTAAAAACATTTCCACTTCTTTTGACAAAGAAATATTCCTCATGACAGATGACATGCTATCCATTACTTTTCTTAATATCTGAACACTTATCCATCCATTTTGGCATTTTTAATGAATATTTCACCTACAAGACACACATATTCATCTCTCTTCACCATTTTTCCCCGATTTATGAAAAATGTGCAATGTTTTGCTCTATTTTATCTGTCAAATACAACCATCTTGGCTTGGAAATCTTCACAGGCAGCTTCAACCATAAGTAAATCACATCAATATTTTAACATTTTTCATAGTAACATTCAAAGCATTTTTTGACTTATTACTTTCATTCCCTTACAAATCCTTAACATCCTCTTTCCCTTATTTCATTTTCATTCCAAACAATTTCATTAAGTTTTATTCTTAATTCTACTTACTCTGCTGGAGACTCCTTGTTTAGTTCTTTTCACCCACTTCAAATCACATTTTCATTTGTTTCAAAATTGCTTTGTATTTTTTTATTTTTTTTTCTTAACCATCATACCCCTATGAAAAAGCCTATGTATATCTTGCTCAGCCATGCCTTGGTCATGTCCTGTTTGGGCTATCACAATGCACTCTACCTATGGCTACCCTTGAAAAGTATCCAGAAACTTCAGCTGCTGCAGAATGCAGCCACATGAGTAATTTTGGGTGCCCAAAGATGGGCACATGTAAAAACCTTTGCTTTGCAAACTACATTGGGTTCCAGTTTGCTTCCAGATCTAATTCACGGTGTTGATTGTGACCTATAAATCCTTACATGGCATGAGACCAGGCTGCCTTACAAACCACCTTCATCCCATTACATAGATTCTTCCCCACCCAAACAGGCAGGGAAGGTATGTTGTCGACCCCTTCGGTTAAGAAAGTCTGACTGGCGGAGACTAGGAAGAGAGGCTTCTCTGCCATTCCGCCCCGAAACCTGAAGGAATATTCTCCCCACAACTCCCCCTGGGAGATTAGGCAGGCCTTCACTCTCCTGGCCTTCTGTAAAGGAATTAAAACATTGCTCTGTGGCTTCACGTGGGGAGCTCAGAGGAGCACATATTCATGGGGCTGGCTAGAGCCCTGAAAGCCTTTCTTCATCTTCTAATTAATTTTAACAGTGTTTAGTCATCCTTGCCTTTTAAGTTTTTTACTTTTATACTGTTTTTACATTTTAACATTTTATTGTACAGTAGATTGCCCAGAGCCCTTCTCCAAGGGAGATGGGCAGTTGAAAAATATGAAAAATAAGTAAATACATATCTACGGAGATTCTCAGTCATCTAGGCCATGGTTGTTCCAAAGATGCTTCTTCAAGAGGCAACTGGACTTCCTGTTTTTTCTTTGAAGACGTTTCACTTCTCATCCAAGAAGTTTTGAAGAAGTTTCTTGGATGAGAAGCAAAACATCTTCAAAGAAAAAACAGAAAGTTCAGTTGCCACTTGTAAAAGCACCTTTGGGAAAAGTAAATACATAAGTAAATAAATTCATAAATAAAGCTTCAATATATATTGTTGTTATCGAGGTACGATATGGACTTTTTGTTGTTGTTGTTGCAAAAGTGAAGAAGTATATTGTTCCAGAGTAGAAGGTATAGTTTCTCCACCAAGAATGTTTTCTATACTTACTGGAAGTCCTGGATCACCCACATCACCCTTCTCACCAGAAATTCCATCTAGGCCCTGCACAAAAGTAGACAGGAACAAAGCAAATCAGATTCTGAGTACAGAGAATACAAGTGAGGCCTGCAACAAAATGTTGTAACATGGAGGGCTACGATTCAGAGTTTCATCATTTACTTTGTCATACCTTCTTCCTTCTATGCACCACATTGTGTTTTCCCAATTCCAACTTGAAACAAGCTTTTCTAGTCACTGAATATGCTCAGACCTGATCAGGATATTTAGGGAGCCCATAGATCTTTTTCCTAAACTATTTATTAATTTCATACCCAATCCAGGTGAAGTTCTAGCTCCAAAACCCTTATTCATATATATCAGGAATATAATTAAAACCTCTTTATTATTCACATCAAGAAACCTCTGCAGATTTTGCTGAGTTATAATTCCCAGAAAAATTAATCACTGGATCTGCCGGATTCAGTTGACACCCGGAAGGCCACAGGTTCTGCATCCCTCTTCTATGTGATTATTCACCCCAACATAAAAAGGAGCCAAGTTCTTGTCTCTCCTTGCATCCAACTAAAGCTATGATTGATTATAAATCTAAAAACAGCAGCTCCTAGGTGTTGGAAAGTTAAACAAACAATTCCTAGATGCTGAACTGAGTGCCTAACAATGAATTCAGGGTAAAGTTGGGGCAGTCCCTAACCCTAACTCTCTCAAGAAAAAGAGCAAACAGTAGTACAACTTTCATGTATTTAAAGTTATGAAAGACAAGATCTGAGTAGGATCTCAGTATGAGATTCCTCTTTTCTCTAAAAACAAAACAAAACAAAAAAAAAGCTGTAGCTTTCAAACTTTTTTCCTACTCCTTACCCCCACTAAATTCTTTCCCAAAGATGGAAATGAAATGTGACAATGTTGTGACTCAGTTCAAAGCTGATACTTACAGGAGGACCAGGATCTCCAGTTGGACCTGGGTCACCAGGGAATCCTATCGGACCCTGTGATGGAGAAATGCAATAAGCTATAAATATCAGAAAATACCAGTTTCTCCAAAGGTGAAAGGAAATGCCTCACAAGCCTAAGTGAAAATAGTATCAATTGCAGATTACGTTAGTTGGTCTTGTTTATAGATTTCTAGATATCCTGAATTTAAGATCTGAATTGAGAGAACACCATCTTGAATTATGCCAATTATGTTAGAGAATTGCAACTGACAGCCATGTAGTCCTTTCCAGTTTTATCAATTAATTGATATTAATCAATTAATATTAATTGATTGATATCAATTGATACTAATTGCATCTTGAAAAGATGCAGTTAACTCTACTTCACTGCAAAATGAGAGTGCTCACCAGTGGTGAAATCCAATTTTTTTTACTACCAGTTCCGTGGGTGTGGCTTGGTGGGTGTGGTGTGGCTTGGTGGGCATCGCAGGGGAAGGATACTGCAAAATCTCCATTCCCACCCCGTACCAGGGGAAGGATGCTGCAAAATCCCCATTCCCTCCCCACTCCTGGGGGAAGGATATTGCAAAATCTCCATTCCCACCCCACTCTGGGGCCAGCCAGAGGTGGTATTTGCCAGTTCTCTGAACTACTCAAAATTTCCGCTACTGGTTCTCCGAACTACTCAAAATTTCTGCTACCGGTTCTCCAGAACCTGTCAGAACCTGTTGGATTTCACCCCTGGTGCTCACTCAACTATCCATTCAAAGCAGCTGTGAAATCTTTCCTGGAAGTTGCTATAGAAGTGGGTAATCAATAAGGCCGTAGAATTATTTTATCTATCATTTTAGATGGATCTGACATATTTTTCCATAAAAGAGGTAGGACCAAATAGCTGTTGCCACTTTGACATTCAGAAATCATTAGCTCACCATGTTCCCTTTGGATCCATCTTCTCCTGGGGGGCCTTTTTTTCCAGGTGGCCCTGCTGCTCCAGACTGGCCAGAATCTCCTTTTTCACCAACATCACCTTTCACTCCCTGTGAATGCATAGACAGATATAACCCAGAGTCCTCCACCATTGTTCATTAAATCATCCTTAGCATTAAACTGATCACTTCATCAAAGAGAGGGAAGGATTAATTAATCAAGCGACCCTATACTTCAGAGTATGATGTATTATAGAGAGACATTAGCATGCCCTACTAAGAATGGGGAAGGATCTCTTCTCAAAACTTAGAAACTTACTTGTTGGCCTGGTTCCCCTGGTGGTCCAGGATCCCCTGCTTCACCTGGCTCACCCTAGAAGATAGAGAAGAAAATAAAGAGGGAATCTTTAACCAATCTCTAGCCAATGTTGCATTTCCCGTTCTTATTTGAACTAGTTTTCAGATATGTACATTGACACATACAGTACTAAAATGTACCCATCTATTTTTAAAAACTGGACTTTCTCAGTACCCGTGAACTATTTCATTGATCTCTGCCATGCTGCCTGCCATTTTTCTTTTAAAAAAAATATTTGAAAAAATAACTTCAGCATGATCTTTATTTCCATTAACACTGTTGGTTCTTACAAGCACTTTTAGAACAAAGATAGCATCTGAAAACAGCCCAGAGCTTTGTTTGGAAGTATATCATCTGTCTAGAAAACTCTACACAGAGAGGGTGGGAGAGGGAGGGAAAGAGAGAAAATAAAAAATAAAGGTAAGGTAGACAGAAGAATCTGTGAAGTTCAAATAGATGGTGACAGGCATCCTTGTCAATTTGCTTTGGAGTGAACATTTTTTATTAGCCATACAGACTATTAATTTTTTAATGTAAAAACTTGTAATACATTCTCGACATTCTCCAAATCACAGAATGAAGATGAAAGTTTCTAATCAAGAGAAGACTTTTCTAGTTAGAAATTGTCCCCTGAGACAAGATTCAGGTTCTGATATATCCAGAAACTCCAGGAGGGCCTAGAAGTCATTGGATCTAGATTTCCTATATGAAATAACATTCTTTTGTTTCATGCTTATCTAAAGCAAATGTATATTATGCAGAATTTTGTTATCTTCCTATCTATGGACATGTTCTGCAAGTTAAATGTTCTTTATCATTCTTCCTCTACCTGTTGATAGCCAAAGCACATGTCCACAATGGACATACACTAATTTCTCGATATTTCCAGCTTCCATCATACTCTCTTCCCTTTCTATTTGTTACCACACTGAATTTGTTTCCTCTTGAATAACTCAAAGTACCATGTATCTGCTGCTAGTTAAATTCTAGGGTGCCAGGGAAAAGAGTCTGTATGCAAATTTTACAGGGAAATTACAACCTTCTGTTCCCTTGCAGAGATGTGGATGTACTGAGGAAAATGCTGAGGCCCATGGTGTTGGTTCCAATACCATCACATAGTGACAGGCCATTAATTCATTGGCTTTGTATTTTTATGCAAACTTATCTCATTTGCATTTCTAAGATAGCATAAGAATTAAAACACAAATCTCCTTCATGGAACACTCTTTTTCAAATATTGCTATGCCATTTCCAAATAAAAGATAATATATTGAAACAAAAATGCAGCCCAAAATGTGGATAGAATGGAAGTAGCATTTCAAAATGCACCGGATTAAAATGCTTACCCGCATGCATCTGTCATGAGAAAGGCATATGAATTTTCATGCATATTTTGGGAGGTGGGAGTGAAAAGAGATCACAAACTAATATAGAAATTGGATAGAAAGAATTAGAAACACAAACCAGCTTCATAGATTCCCTCTTTCTGCACGGCAACTGCCTCCCTTCAGGAAAAATCCCAAATTCCCCCAATGCTGACACCATATACTTCACATCCCTTAGACCCTGTTGGGTGAAGTCATCTATATATCACAGGGGTTACCCCTTCACCTGAAATATCCTCTCAGGCCTCACCTTTTCACCAACAGCACCAGGCTGGCCTACCCCACCACGCAGTCCTTGTGGGCCCTGAAATAAAAAGATACACAACAACTAGTTCAGAGAAATCACTCAGTCCTGAGTGTTAACTGCTAAACCAATTACTTATCCAGTTCAGAGCATTCTGTTCCCTCCAACTAATATTACATGTGTTTAATATTTGAAGCCTTGTTGTTTTTAACTCATCCCCTTTTGCCTTATGCCACAGCTCCAGACTGTATAACTCACTGACATTTATCATCTTTGGACTCTGTGATTTAATACCCAAAGCATTTCCTGACACGAAACTATGTTTCTCTCTTCGCATGCAGGGAGCTTCATGCATATCAGAAGGCCCTACAAATTAATGGATGCTGCTGAGCCCAGGCACTTACTTAAATTGATTTTCAAGGGTCCTCATATGATTACTTGATATGCTGCATTACCTAGGCATCTATCTACCTGCTCAATAGCTACAGCTATTGAAGTCTCTTGGGGATGCTTTCCTGGTGGGACCATTCATCCATCAAATTAGCACACCATGGAGACACATGAAGCTATGCTTAGCAGTTGTTCTATTTCCATGGGCCTGTCTTGGAGCTTCTATTGATAAAGGGAAGGCTGAATTTGTTTTATGACTGTATTAATTTTTTCTGTCTCTATCAATTTAATCTATATGCTAGGTTTATTTCAATAGCCATTAGCCTGTTTAATTTACTTCTTAATTTTCTATTCTGTCTTTCGATCTGCAAGGATCCCTGGGAGCATCCAGGCTTTATGGTTCTGATTATATTGCATCTAAAACTATTAGAATGAGTAATGGCACAAAACCCAATCAATAAATGAAAAAAAAATATGTGGTCACCGTAACCGTAATTGTTTTGAAACTGTTGTTATAAAGTCAATGGATGCAGATCATTTCCATTTAGGAGATTGCTCAATGTGCAATGTACTGTATATATTACACAACAACTTTTATATAAAATGAAGATGTGAGCTCAGCACTATGAATAAATGTGCTGCTCTATGACTTGGAACATATCTGGAATATGGTTCAGTGTGGTAAATTGGAGCTATACAGATATTTGGAATTTTCTCATCTGCCATATTTTCATATTCAACTAGCAACACTTTATAGCATGTCTTCTCAATAGTCCAATTACACTTGCACTACTCATTCTTATAATGTGTTGCAACTTCACGCAACTCATCTTCAAGGATTACCCAAATCTATCAGTCTAATACTGCTATACAAATGATGTCTCCATCTTCCCCAGGACGAAGATGGGAATATAATTTTGAGTTATCCAGGATACTAAAGTGTCTGAAATCACTCTTCTCCCTCTTTGCTTTACATAAAAAAAAAAATGTTGCTCACATCTCCACCACTGGGACCTTGTGGGCCTCGGGCCCCTGGTGCTCCAGGTGGGCCCTAGAGAAAATAGAAAGGGAATGATTCATAAGTGATCCTGGTAATAAAATCAAGCCCAGGGTCAAAGGTGAAGCCAGAGGGGAAATGACTGACTCTTACCATTAGCCCAGTTTCACCATTTTCGCCCTTTTCACCTGGGAGCCCTGGCATTCCCTGTGAGGGAAACACACATGTATATAGCAGACTACAGTTGAGCAGTAGAAAGCATTCCATTCATTTCCTGATTCTGGACAATGCTCAGATTTAAAAGAGCATATTTGAAATTTAGGTAGGGTTATTTTTTCCTCTCTTCTTCTTTTTTAAATATTTGTGAATGAACTTCAGATTTAGTAGGGAGTTCGATGTAGGCATAGTCATGAAAATGACATGATTGTGTAATTGCACCAAAATCTTGAATAATCGAATGAACCGTTTTCATTTTTACCGTGACGTGTTTGCAGCATTCAAGACTTCAACAAACTATGATAAATGTCAATCCATTTTAAATTAATATTTGGAGAAACAAGACATTCCCAAAATATCAAATTTTAGCATATCAAAATTTTGCCAAAGATTGGTTTCAGCTAGAATCATAAACCAAAGGTTTTTTTTAATATTTGAACTTCATGGGTTTGGATGTTTGGCTTTTAATTCAATAGCTCGTTTGTACAATGAACCAGCTAAACGTAACTGTGATTGCATAACATTAAACCAAAACAAAGCTACGTGTAAATCATTCAAGTTTAATGTCTTGTATAAATGTAGCTATTATGTCTTTAGCAGATTTGCTTAAACATGTTGTGCAAACATAGTATTTACTAGACTGCCTTCTGCCGCCAATAGCCTCCCACTGGCCAGTACGCTCCCACAGAGAGGGACTCTTCAGGGTGCCGTCGGCCAGACAATGTCGGCTAGCGACCCCCAGGGGGAGAGCCTTCTCTGTGGCGGCACCTGCCCTCTGGAACGACCTACCCCCAGAGATACAGACAATACCAGACCTCCGGACTTTTCGTCGGGCCCTGAAAACACATCTTTTTCACCTAGCCGGGCTGGCTTGATCCCATCCCTTCGGTTTTAATTTGTAATTGGTTTTAATCCGGGTTGTCTTAAATGGATAGCCAAAATTATTTAATGTTTTTTAAACTGTTTTTAAATTTTATATGTTATGTTTTACCATGGCTGTTCACCGCCCTGAGTCCTGTTGGAGAAGGGCAGTATACAAATTAAATAAATAAATAAATAAATAAATAGTCAGTGAATAATATCTAATGAATTAAGGAATTAGTCTGGGATTGGAGAAACCAGGTCCAAGTCTCTACTCAAATACTGAGTTCATTAGGTGAGTTAACAGACACTATCTCTTAGCCAAGCTTACTTCACAATGCTAGTGTTATGAAGATAAAATGGGTGATCCTTGTATAAGCTGTTTTGAATTCCCAAAGGAAGAACATGATTTAACTGGGTAGAGAAATAAAATGGATTGAAACCTGTTTTTTTTCCGGGCTGCTTTCATTCAAATTAATGTAGCCTTCTAAAGATTGTTTGTTGGTCTCATACCCACCTGTAAACCAGGTGGGCCACTCACACCTGGCAAACCGCGGGCTCCTTCATCTCCTTTTTGGCCAAACATGCCCTGCTGCCCTCGGCGCCCAGGCTCCCCATCTACTCCCTAATAGCAAAATATAATGTTAGAGATCAACAATTCTTCATTTGCTTTAAGTGAGCCAAAAGTCTGGGATGAATGTGACACAATGGAAAGCATTTTAATCAAGAAGGATCTTAAACATTACTGTGAAAAGGAACGTCTTAATAGTTAAAGAAAATAGGGATAAGGGAAAGGAGCTGAACTGTGCATAGAGGAGAGAAACAGTTTGAAGGGAAATGATGTATATATTTACTTGAAAGAAAGACAAACATTTCGGGGGGGGGGGATCTTAGGACATTTTGGATGTACTGAAAATACAGTAAGAGGAAGGCTTTTTTCCCCCTCCACTAAACTTCTTAAATTCATATTGTTTCAGCAAAAAGTGTTGGGGTGAAGTAAGACTCACAGCAGATCCTGGATGCCCAATAGGACCCTGGATCCCAGCTGGTCCTGGGGGACCCTGTTGAAAGAGAAAGTAAGTGAAACAGTGACACTTAGTTCTCTGTTCCTGGTGCTGAATTTCTGGTCGTCCAATCTTTTAAAGAAATCTCGGTAGTGCAACCTTAAAGAAATAGCAAGCAAATGTGGGAGTAGTTTTAAAGGGAAATTGTTATAAGTTTCACCAAAGCCTTTGAGCAATCTCCTTCAAACTCACCGCATCTCCTTTGTCGCCCTTGCTTCCCTTTTGTCCTGGACCACCCATTTCTCCCTATACACACATACATTAAGAGATAGAGGACAGGAAAAAAAAATAGAGAAAACATCATTACAGCAATTATTATCAGGAACATTTCTCCCACCGACTAAAGTCTTGGCTGAGCAAGCCAGCTATAGAAATAATTGCTAGGAAAATCTCAATGAAGTTGTTGCCAAGCCATGTGTTGCCAAGGAAATAAAAATGGGTCTATGTAATCAAATGGACCCAGTACACCTCCTATTTCCTCCAAAATGCAGATCCCTTACTTTGTCACCGTCTTCTCCAGCAAGTCCTGGAGGCCCAGCTGGCCCTGGAAGCCCCACTGGACCGGGGATTCCATCACGACCAGATGGACCAATTGGTCCTCGATCACCCTGGGGAAAAGAAAACATAAGAACGGGGTCAAATAAAGATGTCTGTTATGGAAAAAGAATTTTCACTATGCATAGAAAAGTGGTTGCTGTGGTTTAATGGATACCTTAATTAGACACACTTTGGGAATAAACTTTCTTTAGAATTCTCAAACTAACTATATACTGGCATTCAAAGATCCATTACAAGTTATATACAAAGTATAGACATACAAATTTACATTTGAGTTATGTCACACTGAGGATGCTGATACAAAATTCTCAAAGCGGCCACAAAGCTACATAAAAATTAGGTTGCTGGCAACCAGTCAATTAATAGTCCCAATTTATGTTAGGAATAAAAGATAAATAATCAGCACCGGCCAATAATGGCAAGTTTTCTTCCTTTTAATTTTACTTGTAGTAATTTTTACAAATCAGCCTGTGAGCACGTTTGAGTCTAACAAATCTTGAAATTTGACTTTGACATTATTTATACTAGGAAATTACAGACAAAATCTTGTATAAGTGCCACTTATGTTTCATGTGTCATCCTGTTCTGATGGACAATTTGCTTCTTAAAGTGCTGCAATTGGCAATTTATAAGGCAAGTATTAACGTAACAATACTACTTCTTAATAATAAGAGTGGGCATCTTGAAAACTTTTTATTACTATTATTCATTCTTTCTGTTTGGCTTCCCTAAATCCATTTTTATCTACAACACTTTTCTTTTTCCTATTAGTATTTTAATCTGACAGTGACACTCTTTTAGATTTTAATTAAAACTTGGCTAAGTGCAAAATTTTGCATATTACATTTAGAAATGCAAAGTCTTGTTCCCCATCAAAAAGATTAAAATATAAAGTGATGAAATGAGAGGAAGCCATGGTTTTATGCACAATGTCCAAAGCAGTTGCAAAGCTGAATTTATACTATCTTATAATGGATAGAACCAGACCCAGGATGGCGCAAGTGATGCCACCTATGGATCTGAGCAAAGAATCTCTTTGCATTGGAAGTAAAAGAATGAGAACTTAAGGATTTATTACTCAGCTCCTAGATCTTATGGTTTCATCTTAAAATTCTCTCTGATGTTTTTCAACAAGCTGGGATACGTTCCCATCACAGAGAAGGAATTGTAGGCTAACACTTCTGGAAGTTGGGAAAGGCTATAATAAGCATTCATTAGATGACTTTCCTTTATTGAAGCTTCTAGTTTACCCACTCTTTAGGGTAAGATCATCTTGCATATTAGTTGAGCTGTGAATGTCTATTTCTAAAATTGATCATTAATGGCAAGACGGTGCCTTGTACATACCGGTGCTCCTTTCTCCCCTGCAGGTCCAGGTGGTCCAAGATTACCCCCTCTTCCAGGTAGTCCAATGCCTCCAGCTGCTCCAGAGGGACCTCGCTCCCCAGGAGGACCCTATCAGGAGGGAATAAATCTATGGACCCCATCTCTTTGATCTGAAGTTATCTTTAATGCAAACCTCTCTTTTGATTAATGTTCGCTATTAATTAATTCAGGCTGCAACATCACTACCAAGAATTTGACTCCCAGACTATCTTGCTGCAGTAAGCTGCAGTGAAGTATCACTTCACTGATAATGAGTATTATTTGCACATCCTCTCTCTCCATTGTGCAACAAAAGTCTGCTCTTCCTTTTGATGTTAAGGGAATATACTAGTTTACTTACCATGGAGCCTGCTGGACCAAGGGGCCCTTCTGCTCCTTTCAGCCCAATTGGTCCCTGTGATAGAAAGTAAAACACAATAAGATGATTTTCCACGGAGGTGCCATCATTTCATGTTCTCTTCTTATTCTCTTTCTCCTTTTCTATTGGATCTTTTAGATCACAAACATGCAGGCAGGAACAGGAGAACTTAACTGTGGTTGAAGAGACCAAAGGCTCATTTATCCTAGCATGATGTTTCCAATAACAGTAAGGAAATTGATCCATGGAATCTTTTACCCAAGACATAGCAACACAGCACCCTTATGTTACTTATTTCAAGCAAGTTGCAATTAGAGGTCATTGGTGGTTACAGCCAAATAACCCAGTTAAATTAAATTAGCTTGGTAGAGCATAGACCTTTATTTTATTCTATACCTATCATAACTATTAAGTTTCACATTATTTTCTGTCCATCTTCTTGAACACTTACTTTCTCTCCAACAGGACCACGGGCTCCTGTGAAGCCTCTAATTCCAGTAGGACCTGGAATGCCTGGGATGCCACTAGGTCCAGGATCACCCTAGAAGTAAAGATCTAGTTTTACTATGCAGTTACTTCTAACAATTTTGATGTGAACTGATTTCATTTGTCCTGCCATATTGTAGTTTTCTGTAGTTACCGGACCCAGATATTTATTTTTATTTACTTATTTATTTATTTTGTCGAGTACATATTAGATAATAAGTATAATAAGTATATAGTATAAGCATGAATTGGATACATAAAATGAATACAATTAAAGGGAACATTAGGACAGGGACGATAGGCACGCTGGTGCTCTTATGCACGCCCCTTACAGACTTCTTAGAAATGGGGTGAGGTCAACAGTAGACAGTCTTAGGTTAAAGTTTTGGGGGGTTTGGGATGAGACCACAGAGTCTGGTAGTGCATTGCAGGCATTAACAACTCTGTTACTGAAGTCATATTTTCTGCAGTCGAGTTTGGAGGAATTCATTTTAAGTTTGTATCTATTGTGTGCTCATGTATTGTTGTGGTTGAAGCTGAAATAGTCATTGACAGGTAGGACATTGTAGCAGATGATTTTATGAGCTATGCTTAGGTCATACCGAAGGCGGCATAGTTCTAAATTTTCTAAACCCAGAATCTCAAGTCTGGTGGCATAGGGTATTTTGTTACGAGCAGAGGAGTGGAGGACTCTTCTTGTGAAATATTTCTGGACATGCTCAATTGTATTAATGTCCGATATGAAGTGCAGGTTCCAGACAGATGGGCTGTATTCGAGAATTGGTCTAGCAAATGTTTTGTATGCTCTGGTTAGTAGTGTAATAATACTGGAGAAGAAGCTATGCAAGATTAGGTTTACAACCCTTAATGCTTTTTGGTGATGTTGTTACAGTGGGCTTTGGCACTTAGATCATTTGTAGAACATCACTCCAAGGTCCTTGACAGAGTCAGAGTCAGAGTCATCAACAAGGTCATGTCCACTTAGCTTGTATTTAGTGTTCTGATTCTTGTTGCCAATGTGTAAGACAGAGCATTTGTTGGTTGAGATTTGGAGTTGCCAAATTTTTGTCCATTCCGACACAAAGTCAATATATGGATCAGCATGTGGCTTTGCTATGGTCCCACTGCAAAGGATTTTGTAGAATGAAGGTTGCATGAGCAAGCTCTTAATCCTTGTATTGAACATGACAAAAATACAGAATGGTTATTGCCTTAGGACTGAAATGCAGCTCTTTTGAGATGTACATGTGGCAATACATTTAAGATAATGCTGATTCTGATTTAGGGACACTTGGCAACATTTAGGAAAATCCATTCCTTTTCACCTGCTCTCATCCTTTATGACTACAGTACCTGTAAGTGCTCACCTTGGCACCTTCCCTACCAGCAATACCAGGCAGGCCTTGTTCTCCAGGAGGACCAGGGGAGCCTGGGTGGCCTCTCTCCCCCATAGGACCAGTTTCTCCCGTGTTTCCCTGTAGAGAAGATACAATGCTTTTGAGAGCAGGTTAAATTTATAATAAGACACAACTATAAAAGTATTAGTACTGTGCTGGGTCATCTTTCAGATCATTCATTTTGCATTTGAAGGAATTCAACTGATATTTCCATTGCATCTTCTTATTGATCGAAGAAGACCATAATCAAGATAATCTTTTCTTCTTCCTATATATTTATTTATTTATTTGATTTGATTTGATTTCTATACCGCCCTACTCCCGAAGGACTCAGGGCGGTGCACAGCCAAACAATAAAACACATACATACAAAATTTAAAAGTAGAATAAAATCAAATTAAATAATTTTGGCCCCGACAAATTTAAAACCCCGAACTTTTAAAACCAATTTAAAATTGAATGTATAAAATACTAAAAGATATTTAAAAATTAAAAATCTTTTATAAAAGAGGGGGAAAATTAGGCCAGGCCCGCCTGGTGAAGCAGTAAGGTCTTTAAAGCGCGGCAGAAGGTGCGCAGATCCGGGATCCTTTGTATCTCTGTGGGGAGCTCGTTCCAGATAGTAGGTGCCCCCACAGAGAAGGCTGTCCCTCTGGGGGTTGCCAGTCAGCATTGTTTGGCTGACGGCACCCGGAGGAGCCCCTCTCTATGGGAGCGTACCAGCCGGTGGGAGGCTATTGGTGGTAGTAGGCGGTCCCGCAAGTACCCAGGTCCTAAGCCATGGAACGCTTTAAAGGTGATAACCAAAACCTTGAAGCGCACCCGGAAGACCACCGGGAGCCAGTGCAGCTCGCGCAGGAGGGGTGTTACATGGGAACGCCATGTCGCTCCCATTACCACCCGCACGGCCACACTCTGCACCAGTTGGAGCCTCCAGGTGCTCCTCAAGGTGAGCCCCATGTAGAGAGCGTTGCAATAGTCCAGGCGGGAGGTGACAAGGGCATGAGTGACCATGCGTAACGAGTCCTGATCCAGAAAGGGACGCAACTGGAGAATCAGGCGAACCTGATGAAAAATCCTCCTGGTCACGGCTGTCAAATGCTCTTCTAAAGACAGCCATGAATCCAGGAGGACGCCCAAGTTGCGAGCCCTCTCCGTGGGGGCCAATGATTTGCCCCCAATAGTCAGTGATGGCATCAACTGACTATATCAGGACGTCGGAAACCACAGCCACTCAGTCTTGGATGGGTTGAGCCTGAGCCTGTTCCTCCCCATCCAGATCCGTACGGCCTCCAGGCACCGGGACATCACTTCAAGGGCATCGTTGGGGTGATCCGGGGTGGAGATGTACAGCTGGGTGTCGTCAGCGTACTGATGGTACTCCACCCCAAAACCACGGATGATCTCACCCCGCGGCTTTACATAAATGTTGAACAGGAGAGGCGAGAGGACCGACCCTTGTGGCACCCCACACATGAGGGGCCTCGGGGTCGACCTCTGTCCCCCTGTCAACACAGACTGCGACCGGTCAGAGAGAAAGGACTACACGGACTATACTGTATATATATTACTACTTCAACACTACTGAATTGAAGGCTTGACATATGCACACTAAGCTATCTGATGGTTTTATATATAACAGATAGCTATTGTATCCATGTATTTACTAACTCGTAAGAGCTGAAGGAAAACTTAATATCATTGAAGCTAATAGAAGATCTCAGTGGAGGATGTCCTTTACAGAAAGCCAGCCAGATAAGCAGCTTCAGTGAAGGAAAAAGCTATCTGCCAAAGCAGCCTATTTCACTGCTGCTAGCTGTATTACTATGAAGTACTAACTAATGTTTGGCTAATACTTACTTTCTTATGTTTACTACTTCCCAAATTCTAGTTCAGAACTTATTTTAATTCTCAGAATTGGGAAGGAGAGGATGAACGCATGGATATTATATCCCCAGTAATTTTTAATGTGAGAATAGGGAGAGGGGGCATTAAATATTAAATACATAGGAATTAATCATTTTACTTAATTAACTTTAATTTTGCAGCATCTGTAACAAATGATGTCAACAAGACAACAAGCATACAATAACATAATCATGCAATTGTCACTAGTGGGTCCCCACTCAGAGATCAAATATGGCCCTCTGTTTAAGAAATGTTGCATGTCCTACTGTGGTAGCTAGAAACTCTGGAATATCTTTCATGCATGGTATCTACTAAATTCAAACAGATATCATTAATTTTCTACATCAGGTTTGCACATTGGTTTTATTGCTACCTTAGCAACATGGATAGTATCTCAGCCAAGGTTGTCCAGTTTTAATTATGAATTCAGATTTTAACTATGAATACATAAACTAAAGAACCTCTTTACCTGTGGCCCCACAACTCCTGTTGGCCCCGGTGGGCCAGTTTTGCCATGAAATCCCTATAGAAAAGAAAAAGAAAGATTACTATCTAAAATGAAGATATTTTGGTCCAATGGAGATCTCCCTCGTGGTCCATTCATCCAGGAGCCCAAACAGATATTGGATGATTAGTTTCAGGATTCCATCAAGTGGGACCATGAACCAAATTCATTGGGAAATTTCAAGCATTGGTCCAATGTATATGAAGAGTTGTATCAGATAAGACAAGTAAAATGCAATGCTCAGCATTAGGGATGCTCAAAATGCAATGCTCAACAGCTGAAACTCAGTTGATTATTTTAGTTTTGAGGACTGATCACCTTAGAACTTGTAGACAAAATGGTGTGACTGACATTTTTTCTGTCAACTCATGGAGAAACAAAAATCATTTTTGAGAGTCAACAATAGAATGCTGAGCCCATTAAGGAAATATAGAGAAAGCAGCCAAATTACCAAGGCAAGAAATCAGCAAAGGAGAACAAGACAAAAAAGGAGGCAGTTATCCACAGACCACATGGCAACAACCAACTTTGAGAGAAGTTTATATTAATACTTACTGGCTCACCACGCTGGCCTGGATGTCCTGGTAGACCATCTTTTCCTACAGGACCCTTACAAACAGAAATAATTGTGTGGGTTTTTTTTAAAGATTGTGGTAGTTGTTCAAGCACTAAATAAGGTGCTTGTCGGGATCCTTCCCTCACTTAACTTCATTATTTATTTATTTGTAACTCTTCTACTTCTAAACCAATTAATCAATGGGAAAACTGGCATACTATAAAGGAAATGGCAGCTTTTATAAGGAAATATTCAATAGGCCCTGGAACACAGAAAAGGAAGCAGACCTTCTTTCTTTTCTGTGGAAGGAAGAGGGACTTGGGCCATTATTGAAAAGATTCCTTGACCCAGAGAGGGGAGAACAGGAGAAAGACTAACAGGCTCAAATTAACTAACACTTCGCTAGACTTTAGAGAACTGTTCTGACAGGCTTTCAATAATTTCTCTTTCTCTTTCCAGAAATGCAAGAGGTGCTTGTTTTTTAATTTTCCTTGTTTCCAATATCATCTTTATTTACAAGAATATAACTGACTCCCAAACATAGTTCTAGAAAATGTAAATGGAGGATGACTGCAGTTCAGCAGTATGTTTAGAGGTTCACCAGTTGCCTTAAAAAAAAAGGACGAAGATAAGATTGGATGGCAGGAAGTCTTGCAGGAGAATGAGGGTGTGGTGAAGATTTCTCATTAAAAACTGTCAGATTCTTTTAGCATGGGCAAAATTAGGAGGTAGAACCACTGCTATCTTTGTTCGCATTTCTGTCTATTACATTTGTCTATCCCAAGCATGTAATTGTATGACTTCAGTTGCGATGGAGCAGTGGTTAGAATGCAGTACTGCAGGCTACTTCCGCTGATCACTGGCTGCCAGCAGTTTGGCAGTTCAGGTCTCACTGGCTCAAGGTTGACTCAGACTTCCACTCTTCCGAGATGGGTAAAATGAGGACCCAGATTGTTGGGGGACAATATGCTGACTCTGTAAAACCACTTAGAGAGGGGCTGTAAAGCACTGTAAAGCGGTATATAAATCTAAGTGCTATTGCTATTGGTGGGAAACAGTCTCATCATATTACCTTGACAACAATTTTTGATAGGAATCCTCCTTTTAGCAATGATTTGTTAGAAGAATCCATACTGTTCACCTAATATTTCAAATGGATCCATGAACCAAAATGTTTCCTGTTCAATCAAGGGATATTCAGGGCATATCATTGCCCCAGAAATTTCCCTAAAGCAGTTTGTATGTTTGTTTGTTTATCAAAATTTGAACACCACCTATTTCTCTCATCTCTCCTAACCTAATGCCCTACTTTCTCCAGCAATATAGATTCTCCATTCTAGTTGGGATGATGAGAATTCTCCTTTAATGTGTATGGAGAATACAAGGCTTTAGAAGGCTTTCTTTCTGGTCTATGCAAAGATTATATATATATTGTTTTCTGAGGTTTTCGCGGGTGTTTGTATGTAGGTCTTTGGTTATTCGGGTTTTCTCCTGCATAAAATTGGAGAAGTTCATTTCTGATTAGGGCCAATTCAGCTTTTTTCAGGATGCGTTTGGTGGCTGCAGAGTTGGAGTGGAATTTCAATTGGAAGCAAGTGGGGATTGAATTTTGATCTCGGCAGTTGCATAGGAATGTGAGGTCACATAAAATGGAAACTCTTTGGACTTCAAGTTTTTCATAGGTCCTAGTGAGATGGTGGATTTCTTCCCCATAGAGGTAAGATATTTATTTTCTGAGGTTTTCGCGGGTATTTGTATGTAGGTCTTTGGTTATTCGGGTTTTCTCCCATGTAAAAAAATCCAATTTTACGCAGGAGAAAACCCGAATAACCAAAGACCTACACACACACACACACACACACACACACACAAATAATATACATATACATATACATATACATATATATCAATTTTCTTATTAGAAAGGAAAAAAGCCCAGAACCGAGTAGATGAGATTCTACTGAGCTGGAGCTACAAAAAAACCTTGGCTACGTAGGGAAAACCTGGCTAGAAGAAAAACATACATATATATATATATATGTGTGTGTGTGTGTATAGTTAATATTTCGGGTTTCTTCCCGTGTAATTGTGGATATATCCCTAAAAGGGTAGAAGCGACATTTCGACAGAATCCCATCTGCCATCATCAGGCTTATGTCAGCAGTTATTTTGTACTAATATATATATATATATATATATATATATATATATATATATATATATATATATATATATATATATATCCACAATTACACGGGAAGAAACCTGAAATATTAACTATACACACATATATACCCGTGAAAACTTACATAAACAAATATATATATATATATACATATACATATACATATACATATACATATACATATACATATACATACATACACTGTACCCTTTGAACGAAAATCTGTATCTGTATTAAGACAGACTTGGTCTGTCTTAAAATTGCAAAGGCTCTGTAAAATCTATTGTGCTACTGTTTAAATAAATGTATTTCACAATGCAGTATAGATGGATAACCATGCTGAGCTAGACCTAATAAAATTGTTTTAAGATTTCAATATAATAAAAAAAAGGTTGGGAAATTTGGGCTTGTGAAATCTATATCGCATGTGCTCAAAAAGCAAACAAGGATTACATTTTTTGAAGTGTTCTGATCATGAACATGGGAGAAGAAATTGAAATATGACGACTGCCCTCTAGAGCTCCCCTACTGGGACTGAGATGGGAATAAGATAGCTCTGAAAAGAAGAGAAGATTAAAGAAGATCTAATAATAAATTCTGCCACCTGGTCCCCTCCAGGTATCTTTAAAAGAATATGTCAAGCTATTAAACTGTTATGATAGAAATATGCCCCACATTTTTATGCTATTTCATCTTCTTTATGCAATTAACATGTTTTAGGTAAAACTAATTTGGTCAAAATGAGTGCCCCTGGTAACAAAATAATAAAGGAACAGGATTCAAACATGTTTCCTTAACTCAAATGCCATTCTTTGGATTCTGCAAAATCTGACAGTGGTGGTAATCTTTTAGGTATCTGAAGTTGTACATATCCTGTATAACTTACAAAAGCAATTCTAGTTCCAGACAGGCAGATATCGAACCTTATAATCCCAACTGTGTCAACAACCAATTATCCAAACCACCATTTTGCAGCAAAGTAGACCCAAGCTCTTCCATTTTGCAAGTAAAAATATAATACCACCAAGACTGAAATTCTGCACCTACCAGTATATTTACTTATAGGTGTGCTGTAATGAACAGTAAATCTATTGATTACTTAAGTCTTTGAATACACAATCTATTTTTAACTTGGGCTTTGAATTCTCCCCATGCATAATTCAAACAATAAATTTTATTAGCTAGATTGTAATACTAAAAATACAATCCGCTCTCTCATACACAACTGTTTTATGGGATATTGATCTTTACCTCTTCCTACATCTAGTTAAAACAGAAATTTTTGCAAAAGAAACAGTGGGTTACTTACTGGTGGTCCCTTTGATCCTGGGAATCCATTGGACCCCTGTGGCCCAGTGGGACCCTGTGGGAAAAGAAAAAATACTTTGATATATTTTAGCTTCCTATTCTGCTTTCCCCACTCTCACATTTTATCACATTGTAAGTATTTAAATTTCTGAAGTTAGTTCTTCTTCCCATAGACTATAAAGGAACCACTTATGCAGAGATTTTTGCTTCGGCAAAAGTGTATCTCAGGAAGAGAACCTGTGACATCATAAAGACTATGCTATTTCTAGGACTGTTGGGTCCATTAAGACATCCCTATGGTTTGAACAGCCTCAGAGATATCATGGCCTTTATGATGTCATAACTTCTCTTCCTGAGACACACTTTTACCAGAGGAAGAGCAAAGATTGCTGACCACAGATGTCCTTCATTTGCAGGGATTTAATCATTCATCTTACCTTTTCTCCTATAGTCCCTGGGGAACCATCATGGCCAGAGTCACCCTGGAGGAAGAAACATTAGTTAAAGAACAACAACCAAAAAAACACTCCTCTCCAGATTTTGATTACAGTTAACATCAAGGCTGACAAAGCAGCAGGAACAAAAACCAGCATAACACAAATGCAAATAGCCTAGGAGTTTTACTATTCATCTACAAAGTCAGGTAAATCACATGATGCAGAGTTCCTAAAATAACATTTTGGACAGTATCGGGTAAAGTTACACTGCAAAAAATTCTGTTTATAGGAAAATTGAAAGTACTTAGAAAGTAGATGATAGTAGATGATAGATTTTATAAATAAGATACATCTATCAGCCTCTCCCATACTAATTCTAATATTAGCATTAGTATGGGATAATATTCTAAAATTCCAACAGACAAAGAAAGTTGTGTTTTATTAGTTCTGTTTGTGGAGGTTTTAGGATGGTTTTGCCAATAGTGTTAGTCTTAATGTGTGGGACCATTTAAGAATGAAATCATGCAACTCGGGATGAAAAGTGCACAATCTGAGCAATCTATAATGTTTTTGTATAATATAATTTAGTTACCTATAGCGGCTTATCTATCTTGATTTAATGCATAATGACAACTTCAGTTCTAATCAAGTGATATAATTTTGCAAAAAGTGATAAGTAAGGATGAAGACAGCTAGATCTACAATATATGCCCAAGAATATAGTTTAATAATACATTTGACATAATCCAAGAATAAGAAAATTTTAAAAATATTTTTTGAGACAGCAAACGATGAACAGGGCTGTGCATTTTTTAGAGTGCACTGGCCACAGCTGATTATACATATCCTGCATTGTGCATGGAGAAATGTAGAAGGCCATATACATCATACAGAAAACAGGCATACCTTTGATCCCGGTTTCCCTGTAGGTCCTGGCAAACCACGTTCACCAGGAATACCCTAAAATGGGAAAGGATATTAGTTTCAGATTGTGTTTATAAACTGAAGTCTGGAGCTGAACCAGGCTTCCTAGATCCCAGAACAAAAATGGATTACCATTAGTATATGGGTTATTTATTAAGCAGCTAAGCCCTGGGTGCTTTCCAGAATTCAACATCCACTCACTCTTATTTCAGCAATTGTGTTCCAAGTAGAAGTAGAGTAGAGAGCGATAACACTATAAGTAACATCTCTGTTTTTTGCAATGATTCAGCCACATGCACATGAATGAACCAAGAAGGAAAAGGAAACAAATTCAAGTCTGGAGAAATTATCTATGGACTGAAGACAGATGACCCAATTTAAAGGCAAGGTTTCACTTTTTCACAACTACCATCTGGTTCATTTCATTCCAGTGAAAAATGCAGTGCAAAAGGGAAGAAAATTTAAGGATTTAAACCCCAAATTTAATTTGGGGGGATGTGTGTGATATTTCAATAACTTTTATATCTATGAAGTTTTCTTTTGCTGCTTTCTGGCTTGAGCAGCCCATTGGGATAGTCCATTTAACCTTAACACATTCTTCTGCTTTCTCCCCTCTCCCTGATTTTTCCATCTATAGAAATATTAATAATATAATTAGAACTCAAAGTGAGGGCATACAAATCAGAATATACATTCAAATCTCTGCAAGCAAATTCAAATTTGGAAGATCTGAATTAAGATTTAATTGAATTGAATTAATTTGAGCTTTGTAATGGATATGCCCCAAGTGGCTACTATATTCATTGGCATATTATGGGAGAAAGGGAAGAGATAAGAAATATTAATGAAAATTCAGTTTAACCATCATATTTTTGTGAAGGGTAGGGTAGTTGCAACAAAGTGCACTCTCCAGATATGTGAAATTCAAAGAGATACTTCTCCCATCCTTCAGACACACAAACATGGGTGGTTCAACAACTATGATTTTTAATTGAGTCAGTCATATATTACTTTTCAAAATTAAGGTGATGCTCCTTCTCTTTGCCTTTCACTTAACCCATTAGTATCTTGTGATAATCAGAAGTATTTTTACAATAACTGGATTCACAGGAAGCAGTGTCCTTAGAATGGGCTTCCAGAAAATATAAGACCTCCTTTACTCTATTCAGAGCCAAGAACAACATTACAAACACTTAATATGACCTGTGAAAGACAGAAAAGATGCTGCAGCTCCCCAGGACTACTCACTACATCATATAAGGAATATGATGGGCTTAGAGTGCAGCTCTTTCATTATATCCCTTTTTCACCGTCTCAATATTCTCATCAGGATGTTTGCATCCTGGTAATTTGTTCTTCAGTTACGGGAAGTGGAGAGAGATAATGTGAAATTTCAACACAGGACCTCTTCTAGCCAGCATACATATTGGTTGATAAGCATTAAATAAAGTCTATTTGGAGAAACCTTATAAGCATCTATTCTATGAAAGCTCACCGGAGGACCACGCTGTCCAGTCTGTCCTGCCTGGCCAGCTTTTCCCTTGAAAAGAAGGAAAACAGAAAAGGAGGGTAAGGTGGAATTCAGTGAGCCAACACACACAGAGTTAGTTACCAGGCTTAAATGGGACATTACAGAGAGATACTCAGATGTCCCCTTATCTCACATGTCACCTCTAGTTTAGACTTAAATGTCCACCATTGTCCATTAACAGAAGAACCAATATATGTCTAAATTTAAAATGTACAATAAAATGCTAAGCACTATTATAAACATATCTGCTAAATACTAAACATTTGGACACTTAAACTATAAAGTTCAATTAAATTTGCCTAAAATTAAGGAAAATGTCTATTTTATATCCCTTGGTTATGGTTGCTAGCATTTTTCCTAACAAGCGTGCCATGAGATTTTATTAAAAAATACAAAACCGGATTATTTTTTTAAATCTAAACTAGAAAGTCACGTTCGACAGGAATATTTGAAAGTAGAGAACCATTTCTCTCTCAGATTCATTTCAGTGAAAACAGCTGGTAATTGGGTAATCCTGCTTCTCAGACTGTGCTCCCTTGCTGTGATCCATGCTGAAGTGTGAGCATTAGCAAATAAAAGCACTGCTGTAGCAAATAAAATGAATCAATAAAATGTGTCAAGGGATAGAGGACAGACAGTCCTCCAAATCCTGATGCAGTTACATTTTGTAACTGGAAGCAAGATCCAGGCTGCAATGCAGTCCCATTTGTTCATTTCTGGACAAGGAGAGAACTCAAGTTTGCCCACAAGTGCTCCTGACAATTCCTCCTCATGAAGAGACTGCAAAATAGTTTCTAAGAGATGAGAACCATTTTGCTTAAACCATAGTTGGCACCTTCAAAAAAAAGGTTTGCCTACTTCCTTTTCCAATGCAATCCCTTTTGTTGAATTTTCTCTTTTCCCATATCCTCTCCCATCCTTGTAATCTGCAAAAAAACCTCTCATGGTTTTTTTCAAGGGATATTTCCCATTTCTCTCCCAGTTTCACTCACTCGTTTGCCTTTTTCTCCAATGAGGCCTAGGGGCCCTGGGAATCCGGTCGAACCCTGTGGAAAAATAATCCGATCTGAGGGCAGGGCAGGATAGGTTGGGACAAGGTTTCTTCCTTTCCTTCAGTTCTTCCCTCTGGCTTACCTTGGGTCCTTGACGGCCAGGATAACCTGGCAACCCTGGCACACCCAATTTGCCCTGCAGGAAAAAAGGAGATGATCAGAGCCTAGATGTGCCCAGGGATGAAATTAAACAATCCCTGGCGAGTGGAGAAAGAATTAAACAAATTCCTGTTGCAATTAATCAGTGGGACCACAACATAACAATAGAGCAAATGCCCTAAAGTATCCCAAGTTTGATTTCTTTCTTCTTTTATGATCAGGTCATAATGAGAAAGACCTCTGCCTGATACCCGGAGAGCTGTTGAATGCCAGGGTGATCAATAAGTGGACAAATAGCTTCCTATTTTCCAAAAGCTCACCTTCTCACCAGCCAGGCCAGAAGGACCTGCTTCCCCAGTAGGTCCCAACTGTCCTTTCAGCCCCTCGGGGCCATCCTCACCCCGTATGCCCAGTGGGCCAGCATCACCCTATTGAAAGAATTAAAAGAATTGTGCCAATCACAGCTATAAAATTCTAGTTTCAAAGCATGTTCTCAGTACTTCAGAGACACTCATGTATTGTGACTGCCGTCATTTCTTAGAATGATACAATGGAGTGTATACACCAGCTATTGACACTAAAATAAGCTGCACTTATCATAAATCATAATTTTATCCATCATTTCAGATGGGGAGAGAGGGAAATGAATCACAGGAAGTCTGGGATTTGTGTGTGTGTGTGTGTGTAGTGTAGTGTAGTGTAATGTAGTGTAGCGTGTGTGTGTGTACACAGGTCTCAGAGAAAAAAAGAGATACTTTACAGGAAAGTTCAGCCAATGCATGGTAATGAACATGAACAAGGCTATATAGAAGGAATTTAGTCACACAAACCATTGGCAAGGAAACATCAATCAATGGGAATATTGTGAATGACCTTTTACCCACCCATCAATTTTTCTTCCTTTTTATGCAGCTATTTTATTAAGTATTACAATTAAAAAGTATAAAATTAATACAAATTAAGAAAACAAAATGGAAAGAAAAAATAGGAAAGTAAGCAGAAATAGAATATAGTAAAGATGACAAATATATAAACAACTGCCACCTTCATCCCAATGAGTATGAACAATTTTAGTAACTCATCACTGTCTCTGTGAAAACAAAGAAAGATCTCTTTTTCCCATATCTCATCTCATTTATAATAACATATCCTTAAAGCCTCATTGTTCAATCCTGATCAGCAAAAGTCCATTCAGGGTTACCAGAGATAACAACGTATCTATTTTGATCAAAGAAACCTTTAATATTCTTGCCTTTTACTTTTAACAATCTTAATATTTAATCCCTTAATAATATCCTCAGGTTTGATTTCTTGCCACTTTTTTCTTTGTCTCGTCTCATAAAATTTTTCAAAGCTTTAACAAATCTCCTTTATGAATTCAATATGAAAAAGTTATGCAGGTCATTCTTTTGGTTTGTTCTTTGTATTTGCCTCTTAATTATTAAGACATCAACCAATTGCATTTGTATATCCTGTGTAGCATCTTTTTCCATATCATTCGTGTAGCCTGTCATTTTTAAATCCACTTTCAGATCAGTCTCAGTCTTCTCTGGTTAAATAGGTTCATCTTCCACATAATCTTTTAAACACAATCTTAACTATCTATAATTGGCAGAGAGTCTTAAAATTGCATTTTTAGTCCATTATTCACAGATATCCTCTAATATTAAACTATTGTTCCATGCTGCATTAGTAAGTCAAATTTAAGTGTTTTTCTGCATTAATTGTACTATAATCTTCAGTTCCCTCTGGCTTTAGTATCTAACCTTCAAAGTCTCATCCTATGATATTTTTAAAGAATTCAAAACAAAAGCATTTTGTTTGCTGCAGTAGCACAGTGGTTAGAGTGCAGTACTGCAGGATACTTCTGCTGATCACCATTTGCCAGCAGTTTGGCAGATTGAATCTCGCCAGGTTCAAGGTTAACTCAGCCTTTCATCGTTCCGAGGTAGGTAAAATGAGGATCCAGATTGTTGGGGGCAATAGGCTCACTCTGTAAACTGCTTGGAGAGGGCTGTAAAGCACTGGGAAGCGGTATATAAGTCTAAGTACTATTGCTATTTTCCCATGGGAAGGATTGTAATTAATTCCAAAATTTTATTTCAGTTCCATCTAAATCACAGTCCATTTATAACTTTACAGAATCAAAGTTCTAACCACCATTTTGCTTTTTATTTGAAAAGAAAAAAAAAACCTTTACGGTTCTTAAACTTATATTTAAAGTGAGTAAGGAGTACCATAATTGACCCAGCAACAAGCTGAGATGCAGCTAATAAAAATGTATCAAGCATTACATTCTAGGATGACAACATCCCAATGCATCCCGGGCAAAACATTTTAAATATAATCTAGATGCACACCATGGGATTCACAGAGATCAGAGTATCTAACACAGAGATGGAGAATCCCTGTCCTGTTTTACAAAATTTGTCCCCAAAGAAAAATCCTTTCTGGATTTCTAAAATTGGAATGAAAAATTCTTCTCTGAATCTTAACCTC
The DNA here is from genome assembly GCA_022577455.1 of Arizona elegans. Lineage (NCBI taxonomy): Eukaryota > Metazoa > Chordata > Lepidosauria > Squamata > Colubridae > Arizona > Arizona elegans. Next base: position 15,066,252 of record JAKOOJ010000003.1, read on the forward strand.
CTCACCCCAAACCAACCTTTGGCAAGTCTTCTGTGCTCTGAAAAACATGACATGAACTGGCCTAATCCCTTGGTGCCTCTCAGTACTTGGAAAGTTGACAGTGGGATTTGTTATTTCATCATTTTATCACATTTATCACATTTATTTTATCACTTAACATCATTTGTTATGTTATTATCTGATCTCAGCAAGGCAATCCTCCTCCTACTTAAATATAGAAAGACTGTCCTTGTACTAAAAATGGCATTGACAACTTTTTAAAATAAGTGCAGGCTTCATTTTTTTTCCTTTTAGAAAAATGTTTAGTCTCAAGACCAAGAGGGTTATGGGCATATGACCCATTTTATTTTGAGGGATGTGGCTGCCAAATAAGCATTAAAAAGTAAAATTGGTACCCTAATGCTTGCATGTTTAATGCACTTACTTTTCCACAAAAAAATTATGCTACTGAAAATAGGTGGTTTTACTGCCGTAAATACAAGGGGAGTTATGCTGGGATTGAAATTTACACTGTATTCTAATCTTAAAAAGGATTTTTATAAAATAATGTCTCATTGATATTTGTCACCAGAGAAATTGTCTAGAGTGTATAAAGCTATTTTGAATCTTTGTTGGAAATAGGAATATCATGAAGCAGAGACATTTTATGGTGAACATGTAAAAATAGTATAGCATAGCATAGCATAGCATAGCATAGCATAACACAGCACAGCACAGCACAGAACAGTATAATACTACACACACACACACACACACGCATTACATATATTAATTCAGAAATTTTAAAGATTAAAGTAACATTGCAACCAGAGGCTTGTCTTTGAGATTAATGGACAGGTTAACTAGAAAAAAAGTCATAGAAATTTGGTTTTTATATATGACAAATGCAACAAGATTATTATATGCTCAAAAGTGGAAAGATCTGACACTACCCACAACATAGGAATGGTTGATGAAGATGGTGGAACCTGCAGAGATACCTAAATTAACTTTTTTGTTTAGAGAAAAGAAAATATATATATTTATGGCTGACTGGAAACCCCTTACAGACTTACAGACAGAAAAAATGATTTATGATTTTTATGATTAGAAAATAACTAGGTTATATTAAAAAGAGAACTTTTCTTTTTGTATATGTAGAGGAAGGGGTAATTATGTAATCATACTTGTATTTGCTGCAAAGGAACTGGGAGGTTTATATCTTTTCTTTTTGTACTTTTGTCTTTTTCCTTTTTCTTTATAATGTTTTATCTTCTATTTAAAACTGTTAATAAAATCTACTACAAATGCTAACAGTAAGGAATGAATTTCTAAAGCCTCAGTGGTGGTTCATGCCTTTTAAAAGCCTCCACACATATTTCATACTGGGAATATTGCTCACCCAATCGCCTTTGGGCCCCATATCACCTTTGAAGCCAGGGAATCCATCTTCACCCTAGGAACCCATAAAAGGTCAAAACATGAGAATAATAAAAATGTCAATCTTATTTTAATGCTGAAATACAAAGAAAGAATCATATGGTTTTAATGGTGTGCAAAATTCGTTTTACTTCAAATCTACAGTTGTAATTTTTGTTCTTATCACACACACACACACCTCCCCAAAGAAAGAGAACATATATATTTCTAAAGACAGGAATACTTGGCTAGTAGACTTGCTATTTTAAATGTTTCTGCCTGAACCTGAAATTATATTCTCCTACCTGACTGTCAACCTTATCCGTTATTGCTTACTCTCTGAATATAAAGATTTTAAACTATGAAGAAATAATTTGTTAGTCAGAATTTCAAAGATAATACTGAAAAGAAATTTTTCAAAAACCAAATATGAACATATTGATTTATATTAGGAAAGGAGATTCTAAAATGTGGATGAATTTCAGATATGGACAATTTTTTAACAGCTATAGAATATTTTCCAGGCTACCTCTAGATGACAACCAAAACATTTTCCTGCTCCTTTGCAAGGTTTTGATTTTTGTTTTTTGGGTGTGTGTGTGACTTGATCCTAGCAAAGTTACTGTATTACCCAAAGGTACAATCTAATTTGTTGCAATCCAGAAACTAACATAAAAATCCAAAAGTACTACTTTTCAAGGGTTTATACCCAGATGGAACTTCAACATTCGTATCAAGCACACATCAAATAATTACTGCATTGAAAGAAGGTCAAAAAAATAATACTTATTCCACTTACTCCTGTTAAATGTCCGTGATCTGTTCTAGAATAGCACATTAGCAACACAGAGAAAACAAGAGCAGTGAAAAGCTCTCTTAAATTTGATAAAATCTGTGGAACTCTTTCTCTGATATTGCCTTGTACTCTCTTCAGAGACTTACCTTCTCACCTTTGCTGCCTTTCAGGCCCCTTATTCCAAATGCCCCCTATGGAAAAGGAAAACAATGATAGTATTTTTTTATATATAAAAACCAACTTTAAACATTCACTTTGGAATAGAAGCCATGATTACAGGCAGAAAGCTACAAGCTGTGAATGGCATTACACAGAAAGATACCAAGGTAGGTCCAAGCAATGACTACCAAATTCTGAAGGTTGGCAGTCCAGTTCTTTGCCCTGAACAAAAGCATTCAGACTTCAGGACAGGGCAAGCTTTGATTGGATGACTGCAGCCATCATCTGACTTTTAGCACACCTCCTGTTGACCTTCCTGCCTCGGCTTAGCCTCTACCTGAGGTTGTTCACTGAAATCATCCATTGGCATAGGGTTGAATATCATTACACATCTCAACCCTTGGCTGGCCAAGCAATGCCACTGAGTTTCTGTCTCAATATCTGGAAGCTGGGGAGGTCTGGATGGAGGAGAACAGACTCAAAACAAACCTTAGCCAGCCCAGGTGACTGTGGATTTTACCTTAATCATAAGAGTTTCCACCTTTGGTTCTGGATGGGATTAAAGCTAAAGGTTCTCCTCGCACATATGTGCTAGTCGTTCCTGACTCTAGGGGGCGGTGTTCATCTCCGTTTCAAAGCCGAAGAGACAGCGCTGACCGAAGACGTCTCCATGGTCATGTGGCTGGCATGACTAAATGCCAAAGGCACACGGAACACTGTTACCTTCCCATCAAAAGTAGTCCCTATTTTTCTACTTGCAATTTTTACGTGCTTTCGAGCTGCTAGGTTGGCAGAAGCTGGGATAAGTAACGGGAGCTCACACCCTTATGTGGCACTAGGGATTCAAACTGCTGAACTGCCAAACTTTCGATCGACGAGCTCAGCATCTTAGCCACTGAGCCACCACGTCCCTTTGGATGGGATTGCACTAGCTCAAACAGGGTTCTTGCTCAGTTGGGGAGGTGGGGTTTCTCCTAGACTTAGCCTGGTATATTAAGAGCATGCCAAAGGTGCTTTTCTCAAAAGGCAACTGGATTTTGTTTTTCCTTGAAGACATTTTGTTTCTCATTCAAGAAGCTTCATCAGATCAAGCTTCTTAAATGAGAAGTGAAATATCTGGAAAAAAGCACCTTTGGAACAACTATGACCTGGATGACTGAGAATCTCCCTAGACATTTATGTTAAGAGCAGGTAGCAACCATGGCTTGGAGGGTCTTTGCATAAATTCATCTTGTGCATTTTAGTCATCTCATGTATGAACTGTTGCAATACATCTACATGCAGCTGCCCTTGAAGTTGACTTAAAGAACGCAAATGCATGAGTAGTTATGGGCACATCTCAGTGCATCCATTAACACTGCAAGTACAGGTAGCCCTTGACTTAGAACAGTTCATTTAGTGACTATTTAAAGTTACAACGGCACTGAAAAAAGGTGACTTACAACCATTTTTTAGTTACGACGTTTCCAGCATCCCCATGGTCATGTGATCAAAATTCAGATGCTTGGCAACTAGTGCATATTTATGACTGCTGCTGTGTTCCAAGGTCATGTGATCACCTTTTGTGACCTTCTGACAAGCAAAGTCAATGGGGAAGCCAGATTCACTTAACAACTGTGTTATTAACCTATCAACTGCAGTGATTCACTTAACAATTGAGGCAAGAAAGGTCATAAAATGGGGCAAAATTCTCTCAACAAATGCTTCACTTAACAACAGAAATTTGGGGGGGTCAATTGTGGTTGTAAATCAAGGACTACTTGTATGGTATTTGCAAGCTGTGTTGGTAACCAGTAGGCTTCCAAGTACAATTTCAAGATTCTGGTTGCTGTTTATACAGTTCTCAGTGAAACAGAGTCTGATTGTGGAACTGTCTGTCTCCAATTACTTTTTCCTGTCTGATAATATCTGACTGAATGGAGTATGTGTCAGGGCTCTAAATCCAATGGAGCTCCAGGTCCCCTCACCTAACTAGTGTCATCTAGCAGGATTGAGAAGACATCCTTTCTCTGTCACTATGCCTATGGAACACCATCCCCTTGAGATCCAGGTGGCTCTGGCCCTATCTTCTTTTCAGATACTTTACAAATACCTGTTTTTCTTCCCTGGGACAGAATAGGAAGATTTTGTACCCATCTTGATTGTTTTTGTTTTTGTTTCACATAGCCTCAGGTGCAACATATTTTACTACCTTGTAGTGTATTTTTGTAGTTGTTGTTATTTGCTGTTTCTAATTATATACCCCACCCTGGTCACATGTCAGTTGGGTAGCTATGTATGTTGATTTCATAAATATATAAATAATAAAAAATAGACTGGCAATAAAAGGAGACTCTAACAAAAGAGAGAGAGGGAGAAAAAAAGAAAAGGGGATGAAATTTCAGTAGAAATGTGCATTCTTGAAAAATGATAGAAGTGGTATCACTTTACCTTTACTCCTCGTGGACCTGGGTAACCAACTGGTCCTGCTGCACCAGATGGACCCTGAAGGAAAAAGACATTTAAAACAGGTCTGTCAGGCAGCCTCCCTCCCCACCCTTGCTGCAATCTTAAAGACCCTAAATCCCCGTTTCTGAAGTTTTGGATTTTTTTGCATTTGGGAAGAAGATGGAGGACTGGGGGAAAAAAACCTCCCTTTTCTAAATTATGAACTTTAGATGCCTCTATAGCAGAGGTCTTCAAACTTGACAGCTTTAAGATTTGTGGATTTCAACTCCCATAATTGGCTGGAGAATTCTGGGAGTTGAAGTCCACAAGTCTTAAAGCTGCCAAGTTTGAAAACCTCTGCTCTATAGCAAGCTTTACTTCTGCCTCTCAGAAGCAGGCTTTTTTTTCTTTTTACCTGAGTTCCTTTCTCTCCAGCTGGCCCTTCTCTTCCAGGATGACCCTGAAAAGCAATAGAAGATACAGTGTTGTGAAGTAACTGTATTATGAATGCTTGCTTAAAGGTACTACACCACAATGAAACCGGTGTCCTGGGAAAGTATATTAGGTCAATAGAAAAGAAAGAGGAGGCATGGAGCTAAGTTTTTTTCTGGGCATAATGTAGTATTGCAAGTGTAGATCTCTATGTTTACATCATTCACCTCTCCTCAGATACTAGTGCTACTGCAAAAGAAGGAAGGTGTCTGGGTTTCATCTTTGAGTACCATTTCATGAAGATTTTATTAATGTTGACATTTACCAGAGGTCCATCCATTCCAGCCAGTCCTGGTATTCCCGGTTTTCCTGGTGGACCCTGTGAGAAGAAAGTGCAGGGAGATATTCAGAAAGCTGGGAGGGACAATCTGAATTGTGACAATGGATTAAGTGACATAGTCCTATCAGTTCTCATATCTCCCCCATCAAATACATGGCTAAGTGTATGCTGACATAACGGGAATACAGATGAAGAGCTACTGGCAGATTTCTGAGGAATTTGTAACAGATTTAAGCTGCACATTTTCTTCCAAACTACAGAAATAAAATCAGCAACAAAATGTAATCCTCTCTCACCATATATTACACAGCTGAAATAAAGAAATCTTGGAGCATTATTGGTGCTTAACAAAATTCTGTGCACAGCAGTCTTTTGCATTAGATCCCACTGGTAGAATTCTGATGCCCGCTGCTATAGCTACCTTGAAAATTGGGATTTTCAGCCAAGTTCTAATTCTACGCCTCAGCTAGACACTCCCTAATTCCAACTCACCTTTTCTCCTGGAAGTCCAATGGGGCCCTGAGGACCAGGCAAGCCCTATGGGAGAAAAACCAAACAGAGTGAGAAACGTGACAATTTACAAGAAGAATTTTTATTATTGTTATTTTGTAGGGATAAGGCTTACTTAATGTTTTCAGAGTCCTGGGACTATCCAGGAAATGTCCTTTCAATTCAAATATATTTATTCTCCTGCAAGGATAAATTCTTAATGGAACACCCCCCCCCCCCCCCAAATATTTTGTACAGAAATTCGCATTGATTAGTTTCTTTCCCTGATGAAATAGTTTTCACTGCAGAGGCAATGTAATTCACTTTGCTATAGCAATTTGGGTGTCTTGAATCAATTTATACTAGAAAAAAAGAGAAAGTTACTTTTAGCCATCTCTCCCAGCGTTGGCTGAAGGTCTTCCGGGTTGGATGCCTGCTCCAGATTTATATTTATATTTATATTTATATTTATATTTATATTTAATTTATATTTATATATATTTATATTTGCTGATAAAGAGGTTAATACAACTGCCTAATATGAAGGCAGCCCAAGTATGAATCCGAGTAAGGGTATGGCTAGCTGATGAGAGCTAAATAGCTTGAAATAGATCTATACTAGTCTCCCTTTATTTCTTTATCAGCAAATATAAATTTGGTATAAAATGGTTTGTCGTGAATGCGACTGCTTAAGGGTTCCTGGATTGGAGCTGAAAGGTGAAAGGGAAGCAGTACGCTCCCTCCCATATTGGGGTAGACCAGGTGCTTCAACAGAAAAACACTTTATATATATATATATATATATATATATATATATATATATATATATATATATATATATATATATATATGTATATATCAATTTTTTGCTAAACATTCTGAAGAACCTAAAGCTTGCTACATAGCATTTACCAAAGGAGGTGACAAGCAATGCCTCCCCCAAATTATTTCTCTCCTCTGATGAGTGCTGCAGAGAATGTGCTGCTTGCCTCCTCTAAACCGCTAACCAAAGTTTTTGGCAAGTGACCCAGAGTAAATGCTTTAGGATTGCCTGAAATTCTCTCAAACCTAGCCAATCCAGAAGGCCTTTTGCATACAGGCAGCCCTCATTCAGTGACCCTTCACAGTTCTGATGGCACAGAATGAGGAGTCTTACAATGGTTCCTTATAGTTGTAACTGTTATAGTGCCCCCATAGTCACATCAGGTACTTGGTCCCTGGTTCACAGTTATGATGTTGCAGTATCCTGTGGTCAAATGATCACTCCTTGAGACCTTCACCACTGGCTTCTGATAAGCAAAATCAGTGGGGAAACTGGCAGGAAATTTCAAAAGATAACAAGTGACACTGTGTTTAGTAAAGATGGGGGATTTGTCTAGTGATGGAACTGCTGTTGTTAAGTTAGTGCAGTCGTGTAATGTTCATGCTTTGCAACCATGTTGCTTAGTGATGGAGTTGCTGGTCCCAATTATTAAATGCCAACATTAATTGAAGACTATCTGTACACCAAGGACATTCTAAGCTAGTCACCTTCAGCTCTTGGTGCAGGAAATCCTATATTATTTGCTGAAGGTATGTAGCTCAGAAGCACTTAGTCCACGATAGTAGGAGATAACTCCTTAGCCTTTTCTTTCAGTTTTTTTTTTTTTTGAAGAAGACTTCTTTTAGTCTTCTCCCATTGGATAAGCTCTGGAGGAGATGGCAGAAATGGGTTCTGAAGGACAGCAAGAGAAGACAACATGGCTACCTCATTGGTTCTTAGATGCAAGTGAACGATATTGTTTCTTTAGGCAATTTTGAGGGAGTGTTTCACTTCCATTATCAAGATAGTGAAGCACCTCTTCAAAGAACTGCACAGCACTAGCCTCTCTATTAATGTTCCAGTTTTTTTTAAGGTTTCCATGTTAAGGTTGATGATCAAATGCAGGAATATGGGTCTATTTGGATGGCATAATTAAAATTAACTAGGTGCACTTTACCCTGCATTTATATAGATAAAACCAGTAACATGAATATTCAATGTGCTGATCTGCATCCCTATCACAGCCAGATGAAATTAGCACTTTAATATTTTCTGAACTGTTTTTATATTATACCTGTCCTCACTCTATGAACCTAGTTGCTAATAAACTTCACAGTCAGAATCAAATTAGACACCAGTGGGAATTGTCCTCCTGGGGTTAATAATAGCCCACATAGAGATTGGAGAATATTAACAATATAATGCTGATTGAAAAAAAGGTTAACTCACACATTTCACTAAAGTAACAAAAACCTTTCTAATGCATGTAATACTCTCCTCCCTGTTGTTTTTTTAACAGACTCATCAGCAAATGACCTGCTCATGTTTATTCCCCGCCCTCTACATCCCAGCCTTCCCCATGTACATTCAAACAAAATACACACGTGAGATCCAGGGTTTCCTTGTTGCCCAGGTGGGCCTGGTTCACCTGGAATACCCTGAAGGTAGAGAACACTGAAGTCAGCCAACATTCAGTGCATATACATACTTACATATGTCATAATGGAAGAGACAACAACAGCTGTAACACAATGACTAAAATTACTACGGTAGAAAGGGCAGAGACTTGAAGAATGAAACATCTGGAGAAGGTCAGGATCCAGTTTCTAAAGCTTTTGGGAAACCAGTGCTGTGATGCTAAGGTATTGTGTCTTACTTCCTAATTCTTCATTGGGGGCTAGAGTTTGTTTGCAGTACATTTCCTAGGATTAAAAGTTTGGCTGTGAATCATTAGAAGTAGGATGGTATTATTATTGTAACAAACAAACCCTCTTTTCTATGTGAATATAGACTGCACAAATCTATTAGTTGTGGAAAACTAATGTTCAGGATTCAGTATGGAAGAAAAAGCATTAACATTTATTATCATTCTATTCCACAGTAATTGTTAGACTTCCACATCAGGCTTAGAATTGGGAACTGGCAACATTCTAAGCTGCTGACCAACTGCCCCTCCCATAAGGATATATTAGAGATCCCCCCCCCATATAATCCATTGTTCAATTCAAATTTTCTGTTTGATTTTTTGCCCTGTTTGATTCTTTCTAGGTCCTAATAATGGAAAAATGGACAGACATACTGGCAAAACTTGAGACCCATTACATAATTTCTTTCCTGTATTTTTTGTTGCACTGAAAAAATAAATATGAGAAATATAAAGCCAGACATACGTAGTATAGGCCTAAAGTTTGGAAATATATTGTTTTTAGGATATTTCAAAAACATGTGGGCTTATTACAATCTACTGCATTTTTAATTTTTCTTCACCATATTCTTTTATTTCTCCTTTAGTTAAAATAAAAGGGAGGAAAAGATCAGTTTTAACATTTCAAGTATTCTGGTCACATGGAAAATCCAGCAAAAGATTTAAATTGCTGAAGGAACAAACATAACTTCATCTTCAGAACAAATGACAGTACTTAAAAATGTCCTTTCAAGGACACTGAAAATAAAAGAGAAACCCATCATTATAAAATTGATTGTCTTGATTTTAAGTAGACATAGTTTTGTACTGGAAAAGAATTGGATGATTCGAGCAAAACATAGCTGTAAGAAGATTCTATTTAATTGAAGGCTAATTTGTGCTAATTGTTATAGCAACCAGTTAATACCTAGTAATATTTGGAAACATATAATTTTCCATTATAACATGGAATATTTAAATTATATCTTTTTTTTCTTCATGAATTAAATTGCCATGCTTAATTGTTTTTTTTAAAATCCACCCTATATATGCCACAATTGCCACATCACATTTCCACTGTTAGAATACAGCCCCTTCCCTCATATTTCTACAAGATGCATCTATATGCAGTATAGTAAAAGAAAAAAGGATGAGCTGCATTCTTCAATTAAAGCAATTTATTTTTTAAAAAACAACATTGGATCCAGACAGTAACCGTCTAGCCAGACTGGAACTCCATCTGTCCCCTTTAAATCAAAATTTAGTCCCATCCTCCCTACTAAATCAAACTTTAATGGCTGGTTTGAAGATTGATATATTATCAGATTCTGCTCTAGAAGAATCTTCTCACAAGATTCTTAGAATGAACTAGGCAACCCGTGACCTGTCGTGTCATAATTTCAGAGATATTTCTTTACATAAACACAGAAACAGAATGACCAAGGACAAAGAAGTAGTGGGAGTAGGAGCAACTTTTTACTTCTTATAGTCTTGACTATGGCTGACTGCACTCCAGTCTACTGGGCTCTGCAGGGCTACAGCAGGATCAGTTTACTTAACCTTTGGGTGGTGATGTGGCAGTGTTGCCACCTCTAATTTGCCAATTTTCATTCTCACGGGAGCCATGAGTCATGGGTTTTGGAGGCATCTTGGTTCAAAAATGACTGCCCCCATGGTGTACAGCTTGCCCCACCCAGTTAAAGGTTACAGGCATGAGAGATTTAGTAGTATATAGATTAGATTAACATATAGTATTACATCAGGAAATCAAAGTGGATACAAGTTTGGTGTTTAATATTTATATATTGTGAGTGCACTGATGATGATGCCTAGTTGGGTAATAAAACATCTGCAAGCAAACGCCTATGCTCAGAGAGCACCAAGGACTCCACAATTCAACTCTAAGCAACATATATTCTCTTCTATTGTGAATACATCATCCTCGCTTGCTAGACAGGCTTAATTGCTCACCCCATATTTTTGAGAAAGATAGGCTCTTTATTAGGTGTTTTAAAATTTTTAGGCAGGCCAGATGGAAAAGCTATGAACCAAGGCAGAGAGTAGAAAGAGCTAATATCTTCACCCATCAGCCTCAAACTTGGCACACTACATAAAAGGGATTTGGCTAGAAATGGCCAAGAAATGGCTATTTCTGTAGAAATAAGTTCATTCAATTGTTTCTTTCATCTTTACATTAAATTGTTCTTTTCTTTTTCTCACTGTAATATTACACCAAATTTAATGATTTTGCTTCTCTGTACAAGCTAAAGAATTGTGTGCAATTCAGCCTTCATTCTTTAGGCACTATTCAAATTTTCTTCTTTGAAATCTTTATTTCATAGGTTTTCTGAGATCAATAACTTTCTGACAAAAAAATAATATTTGTAGAAAACCAACACCATCTATCATTCGCCTGGAGTACTCTATTGTCTTTCATACTCTATTTTCTAACAAAGCAGTATATATTTCGAATAGAATAGAATAGAATAGAATAGAATAGAATAGAACAGAACAGAACAGAACAGAACAGAATAGAACAGAACAGAACAGAACAGAATAAACAGGGTTGGAAGGGACCTTGGAGGTCTTCTAGCCCAACCCCCTGCTTAGACAGGAAATCCTATACCATTTCAGACAAATGGTTATCCAATCTCTTCTTAAAAACTTCCTGTGTTGGAGCATTTACAACTTCTGGAGGCAAGTTGTTCCACTGATTAATTGTAGTTTCAACCTTAAAGTTCAAAAGAGGTTGTTTTTTGTTACATTTTACTTTATGTTTTTATTTTAATTCTTTTTATTTAAATCCTATGAGATTGATTACTGTCCTATGAAACAGGTGAAGGGAAGGCTAAAGCCTCTATTTTTTAAATACTTTTTATCTTTTAGACATCAGAAAGATAGTATAAGATATGAGGATCTCATATCTCATATTCCCTTCACTGGGTTGAAGGAAAGGGTATCAGATGAGGCACCCCTCAGAAGATAGCTAGTTACAGCAGGAAATACCAAAACTTTGACCCCAGACAGGCAAGATCTGAAGATATACAAGGCTGCAAGGAATTCAGGTGTGAGACCTTCAGCCTTCTACCTCATGTGCTCAGCCGTTTCTAGCCTTATAACTTAACAATGTTCATCACCTCCCTAAATCTCATTTGTTATTCATATCTGTCTGCTATACACAAACAACCCTTTTACCATATACTAAGGAAAGTCCCCATTTCTTGTTTACCTACCATGTTGCCCTTAGGTCCAGGAGCACCATCAATACCAGTAATACCCTACAAGAGATAAACAACAAGATCATGAAACTCAAAGGGAGATTTATTTTTTATTTTATTTTTTTTTGTACAGAACAATATCAGATGAAACTATTTTGTAAGTCCAAATTGGAAAACTAAAATTCTAATTCTAATTATTCTGTCTCCATTTTGGAAAATATGAAGGGATAGATAAAACTGAATGTGACATCTACTTTGTCAAATTGAGTTCTGACTCTTAGTTCCTTCACAGTTTTCTATTTCCTAATCTAGTTCTCGCTTTAGGAACATTTCTTCATAAATTTCCCCTCTCTTCCATGTTTTACCTTAATGATGTATGTTATGACTGCACTGAGATTATATTTAAGAATAAAGCTTGCAAACTACCGTAAATGAATAGGCAAATTTGAATTTGGAAAATTGTGATTGATACTTATTGAGATACATTTTTTTACATCATGGTTAAAATGTTAAAGGTTTTCATATGAAAGAGAGGAAAATAAGGATGAGAAGGTGTCTGCCATATATTTTTAATATACTATTATTAAAAGATCAGACATGTAGGTTAACAGTTCACACTAGCCTATATTAGTTCATGACTTGGGTTAAATTAAATGTGTGCCCTTTGATATTAGCTTTGAGTACTATGCAAATTCAAAATTTGTCATTTATTCACTAAATAAACTAGAATACTAACATAAAAATGAAATGAATATAGTTTAATGTGATGGATAATTCTAACTCATATGATTTGTTTAGGTTCATTTTTGTATGATGTGCAAACCCAGCTACTAATTTGTAAAGCTGCATTGATGCTTTATCAATGTATATAAATCAAACCAACCAATGGTTCAATGAAAATATATCTTAGTGTAACATATGAACCCAGACAATATATCTGCTCTGGGCTTTCACCATTACATACTGCGATATCATAAACAGAACTCAAAACCTAATTGCAAATTCAAAAACTAAGAGATCAAAAGTTAAATGTTATGTCCAGATTAAATTCCAAAACTTTAACAGAACTTAGATTTATAAATATTTTTCCTATTAAAATTTGTCCCATTCCTTGAACCTATTGCCTGCTCAATCCTTCTTGTGAACAAAAGGGGATATGGAAGAAAATTCATACCGTCTGGCCGAAAGAACCAGGATTACCTCGCGAGCCTGGCAAACCACGAACACCCTAGGAGAAAAGATGGTTATATTAGAAAACTTTGATGAACATTGTTCAATCAAACACACTTGCCAGAAACTTGGTTCCATTGAAGAAGAAAGGCATGAGAGCAGTACACCTGTTGCTCCCCCATTAAAATGGCTTAGAGTGATGCCATTTCAGAAAACCCAATGTATTTATTCCTGGTAGGTAGACAGATACTCACAGCTTCCCCAGGCTGTCCTCTGGGCCCTTGCACACCTTCAGAACCCTTTGAAAACAAGGAGGAAATGAGAAACTGAGGTATAAGAGTAGGCTCTTTCCACACACCCACACACACCCCGGTTATGATACATAATTCATACTGGATACCAAATGAGTAAACTCCTAAGGCTGCTTTGAGAAATCCATCATAGAAAATTCAACTGTAAGTGGAAAATATAATCACTACTTTTTAATCCAGAATGCCTAGTATTCTTTCTATATTCCTAGGAAGGTATTTTGAGTGATTTAAGCTTACTGCAATATCTGTACCTAACTCAAAGATAAAGGTTGGCATTACATTTCCAAAGGGCCACGGTCAGCTAAAATATTGTATGGTTGTAGTTCTTATTTATTTAATTTTTATCCTGCCTTTAATATTTTTATCAATAACTCAAGGCAGCAAATATATCTAATACTCTTTCTCCTCATATTGTCCCCACAATAGCAACCCTTTGAGGTGCATTAGGCTGAGAGTGAGAGTGACTGGCTTAAAGCCACACAGCCAGATATCATACCTAAGATAGGACTATCTACAATACTCCAGCTTTACTGAGGATTGAATATAGCTATCTTGAAATACACTTAAGTGTATTCCTCTAAAACATTTAAATCTGTATGTTTCTTTTTATAAATTGAAAAAATACAAAAAACTGTACCATCAGGAGAAAAAAAGGTTTAAAATGGTAAATTTGTTATAATGATTAAAATAAACCACAGTAACTGTTCCCAAAAACTAACAAAAGATCCATATAACTATAGATAGCAATATAAAATTTATTTGAACCTCAACTTACCATTATATCTAGAACATATATAAGCACTATGAATCATCTTTCATCATTCAGAATACAAAGACTTAGCAAAAATAGATAGGAAACATGTATCCTTGATCCATTCCTTAAAATCAGAAATTTTAAGTATTTTTTTTAGTTATATAAAGAGATCATCTTTGCCATGTCCCAAGTTAAATGGGACCACATCCTTCATAAGAATTCTTCAGATGGACTTCCGGTTGGAGCCGTTGTCACTGTTAGACAGTCCTTTTAAGACCACCAGCCCCGTTGCTCGTAAAGAGCCACCTCTACTGCTGAGAGGCGGCTTGGGAAACTCCACGATCCAGAGGAATTGGAAGAAGAGCCGGCGCGACAAGGTAGAGCCCCCTTTGAAGTCCCCAGATCGTTTTTTCAGCGTCTGGGGAGGAAGCAGGGTGAGTCCCCTCATACAGCGCGCCGAGGCTCCGGGCTCCGAGGACGACTCTGCAATTAACAGAGCCAGGCGACTCGACCAACGAAATGAGAGAAAGCCAAGAAAATTGTCAAAAATAAGCAGGGTGGAATCTGGACTTCAAATTTAAACCGCAAGTATTTTTCTTAGCCCTGTGAATGAATTTAGTAACTGAGAAGAAGTGAAAGTTCTTTTAAAATGGCGCTCGGCTTTAGCAATAAGGAATGCTGAAAGTGAAAGTGGAATTGTTTGAGCTTATCTGCACTACAAAGTAACAAAAAGTAACAATGCTGGCCAGAAGAAAGAGGAAAAGTTCTTTTAAAAGTGATTTGACTGGTTCCCTCTCCCTTGGGACTTGACTAAAGCTGGGGAAATTCTTGAAAGGTTTTTGTGGTGGAAAGGAAGAGAGGATATCCTTTTTAGAAAGAATTAGGCTGTGTGGAAGGATGGCTTCAAAGCAGACAAAGCCAGATAAAGCTGTTGCGGGGGAGGCTCCCCCACTCACAAGCCACAAGAGCAGCCTTTAAGCTTGCAGACACAGACTCAAACACAAGAATCTGGATTTAAAGATCTGAAGGAATTTATTGCTGTGGCTTTGAAGAATCAAAATGAAGCTTTAGACCAGAAATTTGAAAAATCTCAGCAGGAATTTAAGGAGGTGATTCAAGAAAAGTATGACAAGGTGAAACGGGACATATTGACAGCTATGACTGGTTTGTCAAAGGTTGTGGTCCAGATTGATAAGAAAGTGGAACATCTTAGCTCAGAAGTAGAATCCAAAATGAAGGAAACTGATCAGAAAATTTCCAATGTTGATAACAAAACGCAGAGGCTTGAAAATGAAGTCACAATGATGCAATTCAGATTATGGAGTATGCTGTAAGACTTAGAGGCATAAAAGAGAATAATAGAGAAGATCTGAGAAGGGTCTGTGCTGATGCTCTGGCTGTTATGCTAAAGGTTGATCCTGAGGAGATTTTTTGCAAAATTGATAAGGTCTATAGAGTGAATTCTTGGGTGGCAAGGCAAAGGCAATTGCCTAGAGATGTGGTGATATATGTTACAGATAGAAGAATAAGAAATGATATTTTACAAAAGTCATTTGTTTCCACTATTCAAGTGGATGGAAGAGAGATTGGGATCTACAAAGAGTTGCCACCTAAGATGTTAAGAGATAGAAAAGACTTTGAGTTCCTGGTGACTGAATTAAAGAAACAACAAATTCCATTTAGATGGGACACTCCAGTTGGCATAATATTGAGGTATCAAGGAGAGAGATATCGATTAAATACTCTTCAAAAAGCGGAAGAATTTTATTTTAATGTTTTTAAACCTGGTGCAGCATCTCCACGTACTTCTTCGGTGTTAGCCATAGTGGAGGGTGAGAAAGAGAAGGAATTTGAACAAGAGCTTGAAGAGCAGAGGAAGCAGATGGAGATGGAGGTAATGAAGACCCAAGGAGCAACAGGGTTTTTTTTAGATAAACCGTTGCTGGATCTTCCCTTAGAGCCTATAGGTGAACCACCTAAAAATACAAGAGAAGTGGCAGTGGATCTTGACCTGATGTTGCACAGTGCTAAAGACAAGCGTATAACTCGAGCAGCTTACAAGCAATTTCTAGAAAAACAACAACATCAGAGCTCTAAGCTACCACAAGATAAGCAGGGAGTCAATGGTAAAGCACAAAAATCCGAAGCCATGGGAGGAGCCAAGCCAAAGACTATTAGTCTGGAACAGCAACTTCAACAAATGCTCTTATTGCTTCAGGAGACCACAAATGACAATTAAGTTTTTATCTTGGAATGTGAATGGATTGAACTCACCACAGAAAAGGAGGAAGATATTTCATTACTTGAGACAATTTAATAATGATGTTATTTGCTTACAGGAAACTCATATTAGAATACAAGATCAAAAATATTTGATAAATTCTAGATTAGGAACACAGTTTATAGCTTCAAATTCAGAGAAAAAGAATGGTGTAGTGATTTATATAAATAAAAGACTGCCAACAAAAATTATAGAAGCAGATGATTGTGGAAGATATATAGCAATAGAACTTCTTACAGATAATGGCCCAATCTTGGTGATTGGAATTTATGCTCCTAATCAGCAACAAGAAAATTTTTATAAATTATTGCATTCTAAAATAGTACAATGGGACTATAGATCTATCTTACTTATGGGAGATTGGAATGGAGTAATAGATCCTAAAATAGATAAGAAGAGCTTGGCAAAATCATGTGTTAAACTACCACAGGCTTTTTTTGATATGAAAGAAGATTTGGAATTGAAAGATATTTGGAGAGTGCATAACCCAAAAGAACTGGACTTTACTTTTTTTTCAGATAGACACAGATCCTTCTCTAGGATTGATTTTATTTTACTTACAGTTGATTTTCTCTCAAAAACAAAGAAAACAAAGATATTTCTGAGAACTTTATCAAACCATAGCCCAGTATGGATGGAAATAGAAATGGGAAAGAATGAGAGAAGATCTTGGAGAGTAAATGAAAATTTGTTTAGATATGAAAAGAATGTAAATGAACTTAAGAAACAAATGAAAGAATTTTTTGAAATGAATTTGAATAAGGGTACCCCTATTGAAATTGTTTGGGATGCGAGTAAGGCGTATATGCTGGGGGTACTGATTTATATGAACTCTAAACATAAATCAAATTGACAAAGAAAAAGATTAAAATTGGAAGGAGAGATAAAGAAAAAAGAGTGGTTGTTTATAAAAAATCCAACAGATGAAAAATTACAAGGAGTTATAAAACTTTTGAAAGATCAATTCCATATGCTTACAGCGAAACAAGCAGCAACTAATTTACAATTTGCGAAACATAATACATTTTGTAATGTCAATAAACCAGGCAGGTGGTTGGCTTACACATTGAGGAAACAGCAGAGTACTCGGACTATTGGGAGTATTGAGTATAGAGGAAAGGAAATATTTCAACAAAGACTAATTAAAGAAGCCTTTTTAGATTATTATACCAAATTATATGCTAAAGATGATATACAGAATGAACTTATAAATAAATACCTAGAAGATAAGAGAGTTATAAAAATTTCTAATGATCAAAAGGAAAGAACGAGTTTACCAATAACAGCTGAGGAGATTATTGTTGCTATTAAACAACTGAAAACAGCTAAAGCTCCACATCCCGAGGATGTGGACAGGGTTCTGGGTAAGATTAGTACCGCCACGTGTTTATTGGACCCGTGTCCCTCCTGGTTGGTACTGGCCTCCAGGGAGGTTACACGAGGCTGGCTCCAGGGGATTATAGGTGCTTCTCTGAGCGAGGGTGCCTTTCCTGCCACCTTGAAAGAGGCGGTAGTGAGGCCCCTCCTCAAGAAGCCTTCCCTGGACCCGGCTGAATTAGCCAACTAGCGTCCAGTCTCCAACCTTTGTTTTGTGGCGAAGGTTGTTGAGAGCATGGTGGCACGACAACTTCCCCAGCACCTGGGTGAAGCTATCTATCTAGACCCGTACCAGTCGGGCTTCAGGCAGGGGTACAGCACAGAAACGGCATTGGTTGCGTTGGTGGATGATCTCTGGAAGGCTCGGGACAGGGGCTGCTCCTCTGTCCTAGTCCTATTAGATCTCTCAGCGGCTTTTGATACCATCGACCATGGTATCATGCTGCAGCGGTTGAGGGGGTTAGGAAGGGGGACACCGTTTTGCGGTGGTTCTCCTCCTTCCTCTCCGACCGCTCGCAGTTCATGTTGGCAGGGGGACAGAGGTCGACCTCGAGGCGTCTCGCATGGGGAGTGCCGCAAGGGTCGGTCCTCTCGCCCCTCCTGTTCAACATTTATGTGAAGCCGCTGGGTGAGATCATCCGTGGTTTTGGGGTGAAGTGTCATCTGTATGCTGATGATACTCAGCTGTACATCTCTACCCCAGACCACCCCAACGATACCCTTGATGTGATGTCTCGCTGCCTGGAGGCCGTGTGGGTCTGGATGGGGAGGAACAGGCTCAGACTCAACCCCTCCAAGACCGAGTGGCTGTGGCTTCCGGCGCCCCGATATAGTCAGCAGGTGCCATCACTGACTATTGGGGGTGAATCTTTGCCCCCACGGAGAGGGCTCGAAATCTGGGTGTCCCCCTGGACGCTTGGCTGTCTTTAGAAGAGCATATGACGGCCGTGGCCAGGGGGGCCTTTTATCAGGTTCGCCTGATCCGCCAGTTGCAGCCCTTTCTGGACCGGGACGCCCTGCGCACGGTCACTCATGCTCTTGTTACTTCCTGGTTGGCCTATTGTAATGCTCTCTACATTGGGCTCCCCTTGAAGAGCACTCGGAGGCTCCAACTGGTCTAGAATGCGACCGTGCGGGTGGTTATGGGCGCAACTCATTGTGCCCATGTGACACCCCTCCTGCGCGAGCTGCACTGGCTCCCAGTGGTCTTCCGGGTACAATTCAAGCTGTTGGTTACCACCTTTAAAGCGCTCCATGGCATAGGACCCGGGTACCTCCGAGACCGTCTCCTGCCACCAATAGCCTCCCACCGACCAGTTCGCTCCCACAGAGAGGGTCTCCTCAGGGTGCCATTGGCCAAGTTATGTCGGCTGGCAACACCCAGGGGGAGGGCCTTCTCTGTGGGAGCCCCAGCCCTGTGGAACAAACTGCCCCCAGAAATACGTAAGACCTCCGACCTCCGGGTGTTTCGCTGTGCACTGAAGACCCTGTTCCACCAGGCCGGACTATCAACAATATAGTTTTAAATTGGGGTATTTAAATTTTTTGGGGTTTTAAATCTGAGCCAATTTATTTAATTATTTTAAATTTTAAATTGTTGCTTGTCTGTGTTTTTAAATAGGCTATACACCGCCCTGAGTCCTTCAGGAGAAGGGCGGTATAGAAATAAAATTATTATTATTATTATTATTATTATTATTATTATTATTATTATTATTATTATTATTATTATTAACAACAGATGGTTTAACTGTGGTGTATTATAAAACTTTACAAGCAGAAATGATTGAACATCTTAAAGACTTATTTTGTAGTATACAACAAGGGGGAAAAATACCCCCTTCATGGAAAGCAGCTTTTGTTTCTTTGATACTGAAAGAGGAGGCAGGTTCTACAAAACCGGAAAATTTTAGACCAATATCTCTCCTGAATACGGATTATAATTTTTTTGCGAAAGTATTAGCCAACAGATTAATGCCAGTTATTCAAGAGGTGATTCATTATGATCAAGCAGGATTTATAGAAGGCAGATATATGAAGGATAATGTGAGGCAAATTATAGACTTATTGGAATATCTTGAGAAGAATAAACAGATCTCTGCAGTGTTGGTGTTTTTGGATGCGGAGAAGGCCTTTGATCGAGTGAATTGGAACTTTCTATTAAAGACTTTAAAAAAGATGGACTTTGGGGATCAGTTTGTACAGGCGGTTGCAGCAATTTATCAAGAACAAACAGCACAAATTATTATTAATGGAAGTTTAACTACAAATTTTAGTATAGAAAAAGGCACAAGACAAGGTTGTCCATTATCCCCGTTGTTGTTTATTTTAACCTTAGAAGTCTTGTTGAATACAATACAGGATTAGAG
Source organism: Arizona elegans (assembly GCA_022577455.1). Lineage (NCBI taxonomy): Eukaryota > Metazoa > Chordata > Lepidosauria > Squamata > Colubridae > Arizona > Arizona elegans. The sequence goes on from JAKOOJ010000003.1 coordinate 15,086,478, forward strand.
CACTTTGAAGGGAATAGTGATAAGGCAAGAGGATTACAGAACAAGGGCATTTGCAGATGATCTGGTTGTTACCCTAACACAGCCAATGGAATCAATAATCCAGATGAAAGACATTATAGAAGAATATGGTATGGTATCAGGATTTAGACTGAATCAGAAAAAAACCAAGATGATAGTTAAAAATATGACAGTTGATCAAAAGAAGGAACTGGAAAGGAAGGTAGGCTTTGAAATAGTATCAAAGCTGAGATATCTAGGAGTTCAAGTTGCAGATTCAAATATAAAACTGTTTCAAAATAATTATGAGGTGTTGTGGCAAAAGGTACAAAAGGATATGGAAACCTGGAAAAAACTGCAGCTCTCTCTACTTGGTAGAATAGCAGCAGTTAAAATAAATGTTCTACCTAGATTTTTATTTTTGTTTCAAATGATTCCGGTGCTTAAAAGTGACAAATATTTGATGGAATGGCAAAAAGGAGTGAATAAGTTTGTTTGGAATGAGAAAAAGCCAAGAGTCAAATTGAAAATTATGCAAGATGTTCGTGAAAGGGGTGGTCTTAAACTTCCAAACCTGTGACTGTATTATGAAGCTGCAGCGTTTACACAAGCAAATGACTGGTTTGGAAGGACAAAGACTGGAATATTGAATATAGAAAGTCACGATCTTGAATTTGATTGGCATGCATATTTATTTTATGAAAACAAGGTGGATAAAGTATTCAATAGCCATATTGATGAGCTCCTTGATGAGAGTATGGAAGAAGCACCGACTCAAATGGGATTATAAAATACCGTTGTGGTTGGATCTTGGTCATATTATACGAAATATAAATTTAAAGTCACTTGGGGGGGGGGGTTATATAAAGAAGTACTTTTTAATGATGGGGGCAGATGGCAACTAAAGACATTGAACACACTGTTGGAAGAAGGGATTAATTTAACTTGGTTACAGTATAATCAACTTCAATTGAGATGGAGAGAAGATCAAAAAACTGGTTTAATGTTGCATGAAGAAGAATTGGTTAGACAGATAAAAGAGAAAGGCCCAATGCATATTAAGAGGGTTTACAATGTTTTGTTAGAAAGAGATTCAGAAAATGAATTGGTTAAAGATTGTATGATAAAATGGGCACAAAATTTTGGAGAATCAGTTATGATGGAAACTTGGGAAAAAATATGGGTTCAGAATGTTAAGTTTACACAGTCGCAGAATTTAAGGGAAAATTTTTATAAAATGTTTTAGATCCTAAGAAACTGTCATGTATGTATCCTAATGTTCAACCGAAATGTTGGAGATGTGATTGCTTAGATGCTACATATTATCATATATGGTGGACATGCAAGAAAGCCAAGGCTTTTTGGATAAAAATTTGGTGGGTTATGCAAAATGTTTTAAAGAAAAAAATTCAATTTTCTCCTCATCTGTTTTTACTGGGTATAGTTAAGGGTTTTTCAGTGGGTGAAACAAAATTGATATTGTATATGGTGACAGCAGCTAGGTTATTGATTGGTCAATATTGGAAAAGGGTTGATATGCCTACAATCCAAGAATGGACTTTGAAGATGGCCAGTTTTGCAGAAATGGCGAAGATATCAGCATACTTAAAAGACCAGACTCAAGAGACTTATGTATGGGAGTGGAAGAAATGGATAGATTATGTGCAGAATAAATACCAAACTAGGAAGTATCAAATAGCTTTTGGCTAAATGTTGTGTAGAAATGTATAGTTTATAGGGGGCAAAATAGCTTACTGCTATGTAGAAATGTATAGTGCACAGGGGGGATAATAGAGGGGTGGTAAAGTATGATATAATATAATGTGGATGGATTTCACCTTGGGGAAGTCATGGGGAGGGAGGGTTTGGGGGGGGTTAGGGAGGGATGGGGGGGGAAATGGGGGAAAATTGATGTTTGTAAAACTTTTTCAATTAAAAAAAAAAAGAATTCTTCAGATGTATGTTAATATTTTCAACTTACTATTTAATTACTTATTAAATTGAGTTGTTAGTTTCCAAGCTGTGCATCACTCAAGAATCTCACGATTGCAACACTTCAATGTTGCATCTGTGCCATATTCTTTCATTAATACATATTTCAATTGTATACATTCCAATAAACGTTAGAGGTGAGTCATATACAACATGCTATCTCTCAAATCTTTAAAAACCATCCGATTTATTGTTGATTCTTTGTTTGGCCCAAGCATTACAATAAGGTATATCTTCCTCTATTTTAGAATGTGGGTTATTCCATAACATCAATTTATCAAGTGATTTGGAATAAGAACTTAATTGTTTACTTATTAATGACCAAATGTGCCTAATAGCTTTCAAAGTTAAAGACCAATATCCTTGTTTACAATACCTGGACCCCAAAACATGCCAAGATTTCAGTAACGTTATATGCTGGTGCTCAAAATAGGCCCAAAGAGATGAATAATCATAAAAACCCACATTTGAAAAAAAATATTTAAACTAAAGCCAATTGATGCAATATAGTTGAAAATCTGGAAGTTTGAAGCTGCTGTTATTGTAACCTCAATTTGGTAAGGATAGTCATGAAGCTTTAGCTGTCCATAACAAAATGTTCTTATTATCTTCTCTGCATAAAATATCTATTAGTAATTAACATTGGAGTCCTTCTTAATATATATATATATATATATATATATATATATATATATATATATATATATATATATATATATATATATATATATATTCATTTCAATGTAATATTCATTTTAGTGTAATCTTGCCTCAAAAACTTAATGCAATGGTTTTAACCATCAGCAGAAACTGCATCTACATATTTAGATATATTTAGTTCAAGATCCTAGGATGTATTTCAAAAAAAGATATAAACCCAAGTATTTTGTGGAGTTTACAATTATGAATTGTAAAATTTTAATCTATTACAATAATCTAGAGGCATAGTAGATCCCAAAGGCAGCTAATAATATATCCTCCAATTAATAGTGTAACCAGTAAAAACATATTGTATATGACTTCAATAAACATACCGTAGATAATGACATCACATAATTATCAAAAATAGTCATAATAAAATCAGCATATATAAACAATTCATATTCTGTTTCAAGTGCCATTACACACTTAATATTTTCAGACTACTTAATAAAAGAAGAATTTATATATATATATAGAGAGAGAGAGAATTTATATATAAAACATGTTTGTTTTCTTTCATTGTAATTTAGACTTTTTGTCCAAAGGATCTGCCTGCTAACAACTGTCTACTATTCAAAACCAGAAGTGTGATAGTACCTTTCCAGAGTGACAAATTTCATGAAAAGAGATAAGCTTTCCTAAAAGCAGTTCATTTTATCACATGCCTCGGTGGCTAAATTGTTGTAGGATTGAAATTATGATGAAGTGGAAAAGGGGAAAGGAGGGGGAAGACAGAATGATTATGCAGTCAGATGGGAATATTTCAATTATCAACTATAATTTATTTAAAAACATTGTGCTTGTTGATACTTTTTTGATGTATATGAATTCATTAACCTTGCACCAAGGGCCCCTCAAGATAAGAATGCTATACTGTTGTACAAGAAAATAATAGTCCTATCCCTAAAAGTTTTACAAGAAAAAGGTTCTACACTATTCTACAAAACAATGGCCCCCTTATCTAAAAGTTCACCCCCACTTTCAATCTATGGTTACTGAGCTTGATTGTTTTATTGCGGATGTCTCATTACCAAACTACTTAACATCATCAGTGCTAGTAAGGCAAACAGTGCAGCAATTCTGAACATCAGAAAAAGGAAGACCTATCAATGTCTTGTAACAAAATAGATACCCATGCAACTTTATCAAAAAGTGACTGACCCCCCAACCCAGTACAGCACAACTAATGCAAGCCATGAAAAGCACAACACTGCCATACATCAAAAACCTCTCAGAAACCACCAACTGACTATTGCAACCACATGCCATCACCCTAGCTCACAAACCATCCAAAGCCCCCCAAAAGCTCCTAAGTAAACCAAAAGACCCAGCAGCCCCAGGAAGAAAAAAGGAGTTATTTACAACATAATATTGTAAGGACTGAAACAGTCACAGGGACCACCAAATGGAACATCAATTAGCAGTCAGACATGATGAAAACTCCTTAATTTCACAACTCATCAACAGACTTAACCATAGTTTTAACTGGGAAACTGTGAGCATCCTAGACCAAGACCAGTCCAAAAATGATAGAGAATTCCTGGAAGCCTGGCACTCAAGACAAATTAGCCATTAAGAAGCACACAGAGATCCACATTTACATACGCTTTAAAAGAGAAAATCAAAAAGCCAAAAAGGAAACAAAAAGATCTAAACACCTCTTCATCAGCAGTCAACACTCAGATGAGCAGAAATTAACACCGAGATTAACGCTAGCCCAACGATCAAGAAGCAAACAATATCCCAATCAAGAAACTACCAACACAGCCCAACAAGCTAACAGTAAACAATAGCCCAATCAAGAAACTACCAAGCCCACTCCCACCAACACCAACAAGGCAAGTCAGTAGTATATAAAATGAAAGCAAACTCTACTCCCTTACTACAACTAATAATGCTACCTAGTTTCTTAATGAAACATCTGCAAGAAAACAACAAAGCTCAGAGAGTACTAAGGATTCTACAATTCAACCCTAAGCTACAAATATTCTATCAGAAATAATGCATACCTTAGAACCATCATTTCCAGGGGGTCCAGGTAGGCCTGGCTTCCCTATATCACCCTGCAAAGCAATAAAGTGGGGAGTGAATGTTGGTGGTAGCTTAAATAGAGGACAGTAGTATAGATATTAGGGTAGTCTTACTCTGTTTCCCTTTACTCCAGGGAGTCCTGGGAGACCATCAAAGCCCCTGTCACCCTATAAGAAAGGGAAAAAAAACAGATGAGTACTGAATTGACAAGCATAGACCAGTTTTTCAGCTAGGAAATAGGTAAGTAGATAGATAGTTTTGCATGCCTAATTTTACTACAACAATGCTCTTTGTCTTTAGCGCAATCTTACAAGATAAATACATTCTGAAGAACATAAATTTTAAATTATACCCAAGAAATAGGTGCACAGAATGATGTGGCACAGTAAGGGGAGGACAATGTTGTCTTGATGATCAATTTGGCATGTTTTGATAGGCAACATTGGTGCTTCAGAATTTGGAAGGAAGCAAAACTTGAAAATTTAAAAAGAAGTTTAAATTTGCTGGATTATAAACCAGAGGCAAGGATTTGCTATTTTTGTGACTATGTATGTCTTGGAGGCTAACAGCTGAGATGAATAAGATTCAGGAATTCTTGGTTTGACTTTCAATTCAGATGAACTACATCAGTTTCACTCACATCTCCCTTTTTGCAATATGCAGGAAATTAAATGTAGTATTTACTTACTTTGTTAGCAGTGAGACTCTGCAGTTGTTGAACTACAACTTCCATTGACCCCATTCTATAAGGTCAATCTTTATGGGGAAAAAGTTTGAAGTCATCTTATTCCACATATTAGAATACTTCCCTCCCTCCCTCTCTCTCTCTGTATATGGGGGTACATGTCACCTTCAGAAATAGGTTATGGTTATGTGTAATTTGGCCTCACAACTTCTATATAAAATTTCATGTTCATAAGTACTAAAAATATTTATATTTTCTAAAGCTTTTGATTCTTTTATCCCAGTACTTAATAATTGCTCAGAGGAAGTTGTGCACACAAAACTCACACACACTGAATCCTCTACATTCACTCCTTTATTATCACATTTAAGGCTACACAGGAGAATTCGATGACTTAATGATAAATCACAAACTAATATGCAAAAAGCTCCATTTTTCAGTCTCCTGTATCTTGAGACCAAAATCCAGGACAGCTGCTGACAAATCACAAGCTAGTTTGGCAAATTGCGCAGTTTTCTATATTCTTATCTTTAAAGGCTTTGGCAGTGAAGGAGATGTGTTGCCAATGAGCTAGTTCAAACATTATTCATGTTCAGGGAGGAACTATATATTTGAATACCAGATCCTAGGAACCAACAATGGGGAAATATTGTGGTTTCCTACCCTGTTTGTATATCTGTGGAACTGCCTGGCTGGCCAAATGTTGGAAACTATATGGCTTAGATGGGCCTGTTTCGTATTCAGTGGGACTCTTCTTAATTTCCCACATGAGTTCCTCTGAGTTTTGAATGGGTTCCAAGACCACAATCACAAAATACGAGGGGGGAAAAGTTGATTTTTCATGTGGCATTCATACCACATGGGTGAAAATTTCTCCTGAATGTGCCAAATTCAACATGAAAGTGGAAACAACATTTCATTCAGCTCTATTTGCACCCCACTATTGTGTTGCTATTGCAGGAAAGACCAAACTATCATGGGAGTGGGAATCTCAAATCCCTCTTCCCCTCCTTTGTGTGAATTCCACCCTACAATTAAGGTTAGAAAACCTTGGGTCCTGTTTCTCCTGGGAGTCCTCTGCCGCCATCAGCTCCTGAACGACCCTTAAAGAAAATGAAAAGGAGAAAAAGAGTGAGAAAAGGGGGCAAAGAAAAGCATTTCTACAGCTTGGCACCCATCCATGTACAGTCAGGTCCAGAAATATTGGGACATCGACACAATTCTAACATCTTTGGCTCTATACACCACCACAATGGAGTTGGAATGAAACAAACACAATGTGTGTTAACTGCAGACTGTCAGCTTTAATTTGAGGGTATGTACATCCAACTCAGGTAAACGGTGTAGGACTTACAGCAGTTTGCATATGTGCCTCCCACTTGTTAAGGGACCAAAAGTAATGGGTCAGAATAATAATCATAAATCAAACTTTCCCTTCTTAATACTTGGTTGCAAATCCTTTGCAGTCAATCACAGCCTGAAGTCTGGAATGCATAGACATCACCAGATGCTGGGTTTCATCCCTGGTGATGCTCTGCCAGGCCTCTACTGCAACTGTCTTCAGTTCCTGCTTGTTCTTGGGGCATTTTCCCTTCAGTTTTGTGTTCAGCAAGTGAAATGCATGCTCAATGGGATTCAGGTCAGGTGATTGACTTGGCCATTGCATAACATTCCACTTCTGTCCCTTCAAAAACTCTTTGGTTGCTTTTGCAGTATGCTTTGGGTCATTGTCCATCTGCACTGTGAAGCGCCGTCCAATGAGTTCTGCAGCATTTGGCTGAATGTGAGCAGATAATATTGCCTGAAACACTTCAGAATTCATCCTGCTGCTTTTGTCAGCAGTCACATCATCAATAAATACAAGAGAACCAGTTCCATTGGCAGCCATACATGTCCACGCCATGACACTACCACCACCATGCTTCACTGATGAGGTGGTATGCTTAGGATCATGAGCAATGCCTTTCCTTCTCTATACTCTTCTCTTCCCATCACTCTGGTACAAGTTGATCTTGGTCTCATCTGTCCATAGGATCTTGTTCCAGAACTGTGAAGGCTTTGTTAGATGTTGTTTGGCAAATTCTAATCTGGCCTTCCTGTTTTTGAGGCTCACCAATGGTTTACATCTTGTGGTGAACCCTCTGTATTCACTCTGGTGAAGTCTTCTCTTGATTGTTGACTTTGACACACATACACCTACCTCCTGGAGAGTGTTCTTGATCTGGCCAACTGTTGTGAAGGGTGTTTTCTTCACCAGGGAAAGAATTCTTCTGTCATCCACCACACTTGTTTTCCGTGGTCTCCCAGGTCTTTTGGTGTTGCTGAGCTCACTGGTGCATTCCTTCTTTTTGAGAATGTTTCAAACAGTTGTTTTGGCCATGCCTAATGTTCTTGCTATCTCTCTGATGGGTTTGTTTTGTTTCTTCAGCCTAATGATGGCTTGCTTCACTGATAGTGACAGCTCTTTGGATCTCATCTTGAGAGTTGACAGCAACAGATTCCAAATGCAAATAGCACACTTGAAATGAACTCTGGGCCCTTTATCTGCACATTGTAATTGGGGTAATGAGGGAATATCACACACCTGGCCATGGAACAGCTGAGAAGCCAATTGTCCCATTACTTTTGGTCCCTTAACAAGTGGGAGGCACATATACAAACTGCTGTAAGTCCTACACCATTCACCTGAGTTGGATGTACATACCCTCAAATTAAAGCTGACAGTCTGCAGTTAACGCACATTGTGTTTGTTTCATTCCAACTCCATTGTGGTGGTGAATAGAGCCAAAGATGTTAGAATTGTGTCGATGTCCCAATATTTCTGGACCTGACTGTATCTGATGCTTACCCGCTTGCCAATTTTCCCTGGGGGTCCAATTGGTCCCTGTATCCCAGGGGAACCCTGTAAGGAGAATTGAAATAAATTAGATTGTTGCTCTATATATTTGTTTTCATATGAAAATTTATCTCCATTGGGAAAATGATCTGCTTTGACTTAAATCTCATCTTTAGCCATTAGTGGCAATACATATTTTACTTTAACATCAATATAAAATGTATCAGAAGGAATGTTTTATAGATGCCCTAATCTACTGATAAGAAGAAACTTGTAAGGAGCCCAGGTGGTGGTTAGAATGCAGCATTGCAGGCTAACTCTGCCCATAGTCTGGAGTTCGATCTTGATGGCTTGAGGTTGACTCAGCCTTACATCTTTCCAAAGTTGGTAAAATGAGGACCCAGATTGCTGGGGGCAAGAGCTTGACACTGTAAAAGATTGCTGTAAAGAGTGGTATATGTAAAGAGTGGCTGCTGTATGGAGTGGTATATAAGACTAAGTGCTATTATTACTGCTATGTTAAGATCCAAAACAATTACTGATCCAGAATGCAACATCTTTTTTGTTTGATAAATTTCAAATTTATTTCCAAAGTTAAAACTACAAACTTTAAAAACCCAAAAACAACAAACAAAGCAAAAACTAAACAAGACCAAAAATGTTCATAAAAACATACACATATATTGCCCCCCTAATTGAATACTGATAAATATATGTCAACAATAATAGTTTGCAAAACAGGTCTACAATCTATAAGCTTCTACACCATTAGTTGCCCAACTAATTTGACCTACCATTTATTTACTGAAAAAAAAATCAATTAACAGATAAAGTTAACAAAACTAAACTCAAAAGTCCTCTGTTAACAATCTATTATTGTATTTCACGTGCAAAAAGTCCACTAATGGCTTCTAAACTTCCATAGACCACTGCAATCATCATCTCTAATCTCTAATCTGTCTCTATCTTTGAGTGATTCTTAGTAATAAACTTTTTTTACTTAAATTATGATTGGGATATTTCCCAACAATTCCATCTCATCCCCCAAAGTCATAATTTTCTCTTGTATTTCCACAGCACTTGTTTAGAAGTTTTTTGAGGCAGCTGAATCACAACATCTCTTTAACAGTTGTCTTTCTGACTGAATATACTAAGTCTACTCCATAGTCTCCAACAGTTTTCCTAAGAAAGTCTAGTTCACCACTGATTCATATTGCCATTTCTAAGCCTTTTAAATTCATACCCCTTTTCAGCCTTCTCCAACGGACTTGCAATTCTCAAACAAAGCTCTTTCTTCTTCAGTTCTGTCAGCAACAAATTAACTTCCAATCCACCCAATTGGAAGTCTGATTTAGCTGCTATTAGTTGCATCTGAGTATCATGCTTAGGTTGATTTATGACTGTTGTTAAATCATTAAACATTTTGTCTATATTTTCACTCACAGCTTGTAAATTGAAAAGCATTTTTTCAAAAGCTTCCAAGAAGGTTTGGAGATTAAGTTGATATGGCCTTATTGTTACTTCAGTTTTTAATATAGTCTAATTTTTTATACTGTAGCTGGACTTTCACAACAAAACATAGGCAATTCCTCCCAAGGACAAAAGAAGTTGATATTCCATAACAAAATGTCCACAGGAAAAATTAAGATAATATTTCCCATGATAGAAACAAAAGAGAAAATTTCCATCTAATCAGAGAGAAAAATAGATAAGAGACCAGAAATATATACAAAAGCAAATTAAAAAAGGAAAGTTCTTTTTAAAAATAGTAAAATACAAAAGCCTTGCAGTAGTCTGGTGCAGATGTAAATCAAATCTCATCACTTTCACTACCAAAGAGAAAACATTTATGTTGTTGGTTTCCATGCAGCAAAAACAAGTGTGTCTTAACACCAAAGCACAGCAACAAGAAAAGGTAAAAAGTTCACAGTACAGCAAAGGGGTATAAAAAATAAATCAGCATTCAACCATATACTTTGTTAAAGATGTAAGTCAAAAGCAAAAAAAAAATATCAAAATCAAAACACGATGTTTAAAAACTAGGCTTTAAAAAAAACAAATACTGACAGGAAAAGATGGAGACCCGATCCTCCAATCGCTCTTATCAAGAATCACAATCGTCTAGATTCCTCTTCCTATTCAAGTACATGGTCAACTGAGCATAGACTTGAGTCATTCCTAGTTGTTCCCATTCATATCTAGGAAGTGTGCTGCCAAAGAGCCAGTTTTGGCAGCAAAGTCAGCTGTTTGTTGGCAGGAGAAAAATTCATCCTGCCACTCAGTATGCCAATTCCTGGAGGACTCCAGAATGCAACATTTAAAGTATTTTATCACCAATTACATTAAATTTGTTATTGCATAATAAAATTATTCCAGAAAAAGAGAAGATTTTGAAGCCTATTCCTATAAATGCCTATCTCTTCCAACCCATAAGAAATACTTCATGTGTCTTTTGATTCAGGAAGGTGGAATTTTCCTCATTGGGAATTCTAATATTTGGAGCATATTCCTGAGAAAGACTAAGCTAATTAATTCCTTCTCTGATGTTAGATCAGAAGAAGAGAACTTGGAGACCTTCCAAACATTGTCCCTTCCTTTAATTCTCAATTTCCATTTATAAGATACGTCCATGGATTAGGGATCCTGAGAACTGTTTTGGAGAGTTACGGATTACTTATCCTGGGACAAGTGGTGGTCAAAGATTTGAAATTACTATATGTTTAATCTTAGTTCATTTCTTTTTCTCTAAATGCATTTTATGATACATTTCTTTGCATGTATCAAAGGGCAGGATGGGGCTGAAATAGGGTACAAATATAAATAAATATATCACAAATAATTTTCTCAGAGGTAGGATGAGGCTATAATAAATAAAATACCAGGAAAATCTTGCAAAAGACCTGTATTTTTTTCAATAATTTTGTACCCTAGGAATGTATTTTTATTCCATGAATGGTAAATGCTTATGATGAGGGGAGGGGAGGAAAAAAGAAATTGATGGAAAAAAGATTCCTTAACTTATTTTGCTACCAATGCCAGAATTCTGTCTGCTAAGGATAACCTAAAAGCCTTCTCATTTGAGCATGCCAGGAGAAAAGATCAGCATGCTTAAAATGGCTACAGTGCACCTTCCAAATTTGGGGGAAAGGATGAATTATAATCTGTATTGCAAAACTGCTTATTTCATATTCAGTTTCAATTTTTATGCAGTTGAATAAGAAAGAGTACAATATAATAAGGCAAAGTAAATCTATCAGGCTAGAGAAATTCTAATGTGAAAGATATGTATATGGTACAAAACTATAAAATGGGCAGGAGATATGTATATGGTACAAAACTATAAAATGGGCAGGAGATAAACAAGTGCAAGAATAATGAAGCAGAGCCACTTTGATGTAATGCAAGGGTGAGGAATTATGGCCCTTTTATGACTTGTGGACTTCAACTCCCAGAATTCTTGAGCTCATGAATTCTGGGAGTTGAAATCCACAAGTCATAAAAGGGCCATAGTTCCCCACCTCTGGTGTAACAGTCAAGTACCAGGCTAGAAACAGGAGATGGAGTTCTCCTCCTACCTTGAGCACAAACTCAGCTTGTTGACCTTGAGTCATTCATTGAAGAAAAAAGCAATGGCAAGCCATTGATAGTATTTTGCCAAGAAAACTGCAGGGATTAGTCCAGGCAGTCAACAGCAGTCAAGACTGACTCGAAGGCACAAAGAGAGGAAAGGATAAGAAAGCCTGAATGGAAAAGAGGCTGGACATCAGCCTGGCATTTTTATACTTCACACTTTACCAACCTTATTTCCTCCAGAGGTGTTAAGATTTCCACTCCCAGAATTCCCTACCAGCACAGCCCAAGCCCCTCCTGTCCATCTTTAGCAACAAACCTGGGGTCCGGAGTCACCCGAATCCCCTTTTTGTCCTGATTTTCCTGGTAGACCCTGTAGAAATCATATTAAAAATAGATTAATTTGTTCTAGAATATTACAAAAATGAATAATCCAATCACAGTTAATACATCCAGAAATTGATGAAGCAGGACAACTATTTTAACTATTAATTCTTAAAAAAAATCAGCAAAGTAATACATATGAGCATATGAGGGAAAATTCAGGCATTCTTCTCCTGAAAATATTAATTTCTCCTCTAACAGAAAGTGATACATGTTAAGATCTTGTTTGCCCACTCTGCACCTATTCATCAATAGAGAAGTATGGGGAGTTGTGGTTTCACAGCCTAAAGTAAATTTGGAGGAATGGTCTGGAGCAGGAAATAAAAACTAAAGATGCAATCAACTATATCTGTGGTAGCTTCACATTTGCCCAAGCTGATTCATTTTCTATATTAATATAGAAAGCAGATAACTGCTATTATCTGATATCAGCAGCAATGTAATATAGAGAGAAATCAGTTAAAGACATTATACCCCAATATGATTTTCTCCCACCTTCTCTGTGTATGGAAAAAATCCCATGCCTAAGGGCAATGTAGAAATATGCAAAATGTAGCAATTCAGGAACAACATGTTTCAGAAAACTCAACAATTCCTCCTTCCAGACATACAAATTCTTTCCTGGGCCATGCTATTTTAGGAAGGTATAGCATGATCCCACAAGGGGACAGAAATTCTGGAAATTGCGAAACTCTCCCCAGAATAGCATTATCCTGAGACTTCATGGTCTGGAGAGGAAATAAAATATCTTGGAGTTTTCTGAAACATTTCATTCCTCAGTCCCTGAATTTTGTATATTCACAGATGTGACATTGTTAAGATCATTTGTAGCTTGGCCCATAAATAAGTTTAGACAATTTCAAGAGATTAAAGTTCTTTTCAATGTCTATGAAAGAAAAGTGCTTGTGGGCCATGTAGTATTTTTTTTTCTGTTACATGCTGAAGAATATTTCATTTCAGCCCAAATACAATACATGGACAATACTACTGTAAGTTTACCATGATTCACAGCACCGAGATGAGTATGAAACTCAAAACTTTCCTTTAACAGATTTACAGAGTTGGAAGGGATCTTATAGGTCATCTAGTCCAACCCCCAGCTCAAGCAGGAGACCCTATACCATTTTTTACAAATGGCAGTCCAATCTTTTCTTGAAAGTCTCAAGTGATGAAGCTCCCACAACTTACGAAGGCAAGCTGTTCCATTGGTTGATTGTTCTCACTGTCAGAAAGTTCCTCCTCATTTCTAGGTTGAATCTCCCCTTGGTCAGTTTCCATCCATTATTCTTTGTCTGGCCTTTAGGTGCTTTGGAAAACAGCTTGACCCCCTCCTCTCTGTGGCAGCCCCTCAAATATTGGAACACTGATATCATGTCTTCCCTGGTCCTTCTCTTCACTAGACTAGCCATGCTCAGTTCCTGCAACCATTCTTCATATGTTTTGGACTCCAGTCCCCTAATCATCCTGGTTGCTCTCCTCTGCACTTTTTCTAGAGTCTGAACATCTTTTTTATAATGTGGTGACGAAAACTGGAAGCAGTACTCTAGGTGTGGTCTTACTAGAATGGTATTAGTACCTCACTTGATCTTGATTCTATCCCTCTGTTTATGCAATTTAGGATTGCATTGGCTTTTTTAGCTGCAGCTGCACACTGCTGGCTCATATTTAGCTGATTGTTGACTAAGACTCCAAGATCCATCTCACAGTCACTGCTATTAAGCCTGGTTTTCCCCAGTTTATATGTGTGCTTTTGGTTTTTCTTACCTAAGTGTAAGACTTTACTTTTCTCTACATTGAATTTCATTTTGTTAGATAGAACTCAGAGTTCAAGTCTATCAAGATCCATCTGGATCTTGAGCCTATCTTCTAGAGTGTTAGCTATTCCTGCCAGCTTAGTATCGTCTGCAAATTTGGTGAATTCCCCTTCTATTCCCTCATCTAAGTCATTTATGAAGATATTGAAGAGTACTGGGCCTAAGACGGAACCTTGTGGCACCCCACTGCTTACTTCTCTCCATGTAGACTTAGACCCATTAAGGACTACTTGTTGAGTACGGTTGGTCAGCCAGTTGCAAATCCATCAGGTGGTGAAGCAATCTATCCCACTTTTTCCTAGCTTATGAAGAAGTAGGTTGTGGTCTACTTTGTTGAATGCCTTGTTGAAGTCTACATATATTATATCGACAGTATTTCACTGGTCTACTAATTTAGTCACTATGTTGAAGAATGAAATAAGATTGGTTTGGCATGATCTGTTTTAACAAACCTGTGAGGCCTGCTAGTTATTATTTTACTCGTTTCTAGGTGTTGGCAGATCTGTTTTTTTTATTATGTTTTCCAATATCTTCCTGGATATTGATGTTCCTATTTATGGGTCAGTTTTGAACAATCACATTTACTCACTAGTGGTCCTGGCCTTCCCGTGAGTCCCATTGGGCCAGGAGGCCCTTTCATGGAAAGCTGAAAAGAGAAAGAAAATGATGAGTTGTAGTAATATCAAAAGAAACTAGGGAGAAGTTGTAATTGAGTAATTGACTAATTGTAAGCAAGAAGGGGCAAGAAGATGCTGGTTTGAGGTATGGGTGAAAATGGGACAAAAAGTAATGTTTGGGTGGCAGTGGTTTCATTCATTTTCTTTCTTCTGTTTGTACCACTATACATGGAGAAACTGGGCTCTGCAATGATTTTGCTTTTGCTTGGCTTTCACTAAGCCAATTTCTATCTGATTCAAATCAATGAAAAAAGGCATGCTATTCATCTTATTGTAGGGCATGATTACATCATTAGCCTAAATTAATTATTGAAAAGATCTTCTGCTCTTTAAATGAACTCTAAACCCAGGTGCAGATTTAATTTAGGACTATTTTTAAAAAAATCTTACATCAATCAAATCAGTTCCCCATTGGGATGGGTGAATATTTTGTTTCTCTTCTGTATAGTATGATGACTTATTAAGCTATTCCTTGAAACAGAATGTGAATAATCTATATGGGAAACCTTTAGTGTTAGAATGGGTTTGCATGACACACGAGTGATATCCTGAGGTAAACATGCACTGCCATGAATGACAACTGGCAACATAGATGACATGATCAAATGGAGAAAGACCATTATCACTTTAAAGTTGGCTGGACTCACTTCCTGCAATTTTATATCTTCTAAGGTGGGGGGGAGAACTGTTGTTATTTCACATTTCAAAAGTGTGAAATAATCAGCGAACAGGAGTTCCTAGAGAGGTTCATTTTTTGTGGGTGCTGTTTTAAGCTCTTGCTTTATATTAGCTGCAAAAGACGATGCTAACCCTGGATGATTCCTCTCTCTCAAATTTGTTTGTTCTCTTTTAAGACTGCTTGAAATGAATAATCAGATTAATTTAAGTGCAAAGAAATGCAGAATCTTTGGGATAAAAACTCTGCTGAACCCACAGTTAACTAAATTTAATTGTTTATTGTTTGTTTGTTTTGAGCCAGTTTGGACATGTTCCTGCTATTTTCTTGGCAAGATTTCAGAAGTGGTTTGCCATTGCCTCCTTCCTGAGAAGTGACCCAAAGTCATTTCCTGAGTAACTCAGCAGGCTTTGTGCCTAAACTGGGACTAAAACTCATAATCTCCCAGTTTCTAGCCTGGTGCATCACCCATTTTGCCAAGCTGGCTCTCTGTTTTATACAATATACTATTGTTCAGTCAGTAATTCTGACTATGACTTGCTGAAGCAAATATAACCTCACTGAGGGAATTGGGAGGCTGTAATTTAATGGCAGATGAATAAGAGAGTGATTTTAATAATTTGATTAGCTGACATTCTGTGATGAGCCACATGATTTAGAAATCACTTGAAAACCTGCAATATTATTATTTCAATTTATTCACCTATAATTCACTTTTCCAAGGTCAAATAACTCAACACCTCTGGGTGGCAGTAAGAATTTGAAAAGAATATAAAACATTAATCAGAACAGAAATAAAAAAAATGGGAGGGAGGAAGGGAGAGAGAGAGGAAGAGAGTGGGGGGAAGGAGGGAGGGAGTGGGAGGGAGACAGAGAGAGAAATGTTAAATGCTGGAGCAAAATAAATTGACTACTTAGAGAAAACAAAATTTAAAACAAAGAAGCTTAACATATGCACATATATTCATACATTTGCCCACAATGCTTACCTTGGCTTGCTGTAAAATAGCCTGGGCCTGGGCCTCCTGGAAAGATACTGAAGGTCCTTTAAGTAAATCACCACGAAACTGGAACTGGAAATAGATCAGTAGCACAAAGTCAAGGAAGAGAATAATAGAATATTGAGGCTATGGCTAGATAAACTATGCAGCTGCGCGAGTTATAGTGGGTGCACCTAGATACACCCACATTACACCAATTCTCCATGAGCTGCATTGGCTCCCTATCGGTCTCTGGGCGCAATTCAAGGTGTTGGTTATTACCTTTAAAGCCCTACATGGCTCAGGACTAAGCTATCTTCGAGACCGCCTTCTACCACATAGCTCCCAGCAACCGGTAAGATCCCAGAGAGTCGGTCTCCTCTGGGTCCCGTCAGCTAAACAATGTCAGCTGGCGGGCCCGCAGGGGAGGGCCTTCTCTGTGGCTGTCCCAGCTCTCTGGAACCAATTACCTCCTGAAGTCTGGATTGCCCCCACCCTATTGGCCTTCCAGAAAACAGTGAAGACCTGGCTCTTCCGGCAGGCCTGGGGCCATTGTTCTCGTTATAGTGATCTTGTGAGACCCAGCCACAAATTGGAGTGTATGTGTTTTAACGTTTTAATGTTTTAATGTCTTCTTTTAACTTTTATATGAGATATTGTTGCATTGTTTTATTCTCTGTTGTAAGCCGCCCAGAGTCCCTTGGGGTGGCATAGAAATGCGACAAAATAAATAAATAAATAAATAAAATAGATGGCAATATGACATCACTATGATGCTTCCACTAAAAAAGCAAATCTTCACATCTAGCATCTTTAAGTGAAAGCATCACCCGCATGTAATAATTGAAATATTGATGTGTATTTGGTGCCAGGAGGGTATAAAATGGGTTCAACTGTTGAAAACTCAAAATGTTTTGATTTTGAAGATTATCAACTTTCCTGTTCTTAGAGAGGGATGAGTTGTATATTTGAACTTAGCTCCTCGGTCTTCAAACTTTCCATATCAAAATCCTTTCCATATCAAAAAAACAAAAAAACAAAAACAAACCACCTTCCCTCCTAGATACTTGGCCACATAAAGGTGAGTTTCTCTTGACCCATTTCTTACCTATCTTCTGGGATCTTATTTTATAATCAATGTCAACACATTTTTGCATCTGGAATATACTCAAAATAATACCCCTGGAAACTAAAAAAGGATTCTCGTTTTACATCAAATATTCACTAAAACTGAAAACAACATCCCTCTAGAGTCTGCTTCTCAAAGGGACTGTATGATGTCGTTTCCTGCCAGTATATCTCATATTCTCAAACTGATCTATTTCCCTGCATCACCTACTGGCAACATGAGCATTGTCCCAGGAGGTCCACGTAGCCCATCAGCTCCTGGAAGGCCTGGGAGGCCTGGTGGTCCCTGTGCAAAAGTGAGTTAAGATACCTTTGTCAATCATTCTTGAGAATCATTGGACTAAAAGAAAGCAATATCAAGCTGGGGCTTGTCAAAGAGATACACGGAAGGGGTGCATGCCAGCAATTCCTTATTCCCCACACCCATCATTTTCAGAAAGATGAAAAATCGCCAGGGGGAAAGATCGAAGAGACTATCATTCCTTCAAACCACATAATGATTTCTTTACCTGCTCACCAGGATCTCCTGAAAATCCCGGTGGCCCTGGTGATCCCATTGGACCCATCTCTCCCTGGGAAATAATACAGCAGAAAATTAAGATAGATGAAGAAAATCTCACAGGCAATTCTTCTTTTAAAGTAGAAACATCATGACACAGTAATATCCAAGCCTAGCATTGCATCAAATGTATCTATTATGCCTGACTGTTCCAAAAATCAGGCTCCAGACAACAAAGTTTGAAAATTACGCATAGTTTCCTATTCCTCCCTATGAGTAACAGGAAAAGACAGCACAATGCACCTAGATACAAACATCAATCATTAGTCTCCTTCTGCAGATGTACTTGGATTATACATTTTGCAAAACTCTGTACTTCTTGACTAAAGTGTTGGATACATATGGCATGTTTTATAGGAAGTCTACCAATAAGCAACAAACATTAACAGATCCTTATTGAAGAAAGAAGTTCTTAATTCTAATTCCTCAAATTCCATCTCATCAAACAGATACTCCCATTTGCTTACTTCCTTATACAGGTAGTCCTCAACTTACAACAGTTCATTTAGTGACTGTTCAAAGTTACAACAGTACTGAGAAATATGACTTATGACCGTTTTTCATAGTTACGACCTTTGTAGCATCCCCATGGTCACGTGATCAAAATTCAGATGTTTGGCAACAGGTTCCTATTTATGATGGTTGCAGTGTCCCAAGGTCATGTGATCCCCTTTTGTGACCTTCTGACAGGCAAAGTCAATGGGGAAGCCCGATTCACTCAACAGATATGTTACTAACTTACCAACTGCAGTGTTTCACTTAACTGTAGCAAGAGATGTCGTAAAATGGAGCAAAACTCACTTAACAGATGTCTCACTTAACAACAGAAATTTTGGGCTCAACTGTAGTCGTAAGTCGAGGACTACCTGTTAATGAGTTTACATGGAGGGACAGATGGTCTTTTCATTCTGTTGATAATTGGTTATAGAAAGGCAATATTGGGGAAGTAAATTAAGAAGTGTTTAAAAGATCAATGATCAGAATACTGGTGTCAGGTTCCAAGTAATGCACCCATCAGGCTTGACAACTGGCTGATCTTTGATAGACTGATAAAAAGACCCCCAGCTCCCTCATGAGGCTGCTGAAATGAAGGTTTCTTAAGTTTGCAGGAGTCAACAGCTTGAGCGCTGTAACTCAGTTCAAGTTCAAGAAGTTGGTATCTAATTTCCAAATGTGCTCAGAGATACCCTGTTCTGTAATTTTTTAATGTTTTCTTGCAACTGCCTGGCAAAACAAAACAGAGAGAAGAGTACTATTACTTTCATGCTAAAATATTGGGGTGGGTGAAATCACAGAGATATTCACATTCCCATGAAATCTACTGGGAGTTTGGGGGCAAATCAATGATCATGCACGGACTGCACACTTCAGTGGGTCATGTTCATGGCATTAATCATGCTGTATGAAGTTTACATTTATTTTTTGCCTGCAAACTCCCTGTTTGTGTTTGGGACTTAAACTACTTATCCCATGCCGTGCAAGCAGGTTTCCCATATATTAAATATATTTTCAAACATCTATAATTGAGACAAAATCCTACAGAGAAGGGGCATTCAACTCTCTCAAGACATTCCTGTATTTCTCCCATCTAAGGACACATAGGGGAAAGGCAGAAAAAGGGAGCAGAAAGGTATGGAGATAGGTCTATCCCCACTCCTGTTTAAAATGGCACCAACCTGGATTGTGCTGTTGCAAATCCTCTTTCCCTCCCTAGAAGGGGGAAAAAAAGCCAGGAGCCAGGAAGGAGGTGATCACCTCCAAAACAACTTTAAAGTGGCTGGGAAAACTGATGCCATTTTACTTATTATGTCTCTTACCTGTGGACCTCGATATCCAGTTGGCCCTTCAAAAATCATACCCTGCAAGAGAAAGGAGAAATATTTAACAACCCTGAACCAGTTCTGAAGGGAAAGGCTGCCTTTGTGGCCTGTGAATATTCACAAAGTTATATGACGTGAATTTAGTTGTTTCTAAGCACTGAAATAAGTTCACACACTTGCAAGAAGGATAAGAGAAATTCTAATGATTCTTCAATATCTGTGGAATAAACCACTTGCATGCTTATTGTTGAATGATCTGCACAAGTAACAAGCTTGTTGGATGTATAAAAAAAGAGATAGCTAATTGTTGCATAATTAGATCATCTGTACCCATGAGATGTTATCATGATATATGCCTCTGATTCTTGGGCACAATTAAGCTAACTATCCTCAGAAGGGAAAACTATATTGTGATCTATACTTATCAGAGGGAAAACCCAGCATATCACAGCCAATAATAAAACTTACAAAACATTCAAATAAGATCCAGAAACCACTCTGTGAATGCAATAAAGGAACAGATTTCCCACACTCATATATTAGTAAGTGTTTGTTTTTGTATTTGTCTGCAGGATTTTTGTCCTCATCCAAGACCCAATTGCTCCATCTCAAGTTTCCAGAGCATATTCCTAGTATCTCTCAACTGTATGGAAACCACTAGAGTTTTGGATATTTATCCTTCCAAGAATCAAAATGGAATTGACCACAAACCCCAAGCCACCACTTTGTGGTGAAATTAAGTCTCCAACCAGGCTGATGGGTTTTGGCAAAGCCAGAACAGAAAACGTATCTTACTCACAGGTTCGATGACTGCTGCCTCCCCTTTCTGTCCCTTCAGATTTGGTTGCTGCTACACACAAAGAGAATAAATAACCACCATGAGGACCAGTAATTATGATAATGTGAGAATCTGCAATGTAGATGGACACGACCTCCTAAAGTAGAGAAGATATTCAAGATGACTGTTTCTTCAATCTGATTTACAGAACCACAAATCTTATGCCGCCTACTATTCAAACAGAAACAAGTTACTGTACCTTAAATGAAGGTGGATTTGATTCTGGACTATGTGAGTTGTTGGAAAGAAGTGTGGGATTTTTCTAAATTGATTTTTCTAAGTTGAAAAGTCTAACTTAGAAAAGTTAGACTTTTCAACTTAGAAAAATCAACTTAGATTTGATTGTGAGAACTGGCACTGGAGGCTGGACTAGCTGTTGCTTAGATAGAAAGCAATCTCCAGTGATGTCTCCTGTAAAGTGAGCTATCCCACACTTCTCCGGACTTAATGCATGGTGAGTGAAATAGAAGCAGATAAATGACTTAACATCTCCAGACATTAGATACAAATTCGATAACTAAGTTTCCATGAGTTTCCATTTGCACCCTGGAGCAAACTCAACTCCGAAGGCACAGGGCAACAAAAAGGCAAAATAGCATCAAATCAAACAAAGGGATAAAATTAATTACAATTAATTCTGAGCATCTATGAATTAAATCTTACTGAGTTTTCTTTTATCACCAACAACCCTGAGCAAAAAGATCCTAGAAGATTGGATTTTTTTTAAAAAAAAAACGTTTTAAAAAAACGTTTATTGTGTTTTAATTTACAATGGTTTCTAGTTTTGATCCAAACTAGGTGGCAGCACTGAGGCAATTTTGACTGATCTTAAGAAGCTGAGCCAGGCTGGATGTGATTAGTACCCAATAGGAATTATCAGGGTTATTGGCTGGGCTGGAAAGTCCCTCAAAGAATCCCAGAAAAAGGCAGCAGCAAACATGTTTTCTTTCTTCAGGTCCATGTAAGTGCTGAAAGTTAGGTTTGACTTGAAAGAAATGCTTGATAAATGTTACTCAAAAGCAATTTCTTAGCCAGAAGGTGGGACTGAAATCCTTGCCATGAGAAATAAAGCACCGTGGGAATATGTGATGCACATCAGGTTCTGGGCTGAGTCAGAAGACTCAGGAGAGGGCAAGTCAACCTTGGTTTAAATGCCAAGTTTCCATCCCAGCCTGGTGGCAATTAGCTATTGGGAAAAGAGTGGGTGAGGCATAGGGGCAACAAGACATTCATAAATATTTATGATTAATGTCATAGGCGTTTCAGTGCTCCTAAATCCAAAATAAAAATAGGGCACTCTTGGCAAATATCTAGGTGGAGATAGACATATCCTTTTGAGAAGCAGCAGAGCCCAGTATTTAGAATTTCTTCTCTTTAAACACATAACATTCTCTTTTTAAAATCATCTATAATAGGTTCCATGGGAAATAGTTTGGAACGTTTGGAGCATCTTGGACATGAGACACAACTGAAAATTTGTGGGCACCAACACATCTCCTCATCTCCATTCTACTCATTAAAATATATTTGTGACCTTTTTTTTTAATGTAAAGAGAGATTGTGGTTGTAGGTATATATAGGGAATTAACAAACCCAACCTGATGCGCAATGGAAGCATGACTGAAAGTGGATTTAGTTTCTTTCATGGACTCACAATGTTGATGATGAAAATCAGGAGCCTGGGAGCTCCTTTTCAGATTAACACATTTTATTCAACGGCATAAGCTTTCATGTGCTGCATCTCATTTTAACAGATGCACAAACTGGCTAGATTGATGTGGGATTTAAACTGGGGTGAGGAGGGGGCAAGACAGCGTGGTCATGCAGGTGGGTTATATGAGAGGCAGATTATAAACACATTGTAGCTCCGTTGATGAACTACCACCTTTTGCTATTCCATCTTCTCATGGATTTCAGATGAGACTTTCAGTTTTGACCCACAACAATCAGTGCAACAGAGGGTCATGGCCTAACAATAAAACAACAGAAGGAGCTTATGAGGGAGTGTAAATCAGGAACAATTTATGTGAAGGAATGCTAGCCTCATTGATAAGATTCTCTTTGCTCTAGCAATGGGAAGAGTGTTAAGTTGGCTCAAAGATTTTATTTTTCAAAAGATTTTTAATAAAAGAGAGATTAGTCCTTTCCTCCCTTATTTCAAAGCTTAAAGTGTTTAAATGGTATGTCTTGTTTGCAAGATTAGCTTTCAATTAGAATTGTAATACTTGCATTCCAACTGGTTAAGCCTCAGTATGTTTTTGAATTTATACAATCAAAAACAAGCACCACTGAGTAAAATTGAGCTTAGTTCCAAATAAGGAATGCATTATTTAAATGAAATGAGATTATTTTCTGCAGTGTTCAGATTGTTACTCATTGCTTAGAGAAATGTTGATAGAGTTGCTACCTCGGGAAATAGGATGGTGGCTTCAACATGCTCAGCTGGATCATAGTGCTCTGCTTCACTGGCCCCTCGTCGGTCATAGTAGTCCTCATAATGTTTATTGTCAAGTCTCTCATCGAATGCTCTGTAAGTGACATTGGCATTCATGTCTCTATTTTCACTGATTAAATACTCTTCTCCAAGAAGGTCCTGTTGGGATTAGGAAAGGAGATTTGAAGTACAGTAGATGTATTTAATGATAATTACTTTGCACACTCACTATTAGACTCTTCCTATATGCAACTCTTTCTCCCACCATTACATTCTTGGAAACCTGACAGTTTTCCTTTAAAAGAAAAGAAACTTTGTTCATTGAATCCTGTTCAGGTTCTGCAGATATACATATTCTAGAATCTAGGTACATGGTTTTGTGTGGGATACAGCCTCTAATATACATGTTCCTATCCTGAATACATCAATAGACTTTCAGATGTTTATATATATACATATTTGCAAATACAGATTACTGGATCTAACAAGTTATGGAAATGGTTATGTATAGCTTCTGATTAAGTGGGATAAGGAACATGAACCAAAGGTTCAATCCAGTGGATTTTCTTCCCCTGACAAGGCTAGGTATTAAACAGTTGGAGTACAACTGAAAAAGTTATGGATTTGCGTGACAGTAATGTTAAATGATAAGGGAAGTAGTATTTTATTCCCATTTTAATTTATAAGAGATAATAGCAAAATGTAGACTTTGGGGAACTTTGTTTTTATTTTACATCATTTCATTTATTGATGCTTTGCTTTGTTTACTAGAACCTCAATATCCACCAATTGAAACAAGAATATATACACATAGAATTAAAGTAGCTTTAATTAATTAAAGCAACTTTCCTTGGTATCCCAGAAATGAAACCAAGTCCTACAAAAAAAATCTACTTTTTGTTATTCCTTTCCCGTTTTCATCAGTACAGCTATGCTGTATAAATATACATATATGAATAATTCCTTAAGTTGTTTAAGTGACAATCAAGATCATACCTAAAATCTTAATCCAATTTTAAAAGCTTAGTAAGTAAGGTCTCTCCCAAACAGAGATTGGAGGTAAATTTCAAGTAGATTTCATAATTCTGAAGAAGTGTGGATAAACTATTAAAAGTTCGCTATCTTAAATTCAAATCATATAAAGATCTAACCAGTATATCCCAAACTATTATCTTCCCATTTCTGCTCTATCCTAAACGAGGTTTACACTTCCACCGGATAACAATTAAATTACTCTTTTACTTCTTTGTTTTGGCCACACACTGAGAGGGAAAAAGCAGCTCGGTGATTTCTGTCCCAGACAGTAATACTTACCCTATACCCTAGAAATATCTACATTATTTCTTACAATTATCCCACGGGAAATTACTGTGGCATACAGTTGGATTTTCCCAGCAGTAATTTAATCACCAAATTGCTACTAGTTATGTGCAACCCCTATTGAGATAAAAGTATGTCCAGTTACTCTTTCAACAGTGAGGTCTTGAAAGCACATTCCATTCAGCATTTTCAATAGTCCAACAAGGGTTATTATAAACTCTCTTTTTAGGATTTTAATGAAAAGGTTAGAATTGAAACTATATGTTGGATGGAGAATCCATATGGTGGATGGGGTCACTGGCTGGAGACAAGACAGCTTCCATCTCCAAAATTTTAATAAAAAACAATTGTAATGTTGGGCAAAAAAATGTGGCATAGTTTTTCTGGGACTATGGGACTCTGGGACTCCTCTTATTAGGAGTGGATACAACTGAACACACCCAAATCACATCCTCACTTTACATACAAATGATGCAATCAAACTGAAGTAAAAATAGGATGATTTTGGCTGTCACAGAAACATCTGCCACCTAGTGGGTTATCCTATCTGCCTTTTTTATACATCATGCTAGCTCCATCCTTCACTGACTGCTACTGTCACTCCTCCCATTAAAATCAGCTATGGGTCCCAGTTGGTGCCCTGAAGAGCCACACTAATCAGGTTTCAGGATGGGTGCAGCTTTCTGGTAAGGCAGACTGCCATAGATTTTACTCTGGGCTTTCTTCAGAGACACCAACTCTTCTGAAGAACTTGCAGCCCCCAATGCTTTTCTCCAAATATCATTCAAAGGAAAATATTGAAGAAGTTGGGACAGCTTTTGAGAGTGGCTTTCTGTCCATCATGATGCCTCATATGAGGACTCTGAAAAGGAAGGTGCTAGAGAAGGCAACCCTTTTGCAAATGCTAAACTCTTAGCCTAATATTGTATTGTGAAAATCTGCCAGAACAAACAAAACATTGCACGTTCTACTATAGGCAATATTTTGGGAAGACAATCGGTAGGGACTTGGTTCAAATCCAAATCCTTCCCTGATCTGAGTAGACTACCTCATTGTATCTAAAGATAGAATTGGCAACAGAGATTCTTTAGATGTTATTCTGATTTTGCATTTTGGAGTGATAAAGTCCTAGGAAAGTGAGACCATATGCATGGTCTGAAGACATCTTATGGCTTAAAATGATTATAAGATTCATGGATTTTGACAGGCCACAGACCACAGATGAATTAACTGACATCCCAGAGTTTCATGTGTCCCTCAAAGCAGCCTCTAAAGACCTTCAAAATTTGATGCCAAATTATATTTTCAGTGAAGCATATGAATTAAATTATTAAATACATGACTGGGAAGTAAATTCAATCAAATTAACTTCAGCTGTTTCCAGGCCTGTTCACTACATTTTGGAGTGGGGCTTTGGCTGGCTCCAAAACCAAAACAGAGTTTTCAGTATAAAAAAAGTATTGCACCTAGACTTTCCCATCTTTATATCTACCCCAACCACATTTCACCCCTTTCCTGCTTTCTTTAGACTCTGAGAGTGAAAGAAGTACTCTGGGGGCCCTGGAAACAATGTGTATCTTACCTCATAATTGTTTGTCAGGTTGAAGTTGGTTGTCATAGTGGTAGAAGTGAGAATGCCAAGCTCTTCATTGGGATCCTTTCCCCAGAACTCAGTAGTTGCCTTCATCGGACTAATATCAGTTGGAGTCTCATTCTTGAGGGTGGTGGGGAGACATAAGATGTTAAAGGAATCTATATAACTTATTTGGCAACATACATTTAGCAATGTGCACATAGATTTGTACAAATTCTTTAGGGGTTAGAAATATGCCAGCAGCCAAAAGCCAACTAAAGTGGTCATGATATAAGAGAAATTCAGGCCAATAAAATCTAGTACCTTGAGGTTAGAAACAGCCTTTCATACCTCCATGCCTGGGAGATGTGTTTGGAACTTATTATAAAAAATTAATCTTTCAGTGTAAAATCTCCTGGCATCGTATCTGCCAAGTTCCCTGAGGGTTTAAACACTGAAATACATTTGGCAGCACCTACTATTTAAACCATGTTTGCTAGCAGATCTAGGAGTGGAGTTTGGTAAGAAAGGGCAAAAGCTCCAGTGGATCAGAGGCTGTGCCATATTGGGAAAGAGGCAGAAATGCAGCTGAGCTTTCAAGCACATTAAATAGTACAGTCTTTCACTCTGAGACTTACAAAACTCAGAACACCTGGTATGAAAATTCACATTTGGTGCCATTCATTTATCTGGAAATCTGTAAAGAGACAGCAAAATCTATACGAGGAAAATAGTTTCTTCTGCCAATTTGCCCCAGCCCATTAACAATATGTGAGTAAACCTATATGGATTGTTGGACATCTATGTGCTGGGTATGTCATTTTCTAGGACTGATGTGCCTGAAGGTCAGTGAATTTTGTTCCATGCTGCACTGTTATCTTCTCATATCTATGTGAGCTCATAGCCATTCATTTAAAGTCGGCATCCAATTTACGGTATGTATCCCAATGGTGAAATTCAATGTTTTTTTACTACTGGTTCTGCTGGCGTGGCTTGGTGGGTGTGGCAGGGGAAAGATACTGCAAAATCCCCATTCCCTTCCCACTCCTGGGGGAAGGATATTGCAAAATCTCCATTCCCACCCCACTCTGAGGCCAGAGGTGGTATTTGCCGGTTCTCTGAACTACTCAAAAGTTCTACTACCAGTTCTCTAGAACCTGTCAGAACCTGCTGAATAGCATGCCTGACATATCCCAAGTGTTATGTTCCGGTGAACATCCAGCAGATCCTGAGGCAAGGCAAAATAGCATCTTGGAAAGAGTATTATTTTCTTATTGCAGGTGACTTCTACACATAGGGAAAGTTCCCTTGCATTGGGACTTAGAAGAAAAAAAAGGGTTGATGAATATATGTACTGTAACTGCAGAAGGAACATCACTCGATGTTCTAAGAAAGAAATAAGGTTTGTACATTGCTAATTTTGAAACCCAAAGTTACTGGAGAAAAAGATGCTATGTCAGAAAATCATATAATCCTTTTGATTAGGGATAGTCCTTGACTTACAACAGTTCATTTAGTGACCGTTCAAAATTAGAATAGCACTGAAAAAATGAACTTACAACTGTTTTCACACTTATAACTGTTGTAGCATCCCATGGTTACATGATCAAAATTCTGACGCTTGGCAACTGACTCATATTTATGACCATTGCGATGTCCCAGGGTCATGTGATCATCTTTTGAGACCTTCTGACAAGCAAAGTCAACGGGGAAGCCAGATTCACTTAACAACTGTGTTACTAACTTAACAACTGCAATGATTTTCTGTGGCAAGAAAAGTTGCAAAATGGGCAAAAATTCACTTACCAACTTTCTCACTTAGCAAAAGAAACTTTGGGCTCAATTGTGGTCGTAAATCAAGGACTATCTGTACTCTGATGATTCCAATAGGCTGCAGGAGCAGGAAAGGTGCAAAGACAACAGATCTTAAGTAGTCATGTATTTCCTCTCACAATGAAAATTTTGCGTATGTCCTTGAATGCAACAAAATTCTTCAGTTTAATCTCAAGTATTTCCCAAAGTGGGATCTGAATCTGGATGAACTTGTCAAGGATTGAAAGCTAAGCAAGGCAAGGCTTAGCTTGGATGCAGGAAGAAGGCAATGACAAATCACTTTCAAAACTACTGCCAACCTTGCCTGAAGATGCCCTCAGGTAAAGCTGAAATTCCAATGTTTACATCAAAGCTATCATAAAGTTTTTTTGGCAACAGTTGGTGTGCCTATGACAGACAAATATATATTAGTAACTCTATCTTCCATCTATTTACTACTGGGCTAAACTGCCCCTGAAATAGCTTCTTTACAGACTCCTAAGACTGCAGAGAAAGCCACCTCCTCAAACTTGTGCATAAATCTCCATGGGCAACTTTGAATCCTGAAGGAACTTCTTTTGAAAAGGCCAATCAGACTAGTAAATTCTTCTACAACTTTTAGCATTGCAAAGGTATCTCAGGATGCGGTAAAGCATGATTGCAAAAATGGACTGACTAAGCAAAAAACTAACCAAAGAATTAACTTTGTGGTCTGCAATTTCACTCACATACAATAGGAATCTATATAAAACGGGTGCTATGGATGTTTACCTGATCAAATGCACAACAAACCTGAAGTTTATTGCTAGACAAGTATTTGCAGAATTAGATGAAATGAAGTGTGCCTACGTTAGGAGAGAGAGAAAAGGATAAGTGGGTGGCAAATTCTTCCTGAGAAGAGATTAGAAAAGGAAAAGAGAAATGCTTTGTTGTTGCCAATACTAAACAGCCAAACAGCTGTAATTCTGATTCTAGAAAAAGGAACTCTGCCAGCTGCTCCATTTGGCGGGGAAAAGGTTCCCCTTGGCCAAGGCAAGAATGATTCACTGGCAGGATGAGCTCAGCATCCCCTTGTCCTGTATTTCACACATTTGGGGATGCTTCCCTGACATACAAAGGTCATTAGTGGAAGACAAGAGGAAAACAAAATGCAAATATATTTGCTTGCTCATAAGCTAAAACAATCAAAACAAAAGAATCAACAATCACAAAGGAAATTCCATTAAAACTCTTAAGGTAATGTCCAGATTCTATTATAAAATTACAAATCTACTAAACCTAGTTGTGCCAGCAAAATTAAACAAGAGCATGCACTGTATTCAACTGACATAAACCTATAACTTGTGATCAACTTAGACACATAAACAAGAATAATGGTTGAGTCTAAACCTGTTATTATACAGTAGCCGTGAACTATTTAGTACCATTTTTAACATCCCTTTTTGCTGCATAGCTAATACCAGAGGGAAATTAGGAGAGTCTCCTAACAACCTTTAGGATTTTTTTTTTTAAAAGCATACAGTTGATCTTCTATAGGTTTAACCTGCTTGTAATTGAGTAAAATCTTTACTCAAATCTTCACAGTCTCTTTGCCACATACTGCTCCTTGATATTTTAGGATAAGGGAAGAAAAATAGTTGGGGAGTTCTATGCTGCCTGTAATGCAAAGCATATAGAGCAGTGATGGCTAACCTTTTTGCCGTTGTGGGCCAAAAGCGTGGGGAGCGTGGGGGGTTGCACGCGCATATGCTCACACCCATAATTCAATGCCCCCCCATGCATGAGCACATGACCCCCCCCCCCCGCTCCTCCCACTTTTGGCACGTGATGGCATGGTGGGCCCAGTAGGCCCGTTTTTTGCTCTTCCCAGGCTCCTAGAAAGCCTCTGGAGCCTGGGGAGGGCAATAACGGCCTTACCCATCCATCCGGAGGCCCTCCAGAGGCTGGAAATGGCCTGTTTCTGAGTTCTGGTGGGCCTGAAAGGCCCAAAAAACAGCTGGCCAGTGTGCGCATACATACCGGAGCTGAGCTAAGGCAATGCTTATGTGCCCACCAATATGGCTCCACATGCCACCTGTGGCACGCGTGCCATAGGTTCACCATCATGGATATAGCTTTTGCTATTTTCATTTCAAAATCACCAAAGTAAAGAAAACAGGGGCAGGAATATGTAAAATAGAGAATAAAGTGAATAAAAGGAGAGATATGAAACCTATTATCACCAGGAAAGCAAACTGGAGCAAACTATTTTTGTGGAAGAGAGTGCTGATTAATCAGTAACAGTTTTTCTTGAATTAACCTCTTCAAGCTATGATACCTTAAAGTTCCAATGTCATATTTGTAGCTTCCATGGCAGACCCAAACTAGGGCCTATAATTGATGATGCATCATTAATGTCCTAACACGGGAATCCATTTTCTGAATATGTAGACAAGTTGCAATTTTAAAAATCAGTTACAGGAATTTGGAATAGGAAAGTTATGTACAAAATATATACATTAAAAGAAAAGATTTGTATGCACATAGTTTTTGTGCATGTTATTGTTTCTCTCAATCCTATGTTGGCTATGCAGTGCCTAGAATATTTTTAGCTCTGGGCACCACATTTTGAGAAGGAATCAAGAAACGGAGTGTATCCAGAAGAGAGCAGCCAAAATGATTAAGGATCTGGAAGGGGGAAAAAATATGAAGAGCACTTCAATTTATTTAGCCTGAAGAACAGAAGACTTCAGGGAGACATGATACCTGACTTCATGTATCTGAAGGGCTATCACATAGAAGGAAGAATTGAACTATTTACAATTGGTGCAGAAAACAGGAATAAATAACAGTGAATTTAAATTATTTCATTTGGAGAAATTTCCTAAAATACAAGCTATTCCATAAAGAGACAACTGCCTCAGAAGATGATAGATTCTCCTTTATTGGAAGTGTTGACATAAATACTACATGGACATCTGCCAGAGATGTGCAGTGAACAGGATTCAACTAAATGATCTCCAAGATCCCTTTTAACACTTACATTCTATTATATCATGTTTCAACATGAATTCTCTGAATTCTCAGAGTGGCCATATTCTGTATTTCTTCCATGTGCTAAACCAAAATATGTTTTCATTTAGGAATAGCAAAATTCAAAGCCTGATAAGAAGATGGAAGTGTGTCCATGATGTTGAGGCATATATTTACAATGTAATTTTTTGAAAAGTCACTTAATAGTCCAGATCAATAGCTGTTACTCCAGCTTTGTTATTCAAAGACAATAAGCTCTGCATATGGTAGCTAAAGAACCCTGCAGTGTTTTAATTATAAGCCATTTCCAAAAGATGGACTTTATACAGGTAGTCCTTGTTTAGCTACTGTTTGCAGTTATCACAGTGAGGAAGAAGTAACTTTGTGACTAATTCTTGCACCTACAAATTTCACAGATCTATAAAACAAAGGAAAGATGAAGACTGTAATTCAATTAATGACTGAGTTGCCAGCCCCAATTGTGGTTGATAAATGAAGACTACCTTTATTATCATTCTGGTAGTGCTTCTAAGATATCCCCTCCTGCAACTGCTTAGCACCAGGATCTACATAGCTCCTAAAGCTAATGCATTGTTTATAATGGTCCAAAGATCCTGATGCTAAGGTACTTCCATTGAGCCATATTATTATTGAATCATTAATTCTGAAACTGATGGCATGGCATCTTCCATTGATGTAATATTCAATTATATGAATAAGGATCAGTTACAATGACCATCAGTAAGCACTGTGTTACTGGTTTTATCCTTATCAGAAATCTTCAGGTGCAGATAGCCTGATGTTATTCTATTGGGGCCAAATAGATTGAGCTTCCCAGAGTTCATTTATTCTATTTGGCCCCAATAGAATAACATCAGGCTATCTGCCCCTG
The DNA here is from genome assembly GCA_022577455.1 of Arizona elegans. Taxonomy (NCBI): domain Eukaryota; kingdom Metazoa; phylum Chordata; class Lepidosauria; order Squamata; family Colubridae; genus Arizona; species Arizona elegans. Next base: position 15,118,210 of record JAKOOJ010000003.1, read on the forward strand.
AAGATTTCCGATAAGGATAAAACCAGTAACACAGTGCTTACTGATGGTCATTGTAACTGATCCTTATTCATATAATTGAATATTACATCAATGGAAGATGCCATGTCATCAGTTTCAGAATTAATGATTCAGTAATAATATGGCTCAATGGAATTTTGTGTCCCACATAGATTTTAATTAAAAAGTAATTAACAATTAATAGTTAATTAATTTTTTTAAATTTCACTTTTGAAAAACCTGTACTGTGAGAGGCTGATGTCATAGTACCAGGAAGGAGCCAGCAAAAGTCTACACAGATATTTTTCTGAGGCATATCATGAATTCTTTCAGCTGCCCATCCACATAGAAATTCCTCTGTAGCCATTTTTCTGGAGCGACCATGAGCTCTCTTGGTTTTGACTGAACATCAGAAGGAAAATTTGAAATGCATTGGCCTGGCACTTGATGGAGAAGAACATGTCTTCAGGCATTCAAACTCACCTGTGTTTGGAACTTTGCAGCCAATCAGGACTAACGGAAGTGGAGTCCTTGAGCTCCCTAGCCAGAGGCTATTGCATATGGCATTATCAGCCCTCATGCAAGGCAGTCAATGGGCAGCCATAAGGGCAGAAAGGCCAGACACTCTGCGGGCAGTTCTGCCTGAAGAACCATTGATGATAAAGCAAGAGGAAGCTGCTAATTAGGTGGGTTAGGCATGTTAGGAGGCAATGGGTTAGGCTGGCAGGGACCAGAAGTTATTAGATCAGCAGAGAGCAGTTAGTTGCACTCTCTACCTCGCCTGAGGTTGGACTGAGCGAGGACTTCTCGAGGGACTCTTTGTTTCTCTTCTTCTTGCCTCTACCTTTCTTCCTGCCCTTGCCCCTTCCTTTGCCTTTGCCCTTCTTGCCCTTCCTCTTTGGAATGTTCTGCACAAAGTGGGGAGGGGAGCAGATAGGATAGAGAAGGGGAGAAAAAAGAGAAGGGGAGGGAAAGAGAAAAAGAGACAACAGATACTTGAGAAAGAAAAAAAAATACTTTCCCATTTCCTTAGAACACCAAAAGTCACCACCCATACGTCCAGGCTCAGCCACCAGGAAACCATTCACAAGAGACAGACATGAACATGGCACCAACCCCTTGGAGTACACAGAGGAAAGACCATCACACAACAGATTTATTTGTGGTTCAATATGACTTTCTGGAGAAGACAGATTTGTAAAGTAAGAATGTATCTGTTTCTTTTCATCCACATACTCCAAAATTGCCCCAATTCTATCCTTCTCGGAGTCCTAGGGAGCAACCCTTATTTCTTTTTCATCTGTGGGTTAATCAACTAAGAGACCTAAAAAGCCATTCCCATGAATCGCAAGGAGAAGTAATCTGAGCAATTTATGAGCCTTATCTTTAGGAGACAAGTCCAGGGGCAGATTATGGATCTAAAAGAGGTGTGAAGATTTCCACAAATGGTGGAATGGATCAGTGGTGGGTTGCCCCGGTTCACACTGGTTCTATAGAAACGACAGAACAACCAGCAGGAGGCTCCACCACCAACTCCGACATCATCAAAATACTTCTGCGCATGCGCAGAAGAGTACACACACGGCCCCACTGCAAACCGGTAGTAAAGGTAAGTAGAACCCACCCCTGGAATGGATACAGCTAAAGTAACATAGGATGGTGTCTCAAGTATTTCCACCATCCACCAGATTACTATTGCCTACAGTGAAAAAGTTCTAGACACAGCAAACAATTACAACACTAAAATGATGGCAAGTATGTGGTGACATCATCATGTAGATGCTGTGAGGAAGCCACATTTAACACGCCCAAATTTCTTAGAGGTAGGGGCAAGATGTAACAAATATACAGACTTTCATTTTTTCAACAAGTTATTCTTTTAACCACTTTTCCCCCAAGGAAATTGGAAAACACATGGTTAAAATAGCTACAGGAGAACTGCAATTGACAAAACCTTGAGTGATGGGAGAAGGTGGATATCTATAAAAATGTAAGGCCAATGGTGTTTAGAGGGGCATTTATATTCTTTTATAAGGATTTTGCCTGGTAGCTTAATGCCCCTGAAATTCTCTCACTCCCAATAGCTACTTCTTGATTTTACTAAATCAGCACTGTCAGGTATCAGATTCTACCCCATTCACTCTAAGAAGACTGAGTCTTTAAAAATATCAGGAGGAGTTAACCAATGAAAAACTCTCAAAAGGCATAAATTATCATGAGATACAGCTTACTTCATCAGATGCATCTGATGAGCTGCATTTCACAAAAACATATGCCTTTTAATACAAATTTTAATGGGAAAAGATGCTACCAGACTCCTCCTGTTTGTTTGTTTGTCATCATAGACTAACACACCTCTCAATGATCGTAAACTACTGAAAAGGGAAATACCTGCCTGGTATAAAGTTCTAAAATCTATGTCAAATCTTTAGAAGGAGAGAGATCCATTTGTTTGTTTGTTTGTTTGTCTGTTAAATTTATTTGCCACCCATCTCACCATGGGGCTATGCTGGGCAGCTTACAACAATAAAACGGGGTGGGGGATGATTAAAATGTAAACATAACTATCACAAAAGAATAAAACAATTAAAAATAAACAATGGAAGTACAATAATATGAAATTAAAAAGGTGGATGGGAAACAGGAAGGGCAGAGGTGAGGTGGAGTCAGCTAATTAGTTCAGTAGCCACCTCCAGTGATACATTCCCCAATTGGGTCTCCAGGCCAACCAGCAGAGCCAGGTCTTCAAGCTCTTACAGAAGGATAGAAAGAAGGGGGCAAACCTCATCCCAGGGTGCAGGATGTTCCAGTGGCTGGCGCTACAGCAGAGAAGGCTTTTCAGTCAGAGTTCCTTGACCAAAGGGATTCTCAGCAGGCCTCCTCTGCTGGCCTGAGTAGGGCAGGCTTGTCTTAGTGGGATGAGACAGTTCATCCAATAATTTGGACCTATGTCATAGAAGGCTTTAAAGGTCATAGTCAATAACTGCACCCAGAAGCAAACCGGCAGCCGGTGTAACATGGGACATTTTACAGACCCCAAGGACTGCTTGTGCTGCTGCACTTTGTACCAGTTGAAGTTTCTGAATGCATTTCAAGGGTGGCCCCATGTAAAGCAAACTGTGGTAATCCAGAGGAGAGATGACTAGGGCTTGAGTGACCGAAAGTAGGGAGTCTTGATCTAGAAAAGGCTGCAGCTGGTGCACAAGCCAAAGCTGTGCAAAGGCTCTCCTAGTCATGACCATTCCTGATCTTTGAGCAGGAGCTGCAAGTCCAGGAGAACCTCTAAATTGAGGACTGGGTCCAAATGGGGTAGTGCAACCCCATCTGAAACCAAAGATGACAAAGACCCTGATCTTGAAGCTCCATGCACCCAAAGCCACTCAGTCTTGCCTGGATTCAGTCGTAGCCCATTGTCCCGCATCCAGGCCCCGATAGCCTCCAGGCACCATGGGAGGGAGCGACAGCAACACTCAAGTCACCAGATGTAGAGATCTAAATTTAATACCAGCATATTAATGATATCTCAACCCATAGTTATTTAGAGTAACATGGAGAAAGAGATGCTTTTACTATTTAAGAACAGAGAGCATGGACTGCATAGTGCTAATCAACCGGGTGCTAGTTTCATTCTCACAAGCAGATGTCTTTCTTTGTGTGTCTGCAGGGAACTTTGGCACTTTGACAGAAGGTTATCCCAGGGATCTTGGCCAGGAACCTGGCTATTAACAGCTCCTGCCTTTTGGTTGCCTACCTACCTCTTCTGCATCCTGGGTCTGCAATTTGTAGATGAGTTGTCTGTTGCAATCAGGCATGTAATCCTGGCAATATTGGGCAGCAGCTGCTGGGTCTGGCACAAGCAGTAATTGTTGGAGATCACCCTGAAGAGGAAGAAGCACAGTACAACCATTCAGAATCTTTCATGAACATGCGACATGCTTATGCATTTTCAATCCAAGACTTTATTGTGTAGAAAATCTCCTGTATATTTTACACTCTTAAGAGCAATTCTAATGAAGTGACAACATGTCCATCAAAAAAAAAATACATATTTTTGTTGTTGACTCTTACAGAATATTAACTCAGATTGTTATTATCCAGAGCTTAACGAGTTAGCCTTCCTCTACCAATTTAATGGGCTGTGAGAATAACCCTGGGAGACAGGCTGAGGAGCCACAGCCAGAGCAATGACCAGACAAGAGATACCTCAACCCACAGAAAGAATGGGGTGAAAAAAGCATCTCAGAAGGGAACCTCCCTAATCTTCTGGGAAGTAAAGGCAGAAGAGGGGAGAAGTGCTTTCAGACTTACAAGGTTATAGTAGCATGCTACTTATAATCTTGTAAATCTGTCAATCCTTTGAGGTAGTCCGGATAGGAAACCAAACCATGAGTACTAATATTCATGGTTTGGTTTCCTCTCTGGTCTGCCTCAAAAGATTGACACCAATCTTGCAAGGCTCAAAACACCTTTTCCCTCCTTCCCTCCTGTAATTTTGAGAGAATTAATAAAGGTCCCTTCTCCAACACTTTCTCTAACTGTATTTCTGATGAGAGGTGAGATAGTGCTCATCTGACCATTGCTCTAGCTGCTGTTCTTCCTGTTTCCCAAGGTTATTACAACCATTTGCTTAAAACTGGATAAACCTCATTGCTGTGGCTCAGTTTGGCCTTGATTGGTATTCAGTTGCTTAAGTTTCAAATTGCCTCATGTATCCAAATCAATTTAGCCATGGCCCTGGATGTACTTCAGTCTCATTCCACTGTGTGCAGATCTCATCTCACTACTTACTTGATTCAATACGAGTGGAACAAACCACCTGATCTGTTAGTCACTCTGAATTTTATGGTCTTTTAACCTTGCTCAAGAAAGCCAAATACAAATACCTCCTGCATTATGAAGTTTGCAAATAACTCTATGCAATTCGAAAACTTGGATATTTGTATATTAACCACATTTAGTATGACAAAGAATGTTCACTCGCTCGTTTCTGTCTTCTCCCTCTCTTTATGGTTTGGAATCAGAATGCCAACAATAGCTATATTTAATTTTTATGACTGCATGTGTACACAAGCACACTCTCTTATGCAGCTGAACATGCCCCAGGTCCTCTTGCTCAGCCAGGGTGACCCTAGCAGTCCTGGTGCACAGAGAACATATGCTCCCAATTAATCATCTACCAAAATATGGCCAGTGGGCCTACTTCCAGAAGAGCTCACAAAATCGCTGTTCCCACCTGCTCAGTTGGGACCCACAGTTAAACTGCTCCCAACATTCTTGAGGTGATGGAAAGGAAGAGAAATTAAGAAGCAAGATGGAGGGCGGGCTACAGTGAGTCAGAGTCCAAGGCATGAGGTCAGGTAGGGACAGAGAGGGCTATATCAAGGCAAAGGAAGCCCTGTGGTTAAAAAAAGGAAATCACAGGGGAAGGAGCAAAGCAGCCAGAATTGGGAAAATGTCAACATTCCCACAGTTCAAAAATAAACACAGAGAAGCATATATGAACCCAAGCAACTGCAAATTCCAACTATATACACATGCAAGAAAACCAAACACTGAAGAACCCAGTTGACATATAGATGACAACAGCACATGGTAGTCAGGTATACAGCATGGTTCAGAGCTTGCCTTTATTCCTTTAAACATTACAATATACTCATGGCTAGATCATATTTGTTAGTTCCCGAGGACATTAAGCATTCACATACTCCTTGCACAGAAAAAGTTGCTGGGCTGCAACTGCAGAGGTCCCTGGTGGAAGCAGATTATCTGAACCTGTTTCAGTCTGCTTTCAACCCTGCATTCAACATGCACATGACACTGATGGCTTTTGATAGTGATCGCTGGCAGGACCAGGATAGAGATATTGCATCCTTCCCAATCGTGTTTGATCTCTTAGCTGCTTCCAATATTACCATTATTTCTTCTAAATCATATCCAACATTTGGAAGTGGACAACAATCTGTGTCTCACTCTTGTTTTTATGTTTCTTAATTTTCATTATTAGAACTGTTAAATCTTTTGCATTTTCAGCTGTTAGAGTACATCAGTGGTGAAATGTAAAATTTGTTACTACCAGTTCTGTGGGCATGGCTTGGTGGGGGGTAATGTGACTGGGTGGGCGTGGCCAACTTTTTTAAAAAAAACTTTTAAAAGCATTTTTTTTACAACCTCTTTGGATGAAGAGGTTGTTTTAAAAATGCTTTTAAAAGCCTCTGACGATCAGGCAACTCAGTTGGGATCGTCAGAGCCTTTTAAAAGCATTTTTTTACAACCTCTTTGGCCAAAGAGGTTGTAAAAAAATGCTTTTAAAAGCCTGATGATCCTAGCTGAGCCGCGTGGCGGAAGAGGTTGTAGAAAAAATGCTTTTAAAAGTTAAAAAAGATGCCTCTGATGATAGCACGGCTCAGCTGGGCATGGTGGGGGGCAGAGATTTTTGCTACTGGTTCATCAAACCACCTGCCACCATCGCTACCAGATTGGGCGATCTGGTCCGAACCGGGAGCATTTCACCCCTGACTTTCACCCATTAATTTTGAAATGATGCCTTTGAAATTGTCACTAATGTAATAATCTCTACAACATCTTCCTACATTGTTGTTGCCCAATGTAGGTGCCCACTTGCTTTAGCCTTTATGCCTTGAGTGGCTCTACTTGGAATATACAGCCCTGGCAAGAACTCTGGAGTTCTTCGTTCCTCCTTTCCAGAAACACCCTTCCTCTCACCCATGATGAGGCAACACAACAGGACCCAAGGGAGAGAAGAGTGGATGTGAATCCATAAATATGCAATGAACATACTGAAGAGTTTCAAAGGACTGAATGTCTGTGTCTATTGGTTATTTAAAGAAATGTCCTTCACACATTTCAGCTTACACCTCATGCCACAATGAACATGACTGCAGCATACACAGAGATTTCACAGAACTGGAAGAATGGAAGAGAGCTTCACAAGGCCCTTTCACCTAATTATAATTTATAATTAATTCATAAATGATAATTTATAAAATTATTCAGTTCTTCCTGCAAGAACTGCTTCATCTTGAATCCCATGTCTATTAGTTTTATCTTGAATCCCACATCCACTGGTTCCTAATTCTTTTGAATGCATGTTTTTTGCTGGAAATAAAAGAGAAGATTACAAACTCTATGGAAAAAGGCATCTAGCCTAGCTTGGGAACATTCCTCTGGATTCCACTCCACCTGTCCCCTACTCCATTGCAGAGATCTCTGCCACCATCTTCATTACAAAAGGGAGTTGCCCCTCAGCAACCACCCACTGCTAGGCTGACATTTCTAGGCATTCCCTTAGTCACTCCCCAAATTACCAGAGGCAGATGGCCCTAAGCCAAGGTTTTCCAAGCATTGCAACAAGGAATGCTTGTTCTTGGCCACCCCCAAGCCAACAACAGCCTAAACGCCTTCAAAAATCTTGTGCCCTCTGACATTTTATGCCTGGAGAAAGAATGCATTGGAGGGGGGGATGAGGCTTTTCTCTGCTTCCAGGGCTATTGAAACTAATAATGTCCTTTGTAAATGAAAAATCCCTAAGTTGTCTTCCTGAAAAGTCTGATGCCACTTAAAAGAAGGGTATGCCTATTCTGGAATGCTAGTGGCATACAGAAATCTCTGACTTTTTCTTTTCTAACCTTTCTTTTGTTTCTGTTTCTTGACTCTCTTTCATTATTCATATTGTCTTTGAGTTCCTTGCTCCGTAGGTTTTCTATCTTTTACGATTTTTTAAAAAATTTACCACCCAGCCTTTAATCCAAACTGTTAAAATTCCCCTCCTTCACAGATACTTAACTGAAAGCCTTGCAACAGTCTCATTCCTTAGGAAGTTGAAGAAGATTTCAACTATTATCTATAGTGTATGCTATCAATGAGCTCATTTCCTTGCCACAAAAAATAAAAATAATAAAAATGAATGGGTCCCAAATATCAGCACTGTAATTTTGTAAGCCCCCCTCCCCAAAATTCCCATGTCTGCTGATCATGCCTGCCACAAAGTGGGGATTATTTCAATAAAAAAAGGCCTCCACATAAATCATCCAGTATAAGCATACAAAGTCAGACTCTGCTGAGCATTCTCAACCAGGCAGGCAGCAAGTGCTGAAGAGGGAAGGAAGCAATGGGAAGATGACACCGTACACAGGTCGCTGGATTTCCATGCTTGGAAATCAGTGTGTTTTTCCCCATGGCAGCAGAGCAGGGATAGAGCAGAAAAGGTCATCTGTATTCTGTGAAGCTTTGTAGCTCTACACAATAAATGCTGGTGCAATTTGTCAATACCAGACCCCTAACAGCCTCCTGTAACCTTGCCAGGCACAGTGAAAGAGGTGGCACAACTGGCACGGAGGGAGAAGGATCTAGAATCAGGAGATGCTAAGATGGTTACGTGAAAAAATAAGGTGGGGGCAGTGGTGGGCTGCAAAATTTTAACAACCAGTTCTCTGCCCTAATGACTGGCTGGGTGGGCATGACTGGGTGGGCATGTGACTGGGTGGGTGTGGCTAATTCAAAGTCACTCACTTCAAAGAGTGCCTCACCCAGCCCCTCCCCTCCCAGCCACTCCTTGTCACACCCAGCCTCAACATATCTATAGTTCTGTAAAAATGTTGTTCACCTTTTTTCAACTTTATTATCTGCATCTACATACAGATGTACCTTCATGGACCACTGAAAAGAGGAAATGGCTCACATGTTTCGCCCAAGAATGTGATAGGCAAGTCACAAAACAAGCTTTTAAGGGGCTGCCACAAAGAAGGGGGGGCAATATATTTTCCAAAGCACAAGAAGGCAAGACAAGAAGCAATGGATGGAAACTGAACAAAGAGAGAAAGCAACCTAAAACTAAGGAGAAAATTCCTGACAGTGAGAACAATTAACCAGTGGGACTGCTTGTCTCCAGAGGTTCTGGGTGCTCAATCACTGGAAGTTTTTAAGAAAAGATTGGACAGCCATTTCTCTGAAATGGTATAGGGTCCCGGCCCAAGGTCCCTTCTAAGTGTTATTCTGTTATTCTGACACCTTTCCCAAGCCCTCCACTCAGATTTTGGCATCCTCAGTTTTCCTGCCTGAGCAGAAGACCTCCAAAGTCCCTTTCAACTCTGTTATTCTATTATTCCTGAACTAAATAGCTAAGACCCTGATTGGGATCCTATCTCTTTTGTTCCCTCTGGACTAATGAGTTAAAGAGCTGCCTCTAGACATTCATTTTAATAAGATACTTAGAAACCTGCAGCTGAAAGTTCTTCATGTCTACTTACCCCAAAGACCCAATTTCATTTGGAATTTAATCCCAAACTGATTGCCCTTTTGGCATTTCTTTTGATACTTCTCCAAAATGCAGCCCCAAGAAGCCACATCTCCCATCTCTCCCTCTCTCTCTCTGTGTGTGTGTGTGTCTCTCTGTCTCTCTCTCTCTCTCTCTCACACACACACACTCAATTTAAGCAAATGCCCTTGTCTTGGAGACTTTAGAAACATAGGCTAGAAGAAAGTACCTTGGAGGTCTTATAGTTCAACCTGACTTTGGCTGCAAGACCTGCAGGCAGCCTTCCCGGCCACTCACTTCCTCCTCCCACCACCCCATGCAAGGTGGGAGGCCCGAGAGAAAGTGCCTGATTTGGGCACACAGCCCTCCATGATGAAGCCCTTCCTGGGGAGCAAAGCATGGCTTGGACAAACTGATCCATCCCCGAAGGCGAGCTACAGAGCAGCAGCGGCAGGTGAGCTTCAGAGTAGTGGTGGCAGTGGCAGAAGGCAGAAGTGGAGCTCCAGAGTGGCAGCGGTGGAAGGAGAACTCCAGAGTGGCAGCAGAAACGGTCCTCCGGGAGGGTGGGCAGATGTCCCAGGGCTGCACATGCGCACCACAGCAGAGCAGCAGTCTTGGCCCCAGCACGCCATCTCTCCCGAGGGCCACCTGTCCACCTGCTGGCCAGCAAGGCCCAGAAGTGGTGTGTCCACCGTCATGGGCTGGATGCAGGACCCAAGGCGAAGGCGAGCAGGTGGAAGTTACCCAGCAGACCCGTGGAAGCTGAGTATTCCAGGCCCAAAAGGCAGCTCTTTGGCCAAGCGCAGCAGGTCTCCCTCCCCCACTGTCAGCATCAGCCTTACCTTCCAGAGCTTCTACATGCCTCTGCCAGCCTGAATGCCCTGCCCTTCAGATCCCAACGAGGCCAGCACGCAGCTGCCCGAAAAGGTAAGGCTGATGACGGGCAGCCCTTGGGGGAGACGCCACGCTGGGTCCGCAACTGCTGCTCTACTGTGGAGCATGCGTGCAGCCATGGGACATCCGTCTTCCCTCCTGGAGTGCCACCGCTGCCGGGCATTGTCCCCATTGGGATCTGTAAAGGCTAGGGCACTCAGGCACTTGGGCCAGCGTGGAAAGTGTGGAGCTCCTCAAGGCCTTCGGGACAGATCAGGATGTCCAAGGCTTTTCTCCCCAGGAAGGGCTCTGTCGTGGAGGGCTGTGTGCCCAGACCAGGTGCTTTGTCTCGGGTCTTGAGAAGTGGTAGGAGGCAGAGGGAGAGAAACAAATTAAGGCTGAGAGAAGCAGTAGGAGGCAGAGGGCGAGAGAGGCTTTGGAGATGAGCACCCTTCCCAGCCCCACTTCCCCAAGGGGGCACCTGCCCATCTGCCTCGAGGCTTCTGCTGCTGGAGTGGGCAGGAGCAGCAGAAGGCAGGTGGACGAGTCTAGTCTAGGTGAGCGAGGAGGAGCGGAGATCAGTGAAGGAAGGCAGTTGAGGCAGAGAGTTGGGCCATGACCGCCACATGGTAGGCAGCAGCAGAAGGCAGGCAAGCTGGCTGGGCCACATGGGAGGCAGTTAGGCCGGGATTTGGGCTTTGCTTGCAGGCTCACGCAGGCAGAATGAGGGCCGCTCAACTGGGCCATGGGGAGAGCTCTGCATGGGATGCAGCCACAACAACAAAGGCAGGCAAGCTGGCTGGCCCACAGAGACCATGTGGTCAAGGCAAGTGAGGGAGCCAGTCAGAGAGCAGCAGCAGCTATGCCAGCTGAGCGGGCAAGATGAGGAGTGACTGGGTGGGCTGGGGCAGGGTGAGCAGAGCAGGGCCAGCCAGTAGTGGGATTTCCCAGTTTGTCAAACTGCACAGAATCTTAAAAACTGGTTCACCTGAATCGGTCCGAACCAGCTGCATCCCACCTCTGGGTGGGGAAAATTTGTATTCTAACATCATTAGACTCAGCAAGGAGATGTGTATAAGTTAGTTTCAGCAGTGTAACTGATTGATATTTTCTTTGGAATGGGAAAAATGATTTGAGATTTGTGAATAATTTTTCCTACCTCAAAAATGTCTTCATCTGGCCGACGTGCCCCAAGCAAGGTGACCCCATCAGTTCTGACAACTGGCTGCTTGCTTCGCTTCAGGGGTAACGTTACAGCATCTTCACAGTCAATGCTCAAAGATACACTTTCACCTTTCACACTTAGAGCAATGCGGTGCCATCTGGTAAAAGACAGAGGAGTTAAGCAACTTAGTGGGACAAGGCAGCTTTAGCTTGGGAACTTCAGAGATAGATCCAGATGAGTTTATTATTGTGCAATCCTTCTGCCTTATTCACAAAATAAATTGTATCTTCCAGTTGTAACTCACCCAAGAACTCTTTACTTTCTTGCTGCATTCATTCATTCATTCATTCATTATTATAGAAGAGAATAACTGGAGAATGCCTTTCCATTAATAGTGCAATAAACCTTCCATTTGGAATCATCACAGATAAATCTTACTTTCAGCTGGCAGCTCAGTGAATTTTGCTAACATGCTATACTGCCAAATATGCTTTACAGGTTCCATCCTTTTCCTTTATGTGAACCACTATATTTCATGAAAAGCCAAGGATTGGCACTGTGGTGCTTTGGGACAATGTAGAATACATGAACCCACCTCCAACTGATTACAGATTAACAGAGTTGGAAGGGACCTTGTAGGTCATCTACTCCAACCCCCCCACTCAAGCAGGAGACCTTACACCATTTCTGACAAATGACAGTCCAATCTCTTCTTGGAAGTCTCAAGTGATGAAGCTCCCACAACTACTGCAGGCAAGTTGTTCCACTTATTAATTGTGCTAATTGTCAGGAAATTTCTCCTTAGTTCTAAGTTGCTTCTCTCCTTGATTAGTTTCCACCCATTGCTTCTTGTCCTGCCCTCAGGTGCTTTGGAGAATGGCTTGACTCCCTCTTCTTTGTGGCAGCCCCTGAGATATTGGAACACTGCTATCATGTCTCCCCTAGTCCTTTTCTTCACTAGACTAGCCATGCCCAGTTCCTGTAAATGTTTTTCTTATGTTTTAGCCTCCAGTCCCCTAATCCTCCTGGTTGCTCTTCTCTACACTTTTTCTAGTCTCAAAATCTTTTTTATAATGTGGTGACCAAGACTGGATGCAGTACTCTAGGTGTGGTCTTACTAAGGCTTAACAGCTTTTAAAAAGTGTCTGAAAATCTTATGACCAAAAGTCACAACATTTTACTCTTCCCACTGGAACGTGAGAGTTTTAGAGAATAATATTTTTATTAGTCTATATTCATATTAGCCTATAATATTTTTCCTATAAACTATTTTACATATCAACTGAAAGCAGGGGCAAGGGTTAAGGTCAACTACAGATCTGGTCACTAAGAAAAGAAGATAATAGCTGTAAGCAGGTGTCAAACTGGTGGCCCGCAAGGTGAATGAGACACATGCAGGCCACACCCACCCAGCTCCGTGAATGGGAAAAACGTTGTGAAATGTCATGTGACAGCAATGTGATGCCGCGGGTTTGACACCCATGCTGTAGAGGAAGAAGCCAGTCATTAAACTTTTCTGCAATTTTTAGTAGGTTTTCATTAATATATTGTCACAATTACCCCATGTGTGGGCTGAGAACTGGATGAGGAAAATAATTTGCTAAAGTTACCCAATATAATTCCTGCCTGGGTGTGAGTGAGTGTTTGAAAACAGCTCTGACATAAATCAAGCCCACTAGTCTATCCCATTTTCCTCCTACCTCTACTCTCCGGCTGTGTAAGGCTACAATTCTCATGCTGACTGAGGAACAAGGAAGTTGTACTTAACATATCTAGAAGGTGCCAGAACAAGAGAGCTGTTCTGAGCATTATATTACAGGCACCAAATGTTTTTTTTTTTTTAAGAAAAAGTACCAGTAGCATTTGATTTTCTTGTAGTGCTTTGATCATCAAGATAATATATTTAACAGTGACATCAGTTCGATGAACATGAATGCATGTAAGAAGGGAAAAGTTATGCTTTGGTCACACAATTTTAGTTCTATTAAACCATCTGAGACATTATAGTCCCAATTTTGTTTAGTAGTTGCTCTTTCTTAACTACCGAAGAAGATGTACTTTACGGGAGTAGCTTTTGCAAACCACAATTGTTGAGTTTTTGGCATTTTTAATCCTGGGAGTAAAATCAAAAGTGTTGATTTATGTGTGTTTGAATGTGTATGTGTGTGTGTGTGTAAATATTGCCTCACTCAATCTGTCACAACAAAGAACTGTTATGCATCCCTTTAAAGACCACTGCAAAAGTAATCCGATTAAAAAAAAACACTCAAACTAAATAATATTTAAGTCATGTCCACATTTGTGTGATAAGATAACCATTTCTAAATAGCTTCCTTCTATTTTATTTTCTCTACCCCAATATCCCAACTCACTTGCCATCAGCCAAGTTGACTCTGTGAAAATGAGGATAGTCCTCAGGCGCTGGGAAACCCAGCTGGTCTTCATAGAGAAAGACGGGGGAACGTCCAATCTCTACACCAAGCTGCTGTACGCCACGTTCATCATACAGGGAAAACAAAAAAGATTGGCTGCCTTTGAGTGCTCTCATTGTGGCTAATATTGAAAAGTCCACTGGGAAGTGGCCATCTGCAAGAGGAGGAGATAATGCATCCTGAGAAATAAACAGAACCAGGAACCAAACAAGCATCTTAACCCATCCCCAAATGCTCCCCCCTTTCACCAACTTGAGCATTCTACACATTTCCTAGTAGTCCTGAATCCCTGAAGTATTTAGTGCAGAATAAGTGCAGAATTCAAAAAAAGCTTCCCATTTCATTTCAAGCCAGTCCTAGTTTCCCATATGGCCACATACAATGCATGCGTTTGTACTCAGCTTTTTATGCAATTTTAGGAAGCAAGTTTTGGAACACATCTGTCTTCTGCGCTTTGAGAAATCATTTTGAACAGGTGCAAGTCATGAGGCCCTCCGATATGTATGTAAACCGGCTTTGGGGTTTCGGCTAACTATGCAGATCCACATAGATAGATTGCTTTACATTACCAGGGAAGAGCTGCCTGGTGGGGGTGATGAAATGAGTTTGATTCTCCAAGCGGAAGGCCAGGTCTGTTTCCTCCGATCCATCCCTCTGAGTGCAGATCCCAGCAGCGATGGTGACCCCATTCTTGCCCTCCCGCACACCAAACGCCTGGAGCACATCCACAAGGCCATCTGGAAGAGAAGCGAAAGACACGGTCCATCTCAACCTCACAGCAAAGAAAAATAAGGACGGCTCATGCGAAGCCTGTTTTACCCAAGGCAACAAGATGTGTTTGAAAATAATGGGAAACGTGTCTCAAATCCCTATCAGCTCTAATAGAACTACTATCTCTCATCATTATTAAGACACAGTTGAACACAAATTGCCTGGGCAAAAAATAGACACTGAAAGGAAAATCACAAGAGGTGCCTATAAGGCATAACTATGTTGCCGTTATATACTGTATAACGTTTTTGTATGCTTTTCCCTGTTTCCCCAAGCAGGTATATTCAGTGCAGTCTTTCCAAGGCAGAAGATAGCAGTGAAGCATATCCTGAAATAATGTAAATTTATCCGCTGAATACAAAGTCTTTGAAATATTTTTTATTTATTTGCTCAGGTGCAGACATTCAAGGGAAATCAATTTTATCAATAGCCAGATCTGCTGGAAAAGATTAATGAGACAGCCAATTAGTTGCTTCGAACAACAGTTATCATAGCCTCACCTGAATTCTTCCAAAATCCTTCCAACCCAAAGATGGGTTGATGTCTTGTATAGGCTCAGCTCAGGGCATATCAGTTTGCCAGATAAGGGGGGGAAATGTTTCTAGTATTTAAACAATGCCACATGCCCTTAGTTTCTAAGAAATGGAAGCTGAATTTATGCCCCTTAAAACTCAGATTGTCACTGTCACTATATTTTATTTCATGACAAATAATCATACTCTGTAAGAACACCTTAAAATATACATGGAACGGATGAGGTGGGGGGGAAATCAACACGTCTCCTTCCTGTCTTTTCAGCACAAAGGTTTTTAAAGATGTGCTAAGCTCTTCAATGAGTCAATATATAATAATCTGCAAAACTCAGGTATATTTGATACCTGAAAAATGCAAATCCCAGATATTTTTGAAACCCAAACAATTAATTTTCTCATTAGAGTGATAACACTATCCAGCTCTATGTGGTCACTAACCACTATATACTTAAAAATGTGCAGCCCAACTACATAGATTTACCCTTGCCTTGGGAACACAAGCTTTCCATCCTTGTCTTGCCAAGGATGATATACAGCAGCTTGTATTCTGGCCTGATCCAATGAATGGTAGCACATCCTCTCATGTCTTGTGAAGTCAAAACCAGCCTAGGAATCATTATCATATTTTGCCAATTTAATTCTTTCAAGCTTTGGCTGTGACCCCAATCTGTAGGCATCCCCAGTACTGATTGCAGTGTGGAATATAAAAACAACACATTGCTAGTCTAAGCATCTTCCCAACCAGCATTCCTGGCCCTGGCCCTGGCCCACCCCCTTCATTCTACCCCACTCCCCTTTTGCCCGATCCATATGGCTACCCCATTGCAGATGTAGAATGAAAGGAATGCTAAGTAAAACACAGTTAAATAAGACTTTCCCAATGCTAGGTGTCCAATGAAGCACACTTAATTGAATAGCAAACATCTTCTAGGAGTGCAAATTTCAGCCACACATGCTAATAATTAGGAATCTGTCAATGAGTAGGCTAGTTAGTGAAAACATCCCATTCTATATATTAAGTATTACTAATAGACTGTGACCAGAAAGTTTCATGCCTATTTCTATAAAGCATGGACAGAGAATCTTTAAGAGCTGATGGCAACATTTGTAATTCTGAGATAATGTTCTGGGCACTCTCATTAAAAATTAGCAATTGAGGATTTGATCATTCATAAAGTGGTTGCCAGAGGTATGTGACCAATTAGGGACATGCATTTACTAGAAGATAGACTTGTGAGGTTGCTCTCCATCTTCTCATTTAACATTCCAAAAATCCCTTTCACTGCTGCCACTGTTGCACCTCCTCCTCCTTCCTGAATCACTAAACTTCAACCATCCATCGTTCGTTTGTTTTTTAATTATTATTTCTAAGAATCCCAGTAGTGCTGAATACTGGTGCTTTGATTTGATGCTTGATAGCTTCCCACTTTTTTTAAAAAAAATTAAAGAACCTAAAAAATAAAAGTCAGATAGGCCACAGAGTTTATTGGGCACCAAGGGTATGATTTGCAGGCACATTCTTGCCATAGGCATCATATTGTCCACCCTGGTACATTCATATCTCAGACTATTTGTTCATTTGTATGTATATGTTACATCTTTCTTATATATTTCTCCACTAATAAATTCCAAGAAAAATTATCTAGCGACAAGTAAAGCTCATTGTTTACCAGTTGTTTCTTGCTTCTTTCTCTCTAAAAATATAATTAAAGCCAAGAATGCTCTTGATCTCTGACTTTGGCTGCAAAATCCTTTCCTTTCTTAGATGATGGATGACATTTTATCAACAAGGACTCTCCATCAAAAGTACAGTATTTCCCTTCCCCTATATGACAGAATACTTCAGCAAACTTGGGGCCTTAAATACATTGCCATCTTCCAGATGCAGAACATTTTGAATGATCAGCCTCACACTGAGTTGCTTGTACAGAATTTAAAATCAGCTCCACTGTCTAATGAAGAGTGAAGGGACTTTGTGCTTGAAGTGGGGGGGAATGAAACTTTGATGTTTGGTTGCTGATTAAATAGGTTTGTTGTTATAGGGCTACATTACTATTAATCTCCTCATCGTTCCCCCCACCCATCTCCTTCCCCTTATGACTGTATGACTGTAATTTTGTTGCTTGTATCCTTACGATTTATATTGATATTTCCTGATTGCTTATTTGTACCCTATGACTGTCATTAAGTGTTGTACCTTATGATTCTTTTATCTTTTCTTTTTATGTATACTGACAGCATATGCACCAAGACAAATTCCTTGTGTGTCCAATCACACTTGGCCAATTAAAAAAATTTCTATTTTAATTCTTCTATTCTAGAAATGGCTAGTACCATATTTTTCAGAGTATAAGACACACCTTTTTACCCCCCAAAAGAAGGTGAAAATTTGGAGGCATCTTATAGTCTGAATGTAGCCCCGCCCAACCTCTGAAACAGAGGTTTCAGAGCAGGGGTGAAATCCAGCAGGTTCTTGAGAACCGGTAGCGGAAATTTTGAGCAGTTCAGAGAATTGGCAGCAGAAATTTTGAGTAGTTCAGAGAACCGGCAAATACCATCTCTAGCTGGCTCCAGAGTGGGGTGGGAATAGGGATTTTGCAGTATCCTTCCTCTGCCACGCCCACCAAACCATGCCCACAGAACCAGTAATAAAAGAACGTGGATTTCACCACTGTTTCAGAGGCTGAAAAAAGCCTCTGAAACCTCTGTTTGAGAGGCTGAAATAAAAGCCTCTCAAATGGAGGTTTCAGAGGCTGAAAAAAAAGCAAGGCGCAGAGCTCACAACCAACAAACCTGTTGCTAAAGTTCACCTCTGGGAACAGCTGATTGGGGGTATTCCAGAAGGCCGATCCACCCCCAATCAGCTATTTTCCTCCCCAAAAATTAAGGTGCGTCTTATACTCCAAAAAATACGATATATATTAGCATATAAAAGTAAAACATTGAGGTTTTATGTTATTACCTTATTCCACTGCACCAAAAGGAGCCAGAAGTCAATGCTTTTCTTTTTCCCTTTATCCTACACTTGAACATTTGTGTTGCTGCAGAGAGTCCCCCCCTTCTGGGTCTTTTTGTTGGGTCAGAGGGGGGCAGAAATTCCAACTTGGGGTCTGCTTCAGCCTCCTGGTGCGGGGCTTTGGGCGAAGGCTGGAGGGAAGTGTCGCTGGTGGCAAAGAGCCGGAGGGCCTTGTTCCAGTGGGACTGCATCATGGTCTGGAACTGGCTGACCATCTCAGCCTGCTGAGCCTCCAGGCGCTGGCACCTGGCCTTGCACTCCTGCAGGTCTTTCCTCTGCTTGGAAAGCCTATGCTCGTAGTCCTCAGTGAGGTGCTTCTGCTGAGCCTCCTTCTCAGTCAGATCCAATTTGAACTGAGCCAGCTGTTTTGCCAACTCTTTCTCATGGTGGCTGCTTAGCTCCAGCAACTGCTTCCTGTTGGGGCCCTAAGGAGCCTGGGCAGGCAGGCAAGGAGTGGCAAGTAGAGGCTGGCAAGGTGCCCTTCGACATGAATGACATTGAGTTGGCCATGCCCATCCAGTCACATGACCACCTTGCCACACCCACCCAGCCAGTCATTAGGCAGATCATATTAGTGGTCCGTGGGATTTAAAATTATGAATTTAGTGGTCCCTGGGGCCCGAAAGGTTGGTGACTCCTGCTTTATAGCACACTCTGGTGGTTTATAAAGGTCAGCCTATTGCCCCCAACAATGGGTCCTCATTTTACTGAAGGATGGAAGGCTGAGTCAACTTCGAACCGGTCAGGATGTGTTGGCTCTTAGCTTCAACAAGCTAAAAGGTAACACTTTGGAAAACTAAAACTTAAGGAACATTATTTAAAATAGGATGTCTGAAAACATAATAAAGCACCTTCCCTCTTTCATGCACATACATGCAGCCGCATTTTAAAAGAGATCCACTGGTACCAAACTTGTTTTTAAAAGTTTCCGTATTCACTCACTGGGTGATAGAACTTATATATGTTTTATGTACACAAAACTTTTTATATTTTCATTGTATATCTAACAGTTACATAAACATAGTTACCCTATGGAAAGATCAGCAGCCAATAAACAAACAAACAAACAAATGTTGGAGCTGTTGGGAGAAGATCAGATTACCCTCCTCCACTCTGCACTCAATAATCTCAGTTTGGATCAGCCTACCATGCATTTTTCTTAGGATAGATACAAACAGAAGAGCTTCTACATCCTACACATTTCGTATGTTGGTTTCTTGACCACTCAATGTGATTAAAAATAACAATCAATGGCAGATTGTTAGGAAAATCTCCCACATCCCAGAATTAGATCTGGGGAATAACTGCTTGTTAGCTGTTTTGTTTTACTTGAAAAATTTCATCAAAACCTTTTCTTAAATGATTGACCTCTAGTTGTAGCCTGCACTCAGAACTTAACTGGAACAGATCAGAAGACATCCCACACTCGTGCCTGCCACCCTTGAGAATACTGGGAAAAAGCTGCAGCAAGTTATTCCCCTCCGTGTCTGGCAACAAACTGCAACATGTCCTGACTCATGGTAGAAGGTTGGGGGTGGGAAGTGGGGGTATTGAAGAAAGTGTTGTATTCTTTGCAAGTAATGGAAAAGAAAGGAAGGGAGTAAAATCATACTGGCTGTCTAGCAGACCACAGTATGTAGCTTTCATCCAATCTTTTCCATTAAATTCTTTCTGGTCCCAACAGAGAGATGGGAATATAGAATTACTGTCCTCAGAAAAGTTCCATCTCCTTCCCATCTCTCATGCTCTTTTGACCTAGTTCTACAATCTATTTCCAGCTGAAGATAGTCCCACTGGACCCATTATCTCATTCCCCAACCTCATGCCTCAATCCAAGCAGAGCATTCAATGGCGTTTTCACAATACCTTCTTCATGCTCTTCATTCAAATGCTGAGATGGCAGCTGGGCATGGCACATAGAAGAGGCTCTCTTTTTTCCCTGTTATCACTTTGTGCACAGAAATGGAGAACTGCTTGGCAAACATGAAGTTGAGAATTGAGATTCTGCCAGATATCCTTCTAAAAATGTTACTAGTTACCTGTTATCATTGTTGGGATATTTAGAAAGCATGAACAATGCACCAGGAAGGCATCACTGAATGGTTATCATCAACACACAGCACAATTTAAAATACTGCCACTGTTAAACATGCAAATTAATACAAAATCCCCTTCAGCATGGTAGGGAGTACTGGATTTGCACATGAAACAGGATGGGCTAGTATCAGAGGTGGGTTTCAGCAGATTCTGACCATTTCTGGAGAATTGGTAGTGGAAATGTTGAGTAGTTCGGAGAAATGTTAAATACCACCTCTGACTGGCCCCGCTCCCATCTATTCTCTGCCTCCCGAGTCCCAGCTGATCAGGAGGAAATGTGGATTTTGCAGTACCTTTCCCCTGCCACGCCCACCAAGCCATGCCACGTCCACCAAGCCACACCCACAGAACTGGTAGTAACAAAATTTGAATCCCACCACTGGCTAATATAGCAGATTACATGTGTTGATCTGTTTGTCATGTAACTGCACTTCAGATTCCATATAGAGAATATAATTTTGAATGATATGATTTGTAGTCACCCCTCACAAAGAGAAAGCATCAGGAAAGCTTCTTGTTCAGATTTCTGGCTCCCAAATGGATACAGCAATGAGTGTACATGCCTAAGTAGCCTAAGCTTGCTGAGAGTTCAATGGCCAGCATTTCAACTCTGAACTCCTAGATGAAGGCAGCTGCCTTACTTTTAGGAAGAGAATCTTTAATTCCACAGGGAATACTTTTGTTTATTGAAAGAATAAATGGTTGCAACTCTCACATGGAGGCCATTTATGCAAAAATAAAGTGGATGGTTAAATTATTTTATGCAGGCTTTTATTCCACAACAATTTATTTCTTGCTTCAATCCCATCATTCTTACCAAATAACAGTGTTTACATGCCAATAAAACTGACGGCTGCGTCTTGCCCTATTTATGGATGGTCATTTATCTGCTGTAACCTAGAAAATGTGAACGTTTTAGATATCTCCTATAAAGTGCTGATTGTTCATAGATTGATGAATGTTTCCTGCATACTGTAGAATAAATCTAAGCACCTATTTTTCACATAGCAAATCATAAAGTGACCTAACAGAAAATTGTTAATGAAGAAGAAAAAAAGAGAATATGATTGCAAAATATACTCTTGTTGAAAAATAAGTCAAGGGCTAAATTGTGATGGATCTAATATTGCATGGGATTAAAGTTCTGTTTCTCTCAGCCCTCTGAGGAAGGCTAAGTCAAGAAAGATACAATGGAGGAATTCCAGTAACAGTACTTTATTGTTCTGGTCCTTAGTAAGAGAATCTTAAAAGCCTGTCCAGGCTTGTCTCATAGTACACAAATTCAAGGCAGAGTTATTTTAAGTTTCTTTCTCATGCTTGCTTCAATGTCTGATCTGTGCAATTGCCTCTCTAAATTCCTCCTTGTTTCATCCTTTTTTCTGTAAAGGAGTTCCATTTAGTGGCATAGTCTTTTTGGAAATCTTCTGCTTTACTTTAATCCAGAATGTGGAATTAAATCTTCTGTGCTGTAAAAAGATGGCTGGAGAGGAGGCTTTTGTCAGCTAGAAAAGCAGAGGACTGATAAATATGATTGAGCAAACCACAGCTGTTCAGTCCAGCAAGATGTGATGATAATGCAATTGTCTGAGTTCCTATTGATCTTTGCCATGACTTTTATTAATAGGATAATGGACAGAAAGATACTGACTCTTAGAAAAAAGGAAGATATTGTTGGGAGATTTGAAGTTTAGGTGACCCCTGTTACAAACAATTAAGCCTTGCCTTTGTCCCATGATGCAAACAGATTGACCTTGGGATTGCCAAGTGGGAGTTGAGGATTGTCATCATCAACTGTAATGGTGAGAATAACCTTGGGAAACAGAAGAAAAAGCCACAGCCAAGGCAAAGATCACACAAGAGATAAATCAGCCCAGAGGGAAGTGAAGGAATGAGGAGGAGAGAAAAGTGTCTCAGAAGGGACCCTCCTTAGTTCTCGGAAAAGGCAAGGCAAGGGGAGAAGTGGTTTCAGACCTGCAAGATTCTGTTACTGTAATCTTACAATAAACATAATATTTGTACTTATGGTTTTGGTTTCTTGACTCAACTCCCTCACAGGGCTTATTGTTTCTAGTCATGTATTCTATTCAAGCCTTTTCCATTATGGCTTTCATGAATGAGGATATTGCCACTTCCTGGAAAGGGGATTGCCAGGATGAAGAGAGACATATTAGTGCCATTTTTGCAATAGGAATGTGATGCATAACAATCATTACCTTGATTATTTATTAGACTGTGATGGATTTGCTCAGTATAACGTGGACAGTTTTGCCATAGTCATCATTTGAGAAGGTTTTTGATGCCTTCCAACTGAAACACTCATGGCTGGATCAACCCCTCGAGATCAGGGATGAAATCCAGCAGGTTCTGACAGGTTCTGGAGAACCAGTAGCAGAAATGTTGAATAGTTCGGAAAACTGACAAATACCACCTTTGGCTGGCCCCAGAGTGGGGTGGGAATGGAGATTTTGCAGTATCCTTCCCCCAGGAGTGGGGAGGGAATGGTGATTTTGCAATATCCTTTCCCTGCCACGCCCACCAAGCCACGCCCACAGAACCGGTAGTAAAAAAAATTGGATTTCACCACTGCTCGAGATGTAGGAAGCTCAGAAACAAGTCTTCTGAACATAGTTTCATTTGGGAGGACACATCTCTGGGGAGATTCTTTCAAATCAACTACCAATACAATGGTTATTTGATGCAGGAATTTAGCTCTGGCCTTGAGATGATTGTTCAGCCTTGATATGGTTGAAAGCATGAGAAAGAAAGAGACTCTAAATAGTCCTGCCTTGATCTTGTTGCCTTTAAAATTGAGCAGTGAAGATTATGAACAGACATTCAAGATTTTGTTAATATATCCTACAATTAGGTAGCATTTCAGAAATCTTTATGGTGACTGTTTCTTTTTTTTTTTTTTTTTTATTGAAAAAGTTTTCAAATACAAGTTTTTCCCCCTTTTTCCCCCCCCCTCTTCCCTAACCCACCCTTTCCACCCAACCCCCCCCTGTGACTTCTTCACAACAATAGGCTATTTCATAACTAGTTACATACATAATATCTTCCCTTTCCCTTAATCCCTTCTCGGAATACTGACCCTTAACTTGTTAATCTTATAACTCCCATTTTTACGGTAATCTGCCCTTTTTCTCCTCCCCTAAACTTATTGAGTATTATTACAAATTAACCTTTAATCTTTTATATATATTAATATAACATTTTAAATCGGCCTTCTCCCTGCAACCAAATTTGTTCAATTCTGTCCACTTCCTCCACTCCTCTAAATATATGACTTGAAATCAGACAATACAATTCTAAATATAATCCACTACCCACTTTACTAGAATATACACATATCTATATATGCATCCCATTTTATAACAATCAGTAAACTAACCTATTTCAGCCCTTCAATTCCTACAAAATCATGCAATACGATTCTAAATATAATCAACTGCCCACTTTACTAAGATATACACATATCTATATATGCATTTCATTATGTAAAAAGAGAAAAGACAATAACTTTAAGTTTATAATCCATATAATATCTTCTTTGATGTCTTTCCACTAGATTGTTAAATCCATCACCCATAATAGGGTAAAATAATATGCTGGTGCAACAGTTTGTTCAAAATCTTCAGTCATCTTCTGCCCCCATCAGTAGTAGATATCCTCACACCTGTATAAAAGTAAAAACAACCACCCGAGTGACATTATAATTATGAATATATCCGTATGGTTATAGTTGTGGTATTCATCAGGATTGTTAATTCCCGTCATCCTACTGAGTAACATCCAGATCTTCTGCATGCCCCAGCAAAACTCTCCTGCCTTATAACTCAAAGTAGTTATAATATATTTCCAAGAGAAAAAAAAAGTAAATAAGAAAAAATTAGATGATTCAAATCCAACAAAGTGAGGCTCTTTCCACTTCCCAAAATCATGGCCTTGCAGAGATCTGCCACAATCCTCAGGATAGTATCAGACAATTGTTCGCCACCACTGTCTTTTCTAATATTCATTCATTTTTTAAAGCGCCTGGCTTCACTGTTGCTTAGTTTGGAAATTGCTGTTTCTATAAGATCTGTTTCTTTTCTTTTTCTTTTTCGGGTTGAATTTCCATCCTCTTTTCTTGCTTACCAATTGTATATCTGCTGGTTGATTTTCATTCTGCTTTGTGGATTGTTCTTGTTGGGTTAATTTTATCATCTCATCTTTCTTCTCCATCACTTGTATATCAACTGATTGATTTGCGCACTTGTCTGTGACTTGATGATTCATCACCTTGGGTTCGGATGACACTGCTCTCTTATTTATAAACAGTCCAGCTGGGGTCTCCAAGGAGTCCAAAGACAATTTATCCATCACAGCCTCTGTAATTTGATGTTTTCCTTTTATTTCCAACTCCTTTTGCTTATCCTGTATTATGCCTAAAGGTGTTAAATTCATTTTTAGAATTTTTTGATAAAAATCTTCCGCTTTTTCAACAGTGTGCAATTGATATCTTACGCCTTGATATCTCAATATTAAACCAGCTGGGATGTCCCACCTGAATAGGATATTTCTTTTTTTTAATTCAGTCACTAAAAAGCCAAATTTCTTCCTCTCCATTAACATCTTGGGCGGGAGCTCCTTGAAAATCCAAATCTTTCTTCCATGAAATTGCAAATTGGAATTAAAAGAGTTCTGCACAATATTATTCCTAATTTCTTTATCTGTAAAATAGATCACCACATATCTAGGCAGTTGCCTTTGCTTTGCCCACCAGGAGTTTATTCTATAAATTCTATCAATCCTGCAATACACTTCATCAGGTTGAAACTTTAAGATCCCAGCCAGAATTTCAGAAGATACTTTCCTTAAATCATCTCTATTATTTTCCTGCAGACCTCTCAATCTAATTGCATATTCTGTAAAATTATATTGAATCATTAAAACTTCTCTTTCAATCCTCTGTTGTACATTTTCCTCATTACCAATCTTTTGGTCAGTCTCCATTTTAGATTTGTCTTCCAAGCTATTATCCTGAATGTTTATCAAATCCTTTTTAATTTTTTGAGTCATGTCATCCAAATTCTCCTCGACTTCCTTCATTTTAGTCTCTAATAATTCAGTCTTTGCCTCCATCCGAATCAGAAAGCCTGATAAACCATTAGCAACTTTTGAAATCTTTTTATTCAAGAAGTCAGACTCTGATTTCACCAATTCACCAATTTCTTTAATTTCCTGCTTAAATTTTTCAAGTTGCTGATTCACAATCTCATCCCTTCTTACAATCTCTTCAAGGATAAATTCTAATATATTAAAATCGGGTTTCTGACGCTGGAGAGTTGAAATTTGTTGGCGCAATTTCTTAAGGGGGGAAATTCCCCCCCCCCCCTGTTTGTCCAGCTGTATAAGTCCTGATGCCATTTCCCACACAGACAAGATTTAGCAAAAATAAGAGAAGAAATAGAAAACAAAAAGACTTTCCCTCATTAAAAAAAACTTCTGAGCAGCACAGGAGCGAGGTTTCTCTAGAAATGTAGCCAATGATATTTATTCCGCTACATTGTAATAATGAAAAACGGAAGGACTTTCCCTTTTAGCCCTTCTCCAGCCACAGCAGACGCCATTTTAGAAGGCTCTTTTTCCCTCTTTTCCTCTGCTCTTTTCTTTTAAATAGTTTTTGAAAGGGTGAAATACTTGCGGTTCAGTATTAAGGGTCCAGTTCTTCATTTCTTTAATTATTCTTTTAGATTCACAGGCTTGCTCTTGACGCCTGGC
Organism: Arizona elegans; assembly: GCA_022577455.1. Classification (NCBI taxonomy): domain Eukaryota; kingdom Metazoa; phylum Chordata; class Lepidosauria; order Squamata; family Colubridae; genus Arizona; species Arizona elegans. The sequence continues at coordinate 15,144,131 of JAKOOJ010000003.1, forward strand.
TCTGCATAGGCAGAGGTCTCCCAAAGCCCGGAGCAGCGGCAGGGGATATGGGGCTTCTCATCCGCTCCGTCCCAAAAGTTAAAAAAAAAACTTTTGGGACTCTGCGGGGAGTTCTACCCACCCCTGCCGGCTCTCTCTCCGTTTCCTCTTGGAAACGGAGTTTTTTCGAGCCGCCATCCGCTGTAACGGCGGCTCTATACAGGCAGAGGGAGCTGACGATCCCAGAGGAACGTCTGGCGGCGGCCAGCAGCAAACCGGAAGTCATGGTGACTGTTTCTTGACCTGGTCTAATCTGATGGGTAGACAAGGGTAAATAAAGAAAAAAAGATGGCTTGTATTTGTAACTGAAAAGTGTATGAAGATACCACATCTATGGATGTTCCAACAATGCTGATACTTGAAAAACAAGGCCTTTCAGGTCATAATGCTAAAGGCTAAAGCCCTGCAACCTGAAAACTAACTGCCCTATGGAGTTCTGAAAAAAGAGTGAACTATTATCAAAATTAAATTAAATTTATGATAAAATTGTGGGGATCACAGACAAACAGAAAGAGTTGGTGAGAGCCCTGCCTGGTCATAGAATACATACTGATGGGAAACAATTATGGAATTGTTTAGAAAACTCTAAGCTTTACATCAGGGGTGTCAAACTTGATTTCATTGAGGGCCGCATCAGGGTTGTGTTTGACCTGGGTGGCCAGGATGGGATGGCCAGAGTGAGCATGGCCAGCTCAATGTCACTTGTGTCAGAGGCACCTGTAGGGGCCCGAGCGCTCTGCCAGCAAAAACCAACTCCCAAGCTCCGTTTTCGGCTGCGACAGCCTTCTGCAACCATCTGCCAGATAAAACGGAGCTTGGGAGTGGCACCCGTGGCCCTCCCAAGCTCCGTTTTCACTGGCAGAGGCACAATGGGCTGGTCCTTCACTGTTTCCAGGGCAGCCCCACAGGCCAGATCTAAGCACCCCATGGGTCGGATCTGGCCCCCAGGCCTCGAGTTTGACACCCCTGCTCTACATGATAGCACGTATGATTCAGCAATGGAGAAACATGTATTTGCTGAACCATAATAAGCTTTACCAAGAAGCTTTAAGTAACTTTCATGAGCACTGGAGATGCAAACCCTGAACTAAAGACTTTAAATAAATATTTGAGCACTGAAGAAAGAGGAGTGTGCTTCTCTAATGGAGCCTATTGCTCTCCTTAATGAAAAATCAGGAAGAACATTAGTTCATAAAATTCATGGCCTTTGTTGTGAAAACGCTAATACTCACAATATGGGAAATAAATAAGGTGAGCTTAAACTCTGTATTGATCAGAGATAAATTTGAAAACACTTTGAAAACAGTGTGGTAATTACCAGAATTTGTGTGGATTTGTTAAGAACAGGTCTTGCCAGATTAAATTCATTCTTTTATTGATAACTAAATTAAATTCATTATTTTATTGAAAACTCCATTAACACAAAATATATCTTTATTTTAGCAAACATTTGATGAAATATCCCATTACTTCTTGATGAGCAAATTACTTAACTGTTGTTCCCTTGAGCACATACTACTACTACTACTATTACTACTACTGCTACTACTATCGGTACTAGCATCCTACTATTACTACTATCCTACAAACTTTATTCAGAGTGCTCATCAATTCTCACTTATCTAGTTAAAATGAAGCATCATACAAGATAGTAATAGAATTAGATTTATATACCGCTTCACAGTGCTTCACAGCTCTCTCTAAGAGGTTTACAGAGTCAGCATATTGCCTCCTTCAATCTGGGTCCTCATTTTACTAACCTGGGAAGGATGGAAGACTGAGTCAACCTTGATCTGGTGGGAATTAAACTGCCAAACTGCTGGCAGTCAGCAGTCAGCAGAAGTAGCCTGCAGTACGGCATTCCAATCACTGTGCCACCACGGCAAGATGCCGTAAGATTCAGCCCTGGGCCTCCTGTATTCTTCAAAGCTTTTATTAATTATTAATTATTTGGATAACAAAATAGAAGGAACTTGCAGCTACCACAATAGCAGATGAGAGACAACTAATATCCTAAAAAATAGAACTCAATATCCTAAAAAATAGAACTCAAAATCAAAATGGCATGCTATAGTTGCCATTGAGCCTGGCAACCTGACATGAGTGAAATCATCTGTTTCTTCAACATTGAGAATACAGAAGCCATTATTTGAGACTGCATATGAATCACACCTGCAGAGGGCAATTTAGAAGCAAGAGACGGTTCAAACAAATCCATGAAAATATTGATAAAATGACAGTGTTGATGTTTCTAACCAAAATTTGACTAGGCAGATTGATTTCCCACAGAAATCCACTGCTTGAGCCAAGAAATCAAAATGGATTCTGCTTGAATATTTCATGCATGCCAAATTAATTCTTAATGTGGTTTGACTCTACTAATGGGAAAATAAATGGAGATAGAGGCATTATGTGACAGTATTCCAAAGAGAATGAAGAGAATTTATTTTCCATCTCAACAAGAATTGCACATTTCATATCAGAAGCTAAAGAGGAGCAAATCTAAAAGAATAGATTAGCTTTCCAGGATGTATGTTCACAGAAGCAACAAGTCATGAAAGACAAGTGTTTATAGATTCTGGTGGCAAGAACATCTTCAATCTTAAAAGCACATATTTTTCAGCTTCTCACATTAAGGATGATGTCATAGTAAAGATGTAGGAGTTCTTTACTTAGATTGCACAATTTCTCATCCAAATGTGCACCAAAATCCTGAGAGAAATGGTCACATGTGAGGGGGAAAATGCATATAAGAGAAATAACATAACAGAAGACGCTGCCATTTAAATAAGGCGATTTGGAGATTACTGGTGGAAAACTGAAACCACAAATACCAAGTTGTTTTCATCCTGAATAGATTGAGCATGCTTTTTGAGAATGTTAGGAATTCTAAACTTTTTTTAAAAAATCCAATTCTAGAACAAAGAAAAGAAGAAACGGCTGTTGTAATTACTCATATCAGACAAATGTACAACAAATTATATTTGGTGAAAAATATTTCAGAAATTTGCACTTCTTTGTGCTCTTTAATGGCTGAATCTGGCAAGCTATCAACCAGCTGTTCCCAAGGTAGAGAAAATAGTTACATAAATATGTCTGAGTTGCTTAAGACTATCAAGATAATTACTTGGAAACCGTTAATTTGGAAAGGTGGGGGGGGAATCTAGATATTAACTATGGAGTATAGACTGAAGATCTTTGCACTGCAGAGGTTAAAACATCTGTGTGCATATAGCTTCATTTTTGCTAAAGAGCTTAATTTTACACAGCTGTGTATGAGACCTGTCCACAAAGCTAAGCCAATTGCAGAACAAGGGTGAAAGTGTGTGAAGAGCTGAGATTTCCTGCTGTGTCCTGCTGTGAAGCCTGACAGATTGAGAGGCTGAGGAAGCAGGCTTTTAGAGAACTGGAACAATAGTTAGTATTTGAAGGGCAGAGATTAGGAAGCCTTTGACATGGACTGCATGCTGAAAGAATACTAAATAAACCACACAACTTGGTGGCCTTCCCTATGACCTCCATCCATGCAAGTTTCCATCTCCATCAGGAACTTAGCTCTGTAATGTATAAGTCACCTATAAGTCACAGATAGCACAACTGGTTCCCTGTGTGTGTTCATGTTTACTTATCTAGTTTACATATCTTAAGTGGCTGCCCATAAATGTTTCTAAATATATGGAAGTCAAGTAGAAAACCAGCAGATGCAATCAAGCACACACCAGACCAATTCACTGTTATATACATATATACATAAGCAATTCTGCTGTGCACAGTTTGAACATCTCCACAAGGAAGAAAAAATCCACACAAGGACCAATCCATTCACAGTACTTGCTGTCCATTGCACTCAGGCTTGACTGATCAAATGAGATGTGCGGTAAATACATGATTTTCTGCAACTACCCATCCACTGGTTAGTAAGCTAACAGTCTCATGGAAGGGTGGGGAGTTAAGACCCAATGTAATAAGCATCTTCTTTTCTTCTGTTCCTACATGTCATTGGCCATTCCATCTACTCTTGATAATGGATGCTTTTTCAGAATGTTAAAATCTTGTCTTCTATATACATGTTTACAGTATTTGGAAGTTGCATAATTACATGTTCTTTTGAATCTCTTGGAGACTCTATCTGGAGTAGTCTAACGTAGTAAAGGCAATTCACAGCTTTGGTACTTCTTGTCTTGATTACTTCAACATACTTAAATCCGCAGGAAAGTCATTTTTAAACACATATACACACACATATCCTAGCTGCCAGAAGTTCACACATTGAGAATGTAGGATTCTCTTTTATCTATGGAGATTCTCAGTCATCCAGGTCATGGTTGTCCCAAAGGTGCTTTTTCAAGAGGCAACTTGACTTTCTGGAGTCCAGTTGCCTCTTCAAAAAGCACCTTTGGCTCTTTCTTTTTTGTGACCCCCAATCTATGAATGCAATCAGTCTATATGTGCCTGGCCCCAATTTACACAGCATTTAAGAAAATGGTCAAACCCCATTTTTTTCACTAAGCTTTTAATTGTTAATTAAATTTATTCTGATTTAGTCTTGATTTTAATTATGTTATTTCATTCATAGTGTTTGGATTGTTCTAGATGATTAGAATGAAGATCCAGTAACTGCTCATACATTGGTTTGCAGCATTCTTGTTCTTTTCAATGAATAAGAGACCCACCACTTATTGCAATCAAGAGACATATGTGGTATAGTAACAAGTTCTGAAAATATATATTAGGGATTGATGTGACATAATGGCTAACTCAGAATGATCATCAGTGGTGAAATTCAATTTTTTTTACTACCGGTTCTGTGGGCGTGGCTTGGTGGGCGTGGTGTGGCTTGGTGGGCGTGGCAGGGGAAGGATAGTACAAAATCTCCATTCCCACCCCACTCTGGGCCAGTCAGAGGTGGTATTTGCCAGTTCTCCGAACTACTCAAAATTTCCGCTACTGGTTCTCTAGAACCTGTCAGAACCTGCTGGATTTCACCCCTGATGATCATGTATGTGAAGCACTTTTAAGCTATGTTAGTGTTACAACTGTAATATCAGCAGAAAGTGTAAGACAAAGACATATTCCTCCTTGCAGTAAGAACTGACTTGCAGAATTGTTAAAAAATAAGATATGACAAAAGCTCTTGAGAGAAGGATGCACAGAAATTGAAAAAAAATGAATGAAATATTGCCACATAGATAAAAACAGCAATGGTTACTAGGAATATAGAAAGTTGTCTCCAATCTGCTCAGAATCAGTTCATTGAGCCCACTATTATCTATTGTGACTGCAGCAATTTTCTGCATGTGTGGAATTTTTGCTATCTCACGGCCCTATTAAATTGAGATGCAAGAAGCATACATTCAAAATACAGTCCTTTGCAGAGGTATACTATATCCCCAAAATTGCTAGAGAGCCAGAAATTATACTTGGTATGGATTCAAGGAATCAAGCATCACATTCTGGCACTAGGTAAATGCTGTATTTTTATCAGTGAGGAATTAAGCACGCCAATGCAAATCTGAGATCCCTGAAAGAAGGGCAAAAGACAAATTCAACACAGAATGAATTCTCTGAGCATTAAGCCTGAACTACTCAAACTAGCAAAATATACAGTTTACACAGTAAGGAAGGATATTCAGATTTGCAGAAGTACAAAAAAAAACTCATCACAAGGAAATTCCTCAGAAGCGGGGAGAACTAAGTAGCCATTCGATGCAACATGAAATTCTTGACTATGGAAGATGAAATAGAAAATAATTCTACCTGCTGCTCAGTGAAGATTTCACTTGGAGTTGTATACCACAGGAGATTAACTCTCCAGCCAATTAAATGAGGGGAGAAAAAAAGCTGAAAAACAGCCACTGGAAAATTTAGATCAGGACCATGGCTGAAGAGAAAGGTGACTTAATTGCACACACAGAGAAAAATAACATTGTCATTTCCTTCATCACATTTGTTCCAGAAAGCTGCTATCAGACTGACCAGAAAAAGGAAAATAAGATCTCAGTACCTGTCATATCCCTTCTGTGGGGCAATAGGAGGAACAGAACTTAAATCAGGAAAGGGATGTGTGTATATGGGAGAGAAAGCATAGCACTATTTCCTCTCCATTGTACTCAGTGCTATGCTAAATGTGTAACTGTGTGTGCTTGAATGTGTGTGGGGGGGTGTCTTTATTTTAATATTTAATCACAGATCTTTTGGTACCATCTGTAGTTTGACCTTGAGGTTGGCTAAATGATGGAGAAGGGAGAAGGGGCTGGGCTAAACTAACAGCATATGGGTCCAAACAGAAAGGCTGGAAAAAAAGAGCAGGAGAGATTTATTCACAAAGCTATGGCTTGGGAGCAGAGAAGGAAATGCTGAGCCACAAATGCCTTGGAAAAATGCACCGTGGGTGGTCTCTGGATGCTTTTAGGTTCCAGATTTGACCTGTTCTGACCCAAGTTGAACCAGGCCCAGGTCCCACCCCATAAAGGCAAGGTTTCATTCTTGAGAACTGAATGTGCTGGTTCAGAAGAATGGAGGGCAAAACAAAAGCGATAATGAAAACCTTGCTGCAAGATAGAGCCTCCTTTTCATTGGTAAACCGGTTTACTCCTGGTGGTGCTACTTTATATGGTCAGCATAATTTAAGCTTCCTCTGTGAAAAGCGAAGGAGGAGGATCATTCTCACATAGCTATCTCTTTAACGTAATCATAAATGGTCTTGGGGAGATTAAGAGGCATAAAACCACATGAAGTACTGAAGCCTGTGCATACACTGCCAGGTCTCAGTTAAAACTAAACTTGAATGAAAGTAATCAAACCTGAGTTTCTGTTCTCAACATGCCAGCTTTGCGGTGGAGTAGATCCCAACCAGTGGTGGGTTTTAAATTTTTTTACTACCGGTTCTGTGGGTGTGGCTTGGTGGGCATGGCATTGCTTGGTGGGCGTGGCAGGGAAGGTTACTGCAAAATCCCCATTTCCTCCCGATCAGCTGGGATTTGGGAGGCAGAGAATAGATGGGGGAGGGGCCAGTCAGCAGTTTTACTACCAGTTCAAAATTTCCACTACTGGTTCTCCAGAATTGGTCAGAACCTGCTGAAATCCAGCTCTGATCCCAACCATATAAAGAAATCAGAAGATGGGAGCAGATACCACTCTTGGGCTGTTTGTACATTGTACTTCCCAGATACAGAAGTTGACTCCTTAAAGGATTTGGATAATAGAAGGAGAAGGATAGAGAGAGAGATGGATTTTATGGTAATCTCTTTGAGTGTCCCAGTCTGCTTTTGACCATTTTCACAATTGGAGCTATTGGTACTTTATTTTGTCTAGCTTTTTAAAAATAGCAAAATAAATATCCAGTGTGTAACAGCATAATAGTAGAATCTCTTCTTGTTTCCTTTTTATACAGAATAGCTGGTTTCTGCTTAGAGTCCAAAATGAAAAGAGCCATACTTGGTTGTCAAACCGGGTAGGTAAATGGAAGAAAGCTTGATGTCTCTTTTGAGTTGCATTAAGCCTTAAATCACCTCTCCTAATTCCTCTTCCAAGAAGCAAAAGTCAAATATAATAACAGGCACTTGCAGGCACTTAAACAAAATTCAGTTGATAACATTAATGTTCAGCATATAGATGATTTTTTAGCAGATTCCTGGCCCAGGCAAGGAATGTCAATTGCTTTGCTTCAGGGACTATTAGGGTACTAACTGTCAGTCAGGATAGCAACTGGTTTATTGAAAAGGAAGCAGGAAAAAGCAGCCAGGCCTTCCGCCACCGGATGTATGGGCCATAGAGATCTAGCCAAACCACTTGCCTGCCAGATGTTCACAGCTGGGAGTATGTCACCCTTGACTCATTGACGCTACCTGCCAAAATCTGGATTTTCCATTCTCAGCTGCAAATAAGAAATTCCAGGGCAACCCTGAACCAATGATGTCAAAACTGAAAGCACCACCTATTGTTCTACAGCACTGAATTGTGGTCCTGAAGTATAGGTGACCTCCCAGGTGACCTGTCCATGGTGCTGAATCATATGCAGTGCAGCCCACGGGAATCATTACTAAATCTGAAGCAGGTGGAATACTGACAGAGAAAGCTGATTTGTTTTCTGCAGATGCTTGGAAGCACAACGTAGGCAGGTATTTGAGTGTGATAAAGTATGAAAATCACATTAGCATTTTTCAAATGCAAAATATTTCACCTAGGACTACAAAATGTGTTTTCCTTCTACCAGAACTTTATATTCAGATCACTTCATAAGTGGTAGATAATTGGAAGAAAATATTGCACAGCATATATCTTACAGATTAGATATTCCAAATTCAGTCCCCTGAACTTCCTGGTATGCCAAAAAATTTTTGAAAAATCTGCTGTTACACAGAAGAGCATAATTACATTTTAATCTTCCCTCAATCTAACCTTGGCCTCCACAGCCTCATAAAAGTTATCAATAAATTATATTTTTAATGTGATTAAAGCAAAAATGCATTAAATATACAACAAATAATTATATTTGTTTTGAACATATTTAAGCTTCATATTAAATTACATTTTGTCTGACCCTACTAATCTTCTGGAGTTCATAACTGGGATATTGTAGGAGGAGTAGCAGAACCTGCAGCAGAGTTAAAAGAGGGATCAACCTATAATCGTTACATAGCCACAAGTGAACTAAGTCCAACCTGCCTTGAATTCTATTGACCCTCCAAGCAGGTCTGTTAGTTGAGAAGATTCCTATGCATATACTGTGTTTCCCTGAAAATAGGACACTGTCTTATATTTTTTGTACCCTGAAATAAGTGCTTGGCCTTATTTTCAGGGAGGTTTTATTATTTTGGGGTGTGTGGAGCAAGACGGGGCTCCTCTTGCCATCTTACCTGATTTCCAGCTCTGTCTCCCTAACCCTAACCAGAGGAAGTAACAGGGACTGGCTGCACATGCATTTAAATATTTTTTGGGAAGGCTTATTTTCAGGGGGGGCTTATTTTAGTGCATACGTTCAAAAGCCCAATTGGGTTTATTATCAGGGAATGTCTTATTTTTGGAGAAATTTTAGCAATAAATGAGTTTAATTGAACCTTCACATGTGGACCTGGTCTTTCATGCCTGACAGATGTTATCTAATGCTGAGTCTAGCCTTCACTCCAAACATGCACAGGTCATCTTGAGCCAGTGATCTGAGCAGTTTAGGCCAGAGATGATATTGCCATGTTAAGTTTACAGTCTGATTTACCAAGATATGCCTGCCTTGTTATCCTATGTGGCATGAAAATGCAGCTAGAACATATGGCTTGATGTCCTAATTACTTCATATTCAGCGAAAATTGCAGCTGAAGGCATGTTTATTAGTAATAGCTATCCCAGAATTAGGCCAAATAACAGAAGGCAAACAGCTGTGTAAATTTTTGATTCCAAGCTGCTTGCCCAACCCTTGTTCTTGACCACAGCTTTGTATACAATGAACCAAAACAAACATAGAAATATATTTCAAGGAAGAAGGGGTAAAGGAAGGGAAAAAGGAGTCAATCATGCAATGTACTACCTTACATCTTTCCTAATGTATATTTCTTCTCTTTTTCAAATGACTGAAATGTTGGTAACAATAAAAAAATATATAGAAGGAGAAGAGGAAACAGCTGGATGATGAAAAAGCAGAGGAGCCAGGAAAACAGCGCGACTAGGGGATGGTAAAGGAAATGTTAATGAACTGAGTACTTAATAATTTGCCCCTTCAAAAGAACCCTGCTCAGATTAAATCTCAGCTGATATTTTGGACAAGTCTTCTGCCAACAGTAAGGCCTGAAACATTTTAAAGATTTTTGGAGAGAAGTTAATTTTTTGCAGTTGTCAAAATTTGAGAAATGCTCCAGACATAAAAGGCTTGCAAATGTGAAACAAATACATATCCTCCCATGAAAGTCATGCTGAAGGGTCAAAACACTTCTCCTAGCAGAGTCAAAGCAAACCAAAACAATAATATTATGGCATAAAGAGTTACACTAATAGGACTAGGGAAAGCATACTTCAGATTTCCTTAAAAAATAATCTTGACCTTGGACCAAACATTACTCCTCAGCCTGACTTAAAAGGGTTCTTGTTAGATTGAAGAGAAGCAAGGTTAATCATGCAGCACCTTGAGTTCTTTGGAGGAAAGGTTGGCTGTAAATCCTTATTGTTTCATAATACCTTGCATGCATAGAATCCCTATTACTACTATCATTTACAGATGTGGCAAGACAGACTGAGAGAAAGTAGTCTGCTTAGAACAAAGAAACCACATCAGAGATCAGAAATGAAATGAACTTTGATTTCCCAGTTCACTTTCCCCATTAGTTCTCAGCAGAGAGGAGGTGAAATAAATGTACCTATGTGGTCACTAGGAGATAAAAAAAAACTTGAGGGCACAATCAATCAATCTCACCAAAATCCCTTCATGGTCTCATGGTCTCTCTCCCTCCCTCCCTCTCTCTCTCTTTCTCCCCCTCCTTCTCTCCCTTCCAGTTTTGGGGCCTTTAGGAACTGCTGCCTATGTAATTGCAAACTTTTCTTTACAATCAGAACAGCTAGAAATTTGCTTTATTTAATTGAAAACACACATATTCAAGATGTTAAATTCTACATTAAATTCTTTTTATACACATTTGAAGGCTTCCAGATTTCTTTCCATGAGTCACAATGATCTCAGAGTTGAAGTGTAATAACATTCCTATTTTAATTTGTGCTGCATATATGAAAATGAATGAATCTGAGCAACAGCCCCCAGTTGCTGCTTCCCCATCACTATACAGATCTTTGCTAATGCTTTCCAATACAATTGGCAAGCCTACAGAATAATTCCTATTAGATAACATTACATATCATTACTATGCAATATTATGTATTGGAAACTTTGTCTATTATATAATAGGCCTATGCAAAGGTCTCCTCCCCAGCTTCTGAAGACAAAATTATTGGATATTTTTATTTTGCTTGATTGGACTGCTTCCACCAACAGGTCTGTGAGTCAGAAGAAGATTCTCTGCACATTCAATATGTGAGCAGGAGTCTCATCTGGTTATTTGTTTCCAATGCAGCTGCCAGATGCAACTCTAAAGCAACAAGAAGCACCTTGATAAGACAAACTGAATTCACATTGAAGTTGCAGGGAGTAAAATCTGCACAGCTCCCAGAACACAAAGCACTTCACCGTGTAGCCACTTTGCACTTTCTTTCAACTTTCCACATGTAATATAGGAAAATGGTTCTATCAACTTTACTGTGTTACAAAGGTGATGACTTCTAAAGCAGAAAATTCGTAAAATGAATTTTCCTGGCTTCCAGCCCCTTCTTATAGCTTCTGCGAGCTCTTCAGGATGGTGTTGCCAAAATGTTAATGCTTAATAAAATAATCTTTCACAAACACTCACAGAGAGAGAGAGAGATTGCACAATAAAGTATTTCTGTAAAAAACAACAAAAAACCCACAATAAAAAAAACCTGAAATCCTTAAAAACTGAACAAGCAGAAAACTTTAACCCCAGGACTCCAATGATAACACTGGGCCCATTAACCAGATTTTTAAAATCTTTTAAAAGTTTTTCTTCTAAAAGCAAGAACAGTGTCCTCCTCTGCTATTTTTTTTTTTTATTATTATTATTATGCTTGTCTTGGGCAAATCTTTCTGAAGCAAAATTTTAGTGAGTGGGTGTGTTTTTAATTCTCTCAGGCTTTTTAGAAAATTATATTTGGCAACAACCTTTGCTTTTCATTGCTTTCATTGTTAAATGCTGGTTTGTTTTATTTGTAATTGCTGTCAATACTATTTTAATGTTTTTAATGTGTTGCAAACTAACCTTAAAGTCAAAGGAAAGCATCCTTTTTTGCTTGCAATCAGGGGCTACAATTTTTTTTAATTGGCTGCCAAAAACTGGAGTGAGTAGAACATTCATGCTATGAAGCCACAAGTGGCGAAGAAAGAGATGTGGGGGGCAGGGGATATTTCAGCCCTCCCCTTCAGGGTTTATGGATGGGATTTTAAAGTGTTACTGTATTAATGCACACCCTATTAGTGCACTTATTTTCCTTTAATACCCATTTAAAATCAATGGAAATTATACTGACATTGTCCAATACCATTTGATAGCAAATATTAATAGTGTAATCTTGAGAGATCTACAGGTTTGGAAAAATTGAACTGACGGTACTTCATATTCCATGTGTTGTTGATTCTTGTGCACATGAAAGAGAATTATAAACTTCTATAAAATAAATATTAAGGAAATATAATAATTCCTTTCCCCCTCTCCAACAATCATGCTAATCCATTTGGATTAGCAACAATCATATGAAAGATTAGTTCATTCCCTTCTTAGAGACAACATTTGTAGAAATGTTCCATTGGATAGGAGTCCAGTATTAGTAACTCGTGAGTTGCAAGAACAAGAACAAGAACTTTTTTTGTTTTTGCTTTCATAAAGAATCAGTTATAGAAAACCAAAAAACAAATGCACACAGTGAACCAAACAGGAAGTTACCACAATAACATTAACATACATCTTTAAAAAAAAGTAGGCAGTTTAATCAATCTGCATTTTTATGTTGGAGGGATCAGACACTGCATTCTGTAAATGTTAAATCAGAGATTTGTATCACCTAATTCATTCTGAACAGATGAGCTCACCATATTGACAGATTATTTCTCCACAAATAGATCATAGTTGGGGTTTTTTAAAAAAAAGTAATGTGGGTGAGAGTATGTACCCTAATTGGAACAGATAGCCATACAAAATCTCACTGCAACATTCAGGCAAGTAAATGTAAAATAGCATACATACACACAAACATATAAATTGAACAAACATATAACCATACACACAAACATATAAACGGAGCCCTGGTAGCGCAGCAGACTAAAGCACTGTTATTAACATCAGCTGCCTGCAATTACTGCAAGTTCAAATCTCACCAGGCTCAAGGTTGACTCAGCCTTCCATCCTTTCTAAGGTAGGTAAAATGAGGACCCAGATTGAGGGGGCAATAAGCTGGGGGCAATAAAATATACAAAAGTATGAAAGCCATTGCTTAACGCATTGTAAGCCGCCCTGAGTCTCCGGAGAAGGGTGGCATATAAATCAAATTAAAAAAAATTGCACTGAAAGGCTTTGATTGTTCCCAAATCTCAGTGTTCAATATAATGCTTCCCCCGAAATTGGAATGTGTAATTAAAAAGATATCCTGTGGATGATGGGTGAGGGTTTTTAACTATTTTTGAAGTTACCTAAGACAATGTATCCTCTGTCCTCTCCCATCTCAACCCTGTGCCAGAAGCGTTCTAGTTCATTAAAGTAAATCATCCCTGCACTGCTTTTTTGAACAGGTGGATTGTGACATCTAAACATGGACAGTCATTCCTTTAGAACTCTATACAGTAAACCCTGCACTTAACAGACCATTTGGGGGATGGTCATTAAATCCAAATGTACATGAATTATGCTTTTATATTATTTGAATCAATGGACACAAAGGACATAAAAACATCAATTAAATAATGAGGCAAATTGCTAAATCATGTCAATGATCTGTATTGTTTGAAACAGTAGATTTTGTCCCCTGCTTTAGGACAGGTAATTTTTTTTTCTGTTGCACCTGAGAACTCCAGAACTGAACTCCAGAGAACTGGATACTTAACTGCACAGTGTTTGTATAATCACTCTTCATTAAATCAATGCCCTCTATTTCTTGGTCTGCAATTCCTATATGTCATTGAACATATTGGCTAGGAATGATGGGACTTAAAGCCCAAGCAAATATTAAGTTGGTGAAAGTTATTATGCTCACACAGGATATAAACCCATGAGCATTTCAACCAAGTTTTACTCAATTAGCTGAATTAATAATGATAGTGAGAGACATCCCTCAGCAAGAGAAAAGAGTAGCACCTGAAGATACAGCACTCTGATTTTGACCATTATTTAATGTTGGGTTTGTGTATATGTACATAAAGTGCACTTCATGGTAGCTGTCATCTCTTTTCCCTGTGGCATTTCAGGTGCAGACACCGAGTTCATCTCCCTGAAAGGGCCCTTGTATTTCTCTCAATCATGCCTGAACAAGTCTCTGGCAACCTGGAATGAAGTTGAAGAACTGCCTTGGGCTTCTGCATTTGGGCCCCCGTTTTACTCTTAGCTTTGGGTTAAATATAAAAAGGATGGTGTGTGAGGGATTCTCCCATTCTGATTAGGACCAAGCCATCCAAAACTTCAATGACATTAAAGTCATTCTTCATCTCCCACTGCCTTTTCCCACCCAGACAATTATTACAGGATGAGATTCCCACTTTTAGCAAGCATAATGGGGAAGTTCATGGATTAATACAGGGATGGAGAGACAGAACAGGCTGATTTGCTATAATGATTTGCAGTGTCAGCTGATTTGAACAACAAAGAACCTGCTCCTCCCTTCCAAATCTAATTGTCGAAATCAAATAGCTCAACATAAAATAGAAGCAATACATGTAAAGCAAACATAATCTGGTCCACAAGGAAAATATATGTATTTTCTTTTTGATAAGGAATATATTCCTTGTTTACTTGAAGCTGAAAATCAAACATGGCAAAATCTTTGAAAAATAAGAAACAACATAAGAGACAGTTCTTGAGTAGCATGATGGAAAGAAACTATATAATGGGGAATTTAAGTTTTAAAGTTTTCCAGAGTTTTTCATCAGGATATGTAATGCAGAAAACAAGATATAAATGAATCTATAATATTTCAATAACATTTGATTTTCAGCTCCAAAGCTGAAAAACAATTCCTGGGCTGAATACATGCTCAGAGGCAGTTTGTCCCTTAATCCTATATTTTCTTCTGGAGCCATTGTTTTGCACCTGATCCAGGATTAGATAATTTTGGATTAAAGAAAAGAACAGCTGGCAAAGTACAATCCTTTTAAATCCTGAGGGAAAGGGGAAGCAATACATTATTAGAGAATGACAGAGACCAGGGATCCCGAGTTGGCATCTCTCCCCATTTCATTTGTTTTCAAATCAAATTATTTTTGCTGTTGATGTTGTTTTGCTAGCTTCCCTCAAAAGCATTCTTGCCAGGAATATCCTATTGTGAATGGGTGTGTGCACAGGCAGTAGACAATAAAAAAGAATTAAACTTTGGAAGAGATGAAGCAGCAATGGGAAGAAGAAGTTAAAATGTGCACATTTGTTTGATTTGCACTTTTGTAGTTCCCTGTTTACAAGATTTTAAGGAAGAGATTGAATGTCCAAGAGTCCAGGCTTGGTCAGGGATCATGGAAGTTATAGATTATCTACCCCTCTCTAGTATATTATTGTCAATGCTTCTCAGCTACTAACATAAGCCAACCAGGCAAAATGTTTAAAAAATAAGGAATAACATAGAGAGAGAATTCTTAAGTAGCATGATGGAAAGAAGCATCCATAACAGAAGGTATTCATTCTTGAAGGCCATTGTAACAATATAGCATTTTTTTCAAATCTTATTTTATACTTATTTGAAACAAGATCCAGTTGATATAACACTAAAAGGAAGAGTATGGGATTTTTATAACTTTGTTCCTTGTTACCAATTTACTGTATTTTGCTGAAACCATGGTTCTTCCCTGCTTCTGCAAACAAAGCAGCTGATGTGGGAATAGAGAAAAATGCAACTCAGAAAGAAAGGAAAAAAGCAGATACCACATTTAAGGATAAAAAAAACCAACAATGAATTAAAATAAACTTACAGGCAACTAGAGTTACAATAGAATTTAAGCAGTGGATTAAAACTAAGGAAGCAGGATAACAATTCCCTTATGACTTTTCTTCAGATACCATTGTAAACAATACAGATTTAAGCTGATGCTTCCAGGGAACAGATGAAGGCTGAGGTTGGGGGTGGGGGCACATTCTACAAGATGCTATATCCAGCTTTAATAGAGCTGCATCAGCATAACTGTCCCATCAAACTGGATTCTCAGCTTGCTGCTGTCATCAGGAATCTCTTTTATCTCCTTGAAGTTCTTTATTCAATGAACAGCAACACTCCTGGACAGGAACTCAGCCACTATTTGCTTCTGATTCATTGCAAAGATCCCTTTCTCAGATTTCCCCATCTATCCCATAATCATTCCTCATCCAGAAAATATGCCTGAATGGATGGGATGAATGACTGGCAGAGAAGCAACACTGGATCAAAATCCCAGGGAGATGGCAATGATGCTTTGGACTCACTGAGGACTTGAAGCTTGAAGTGCCACATCAAGGGGCACAACATCCTGCCCTTCTTCCTAGTCAAGAAGATTCTGCTGCTAGTAACTACCTGCCTTACTTATAATAGCAATGATATCTAGAGGAAGGCCTCATAGAGGATAAAGTAGTTCAAAGATAGAGACAGGAAGAGGAAGAAAATTAAATGCTAGAAAGTGATAGCATACTTCCAGAAGAAGTGGGCTGTAGTCCACTAAAGGTATCCAGTACAATAAACAATGCCAATTTGTGGAATAGACAAAAACAGTTACTCTGCTAGAATAGAGTTTCATGTGGAAATTCAACCAGTTCAGCTGTTTGTGTGTAAATTTTTACACAGTCAAAAGAACACCCACAACAACAATGAAACAGAAGGTTTGGGGGGAACTTTTAACAAGCTATTTAAGAACCTAGCAGGTTCAGTAACCATGGAGTATTGGTTCTGGAGAAGATAGCATTTAGCCAGCATTCTGCTGATTTCAGAACCTAATTAGGATCAGCCCTGGTTAGTAATTAGATTGGGTGGGAAGTTTCCCTGGGAATTTCAGGACTAAGAGGTAAAAGCAGAAGATAACTAAGGCAAACTTCTTCTACACTTGCCAAGTAAACTACAAAAATGTGTCCATGCAATCACTGGTATTTGAGCCTCATTAGAAGGAAATTTTACTTTTACTAGAAGTACAGAAAACTAAATGAAGAATCACAGGAAAAGGGCATGGTCTATTGGCATTTCAACCAACCATGCCCTTTTCCCTAGATTCTTGGATTTCTAAAACCAGAACACTCTTAAGTTATAGTAGTCAATTGCAAGTCTTTGTTTGGAGAACTGGAAGATTTGGAAAGTTGCTCTCTCCAGTAAAATACTGCAAGACACCCATTTAAAGTTCTCCAAGGCATATTTCTGCACAAACAGCAATTTTAAGTATGTCTTTAAAGTGCCACAAATAAGACTGTAAGAGCCAGTAGCTCTGAAACAATATAATGTAAAAGCAGCCTTTAAACTTATAGCTCACAGCAGTCTTATTAAAGGTTGATTAGAAATATGGTGTGGGGAAGCAGTACCATTCTATAAAAGCTCCTTATAAAAGGATTTTTTAAATTTATGTGGATATATGTGCCTGATATATTTAACACTTTATCCAAGATTTTCTGCTTCTGGGTAAATAAATATGTAATTGTTAATTCAAAAACCTTTTTTCTGAAATGATTTTATCTGAAGTTGCCTTCTTCTGAGAAATAGTTTTAGAGAAGTTTTAATCTGGGGCTGCTTTTTAAAACCAGGATCTGCAACATAATATCTTAATTGTAAACTTATTCTGCAACCGTAGATTCTTTTATAATGCCAGTAAAAAGAGAAGTGTATATCTAAGCACCAGGAAGAGAGAAAGTTCTTAAATTAGTCCAATGAACTCAGTAGTATCAAAATAATCTATGACAATTGACTGATAGAAGATAATGAACAGAATATTTTAGAAGATGACATGACGGATAAGTTGGTGTCAGGAACAGGATAAACCACACAGAAGTTTCATTTTAGCCTTCAGTACAGGCAAAGAATTACAAGCTACCCCCATTACAAACACACAGGCATATGCAAGATGACAACTTTTTATTTATGGTAAAACTACTGCCATTTCTTCTATTCGCTGTTAAGAAAAAAAACCCTAACTTAAATCTATCACAGACTGAGTAACATATGATAACACGTTTCAGTATGTGATCTTATGGAGGAGTAGACATTGGCAAATTGAGATACTGCAATATTAGGACTACACATTGTTTACATTATAATTTAACCCTGCCAATTAATCAATGTGCCACACAACTTTGTAAATGAATAAAAAATATCACTGCAACAAGAAGTACAGTCTATTTTGTTTGTCTTTAAATGTTCCTTACTCCCACTTCCCAGGAAACATCATCTTTAAAAAAACAAATCAAAACGGAGGTGGGGTGTTAAAATTGAAAGTCAGGGATTGCTCCCAGCTGCTCGGAGAGGCATTCGCGTTAAGAATAATATCCTTCTAATCACAGTACCTTTAGTTGTTTAAAAAAGGATTAATAAACAATATTTCTGATTTAAAAAAAATATTTGTAGTCTCGTATCACTCTTTTTATCACCCGTTATCACCAAGCGACAGAGTCTTTCTTTGAAGGGGATGGAGGTAACAGAAGCCTACAAAAGGTGCGCATAATCGAGCGGGGGGGGGGGCTCCTAAAGCAGGTGGTGCCTCCTTCCTTGTCCTAAACAAGCCACGGACGTGTGAAACATCCCCCGAGAGAAGATGGAACTACTTCTTGGCTCACAATGAATTTGTGAGAGAGGAACGCCAAAAACCCTCCACTCCGTCACTTCGTGAAGAAATTCCTTCCTCCCGGCCCCGCTTCTTCTTTGCAGATACATTCGCCTAACAAGCCGGGCTGAGTTCATGTTAACCTTGTGGGAGGTTCATGTCTATGGAGCTTCTCAGTCATCCAGGTCCTGGTTGTCCCAAAGGTACTTTTTTCCACCTCCCCCAAGAGGCGACTGGACTTTCTAGTTTTTCTTCGCTTCTCATCCAAGGAGCTTCTTCTTCTTCAGCTCTGAAGAAGCATCCTGGATAAGAAGCGAAACGTCTTCGAAGAAAAACTAGAAAGTCCAGTCGCCTCTTGGGGGGTGGGGGTGGGAAAGCACCTCTGGGACTTGGAGAGGTTCGGTGTTTATTCCTGCTCTCAACTTCTTGTGGCAACTAAGTTCGGAAGGCTACTTTGAGCTTTACCTGTGGAGCAGGTGCTGCTCGGGCGGGGAGAGGTTAAATACTAATCGAGGTCGCTCACCAGGTTTGAGAATCGCTTCTAAGCAGCAGCAAGTAGGACCCGTCGCCTCTCGCCCCCCCCCAAAAAAAAACCCACAGAAAACATCTGGGCTGCCCAAGGAACCGTGGCTGTTTGTTTGTTTGTTTGTTTAGTCCGCTAAGCCTCCGCCCTCTGTGCTAGGCTCTGTCTGGAGGGCACTTCAGACGGTCGACCCCGTCCCAGAGCACACCCTCCCCAGAGCTGACCCCTCTTCGGACACCAGCCGGCGTTACCTGCCCTCGCCCGGGGAAGTTCTCGCAACAGGAGGGCCAGGAAGTAAACCAGGTGGCCCCGCAGTCCCGCGGGGCTCGCCGCCATCCTCAATCCGCGCCTGGGCTCTTCCTCTCTCGCGCGCGCTCTCTCTTTCCCTCAAAATCTAGCGGGGGGGGGGCGGAGGCGGCAGCCAGCGCGAGCCGAGAAAGCCGCCTGGCCCCGCCTTGCTCCTCCCCCCCTTTCGCCCCCCCCCCCGTTCGCACGCTCAGGCAAGTCCCTCAGGCAGCCCCGGGCAGGCGGCGAAGCGACTTTCCGGAACGAGGACGGGCCCCGCAGACAGCTCCCACCCACCCACTCACTTTCCCCAGTGCCCGGACTGGGGCGAGCTTATGACGAGGGAGAAGCGGGCCCGTTCTGGAAGTTTCCCGGATCCGACACCCTTCGGTACCATGCAGGGCCCCGCACGCAGTCCCGGGTCAAGGTCCCGCACGCGCGCTGGGTCGGCTTAGTTCTTATGAAGCGATTCTGGCAGCGGAAGGGATTCTCCGCTCAACAGATTGCAGGTAGTCCTCGATTTACGACCACAACAGAGCTCAACGTTTCTGTTGCTGGGTGAGAGGTTGGTTAGGGGAGCTTTGCCCCTGTTCTTACGACCTCTCTTGTCCCAGTTGTTAAGTGAATCGCTGCAGTCAATAAGTGAGTCACACTAGGTTGTTAAGTGGATCTGGCTTCCCCACTGAGTTTGCTTGTCAGAAGTGTCGCCAAAGGGGATCACATTGACCTTGGGAAAACAGCAACAATAATAAATAGGAATCAGTTGCCAACTTTTGATCACGTGATCGTGGGGATGATGCAAAGGTCGTAAGTTACTCTCTTCAGTGCCGTTGTAACTTTGAACAGTCCCTAAACAAACCGTTGCAACTTGAGGACTACTTGTGATATACAGCTGCGGGGAAGTTGTTGTGGTCCATTGCAAGCCTCGCTTCTCCTTTTCCGGTATTAAGAGCTCCTCTTTGGTGAAAGAAGGCCTTAAAGGCTGCTCCAAGGCCTTGAGTGTTCTGCCATTCGGCATCCCCAGAATCTAAATTCATGAGTTCATGTGTGAAGGTTTTTTCCTTCTCCTTCATCCTCCTCTCCTTTCCTCTTCCCTTTCTCATTTCATTTTGTCATATTCTAAAATGCATTTAGCCCTTTACTAAAATACCTCTTATCTGTATGCCATGGCCTCAAAAACCAGATTCTGGGATAAACCCCTCAATCGCTGGAAAAAACTACCCCATGTTTAATCCATACAAGACCTTTCAAATTCTGAATTTCCTTCTTTATTCCTTTGCCCCTCTCTATCCCTTCCATCCCATCCCATATACAACCATGCTCAAACAGTCCACCCCTCACCCCACCCACCCACCCACCCCCAATTCATAGCATTCCTCCTAATTGAAGGGACTGGCTCTGATATTTCAGCAAGATCTGGCAGGCCACAGATTTTTCCTATTTACCATTGAATAACATTTCTCAGAGTGTTGACCTATCCAGAGCCTTCCACAATAAATTCAGAGACTCGGTTTTTTTCTCTGAAGATGCATGGATGCCCAGAGCAGCACTCTCCCAATCCTCATAGTCTTCCCACAATCGGGAGATTGTGTTTTATGTGCAGAAGTCTCAGTCCGGAACATCTATTTCTTCTGTTCAGAAATTTTACACAGAGAACCCTGACCTAGATGCTCCAATGACCCAACTTGACCTAAGGCACTTCCTTTGCTCAGTAAGGCTAATGTGGTGTAAATGCTTCCCACTCAGCTGGACAGTAGTGATTAAGTTCCAGGGCAGAGATAGGACATCAAGTTATATTCATGAGCACAGATTTCAGCTTCAGGCTATGTATTAATGGAGATTTCATGGACTGCAGAGGGTGACAGCTACAGTTACAAGGCCATCAGAGCAGCAGAACTGATTTTCAGTGTGCCTGCAGTACTCAAGGATATGCATACCAAAGTTTTGAAGAGGGGTAGGGAATAAGTGTACTTTTCTGAAGGGCTCCCCCAATGCTTGGATTCAGCAGAAGAAATGGAACGTTAATTAGTATTCAGCCTTGCAGACCAAGAAAGGCCCCCAGGGAATCCAGGCATGTTGGGACACAGGATTTAAGAAAGCAGGGGAATGAAAGCTATGCAATGCTGCTCTTTACTCAGCCTCTGTGCTTCTGTGTTTCCTCTGGATGGAACATCTGTCAGAAGGCAAGCAAAGGGCTGAAGCACCTGGCACCACTCAGCCATGCTGAGCTTCAGAGACTATTCCAAAGATCACCAAGATTATCTCTATCAGTCTCTCAGTTGGCCAAATCTTTTTACCCCTTCGTGCTTTTTTAGATGCTTCCATCAACCAACATTTTTGATATCACTTTTTGAACGCACACTCCAGCTTTGTTCCTAAGGTTAAAAGTTTTTAAACTTTGGAGCGTTCATTCAGTTTTGGGGGTTTCCTCAGCACAAGCTTCTTGTTAACCTATCCCAAGACACAACAAACTCTTACATGCTTTACAATTAAGGATCACATGGGATGAAATTTGTGACCATAAGCCAGGGGTGAAGTGTTCCCGGTTCAGACCGGATCGCGCAATCTGGTAGCGATGGTGGCGGTGGTTTGGAGAACTGGTAGCAAAAATCCCTGCCCCCCTTGCCCATGCCCAGCTGAGCCGCGCGATCATCAGAGGCTTTTTTTTTACTTTTAAAAGCATTTTTTTCTACACCCTCTTTGGCCAAAAAAATGCTTTTAAAAGTTAAAAAAAAAGCCTCTGATGATTGCGTGGCTCAGCTGGGATCGTCAGAAGCTTTTAAAAGCATTTTTTCTGCAACCTCTTCGGCCGAAGAGGTTGTATAAAAAATGTTTTTAAAAGAAAAAAAAAAGGCTCTGACGATCCCAGCTGAGCAGCGTGATCGTCAGAGGCTTTTTTTTTTTACTTTTAAAAGCAATGCTTTTAAAAGTAAAAAAAAAAAGATTGCACACCACAGTTGATCACCTCCCCTCCTCGCGTGCTATTCTACTTACCGCATGCCTCCTTTTGGTGTGCACTGTGTATGCGCACCTTGTATTTGATGCATAGTGTGCACTGCACATGCGCAGCCAGTGAACTGGTAGTAAACCGGTTCAGATTTCACCACTGCCATTAGCCACTAAAACCAGAAATTGTGTGATCTTACTCAAAACATGACCAGATGTGCTTCTGTCCAAATTGTGTGATCTTATTCACACAGTTGGACAGAAGCACAAATACATATTGTACACATAGAAATACCAATTTTGTTCGGTAATGTTTTGAAGAGATCTGAAACCTATTGTTATTAGGTCTTCCGGGTGCTCTTGAAGGTGTTGGTTCTCATCTTTAAAACGCTCCATGGCTTAGGGCCAGGGTATTTGCGAGACCGCCTGCTGCTACCGATAACCTCCCACCGGCCAATACGCTCTCACAGAGAGGGCCTCCTCGGGGTGCCGTCGGTCAGGCAATGTCAGCTGGCGGCCCCCAGGGGGCGAGCCTTCTCTGTGGGGGCACCCGCCCTGTGGAATGAGCTGCCTCCTGGAATACGACTGATCCCGGACCTCCGGACCTTCTGTAAAGTCCTGAAGACGTTTTTATTTCATCAAGCCGGCCTAGCCTAAATGGTTTTTAATTGGGATTTTAAATTTTATGGATTTGGGGTTTTAAATTGGGTAGCCAGTGATTTAATTCTTTTAATTATCTTAACTTTTGCATTTGTATGTTTTTTAATTTTGGCTGTTCACCGCCCTGAGTCCCTTCCGGGAGAAGGGCAGTATACAAATTAAATAAATAAATAAATTAATAAAAATTATATTTACATTGGCCCAATAGTTCGGCAGCTCTAGAAAATGTTACAAATTACTCCTGGAGATCCTGTAATAAGCAGAGAGAGATGATAGATATAGTGACACTATTCCTGTATCCTATAATACCCTACAATATCGACATTTACATTTTTTTCATCCCTTATTCCTAAAGCATTTCAAGCTTTTCCAGCTTGATATTTATAGGTCAGATAGTTGAAGCCCAAAATCAGGGCTACAGGAAAAGAAAGGGGAAGCCCCGAAGGCCAAACATCTGTCCAACATTCCTCTTGCAAAGCAGGACCACCGATGAATGAACTTTCTTCTGATCAGAGAGAACATCTCCAGATGGATAGTTGCAATCTATTCTAGTCACTGTTTTCCTAGGTACACCTGCTGAAGACAACAGAGAAAGGTAGGCTCTCTATGTAGACTTCACCTTTGCCATTCCGGGTTGGGCAATTTGAGGCAAGATGCCTCAGGTATATTTTTATGATACCTGATCTGATCCAAAGATCATGGCAGCCTATTTTCAAATGGAGTCTGCTTGACAGAGCTGTGTTCCCTTCCCAGTCAGAGGCCCCACTCAGTTTTTTGCACAGAAAAGCAGCTATAAAGTCCAGGCCAGCAGGAAGGCTGGGTTGGTTCCAGCCCGGGGGCTGTGGGATGTTACTCCAGCTACAGCTGTAAATATTTGCTGGGAACCTAAAATCTGGGTCAACAATTTCAGAGTTGAGCCAGTGACTCATACCCTGAGGCAACAGGGTGACTCAGGCTAGAGCCCCAAGGACTTGGGGGTGGGAATGGAGCAGTGAAGGGGAGAAGGACAGCCACAATGAACCCTAGAGAGTAACCCCTCATCCTTTCTCCATCCTGACCAAAGTTAGGTACTTCTCTGAGAACTTGATTCTTTATGGAGTTCTACAACTCTATAAGAGATGTGAGTATGGTTACAGTTGGAAAAAAAACCCAGCATCCTAAAGAAGGGGCCATGGAAACCATACTATATGGCAAAGTTTCCACTTCAAGCAGTAAGTGGTGGACACCCTAAGAATGACACATGGGAACCAACCAACATAATTTATGATAGTTAAACAAACCCTTATGACAGGATGGGAAATCTGATCCTCTGGTCGCTGCTAAAGCGGCTCTCGCCAGAATGAAAGATTGCAAAAGTGAAGGGAATGATTTCTCTGTAGATTGTACAATCTGTAGATTGTACCTTGTGTTCAAAATGGATGGGATTGGGGTAAGGAACAGCAACAGCCTGGCTAATCAGAATCAAGCCCATTACAGTAATCATGGCAAAACACTTTGTCACTCATCTAAGAAAACGGGGGAAAGAGGAAAAGAAGTGAGAGAGATACTTGTTTTTTAAAAGACCGAATCACACTATAAGCTGAATAGGAAGGTGGGTACATATGTGATACTTGAAAAATTAGAAAAAGTATGGACTAGATTAAGTCTCTCTTGGTTTATTTGGTTATTCTGATCTTTGAGTAAACATATGTCAGAGGAAAAGGAATGGAATAAAATTTGAATGAAATAAAAATGCAGGTTGCTACAGCTGATTCCATGATCTTCTCTCTCACAGAGTACTGTAATACAGTCAAGCAGATGAACCATATTCATATGACATATTAGGGTGATGGCTGGCTTCTCACATCCCGTTGATCCACAAGCTATACAGCTCCACTGGAGCCTAGTCTACCCTGTGGTTGTCACAATTGATGCGATCTATGTACAGACTGTTCCTTAAGGCACTTGGTCAAAAGGACTGTCCATATTGTTGGCTACAATTGTCCTGGAAAGATTGAAGGAATTCTGCAACGGCCTGCTGAGGCTGCACTTCGGCAACCATATGTTTGGGAATCAACATCACTCAATTCAGTGGAATTCCCTTCTGAGTACAGCAGACATGCAAGATAGCAGGGTAAAGGAAAGTAAACATAACTTGGGCCATATATTTATTAAGTATGTTATTTATTTTCCCCTGGACAGATCAAAACAGACACTTATTTCAATGAGGCAATCTTCCAAGAAAGCCAAAGAGGACATGAGAGTCAAAGAATGAGAGTTTAGTGAATAGACTACCCAAGCCAAGACATAAACTCTTCAGAACTTGGATTTGGGGAGAAAGGGAAGACTTGCAGATTTTAAATAATGGCATTTAACAGTCCTCCTCCCAACTGATTGATTTTTCCAACTCTGACAGAATCTGATCGCAGCCAAGAGGGTCAGTTAAACCTCTGGCAAGGAAGCTAGAATCATTATTGGTATATATTGCCATCTAGTGAGGAGAAAAGTGCTTTGAAGAAACACTAGAAGACAAGCACTCCTATGTGCTCCTGAAAACTGTTCAAGGAGATGATTCTTGATGACTCCAATGGGTGTTTCAGTTCGAAGAAAATACATCCAGGTCAACCCTTTAAATGAAATCCTCAGATCAAATCAGTTTGAGGGCCTCTCGTTCAATCAGCTACCTCGGAAACAGCCCAAAGAAATTTAGAGTTAATTTGGAGATTGGCTGGCTTTTCAGGATTTGATAAATAACATTGGGGAGGAGGTGGGGATAATAAAATGCTATGATGAAACTGGCATAAATACCCACTTGGATTTTATTTGTTTGTTTATATCTTCCACAATTTTGTTACTCTTGACCATTTATAATAGCTGCAAGCAACACAAGTTATTTAAATAAAGTTCATGATAGGAACAAAAATATATAAAGTATAAACAGCATAAAAATATAATTGGATGTCTCCTCACCACAGGCCTTCTAAAACAACTAAGGTTTCAAGAATTATTAGGGGGCCAACCCAATTCCTAAACTGTGAGAGAAGTGGGGAGGGGTCAGCCTTTGGGACACTCTTCCATAAGTAGGTGCTGCAATTAAGAAGTAGTGCCTGTGAGGTAGTTACCACTACCAACTTACCTCATGAAATATATAACCTTAGTGAACCCGATCTGTAGTTTGTATGATCCACTAGATTTTAAACTGTTGAGCTTTTAAACAATTTTTGAACGTGAGTAGAACATTTTCTTCATTGGTTCAGCCCAATCTGAAATTTTTAAAGCTACCTGCCTAAATCTTTTCAAGGGCAATGTCTTCTGAAAGGGTTAACCATCCCTGCAAGTTGAATATTTCTCTTTTATCGTTTATGGCAATCCATATTTTATATGAAATCTTTCTGCATTTCAGTCTCAAATATGAATTGACCATACTCCCTTTACATCTTTAAGCAATTTAACTCACTCTCTCTGTGTCTGAAGAACAAAGTATCATAGTTAGAATTTCCAAATCACCTCCAGTTCAGTTGCTGATCCAATAATCCTTTTCTCAGTCCATAGTCAAGAGGGAGTGAAAGCATAGTTGGACTACATTTCTGGAGAGAGAGAGAGAGAGAGAGACAGACAGACATGTCTGTACCATATGTGTATATGAACCTATCTCTGCAAAATAAAAGTAAATATTAAATTAACCAGATTTTTAATCAGTGTATTTTTAAAGAATGCATTTTTCTCAAAACAATTATGTAACCATCCTCATCAAGAGGATGACAAAGTAGCAGCATTATTTTGGTTCATCGCACAGTCAGCCAGATGTTCTGACTGGATCTGGCATTTTTGTCCACATATTGAGTACTTCCCAAGGACCTATAATAGACAGATGTGAATGTGTTAAAGGTATCATCAGAGGATGGAAGCTATTCCGAGTAAAGCTGCCTTTGGCAATTGGCTGGTGGCAATTTTGTCTATGCTGATGGAGTTCAAGTGGTGCTCCGGTTGTTTTGGGATTGCACCCAAGGCGCCTATTACTATTACTACTACTACTATTTGTTTTATTTTGCACAGTCATTCTATTTCTATTTGCAGATATTTGTATTTTGTTAACTTCTCCAGTTCTTTCTCTTCTATTCTGTTGTCTCCAGGTACTGCCACATCTATTATCCAGACTTTTTTTTTATTTTCCTTATCAACAGATGGTAAGTCTGGGGTGTTATTTGGAGGTGCCTATCTATTCAAATTTATTATTTATTAAATTTATATCCTACCCATCTCCCTGTTATAGTGATTTTGGGTGACTTACAGATCATAAATAAATAAACAGAAAACCAATTAAAACTGTAAAACTATGCAAAAAAAAAAAAAAAAAAAAAAAGAACCAAGAGATGAATGGCACGAAGATGAGGTCTTCTTATCCAGACAATCATCTCTAAGGCCCCAAACCAACCCACAAAACCAAGTTTTAATACCCTTCTGGAAGGCCAGAAGCATGAGAGCAGTTCTGAACTCTAGTGGTAGAGTGTTCCACAGCAAAAAAAGACTCTTCTCCTTGACCCTGGCCACTGGAATTTCTTAGTAGATAAAGTCTGTAGCAGGCCTCTTATTTCTAGCATGAGTGCAATGGACTAGTTAGTACTATTAGAGTAAGATGGTTTCTCAGATACCTTTGGATCAGGAAAAAATATACAATTTTGAGAAAAGATAAATGGAAATGTTGCTTAGGAATTAAGGACTCAAATTTTACATCATCACATAAAGCATGTCCACCAAAGGATTTTTAAATAATGTCAGTTCTTGGTTAATTAAATCCATTTACCCACATATAACAAACTCTCCTGATTTTATTGACCCAGTATAAAGGCTCTAAAATCAAAGTTATATTCAATATTTAACTATTACAGAGTTCTTATAATATGGCTAACATTATGATGGCTTTAGTAAGTATAAGAAACAATCCAATTAAACTGTAGAATTAAGAGTAAAGTAAATAAAACAATGCACAAAATATCAGCAATACAAATATACAACAAAATATCAATTAAATATTGCATGGTGGGATTCAATAGGGCTTAGTCTCAGATTTTTTTTTGGCCCGGGTAGCCTATCCGTTCAAATCCAACTTCTTTTAACTGATGGGGAAGTTGGATTTGCTTGCAATTCATTAACTTTGAGCAGAACTGAAGAAAGAAAAAAGAGTTAACAATAATGGTAAAAATGATATACGGATCCAAAAAAGAGGGGGGGATCCTGATGGCTCTGCAGAAGCTTGTTTCCTTCTATGAGAGAGCATTTGGCAGAGAAAAGAAAGAGAATTAAAAATAGAAGAAAAAAAAAGCAATGCAAGTATAGAAATGCATATCAAGGGGATTAGGTGATATTTAGGGAGACGCCAGTCTAAAAAACAAAAATTCTTCAGAGAAAGAAGAAGAAGAAGAGGGGTTCAAAAGTTTATTCATAGTAAAGTCTCACTGGACCAGTCAAAAACGAGCTGAAGCACAACAAGGACTTGGAACAAGGCCAGCCAAAAAAAAAAAGCAAAATAAAACCCTGGGTCCCTTTTTCTCATTTCTTGGCTGGAACCAGCCTGCTATAATTTGGCTTTCGCACTTAATTCATTTCTACCCTATCAGGCCTTCATAAGCCTCCAGAAGGAAGTCCAGACGCTTGGCCTTCAGGAGCAGAAAGCAACTCTGTGTGAGGAAAGGTCAGAGTATTTCTCTCTGCCTTTCTCTCCTTGCCTTGAACTCTCACAGTTTAGAGTTGCTCCTTTCAGGGTCATTTTCCTAAACAGGCAAGGAAGAGAGAATATAAAGGTTCAGGCAGCTCTTTTTATTTGGCTAGGAATGTCAGATCAGGTAAACACGGGAGTGTGGTGAATCACAAACCACTGACCTGGGGAGACTACAGTTCTGAAGGAGCAAGAAAGGAAACAAATGTTAATATACACTGGGATTGGTTTTGGCTCATCAGAACAACCAGGCCTTTTGGAACAATGAGACCAGGGTGGGAAGAAAAGCAAGGAAATGGTGGTATCAGTTTGGGAGACTGGCCTGAGAAAACCAAGAAGCGACTGGAAGGAGCTGTTCTACCCAAAGAAGAAAGCAGCACCCTCCACCCAAATGCTGGGATCTGGTTCAAGAGAATTGCTGAGATGACTCTCACCCAAACTGTTTAGATTTTTGTTACAACAGGAGAGAGAAACCCATACTCTGTGTATTGCTGTCTGGCACTTCAAGATATAAAGTTGTGCCTTTGACTCCTGGCAATTGCCTGGATTAGTGTTTTTTGCCGGTGTCTACAGTGTTTTTTTTCCCCAGTGAGACCGATCTATCGGGTGTAATCTGGTTTACCCAATTATGGGACGGAGCATAAATTCAACACAAAAATTAGTCTCTGCAGTTTTCTTGACAAGATTTCAGAAGTTCTTTGCCCTTGTCTCCTTCCCCCAGCTGAGCCATTGCCCGTTTCCTGGGCTAAAAGAGTGTGACTAGAACTCAGTCTCCTGGTTTCTAGCCTGATGCCTTAACCACTACACCAATTTGGCAATAAAATAATCAACTTACACTGGTATAATTTCAGGCTGTTTCTCTTGTTTCAGCCCTTAAAAGACACCCCAAAGCAGTGTGAACATTTTTGGCCACACCCTTCTGGGAATGTCCTGGTGTCACTAGATAGCTACCTGGACCCCTCCCCCCTCCCCAAAATCCCAGGGCTGATTAGTAACCTGTGATTCCCTCAGAACTTAACCACTTCTGGCTAGATCCCTAATATTTTGCAAATTGCAGCAATATCTCAATCACTTGACTCTCCATTGCTTCAAATACACTTTCATTCCTCCACTAAAAATATTAATGCAGCCACTTCAAATATGAACACAACTGGTTGAGTCACTTGTATGTTTGGTCTGTTCCTGTTATGAATCTGTTGGATAATACTAATGCTAAGAAGAAATTGTTTATCTTCTGGGTTATGTTTACTTATTACTAGCACAAAAATCCAGATGACTGCTACAGTATATGCCAAAAGAACAATGTAACAGAAAACTCTTAACTCCTTGCTGTCACTTAGTACCCTGTTTCCCCCAAAATAAGACATCCCCTGATAATAAGCCCAATCAGACTTTTGAGTGCATAGCAATAAGGCCAAGTGATTATTTTAGGGTTAAAAAAATATATATAAGACAGGGTCTTATTTTCAGGGAAACACAGTAGCTACCTGGATTTTTGCATCACAGAGCTGAAACTCTACATTGTGTACAATCATACACTTGCAAGGCTTAATCTTGTTTTAAATAGGGAGAATAGTGCCGCCACCCTACATTTCCAAAGACTGAGATGCAATCTGAGCCAGATCCAATATTTCCCACAATTTAACATATCAATCTAATGAACTTGGTACTAAACATGTATATGAATTAGGAGATGGCTAAAATGTAGCACTTGATTCAAGCAGTTCCATCTCCTTTGTGCATCCGATTTAATTATTGGCAATCTTCTAGGCTTGCATTCGAAACTCTACTACAGAATTCCTATGTAATAGCCATGTAAGCAAGATTTCCCACGTGAAGCAAAAAAGCCTAAGACCCCGCCCAATAAGGCAGATCAGTATTATTATCCCCAGATGGCACATGGAAGAAATTATATAGTTGAGAAACTATTGCTTCCTAGAGGCCATTGAACTCTAGGCAGGTTACTGGAACTTCAACCTATTTTTTTCTGTTTTTGTTGTTACCATTGTCCAAATGTTGTCTTGACTATCATAGTAACCTAAAGCAGGGCTGTCAAAATCCTGGCCCATGGGCCAGATGCATCACGCACTGGCCACGCCCATGCCCGGTTTAGCAAAGGGGGGAAAGTCCCGATACGTCACATGATGCCTCTGTGACATGAGTTTGACACCCCTGACCTAAAGCAATTTTTCAATTGATATAATGATATGTGGGAAAGACTTTGGGAAGATAAGGCCGCCTAGGGTATGGTCAGTTAAGAGTGCATAGCTCACAACGTGATACCCTACCCACTATCCAGTTGTGGGCTATGCAGTCTCTTATCTAACTATTCCCAGAGTCTCTTGACCCTGTCTCTCGTGGTCTTTCCCACATACATTACAATCTGAGGGTGGTTGTTTGTTTAAAACTTAATGATTAACAGTCCACACTATGGCAAAGTTTATAATTCATTTCATTTTTTTTTCTCTTTAGTTTTTATAGCATTTTGCAGATATTAATCCATGAGAGTAGGCTACATCCATGGCCCACCAGTGCTGAGCAAAGATAGAACGGTTGAAAGGAAGAAAGGAAGTAGAGAAGCTTTGTGAAAGGCCGATACAGGTTTGGAGAGTTAATCATCTGCCTACAGGAGTTAGGCACTGCCTCCACCTTGTCACCCTCTCAAGCCTTCAGCTGATCCCTGGATCACATGCTGGATTTTACTGTTGCTTTCCAGCCTGATCCTTTCGAGCACGCTTCACTGCAGCTCAGCCATGGCCAAGGCAGCTCCACGCACTGTGCTGATCACCGGCTGCTCTTCAGGCATCGGACTGTGCATGGCGGTGCAACTAGCACGGGATCCAGGAAGGCGATTTCATGGTGAGATCAGGGTATCTGAAAGCGGGTGGGATAACTGAGACGTGATACTCAGAGGACTGGACGCTCTGGTCTTTCTAGATGGGGTAAGTTAAAGGAAAAGTGAGATAAAAGACATGAAAGATTTTTCCGAATGGGATTCTAGAACTAGAGGTTGGGGGTGATAGCTAACTGGGAAAATTAAAAGAATGCAACCTGGCCCTATCAGTTCCCTTGACTCACTAAGCTTTCTTACACAGGGTTCTGTGTAACATCTGGTCTGTTTCCCCAATACCCATCATGGCACTTTTGCATCCAGTCAGCTTTCAGCTCTTCCTTGTCAACTCAGTTGACAAGTCACCCCCCAAAGTCAGGAGGCCACTTAAATCCCAATATTATATTCTGTCTACTTTTGGGGTTTGCATCCTTGCCTTTTTGATTACTTTGCATGCTGTTGGGTCTCCGGCTTCATGGGCTGCATCCTCTTCATTTCCCCATTCTTTTTTCCGTCTCCATCCTGTCACACTAACTGCCCTTTGCTCAGCAAACTGGCTGGGTGTGGATGCAGACTATCTCCAAAGGCTGCTTGTGTAACTGAGCTCAGATGCCAGGAGACTCAGGAATGGTAAGAATGTCAATCAACGCCAACAATTCTCTCTCCTCCAACCTTCCAGTCCAATTCTGCCTTTCTTTCTCCGTCTGCCATAGGAGGTAGCCTTTTAGCAAAAAAAAAAAAAAAAAAAAAAAAAAGGAAAGGAAACAAAGTGCTATTGACAAGTAACTGGGTGATCACGGACACACTGAGTCCAAAGGGCATCAGGGATAAAAGGCTATAAGCCTAACACAAGGATTCCTTGGAGAAGTTATATTTGTACCTTAAGTACCCCAAAAGTGTGCAGTGATAGAAAAGTTGAATGCATAACAACAGAGAGCATGCTGGATAGAAGTACATGCTACATGGACAAATGTCTCAAGGATTTTGTGGAAGGGCTATTTTTTTTAATAAGAAAACAGCTACTGGTGAATTATTTATTAATTAATTTTTTGCCTTATTTTTATAACTCAAGGTGGTGTGCATATCTAATATTCCTTCCTCCTCCCATTTTCCCAAGAACAACCACCCTGCGAGATGGGCTGGGCTGAAAGTTGTCCAGGTGCCTTTCATACCTAAAGTGGGATTAGAACTCACAGTCTCTTGGATCCTAGCCTGCTGGCTTAACCACTAGACAAAACTACCAAACCTCTGTAATTGTTATATGAGTCTTTATTAAGATGCTTAGCAAGTAATTTTCACAGCTTATACCCCTGTTATATGCACAAGGGATATTACAGTACTGGTATTATGTGGAGTCAGCACGTGATATACACACATTCACACAAACTTATATATAAAATTCATTTCTGGGCTTGCTTCCCAAAGCCAAGCAACCTTCTAAAGCCTTCACATAATCACAAATACCATTGCCAGAAGAATTTAGAATTTCCCATTAATCTTTTTTTTTTTTCTCTCTCTCTCTCATTTACATTCCCCTGGCAGATAATCCATTTCTGTTCTATTAAATTATATGGGAGGAGATGTTAGTTCTTTTGTAATGAGAAAAAGAAGGGGGAAGGGGGCTTAATGGGATATCAAAGAGGCAAGTTATTGGTTGGGTGCATGAATAAGAGTGAAAGGTAATGTCAGAGCAAAGACAGTAAAAGAAAGCTTATTGTAATATTTAAAGCCATTTTTCTTCAGCTATGAGAACTAGAAACTAAATTTAATTTTTTTTTTCCAAAAAAAAAAAAAAGGAGCCTTAGAATGCTAGGGTCCTGTTGCGTGATAATAAATCAGAATCTACATTTTGGAATTGGGTACATTGTGAAGACTAGACTACAAAGATATAATAACTATTATTTAAAATCCAGAAGAATGTGAATCAAGACATATACAATTAATCTCACTTCCAGAGGGACTTTCTGACTGGCCCTCTAATCAGCCTCACCTTTTACCATCAACATGGAATGGAAATATAACATAGTTGGTTAGACCTTTTAGCTCATTTGTGCTTAGCAGTTCCCAGAAAAACACAAGAAGTATCCCAGAAAGACATTGAAAATGCAAACTAGGAAATATATCCCAGTTGCCACCTCTAATCGAAGGATGATCCCTTCTTTGTTCTTTTTTTCTTGAAAGATAGATGCCCTTTCTGGCTGCTTGCAAATACCTATTCTTTCTGTTTTCCCAAAATGCCTCTTCAGCCTATATGAATGGGCTGAACTTCCTGTAATTACTTCTTTCCAGTTATTCAGTTATTTTTCAGTTAAATACCTAAAAATTCAAAGTAAAGGAGACATCAGCAGACACCCTAGGGCTTATTTACAATTGGTATCACCCCCCTCCCCCCCTCTCTCTATACGTTCAAGTAAATCATATACAGAAAGTTATTTTTTTTATAATTTGTTATACTGCCTACCATTCCTGTCCTAATGTTTACTCTATTTGTATCTATTTTATGTATTCAATTCATGCTTATACTTACATATATTACCTAATACGTTCTTGGTAAATAAATAAAATTAATACTTGAACATATATACTTATAATTATTGTCTGAAAAGAGGACATGCAGATAAGTTTATGCAGAAAATCTGGAGAAACAAAAGAGAGGAAGGAAGAATGGATCTTATACTGTCCATAATGTTTCACAACAAATTATCTCTCCTCTGCCTACCACACACACACATACACCACATGTACAGAGTTCACCCTCAAAGAAGAGATTAGACACAGAGGGATTTGGCATCATGGCCCTTAAGAAGCTTACAGCACATGAATCCTCAATTACCCTGCTGAACCCTGGCCAAGCGCCAGCATTCCTTCCTTTGAGCAGCCATTTTGGACTTTGGATGGCTGATACAGTCTGTTGCACAACAGAAGAGACTGTCTGCGAGGGAGAGCTCCCTGAATACCAGAATCCCAGCCTTTCAGCTCCTTGTGGCTTCCAGTTCTTTGTCGCCATCCCCCAAGAAAGTATTCAGGAGGTGTAACTTACAATATTGTACTCAGATGGATTATTACAGGTAGTCCACAATTGAGCCCAAAATTTATATTATTAAGTGACACATTCATTAAGTGAGCTTTGCTTCATTTTACAACCTTTCTAGACAGAGTTGTTAAGTGAATCACCCCAGCTGTTAAATTAGTTAAGTGAATCTGGTTTCTCCATTGATTCTGTTGGTCAGAAGGTCACAAAAGGGGATCACATGACCCTGGGACACTGCAACCGTCATAAATAGCGCCTTGGTAGTACAGTGGTCTAAATCACCCTGTTATTAAGACCAGCTGCCTGCAATTACTGCAGGTTCGAATCTCGCCAGGCTCAAGGTTAACTCAGCCTTCCATCCTTTCTAAGGTAGGTAAATTGAGGACCCAGTTTGTGGGGGCAATAAGATGACTTTGTATAAATATGCAAAAGGATGAAAGCCATTGCTTAACGCACTGTAAACCGCCCTGAGTCTCTGGAGAAGGGCGGCATATAAATCAAATTAAATAAATAAATAAATTTGAACCAGTTGCCAAGCATCTGAATTTGATCGCATGACCATGGGGATGCTGCAACAGTCATAAATGTGAAAAATGGTCATAAATCACTTTTTTCAGTGCCGTTGTAACTTTGAACGGTCACTAAACAAACTGCTGTAAATCAAGGATTACCTGTATTTGTAATAATTGCACTGAAACTCTCTTTTGGACTTCCAAATACCAAGACAGTGTAATTTGTAAACCATGCATCCTGGTAAGTAGGCAGAAAACCTACTGACACACAATCTCAGTCAACTTTTTTTAGTTTAGACTATATAACTACGGACCCCTAAGAAAATTGCTAGTGCTGCATTCCACGCATGTTTTCAAGTCAAAGATAAACCTGTTCCAGATTTCCAGTGCAATGACTAATATATGCAAGGGTATTGGGACAATTTTTTCATCATCGCCTTCACTTCATTGTTACTATGTTCTTCAAGTTATTTTAGATATCTTAATAAGTAATTCTAACCTTCCTTGTATAAAAGTTTCTTGTTGTCCACTTTTTAACGTCTCAGCCTCCCCCATCCATAGAATGAGCAACTTGCATTTAAGCTCTTTCTTCCTTCTAGTCATTGCCACAATGCGTGACCTGCGCAAAAAGGACAAGCTGGAGGCAGCAGCGGGGGACACTCTCAACCAGACCCTCACCATTCAGCGCCTGGATGTCTGCAGTGATGAATCTGTAGCTGAATGCATTAACAGCCTTCCCGAGAAACAGCTGGATGTGTTAGGTAGGTGATCTGGAAGAAAGTTTTTTTTAAATAGGCTGCAGGTGTCTCATATTTATGATATAGCTATATGATATATAAAGCTAAGGGGAATTGTACTTGATAATAAATTATTCTGATGCATGCAAGTACCATAATTTCAGCGTGACTATGCTATTTAGCACTCATATACTATGTGTGTGAAGGGCTGACAATAAGTCACAATCTGTGGTGGGATTCAAGTAATTTAACAACTGGTTCTTTGCTCTAATGATTTCTTCTAACAACCAGTTTGCCAAACTGCTCAGAAAATTAACAACCAGTTCTCCCGAAGTGGTGCAAACTGGCTGAATCCCACCACTGGTCACAACTATACTGATGATCAGAAATACAATCTGTAGGTTGCCAGGTTGAGAAAGTCTGTTCTAAATCTGTGTTTCTCAACCTGAGCAACTTTAAGACATGTGGACTTCAACTCCCAGAATTCCCCACCCAGTACGTGTTCTGGGAGTTGAAATCCCCACATTTTAAAAGTTGCTGAGATTGAGAAAGATTGCTTTGAGCATTGCACTGCACTACACCAGTTCTCATGAGGAAGGAAAGCTGGGGTGGGTTCTGCCCCAAATTCCTTCAAACTAAACAGCATCCCCAAATGTTTATTTGATGGGTTTTGCATTTCTGTCTTTCATAATCGTAGCTCAAACTCAAATCCTGGAGCTTTTCTTATTGGGCTTGAGTGAAAGGAGTGCTGGATTGGAAATTTCATAATTCCCCCTTCCTCTAAGGCTAAGCCTGATCCCTAATTCTTGTTCCCCCTTCTGTCCTTGAGAATTGGCCTCTTCCCAGGGTCACTTGAGCCTCTTGGCTCCAAGGTGAGATGCAAGTGGTGTTAGATAACATCAGCTGTTATATATTTCTGACAATTTATTCCAAGTCTTTTACATATTCACTATGTGATATTCAGTAGAGGGCCCAGAATTCTGTAATAACTTTAAAACAGATGTTTCAAAACATCTTTTTTTTTCTTCACCTGCTTTTCGAGATTGTGATGGTTTATGGCCAAGACAATATTAACTTTCCAAATACACAAAGCAGATTTTATTGCGTGCATGCATGCATGCAAACAAATTGCCAAATTCCAACTGAGTTCCACACTGGGAGTGAACTCTTGAGATACAATGTGTGCACTAAATTACTAGCATTGCATATTTCCAATTGACTGTAGGAATAATGTCTTTGGGCGTCAGAATTAAAGCCATATTTTTTTTTATCACCAATCAACATAGATTGTACATAAATATGATCCAAAGTATGCTCATCCCGACAACCAAATTACTGCACGTAAAATAGTTAATAGAACATCCTAAAAAACAAAGTAAGGAAAAGAGCATGGGTTCTGGAATTCTTTCTTTTTTTATATAATACATTTTTATTGTTTATCAATGTATAAAATTTTAAATAGTGGAAAATGGGGGGAGTAAAAAAGAAAAAAAAAGAGAAAATATGGAGTAAAGAGACAAAAAGAAAGAAAAAGTCACTGTCTTCCAACTCTCTTTAGCACAATAGAAAATAACATTACAACCTCAACTTTTTACTTTTACACAACAGTATATACTAGCCATTTCTATAGCAACAAATCTGTCTAATCAGCAAAAACAAAATCAAAGCTTTTTTCTTTTTCCTATTGCGAGCACAAAAATCAATTTTCAAATAGAAACAAAATTAAAATGTATTCTCTTCTTTGGATAAAAGAGTCGATTTAACCATGCCTCCTTCTTTGCTTCTCCTTGGTTCTGGAATTCTTTCAAAGCCCTGTATCATATGGGGCTATTGAAGGCTATTTCTTTCTCTTTAATATAGTTGCATGTGATTGTGTGCCTGTGCATATTTCTGTGCTCCCCTTGACTAGTTCTATGTGCTTGTGTATGCATGTGCACAGGGAAACCCAGGGAGGGTAACATGTGTTCCGTACCGAGGTGAAGAAGGGAGGGGGTTTCAAAAGGAGCTGTCAGCAACATTCCAAATCAGTGTCTAATTATATCTCTTATATGGACAGTTTTTCTGGATTTTTTTCCCTCTGCAGCTCCCACCTTGAACTTATTTTCAAACTTTATCTTTTTTTTTTCTTTTGACAACTTCTCCCCCACCCACTCTTCACCCTTGTCTGCCCTGTTCAGTTTTCAGAGCACTATTGTTTAATGATTCATGTATTCATTTACTCATTTTATATTTGTCCATTTCATGAATTTTAGCCTTGGGAGGCTAAAAACACATTGATACAATACAGGCTCAACTTATTACCACAACCTCTGTTGCTAAGCAATATGGTCATTAAGTGAGACTTCATGGGACTATCCCTGATTTGATGACTTTTGTACCATGCTCATTAAGTGACCTTGGTTTCTCCCTTTAACTCTGCCCGTTGGAAGCCACCTGGGAAGTCACAGTCATAAATCTATACTATTTGCCAAGTGCCCAAATTGTGATCGCATGACTGTGGTGATTGGTCGTAAGTGTGAAGACTGATTGTAAGTCGATTTTTTTCAGTGCTGTTGTAACTATGAAAATGGTCATTAGTTGAGGACTACCTGTAAAAAACAATAATGGGCAGATGATGTGCACAGATGGGGCAGTCTCGGGCTCCTTTACATAATGTAATATTTTGCTGGGGGTAGAAAGAATAAAACCCCAGAATTAATATCAAGTTCCAAATAATTGAATAACTTTCTATAATTGGATGCCTTTCGGACATGTGGACCACAAATCCCAACATCCAACATGGCCAATGCAAATTGTATGCCAATGCTTCTATAAGGTGTTGGCTTGGAAAGGCCTAAAACATTCCATTCTCTACAAACAGCCTTCCCCCAAGTAGTAGAGCAGTATGGTTCATGGTTAGATTGTAGACAGGAGACACAGTCAGTCATGAATTGGGGGAGGGGGAAAAGCATTAGTATGCTCCTTCTTAAGCTCCTGGAGGAAAGTCAGGAAATATATCCAACATTTTTTTAAAAAAACTCAATTACCTACTAAATTAACTGAAATAGATCTCTCCTCTTCTTTGGGGGAATGTCTACGCAATTCTCATTCTGTTTTTTTTAATTAGTTTTTATTCAATGTTGCATGGTTGACATTTTCCATTATTTTAAAAGAAACATAATTTAAAAGCAGACATACTTTTTTCAAATGAGGTAAAAATGTGTCTAGAGGAAAAAAAGAGATGGGTGTGGGGATTTCAGTTGAGCGATTCCACATCTAGGCACTGAGATGTGAAAATTCACATTGTGAAGTGAAAAATTACGTTTTCATTTTTCTAGATGTATAATTTGTAAAAACATTCAGAATTGATCTTGGGGAAGGTATGAGAAAGCCAGGTAGGTAGGTAGGTAAGTAGGTAGGTAGGTAGGAAGGAAGGAAGGAGCCATTAGAGGGACCTGGAGAAGGGATTACATAGCCCACTGATAAAATGACATGTCAGAAAGATAGTCAAAATAACCCCATTTTGATTTTGTTCGTATAAAATGGAGCAGAGAACATTTTCAAGACTTAATATTAACATTGCAGGGATGCCCTACAGCAATAAAGAAGCATTTATGGAATCCCTGCAATGTAGCTTCTTGACCTACGTATCTCAAAGGGCTGAGTATTTGAGTCATCACCCAGCACTTTGGCCATGTTTGTGATAACTAGTCTTCTGTTGCATTGGCTAAGCCCAACCACCGAGTTGCTTCCACGTAGCAGTCTCTTTGCCTCTCCTTAAGGAAGTCCGGTCCTTAGTGGCCACACATGAGCTTTGATTACAAAAATGTCCCACGGCAATGCTGTTGAGGAAAACACCACCCTTTTCCTAGGAAGTGCAGATCCATCCCTCCTATCAAGGAAATGAGAGCTGTTGCTAGAACACTTGAAAGAAGAAGAAGAAACAGGGATGCAGGTAAAGAGCAACAGAACCTAAAGCAGAAACAAAATGGCGGTCTCCATAGAGGACATTGCTGCAGGGGTGCAAGAAACTACAGAGTTAAGGAGGATTAGTAGAGGGTAATGTTTTAAACTGTGGGTTTTGTGCTTCTCAGTGAACAATGCTGGTGTGGGGCTCATTGGGCCCCTGGAAGCCATTAGCATCGATACCATGAAGCACATCTTTGAGACCAACTTCTTTGGTGCCATCCGCATGATCAAGGCTGTGCTCCCTGCAATGAAGCAGCGTCAGAAAGGGCACATTGTGGTCATCAGCAGTGTCATGGGATTGCAAGGTATGAACCGTACTCCTGGCGGGTGGGGAGGGAGGGAGGGTAGGGAGAGAGGAAGCAGAGCCCTTATTCTAAATCAATGCCTCTATAAAGCCTTGTCCTAGCTCCCTAGACGTTATGGATATAAAGATTATTATGGATATACAGATTTCATGGCCTCTTATGAGATCATATTCCTCACATGTCCCAACTTTCAACATCAAAGATAGAATACATTCATTAAAAATATTCTGAACAACTCCAATTTTCACATTTGCAGCTCATCTTACGTTGGCAAATGAGGCTCTGCATGTGCCGAGATAATGCACAATTCTGGCTCTCCTGTCCCTCATTACAAAATACCTGATTTATATAGGCTGTAATGTATACCTCCCATTTCAGTGTCTCAGTGGCCAACCATCCAATAAGTCCTCACATTTTGATTTGAGTGCAAAATTCTTGTTTAACAGCCTCAATATTCCCCCATTTTGGCATATTGGACCTTCAGCTTTCTAATTTCCCTCCATACATACAGACTTATCACATTAAATGGAAGTGGAAGTTCATCACTTCTGGAAGACACTGGACTGATTTTTAAACAATTCAGTGGAAACCTAACATGCTACAAACCAAAGCACTAACTTCAAGGTTCATCTTGATTTCCAAGGATACCCCTGGGTTCTATATTGATTTCAGAAGCACTCTCTGGGGGAAAAAATGATGGCTGAAAATTATCCCTTTGTCTAAATATGTGCCCATTTGCTCTTAAAATAAAATGGCAAATTGAAGCAATCTGGAAATTAGAGGGGCCCTACCTCCCATTTGCCATTGATAAAAAGATGCTTAGTAACCAGCTACTCCCATCATTTTCTGAGCAGGCCCATGACATTTTCTCAATTCCGTCCACTTTTCTAAAGCAATGAAGGACCTTTGAAAAATATAAGAATAGATGGAACAAACCTTGAAAACTTACACCCCTTCTGCTTCTTTGCCAGGTATCCCTTTCAATGATATCTATGCTGCCTCCAAGTTTGCCATCGAGGGTTTCTGTGAAAGCCTTGCTGTGCAGCTCCTCAAATTCAATATCTTGTGAGTGAAACGGAACCAACTCAGTCACTTCGCAGAGGAGGGTGGGGGTGGCAATCAAAAATAGGAACTGAGGACAGGGAAAGGGAGATGTCAGCAAGATCCTGGAGGGCAGGCAGTTGCAGGGGCCTCCTAACCTCTGTACCCCTAGAACAGGGATGTCAAACTGAATTTCATTGAGGGCCACATCAGGGTTGTGTTTGACTTTGTGGGGGCATAGTGGGTATGGCCAGGGAGGCATGGCCAGTTCAGCATCATTCGTGTCGGTGGGCACCTGTGGTGGCCCGAGTGCTTTGCCAGAGAAAATGGGCTCCTGAGCCCTGTTTTTGGCTGCGACAGCCTCCTGCAACCCTCTGCCAGCAAAAATAGAACTCGGGAGGGCCGCCTGGCAGAGGTACCACGGACCAGTCCTTCACTGTTTCCAGGATCTGGCCCCTGGGCCTTGAGTCTGACACCCCTGTCCTAGAGTCACTTGGTGCTATCAGACGCAGTGATGGAAACTACTAAGCATCTTCTGAACTGAAGTCAGGTTCCCCATATATAAACAGAATTGAGAGAGGAGGGGGCTTTGGGTTCTGAATTCAAGGAAGGAGTCTTTTATTTTCTACTCTAAATATCAAGCGTGGGGGAGAATCTTGTACAACATGCAGACAAAGAGGCGATTTAACTTTAGAGTCTTTATCAGAACCCGTCTCTAGGCGCTTTACATTACCATAAAGCAAACATTAGAAGGGCAACTGCATGTTATTTAGCCTCATGTGCATCTGAGTTCTTATATTCATGCTCAGCAACATTTTCAGGTTCAGCAGAAATAGCACAAAAACACAAAAGGAGGAAAAATGAAAAATCAATAAAGGCTCTCGAGAGCTCTCGTGATAGGATGGAAATCTTTCAAGAAGAGATGTGCTTCTGAAAGTTAGTCTTTTTTTAAAAAAAAAATAGTGTTTTCGAAGGGGGGGGAATCATCAAGGGATGACATGGATTCCTTGTTGCTGTAAGTAAATATAGGTACATATACCGTGTTTCCCCGAAAATAAGACCCTGTCTTATATTTTTTTGAACCCCGAAGTAAGTGCTTGGCCTTATTTTCGGGGAGATCTTATTATTTTGGGGCACATGGAGCAAGATGGGGCTCCTCTTGCCATCTTATCTGATTTCCAGCTCTGTATTTAAATATTTTCAGGGAGGGCTTATTTTCGGGGGGAGGCTTATTTTAGCACATGTGCTCAAAAGCCCGATTGGACTTATTATCAGGGGATGTCTTATTTTCAGGGAAACAGGATACTAGACACTATTCGTAAAAGAAATTGAACCCACACCTCTATTTTTATGCTCTCAAATATAAGCAAAGGAGAAGATTTGTTTATTTCAGGCAATCAGATATTAAAGCATTCAATATTCCTGACTAGTAGCATTAGCAGTAATGACACTTTTAAATTGGTTTACTGATGTCCCAATTCTGACGCTGACATTCCATATCTGATATTCCTAATACGGTACATATTTCTTAAAAATAACTAAGGAGGCTAATAGACAATTTAACCAATAATGTAATTGAAAATTAAACAGCCTTAAGTGCAATCTATAAAATAGCAGCAGAAAACATGTTAGCACTGATTAGTACATTCTAAACAGCACAAAACATGATTAATAACCTCATAACCAAGGCAAACATTTTCTTTTTAATAAAAGCCTTTGCCATTCTGCAAAATATGATAACCAAGGAGGATTTTCACAGCTGTGGAAAATCCTGTTTCTCCCTGGCAGAACATAACAAAACCCTAAGGGAAAGGGGAAGAACTTGTCAAGATGGGAGCCATGACTATGTAGTTGAAGTCCCACCAGGGGTGAAATCCTACTGGTTTGGGCAAACCAGTAGTGATGATTGGCATCAGTTCGCTGAACTGATAGCAATCATCCCTGGTGGCCCCGCTCCCGCCTAGTTGCCTGCTTAACAGGCATGCCGGGGCTGCCTTGCCCACCACCTCTGTCCGCTTGGAAGGGGCCACCACCACTCTCGCTGCCATCCCTCCCCGCCTGGCTGCAGACATCTGCTTGCCCTCCTGGAGCACCACTGTGGTGCCGCCGTTCGCTTCCTTCCTTCTCCCGCTGTGAAACAAAAGCAAATGGCGGTGGTGGTGCTTCAGAAGGGCAGGTGGATGTATTCATTATAGTTGTCAGCTGCAGACATCCGCCTGCCCTCCCGAAGCAACACTGCGGCGAACAAAACAACCCCATTGCGCCGTGCTTCCTCCTGTAGCCAAACACACCCAGCTGTGCATGCCCTTTCCTCAAATGGGCTGTGCATGGGGCGCTTGGAGAGAGCGCGAGCAAGAGAGCTATCCAATCTCTGTTTGTGTGTGTGTGAGAGAGTGTGAGAGAGCGATCTGAAGCCGAAGCACCCAAACATCTGGCAGTGGCAGGGGTGGCTTCTGAGCAACCCTGAGTCAGCCAGCTCCACCTGACCTACTCCCTGAGTCTCGCCGTTCTCCTTGCCCCCTCCCCTTCCACTCAAGCAACAGGAGGCTCTGAGGGAAAACAGGGCCTCATTTTTCCCACAGTGCAGCGTACACTCTCTATCTCTGCTTGTCTGCTTGCAAGCAGCGAACTTCTCTGCTTCTGCCTAAGGCATGAACTGAACTTGTCCCTTGGTTTCCAGCCTTTAACCACCATCCTCAGCTGGCTTCCAATGTAGTAAGATAGCGTGATAAAATTTTAAAAGCCTATTCAAGTTTCCCTCTGCCCCATCTTACTATTAAACAAATTCAAGACTATTTTGACTTCACATCTTGTGGTTCCCTCTCATTACTGTGTAATAACTACACAGTAATGAGGGGGAACCACAAGATGTGAAGTCAAAATAGATGTGAAGTCAATAAAGGGGAATATTTGTTGGAATGGGACAACTTGCCACGGC
Source organism: Arizona elegans (assembly GCA_022577455.1). Lineage (NCBI taxonomy): Eukaryota > Metazoa > Chordata > Lepidosauria > Squamata > Colubridae > Arizona > Arizona elegans. The sequence goes on from JAKOOJ010000003.1 coordinate 15,188,132, forward strand.
CAACTCACTGCAGCCAATTCACCACAGCCAACTTGCTGCTGGACAACTCGCCATAGGACAATTTAACAATTCTATTTAATTATTTAAAATAAATTTTAAAATATTTTAATTTGTGCCATTCACATTTCATTCTGTCCCTCCTTCTGCATCCTTTCTTTAATGATTCTATTCCACCATTTCTTTGAAATTAGTGTAACTCTTGTCCTGCAGTAAGTTGGCCTGTGGTTAGTTGGCCATGGTGAGTTGACTGTTGAGAATTGTCATAGACCCAATATTTGTAGCTCAGGATTGAAATGAGGGGGGGTCTTTGGTGCTCTCTGAGCTCGCTTGTGTAAGGTTTCCTGCAAGAGCCCTTCATTAGCTCACTCATTTCTTCCCAAAGATCAGCTCTAAGTTCTGTAACACCAAGCATTTTTGAAAGGCAGCTCTAGGAAATCCATGATGAAGGCAAATGATAATTTTAGGCTACCTTCCATAGTTCCTGCTCCCAGGATTCTTTGCTTTGGGCCACGTTAGCTAGGAATTCTGGGATTACTAGGCTGAAGAGAGCAAAGACAGGGAAAAACTGACATACTAAAGCTAGCAAAATCCCACCCTCTCACAAAATAAGATGCATAAATCCTGCATACCATCTCATAAGTAAACATTAGTTATGCAGATTGCTCCATGGATCATAAAACCCATGAATTATCATCCCCTAGAATCTGGTGGATTTAACATCTGCACTGCAAATCATGGTAGTATACACAATGTGCCTTGAAACAAGACCGTGTTGGATGTTTTTAGTATGAAATACAAATTTTGCACTGCTGTTGCAAGCCAACATTTGTTAATAATTTAAAAACGAAAATCTGTGTTTTAATCACATTCAGAGTCACCATATTTCTTTTTCACATCCAAAGCCAAAGCTGGAAGAATTGGAGACGATGTAGTAAAGTACAAACGTTGGCATGAGTATTGTTATGAGTCTAAGGGAGTCATTTGGGGTTAAGCCTGTTGCAGCCGGCAAGAAAAATAAAGCTGAGAAAACATTAGTCTTAATTACTATTATTATAATGCCATGTTCTAAATCTGAATTTCAAAACATTATTAATGTGTGAAGGAAAAGAAAAAAGAAAAACAACCCTCCCAAGGAGGTGTATATATGTTATTTCTGGCAGGAACCAGCTAAAACAAAGCAAGGGAGAGTTAAATCTTATACACCGAGCCAGCAATCAATGGCTGCACTAGTTGGGGATAATAGCTGTTGTCCTGCACATCTGGAAGTCAGTGAGTTGGGGGATGGTTGTACAATCATGCAAATGCATATTACTATAGCCACAATACTCTTATTCACGCTAGGTTTTGGCCATAATCAGATATCCCATCAACCTGGAATTATTCAGAATTCTGGCTCAGTATGAATGAGCCGTAGCCTGGTGCATTGCTGTTAAATTAAGCCCATTTGATTCCTCCAACCAGCCAGAACCGCTAAGAAACTTGGGCTCTCCTTTCGGTCTTTAACATAATATCTGGCCTGGGACAAACCACAGACTCATTTCCATCCTAGGAAGCCAAAATTTAAAGCCAAAAGCAAACCGATAGAATGGAATGGAATGGCCAATTCTGAGGGCAAAAAGCACGCAAATCTGAAGAGTCAACTTCAGAAGCAAGCAGGCTGGGACTGAAAGAATAGGGCAATTGAGTGGTAGTCTAGAAGTGTAGGCAAGGCCCTAGGCATCCAGAAATCTGCAAACCTGGGGCCAGATTGGCCATCCAGCATTATCCCCTAAAGCTATCAGCGATCACAAATTGTTAGATTAACCTGGACTCATCTGTAGTTCCTTCATCCAACACAGCAGAGAGACAGTACCTTTTGGTTCCCAAGACAAATCTCCTGGATCTTGAACATACGATGAATTTAACTCAAATCCTTGCAATGCATACTCAGGATAACAGAGCATTATCTGGAGACATCTCCTTCTATCCCTCCTTTCTGAGAAAAAAGTCCTTCGAAAAGAACACAGCTTTAGGAAAATATTTGCAAGTAAGTGGGGAGGGGGAATTCGTGGGGGAGGGGAGGGGTTTGTCTCAGAACAAAACAGGACTTACCCATTTGTCCAAAAAATGTTGCTTCATTCACCAGAAATTCCATGCCCGTTCATGTCTTAGAAGTCCATTATATGCTTTTGATAAATTCATAATTCAAAGACTCATTGGATCCTCTGTGTGTCTGTTCATAAAAGACATCCAGAGGTTTTCAGTGGGTCATGGCCCAACTTGCAACACTGGCAATGGACTCACGATGCAATGAAATGAGACAGAATGACCCAAATATGTCCTGTGAAAAAGATAACAACAGTGAAGAGCCTGACTGAAGAGGTCACCTAGGATGATAACTCAATAGGAAGAATGGGATAGATGTTCTAAATCAGGGCTGTCAAACTCACAGCCTGGGTTAGTGAAGAGGAAAAAAGTCCCGATACTTGACATGACGTGACGACGTGAGTTTGACACCCCAGTTCTAGATGTATAATTTTTATACAAGTTAAAAAGCTTTGGAACCGCACAAAGAAAACAGGCCTTTTATGGGAGGGATTTCCAGGGGTGAGGATAGTGGATAAAGAACAGGGGGAAAGACTGATCCGTCTGTGAAAATAAAATATTGGCCAATTCTGATGTGATGGCCTCTGGGTCCAAATGCTAACTGCTTTTTTGGATGTTTTTCTTACACAGCATCTCTCTGGTAGAGCCCGGCCCTATAAACACCGAATTTGAGATGAAATTGATGGAGGAAGTGGCCAAGTCTCAGTTTCCAGGAGTTGACGCCACCACTGTGCACAGCTTCAAGGACATCTATCTACCAGCCTCACATGAAATATTCACCACCATGGGCCAGTCCCCTGAGTTTGTAGCTAAGGTAGGAGCAGTCTCACAAGTGATGTGAGGGTCCTACAGAAGGAAAGTTCTTCTCGATCAGAGGTCTCCAAACTTGGCAACATTAAAACTTCTGGACTTCAACTCAGCCGAGCTGAGGAATTCTGGGAATGAAAGTCCACAAGTCTTAAAGTTGCCAGTTTGTAGACCCTTGTTCTAGATCATGCTTATCAAAGTCTGTGGCCATCATAGAAAGCAGAATCCATCCTCTTCCAGTGATTGGTATTGGCAGCAGTTTCTCCCTTCCCATTCTCATCTGCCTACCCTGTTATGCATCTAGTATTCCGTGAATAGTAGCAATAGGTGAGTAGAGAGCAAGCTGCTTCTGATCACCTTTTTACCTGATCTTCCTGAATGACCTGTCCAGACTCTTATGTCTCACTCCACTTTCATGTCTGTTTTGATTGGCTCAGGCTGTCCAAGGGCTCAGCCAAAGGATATCTTTCCAAGTCCTATTAACCTAAGACCTTTTTAATGAGAAATTCAAGGGACTATCCTGGATATATCACAATATGCTCTACAGTGTTTCCCAAACTTGACCCTTTGAAGATGTATGGACTTCAACTCCCAGAATTCCTCAACCAGGCATACTGGTTGGGGAATTCTGAGAATTGAAGTCCATGCATCTTAAAATAGCCAAGTTTGGGAAACACTGCATCTACACCTTTTGAGCTTTGGCTTTCTGATTCCAGAAGAGAAAAATACACATTTTTAAGTCAATCTCACATTTCGGGAACCATGGTTCTAACAGCAAGGAGGAAGCAGAAGAAAGGAGGTCGATGAAGGGGAATCTGCTCCACTGGGTGGGTTGGGAGGATAGTTTTAATGATAAAGCGGAGGAGAAATTATTTAAATGAATACTTTTTAAAAATATCTCAACCCATCAATCTCTTTCCATCTTGCCTTTCAACAGGCTGTAGTCAACATCATTGCAAAAGAACGCCCACCATTCCGGTACCAGACAAACCCTCTGTACACACCATTGGTGGCCCTAAAGTATGCTGACACCTCCGGTGAACTGTCCGTCAGTGCCTATTACAACCTACTTTTTCGCTTCACCAGACTTTTCTACATCAGCACAAGCTTCCTCAAATGTATTACATGTCGGTGTTTTCGGCGCCAGATCACACCTACCTGAGGCCAGGTGGAGAATGGCCTTGATGGTAGTGTATGCTCACTCCTCAAATGTCTTGCTAAACCACAACAACTGACTAGATTCATCTATGTGTATAAGAGATTTTACTAGGGACAAAACCCATTTTTGTCTCAAGGATAGTAAGTCCTGGTAATTGTGTAGTGGGAGGTGGCAGATCAAGCAAGTTCTCCAGAACCAGCAGGTTTATTTCACAGCAAAATCAGAAGTCCAAATATCCTACTCATCGGGACAAACACCGGCAAGAGCAGAAGCTCACAATTTATCAGGGTATATTCTTGCAATGGTAAATCATGTCACCTCCATTTTAAATGCAACTTATTAACACAAATAGGAAAGCAAAAGCTATGTAATGCCTTGACTAGAAATCCTGGATGGTCCAGCATTCACAATTTCCTTTGTGGTCCCTTTACCAGTTTTGGCATTCCTATTTTTAATGACTAAAATGGTTACTGGGATGAGCAATATTTTTTTCCAGATTAAATCCCCCAATTCAATTTTTCCAACAGAGAAAATGGCTATATTGGCAAAATCACTGGATGACATGACATTCTTTAGCCCAACTTCTTCTTCTTTTTTTTAAACCTTTGGAAGAGTTTGCAAGGGAACTGCATTTGCCCATCTCTGGGTTAGAATCTAGCTCAAGGGTTGGCAACTCGTAGCTCTGGAGCCGCATGTGGCTCTTTCATCCCTCTGCTGCTGGTTGGTAAAAGGAAAAAGGATGCCGCACTAAGAGACTTTATGGTGGGGGAACTGGATTTCCAGTCGGCTCCAGAATTGAACAGGGGGCTTCCGGTTAGGACCTTTGTGACTCTTTGAGTGTTTAAGGTTGCCGACCCCTGATCTAGCTGATAGAAAAGTTGCTGATAATGTGCAAAGTTCTTCACTCTTTTGCCTGTTCACTTGATTCTTATCCTTCCTGGTGATCTTTATATGGATATAAGGAAAATCATGCTGCTCTTTTTCCAGACCTATTGTGATTTTTTTTTTTTTTTGAAATAGCTATTATGAGCAGAGCTGATACCATTCCACAAGTGGATGTTATCAATTTTAATACCAGCAACTATCCATCATTCTGAGTTTTTATACAGAAACAAAGTAGAGAGGTAAGGTAAGGATGACATACGTGTCTGATAAACCTATTTTTTGGAATAGGGAGGAGATGGCCATTTGAATTACTTTTAATAGGTTCACCAGGAGGTGCTGTTTTGAGTTCTCAAGAACAGGGCTCTCCAACCTTGGCAACTTTAAGACTTCTGGACTTCAACTCCCAGAATTCCTCAGCCAGCTTTGAATTCTGGGAGTTGAAGTCCAGAAGTCTTAAAGTTGCCAAGGTTGAAGAGCCCTACTCTAGAAGTCTTTTGAAAGGGAGAACCAATCAGATAGAAACTGTCCTTGATTTATGCTCTGCCTCACTTGGAAGAGGGGTGTGGAGTGTTTGAAAGCCTACACACAATTTTGTGTCATATTGATTGGTCCTAACCAAAATATTAACCAAGTAGCGGTTTAGTCTTTTTGAGTGCACAAATCTCTCTCTGCTGGTAAGGTGCCTTCCAATATGGGACTAACTGCATTACTGTTACAGGGCTAGTTTCAGGTTTTTCTTTGGATTGTCTCCAGAAGAGCAGTCACTGCGAACACTCAGACTTGCACACACACACTATATAGAATAAAGGAGGAGGGCAGACTTACCGTATTTTATACAGAAACAAATTTAAAACCTTCTTCTCCTGGGCCACTAGGTGGCAGCTCCTACATTTGAATACTCCAGTCCAAGGAACCAAAAAGGTGCCTTTAGCAGCTACAGCACTATATTTTTCTTTAACTCCCTTGCTCTCCTTCACTGCTATACAGTACACTTAGCTGTGGGAGGGGAGGTGCTTTTCTTCCTTTTTCTTGTCGACTCCATCGGGTAACCCCAGAAGCAGTTCTAAGTCCTTCTCCTGTTCTTCCTCCTCTTCCTTTTTGCCGCTGTACATCCTCAGGAATCTAGGCAGGCTCTGCTATCGTAGCTGAAGCTGAAATTCAGAGCGAAATCAAGGATAAGAGAGTAGCAATCTAAGCTAAGCGCTGTTTTTCCCAATGCAACAGCATATTGGAAATAAATTTTGTAAAGAGTCCCTGGAGTCTGTTCATCTGACAGCAAGCTAACTGTCTCCAGAAGTCGAAAAAGAACGGGCAAAGTTTGAAAGGAGTGGGGTGGGGGGAAGCCAACAAAAGAAAAATGAGATTTGAAAATGCGATCCACATCAAACCCAATCCCTATTTGCCTCAAATATTTAGTAAATTTGGATCTGGAATCTAAGGACACGTGTCATCGCTTTCTTTTCTCTGCTCCTAAAAGGAAACGTTTTAATAAAGATCCGCGCTGCCTTCGCTCCTTGGGACGTACAGAAACCACCAAACTCCGTATCTAAGCGACCGCTATTACTCGGAAGCAGCCGTCGGATTCTTATTGGCCACCTCTGATATTGCATCACAATTGAGCAAACAAAGGATTTAATACAAAGACTGCTGGGAAACACGCCTTCCTAATTGCCAGTGGAGGAGAAAGATCCGTTGTTTGATAGGAAACCCCGTATTATGCGGTTATGCCTCATAGGAACCCCATTTTTAATAGGGACCAAAATCTCATTCCCTCCTAACAAACCTGCTGACTTGATCTGGGTAACAACTGCATCCGATTTTGAAGTTACCAACGAAAACCGGGCATACTTTAACGCGATGAAAAAATGAAAAATCATTTAAGCCAATTCTTGAAAGGTTTTTTTTTTTTTTTGCTTTTAGCTCCTCCCGCTTCACTGAGCAATTTTATTTACTTCCGCCACCTTGTACAGCCCTGCCAATTACTACCCAAAATGCATTCATTTCGTAGTTCATACCGAACATTGTAAGTTCCGTTGCGAACCATAGCAAAGGTACTCGTGGGCAACTCAGCTTTTTTTAGGAAAACGTGGGTGGCCCTTAAAAGGGCCTTTTGTTTTATTTTGAAAAGCTCATAGTATTTAACCACCGAATCCGTACAGGGTACGGCCTTGGCGTTTTAAGGCATAGACCACGTCCATGGCTGTCACGGTCTTTCTCTTGGCGTGCTCGGTGTAAGTCACGGCATCGCGGATGACATTTTCCAGAAAGACCTTCAGCACCCCGCGAGTCTCCTCGTAGATCAAGCCAGAAATACGCTTCACTCCGCCACGACGAGCCAAACGGCGGATAGCAGGCTTGGTAATGCCTTGGATGTTATCTCGCAAGACTTTGCGGTGACGCTTAGCGCCCCCTTTTCCCAAACCCTTTCCGCCTTTTCCTCGTCCAGACATCCTTCAGCCTTCTTCAACCTTTCAGCTCACGAAACCGCGAGAAAATGTGCTGTAAACTGAGACACAGCGAATTTATATTCTCTAGAACCCGACCAGAAAGAAAACTTCCCTTGAAGGGCGGTTACTTTACTCCGCTGAGCCTATCCCGCCATAAATTTCTGCCCTTCAGGTTTGTCCAATGAGAAAGGAAAGTAGTTCGAAAGCACCAATGACAAGCCACCGTTTGAAACTAAAATGTTGGCGCCTTTCTTTTGTTTCTGGTTTTAAGTATAAGGAAATTCCTTATTGCCCAAGGGTTGAGTTGAATAATTATACTCCTGTCCACCTTCTGGGGAAAAAAAAAAAACCTGTTTTGGTGGGATGAAAATATATTTTTGCATAAGAAGACCGATCAGGTCTAAAATTGCCACAAACTTAACTGGGTAAAAATTGATACAAAATTATATCGGAATCGTTGCTGTTCCTAGGAGTTTCTATTACTTTGTAACATGAAAAAATTACAAGTCTGCCAAAAAACAAAACCCACTTTTTTTTTTAAAGAAATGCTGTTGTTTCTGTAACACTACAGTAAATAGAATGGGAATTGACTGAAGTTTATGTACATTCAATTCAAAAAATTTTCTGCACGTTACTCAGAATTATAATCTATGATGTATCACAGAAACTATTTTAACTATAGCTAGGTTACTGTAGAATATTATTAGCTAGATTTATGTTTCCTCTTTTTTTCTCTTTCTATGCATAATATGTTTACAATAGCAGCAACCCTCCAATGTAACCTTGACAGACAAAAATACCTAGTTTCTGCCAACTCTTGGTTGAAAATCTTAACCTCTAGAGATACTGGACTAAATGATCAGTTGATTCAGAGCCACTTTATCAGCCAGACCCATTATTTCCTGTCTGAAATGGAAATGCTGCCAACATAAAATAGATTTTCTAAAATGAGATATCTAGATAGAAAAGTAGAACAGTTTTTATTTTGAATTTTTCATTGCAATGAATTTAAGACCTAATGTGCTCTAGAATGGACTGGAGATACTAAATTTGTACTGTTTAATCCTAGTACTGTATTCATTATTGTCTGCTTCTCTCTTTAGTTTAAATGTTGGAGCAGGACAGTCTTCCTAAATGCAGTCATCAGCACTCTCACCCTCTGGGGAGGGGTAATAATGTCAGTTTTGGACTGAAAAGCCAAGATTAAATTTTGGATTAAAATTCACTCGATATTTCTTAAAGCCAATCCATTTTCCTAAACTGGATCAAGGGAGAACTATGCAGACACATAACAAAGAAACATTTTTTAAAAATCCTAATGCCATTCTTGTTGCCATATTATTAATAAGAACCAGCTTAATTCAGAGCATCTAAATGCAGAAAACTTTATTCAGTGCAATCCTATTATAGTATGAACCATAGTGTGAACTATGCTTAAGCATACCATGTAATAACAACGCATGGCAAAAGTGCACTGCTGGTAAAGATGGTGTTAACCTTATCTTTCTTGGGAGGAAATGATTTTTTGGATTGGTTACTATCTATCCAGGAGTCTGGCAGGTTCTGAGAGAAGAAAGCAAATGTAGCAATGTAATGATCTGAATACTAGTGCTACAGATGCTCAAATATTTTAGGAAGATGATTTATGCTAATTTCTGAAACAACATCTCCTTCACATACATTAGACCAAATCACCCACCTAGGTTTATTTATTATTTATTTATTTATGTAATTTATATATAGGTTTGATTCGCCTACTGTAAAGAATGCCACCAAATGTTACCTATAACTTTATTAACACCATATTTATATCCTCATCTCAGAATATGGCTTCATCCCAGCCTATCATAAAGAGCAAATCTGAATGCTTGAAATTTAGAGATTAGATTAGAATTCTTTATTGGCCAAGTGTGATTGGACACACAAGGAATTTGTCTTTGGTGCATATGCTCTCAGTGTACATAAAAGATATGTTCATTAAGAATCATAAGGTACAACACTTAATGATAGTCACAGGGTACAGATAAGCAATCAAATTATACTAGGAAACAATATAATTGTAAGGATATAGCAACATAATACATTTTATATGAAGATTAATGGCAAAATAGAGATTCCATGAGTTCTATAGCAGTCATCCCATCAACATTTTCTTTTTGCACTTTACTTTCCCGCTAGCCTGTTAGACCAAAATATATTTGAATTAATTATATGCAGTGGGATGAATGGAAAAGAAACATACTTCAAGGTACCTTTATTTTGTTTTGTTTTTTAAACTTGAAAGCTCTGGATGTTGATCTGGGTAGGAAGGTCAGGAAATGGGTCGAAACCTGTGAGATATTAATTTATTGTTGATTAAATTTTGTCTCCTGTTGCTATTATAGGTTTTTTATATTGTTCTGTTTTATATTTCATATTGGTATTAACTGTCCAAAGTTGCTATGGTGAGATAGGGGGAGGCATGTAAGCTAAATGGATAAAGTACTTTTTCTCCTGAATTGATCATAAACTCATGACCTCCATCACTGCCCATTTGGATTGCTGTAACATGCTTGGACTAGGATTACATTAAAAGAAGACTAAACTAGTAACAGATTAGCCATCAGTTTTGGAACTGACAATGGAAACACTGGAGTAATAGATCGCTCCTGCCTTTTAGGATAGTCTGTCAACAGCAATGGAACCAGTAAGAAATATGCCTCAGGGTAGCATTTGATAGGTAGCAATGAAGGTCTTGGGAAAAAAACACTCAGTTCCCATAATGCATCTATAGTTAGAAAATCAGAAGCTTGCATGTAGTGGTTTTCCATGTGATACTGTAAATTGGACAAGCAGGGTGGAAAGACTAGTAATGCTTTTGAACTTTGGTGTTAGAGAGAAGATTCCTCAGGATGCCATGGATGGATGGAGGTTCACTGTTGGAAGCCTTGAAGAGGCAGGACCTCTCATCCACATGGATGAGGGAAAACACTGACTTGGCAGCTCATAACCAAACCATAGTGAGCTCCTGAGCATTAAAATAAATTTAATAACTGAAATACAGAGGAAGGCATCTCTCCCTTTCTTAGTCTTTAGATTTATTGAATTCAGGTCACCCACTCAGTACAGCTTATCCAAGAGTAGAAAATCCAGTTTGGTCTAGAAGCTAAGGCATCAGGCTAGAAACCAGGAATCTGAGTTTTACTCTTGTTTTAAGAGTGTAATCTAGCTGGGTGACTTTGGATCAGTCACTCAATTTCAGCCCAACCCACCTCACAGGAGTGTTGTGTTGAAAATAGGAGAACAGAAGTAAGTGTAGTCCTTGATTTATAACAATTGACCCCAAAATTTATTTCTGTTGCAAAGGGAGACCTGTGTTAAGTGAGTTTTGCCCTGTTTTATAATGTTTCTTGCCACAATTAAGTGAATCACTGCAATTGTTAAGTTAGTAATACGGTTAACTGAATCTGGCTTCCCCATTGACTTGGCTTGTCAGAAGGTCAAAAAAAAATGATCAAGACCCCAGAACATTGTAACCATCATAAATAATGTCTGAGCCATTTGACAAGGGTTTGAATTTTGATCACATGACCACCAGGATGTGGCAAAGGTCCCAAATTTGAAAAACAGCCATTAAGTCACTCTTTTCAGTGCCATGGCCACTAACCAAATTATTAGTCAAGAACTGTATTATGTGTATTCACAGCTTTGAGTTATTTATAAAATTGCTATAGGCAGGATTTTAAAAAAATATCAAAAACTCAGCACCTGCAATATCAGATCTGGAAGCCCTGGTGCCAATCCATGAACCCTTTTGTACTTTTATTTGCACTTAAATTCAGAAGGTAATCTTACTTTAAAAGGTATCGTTATTAAACATGTGTGCTGTACAGCTTCACTGATTTTAACAGTTCGACCTATACTGTAGTATATAAATTTCTTCTCCTAAGCCACAGCATCTTCCACGTTTTTTAAGAGCCCTATATTTGCATTTTATTAACGAGACAGACCCAAGTTGTAAGCTTTAAGTTAGCAAGGACACAACAAAGCAGCGACTTAAAACTCTTTCACGAGGAAGTGGGATGGCTCTTAAAAGAGCCTTTTGGGTTTCTCGATCGTCTTACTGCGCAGCGCAGCCGCCTCACTTGGAGCTGGTGTATTTGGTGACGGCCTTGGTGCCTTCCGACACGGCGTGCTTGGCCAATTCGCCGGGCAGGAGGAGGCGCACGGCCGTCTGGATCTCCCGCGAGGTGATGGTGGAGCGCTTGTTGTAGTGGGCCAGGCGGGACGCCTCCCCTGCGATGCGCTCAAAGATGTCGTTGACGAAGGAGTTCATGATGCTCATGGCCTTGGAGGAGATACCAGTGTCGGGGTGGACCTGCTTCAGCACCTTGTAGACGTAGATGGAGTAGCTCTCCTTCCTGGTCTTGCGCCGCTTCTTGTCGCCCTTCTTTTGGGTCTTGGTCACGGCTTTCTTCGAGCCCTTCTTGGGCGCGGGAGCAGATTTCGCCGGCTCAGGCATTGCGAATAAGTGACCCCTTAACAAACGCTGGTAGGAACAGCAACTTCCCCCGAGTTTCTTCTCGTCTGAAAAGCTGGACGCTCCTCGTATCTCACTCAAACACAACTGAAACAAGTTCAGCCTACGTCTTCCCACTATTTAAAGGGCTCCTATGCAAATGAGGGTAGCTGCATTCCAACGTTCTCATTGGCTGGCGAGCCGCCGCTCGCTTTCGCTCTGCGCGCGCAGATGCAAATTAACAGGGCTGCGATACCATGGTTCCTATTGGAAGGGGTCGATTGCAACTCCTTCGGATTGGTTCGGTTGACAAACCTGCCGTCGCATTGGCTAAGAAAGCCTGACGCCCGAGCAGCCAATCAAACAGTGCAATCTCAGACCTTGCAAAGGCATAAAAGGCCCCCGGTTCGCTCCTTTCCAATCACTGCCGGTTTGTGTGGGGCGTTTGGTGTGTTGTATTTGACTCAGGAACGACGTCATGTCTGGTCGCGGCAAGCAAGGGGGCAAGGCGAGAGCCAAGGCCAAGTCTCGTTCTTCCCGTGCCGGACTCCAGTTCCCGGTCGGTCGTGTTCACCGCCTGCTGCGCAAAGGTAACTACGCCGAGCGGGTGGGCGCCGGCGCTCCCGTCTACCTGGCGGCGGTGCTGGAATATCTGACGGCGGAAATCCTGGAGTTGGCCGGCAACGCTGCTCGGGATAACAAGAAGACCCGCATTATCCCTCGTCACCTGCAGCTGGCCATTCGCAACGACGAAGAGCTCAACAAACTCCTGGGCAAAGTGACGATCGCTCAAGGGGGCGTGTTGCCCAATATCCAAGCGGTCCTTTTGCCCAAGAAGACGGAAAGCCACAAAGCGAAAGGAAAATAGGAGTTGCTCTGAAGAAAAGGAACATTGAATTTCAAACCCAAAGGCTCTTTTCAGAGCCACCTACAATTTCAAGTAAGGAGCTGAGTCTTTTAGGGTATCGAATGAGTCGTTTCCTTCGCAGATCGAAAGCGTATCGGAGCTGGCACTTCCCTAGCCAAGGGCTTGCATATGATCGCGAATATTGCCTTATCGAACAGATTTAGAAAAACCCACCTGTTACTATACATAAGGCTTCAACTGTTAACATTCCAAACACCCACCGTTTAACTTATTATAAAAGCGTGTGAGGATGGGGAGGCAATCTTAACAAATCGCTGCGTCCGGCGGGATTATTCAAACTATTTTTTCCATGTTTAATCTAAAATTACGATCCCATAACACTCGCCCAAGGGCACTTAACCGTAGGACCCCTTTTCTTCAGCAATAAATCATTTTTTAAAAATAAGTAGCTGTTGATGCGATCAGAAAGGTTTGTGTGTGTGTGTCTGTGTATAATTAATTACTCGTACGGACCTAGAAGAGTGATCTCATGGCTTCATAATAGTACAGTTTTATTATGCTTGGAAAAAGCAAACATGGAGGGTCCCACTTCCAGGAGAGCCCGATCGATTTGCGTTGGAGCTTTCATGGGCGCGTCCATGCAGATTTTGGGAACAACGCGGAAATAGTCGCTTTCTTTCCAGTTTCTACTATTGTAGATACTGTAGATATTGGAGATAGTATACTGTTTTACTATCTTCTAGCCGCCTATCTTGATTGATTTTTAGAGACCAGCCAAAGTAGCTTATACTGTATGCCAGCGGAGAATAATGAAAAACTATATAACAAGGTCGCGACTAATCAACTACTAAACCATTTACTCTACATAACAAGTGCTTAAAATGAGTGAAAAATAAAACGGAAAAAATATTAAGTGGAATAAACTAGGAATAAACTCTTGCAATACAAGTTTAGATGCTCTTCCATTGTTTAGGCAATTTAGGAATGCACATTGGGCTTAATGGTGGCATGTGTTTATTAAATATCTTGGTGTAGAAACTCAATACACACACAAAAAAAGTTTGTAGTGTTCTCCCTACAACAACCCTGCGAGGTAGATCGGGTTGATCCCAATCTCATACATTTCTGTGGCTGAGGGATTAGTTCCGGGGTCTCATTTGTCCCACACGCTGGTTATCATCCACAACTGTTAAAAACATTTTCACCAATTCAAAATTAGAACAACACTTTTGCAAATGATATGCGTCCGCGCTAAGTAGATGAATATACAAAAAATACCTTGGAGGTATTTAAAATCTGGGTTGCAAAAATATGGAGAACTGGCCTATAGTGAGACATTTAAAAAAAAAACCCTCCCAATTCCTTGTTGCCATCTATCGGCGGTCCGGATTTTTGCAGCGCAGAAAGGGACCCTTTATCAGCAAAATATTATTTGTAAGAGCACTATTACCCATAGCTGAAAGAATTTGACTGTCCTATTGATGACGTATCCACTCGAGTACAAAAGAGGCAAGAGATGAAAGAGTGCAACATTGTAGCCAATCCCTTCCAAGCCCGGGAAATTCGAACCTTCTCAGCCAATCAAAAGAGGAGGACTCCGCTATAAATACTCAGCCTTCAAGAGACTAGCCTGTTTTCTGGTTTCGACTTCATTGGGATCGGTTACTCTACAGGCGAACAATGGCCCGTACTAAGCAGACTGCTCGGAAGTCTACTGGAGGAAAAGCTCCTCGCAAGCAGTTGGCTACCAAGGCTGCCCGAAAAAGCGCTCCAGCCACCGGTGGGGTGAAAAAGCCTCATCGTTACCGTCCCGGCACTGTCGCCTTAAGAGAAATTCGTCGTTACCAGAAATCTACCGAGCTGCTCATCCGTAAGCTCCCCTTTCAGCGCTTGGTTAGAGAAATCGCCCAAGATTTCAAGACCGATCTCCGTTTCCAGAGCTCCGCTGTTATGGCCCTGCAGGAAGCCAGCGAGGCTTACCTCGTGGGCCTCTTCGAAGATACCAACCTGTGCGCCATCCACGCCAAGAGGGTGACGATTATGCCGAAAGATATCCAGCTGGCGCGCCGCATCCGCGGGGAGAGGGCTTAAGTGTCCTCGCCGGTTGCGCAAAGCAATCCAAAAGGCTCTTTTAAGGGCCACCCACGTATATCAAGGAAAGGGCTGCTGCTTTGCTTTTGCTGAAAACGTCAACGGGTTTTGCAATACACATGGATCTGTTAGGAGGGCTATACTATTAGAGCTATAGCACCACCGTCACTACTCCCAACAGCCTTCTAAAATTTGAATTTGCAAATGTGTATTCTACATGGCAAGGGATTCTTAGTGGATCACGGAGTCTATTGCATTCTCTACACCCACATTGTTTTAACTGGGTTATGGAAAGTGACCTGGGAGGGGGTGGCTATGGGTATTTTTTTTTAATGGGGAGTGGCATTTTTCATGCCTTAAGCCAATGGAACGTTCAAATAATTGAGTAACGTTGCAATGGTTCACACAGTAATATCGATGAAAGAATGTTTATATGCTACAGTGCCACTGGCGATACCTTTAAAAGAATTAGTGCTTCAGATTTTGTTTTTTTAAAGGCTCATGAATTCAGATTTTTTTCAATAGACTTTCTGTGTGTGCTTGTTAGGCCACCTTAATACTACATATAAAGGTTTTGTATTTGGACATTTAATTTTCTGGCAGTGAAATGTCTGCGTTCTAATACCTGGGGCATTAGCTTGGCTGTAAAATTAAAATGGGAATTTTGTAAATTCACCTGGATCAGTCGCAACGATACCCAATTCTTTAAGGAAAGAATACCCAGAGATTTCATTATAGAAAGACATTGGGGGGGGGGTGCATATAATTTTGTAGTTAGAAGGAAGAAAAGCTTTTCAAATGAAAGACATCTTGATAAGTACGTATATGACTATTATAGTTTTGCTTCTTTAGGTCAGGTTTGTAAAGGTTTTAATTTGAGTCCCATATTTCAATAGCATACACCAGTTGCAATTAAAATGTTTGTAAGCAGCATGTTTTAAATAACTGGCTTTTTATTTGGGCAGTCTATTTGACACGGGATATTGTTTGAATTTTGACATGTATTCTGCCCAGACGGCTACTGTGGGAGATTTTCTTTTTCCAAAAATAACTTGATGGGCAAAGCTCGTTAAATAAATACATATATTCACAAGAATTAAACTTATATTTGTATATGTGTTTGCACGACCTCTGTAGATATGCCATATACTTAAATAAAATAAAATTCATAGGAATTACTTTTCCGGGATGATCTCTACTATTTTCATTAGGAGCTATATGTGTGATGATACTTTTCCCTGTAGAGTGTTTCCTTTTTTTATTATTATTAAAATGATAATTTTAAAAGAAAAAAAAATCAGGATGACCCTGATTATGGAGCATTATGTAAGTGATTTATATCCACAGACCCCAGAATGTCCACCTCAGACAGAAGCTTTTTCACATCAAATATCCATCTTGTCCAGTATTTGTTCTTTTATCAGTGACTAATAAATTGCTGCTTAGCTCAAAGGCAGACAATGTGCAGCCTGGCATTCTTGTTTCTATAGCGCTATTCCGTCCATGCTGGCTGTGCTTAACAGCCTCGATTGAAAAATATGGGCAAATTGGCAGTCTACCATCAATGAATTTGTTGCAAAGCTGGCCTGCTTTTTAGAAGCACTTGCTTTTTATTTAATGGACTTTTGGGACTCTCAAAACAGGAGATTATGCAGGCGGACAGAAAATTTGGAGCCACCTTTTGGATGCAACTTTGGCACATGGAACATAAGGCCTTTGAAGCAGCTTTCCCCCACCCCACCTCTCCTCCTTCAGAAAACTAAAGCATTTCAGCATGTTCAGAGGATCCGCTTGAAAGAATGGGAGAGGTTCTAAACCCCTTCTTCTTTCCTCCCTTGAGGGTTTCACATTCAAATAACGAGAACACTAAAGGCATATAGCTCAGATATACTCTATAAGGGACTCTATAATTACAGGCTAGGACAGGAGGACTGTTTTGAAAGTGTGGGAAGAAATATCCATCTGGTTCAGTTCCAAGCTGGGAGAAAGGCACTGGAAACATGGTGGCTGATTGGAAAGATGGTTTAATGTTGAACAGAACCACCAGCTGTCCTGGGTCACCTGACCAATTGGTTTGAAGAGTACATGCATTTTCTTTTCCTACAACATTTTGTAATTTAGAGGCTTGTTTTGTGTGTTTTGTTATTTTATTTTAATTAGTTTGTCTCCTGAAAGCAATGAGTCTAAAGGGGTGGCTTCCTTGGATTTTTAATCTTGTTTAACAAATGTGATTAATCCTAAATTCTGGCTTCCTTGAGGTTTTAATCCTGTCTTGAGTGGATTACCAAATCTGCTTTTTTTAAAAGGTGACGACCTCAGTATCTTTGGGGCTATTAAGAAAGTCTGTTTCCTGCCTCTAAAAAAAAAAAGTTTCTTCATTTCTCATTTAAGTTTCAAGTTTAATGTGATTTATATGCCGCCCTATCTCCAATGGACTCAGGGCAACTCAGGGCAGTAAAATACACAAAAACATTAATACACTATTAAATTAAAAAGTCCGAATTAAACAATTTAAAATCAGTTTTAAAACTATTAAGAACCCCCCTCCCCATCAGTCCAGGCTACGAAATAACCAGGTCTTCAAATCATGGCGAAACAAGCGAAGGTCATATTTAGGGGAATATAGTCTGCCTTTTAAATATTTCTCAAAAGATTTCATTCTTCTGGGATGGGGTGCTAACTTTCTACAAAAGGAAATGTAACTAGGAAGAGCTGCCAGCCCAGCTTGTTGTGTATAGACCCCTCTTTCCATATACAAAGTGAAAGGAATTTAATGCATCTTCTGTGGTGGTGTTACTGTCTCATGTATCCCAGAAAATTACTATTGCTTGTCTCCAGCAGACATCCATTGAGGTACTGTTCATGATTTATCTTTGCTTTGAAAAAAGGCAGCGAGAGATATTCACACCCTGTTCTTGTCTGGGGTGCATTTCTTAAACCAATACTGCAGGAGATTGTAGTGGGCAATTCAGCAGTCCAGAGCAAAAGAGGACCCCAGACAAATCAAATATATATTTTTATAGAACTACAATGTGGGAAATCCTATTGTGATTTGGGCTAGTTATGAGGAAGCTTATATAGATGTTTGTCCATTTACTTATTAATTTCTATTGTTAGGCAAAGCAGCCCTTTCAGAAGCAAGAACTGAACTGAGCAAATCCATTGATAAAGGAGATGGAATGCAGAGGTCATCTGATGAAGGAGGAGGGAAGATTAGGGAGTCTCACCCAACTCCTTACTATGTTGTAACTCCTTTGTTAGGGCTGCCCTTGGACTGTGCTGTGAGTTGGTGAGGAGGCTTCTATTCTTTGGTGCAGATGGGATTGCAGGGAGCTTTGTTTGGAGGGGCAGGAAGAGTCAATCTGGGTCTGATAAGATTAGGTAAAAAGAGGAATTAGTTTGTCCTGGTCATGACAGACAGAGAAGAAGAATGCAGCCTCTATTTCGTTAGATCTATTCCTATCACCAGCATATCTCAAATTCATGATTATATTCTCTACCACAATTCTCTACAATCCAGACTCCAAACATTAATTTACAAATGGAAATGTTTCAAGCCTATTGATATATTATTTTCCTGATGTCAGAAATGATTCACTTCCTTTTACTCTATGTTGCACAGGCCTGGAGTTTCCCAAGACTTAAATCAGAAGCTGTGTTGGGATGGAAGGATTAACCTTGTTTTGCCAAATCTTGCTCTATTGCATTCCTAGTAATAGCTGCACTGAACTGACTTACCATCCATCGCTCCTAATTCATTTCACAAAAGTGGAAAGAAACTTGGCATAGAAAAGAGCAAATTTGAGAGTGTAAGACCTTCATTCAGTTTCAACAACATCTCAACAACATCTCAACATCATTAAATTCTTTAATCCTAAAATCATACCCCACAAGAGAGTAACTCACTCTATGACCTGTCCTCACATTTGCAACTTTCAGAGGGCTGTAAATGAAGATCCACAGCACAAATGTAGGTTCACTTAGAGACTGCTTTTCTTAACAACCAAGTGGCTGGTTCCAACTGTGACCACTAAACAAGAAGAACTTGTATTTTCATCTGATAAATTTGGGGTTGCAGGAGGTTGCTCAGTAATTAAATTTGATTGGATTTATGTTGCTTACCAAGACAATTCTACCTATCACAGATGGCTTTACAGGCAAGCATCCTCCATTTTAAGATGATTTTTGCAAACTTGTTTTCATTTTTTTCCCATACCCATCTTTCAAAGTACTTTTCATCACTTAAAAGCTTAGTCAAGAGAGCGCACAAAAATATAACCTATAAAATTTACATTTATATTGTAAAACTCACTGCCCTCAAGAACTGACCGAGACAGTCACAATGATCTGAGTTCCAAGAGGGCAGGACACTGGGAGATATACTGCACTTATCTCTCCATCCTCCAATTTTTATCCCACAACCATCCCCCTTTTTAAAAAGGGGAGCTAACTGGCCTCTAACTTTTCATGGTTGGCTATGGAGATATCTGCTTTTTGTTCATTCTGAAGAACAAATTGCCTGATGGAAGGTAAACCTTTTCTAGTGAATTTGAGTTTATTTGATTTAATCCCATTTAGGCCATTTCAACACAACCCTCTTCAATAATACTGTTTTATTTACCAGACAGCTCCAAAAATAGGCTTAAGCTGGGGGACAATGTGACTTGTACATTCCCAGGAGTGCTGTTATGGTGCTTTCCAACCTTAACCCAGTCTGCCTGCCTTTGATTAATACAGAAGAAAAATCCCTCTGAAGACCAATTATTATGCGGGGTGGGAGGGGAGGAAGGCGGAAGAGAACAAACCTTCATTAGCTTTGGAACTTTTTCTTTTCCACTCCAGTAATATCCCAATATCCAAACCTGTTGGGGTGTTGAAGTGTACCCTTTCCTTGGAAACAGACCAAAAACCAGGTAATGGCTTGTTGCCAAACTACATCCAAAGTCATAGGCTTGAAGGAAACACAGCTCTGAGGATAGTAATTCAACTAACAATCTGATTTGATTCCTGCAACTAAACACACACACATCACTAGTGCAGGAGGTGAAAAACACCTTAGGGATATATATATATATATATTTGGCCTGATGATAAAGTGAAGACACCCACTTAACTTTTCCCCATGGAGAATAACCACCACTCCTGTTTTTCTGAACTCAGAGCTGCTTTGGAGACATACAGAATTAACTGAAGGATTTTTTGTTTTGTTTTGTTTTCCTGTTTGGACTGTGTATGCTTGATCTCTTTGAATGTACGTACATGTTTTTCCCACATTTTGGACACCCGATTTCCACAGCTTTGAGCCATATGGTAATGTTGCCACCAGTTACTGAAACTTCTCAGCACACGTGGCCTTCCCTGTCCTCAAAGAAATCAAACCAGGGGTGAAATCCAGCAGGTTCTGACTGGTTCCGGAGAACCGGTAGCGGAAATTTTCAGCAGTTGGGAGAACTGGCAAATACCACCTCTGGCTGGCCCCAGAGTGGGGAGGGAATAGGGATTTTGCAGTAGCCTTCCCCTGCCATGCCCACCAAGCCACACCATGCCCACAGAAGCGGTAGTAAAAAAAATTGGATTTCATCACTGAATCAAACGTTTAAAAAACTGCGTAGTTAAAAGAATCAGTTCTACCTAACAACACTGAAATCCCTCGATGACCCAGATTCAAGTCGGCCTTCAGTCATGCATAATTTCGCGTTAGAAGTTTCTCCCTCTAATTAATCCCACTTTGGGGAAGAAAGGGCTACGATGTGGACAGATTATAACTCCTGTAGACCAGATACAAATCAACGATCATGGAAAAACACTAAAAAAAAACCACGATCGCATTATTAAAAGCCGTATGAGGACTAGAGGATTATTCGAAATGCTGGAGCAAGCAAATAAAAAGATGTTATTTCTAGGAGAGGAAGAGACGTCCAACTCTTTCTTAAAGGATGTAGGTGGCTCTAATAAGAGCCTTTGGGTTGAGTTCCGAAGCACTTGCCCGGTTGGGCAACAGCAGTTCACTTGCCTTTATGGCTTTCCGCCTTCTTGGGCAAGAGGACTGCTTGGATATTGGGCAACACGCCCCCTTGAGCGATCGTCACTTTGCCCAGGAGTTTGTTGAGCTCTTCGTCGTTGCGAATGGCCAGCTGCAGGTGACGAGGGATAATGCGGGTCTTCTTGTTATCCCGAGCAGCGTTGCCGGCCAACTCCAGGATTTCCGCCGTCAGATATTCCAGCACCGCCGCCAGGTAGACGGGAGCGCCGGCGCCCACCCGCTCGGCGTAGTTACCTTTGCGCAGCAGGCGGTGAACACGACCGACCGGGAACTGGAGTCCGGCACGGGAAGAACGAGACTTGGCCTTGGCTCTCGCCTTGCCCCCTTGCTTGCCGCGACCAGACATGCTTTCAAACGAGTTGCTCTCTCTCTCTCTGTCGATCTCAAAGCTATTTCCTTCACTTTAGGGCCTAAAGTGATGAGAATGACAGGGGGCCTAATTTATGCCTGCCTCGCCGTTTGAAAGCGGCACTTCTGATTGGCCGGCTGTGATGTCAATGCGCTTCAGCCAATGCAAAAGTGGTTTCTCAACAAGACCAATTGAACAGAGAAATATTGTTTTTCCTCCAGTAGGAAAGAGGAAGCGAGAGGCCGCGATTTGCATGCACACCTTCGCCAGAGGTGATCTCGGAATGCTGCTGTAACAGGAAAGGCTGCCGATTAGGAACTATTATTCAGGGCAGCTGCGAATGTTAAGAGTTGTGCAACTGCTGGAACTCCCTTTTCTGGTATGCGAGGGAGAGCTGCAGGCTCATGCGCAAACCCTATTTTTGCCTTTATAATGTGTAAAGCTGAGCTTAGCCGATTCTTTCCCTTTGGATATTCCTAGTGCTGAAATGTCTATAGAGATTCTCAATCATACCAGGTCAAAAAGGTGCTTTTTTTCCCCCAAGAAGCAACTGGACTTTCTGGTTTTTCTTTAAAGACGTTGCGCTTCTCATCCAAGAAGCTTCTTCAGCTTCTTGGATGAGAAACGAAACGTCTTCAAAGAAAAACCAGAAAGTCCAGTTGCTTCTTGGAGGAAAAAAAAAAAGCACCTTTGGGATAGTGCTGAAATAGATTCTTATGATTGCTGTCCTTCACTTCGAAAGTAATTGCATTCCACATAAGACTATATATAAGTCTAGGCTCTGCAATGTGTGTGCTTGTACTTCATTCTTTCCTGCTTATTTTTTTTTGTCTATAAATTTCAAAATAATCTAAGAAAAATACACTCGATTCTGTCGAGCCATGACAATAGATACATATTTGCTTTGCAATTCTTTTGTAACGAACTGCCTCATGCTGTAATCGGCTCCCGATCAATAGTTTGTCAGATTGTTACTTTGTCAGCGGCTTGTTTGAAATGCTTCTACATCCCGCCTGATTTTTCTGAAGAGAAACAACACAGGCAAACCTGTTAAGTTTAAAAACTATTTTTAAGAATCCCAACAAAGTTTTTTTTTATTATTCACTCGTCACTTATGTGTTTCTATTGCACAAACAAGATATGTTTCAAAACAAACAGCCATTTCTAGTAGCGTTTAAGGAGGGAGGCTAAATGCCTGAAACATTGTACCCCCATAAAAGCGAGTTGACAATTTGGATATTATTTTACAGCCTATGAAACTACTTGGAAACATATAAACCTTTGCAATTTGAAACGCATCGAGTTAACCATTAGTCATTCGCTGTTTTAAAATGAAGCCGAATCTTATTGGACAAGACTCTATGGCATCGCCCTATCAAATCGTACCCTAATTGGCCGAGTGGGCTGTCCTCGGCTTTCTTCGCGACAGTTTTCCTTTTGGTCGGAAAGCAACCAATATAAACGTGGGCTAGCAGGCGAACAGTTCGTAGAGTTCAGGTTTTATCATTCGGCGAGATGTCTGGCCGTGGAAAAGGCGGAAAGGGTTTGGGAAAAGGGGGCGCTAAGCGTCACCGCAAAGTCTTGCGAGATAACATCCAAGGCATTACCAAGCCTGCTATCCGCCGTTTGGCTCGTCGTGGCGGAGTGAAGCGTATCTCTGGCTTGATCTACGAGGAGACTCGCGGGGTGCTGAAAGTCTTTCTGGAAAACGTCATCCGCGATGCCGTGACTTACACCGAGCACGCCAAGAGAAAGACCGTGACAGCCATGGACGTGGTTTATGCCTTAAAACGCCAAGGCCGTACCCTGTACGGATTCGGTGGTTAAATATTGCGCAACTTGACATTTTTCAAAGTAAATCAAAAGGCCCTTTTAAGGGCCACCCACTGCCTCAGTAGAGAGCTGCAATCACTGTTACAATAGTGCCATGTGTTGTAAAATGCTTGAACTTAATGAAGACGGAACCTATACACCTATAGACAAAAAACCCAGAACACACAAGTAACGGCTCTTTTTTTGATGATGTGGGTGGCTCTTAAAAGAGCCTTTTGTGTTTTTTACACTGATGTTACAGGGATAGCGTCTTCATTTGCCTTTGGCCTTGTGGCTCTCGGTCTTCTTGGGCAGTAGCACAGCTTGGATATTGGGCAAGACTCCTCCCTGGGCAATAGTGACGCCTCCCAGTAGTTTATTGAGCTCCTCGTCGTTACGGACGGCCAACTGAAGGTGGCGAGGGATTATTCTAGTTTTCTTGTTATCCCGGGCAGCGTTGCCAGCCAGCTCCAGAATTTCAGCTGTCAGATATTCCAACACTGCAGCAAGGTAAACGGGGGCTCCAGCACCAACCCGCTCGGCATAGTTTCCTTTGCGAAGGAGGCGGTGAACTCGACCTACGGGAAATTGGAGCCCAGCACGAGACGAGCGAGATTTCGCTTTAGCTCTAGCTTTCCCCCCCTGCTTGCCACGGCCAGACATTGCGACACTGACTCAGCTCACGGCTCCAAACACAGAAGGGAAAAAAATAAAATTGCAATTAAAGAAAGAGAACCCCCGACTCCTTTTATGCCCTCCTAGCATACGCCAGCGCCATTCCTGATTGGGCCAAACCTGTTACCAGGATTTTAGAACCAATAAGACGGCAAGCTCTCAAGGCGACCAGTAAGGAAGGGCAGGGACAGTGTTCTAACCCAATAGAAATCCGGGCATTTTGCAGGGCTCTCATTTGCATGTGCGTGCGCAGGAGCGATGATATCAAAGCTCCTTCGGCCAATGACATCGTGATGCTTTGGATCCTCTCATTTGCATAGAGAGACTATAAATAAAGCGACGCGATCGGTTCCCCTTCTTTAGATTGACTTCTGGATTATTTTTTTTTTTTTGTTTTGTTTGCCGTGCGAAGAAACAGTGATCGGTTATTCAGAATGCCTGAGCCGGCGAAATCTGCTCCCGCGCCCAAGAAGGGCTCGAAGAAAGCCGTGACCAAGACCCAAAAGAAAGGCGACAAGAAGCGGCGCAAGAGTAGGAAGGAGAGCTACTCCATCTACGTCTACAAGGTGCTGAAGCAGGTCCACCCCGACACTGGTATCTCCTCCAAGGCCATGAGCATCATGAACTCCTTCGTCAACGACATCTTCGAGCGCATCGCAGGGGAGGCGTCCCGCCTGGCCCACTACAACAAGCGCTCCACCATCACCTCGCGGGAGATCCAGACGGCCGTGCGCCTCCTCCTGCCCGGCGAATTGGCCAAGCACGCCGTGTCGGAAGGCACCAAGGCCGTCACCAAATACACCAGCTCCAAGTGAGGCGGCTGCGCTGCGCAGTAAGACGATCGAGAAACCCAAAAGGCTCTTTTAAGAGCCATCCCACTTCCTCGTGAAAGAGCTTGGTCTCAAAACTACTGGGTTGTCTTTTATTAATTTATTCATCCCGCCCTGATTATTTTTATAAATAACTCTAAAGCGGAGAATCCTAATATCCCTCTTCCTCCCATCAACACATAAATGTATTTCTTTTCCAACATTGGTAAATGAGGTCCACATACACTGTGCTTACATGCTATTGCACGTTTTCCTATCAATGCGGTAATTTTATGGGACATTTACTTCGTTCTATTCCCGTTGTATCAGTGCTGTTTCCGTCCCGATTAAAATATTGGACGCGAGATTATGTTAATATTCTTTTTCGAGTTAACTTCACCGTTCACTGGGGTTTGGGGGCGACCGAAAGCCAGCGAACTGGCGTTTTCTAATTCGCATCCGCGTCCTTGGGACGAGAGAAAACGGCATTCTCGAAATTTGAGCGCGATTAACTTCTTCCACGTTTATATACCCAATTTCAAAAAGTTCGCCTGACAGAAGAAATCTACTGTCTGGTCAGCCGGGTTGCGAAATGATCTCAAAATAACGAGCGCTTTTTAAATCATGCAACGGAGGGCTCTTTGGGTGATGTCCTTGAAGTTGAAAGACCAGAGCCAAACGGATGGCTGTATCGAAGAAGAAAGGAGCCGATCTGCGATTCTGCATACTCCCCATTTCTGGAGGAATGACAGCCGGCTGAGCGGGAAGAACAATATAGCACGTTGTATAAACTGCCTTTAGTCCCCATAAAACACGCTTCACCGATGTTGTGCTAACAGCTTAATGTACAGTATGCAGCTTCTTTTTATTGCCACCTAGTGGTGGCCATCGGAACTAGTTTTCCGGCCTCTAGGCATTGCCACTATTGGCTTCCCTCTCCCTTGTTTGTCCTTCTGCATCTGAGAGGCAGTCAGATCTCTGACCAAAACAAGCAAATCTATCCAGCCAGGAGAAGGTAAATCAACCCTTGGAGAAAGTCTAACTCGCTTCTGCAGCCTTCAGACATTCCTTGATCTAGATTCTAGTTAGAGCATTGAGGTGGATCCTTGAATAAGTGTGTGTTTTATAGGGGAGTTAGTGTCCTATGATGGATGTCTATGGAGATTCTCAGTCATCTGGTCATGGTTGTCCCAAAGCAGTGGTGAGTTGCTCCCAGTTCTGTCCAGTTCTTTAGAACCGGTAGTAAAAGCAGCGGGAGGCTCTTCCCACCTGCCTAGACGTCATAATTGACAATCTGCGCATTTGCAGAAGCTTCTGCGCATGTGCGCACGCGCTCCCATTGTGAACCGGTAGTAAAAGTAAGTAGAACCCACCCCTGTCCCAAAGGTCCTTTTTTTTTTTTCAAGAGGCAACTGGACTTTCTGGTTTTTCTTTGAAGACTTCTCGCTTTTCATCCAAGAAGCTGCTTCAGCTGGGAAGAAGCTTCTTAGATGAGAAGTGAAATGTCTTCAAAGAAAAACCAGAAAGTCCAGTTGCCTCTTGAAAAAAAGCATCTTTGGGGTGTCCTATGATGAGGAGGTTCTTTTCTGTGTCACAGAAAAGAAAAAAAAACACATAGGACTATTATGAATACATTAATGCTCTTCCAGCAGTTCTGGAATTTGAGCAGAATTCTTGGAATAAAGGCCAGAGCTCTGCATCTGGGCAGGGAGTGACAAGCGTTGCGTCAAAGAAGTGTACAAGTACTTCTCTACTTATGTCCACAATTGAGACCAGAATATCCTTTTCTAAGCGAGATGATTGGTAAGTGAGTCGATCCCAACTTTGCAACTTTTTTGTCATGGTTGCTCACTGCAGTTGTTAAGTGAAACGTTCAGTCATTAAGCCAATCTGGCTTCCCCTACCAACTTTGCCTATCAAAAGAAGGCTGGGAAGTTCACAAATAGCAATCACATGACCCCAGAATGCTGTAATCATCAGAAATACATGCTGGTTGCCAAGTGCCCAAATGTTGATCATGTGACTGTGATGATGCTGTGATGGTTGTAAGTATGAGAGCTGGTTGCAAATAAGTAAGTATGTAAGTATGAGGGCTGGTTTTAGTGCTGTTGTAACTTGGAACAGTCACTAAACGAATGTTGAGGTCTACCTTTCATGCTAATTTTAGACTGAGTGGAACGTCTTTAGAGCAGGGGTGAAATGCTCCCGGTTTGGACCGGATCGCCCGATCCAGTAGCGATGGCGGCGGGTGGTTCAGAGAACCAG
The DNA here is from genome assembly GCA_022577455.1 of Arizona elegans. NCBI lineage: Eukaryota > Metazoa > Chordata > Lepidosauria > Squamata > Colubridae > Arizona > Arizona elegans. The sequence goes on from JAKOOJ010000003.1 coordinate 15,214,925, forward strand.
TAGCAAAAATCCCTGCGCCCACCCCCACCATGCCCAGCTGAGCCGCACGATCATCAGAGGCTTTTTTTTTTTTTACTTTTAAAAGCATTTTTTCTACAACCTCTTCCGATGAAAAAATGCTTTTAAAAGTTTTTTTTAAAAAAAGCCTCTGATGATCATGCTGCTCAGCTGGGATTGTCAGAGGCTTGTTAAAGCATTTTTTTCTGCAACCTCTTGGCCGAAGAGGTGGTAAAAAAAAATGCTTTGAAAAGTCTTTGACCATCCCAGCTGAGTTGCCTGATCGGCAGAGGTTTTTCAAAGCATTAGAAAAAATGCTTTGAAAAGTTAAAAAAAACAAAAGTTGGCCACGCCCACCCAGTCACATTACCCCCTCCCCACCAAGCCACGCCCACAGAACCGGTAGTAACAAATTTTACCCCTGCTTTAGAGTCCATCAAAATTACTGTAAATCAAAGAATGAGTGTAATGCAAAAGAAACCATTTTTGTTCCACAATTGTCTCCTTTTTCTTTTCTTTTTTCTTTCTTTCTCAACAGGATTGATCAACGATCAATGAAAAAGTAATGGAAAGGAGAGGAAGGAAGGAAGGAAGTGCGCAGTATTTCATGAACCCATGTATCAGCAATGTACTGGTAAGGCTAAGTAAGAACTCTAGCACCTTCCCCGTTGGCTGGTTGGCCAACCGTAACTGTTACTTGTTTGCTGTAATCAATGAGTCATTGCAAAATTGTAAGAAAAGGGAACTGGTTTTATCAGCCATTCTTTCCTTGCCAACTATTTTTCTTGGAAGACAAAGTATGTACCAGTCAGTTGATTAGGCTTAGGTGTTCCATGACAGGAGTGACTGAATAAACTTAGTTTAGCTATGAGTGGGTCTCTTTAGAGCTAAATATAACCCCCATTGTTAGTTGACTAAGTCAATTTTTTTTAGTGTTCCCACAGGACATTTAAATATGCTAGACTAGAGGAACAAGCCTCTGTCAATCTTTTATTATCTATGTCAGTTAAGCATTGGACCAGATGGCAACAAAGAGATAAAGGAATTATCTGCTGCCATCTAGTGGTATTCTGGATTTTTGCAGCACAGATATAATACCACAGCCTCTGCATATAAAAACTGAAAACTTTCCTCCCTAGGCCTAAACTTGTTGATTAGGCCTCACATTATAGAGGCTCCTTAGTAGTAGCACTTGGACTTATATACTGTTTCCACAGTGTTTTACAGCCCTCCCTAAGTCAGCCTATTCCCCCCAACAATCTAGGTCCTCATTTTACCAACCTCTGAAGAATGGAAGGCTGAGTCAACTTTGAGCTGGTGGGGATCGAACTTCTGGCAGTCAGCAGAATTAACCTGCAATACTGCATTTTAACCACTGCGCCACCACAGTTCAACTACTGTGGGAAACCTTTAAATTGGATGATCCAACTGGGTCAAGCCTGGCCAGCTTTTGAAACAAGCACTCCCGCTGGGTTTTGCAGTTTTTGAGTTGCTCATCACAGAACACAGCTGAAGCCTTGGGATGCATGGTTTCCTTGGGGAGATTTGGCAGGGCAGGAAAAGGACTCCCCGACAGCTAGATCAGTGGTGGGTTGCTCCCGGTTCGGACTGGTTCACAAGAACCGGTAGTAAAACCGGCAGGAGGCACCGCCCACCGACCCAGATGTCATCAGGAAGTTTCTGCGCATGCACAGGCGAACCAGTAGTAAAGGTAAGTAGAAACCACCCCTGAGCTAGATCTATATATATCTTTCAACTGCTATGGTAGTGTCTCACAACCTGGTACCTTTCTGATGTACTGGATTACAATGCCATTATGCCAAATCAACACAATATACTTGCAAGAAGTAATGAAAGTTATATATAGTCGATCAGTGACCATTCAAAGTAATGACAGACCCTCAGAAAGGTACAACACAGATTTAAAGTTCCAACAGCTCCAACCCCAGCCATGGTTGCAATTTGGACACTCAGATCTGGCCCATATTTACAAAACGACCATTTGTAGCATCAAATTGCTTAACGCATTGTAAGCCGCCCTGAGTCTCCGGAGAAGGGCGGCATATAAATCAAATAATAAAAAAAAAATTATTGTGATTTACTTTTTTTTAATTTATTTTTGCTGGAAAAATAAACTTCAAAAATTTGAAGTTTACTTCAAATTTCCAGCAAAAAAATACCATATTTCCCCAAAAATAAGACCCTGTCTTATATTTTTTTTGAACCCTGAAATAAGTGCTTGGCCTTATTGCTATGTGCTCAAAAGCCTGATTGGGCTTATTATCAGGGGATGTCTTATTTTGGGGGAAACCGGGTACCCATTGCAGAAAAATGGTTTTGCTTTTAAATACTGCAAAAAAAGGTTGTAAAATTAGGGTGGGGTCACATGATGACCCACTTAATGATTGGCACAACTTACAGTTGTATTTCTGGGTTCATTTGTGGTAGTTGTGGACTACCTATAATCCAATGCATCTGGAGGACACCAGGTCAGGAAAGGCTGTTCCTTAGTGAACATTTGTGGTCCTGTGGGAACATGTATTATATTTAAGATCAGATGGGAGGACTCTGAGGGATCAATTTGTTGAGAAAAGCGAGTCAATGGAAAAAGAATCAACCAAACTGTTATGTTCCAAACATTTTTCTGATTCAATTCAGTAGTTTCCCAGTAGAGGGCAGAGTGCCCCTTTTGAAATCCTAAACATTCTTATATCTCTAGAAATAGTTACTGCTGTCCTGAAGAGAAGCCTCATGGTGGGCAGATTTTGCAAAGAAATTAATTAGTTTAGCAAATGTCCCATTCTAATTCTTCACAAAGTATTATTTTTGAAGGAATGTCAACAAAACTGCTCACCCCTCACCCCTACCCCCCACCCGTGTGTGTGTGTGTGTATGTGTAAAATGAGATGGGCATGCATTGCTCAAATTTTCATACGTATGTGACTGGAAATTTTATTCAGTATAAGTTACTTTTGAGGTTTCATATGGCATTGTTAACAAACTTTCAACTCATGCCAGTTATCATAACTCTGGATAGTTTTTTAAAAGTTCTTAGCTTTTTCAAAATTTGGGTACAGAAGGCCTGCGTAGAACTGCAATTACAGCACCCATGGCGAAAACAAAATGGAGTGGAATTAAATTCATGAGAAGTGGCATTGATTTTGACTTAAATCCTAATACTGCCATCTTAAATTATTTCATGTACATTTTATGGGAATAAATTCCAAGGAAAGTGTGCATAGATCTGCAGTCTAAAAATGTATTCTACAACTCCTTCTTGTGACTCTTTTTGATCCATCTCAATTCATTCTCTTTCTCTTTTTCTCTTGCCTTTGAGTCATTGTTGCAAATGACAACAAGCTCCTGCAGTTTTCTTGGCAAGTTTTTGGAAGTGGTTTGCCATTGCCTCATTCCTAGGGCTCAGAGAGAGTGACTGGCTCAAAATCACTCCGCTGACTCTGTGCCTAAATTCAAATTAGAACCCATGCTCTGTGTAACTTCGTATCTTAACCACTCTATCAAACTGGCTTTTTTTCAAATCAATAGAAGTCTTTTTCTCAATCAACTTTTCCACCTCCTGCTGTTAGATGAGTTAAGGTATCATTTCCATAACACGAAGTCAACCATTTGCAAAAGACTTCTGTATTTGATATAAGACCCTTGGTTCTAAAGTTAGGATTTAGGATATTGGCAAATGATCTGAGTCTGGTTGCTGATGGCAGAAGCTCCAAAGCTCCTGTATTTTTCCTAGTCAGTTTGAAGAAATGCTGGTCTACTTTGCCACGCAAGCCACACCTGCTCAGCTAGCCTCTTCAGCACAATTGTGAAAAGTGCAGGCATCCCATTCTTTTTTTGCACATGTGTACTTGAATTAGAAATTTAGAAAATGGGAAGTGGGAACAGCTAATTTGGAAAATAGGAAGTGGGAGAAGCGATCTTGTTAAAATAGCTTTATGCAGAGCTGCCTTATTTTTAACCAAATATATTTTAAGAATGTTGGGTTTTTTTCTGAGAAAACTGCTGGAGTCTCATGCTACTTATTATATCTTAAGGTTCAGCGGAGTCAAATCTCTCTTTTTTAAATATTCTGAATAATTAAACAATCCGTATCAAATCGGATGATACCGAGTTGGAACTGGGGATTGGCTTGTGATTTTTGAGTAACAAACATAAAATTCTCCCATTCCTGAATCTATTTTCCTCCTCATAGTTCCCTTGCTTAGATAGAATAGAATAACAGAGTTGGAAGGGACCTTGGAGGTCTTCTAGTCCAACCCCCTGCTTAGGCAAGAAACCCTACACCATTTAAGGCAAATCGTTATCCAACATCTTCTTAAAAACTTCCAGTGTTGGAGCATTCACAACTTCTGGAGGCAAGTTGTTCCACTGATTAATTGTTGGGTGCGAGAAAGGTGAGAAGGACGGAGACTTCATGACATCTAGAAGTCCCGGTCCTGATTTTAGCCAACTGAAACAGCTAAAGGGTTTATGCCTCCAATGAGGTTGAGTCAGTTTGAGCAGCAAATCAGTTGAAAGTTGGACTGAGACATCTGCCACCGTCTTTGCAAGGAGGGAGATCATCCAGCATTTCTTTTCAGCTCTTTGGGAAGTTCTTTTTTCACGTGCTGTTCCTGAGTTTTTAATCCTTATGATTTCAAGGTATGCTTGAGAAAGTGGTGAAATCAATTTTTTTTTTTACTACCGATTCTATGGCCGTGGCTTGGTGGGCATGGCAAAATCTCCATTTCCACCCTGCTCCTGGGGGAAGGATACTGCAAAATCCCCATTCTCTCCCCACTCCTGGGGAAAGGATACTGCAAAATCCCCATTCCCTCTCCACTCCTGGGGAAAGGATACTGCAAAATCCCCATTCTCTCCCCACTCCTGGGGAAAGGATACTGCAAAATCCCCATTCCCTCTCCACTCCTGGGGGAAGGATACTGCAAAATCCCCATTCTCTCCCCACTCCTGGGGGAAGGATACTGCAAAATCCCCATTCCCTCTCGACTCCTAGGGGAAGGATACTGCAAAATCCCCATTCCCACCCCACTCCTGGGGAAAGGATACTGCAAAATCCCCATTCCCTCTCGACTCCTGGGGGAAGAATACTGCAAAATCTCCATTCCCACCCCACTCTGGGGCCAGCCAGAGATGGTATTTGCCAATTCTCTGAACTACTCAAAATTTCCGCTACCAGTTCTCCAGAACCTGATGAATTTCATCCCTGGTTTGAGGGCCCATGGACAAAAGGGAGAGGGAGAGGGAGTGGGAGAGAGAGAGAGAGAGAGAGAGAGAGAGAGAGAGAAGGAAGTAAATGTTTAATGAATTAGTAGAGCTGCGTTTTGCATATTGACTTTCCTGCTCTTCTGAATATGAGCCGTTGAATAGGGACTCTTGTTTTGCTCTCAAGAGAAGCTAAGGATGTCAGAGCTGGGGAGCAGGATATCCTTGGCCTACAGGAAGTCCTGTTTGGCTCTCTGGCATTTCCAGGAGGATTGGCTAAAAAAAAAAAAAAAAAAAACCTCCCGAAACCCTCCGTTTCTTAAGAAGGATTGAAATAGAAAGCAAATGAGACAATCAACAACTTCTTCAAAGGAATACAATTCACAGGGGAAGAAGAAAACAACAACACACGACCTTTCCTGGATATCCTCATCAGCAAAAGAAACAACAGCAAATTAAAAATCCAAGTCTATTGGAAAACAACTCGCACTAACTTAAGCGTTCCACTACCAAAATAGCAACCCAACCTCCCACAAGAGGAGGTACAAATGCACAGCAGCAAAAAAGGGGGAAAAACACCTAGGTAACATAGTCCAACGAAACAAATACCCACCCAACTTTATCAAAATGTGCCTTTATCAAAATGTGCCCTCCAAAGCATTTTAAGCAAACTCAGTAGTTAAAGAGGGGGGAGGGAACCTACAACATACCATGTAGGACAGGCAGGCTGAAAACTGAAGTCAGAAGACAAGACTAAAATATCTTAATCTCACAACACATGGACAGACTCAACCATAGTTTCAGCTGGGATACAGTTAGTATCGTGTATGTTGTTTGTTGTCTTTGAGGCATTGTTGACTCCTGGTGTGACCACCTCATGCATCCCATCTCTTGTTCCAGGAATACACAGAAATTTGCTGTCACCTCAGCCAGAACATTTGCGATGGAGTTGTTGCTGTTCCCTGAACTGGTTATTTATTTTCACGTCTCATTACCCAACTAGATAACATCATCAGTGGAAGTAGGTGTGGGGTTTGCTCCGTGTTTATACGCAATAGCTTCCCCCTGCCATGGGATGCATGAGGGGTGTGTGTAGTAATTGCTAGCAGCTTGCAAAGACAAAGATGCAATGGAAGTCCGGTGGTATTTATTCTGAATTAAGTATCAGTGCTTGAGAGTGCTAATCATGTCATGTTATGGTTAGCTTAAAGCACAGTTTATCAAACAGACTTTGGCCTAAAATAATGTCTGGCCCAAAAGGTGAGGAGATGACGAAATGAGCTTCATTTAGTTCCTGCTATTAACTCTGCTTTGTGGCAAATGGCTTTTTGCTACTATTAAATTTGTGGCTCCTGGCACTATTGACTTTGCAGTACCATTGACCACCACCAGTGCTTGCAAAATTCTGGACGACCACAAGATGGTAACACAGGATATACATAGACCAATGTGGGCTGTGGAATGCTGGGAGATGAAGTCCACCCATCTTAAAGTTGCCAAGGTGGAGAAACAGACATAGATTATAACTGCTAACCTCTAGTGGTCCAGAGTTTTTCACCCCAGGTGTAGTTAGTGTAATTCAGCCCAGTACAGGTACTCCTCGACATACAACCATGATTGAGCCCAAAATTTCTGTTGCTAAGTGAGACATTGTTACGTGAGTTTTGCCCCACTTTTCTTGCCACAGTGGTTAAGTGTATCACTGCAGTCAAGTTAGTAACATGGTTGTGAAGTTAATCTGGTTTCCCCGTTAACTTTGCTTGTCAGAAGGTCACAAAAGGAGACCGCATGACCCCCAAGGCACTACAACCGTCATAAATATGAGTCAGTTGCCAAGCATCTGAATTTTGATCACGTGTCCATGGGGAAACCGCAACAGTCGTGAGTGTGAAAAATGATCGTTTTTTCCAGTGCCATTTTACAATAACTATGAACCAGGTGTGGGTTCTACTTACCTTTACTACCGGTTCACAATGGGGCCATTCACGCTTCTGTGCATGTGCAGAAGCTTCCTGATGACGTAGGGGTCGGTGGGCAGAGCCTCCCGCCGGTTTTACTACCAGTTCTATAGAACCAGTTCGAACCGGGGGCAACCCACCACTGCTATGAACGGTCACTAAGCAAACTGTTGTAAGTCGAGGACTACCTGTACTGTGACAGATGCCTCTCCAGAGCAGTCCTTCTTGCATGCCATTCTGAGCAATTTCTCAGGAAGCAAAGAATAGGGAAGTAGAAGGTCCAGGACATGTTCAGCCTTGTCTGGCCCCAGTTTATTTTTGATCTGATCACAGTTGGTGAAAATTGATGCCATTTTTCCTTGGCAACTTTAGATGGGAAATATTTTGAGATAAAAAACGATAACATGAATCCTAAAGTAACCTTGTATAATTGCAGAAAAGCAAAGAAAACTTCCAGCTCCAAATCCAGATGTCATCTATCTTCCAGCTCCAAGATAGATGTCATCTATCTTGCATTGTCATTCTAACTGTGGTGGTTTGAGTGACGGGGAGGGCCAACTTCATAATTTGGAACAGCCTTCCGCAGAGATCAGAGGGACCCCCAATCTTTTTAGCTTTCCAGAGGGCTATGAAGACCAATTTTTTACTCCAAGCATGGGCTAGGATGGGGAGTTGAACTGGGAGGATGTTTGGTCTGGCACCTAAGGGAAACTATATGTTTTATGGATTGTTGTGAGCCACCTGCAGTCAAAGTATAAGATAGATGGCCATATAAGTGGGGGTGGGATTCAGCCGGTTCTGACCAATTTGAGCAAACCAGATGCTAATTTTACATCTGGTTTGCTGAACCGATATTTGCAAGGACTGGCTGGCCCTACCCATCATGCTCCTCCCCTCCCAGGAATCTCCATGCCACCTGTTTTGGATGCCAGGTAAGTGCAGCATCCACGTGGAGGCTCTGGGAGGGCAAAAAACATTCTAGAAGTCTGGAAACGGGCCCATTTCTGGCCTCTGGAACCTGGGGAAGACTGTTTTCGCCCTCTCGGAGGCTTGAGGAAAACCTCCAGAACCTGGGGAGGCTGAAAAATAGGCCTTCTGGAAGTCCGGAAATGGGCCCATTTCTGCCCTCCTGAGGGTCTCTGGAGCCCAGGGAAGGCCATTTTCACCCTCCTGGAGGCTCAAAGAAAGCCTTCAGAGCTTGGAGAGGCGAAAAGCCCCCCCCCCCCCCGCCGCAGTGCAGGAGGCCAAGTAGGCCATACCCACCATGGCCACACCCACCCAACAACCAGGCAGAGAACCGGTTGCAAAAATTTTTGAATCCCACCCTTGCATATAAGCCTTTTCTAATAAATAAATATAATAAAATAGCCCTCCAGCTTCACTAGCAAAAGGCCTTGTGTTCCATTCCTCATGTTGCTAGCTGCAAAAGGTTAGAGATGACATGAGCAACTAAATTCTGTTTCATATACTAAGGAAACCTTTCATAGACAGAATGGATAATTCTGAGTTAAATTTAAAAACAAACAAACAGCTCAATCAGGGTACAGTCTTGGAATATTGCTTCTTCTTTCAGTCCCGGGCAAAATGTTGCCAAACCGGTCAGCAAGTCGAGAAGCAGCCAAGTTTTGATGAATGCTGTGGCAGACAAAGATAACTCTGGATTTCCTCTCAGGATTGGGCAATGTTTAAAGGTAGGTGACTGGCTGGGCACCAGATGCTTTGAACTTCAACTCCCAGAACACTGGGAGTTTGCCACTGGCTTTGTTAGCTGACGCCAGAGGTGGTATTCTGCCGGTTCAGCAAACCAGTAGTGGCAATCACGGGTGGGCCCGCCCCCGCCCACCCCGCCCAGGCTCGAAGTCGTGCTATTTAGACATGCACCAAATGCGAAGTGCGCGCACACAGTACACGCCAAAAGGAAGCATGAGGTAAGTAGAACGGCACGGGGGGGGTGATCAGCTGTGGCCCGCGATCTTTTTTTTCCTTTTAAAAGCATTTTTTTACAACCTATTTGGCCAAATAGGTTGTGAAAAAATGCTTTTAAAAGGAAAAAAAAGGCTCTGACAATTGCGCGGCTCAGCTGTAATCGTCAGCGCCTTTTTTGTTACTTTTAAAAGCATTTTTTTTACAACCTACCGAATAGGTTGTGAAAAAATGCTTTTAAAAGTAAAAAAAAAAAAGGCGCTGACAATCGCGTGGCTCAGCTGTGATCATCAGAGCCATTTTTTAACCTTTTAAAAGCATTTTTTAAAAGAAGTGGCAAGCAGGCAACCAGCCGATTGGGTGGGGATGGGCGGGGGGCCCAGGGATTTTTGCTACCGGTTCCCTGAACCACCCACCACCATCGCTACTGGATCAGCTGATACGGTCTGAACCGGGAGCATTTCACCCCTGGTTCAAACTGTCTGGAAGATGCCAGTTGGCTCTCTTTGGTTGGGGTTCCGCTCAGTGCTAAAACAGATGGTGTAAAGAGACCTCTAACACGCCTTTCTCCACATTATGAAAACAGCTCAGGCTGCCTTGTGGAAAAAGTTTAGAGCTCCCACAGTGAGGGTCCTGGATGCAGGCAGGAGTGGTGATCGCATAATCCCATAGAGCCACTCCGCCCAAGGATGATCTAATTGTATACTATGTCATCAAACTGATTCTTAATCAAGTAAATTAACATTGAGGGGGCCTTCTTTATTGGTAAATTAACATTCTTTTCCCCTTTTTGTTTTTTAAAAAATAAGTTGGCCCTCATACGTAGCTGGCTCCCTCATGCTTCTCCCACAATAGTCACTAAAATTGCAGAGGAAGCTGAGGAACAACTTGAAGTGGTCTTGGAATTTTGTTTTTAGAAATAGTATTATTCCACTGCCTTTTAAAAATTGTCTGTTTGTTCTAAAGAGCAAAACGTGCCTTTACATGAGGCAGGGTCATCCCTCCCCCCACCCTTCTTTTGTGTCTTGCTATAAGATTGTGCCAGACAATTACTGGAAGTTAAATCAACTGAAGGCAGAGAAACTTAACTCTACATAGGACGGTGCTGTAAATTCTGTGTAACGCTCAATTCATTACTTAAGGCATCAGAGAAAATTAAGACAGAACCTTGGATAGAAGGGGAAGTAGAAATTAGGAATTTTTGGCTTTCTGCTAATGCATTTTATTCTAATACTGGGTTTCAGGAGAGTGCCCATTCAGAGTTATGGATAACCATGGATAGACAGTCATACTTGCTGTTTAACATCATCATAAATGTCATTTTGTGTGATTTAAACGCTCCAGATTGAGTCTATTCACTCCCCTAAGTAAAGGTGAATATTCCAAAATGTCCTGCTCTTAGGGAGACAGGGCAGTTATTATATATATAAAACTTCATAACCTGAATGAGATTGTTAAAAAATATGAAGGCATACTTTGCTTTGCTTCTGTTGCTGTTACTGTTATCTGGGATTTTGAGACAATGCTAAATACATTTTGGTTAGGATTGGCAGTATATTGGATACCTCCAGCCAATTTTCTTGGCCTTGACAGTGTTCCTTAAACCTGGAAACTCCTTTGGCATGTACCTGCAAGCCCAAAGTGGGGGCAGTACAATGGATCTTTTCCCACTGCTGAGTTGTAGAACTATCCACCCATCCTCGAGCTGGCATAAAACTACACTGGTATGAAATGTTCTGACTTCATAGGTTCACTGCTGTTTTTTGTAAGTACGAAGAAAACAGCATTATGGCACAAGCTCCACCTCTTTTGAACAGGCGTGCAACATCATGACAAATGCTTGTATCACAATTCCCTGATGCATCATAATCCCCTGACATTCTTACAGTATGTCATGCTGATCCCCTTTGCTCTTCCCCATATCCTGCCCATATCCTACCTCTCTTTTATTTATTTTTATTTATTCAATTTATTTATTCGATTAGATTTATTAGATTAGATCTCGCTTTAAGGCAACTTTGGGTGGCTTACGACATTAAAAGCCAATAAAGCCACAACAAAATAATTATTTCTAGTAACAATTTAAAAGATGGGGAGGAAGGGAGTGAGATGCACAGGATGGGAGATGGGATTGCCTCTTAATTGGACAACCATTTGTCTGAAATGGTATAGGGTTTCCTGCCTGAGCAGGCGGTTGGACTAGAACAGGGGTCTCCAACCTTAGCAACTTTAAGACTTGTGTACTTCAACTCGCATAATTCCTCAGCCAGCTGCTGGTTGAGGAATTATGGGAGTTGAAGTCCACAAGTCTTAAAGTTGCCAAGGTTGGAGACTAGAAGACCTCCAAGCTCTCTTCCAACTCTTCTCTTCTCTTCTCTTCTCTTCTCTTCTCTTCTCTTCTCTTCTCTTCTCTTCTCTCCTCTCCTCTCCTCTCCTCTCCTCTCCTCTCCTCTCCTCTCCTCTCCTCTCCTCTTCTTTTCTAGTCCAATCCAGGCTAATCCAGTCCATTCTAATCTGTCAACCACCTCCAGCATAATATACTCCTGTTGGGGCCTCAGGCCAACTAGAAGAGCCAGGTCTCTGGCACTTATGGGAGGGTCAGAAAGGTGGGAGCAGATCTCACCTCAAGGGCAAGATGTTCTAAAGGACAAGTGCCATGGTAAAAAGGGCTCTTCTCCTGGCCCCACCAGCCAAAATTCCTTGATTGATGGAGCCTGCAGCGTGCCCCTTCTGCCGGCACAGATGGGGTGGGCCAGTCCCATTGGAGTGAGATGGTTCCTCAGGTAGTCATTCTTCAGTCATTCCCCTTGACTTTCTTCCACAGTATCAGATGACGAAGTCTAAAAGATGAAATATACATTGAAACTGGCCTTGGACAGAGTCAGACAGATGGGAAAAATACAGCACACACAAACAGAAAACCCCAAAGAAGCCCACTGAATCTTCTCCTCGTGCCTCTTGAGGATTTTTTAAGGCACTGGTGGGGGAAAAAATGAGAAAGAAATTAGCTTGAAAGATGCAAGGAGCCATACCTGGATGCATCTGTTTTCAATAATCATCTTGCAAGACTTCTTTTAAGTCTGGTTCTTTTTCCTTTCTCGGAAACCAAGAAGAAACCTAAGAGGCTTGATCACATATTCTCAGGGCAACCATTTTGTCACTTTTAAGCTTTAACCACAATACGCTCTTCTCCATCAAAGCTAGTGAGGTAAACACAAAGCTGGTTCGGTTGATGAGCTTCCCCAAAGCAACAGAATGAATCCCAAGGCAGATATGAAAATGCAGAGATGCTCTCTGGAACTAACCACAAAAACAGTGCTCCTGACTATCTGGCTAAGTTTGCATCTATCAGGCCCACAGTCTCCCCGCATCTTGCACACCCATATGCAAGCTTAGAAGGGACTCCGAAAGGTCCTTGTTCCTTATCTGTGCCAGCAAAGGCTTCCCCACCCTCTGTGATTAGAAAGACATTCAACTGTCTTCCAACTGCAGTGATAAAGAACCTGGCCACGAAGCTCTAAGATGCTGGGGGTGGCTCAGTGTGACCCCTCTCTTCCCTTCCGTTTGTAATGGCAGATATGCTGCTTTGAATTGGCAAAATTTCCCCCTTCTCGAGTTGGCTCACCCATTGCTTGTCTTGTTTTCTTTGCAGCGCCTGGGACATATGGATTCATTCCCTGTGGAACAGATTAATTAAATTGTATGAAAGTGGCACTGGGCTTCCTTAGGTTGGGCCAGCACTCCTGGCCCCATAGGAAGTTTTTGGGTGAGCCTTTTCTCAACCATTGAAAGTGAAGACAAAGCCTCTTCCAAACTGAGCTTGATGCCCGCTGAGGCTTTTACACCACAAATGCTAAAAACAGAGGGTGCATTTTTCACCTGTTACAAATTAAAAGTAAAAATACTATCCTTCGAGGTGAATTTGTCTCCTAATGACTACAAGGGGCACATCCTTGGGGGTTTCTTGGGAAATTCTAAGGAAGGGTTTCCTCTGGCATGATATTTTGGGTAGTCTAGCCTACATCCAGGTATTTGCTACGGTAGTAGTTTCCCATCCAAGTGTCCTTAATCCTATCCCACTCTGGCTGCAAACCTTGTTACTTGTTACTTATCAGCCTTGTTACTTGGCAAGATGTGTTTGAGAAACATTTTAATTTTATTTGCCCTTGGTTCTGTATCTTTGGCTCCACGTTTGGTGTTTTCAGTGAAATTTGAGGTTATGGAGAACTGGACCAGGGGTGGAATGCACCCGGTTCGGACTGGATCACCCGATCCAGTAGCGATGGCAGCAGGTGGTTTGGAGAACCGGTAGCAAAAATCCCTGCCCTCCACCCCACCACATGCCCAGCTGAGCCATGCAATCGTCAGAGGCTTTTTAAAATTATTTTTAAAAGCATTTTTTCTACAACCTCTTTGGCTGAAAAAAAATGCTTTTAAAAGTAAAAAAAAAATGCCTCTGATGATCACGCGACTCAGCTGGGATCGTCAGAGGCTTTTAAAAGCATTTTTTCTACAACCTCTTCAGCCAAGGAGATTGCAGAAAAAATATTTTTTTAAAAAAAAAAAAATCCTCTGACGATCAGGCAACTCAGCTGGGATCATCAGAGGCTTTTAAAAGCATTTTTTCTACAATCTCTTTGGAAGTTGTAGAAAAAAATGTTTTTTTTAAAAAAAAAAATCCTCTGACGATCAGGCAACTCAGCTGGGATCATCAGAGGCTTTTAAAAGCATTTTTTCTACAATCTCTTTGGAAGTTGTAGAAAAAAATGTTTTTTTTAAAAGAAAAAAAATCCTCTGACGATCAGGCAACTCAGCTGGGATCATCAGAGGCTTTTAAAAGCATTTTTTTCTACAATCTCTTTGGAAGTTGTAGAAAAAAATGTTTTTTTTAAAAGAAAAAAAAAATCCTCTGACGATCAGGCAACTCAGCTGGGATCATCAGAGGCTTTTAAAAGCATTTTTTCTACAATCTCTTTGGAAGTTGTAGAAAAAAATGTTTTTTTTAAAAGAAAAAAAAAGCCTCTGACGATCAGGCAACTCAGCTGGGATCATCAGAGGCTTTTAAAAGCATTTTTTCTACAATCTCTTTGGAAGTTGTAGAAAAAATGTTTTTTTTTTAAAAAAAAAAAAAGCCTCTGACGATCAGGAAATTCAGCAGGGATCTTCAGAGGCTTTTAAAGGCATTTTTTAACAACCTCTTTGGCCGAAGAGGTTGTAGAAAAAAATGGTTTTAAAACTAAAGCCCACCCAGTCACATTACCCCACCACCACCAAGCCACGCCCACAGAACCGGTAGTAACAAATTTTACATTTCACCACTGCACTGGACCAATACCAGGTAGCATAAGGTAACATAACTGAGCCATGCATAAGATAGCTACAGTTTGCATATACATACCATGAATGGTGTTACCACACAACACACCTCATTTTACTGAGAGATACAGCAAAAGTGATATTAGAGATGCTTCCATGTAGCTTTCATGTTCAGATTATTTTAGATGTATGTCCTTCCGTTTTCTTGGAATAATAAACCAGTTCATTGTACATTAAACAGATAATATATTAATTATTCATTAAACAATAGTCATGTGATTATCTTACTCAGAACCAGAGCTGATGAACAGCTTCAGGGGATGTGTTCCCACAACATCCTTAAATAGTTATCCATTTTCAAAGTTTGCATAATGAACTGAACCATAAACTAATTCAAAACAAGATTTGCATGACTCAAGACCAGACAAAAATGAATCAAGGTTAGCATTAATCAACTTATCATGTTGTGCAAACACAGCCATTGGTATATATTAGCACCTGTTTAAATATATAGAGCCATGGTGACGCAGTGGTTAGAATGCAGCACTGCAGGCCACTTCTGCTGTCAGCCGTGCCTGCAATTTGGTAGTTTGAATCTCACCAGGCTCAAGGTTGACTCAGCCTTCCATCCTGCCAAGGTCTGTAAAAGGAGGACCCAGATTGTTGGGGGCAATAGGCTGACTCTGTAAACCACTTAGAGAGAGCTGTAAAACACTGTGAAGTGGTATATAAGTCGAAATGCTATTGCTATATGAAAAATGTAGTCAATGAGTACTCTAATGGTATGAGCATCTAAATGTATTACAAATGATTGAATTGTATTCAAGCACAAAAGATGTAAAATATATTATTGATGTAATTTTTGAAATATGTAGTAAATCTTGTCATTCTTCCCATCCTTTACACCTTAGCTAGAATACAGAAAGCACAAACAAATGTAGATTCAATTAAACCAGGAACTCATAGTTGGCTTTTGAATAGAGATTTCATTCCAAACAAAAGTAGATGAGATCAGAATTCAAGCTGCCTTTGATGTGATGTGATTTAATTTAAACTGAAATTTAGCTCATTAATTAAAGTAATTACAGTGAATAGGATTGGTTTCCACATTAATTTCCCCTTAGACTATATTTTACAATTCTGAGATATCTTTTTTGGGGGGAGGGATATTCTGGCTTTGTGGTGGGCATAGATTGTGCATCTATATACAGTAAGTGAGCTGGTCAATTACTGCTTGGAGACTGGTCTGAGGAATTACAGCAGGAAGCTGTGGTTAGAAGGCCCAATAGCAATAGCAATAGTATATAGACTTATATACCACTTCATAGTGCCTTACAGCCCTCTCTAAGCAGTTTACAGAGTCAGAATATTTTCCCCAATAATCTGGGTCCTCATTTTAAGGACCTTGGAAGGATGGAAGGCTGAGTCAACCTTGAGCTCCATCAGGATTGAACTCCTGGCAGTTGACAGAATTAGCCTGCAATACTGCAATTTAACCACTGCATCACCACAGCTCCTGGTCCAATCTATTGCCCACTGCTATCTTGTTTCTCAAAGAGGTCCAACAAGAAGAGAGAACCAACAGAAGAAGCAGTGGTTCCTACTCCTTACTTACTCTTTGATCTTACCCTTTGATATACCTGAGAATTGGGACCAGAGGGGGAGAGAGGAGTGATTGTTGAGAAAAGGGTGGAGGACTAAGCTTGGCATTGGTTGACTGACTAATGACTAGTAATGGCTTCTATGGAAAGCTAGCTTTCATTTTCATTCTGGATTTCATTCAAAAAAAAAAAAAGTAGACGAGATCAAAATTAAAGCTGCCTTTGCTGTTATTTAATTTAAACTGAAATTTAGCTCATTAATTAAAGTAATTACAGTGAATAGGATTGGTTTCCACGTTATTAAGAATTTCCTCTTAGGAAATTAGAGCAGGAATTTTCAAAAAAATTCAGGCCAAGGAAACTTTAGTTAGTTAAAAATAAAATGCCCACAATGTCTGACCAAGAGGTAAAGCTTAGTGCTAAAATGGTGTTTGAATGGTTTTATTTTATTTTCTTAGGCTTTTGTAGAACTCTGAATCAAGTTCTCACAGAATAGCCGGGTTTTGTGAACCACAGTTTGAAAAAAAACCTGGCTTAGAGCATCATGAGATATCAGACTCTGTCTCAGGGAGTAGTTGCACATAATGTACCTTCTCTGTCCACTTCTCAGTGTGTCAGTACATCAGGTTCCAATTTAGGGAGATCTTTGGAACTTCATTAGCACAGCCCTATTGTTGCCAAGCTGGTGCTTCCAAATTTATAAAACTTCCTTTAAAACTGTTTTTGTTGAACTGAACTTTGGCGGATATTGAAATCTTGCACTTAAGGATATCAGAGTGGAGGATGAGTATTGGTCAGATTCTTTGTAAATAAAGTTTCATGTATTTAGCAATCTCCCTGATGAACCAGAAGGCATCTTCACGCTATTGCCGTTTTCACTCTGGAAAGCCAAAGAAATTGTTGGTAGTGATCTGTGAATTACATTCACTTCTGCAGCCTGAAATGCTGAAAACAAGGAAGGATCATTTTATTAATGAAGGAAGGAAGGAAGGAAGGAAGGAAGGAAGGAAGGAAGGAAGGAAGGAAGGATCATTTTATTAAGGGAAGGAAGGAAGGATCATTTTACTAAGGGAAGGAAGGAAGGATTGATTTTATTAAGGGAAGGAAAGAAGGAAGGAATCTTCTGAGGCTTTGCATGCAAGGAGACCCATGATGGAGAGGAGGGAATGCTGATAACATTCTTCTTGGCTACACCCCTGGTCTTTTTGTTGGATCACTAAGAAGGAACTGTAAAACATCAGGATAGCCTTTCCCTCTCAGAACCTGAAGCTGAGGAGCCTAGAGGAGAGATGAGGCAAGAATTCAGTGAGGAAATGGACCCATTGTTTCTCAAAAAGAAAAAGAAATAATTGCTGTAGGTGCAATATGTAGGAGTTGAACTTGGAAGCCCTTCAGCACTGAAGTCCTGAGATCCATTGATCCAGAACTGCACAAATTCCTTCTGGGGAAACTCCCGGATTATTCTTATTCTAAAGTTATAATCATGTTGTATATAACTTCCCTTATTTTGGAACAACCAGATATAGACACATGCTCCTTTTTCCTTCTCTCTTCTCGGGGTGGCTGGGGGGGGGGGTGGTATTCTTCTTTTCTTCTAAGTTGTCTGCTTTATGTCTTGGATCTTGGTGTCCCCACTTTCTCCCTTCTGTTCTTCGATATTGCATTCTTTGGGGTTTTTCCCTGTTCCCCGGAAGAACGGAGCTCTACTGCAGATAACAAAGCCAAGCTGTAGTATAGTGCTAGTTTTGTGGGAAGGTGCATGAGGATTTGTAAAGGTTGTGACTGGCTAATCACACTAGAGGCATAGCTAGAAACCAGATCTCTCCAGGTTTTCTGGGCAATTGGCTATCATCTGTTCAATGCAAAGAGAGCTGCAAATTACACCATGCTTGTAAACCAAATATATCCTCATACAATGAGACACCATGAATTGAGATATGAGTAAGCGGTTACTGTCTACCAATGTAAGCATGAGTGGGATATCTTGTTAGGCATCTTGTGACTGTGTGTTTTAGCTCTTGTAGTAAGTCAGATAATTATAAAATAATTTTTATAGTAATTGCAGCAGTTAACCTAATTGTAACTAGCTGGGGGGAAAAAAGGAGGCATTTTTCTTAAAAGTGGCAACTTTTAACTATCTTAGGCTCATCTCAAAAACTAACCAGTTAATCCTTGGAGGGGGGAATATCATAAAAACCCAGGATTCCAGGTTAAACCAAGAAGTTTTTAAAAAATCATTTTGTATTGTTGCCAAGAAAACAGCCAGAAATATGCCGGAATAAGCAAGTGCGTAGCTTGCCTTGAAGGTGATGATGTAAGTCTACTTTTAGCAAATAAAAAAGAACTCTGCAATTACTCAATTATGAAAAAAACATTTTGAAAAGTTAATTATTTTAGTGCGTATGCTATACTACAAAAAGACTCACATGAGGCACTGTACCAAGTTTTCAAGGAAGCCTTGCTCCCCCATTTACTCTTTCCATTGATATATGTGCCATTGTAAGCATGCAAGGAGTATTTTTTTATATATTCACAGTCATTCCTGTCCTAGTCACCTCCTATGGGGCTGCCTTGAAGAGCATTTAGCAGCTACAGCTAGTTTAGAATACAGTGGGTCAAGAAGGGATGGGTATAACCTGTTATAACTGGGTAGCCAGGTTTCTGTTGCTTCAAGAGCCATAATAGTTGGCAATGGGTTTTGGGGTGTGAATGAAGGCACTAGTGGTCACGTTTAAGGCTCTACAGGACTATGGACCTGGTTATTGAAAAGATAACTTCTCCTGAACCTGTTTGCAATTTCAATCTGCTCAAATAAGGTTAAATTCCTCCAAGACTCTGCTGATAGGGCCTTGCAACCTGGAAGGGGATTTTTTTCAATGTCCATCTTCACATCTTGGAATTTCCTCCTGCAGAGGTATAGTCCGCTCCATCACTCCTAGGCTTTAGGGAAATTATCAAGACATAACTGTTTCATCTAACACAAAAACATAGAATCATAGGGTTGGAAGAAAAGATGGAAGCCATCTAGCCCAATCTATTGCCCATTGCAGAAATCTTCATACCATTCTGGACAAATGGATTTTCAATCTTTTCATGAAAATCTCCAGTGATGGAACATCCATGAATTCAGGAGGCAAGTTATTCCATTGCTTAATAGCATTCACAGTCAAGAAATTCATCCTTACTTTAAATGTGATTCTATCTCTGTTAAGATTCCACCCATTGGTTCTAGTCTTAAGCCCTAATGTTATTGAGAATAAATCTACATCACTTCCCTGTGACATCCCTTCACATATAGGAAGACTGCTATGATGTCTTCTCTTAGCCTTTTCTTCTTTAGATTAAACATACCAAACTCTTTTTACTGTTGTCCATGGGATTTAATTAGAATAGCATAGCATAGCATAGCATAGCATAGCATAGCATAGCATAGCATAGCATAGCATAGCATAGCACAGAACAGAACAGAACAGAACAGAACAGAACAGAACAGAACAGAATAGAATAGAATAGAATAATAGAGTTGGAATGGACCAGGGGTGAAATGCTCCCGGATTGGACCGGATCGCTCGGTCCAGTAGCGATCTTGGCCAGTGGTTCAGCAATCTGGTAGCGATCACCGCCCAGGTGTTATTATTTCCTGGTTTTAACTTCCTGGTTTTACTTCCTGGTTTTAATGCACATGACGTGCGCACAGGCGCGGTGCATGCGCTTCCAAACCAGTAAGGAAGGTAAATAGATTTCACCCCTGGAAGGGACCTTGGAGGTCTTCTAGTCCAACTCCCTTAGGCAGGAAATTTCCAAGTCTCCTTGTCCCTCTTCTTTGCACTCATTCCAGTTCCTCAGTGTCCTTTTAAGATTGTGGCAACAAAAACCTTGACCTAGTATTTCAGGTATGATCAAACCAATGCAGCATAGAGTTATAGCTTCCCATGTTAATTTATTGATATTTTTGTATGGTGATCCTGAAGTAGTTTGTGGCCCTCCAGATGTGTTGGCCACGCACTGCTTAAATCACCTGAGTTTCATCAACTTGAAATGGCATCTCTAGAATGTTTCCCTATCAAATGTTCTGGAAAGATTTTGTTTGTATGTCAATACTTTCAATACAAACCTTTCTCAGTGGGACTCCAGGCACTTCACAATAAATATAAAAACAACAATGGAAAAACAGTAAATTTGAAATGCAGATGGGCACCCAATCCACACGTCAACCTCAAAATACACCGTTCACAGTATTTCTTTATGGAAATTAATTTGTGTTGTTTAAATATACATACGTATAAGTGTCCGTTTACATGATACCCAAATTATTTTTCGAGTTCACACACACATCCGCCACCAGAACCGTGTAAACTGATAGTTGCCATTGTCCTCTGTCACCTTCAAGCAGCCTAGAAAGCAAACCACTTCCTCTCTCCCAGCTGCAAAGATCCACAATCTTCTGCGCTTGCTTGCAATCATCCTTTCTTATCTTCTCACTTCTTTATTCTTTCAACATAATTCAGGGATATTTTTTTTCAAAAAAGCTAATATGTTAGTTTACATGTTCATTTGTTACTTTGTACCAGGGGTGGGTTCTACTTACCTTTACTACCGGTTCGCAACGGGAGCACACACTTCTGCGCATGTGCAGATCATCCATTATGAGGTCCGGGCAGGTGGGTGGAGCCTCCCATCACTTTTACTACCGGTTCGCAAGAACCGGGCAGAACCGGGAGCAACCCACCACTGCTTTGTATGTTATGAAGTAGTACCGGTAGTAACTTAGCTGAACCATTTCTTCATAATGATACTGATTTGGCAACAATCTCAACTAAAATTTGAATGTTCCATACTGTTCAAATTGACTTTCCCTGTTAAATGTTGGGTTTCAACATATTTATTTTTAATTTCAATATATTTCATGCTTTTTGCTGTTGTTCCCTTGCCCGCCCCCATCCACCAATAGATTTTGCATGGGTTTTTGCATTCTTTTTAACTAAACTATTCCAGATACTGGAGTCTCATGTTACCACAGGCCAGTCAACATTGTGCATAGCCAGTTTTATGTGCATTATTGGCCTTTCTCCACTTATCCAGGATGCTCTAGAAAAGAAACAAATTTAGACTGTATACAAAATCCCCTTTCACGTTGGTTTTGAGCTCTGTAGTATTACCCGTTCAATATTTTCTTTTGTATTAAAGTAATGCTGGATGTTAGTATGATTAATGAGATACAATACTGTTGAACATTTACAACAGCAAAGTCCCGTTTGGCATTTTTGGAATCCTTTCCCAACTGAAAATGTTGAGTCCAATCCAGCCTCAGAAATATTTAACCATTGTGGTGCACAGGTTTATTTCCAAGACTCTTTGTAGCATCACAGTCACATGATCAAGTGTGTTCTGTTTTTATGATATGCAATATGCCTTTTCCCCTAGAATGCAAATTTTGAATTCAAAATAGAAAGACTTAGACCAGAGAGAAGAAAGAAGGCAATTCTCCCAGTTAGAGGCCTGAGGCCTGCATGAGATTAAGTCAGTGGTCGGGTTCAAATTTTTTTACTACCGGTTCTATGGGTGTGGCTTGGTGGGCATGGCAGGGGAAGGATACTATAAAATCTCCATGTTGTGGCCCCGCCCTCTGAGCCTATCTCATCGGAGGAAGAAGGCTCCGAACATGAGGGAGAGGAGTCAGCCAGGCCTCCCTCTCCAGGCCCCTCCCCTCTGGCACTGCCTCAGGTGCCGGCCGAGGAAGGGGAGATTGGCCAGGAGCCAGGTGTCTCTGATGAGGGCGAGGAAGGAGAGCCGTCGTTCCTGGATGCACACCAACGAAGGCGTGATAAACGGTTGCAGCAGTTAAGGAGGCGTGCTAGGGATTATAGCTGAGTCACTGGACCACACCCCAGAGACTATATAAGAGAGGGTGGTGGCTGATAAAAATCTGTGACGAACAAAAACTAACTCTGGGTAGTCACTTGAACAATGTCTGAAGCTGCCGAAGGGATATTGTTTTGCTGGACTATTTGCAATGCGTATGTAATTTTATGTTATCTGTTGCAGTAAAACTCTTGGCAGACGGTGCTTATATTGTTGCCAAGTTTGAGATAACGACCTGTGTGCGTGCCAAGTACTTTCTTAACCCTCGGCTGGCTGTGTTTGTGTGTGTGTGTGTAGACGGGGACAGATCACTCCATTCCCTCCCCACTCCAGGGGAAGGTTACTGCAAAATCCCCATTTCCTCCTGATCAGCTGGGACTTGGGAGGCAGAGAATAGATGGGGGTGGAGCCAGTCAGAATTTTTACTACCGGGTCTCCGAACTACTTAAAATTTCCACTACTGGTTCTCCAGAACTGGTCAGAACTTGCTGAAACCCACCTCTGGATTAAGCTCTATGTTGCCTATAACAATGATAGTTAACCTTTTCAGCACTAAGTGCTGAAATGGAGTGTGTGCGCACACCTGAGCACCAGAATCCAGAAAAGAGCAACTGGCCACCATGCACATGCTCACCAGCCAGCTGTTCTCTTCCGGGTGGAACCCAGCTGGCCAGCACGCATGCACATGATGGAACCCGGAAGAACAGCTGGCGATGGTGCGCATGCCCACAGAGAGGGCCATGTGTGCCACCTCTGCCACACATGCCATGGGTTCGCCATCACAGGCCTATAATCTCTATTTAGAATTGCCAGAGAGGCATTTGAAATGAAAGCAGGGTTTTGCGGCATCGACATTTTACTAGCACAGACATTTCTGCAGATTACATTAAATTAAATTGGATAAATAGAGTGTTCCCTTGAAAATAACTTTTGACAGCGTAGAAAGTTAGTACCCACCCCTCTCCCAGAAGAATGAAATATTCTAGGAAATATTAAAAAGACAGAATATTTCCCCTAAAAGAGAAATAAAAATCTTAAAGGAAATAGAAACAAAAGACCCCAGCTCCTTGCCCCCCAGCAGATATTTTGGTGCCAGTTTATCTACAAGACAAAAGACTGGGCCAGTCTACCTACAAAACAAAAGACCTCAGCTCCAGGATGATGGGATTATCCTTCAGAGCAAAGCCATTCAGCCACAATAGGAAATTGCCCTTCATTGCATCACCCAGCAAGATTAAACCAAGCCTGGGACACAGACAGCCTACAAAGTTAGCTAAGACACCTGCCCCCTGATAGTCTGACAGCCAATAGGATACATTTCTTGCACAGAAAGAGGAAGCTCAAAGGCAAGGTCCAAGAGAGGAGATATATATATATATATATATATACATATATATATATATATATATATATATATATATATATATATATATATATATATATATATATATGGGGGGGGGGGGGCGGTATTAGCTACCCAGGACTTCAAACCCATGTGGTCCTGTTCACCATTAAACCATCCCTCCAAGCAGCCTCCATGTTTCCAGTGTCTTTCTCCCCACTTGGAATTGAACCCAGATGGACATTTCTTCTTACAATAGGAAAGAGGGAAATGAAGAAGCTAGTGTGGAAATGTCAAAATGGGAAACAGCAGATAATGAGAATAATCTATAATGATCTTTAACCAAGCAGTTATTAACAATGGCACTAATATTCTGGCACTAAATATGTGATCCCCATACCTTATGTAATTTAGTAGTCAGTTAAGTGCCATAAGCAATACAGATAAAACTCACAACTGGAATCAACAATGATTTTTATTTACTTGTTTGTTCCTTTTAAAAAATCCGTTCCTTTAATGTTTAAAATGAAAGGTATTTCAGATCCTGAATTAATTGGAGTGTTACACTCCTAGTGGCTTTGGCAGGACAAATAGTAACAGAAATGAAACCTGTTTAACATTCATCATTCTTCTTGGGTGGGAAACTAAATCCCAAGAAGATCCAACAGAAGTTGCATATTTTTTTAAAAAAAATCCCAAAATGTTTATTTTTTTTAATGCAAAAATGCCAGTCACATGACTATTAAAGGTAAAGTTTAAAAGGCAGTGTTTATTTATTTCATTAAACTGAGGCTTCATTAAAGGGCTATTGGCAAAAACCCAATGCAGAAACAATTAAAACATTGACAAAATCAGATTGCCTTGATTAAAAACAAACAAAATGAAACACAGAAAGGCGGCAGCCTCTTTCCAAACACAGGAAACCCAGATTTTAAGAGCTTTTCAGAACCCAAGGAGGGTGGGTGCCATCTGTATTTTTGGGGGGATACTGTTCCAGGGCGCGGGAGCTGCGATGGAAAAGGCACGCTTCCTAGTTCCCAAAATATTTAATAGAGAGGACTTGGGAGTTTGGAAGCTTGCTGATCCCCAGAGCTCAGGAGGTTTCCATTCAGCATCTTTTCCATCATTTACTACCTAATCCTTCTTTATGATGATGACAAAGACTGAAGCAAAGAGTTTCCACACACAAAAGCAATGACTGTATATCACTGAGGTCCATAACCCAATCTGCTTATAAATAGTAGACCCTTCTTTTCATTCAAACAGCTGAAACTGTCCTGCCAGCACAAGGAATTGTTTGCGGAGATAATTCTTCCCAAATGGCATCCCCCCCCCCCCCCTGTAATCTGTCTACACTCGGTCATGACAAAGGCCTTTGAGCAAAACTTGTTTCCTGCTGGAAAAAGTTTGGTTTGGTTTGGCCAGAGCCCAATCCAGAAAAGGGAAATGCTCTTTGTGTTGACAGTTCATCTGATTTTCCCTTATGGCCCAAGAATCAAACAACAGCCCCTGGTTTAGCTCCATCCCATTTCTTTTCTGGATTGACTTCTGTACATGCACATGGAATAATAATTAACATCAGCCTAAAACCACAGGCTATGCAAAGCATGCATTCATTCTGCTACGAATTTCAGTGTCTTTTCTTTTTTCTTTTGCTTTGCCAACTTCAAACCTAAAAGTGGAAATACATTTAACACTGTGCACTCTCTCTCTCAAAAAACAAAAAACCATACATGTACCTATTGTCCTTCTTGCCATTTGATATGTTCCCCATAATCCCACATGCATTAGTTACCACTTTTATCATTGCAAACAACAGCACTGTTGCTCCAATCTTACTTCCGAAATCATAGGATCTTCAAGTTCAATGGAATAAAACTTCCCTGACTCAATAGAAGAATAAAAGGCTGCTAAGATGAGTCTACTACCTTTGCTGCCACTCTATTCAATTTTGACTGGTCCAAACAGATTTTCACCCTCTTTGCCCATTGCAAGAAATGGAACTACAGGTGTCCTTTTTCCCCCTCCGTCTCAACTGGTTTCAGAAGTATCTTTTATAGCCAGTGCAAAACTGGCCAGTAATTTTAGTTGTGATTTTATATAAACCATTCAGAGTTCATCTAGTGGCACACAAATGATGGCATACAAATATTATGATAAGTTTTAAAAAGTGTTGCTTTTCCTATATGCGAGGACTAGGGAACCTGTGGCTTTTTAGATGTGGTTGAACTACAACTGCCAACAGCTCCGTGTTAGCCAGTATTGAGAAAGGCTGGGAATGATGGCTTCCAGCAACATCTGGAAGGCTGAAGATTTCCCATCTCTATTTTATGATCCTTTCCCAGGCTAATACTTACAGATGAATTGGCCTTCCCTTACACAACTTGAAGTAAACATAGCAATTGGCCATGTTAGCTTAGTTCAGTTTCATTTAGAGGACATTGAATGGGGGAAAACAGTAAGTCTGGATTAGAATGGGGGGGGAAACTAAGCTAAGTAAAAATGATGGGCTTGGACAATGTGAATTTTTGGCCGCAAAGTTTTTGCATTTTCTCAAACAACCCAGTTTGTTCTTAATTGACCCCTGACAATTCATTATAAGACATACTTCCTATCAAAGATCCAAGAAAGCTAACTAGCGTGCACCTCTCTCCTTCTTCTTTCTCCCTATCTCTCTCTTTTGATCCATTAAGAGAGAAGATGTCAAGCACAGGAAATCTGGGCAGTTCAAATGAATGTAAAGGTTTGTTGCAAGATTCAACTCTCTACAAGTATCTGAACTACTAGCAGTCAAAGCAAATTGGCGGTGAATAAGAGTCAGTGGAATTAAAGTTGGGCTGGACTTAGATCTCCTGTGGGCGCAAAGGCACTCAAGACCGATGATGCGTTTGAACCCACTCTTGGGCTCAGCCTAGTCCTCTCCTACAGGAGAATCAACCTTCAGTGCAGGATTTGAAATGCCAAGATGAACTGCATTTCACAAGGTTGCATAGGTAAGTTACAATATATTTCTGCCATTGAATCAGCGTTAACTCCTGGAGACTGCCTGGGCAGAAAAGAAATGATGAATGCTTTATTTTGCTGGGGTTTTTTGGCAAGGTTTTCAGTGGTTTGTCCTTGCTTCCTTCCTAGGCCTGAAAAAGAGGGAGTGACCTAAGGTAACCAAGCAGGCTTTGTACCCCGTTTCCCCCAAAATAAGACATCCCCTGATAATAAGCCCAATCGGGCTTTTGAGTGCATGAGCTAAAATAAGCCTCCCCCTGAAAATAAGCCCTCCCTGAAAATATTTAATTGGAAATCAGTTAAGATGGAAAGAGGAGCCCCATCTTGCTCCACATGCCCCAAAATAATAAGACCACTGCAAAAATAAGGCCAAGCACTTATTTCGGGGTTCAAAATAATATAAGACAGGGTCTTATTTTCAGGAAAACATGGTACCTAAGGGGTGATTTGAATGCACACTCTCCCTATTTCTAGCCTGATGTCTTACCACTTATACCAAACTGGCATCCCCCCAGTTACAATCGGAATGGGCATCTGGAACACATCAGTTAAACAGGCAATTAGCTAGATCCATCAGCCTCCTAGAAAGCATTGACAGCTGTCTTAGAAAACAAAACTCTCCTCGCTTAGCTAATTGTTTGTTTAGGATATGGAATTCAGAATAACATAGAATGGGAAAGTGCTTCTGCTGTCTTCTTCCTTTTTCCGTGTGTGTGTGGGGGTGGGGGGTGGGGGGGAGAGTTGCTAGGTTCTCGTTGCAAAAAAACACCAAAATATTTTGTGTGCCCTTCAAGCCTCATCACCAATCTCCATCTAGATAATAGCATTTCAGCAGGAAAATAATATTGGAACGGTGGACTACAAGTTCCTGCCATGATAAATTGGCTCATTATTATTCCAAATGCTGTGGTTGCTATTGCTTTCTTTCTGCACTTTCAGTAAACAGTCGGATTTTAAAGCACCTTCTTCCACCACCACCTTATCAAGATATTATTTCCTTGTATCTTGCTGTTCTTCCAAGGAATGCAAGGCAAGGCAGCCTCCATTACGAACATTGTCTCTTTGTTCTTTTACAGACAAGGTGGTTGCAGGCGAGATGGCAGAACTGAGTTTCCCAGGGCAAGAGGGCCTTTGTACTCATTTGTTGTGCCACCTGGTGAAAATACATGGCTCTAAACTCTGCTTCCCCCAAGCCATCGAACCAGGGGTGAAATCTACTTACTTTCCTTACCGGTTCGGAAGCGCACACACCGTGCCTGTGCATCACAGGCACACACAGACCTTCTGCATATGTGCAAAACCTTCTGTGCATGCGCAGAAGGTAAAAAACACATTACTTCCAGGTTAAAACCAGGAAGTAATCACACCTGGCCAGGTGGGCGGAGCTATGCTCTGCCATTGCTACCGGATCGCCGAACCACCAGCCAAGATCGCTACTGGATCGGGCGATCTGGTCCGATGCAGGAGCATTTCACCCCTGCATCGAACCCCTACTCTAGACCATGTTTGGTAGATACCAGACTCTTAGGCAGGATTGTTCCTGCCTGAAAGATAAGAATCCTGCTTCTACCTAGACTAGAGCAGGGGCTCCAACCTTGACCACTTTAAGATTTGTGGACTTGAACTCCCAGAGTTCCTCAGCCAGCAAAGCTGGCTGAGGTACTCTGGGAGT
This sequence comes from Arizona elegans, assembly GCA_022577455.1. Lineage (NCBI taxonomy): Eukaryota > Metazoa > Chordata > Lepidosauria > Squamata > Colubridae > Arizona > Arizona elegans. Next base: position 15,242,822 of record JAKOOJ010000003.1, read on the forward strand.
TGAAGTCCACAAGTCTTAAAGTTGCCAAGGTTGGAGACCCCGTACTAGAGCATAACCTCCTGACAGCTCCCCATTTAAGACATACATTGGCTCCTCAACCCACGCTATACAATCCTTCCTCGACTGCCATCTCTGAAAGAGGTGAAACGGTTGTTGCCCCTTCTTTCTGCCTGGAGGAAAAGACCACAGTAGGAAAGAAGAAAGGCCCTTGCGAAAAGCAGCAGGCACTTGCTGCACCTGCAAATGTGGTTTGGCATTGTGGTTTAGCCTTTTTGATCTGATAAGCACCTCAGCTGCAGGTGCTGCACAGAGAAAGTGAGTTACCGACTTAGGGCAGGAGAACTTTCTCTTCTAGTTTACAGTTTCCTGCTTCCGGGTCTTCCATTAGCCTGTAGAGTACTAAGAAGGGGGAAAAGACACGGCGTGTCCCTCCATGGTTTATTGGCGGCTTCAAATATCTGAAAAGAGCCCTGCCAAATCAGGCTGCATCTGGGCTTAACTATTGGGTAACCATATTTGTAAACTATCCATATTTGTAAAATATGCTCCCTTTGTCTATTTTAATTTGGTCTCTGACTGCAATAAAAGCTTACTTACAACTATTGGGTAAAATCCCTCATGGTGTTTGCTTCCTTTTGGCTTAGTGCAAATCATGGTTTATATAGCTTCGTACGCAATGTGAACTGCAGTGTGAACCGGACAATATGACTTATTTGGCAACACACGAGTAAACAATCCATGGTTTACTAGAATGGTAAACCTAGTCTATGAGTTCAACAGCATCCTTTTAGCATAGGCCAACCTGATCCTTGCACAAAGCCTCCACTGATCAACCATTAAAGGAACATTGACACTCCTTCCAAGAGGGCTGCCTTCATCATCAGATATCCAATTTTATAGACTGTTACAGGATTTCCTCCCCACCTTTCAATACCAAATAAAAACTTTTTTAAAAAAAAATTCTATAGCAATTTCATCTGAAGAACTTTAACTCATCCGATATTTATTTTATTAGTTGAAATTGAAATGGAGCACTTTCTATCCTATTTTGAGAGTTCACTTGTATTATGAATAGCACTTAGATTTATATTCTGCTTCACAGTGCTTTACAGCCCTCTCTAAGTGGTTTACAAAGTCAAGCCTATTGCCCCTAACAATTTGGGTCCTCATTTTACCCACCTCAGAAGGATGGAAGGCTGAGTCAACCTTGAGCCTAGTGAGATTTGAACTGCCAAATTGCAGTCAGCCGGCAGTCAGCAGAAGTAGCCTTTGGAACTGCACTCTAACCACTGCACCACCGTGGCTCATTAATATTTTTTTAAAAAATCTTTTAAATTTGTGGTAGATGCCCAGAGTAAATATAGCTTCCCTGTATCCCAAGCCCACTTGTGGACCTTAGCTTCAGTGGGCAAGGTTTTTCCTCATTACACTGAGATCCACACCAGGACTCCCATCTGTTTCCTGACTAGGTGGCTTAGTGGCTGAGCTTGTCGATCAGAAAGGTCGACAGTTCGGCGGTTCGAATCACTAATACTGATCTCCTGGGTGAGCAAGGGGTTTGACTAGATGACCTCCCAGGTCCCTTCCAACTCTGTTACTGTTATTGTTTCTAGACAAGGTATAACAGAGAAAGGTGCCATCTTCTCCTTTGCCTCAACCGACAAAATGTCTGGGGTTGGCTCTGCTGTCTTTCCAACATCCTTGCCAGGACTCCTCTTTTATTTGATATCTCTGGACCTTTCTTTGAAAATATCCCACATGCTGGGACCTTCTTTGGCCTGCAATGGGACCTAAGTTGGGGGAGAGGGGGAATGTTAAGGATGCAGGGGAAAGGGGGCAGCATTGCAATAAACTCTGAAGAATGCCGCATAGTTTACTCTTAAACACCTGGTTTATATAAATCTGACAGGGAGAAGAAAAACATGCCATAAAACTAGCTGATAATTTTTATGATGCTATAATCCTCAGATCATGTGCCACTCATGCAAATATGGACTGAAGGAGCAGGGAGGGGAAACGAGGGTGCCGTGGAATTGCTCATACACTGAGTTTTTAAAAAATAAATAAATCCATACAGTTGCTGACCATGGCATGGGATCACAATGATGTGAAACAGATTCCAGAGAATTGCAAAGACATCCCTGTGGAAGCATCCACCATGGAAGAAGACAAGACCCTGAATGGAGGGGGGGGGGGAGTCCCGTTTCTCATCACTGCTTTCTCCAATCAGAGCCAGAAAACTCCTTCCTTGAAATCTTCCAGAGTTGCTGCCAGTCATATTGGACAGGGCTGATTTAGATGATGTGATTCTATGTAAGACAGCTTCTTATGTTCCTAGCATTGCCAAACCTTTCAGCAGGATAATATTGGTAATGAAACTGGACTAGATTGCTCCTGCACCTTCCACCAAAGCTGAATCTGAAGACATACATTTATACTCCTTCCTAATATCAGAATTCTCATTCTGGTGCCATGTAGTTATAGGAATGCCATCATTCCCAGCAGGGGTAAAATCCAGCAGGTTCTGACAGGTTCTGGAGAACTGGTAGTGGAAATTTTGAGTAGTTCGGAGAACTGGCAAATACTACCTCAGGCTGGCCCCAGAGTGGGGTGGGAATGGAGATTTTGCAATATCCTTCCCCCAGGAGTGGGGAGGGAATGGAGATTTTGCAGTATCTTTCCCCTGGAGTGGGGAGGGAATGGAGATTTTGCAGTATCCTTCCCCTGCCACGCCCGCCACACCATGCCCACCAAGCCACACCCACAGAACCGGTAGTAAAAAAAAAATGGATTTCACCACTGATTCCCAGCCAATGTAGCTGTTAGTGGGATGGGGGGGGCTATAATCCAAAACATCTGGAGGGCATCCATCTGGGAAAGGCTGATCCTGATCAGCAGCAGTAAAGAACTTGGTACTGTACATCTGATCACTGTTTTCGAATTGTGGTGTTGGAGAAGGTTCTTGAGAGTCCCTTGATCTGCAAGGAGTCCTAAATCAATCAGTCCTACAGGAATTCAACACTGACTGTTCTTTGGAAGGACAGATACCAAAGCTGAAACTCAAATCATTTGGCTAGCAAATGAGAAGAGAGGACTCATTGGAAAAGACCCTGATGCAGGAAAGATTGAAGGCAAAAGGAAAGGTGGGGACAGAAGATGAGATGGTTAAATAGTGTTATCATTGCAATTAACATGAATTTGGACAGATTCAGGGAGGCAGTGGAGGATTGTGGGGGGGGGGGGTTGTGCTGGTTCACTATGGTCCATGGGGTTGCAAAGAGTTGGATACAATTTACCAACTGAACAACAACAACTTCTTATCATATAGTCTGATGCTTTGGCTTATCCCTTCTGGAAAGCAGCTATCAAAAAATCCTTTCCATGGAACAGGGACCTCCATGAAGTTTGGGTGCAAACAAACAGTTGGAAATGTGCTTTGGTACTCTGTGGAGATAATTAGGGGGACCCATATTCATCCATTTTACCAATATCAGATATATATTGATGGTCGTGCTCATTTGGTTCTATGAGGAAGTTATTTGGCCAATACAGCTTCAGGTTCAAAAGGTTGTTTTTATTATTTACAAATATATACCTGCATACGATAATGAACAGGGTGTCCTGTTACATTTTTACCCTAACTGTATGATTCAGCTGTTGAGAGGAGAGAGAAGTTCACATGTTGTCTCGCTGAGAGATAGATGAGAGAGAGAAAAAAAGGGGGGAAGATATCCAAGTGGTTTCTAGGTAAGAGTCCAATAAGAGACTTCATTGGCTGATATAGTCACATGTGATGTCTGTAAAGACTTAACTCCTTCTAGTCTCTGGTGCATCACATGTAGGCAATATCTGACAACCAAAGGGTCAAATAAGCTGGAAGAGCGATGTGTAACTTTTGCATACTTTCAGTTCAGGATGAAAATGTTTTATAGACTGTTGCAACATTCTTTCCTATGGCAATAAGCTAAGGATGGGTGCTCCACTGCTTAAAGAGAATGATTATATTTCTATCATCTATGATATACTGATACTATTATTTCTTGTAGATATTTGTATTGTAAACTTTGACTCGCTGGTATTGATTGTAACTGTAAATAATGCTAAATTAAACCAATCTTACTGAAGGCAATTGCTTCACCAGGATTAGATTCACATATTACACATTGCAATAAATGAACTACAGTTGATGCAATATTGAACCAAACCTATGATTTATAAAGATAGTGGGTTTTTATCTAGCACATTCTGCTATCAATGCTATCACTCTCCTTCCTTCATTGATAGAAGAGTGTGTGGTATAAAAACCCACTATCTGTGTAAATCATAGGTTTGGTTCAGTATTGTATCAATTGTAGTTCATTTATTGCAATGTGTAATGTGTGTGTGGATGTAGTAGTATGTTCTGGTTTAGCATAGTGTGTGAACCCAGCAATATTAAAGTCAATTCTGGGACTGTTCACCTATTCAAACCTAAGGAACAAATCAATACCCTCTTCTGCCCTTTTGTTCATTCATCACTAACATTTTGAGTTTTTGAAATGAACCTTATTTTATGGAAGCATTGTTTTTTTTTTCTTCCTCATCCAAAGTAGACTAATGTTTATATATGAATATAGAAGACTGGTTTATTAAAGCCAATCTGCCTCTTTATATTGTATTACTATCTATGCCTTGCAGAACAGGGGAAAGGGAGGAAGGGAGGGAGGGAGGGAGGGAGGGAGGGAGGGAGGGAGAGAGAGAGAAAGAGAAAGAAAAAAAGAAAGCATCTGTGAACTCTTGTCTCTTTCCTAAAGCCCCAAGAGAACACATTTTATTCCTTCCCATTACCAGCTGTTCCTCATTCATTCTCCTCCCTCAAACCATACAGTTTTCCTGTTTCTTTGGAATATTTAAATCTTCTCCACCCTCTAGGGATTGGGAAGGGATAGAGAAGCAAACAGCTGCACATGGCTTCCCGCCCCCCCTCTTGCTATTTGGAACAGCTATAAATAGCTCCAGGCAGACCAAAAAATTATGGATTGAGACTGGGGTTAATAGCCAGAAAATGGAGCTCAGCTGTTCTTCCTGCCACTGCAGCTGCTTCAGAGCCAAGCTGTGACTTGGCAGTGGGTGCCAAAGATGCCAAGCAAATGCCTCCCTTGTGCACTAGCGCCAAGGAGTGATTGTGGAAGAAGAAGATGCTTCCCCCTGCTTTTTTGGTTCTTTGTTTTGAGTGGAAGAATAACTATGAGTTGATAAAATCAGTTGGAAACTTCTCAGATATGACCTAAGTGAGAAACACAGAATGCCCTTTTTTTCATTTTTTGGCCTTTCACGCTGTGTTTTGTATTCTCCCTTCCTTGGGAGTAACCTAACTAAACTCAAAAATAAGATCAGATTTTGTGAGGTGGACAGGAGTCATAGCTATATAGGAAGAGTCCTGCTAGATCTGGTCAACTATTTATCTCAGGAGTCTCCAAACTTGGCAACTTTAAGATTTGTGGACTTCAACTCCCAGAATTCCCAGCTTTGCTGGCTGAGGAATTCTGGGAGTTGAAGTCCACAAGTCTTAAAGTTGCCAAGTTTGGAGACCCCGATCTATCTGGTCCAGCGTTCCAAACAAATACATTTGAGAAGATTTTAAGCATGGGCAAGATAACTGTAGTCCACCATTTCTCTCTATAACGTAGATTTAAGGGGAGCTCTGTAGTTCTAGAGATAGTAGGAAACCATCGAGAGAACAGACCAATCCTTATTTATAGAATCCTTTTCAAAATCACCTAAATTGTTTGCTACAACTGCATCTGTATCAGTGTTTCTCAACCTTGGCCAAGGTTTAAGATGTGTGGACTTCTACTCCCAGAAATGGCCAGGGAATTCTGGGAGTTGAAGTCCATACTTCTTCAAGTTGCCACGGTTAAGAAATGCTGACCTGAAAACTATGATTCCATAGTTTACCTGTCTGTTGTTTAAAAAAAAGTGATTGTATTAGTCCTGTATTTCATTGTCTTTCTGCCCATTTTTAGTTTAAACGGCCCCAAAGTGTTAGATAACTATTCCATGTTTTCCTTCTTAATGGGTTTTGTTTGGAAGGAAAATAAAACGAGAGAGGGAAACTTCATTTTTTGAAATCCACCTGTTAAAACAAAGAAGCCCTGTTAAAGAAGAAGAAAAACAAAACTAACAGCACATATGACTGTAAATAAGTCCTCTCTAGTATGCCAGCAAAATTCCATATTAAATCGTAAGCCATTAAAATTTGAATTGTTATCTAACATACGGATGTACCACTTCTTACTATGGTATTCATTATTAAAATAGAAAAGGGTATTGTGACTTGACAACCTGTTCATCTTAATTTTACTAAGCAGTTTAGAACATTTTGTTTAACGGTAAGCTGGAAATATAGGAGGAAATGTGTTTTTTTTTAAACCAAGGATTACAAATTTGTTTCTGAGATCACATATCTAAGTTACCATAAATTATAACATTTAAAGTGGCAGAACAGAGAAATTCTTAAATACACAGAAAATAATCATACTAATAGAGCATAGTTTATTCAGTCCTGGCTACACCTATTTTTTGAGTGGCAGATTCCAAAGTTTTGCTTAGATATCACACCTTGGGAAATGATGTGCTTCTCTCCTTAAAAAGCAATTTAAAGTGGGTTAAGCGTTGATTAATGCATGTGACATATCCCTATTTAAAAGTGTTGCTCTTCTGGCTTTAAATGACATTTTACATACTGTGATGAAACGAATCTTCCAATTTTCAGTAACAGTTTCTCCCCCACCCACAGAATTTTTGCAACTTTCCCAAGTCTCTATCAAAACACAGTAAACTGAAGAGTTATTTTGTATCTGTTTTTTACTACATAAGAGAACAAAAATAATGCATACTATTAGAAAAAAATAACTTGTCATAAATAGCATCACTATATTTAAGAATGTGAGTGAATCAGGGTAAATTGCCTGATTTTACTCTGATGTGTCTTCTTTTTCTGTCCTAAAATTTATATCTTGCCAGGATTTTTTAATATATATAAAAAATACATCTGGAATTTGCTTACTTTTGAAATATAAATACTTTCACTTTGAATTTGTGTAATAAAACTTTCTTGCAGAGGTTTTTTTTTCATTTTGTTTTGTTTTTATTTGCTTTTGGAAAAGGTATTGATGCAAATAGAATTCTTTATTCTTTATAGCATTCTTTATTCTTTAATATTCATTCTGCCTGCTCTCAAGCAATTTAGGGAATCAATGTTTCTGTGACTTTTCTGAGTGTGTGACAGCTACTTGTTGTTTGATTTTCATCCCCAGCTCAAACCCAACACCAAAGGAAAAGTGTAAATTCATGCTGCTCTGAAGACAAAATTCCTGTATTTCTAAAGTTGTTGAAAAGAATAGGAAGCTGATGCTTAAATCTGGCATGTAGGTCTTTGTATCAAACAAAGATGCTATTGATTTATAATTTTATGTGGACACAGAGGAGCCCAAGAAAGCAGCTTGAGAAGAGAAGTGCTCATGCTCTATTCATGTGAATATACTGTATATAACACTTAAATCTAACGTTGGTGGAAAGAGCCTTCTCTCCCAAGCATCCTCTTGACCTTGCACAATTCCTTGCACATATATTTGCCCAGGAAAAATTGCCAGAAACAGGCCAGCATATACTTCTAAGTGTAAATGTATATTTATTTGCAGCGTATTTCTCCATCTTTTTTCTTTGCTGTTGGAAAAACATGGACAGCGTTCACCCTTCAGCCTTATTTGTGGGACCCTCACATCTTCTACCTCTTTTTGTCCCAGCTCCTACCATTGGAGAAGGGACAATTGCAGACAACAGAGCTTGGAGGATTAACCACAGAGTTTGTACTCTTTCTACAGAAATTCTGAGGGCTAGACCTCTGAGCTGCTTTGCCTGCTTGTACTTAGGGTTTAGCAGGCCAAGTTGTAGATAAACCTAGCATGTATTTTCTTGCTCTTCAATTGAGGGAAATATTGCAGAAAAGTTTGTTTAAGACCTACCTTTGGCCTGCCTACCAATCATCTACACCTCGCCTTTCAGACATTAATAAATTCTCAACTTTTATTGGTTTGAATTCTACCTTTATGTCTGGCTGAAGCCCAGAGACAACATAGCAAAGTCAAATTGAGTTCAGTCCTTTATTCGCATACACTTCATGGAGAGAAACTTGTCAAACTAAGGCTACAACCTTTTCCTAGATACATCCTGAGAGATTCTAGGGTATGGCTACCCTGAACCACTTCCTCATCCCGTTCAGGACTGCTTAGTCTCTTAATCCTGGCTGCTGCCAAAACTCTCCCCCACTGCTCCTTCGTGTGCACAATCCATCACATTTTGCTTGGGAGCCCATATACGATACTACACTTTGCCTGAAAAAAATCCCAAAATGTTGATTATCTGCCACCATCTATGGTGAATTGATGCACATTGGTTTCTCTGGGACTGCTCCATCTCGGTTCTCTCATTTTTTTTTCAGATTCAAATGATATCATTGCCATATTATAGTAATATTCTAGTATATGCAAGTTGGCCAGCCATTTTGTTTTCATTTTTATTTCAATGGCTCAAAATGATTGTTCTATCAAGACATTTTCAGACCAAACATCCCATGTATGGACTAAAAAAGAGGCATTGTTCGTTTGCTGGATACAGCCAGTAATATGTTTCATTCTTTGCTATTCTACTTTGCTTCTCGTGGATTTAGGGACTTATACTCTAAAAATGGATGTGGTGGCTCAGTGGCTAAGACACTGAGCTTGTTGATCAAAAGGTTGGCAGTTCAGTGGTTTGAATCCCTAGTGCCGCATAATGGGGTGAGCTCCCATTACTTGTCCCAGCTTCTGCCAACTTAGCAGTTTGAAAGCACGTAAAAAATGCAAGTCGAAAAATAGGGACCACTTTTGGTGGGAAGGTAACAGTGTTCCATGAGCCTTTGGCATTTAGTCATGCCAGCCACATGACCACAGAGATGTCTTTGGGCAGCACTGCCTCTTCGGCTTTGAAACAGAGATGAGCACTGCCCCCTAGAGTCAGGAACAACTAGCACATATGTGCAAGGGGAATCTTTACCTTTACCTTACTCTAATGATCTGACTGAAGTAAAGTGGAGGTAGTTGGGTCTCACACACTGCTTATTTCATCTGTGTCCACAGTTGACAAATATTGGCAGATTCCTTCTGAGGAAATAAGGCCCTTGATAGAAGAAGGAGAGAAAACTGTGTTGTTTCAGGCTGGCTGGCTGTTTGGCTAGCTGTTGTTTATTGCTTTCAACCACAGATTTACTTAGCCATGGTTTATTAAATAATCCACAGTGGTTGGATTTTGCACAGCATACTATATGGCTAAACCTACTGTATGCTCTGTGAATACATGTGGCTTCCCAGCATCAGTTTTGTGGTCTCTAGAACTGCACTCTTGAAATTTACTGGGAAATCTCTCAATATTAGTGGGATGAGTATGTGCATTTCTTAATATAAAGGTTAAAAAAGTAGTTTGTTCAGGACTATAGGTAATCTTCAATGTACAATACGTTTAGTGATTGTTCAAAGTTACAACGGCATTGAAAAAAGTGGCTTATGGACATTTTTCACACCTTTGCAGCATCCCCATGGTCACATGATCAAAATTCAGATGCTTGGCAACTGACTCATATTTATGACGGATGCAGTGTCCTGGGATCATGTGATCCCCTTTTGCGACTGTCTGACAAGCAGTGTCAATGGGGAAGCCAGACTCACTTAACAACCATGTTACTAATTTAACAGTTGCATGGATTCACTTAACAACTGTGGCAAGAAAGGTCATAAAATGGGGCAAAACTCAATTAACAACTGTCTCACTTAGCAACAGAAATGTTGGGCTCCATTGTGGTCGTAAATTGAGGACTACCTATATTGGGCTTCTATTTCCTCTTTTACATTTTAGAAAAGCTAACGCTCCAAAATGCAAAAGAAATTCAAATGTTGCATCCCACCATCTCTAAAAATATTACCCTGTGATGACTTTTGTTCTCCATGGCCCCTGGAGGCAGAAACAAAGAGTATGTAAATTTTGGAGGCTGCAAACAAATTGCCAATCCTATAAACCATGGATTTTATTTTTTAAGTGCTGGCCCCTCCTAAGGGTTGGTGACAGAGGTGGATTTCAGCAGGTTCTTACCAGTTCTGGACAACCGTGGAGAACCGTAGTAAAAATTCTGACTGGCCTCGCCCCCATCTATTCTCTGCCTCCCAAGTCCCAGATGATCGGGAGGAAATGGGGATTTTGCAGTATCCTTCCCCTGGATTGGGGAGGGAATGGAGATTTTACAGTATCCTTCTTCTGCCACGCCCACCAAGCCATGCCACGCCCACCAAGCCACACCCACAGAACCAGTAGTAAAACATTTTGAAACCCATCACTGGTTAGTGACCCATCAATTATATGTGTTCATTTGATGTTATGTTTAAAAGAAGGACATTGATTTTTTGCTAAACTATTTACAGAGATTTTTCAGCCGGGTAAGTGTTGTCTCCAAGTGCTGAATTTCTCTTGAAAGTTTCTTTGTATAATTCAGTTAATAATCTCTTGATTTCTTTCAGAGATTTGCAAGCCTTTCTACTTTGTATAAAGTTGTACTGTTCTAAGTTACAATTTTCAAGTCTGATCAGGAGATTTTTATATCCTCACTGACTATCTAAGTCCTGCCGAAGATGGAGAAACATTAAATACATATCTTTGACCATTGACCATTTTCTTAACAAAATACTACTGTATATGGTGGTTTTCTGCTGCCTTCTTCACCATTGTAGAGTCATCTACAGGTCTCCTTGATGATGCAAAAATGAGTGTTGTGATGTCACAGGGCAAACTCATGCCTTTCGTTCTTGCGTTGCACTGTTGCACTGTCGCACTAAACATTAAGAGACAGAGTTTGTGTTGGGACACTTGCCCATTATACCAATACACATGTACCGTTCTTACATTGTGATATGAATGTGTTTCATTCCCACTATTGCAAATAGTTTTACAACCGTTATAGGCCCCATGCTCCTACTTTAGTTGCTATAAGTAGAACCACAGTTACACTCTACTGGCCTGAACTATGGTTATTTGTAGCGTTCAGGCCACAATAATGTCCCTGGAGATTTTTTGGACATTTTGCATACGTTGCTATCACTGCATTCTGGTACTGTTGCTACTAATTGTCCATAACTGCTCCTTTAGCAGAGTTTATATCATAACGAATCATTACAGGCTGTCCTCGTTTAGTGACAGCCTCATCCAGTGACCGACAGTTACAACAGTGACGGAGAAGTAATTTTGTGTCCAGTCCTCGCATTTACAACCTTTGCAGCAGTGGTGGGTTGCCCCCAGTTCGCACCGGTTCTATAGAACCGGCAGGAGGCTCCGCCCACTGACCCTAACATCATGAAAACGCTTCTGTGCATGCGCAGAAGAGTGCGTGCGCGGCCCCATTGCGAACCGGTACTAAAGGTAAATAGAACCCACTCCTACTTTGCAGGTATATAAAACAAAGGAAAGCTGAAGTAATATTGTAAGCGCAGGTGAGGTTTCACTAAGCAAACACTTCACTTAACAACCACGTTGCCCTCTCAATTGTGGTTGCTAAATGAAGACTACCTATATATTTAATGCCCATTCCTGATGGCACCCTGCTAGATGCACCTGGTAGCCTAAAAGGCTTGGTCACAAACAGAGTTGAATCAGTTAGCACAATGCACAATGGCATTATTCTACCACAATGTGACTTCCAAAGCTTCATTTTCTCCAACATGCTGTTTCTTTCTGCTTGCCCCTTCTGCCCAGTCCCAGCTAAGGTAGTACTCCAGCATCTTCTCACTTTAACATACTAAACAGTAAAGCTAAAGAGTAGAGACCTTCAAATTTCTAGGCTCTACCATATCGCAAGATCTAAAATGGACAGCTAACATCAAAAATGTCATCAAAAAAGCACAACAAAGAATGTTCTTTCTGCGCCAACTCAGAAAGCTCAAACTGCCCAAGGAGCTGCTGATACAGTTCTACAGAGGAATTATTGAGTCTGTCATCTGCACCTCTGTAACTCTGGTTTGGCTCTGCAACCCAACAAGACAGACACAGACTTTAGAGGATAATTAGAACTGCCAAAAAAAAAAAAATTGCTACCAACCCGCCTTCCATTGAGGATCTGTATACTGCACGAGTCAAAAAGAGGGCTGTGAAAATATTTACAGACCCCTCACATCCTGGACATAAACTGTTTCAACTCCTACCCTCAAAACGACCCTATAGAGCACTGCACAACAGAACAACTAGACACAAGGACAGTTTTCTCCTGATTGCCATCACTCTGTGAAACAAATAATTCCCTCAATTCTGTCAAACTATTTACTAAGTCTGCACTACAATTAATCTTTTCATTGTTCCCACCACCCATCTCCTTCCACTTATGACTGTATGACAGTAATTTTGTTGCTTGTATCCTTACAATTTATATTGATATTGTTTCCTAATTGCTTATTTGTACCCTATGACTATCATTAAGTGTTGTACCTTATGATTCTTGACGAATGTAACTTTTCTTTTTAGGTATACTGAGAGCATATGCACTAAAGACAAATTCCTTGTGTGTCCAATCACACTTGGCCAATAAAGAATTCTATTCTATTCTATTCTATTCTATTCTATTCTATTCTATTCTATTCTATTCTATTCTATTCTATTCTATTCTATTCTATTCTTTTCTATTCTATTCTATTCTATTCTATTCTATTCTATTCTATTCTATTCTATTCTATTCTATTCTATTAACAGCGGCTTGCATTTTTAAAAGAAAGTTCTATCTCAGCCTTTTACCTTACCCTTTAGTTGAGGAGACTAAATAAGGGGGGGGGGGGGGTTGGGAGCAGGAGGAGTTAAATCCCTGCTTCCAAACACACAATTCCTTTTTTGATGCTACGGGGCACCTGATCCTGGGGAAGGTAAGATAAGCAGGAGTGGGAAAAGACAGGCAATGAAAGGCTGGGGAAAGGTTTCATCTTCACCCCAGCAGAAGCAAATGGCAGCTTTGTTCGGTCCTCTTTCTCTCCCAATGTTCTGACAACAACAACAGAAAGAAAAAAAAAAGGCTCTTGATAAGGGAATCCCCCTGGGGTGAAAAGAAATATACAGCTTCTTCCATGCTGCATTCATACGGATGCTCAAAGCCTCATTCATCTATGTTAAGGCAGCCTGAGCAGGAGGGCAGAGCAGAGCAAAGGAGGGGGAGGACGGGAGGCTCCATATTTAGCACTGGAGCTTCTGTGCCTGAATAGGCTTTTCTCCAGTGCCCTTTTCCCACGAGAAGCTCTGACCTGCTTGGGGAGGGGGGATATAAAAGACCCCTCACCCTTCAAGGCTCTTAGCAAAAGACTCAATAGGAACAATGGCTTTGGGGTTGGGGCGGTATAGCATTGAGTGCCAATTGATGGGGAACAAGAAAGTGAACCCCACTGCTTTCATCTGAAGCTCTGCTTGTGGTCCTCTTCCTGGAGGCATCCAGTTCCTGGCCAACCTTAGGGGCATAGGAGGACGTGATCTTGGCAAAATGCTTCCTAGTGGGCCCACTGTGAGGTCAGTGGGTTGCCTGGCAGTGGAAGGTGACTCCTTTCATTTCCCACAAGTCACCATCTTCCTCCCTCACCCACGTGGCAGAGTGCCCTGTGAGAACCTAAACTGCCTAGTTTACACACTTCCTTCCTTCTTGAATGATCCCTGAGGCAGACAGGAATTCCAGGTTAAGAATCCCATCCTCTGGTCCCATCAGGTATATAGTACAGAAAGCTCTGTCAACCTGGTTATGACATATCAAGAACGGCCTTCTCTGTGGTGGCTCCCTCTCTCTGGAACATCATCCCCACAGAGATCAGAATGGCCCCCACTCTAGCACTCTTCCGGAAGGCACTGAAGACCTGGTTCTGCCAGTGGGCCTGGGGAACCCTGAGCAGGATGGAGCCCATTAAATGGCTCGTGTGAGGTGCTGTCGCCAGGGCATGTGTGTGTGTGTGTGTGTATGTGATTTTAGTATATTAATTTATTATATGACTTCTTTTATTAGTCTTATTGTTTTTATATGGGGTTTTATAATCTGTAAGATGCCTTGAATTGCCATGTGCAGATAGGCGGCAATATAAATTCCATCAATCTATCTATCTATCTATCTATCTGTCCAGGTGTCCTAACAAAGCTCCTTTTCCCCACAACATGGGAGAAAGTCCTCTAAAATCTTTCGAAATAACTCATGCATTTACTGTGAATGGCAGGATCCTTCTTTTATTATCTTTAACAGTGGATATCCCACCCCGGTTGTGGGGTGCGATTGACAAATCTTGTAATCCACCTAGACCAGATAAATGCATGCACATGTAGAGAGATTGGAGAACAAAGGACTATTTGAATCACAATGGCAAAATAATAAATAGGAATTTAATCCAATCGTCTGGTTTAACATCACTCCTCTTCATCTTATCCTCAGCAATGTCCTTTTTTTTTTATTAATATTTTGATTGCGTTTTTACAAGTAAACAAATCTTACATCTTATGCATAACTGCGACCATTTACATACCATAACATTCCAATTCAAATACACTCTATACATTTTTACTATACATTTTAATTCTACTTCTATTTTGTCTATTTCTTTTCCTTTTTTTCTGTTCTCAATCCAATTGTACCACTTCTCCCATGTTGCGTAGTATTCCAAATCTATTTTACCCCTCAACCCTTTCCTTATCCCTGCTCTTCTGATTCCACTAATTGCTCTTTGTTCTCAGTAAATAACTACCTTTGGCCTCCCATCCCTAACTTTGCAGCTCTCTCTGACTTATCACTAACTGTCTCTGTCTCACTTCCAACGGACTTTCTCAACAAGTGACATCTGCGGCACCAAGCATCTTTTCATCAACTCCTGCTGCTGAGTCAGCAGCAAAACCCTTCCAGAGAAGAGCGAGTCTGCTATTACCCAGACTCTGATAACCTCCAGATTAGATCACTGAAATTTATTGTATGTATGTCTTTGAAGACTGCTTTGAGGTCAGCATTGCCATAAACACTAGACTAAAATGTGGTTGGCTAGTTATAATTACCTAGGCCAGGAAAATACACACGCAACATGTACATAATGTGTGTTATAATTGGGCTCATCTGCAAGCCATGGTTTCATGTGTGTTAGAGTTTACACAAAGACAGCTGCAATATTGCGGATGTACTATGAACTGGGACTGGTGAGATGAGACTCATTGTGATACTCCTGAAATGGTCATGCTGGCTGTAATTTTGTTTCCAGCACCATTTTAGATTTTTTTTTTTTTTTACTGTAGTCTTTGGATGGGAGACCACTAGGAAACCCCAGGGATTTAAGCTAGGGTGGGAAGTTGAAAGAACATTGTTGAAAAGACAACAGCAAAGTCCATCAAGAAAAGAACATGGATATCATCCAAAAATCATCAGGAATTCAGCTTGATTTGAGTGGTCTTTATTTTTACAGCCTAAACTTAGACACACACAAAATGATCTAATTCAGAAGTTAACCTTTTTGTTGCTGAAGACTACATTTGCATTTTTAAAAAAAATCTTTGAGGGTTTTTAAAGGCTGGACCAGTCACATGATGACATTACTGAAATGTATGGACTATTTGGAGTTGAAGAGAATTGATGCAAACAAACTCCCAGCAGAGGCTTTACACAAACCACATGGATTGTGGTTATTCTTTAAAGCTTTATACACAGGGTTTCCCCCCTTATATGTAGCTGATGCTTATATGTATTATATTCCCCCCTTATACTGTATGTAGCTGATGTATACAGAGAAGGTTAGTGATAATGTAGCTCTGCAACAGATACAATCCTGGAAACTGGAAAATAAAGGCCAAATTTATTGAATTTGGTGCCACCTGACTTAAGAACAATACTGAAAGATGGAAAGATTCAGTATTATACACCATGGAAGAATGCTTGATGAAATTGACAGAACGTGTTGAAGTGGGGACAAAGTTATTTTTTTACTACAGAAAGAACAATATCTATATTTATTGGTGACTAGAAACCCCTAATGGAACTTTTTGTGTAAAAATAAAAAAACCTTGTGATTTATGGTTTTGATGATTATGCAAGATAGATTATGGAAATAAGAAAGTCATGATGTACTTTAACTTTAGAGACAGGTTAAAATATATTTGAACTGCCACAAAGAATATCGGAAGCCACTTCTTTATATTTTTACGTTTTTCTTTATATTGTTCTCTTTTTTTCTTGGTTTCTTTTTTTTTATCTTATTACCCTTTTAGCTTTTTCTTTTATTTCCCTTGTCATTTTCTCTATTTCATTTGTATTAGTTCTTATTGTTGTTAACACTATATATATATATATACATACATATATATATATATATATATATATATATATATATATATATATATATATATGTTTTCTCAGGTTTTCGCGGGTGTTTGTATGTAGGTCTTTGGTTATTTGGGTCTTCTCCCACGTAAAATTGGAAGTGTCTTGGCGACGTTTCGACGAAGTCTCATTCGTCATCTTCAGGCTGGTGTTCTCGGCTTTGTGCTTCCAGGAGCAATGCAATGACGAATGAGACTTCGTCGAAACGTCGCCAAGACACTTCCAATTTTACGTGGGAGAAGACCCGAATAACCAAAGACCTACATATATATATATATATATTAAACCACTCTGAGAAAATAAGAACCACACTACAAGAGAGAGGAAAAGAACAAGATGGTGAATCTAACAAACCACACAAAATATATAACCCCAGTATTCAGCGGTGTTACTTAGTGTGAAATTATTTTAAGTGTTACAAAAGATATCTTCCGCTATTAGGCTCTGACCCAAATTCTAGCTCCACAAAACTTGAATATCCCCAGTTGATGAAAACAATGAGAATCAAAACATTTTTTTATTGAATGATAAAGACTGCCAATCTAGCTTCAGTGATTGCATCTCTAAAACACTTGCCTATGGACTATTCATGTTTCCCCAGAGACTAGTAGTTTTCCCATTTTTGTCAAATGTGTCATTCCATGGGATTATCTTTCCCAGAATATTTTGGGAAGTGAGTAATGATAGAAAAACATTTTGTAGATATGTCAAAAATGTGAGCTATAACGAATTATAAATAGGTTTGTTTATATTTGTAGAAGCAAGAATTCTGGGATACTTCTCCCTTGTGGGTTTTTGTTTTTGTTTTTTTTTTAAATCAAAGATGCTTATGAGAGTTTTGAGGGAGAGGAGAGGACAAATACCTTCTTCATCTGAGGTGGAAGGTACAGTGCTCCAACAAGATAATAAGTAGAGTTGATGGACTCATACTACAGGACACAGTATCATTCCTCCTGTTCCTGTCACTTCACCAGAGATGGAATATTTATAGACAAAATCTATTGGGACAGACCTTAGAATTTCCTGCCAAATGGAGGGATTAGTTGTACATGTTTTATGCCTTGGATGTTGCAGGTTCATGGTATCCTATTGAATGATATGCTGTTTGGAAAGCTGCAAACCCTCCCCCCCACCAGCCCCATCCCATTCTGAAGAGACAAGATTCAGATTCATTCTGATCCCATCCCTGGCTGTAGCCCACCCCCCACCCCCAAACATGCCAATCTCAGGAGAAGGCAATGCAAGTGACTATTTCACATCCCAGGTGATGCCCAAGTAAATCACTCACAATATAGTTTAAGGCACTATATAGTTTCACGTATGTATGTATGTATGTATGTATGTACACACACACACACTATAGAAACCTATAGTTTCACAGGCTAAGGCTTTTGAACAGAATCAGAATAGAGCTGGAAGGGACCTTGGAGGTTTTCTAGTCCAACCCTCTGCTCAAACAGGAGCCCCTAAACCATTTCAGACAAGTGACCGTCCAGTCTCTTTTTAAAAACCTCCAGTGATGACGCACCCACAACTTCTGAAGGCAGCGGCTGGCCTGCAATGGATAAGCATATCCCTTTGCTTATTCCACGAAGTATTGCAGACATAAACTATGCATCTTTTTAGTTTTGCCTAGGGTCTTGGGTGAACCCCGCTCCTCTCTCCCATAGATCTTGACTGCCCTTACCGAACATTTCATCCCCCTCCCCTCCCCTCTCATCTCTCCCCCCTCCCCCCCCGCCCCCAGCATAGGCTGAGCGCATGTGTTTCATTAGCTAAACCCTCTCCAGTTCTACATACCAGATTGGTAACATTACGGTAACACATTGCTAATGCTTGACTCACAAGATCTTGGAAGGATGGAATAGAAGTGGGGGGGGGGGGAGAGGAGGGCGTCTGGGAGAAAAGCCGCTTAAATTCTGATGCTCTCCCACTGTTCCATCGCCCTACTTTTCAAAGAAACGAGCCCAACCGTTTGTTCGTATTTATTTATTTTTTTAATTGAGATGGGGTGGGGGTTTTTTTGCGGGGGGGGGGGAGAAGAAAGGCAGGATTGCGAGGAGATTTCTCAACACAAAAGTTGGCCGGCGGGTGGGTGACACGGGCTTTGCGCGGGAGGGAAGGAGGGAGGGATGGAGGGAAGAGACGGCCATCCGCTGCCAAGGGAGGGAACCCCAGCACCTTGGCTCCCTTTTCTGCCTCCTGCGGGACGTCTCCCTCCCCTCGCTGGCTCTTAAGCGGCAGCCCTCCGCCCCCTTGTTCCCAGGGTAGGCTCGGTTAGCTGGCAGGCTGCTCTTTCGAAGTTTGATAAAAGCGTTTCCTTCTATTGTCATTCCGCACGGCCTCGGGGCCTTTCTTTCTCGCGGCCCTTCCCCTCCTGCTTTCACTCCCCCCCTCCCCATCGCCACCCCCCCCCCACCCTCTCTCTCTCACACCCACATTTTCACAGCCAGACTTGCGGCTTAAGAAAGCAACTGCCTCTTTTTTTTTTTTTTACCTCTCTCTCTCAAAAGAAAAGCACACGCGCGCGCACGCACACAACAAACGAAGGGCGAGGAGGAAAGAAGGAAGCGCCGGAGCGAGCGAGCGAGCGATGCGACGCGCTCCTCGAGGGTTCGCCTGAAGAGCCCTGGATGAATGGGCGCCACCGCGGTGAGTTAGGATCGCGCGCGCGGGATTCACGCGCGTCGGAGCCGATTGGGCGAAGCTCAGGCGGCCGCTCCTTCTTTTTTTTTTTTCTTCCCCCCAAAAGGAGCGTGTGCGCGCGTCGGTGTCATTTGAGGCGGGGAGGGGGGACGACGACGACGACGATCGCTCTTGGGGTTTCTTTCTTTGCGGCTTCCTCGTTTTCTCCCCGGCCGCAGACAGACACGCAAAAAAAAAAAAAAAAAAAAAAAAAAGATCGGCGGTGGAAAGCCGCTCGCTTAGCACCCCCTAAGCGAGAGGGAAAACAGCGTGGCCTGAGGTGGGGGAGGAGGATCCTGCCGATCCCATCGCCGTAGCCTAGTTCAGGGCCAATTATTATCCAGGAGGGTTTCTTGCTTTAATCCCGCCCCCCTCCTGAGATTGCTTAAAACCGGCAGTGCCAATATACATTGGCTCCGGGGAATGTAATGTAAGGTCCCTGGCTGTAGCCCGTGCCTCCTTCGGCATTGAGGAGCACCCTGAGGGCTGCCGCACACAGGAAAGAAAAGGCCGTTTAGCTCAGGGTTCCGCTTCCGTTTCACCAGCGCTCCTTGAAGTGGCCGCTGCTTTTTCACCTGAGATGTGACAGGCGCACCGCGGCCGGAGAGTGTCCCTTTCCTTTCCTTCCCCTTTGGGAACCGGCCGGCTTCGCTTCCGCGCCTCAGTGGAACGATCTGTTAAATAGCTCCTGCGCCCCCCGCGCCTCCCCCCCCCCCCCCGCTGCTCCTTTTCCTTTTATTTGCCCAATCGCAAGAGGCGCTGGAGAGCCGAATGGACGCCCTTTTGCGAGATAAGAGGCAATCAGAGGTGGAATTCGCAAACGGGCTTTCCCCAAGAAAGAAACCTTTTAGCAGAGAGGACCTCGGGCTGAAAGGCAGGAAGTCCCTAACTTCGGAAGGTGACCCAGTAAGTGTCTGGCTCTGCTATGTAATGCTTACTCCGAAGTAAACCCACTGCACTCCCTGGGGGGGTTTCCACCGCCTCCCCCCCCCACACGGCGTTAAGCGTGTCTAAGATTGCAACCAGGGGCTGCTGCGCTTTTATCATTTGTATCTGGGTTGGGTGGACGGAGGGCCGTGCTTTGTTTTGGCAGCAAAATCGACTCTCGTTTTGGCATCGCGTCTTTCTTCCCTCCTCCGTTGCGACCTCCTTTCCTCAAAAAGAGTTTAAAGACTTTGTGACACCCCGTAAACTAATTTCTTCATCGGCTGCTCGCGACCAGCGATAACTCGTATTCCTATTTTGATCGTGTGGCTGAAGAAAAAGCTTTGGGGTTTTTCTTTTTTTTCTTTTTTTTCTTTTTTTTTCTTTTCTTTTCTTTTCTTTTCTTTTCTTTTCTTTTCTTTTCTTTTTGAGGTTTTTAAAAATTTCAGTTGGTAAACGAGATTCTGAGTGAAGATTGAGAGGGTCAGAAGTCTGGGTTCTTTGGTTGCTAAAAAGCACTGCTCAATAAGCGAGTGGGGGGAAAAAAGGAAGGCGTCCTTTGTTTACATTTTGGTGAACATAAGGAGGGGTTGGACTGGTTAAAACAATTAAGTTTCCCGTTGGATTGGCTGCTGAGCCCAATTTATTCCTGTGTATTGGAGCTGGAAGAATCGTGGCCGAACTGTAATGCAAATTCAGACATTGGGAGTAGGGAGGAAAAATGTATGAATGCTAAGTTTTGAAACTTTCACTTTTTAAAATTAAGTTTGAGAAGTTTTTTGATCAAATATTAACAGATTGATTGTTGGTTAGTTGACATGGAACATACATGCTTGTTTTTGTTATTAATCTAAAAATTCTAAACTACTGTTTGAAAGTAGAGGAGGGAGGGAACTGAATTTGATGAATGCAGATTTCTTCCTTTGTTTTTTTTTAAACATTTACTGAGACTTTTTCCTCAATATATTTCCCCCCTAATGGTGCATGTACTACATAGGGTAAATACAAATGACCAGATACCAAACTACTACAGTATGCACTTAACAGTCACTTAATGAGGGAGCTTTGATATCTTTCAATATCAGACTTACCTAAAAAAGCACCATCCCTGAGTGATGGGACTACAACCCCCAGCATTTGCAGCTAACATACTTTTATGAAGATGGATAGTTTGGCAAAATCATCTGGAAGAAATAAGTGACACATTCATCCTTAGCAAAAGTTAATCCCAGCACACACATTCACATATACAAGTCTTTCTGGAGAATAGATACCTACTGTATCTTCTGAATGGTCTGTTTCCCCTCTCTGCTCTATTCTAAATCACTTTGGTTGAATCCAAGGGAGTTGGAAAGGCAGATCAGTTTTCAGAACCTCATGCCCATGGAAGATAATTAGACCTTCTAGCACACATAGAAGGTAAATCTATAAATACTTTGTCCCCCAGAATATAGTTTGTGTGTGTGTGTGTGTGTGTGTGTGTGTGTGTAGTCCCTGTCATCCATATCATGCAGTCATTCCGTTTTACCTGAATTGATCTTCTTGCACATGGATGCCATCTAGCCCCAGCTATGGGATTGCACCAGGTATGGATAGGTTTGCCGCTATTCACATTTCATAAAAGCCTTTTCAAATCCAGGGCTGCTTATAAGCACTTTGAAGTTTTGCTTAATTCAGTATAGGGCAAACTTCACACACCCGATCAGCAGTAACTTCCCCTGAATTCAGCAGGAGATCCAGCCAGGTGTAGGATTGCAACTTGCCTCTGTATGCCGAGAAGAAGGAATCTCCTCTGAACTGAACTATATTCCCGAATGTGTGTGTGTGTAAATGTGAATATAGACATGCATACACAAAACTAATTAGTATTGAGCTAAACTATGGAAAGCATTTTGCACATTTTTTCATTTTAAGAATGTCACATGCTGCCCTCAAATGTTTTATAGGATGGTGTGCAGTCAATATCAAGCATTCATTTTAAGTCTAGTGTCTAAAATTCTAAACTGAAACCGGAATATTGTAAATTAAAGATTAATAATAAAAACTATAATATCTAAAACCACTGTAATCAATGTAAAACCATTATTTTTGTTCAAGATGAATCAGAAAGCCTTTGCTATAAAAATCAAGAAGGAAAGGTGTTGTCTGATTATTTTTGTTACCTTGTTTTTAAGCTAAGAGAAAATACAGCAAATTTAATACAACTTGATGGAGGAAGTCAGCTGTGGTTTCCCATCTTCCAGACAGCTTGCCTTCCTCCAGGCATCAGATGAATAAGAATTACAGGTTGGAGAGATATGGATGAGCTGCATGCAATAAAGACGTTTGCTTGACATTCCAGCAATTTAGCAGATTCGGGGGTAGGGGTGAGATCAGCTCTGTGGAAAGGAAACAGGACAAAAAGAGAATGGTGTTTACTTCTCTCTTGACTGTGTGTTTCCTGGTGGGCTCCAGAAAGGCTTGTTCTTGTTGTGTTCCTGAAGTTGTTGGCGGGGTGGGGGAACAGACAGAATTGCTTATAGGGGAAGCATGCTACAAAGAAAGCAATATTCAGAAAAAAGGGAACTTTAGTTATGGTCACAATCTTCTCTTTCCTCTATCTTATAAATAGATTGTATGGCTAGTTGAGAACAAACAAAACAAATGCTATTTACGGTATACACAATGTACTTTCTTACTGCTGTTTGGTAGTGGATGTTTGGTGTAAAAGTGTTCTTAGCACAGGAAAGAAAGTGGGGGCAAAGAGGAAGCTACAGTCCTTTAGACATCCACTAAAGCTGCCTTCCCCGAACTTGTGCCATTCCTCCAGATGTTCTATAATCCTCTTTCCAGATGAAAATCCCTACTACGGTGCTCCATAATTCTAGGTAGGGCTGGGAAGGAGACTTCCCTGAAACCTCGTGAGCTGCCTTAATGTGCTTTATGTTGATAAAACGGAGTTAAGGAGACTGAAGGGAACAGGGCTGCCTCCGTCTAAGATAGATAGAATTCTTTATTGGCCAAGTGTGATTGGACACACAAGGAATTTGTCTTTGGTGTATATGCTCTCAGTGTACATAAGGAGAATAAAATACATTCATCGAGAATAAAAAGATACAACACTTAGTGATAGTCAAGGTTACTAATAAGCTGTCCATTTCTTATGTTTCTGCAGAGTGGTTGATAACATCAAAAACTAGTTTAAAAAAAGAGAGCGAACTTCTAAAGATACTGCTGATAGCATTCCAAATTCTGTTCAGATAAGCTGTTCCTGCTGATTCAACAATGGGTTTCTTCCAAATATGTACAGAACATTTACGAGGCTGGGGTAGAATCCAGAAACAGCTTTCTCTGTGTATACCTGTTGTCTGTACGTGGTCTGACAAGGTGTTCGGCAACATCCTGATTACTTGGTCTTGTCCAAACATGAAGATATCTTCCTCATCAATCTCTCTCCTCTCCCTTTTTTGTGTGCAGCCTAAGAACATTCCACCCAATACAAGCCAGTGGCCTCTTTTAGAGGATGACAATTAAGCATCTTTCCATCCTTCCATCTATCTGATAATGATTGAGTCCAATGATGATTTTAATTAGAAAAGGCGAAGATGCCCTAAACTGAGCTGGTTGTGTGCAGCATTGATGTAATTCGTACTCTGAAGCATCTTTGGCCTTCCAACCTGAAGAGTTGCTCAGGCTTAGTAGAGCTAGCCTTTGCAGAGCTGAGTTTTGAGTGGTTCAGCCAAACCACAGCTTTTATGTTAACATTTACAATTTGACCTGGAGGGATCATGAAACATGTCACCTGACTGGCTAGGTCATGAAGGTGCACCTTCAGTCAGCTTAAGGTCCATGTGGGCTATTTTTTTTTTATGGTAACTGGAAGGCTGCTTCTTTAACCCTGGAGGATGGATCCCAAACTTCATAGAAGCAATCACTTTAATACTTTCCACATAAAATTAATCATAATTGAATTCATCCCATAAGGATTTTAAAATTCTTTCCTATAAGTTGAAGGTTCAATTTATCTTGCTGAAAGTTTGTATACATCAACTGTTGTATTTGGAAGGATTCTTTGTTCAGTTTTAAATGTTGCCTTATGCTGGTCTTGGCCTGAAATAAAATGCATTTGAATATTGGCAAATCCAGAACCCAAAGTTGTGTGTGTGTGTGTGTGTGTGTGTGAGAGAGAGAGAGAGAGAGAGAGAGAGAGAGAGAAAGAGAGGAAGGGAGAGAGAGTTTTTAATTTCTTTTTTTTAAATAAACACTTTATTAAACTTTTATTACATTAAAAACATAAAAAATATTTCACTCAACAACAGCTAATTGTGTTTTTCTTGTGACAATAATTCGTGCATTATTTACAAAAATTAAATTGTGTGTATTTACATTCTTATTTTATCAATTACTTGTACTTAATAACTATCTATCTTCAATATATCTCCGTTCTATCCAGTTATACCTCTGTTCCCACACGTTATAAAGTTTTTAATTTCTTTTATCGATTTGAAATTTTATTTTGTTGCATTTTAAAAGCAAGAAAGATACAACTATTTTCTCTAACAGTAGAGGGCACAATGTTACTAAGGTCAAAATATGAAATAATTTAATTTCTGTTAGATTTCATTTATATTTATTCAGAACATTTAATAGGATTGCTGTCACTAATAATCCCTTTCTGTTACATTTGGGAGATATCTTGGAGGAAATACCAGAGAATTCAGGAGCTGTATGTATAGTAGCCTTGACTTCAAGTAGCGACTGCCTGGTTTTAAGACAAATTTCTTTGTTAGCAAAGCACTTCATAGCCACCCTGTCAATTCAAAATAAGGAAAAGTGTTATGGCATGTTAAAGACGTGTGGACTGGTAGTAGAAGAAATTTCTGTGAACTTCACGTGAAGAAGTGAAATCTAGGCTATGAAAGATCAACTCTTTGCATACTAATTGGTCTTTAAAATGCCCGTATTTTTTATCGACTTGTACAGCAGCAGGCTAGCATGGCCACCCCTCTGGAAGCTGTTCCCCCCTTAAGTATCCAGCTCTTTAATCTCTACTCCTATCTCAGCCCTTCCAGCTGCTTGATTGCTTCTCCTGCTCCTCTCTGAACTTCCGTCAATTTATGTGCCTGTTGATAAGATGGTGCCCAGTGCCAAATATTTATTCCAGCCATGCTCCATGTTAAGATGGAAACCCAAACTACAGGAAATGCTGACATTCCAAAACCCTGTTATTGAGAACTGAATAGAGACATATGAGAATCTCATAAGTGAAGTGTCAAAAGGCCTTTGATGGGGGTTGGTCATAAGGGAGGAGCATTTCTTGACTCCTTTTTTTTTAGTATTGAAACAATTCTTTGCAAAAATAATGAGGTTTTAGCAAAATTCTTCTTGACTTTTAAAATAGAAAAGCAGGCAAACATATTAGAATCACCCAGTGCTATTTAACTAAGTGTTAAATTAGTAATATAGTGGAAAATTAAGTGTATATTTAGTAATATACTTTTTAAAAATGTCTTCAGATCAGCTTTCTAAAGTCACAATGACTTCATCTTAGGCAAAAGCTCTCCAAAGGCCACCAGTTGACAGTCTCTGAGCCAACCCCAACTTCCATGGAGAACTATTCAGTTACTCAATCATGACCCCAGAGGCAAAAAATAAATTGTAGCTTCTGAGTTCTGGACTCAGTAGGAAATATATTCCTCACAGCTTACATTCTGTAGTTTTGGTGATTATGTTTGTAAACATTATTTGACACAATTTTGAAAGATCACTGTTGAAAGAACTAAAAATGTTGCCAATAGGCTTGGTAGATTGCAACTAACCATGTATTTACTCAATTCTCAACCTCCTCATGGCTTATTGGATCTGGGTCCAGAAGATTATTAATCCTCCTTAGTAAAAGGATCAGTTTCACCTTGGTTGAAAGATGTATCATTAAGACCACTTCCGAAAAGTAACAATTGGATTCATTTGGTCTGAAATACCATTCCTGAAATTCTGTCGCTGGTCAATGTGTTTAAGTCGGTGATAACAGATCAGAGATTGCAGTCTATCATGTTTGGGTTAAACTGATTTCTCAAATCTGCTCAGAGGTCTGATTTTGGTATAGAAATTTGTGATCACTCTGTAGGATAATCTCATCCAGGAAACAATTTGCCAAATTAGCTAACTGCAAAATCCCCATTCCCTCCCCACTCCTGGGGAAAGGATATTGCAAAATCTCCATTCCCAGCCCACTCTGGGGCCAGCCAGATGGTATTTGCCGGTTCTCCGAACTACTCAAAATTCCACTACCGGTTCTCCAGAACCTGTCAGAACCTGCTGGATTTCATCCCTGCTGCTTGGCTGTCTCCAAAAGGTGGCACTGGATGACTTCTAACTCTATTGTTTACACTGTGAGGATCTTTGGTGTTCTTCTTGATTTCCCCATATTTTTCTATATCTGCATGAAGCTGCTGCCTGAGATTAATTCAGAGATGTAGAGGAAAGTGCTATCAATATGCTGATGACACAGAACTCCTATCTCTCTTTTTCATCAAATATAGGTAAGGGAGTGGAAGTGCTGCTTAATCAGTTCCTGGGTGTGGTAATGGACTGGATAAGGGCCAGTAACCTGAAGCTCAGTCCTGACAAAACAGAGGTAATGGTTAATTTGTGCAGGTAAGCACCTGGCTGAGCTTCAAAAGAGCCAGTTTGGTCTAGTGATTAAGGCACCAGGCTAGAAAGTGGGAGACCATGAGTTCAAGACTGGTCTTAGCTATGAAAGCCAGACAGCTGGGTGAATTTGGGCCAGTCACTCTCCCTCAGCCCAATCCACCCCACAGGGTTGTTGTGGGGAAAATATGAGGAAGAAAGTGTATGGATATGCTCACTGCCTTGAGTTATTTGTAAAAATAATAAAAGTGGGATACAAATAAATAAATTCCAGTATAGTATTTGTGGGGCTGCCCTTGAAGGCAGTCCAAAAACATCACTATTGATTAGAACTATTGTTGCAGTCTTCACTGGCTTCTCAGTTCATCTGTAGGTTTGTCATATTCCTAAATTCTAAGATCATTATCAGAGGCTAATCCTGGTTGCCCTCCTGGACTGAAATGTGGGAAAGGGCTGTCTTTAAATTGCCTTTTTGTGGTAGCTCTTTAGATTTGGAAAACCCTATCCCGTGTGGCATCCCTAGAATCTACAGGATCAGATTTTCCATGATTCTTTTTCTAATCCTTTAAAAACCCCAATAAGTTAATATGTGATTAGGCTGCAGTGGATCTTTTGAAACAAATCTACTTTTGTAATCTGCCTTTTTATTGTTCGTTGCTGTACGTTTTAATGACTGATACAAAGAAGCAATCCCCCCAGTTTGAGGGTCTTTGTATCATTCAAGTACTGATAATAAAGCCAGTTTATTTTACATCACAATCAACAAACTGTTTCAAGCAAATATGCTGTATATGCTAAAAGAAAATAATGTGTAGTTCAGGTCTCAAATCAGGTAAGTCCCATGGAGGTACCACAGAATCTGCCCTAGTACTACTTACAACCGTTCATTTAGTGATCTTTTGAAATTACAACACAGTGAAAAATGTGATTTATGACCAGTTCTCAAACTTATAACCATTACAACATCCCCATGGTCACATGATCAAAATGTGGATGGTTGCCAGCTAGCATATATTTATGACAGTTGCATTGTCCCGGGATCATGTGACCTTCCAGCTGGCTTCTGATAAGCAGAGTCAATAGGGAAATCCAGATTCACTTAATGACTGCTTAATTATCACTTAACTACTGCAGTGATTTGCTTAACAACTATGGCAAATGTGTTGTAAAATTGTAATCTTAAATCAAGAACTACCTGTAGTTCTAGAGGAAAATAGGGGCTGTGATTACGAGTCATTTGGGGAGCCCATTCACCTCTCCTCAACCCAAGTGAGGAGCTGTGCTATATAGCTGCCCATTTTGTAATAAGAACTCTGGGCAGCATATACAAAATAGTAAAACTAAAGAGGGACGCAGTGGCTCATTGGCTAAGACACTGAGCTTGTTGATCAAAAGGTTGGCAGTTCAGTGGTTCGAATCCCTAGTGCCGCGTAACGGGGTGAGCTCCCATTACTTGTCCCAGCTTCTGCCAATCTAGCAGTTCGAAAGCACATAAAAAATGCAAGTAGAAAAAATAGGGACCACCTTTAATGGGAAGGTAACAGCGTTCCATATACCTTTGGCGCTTAGTCATGCCGGCCACATGACCACGGAGATGTCTTCGGACAGTGCTGGCTCTTCGGCTTTGAAACAGAGATGAGCACCGCCCTCTAGAGTCGGGAACGACTAGTACATATGTGCGAGGGGAACCTTTACTTTTACCTTAAAACTAACCAAAAAAAAAAATCCAAATAAAAAAACTCATATAAAACTCATGATACCCCATGGCAGCACTCTCCCATAGATCGGTACACCATTTTAATGGGCTCCGGACTCTGCCTGTTTCAAGGCTTGTGCGCAAGTGCCAGCTTTTTGAAGCCTTCCAGAAAGCAAGGAGGGATCTGCCAGATCTCTGGGGAAAGGTGTCCGAAAGGGCAGGGAAAACTATAAACTATAAAACTATAGTGATAAGGCAAGAGGACTACAGAATAAGGGCATTTGCAGATGATCTGGTTGTTACCTTAACACAGCCGGTGGAATCAATAATCCAGATGAAAGACATTATAAAAGATTATGGCACAGTATCAGGATTTAGACTGAACCAGAATAAAACTAAGATGATAGTTAAAAATATGACACAAGATCGAAAACACAAACTTGAAAGGAGGGCAGGTTTTGAGATTGTACCAAAGGTAAGATATCTAGGAGTTCAGGTTGCAGAATCAAATATGAAATTGTTTCAAAATAATTATGAGGTGTTGTGGCGAGATATACAGAAAGATATGGAGGCTTGGAAAAAACTGCAGCTGTCTTTACTTGGAAGAATAGCAGCAGTTAAGATGAACATTTTGCCAAGATTTCTTTTTTTGTTTCAAATGATTCCGGTGCTTAAAAGTGATAAACAATTGAAAGAATGGCAAAGCAGACTGAATAAGTTTGTCTGGAACGAGAAAAAACCGAGAGTGAAATTGAAAATTATGCAAGATGTTCCAGAAAGGGGAGGTCTTAAACTTCCAAACCTACAGTTATATTATGAAGCAGCAGCTTTGACTCAAGCAAGTGATTGGTTTGGAAGGAAAAAGACTGGAATATTGAATATAGAAAGCTTTGATCTTGAATTTGGTTGGCATGCTTACTTATTTTATGAAAACAAAGTGGTTAAAGTATTTAAAAGCCATATACTTAGAGACTCTTTGATGAGAGTTTGGAAGAAGCACCAACTCAAATGGGATTACAAAATACCGCTATGGCTGGATCTTGGTCATATCATGTGGAACACAAATATAATGTCACTCGGGGGGGGGGGGGTTTATATAAAGAAGTTCTTTTTACAGATGCGGGCAGATGGCAACTGAAGACATTAGAAACACTGTTGGATGAAGGGATTAATCTAACTTGGTTACAGTATAATCAACTTCAATTGAGATGGAAAGAGGACCAAAAGATTGGTATAATGTTGCATGAGGAAGAATTGGTTAGACATATAAAAGAAAAAGGTCCAATGCATATTAAAAGGCTTTATAATGTTTTGTTAGAAAGGGATTCAGAAACTGAATTGGTTAAAGACTGTATGATTAAGTGGGCACAAAATTTTGCAGAGCCAGTGATGTTAGAGACATGGGAAAAAATTTGGGTTCAGAATGTTAAATTTACACAGTCACAGAATTTGAGGGGAAATTTTTATAAAATGTTTTATAGATGGTATTTAGATCCTAAGAAATTGTCGTGTATGTACCCTAATGTTCAACCAAAATGTTGGAGATGTGATTGCTTAGATGCTACATATTATCATGTTTGGTGGACTTGTAAGAAAGTGAAGGCTTTTTGGATAAAAATTTGGTGGGTTATGCAGAATGTTTTGAAGAAAAAAATTCAATTTTCTCCACAATTGTTTTTACTGGGTATAGTTAAGGGTTTTACATTGGGTGAAACAAAGTTGATATTGTATATGATAACAGCAGCGAGATTACTGATAGGTCAATACTGGAAAAATGAAGCTTTGCCCACTATCAAGGAATGGACTTTGAAGATGGCCAGCTTTGCAGAGATGGCGAAGATTTCAGCATATCTAAAAGATCGCTCACAAGAGACTTATGAATGGGAGTGGAAAAAGTGGATAGATTATGTGCAGAACAAATATCAAACTAGGAAGTATCAAATAGCTTTTAACTGAAAGTATTATATAAAGATAGAAATATTTGAATTTTGTGAAGATGAAAAATGATATTGGGGGTGGAGGGGTTCAAGTTTTATAAAAAGGGGATTTTGATTGGATTATATTCTGTGGCAGTCCAGGGGGAGGGGTGGGTTAGGGGGGGTTGGGGAGGGCTAGGGGGGGTTCGGGAGGGTTAGGGTGGTTAGGGAGGTTAGGGAGGGCTGGGGGGGGGAAATGGGGAGAAAATGTAATTGTAAAACTTTTGCAATTAAAAAAAAAAAGAGAGAGAGAAGTTGAATTTAACAAACAGTTCGACCGAACCACCTAGAACCGGCAGAATCCCACCACTGGATATTCCCATATTTAAATCTCTTTTTGCGCTGATTAAAATATCTGTGACCATTCAGTGGGGAAAGGCAAAAGAACTTTTATTATTGTTATTGAGGGTGGGAGTTAATGGAAAAGGTGAGCATTTCTTTTTCTTTCTTTCTTTCTTTCTTGCGTGGGCTTTTCATAGCTGATGGCATGCACACATTTTGTATTTGGATATAGGTACCCAAACCTTTGGGTGAGAAGCAGATATGCCGATACAGGAGGAAAAAGTGTGTGGGAAGAGGACAGCTATATGAGAAATAAAATTTGCAGAATGTTGCGGAAAATCTATTGTAAAGCCATCAATGACTTTTCATGTATTTTTGAAAAACAACCTTGAAGATGATAATAAAGATAATACTGCACTGCCAAATAACCTGAACTGTTGAAAGGCACAATTCCTCTCCTCCTTCCAACTAATTCATGACTTTAAAATCTAACTTATTAAAGTAAGAAACTTGATAATGTAAAAAGATGGACACGAACCCCCTTTTAAAAAGTTGTATCAAATAGGATACAGATGACTCAATTGACTTTTGGCATAACTGGCCAGCACAGTTGCAACACTGGGAGTTAAGATTTCTCAGGGTAGAAATGCCCAAGAAGACAATAGCGAATTGCCAGATTACACTGGATAAACAAAAATAAAACAAAGCATCTGTTAACCATGGAAAAGGTGGGACAACACATTCAAATGGTAGAAGGCATAACATTGGGCTGCCTCCTACGGTTTGACAGATGGCAATCAGCTGATTTATGTGGCCTCAATCTGGTGTGCATTAAAGATTTTTCACATGCTGAATAGCTTCTGCCATGTTTAACGCAGCCACGAGCTTGACAGCCAGTGGTGAGGAATACTGGGAGTTGTAGTTCATCAGTAACTAGGTGCCAGAATTGTTGTGCATTGTCCTGTCATGGGTAAATCTGCTCTAGAATCCTGTGATCTAGATCTCTAAGAATGTGATCTAGATCTCCGTTTAAAAATGTGAAAGAGTGCCATCAATAAATCTTAATCATGGCTTTGCCAATAAATCACAAGGAGTGGGATTTACACAAAAATTGGGGAGGGGGGATAGAAATTAAGGATATTCCAGAACTTTTTTCCCCCTGAAAGACAGAGTCTTTTGTAAACAAGAAACTACCCTTTGGCAATATTCCTGCTCTGGTTTTTTGGTATTTTTTTCCTCCTCTAAAATAAAGTACAAGTATAATTTGAAAGAGAAGCAGCAGCATTTTTTAAAAAACAAGAGGCCGGGAGGTTAAGTGTCCACATTTGGATTTTTCAGGAGGAAAGCATGTGTTTCAACACATTTTTTTTCTTTCTGTTTTTCAGAAATGTAAAGTTAATTGCTCAACTTGGGTATTGCACAAAATAGCAACTTTAGTGCTGTTATTTATACATTTTACTAGTATGCCTCTGATCTACTTATTCTGTTTTGCTTATATTTTATACTACTTGAATACAGAAATTTTCTCATTATTTTCAAAAAGAGCACTCTCCTGTTGTACCATCAAGCATTAGCATGGAAACAGCTAATTCGGAAGCCTGTTGCCCACACTATGGAAAAAGAAAGATGAGCTGTGTTTTACATATATGAAATAGGACTGACAACCTGTAGAGGAGATTAATTAGAGAGTAATTACTGTATCATTCATACTGAAGAGGCTACCTTGAAACTTCTTATGTTAGAGAAGGGGAAAAACAGACTGCTACTAATTAAACAGACAGAAGTTAAAACAAAATAACAGAGTTGGAAGGGACCTTGGAGGTCTTCTAGTCCAACTCCCTGCTTAGGCAGGAAATCCTACACCACTTAATGTCAGTGGTAGTTGTACTGAAGAGAATAGTCTGAAACAGACTAACATGACTGTAGAAATTCTGGGTGTTGAAGAAGTTTGGCAATCAGAGCATATGGTTGTGTTGCACTTTCCCTATGGGTTTGTAAATATATCACCAGAAAAAGACTGGATTAGAACAGCAAAGAAGCAAGAAGATGGGAGGAGGAGGAAGAGGAGGAAAGGAATAGTGATTGCCATCCACTCAAATCCACAAAGAACATTTAAAAGTATTTACCTAAAATGATGTTAAAAGTGGATGTATAGCTGAGAAGAGGCTGGGAGTGCACCATTGATAAGAACATTATGAGTATATTTAGTAATAAACCATCATTTTCTGTCACTCATTGCATGAAATGTCACTTGTGTCTTCTAACTAACAGTGCCAAGTTTTGATTCATCATGGGGTGTGTGAATGAATTATGAGGATTTCATTGACATTCAGCACAAGACTCCACTTCTTTTTACTCTCTTTCCTCAACAATTAGGCAACCAAGCAACCAAATTGCTGGGGATTTTTTTTTGGTCAACATTGTTGGTTTCAGTTTCCCAGTAACATTTCTTAATAAATGATAGAAAAGTAATCAAATAAATATTATTTGCCATGGTCATTTCATTTCTTCATCTCTGTCCAGGGCTTGAGATTTAAACTTGCCTTGCTAAGAGCACTTTTGTTTCTGTATTCAAGGCAGAGCATCCGCAGCCTCACTAAGCATATGGTTGCAGATTATGAAGCGAGCTTAACATGTGTACACTATTCTATTTCTAACTCTGCCTGTTTCCTAATTTAGAGTTAGGAAGAGGCTTACAGAG
Source organism: Arizona elegans (assembly GCA_022577455.1). Taxonomy (NCBI): domain Eukaryota; kingdom Metazoa; phylum Chordata; class Lepidosauria; order Squamata; family Colubridae; genus Arizona; species Arizona elegans. The sequence goes on from JAKOOJ010000003.1 coordinate 15,276,139, forward strand.
AACGGTGGCAGTTTCCTTGTTGCCTCAGTCAAAACAGCAGCTGGCTTTTTTTCTGCTTGATGAAACCTTTGATCTTCTCTTTCATCATCTTCTGGCACCCACCATGCTTTCTGCATTGGTTAGTTATTGTCCCTTGTTGCTTTTCATACCCTCCTGGTCTTCACCGTGGTTCTTTGGCTTGCATCCAGCAGCTCTCTTGATCAGTATAAATACTGCTTAGAGTGCAGGTTTGTTCACCAACTCATATCGCTCTTTCTTAAAAGCAGCAACCCATCTTCAACAGCCACTTGAAGCCTACGCCATTTTAGTTGCCAATCTGGATATATCTGAAGTCAGCAGAAAAATATGGCGGAACCGTAGGCTTGCCCCAATGACTTTCTGCAAGGAATGGCAAACCTATGTATGTTTCTATGTTACTTGTATCTCAGATCTGTTAAGAAATATCACCCAGTGCAATCCCCCAAGAATACAAAACATCAAACTGTGTGACTTTTCTAATAAACTTCTTACACACTTAGAAATGTAGCACATTAACAAGAAATTCACTCATCTAATAGATCCTTGCATCCATAGCTTTGATACAGGAGAACATTCCTCAGCCAACTGCCAGACTAGAAATCCTAGTTTGTCTACTATAATATGAGCATGTTTAGGGGGGGAAAATGAGCTTTGGTTGTGCTTATGACATCCTGGCCAAAAAGTTCCAAAACCGAACAGTGCTGTACTTACCATTAGCTGGGAATCCCATCTGTGACATGGGTGCAATTGAGGCTGGCAAGCTAGCTAGTTCCTTCTCTATTTTACCAAGAAGACTTGATTGACCACAATTATGGTGGGCAGCAGAAATTTGCAATTGTGGGTCCATCTGGTGATTACCATAAGATATGGAACATTGTGGTTTGGAATGTGAGGAGTAAATGATAAAGGGTATGAATTAACAGATGAAATGAAAGAAAAATAAATACGATGATAGTCTATGAAACTAAGAAAAAGGAGAAAAATGTAAGATCTGAATGAATTTTTTGTGGAGTGGATGATTACATGTACAATAATAATATGAATATATACTAATGTATTAAATCTATATGCCACCTGATTTCCAGAGACTCTGAATGAAGGTATAAGCTTATACCTTCATTATGAATGAAAGGGCTCAATTAAGTTATTGTGAATGTGGATGAAACTAGGAATTCATAGATTGGTGATAGGATGCCCCAGTGAATGGAGATAGTGTAATAGTAGAACCTGGAAAGTCTTTGAGAATAAATTGTAAAACTTTCTAAATTGCTACTGTTGAAATGAAGAAAATTATTGTGTTAGATGAAATGACTAAATGAGTTGAACATGATGAGAATGCGTGCAGAATACACAATAAGAATATAAAAATGTGGAAGATACCATTATTTTGTTAAGTCAGTAATGGATCTTGGGGACAATAGGCATGGAAGGAAATGAAAGTAGTGAAAAAGATAAGAATGAACATAGAAGGAATGCAAAGAAAACTGAGGCCCTTTTATGAAAAAGTATTAGGCAATCGATTACTCTTCCAATATAACACATTGAATATGGACATAAAGAAAGAGAACATGGCAGCTGATTGGAACAAAATATAAATAGTGTTGTAGAAGTGGTTGAAGTTAAGTTAATGGGAAGTATGAAAAAGTTTTGAAACAAAAATAGGAAAACATCTAGATAATGATGAAATGAAAAAGGCTCGAGGTGAGAAACAATTGCATGTAAGAGAAGAAGATTGAACAAGGATCTCTCTGGATCATGAATGGAATTAAAAGGAGAAGTTTTGGGATGAAGTGAGAGAATGCTGGAAGGCATATTTAATAGATTTTAAAGAAAAATGAGAATGTTGGAGACAAAACATTAATTTAAAAAAATGTAATAAATACTGCATAAATGTTAAAAAAAAACTGGAAGACTAGTTGGTACAACTGGAGAAATGCTAAAATACAGATATTATTTACTTCTAGAATGACTGTGGAAATGTAGCAAGGGAGAGGACCGAAGGGTTGAAAACAAAATCTACAGGGATATTTATTTGTTAAATAAGCCTGCAAAGGTGTTTGGGACAGTTTTGATAGAAACGGTATGAAAGGTAATAGTAAACAACTTTGGAAAGTGCAGGGTGGTTTTATGAGGGAAGTAAAGTATGGAATGCTGAATATATAGTTCAGCATTGATTAGGGATGTATGCAGTGATGGAATTCAATTTTGTTTTACTACCGGTTCTGTGGCCGTGACTTGGTGGCCGTGGTGTGGTTTGGTGGCCATGGCTTGGTGGCCGTGGCAGGGGGAAGGACACTGCAAAATTTCCATTCCCATCCCACTCCTGGGGGAAGGATATTGCAAAATCTCCATTCCCACCCCACTCTGGGGCCAGCCAGAGGTAGTATTTGCCGGTTCTCCGAACTACTTAAAATTTCCACTACCTGTTCTCCAGAACCTGTCAGAACCTGCTGAATTTCACCCCTGGATGTGTGGTGTCCTCTCATTTGTTGAATGTCTTCATGGATATAACTTGAAATGATTTGCAGCAACAAGGAATATAACCTGAAAATTAAAAATTAAATTATAATCTGAAAATTGTTAAAAGACCGACATAGTTGTGTTTGACAGAGTAAACGAAGTGAATGATTGCAATAAATTAATCAATCTTTATTATGGTCACAGACCAGCATTAGAAATAGGTAAAAGTTTTAAAAAACAATAATAGTAAAAAGCAAAAAAGCACAGACAAAATAATGTTATGATTGGTGGTAGATTATCAGGGAGCAGTTAGTCTGCCTAATTTTGCATACAGCCTAAAAGAATTTAGCCTCATTCAGAGAAACTATTTTGTACTGATCTGATAATAGTAACTGAATGTAAAAGAGATCAGTATTTCCCGGATGTTTTATTGGGTGAGGTGTTATAAATTGAGTTCATGAGTCCTTATATAGAGGATACAATATAGTAGGACGTGAGCTGTAATTTCAACAATTAAAAGTTATGCATCAATAGTGAAGAACTAAAACAAGTAGATAACTTTGTGTACCTTGGTAGAATGTATACTAAAGATGGAAATGTTAAGACTTAACCAACACTAAAGATGGTAGTAGTAGCAAATGCCTTTTGCAAGGAATGAGGGTATGTCCGAAAAAAAGAAAAGAAGAAGGAAGAGGAGGAGGAGGAGGAGGAGGAGGAGGAGGAAGAAAAGAAGAAAATGGCTTTGTATAAGAACATTTTTTTGCCCACTGTGGGACTAAAAATTGGATATGTTTAGAGCAGGGGTGTCAAACTCAAGGCCTTCGGGCTGGATCCAGCCCACAGGTGCTTAAATCCAGCCTGTGAGGCTGGACTGGAGATATCGCAGGACCAGCCCATGGTGCCTCTGGCGGCTAAAACGGGCTGCGTGCGCCTTCCCCACCTGGTTTTCACCTTCCATGGCCTCCTGCAGCACTCTGCCGGCTGAAAACAGGGCTGAAAATGGGTGGCAGAGTGCTGCAGGAGGCCATGGAGGGTGAAAACGAGGCTCATAGGGGGCCGCACGCAGACCCCCATGGCCCGTTTTGGCCAGCAGGGGCTGCAGGAGGCATCTGCCCCCCCCCCCGGCCCACAGAGGAGAACTACAATGCTGATCTGCCCCTCAAAGAAATTCAGTTTGACACCCCTGGCTTAGAGGAACATAAATGTAAGTAAAATACAGTGCAAATGAACCTGTTTGTTTGTGTGATAAAGCAAGAAGAAAGAGAGTCAAGGATGAATGTAGGATGAATGAATGTGACTTGAATATCAGTGACCAGCAGTAAACTGAGGTGGTCATATAGTGAGATGGAATGAAATCCATCAAATTTTCAAAACAAATTCACGTTAGAAAAAGTGAATAGGTCACGAGGAAAGGGAAGGCTAACTAAATTGTGACCTGGTATAACTGAAAGAATTCTGAAAAAGAAAGAGGTGAGAACAAAGAGCAAAAGTGAGAACAAATGAAGCTGTGTATGGGTGTGGTTGAAACAAGGATCGTTCACAAAGACAAAATGGTATAGAGAGATGTAGTGCACACTATCAGTGGGAACTAGATGGGGCTATATTTCCTTTTCTTTTACTTATCTCCTCCTGACTTTCTCTACTTTCCTATTTTTACTCTCTTTCTGAAGTTTGCATAATATTATTAACTCCAAAAAGAGAAAGTGATGGGGTATGTCCAGGATGCAGCAGTTTAGGACTAGCTGGAGGAATATATCGTGGGTTATTTATCCTTTTTTTGGTTAAAAGAACAGCATCAGAAACTATATTAGACCAAGCTGTTCTGCCTAGCCTAGCAGAGAAGGTGTTTCACCAATTACTTTATGCTTGTTTATCTAGCTAGAAGTCACATAGGTGGACCCCCAGATTTTCTACTTAAAAAAAAAAAACATGGCTCCTGCTGCTAATATTTCTTTTCCACTCTTTTAGAGTTTCTTCTGCTTAATTCTGCACAGACCTGTATTTTCTCATTCCCGGCTTTCTCTTGTCTGTTTGCCATTAACTGTTCACTCCCCCACCCCATCATACTTATTCTACTTCCAAACCTTACAGTAGAAGGCAGCCTTCTCAGCCAAGCCTAAATTTCATGGGTGCTGCTTTCTACTACAGCTGGCACCAGGCTGGTGTTAAAAATAAATTTAAGCTAAGAATAGTTGGAGCAAATTGTGCAAATTATCATATGTAAATGAAGGGATGACTGTGGCTGTTGCTGCTGCAGTGTTGTGGCAGATGCATCTACAGTCTTAGAATATATATATATATATATATATATATATATATATATATATATATATATATATATATATATAAAATGGTTTCAACTTCTGCCTCTTCCTCCAAGAAGAGAGAAAAAATATCCAAAGCCATTGGCAATTCTCTTGAATGGAAGAGAGAAAATTTTGTATCCTACAATGGAATGGAATGGAGTGGAGTGGAGAGTGAACTGGAATGGAAAGAGAAAGGCAGAAGGAAAGGAAAGGAAAGGAAAGGAAAGGAAAGGAAAGGAAAGGAAAGGAAAGGAAAGGAAAGGAAAGGAAAGGAAAGGAAAGAAGGAAAGATTACAGTGAGGCAAACAAAACTGCAGTTATATAGAGAGACATATGTACCATTGAATCCATCTGGACTTATTTTGAGTCATCATGTTTAGAATGTATGGCCATAGCTTAAAATAACTCAAATGTAATGTCCAAGCAGAACCACAGTAGTAGACATGTGAGATACCTAAATCATCCCATCTCTACATCTCTAGGTTGAACTTTGCCTGGACACCCTTTTGAATCAAGCCCTGTAGGGCTGGGAAGCTCAGGAAGCAAAAACCACTTGTATTTTGAGAAAGACCTTTATTGTTCATAGGGTGTGTAGAGAGCTATGGAGATGACCTTCCGAAGCCAGGCAGAGACAGCAGCAGTTACATAAATAAAAGCGTGTTTAAGCTCAGGCCACAGCTAAAGCATGAAAACAAAGCTCAAAAGCTCAGGTTGACCTCTCCTTAATTTACTTTTATTATAAGAGATAGGGAGAGGAGTACTTAATCAGATTCTGATTTTAAGATTCTGTTACTATTGCCTGTATCAATAAAGTAGTCTCAATCAGATTTGCGGACTCTGTTTCCTGCCTTGCCTCAAGGGGCTGACATTCATCTCTGTGGCTCTCTGTAAGCCTGCCAAAGCAATTCTTTAGATCACCTTAAACCTCTCTTTCTCATGTTTCTCTCCTTGGTCCTAGACCAAGCTATTTTTTCTATAATGATGCAACTACCTTCTATAATGGCCCTTCCATTATTCCTTCCTCCATGTCCCCAGACTCTGTTAGACATTCCACCACAAGTTCCAATAACTTTTAGAAAGCTGCAGTCCAACATTGTTGATAGTATTAAATTAAATGAACCAATAATCTAATTTGGGCCTATGTTTCTTTTGACAAAAATGGGATTTTTTAAAAATAGAACTTCTTTTAGTGGAACATGAAATTATTTTGGCAGTTACGAGCATGTGGATGTCACTAAGTAAAGAATTTAAAAGATGCATGTTCCTGGAGGCTTAAACTCGTAGATTGAAATGTCTTATCATACTAGATGTTTTCATCAGCCCACCAAGGGGAAAAAAAACCCCAACAATGTCAGGATGTTTTGTGAATTAGTAGTATCAGTAGGTCATTATCACTTTCTATCTCTGGTGCAATTCATTTCTCTCTGACATCACTGCTTACGCTGATTCCTAATTCACCATGTACAGTATGTCTATATACTCTCATCTCAGGATATGCATTGGGGAAAGAAGGGAGCGGTTTTCTAGGGGAAAAAAAGCTAAGCTGTGGTAAAAATATTAGACTTTCACAACCAAGATTCTGGATTTTGCAGCAACAGACTAAGATGACCATCCTTTTGAAATAGGACGAAGGAGGCTATCTTGAATCCATGTGGAATTTTAGTTCCTAAGGCGTGAGAGACAACAATAAAAGAAAATATTTTTTTTTTAAAAAAAAAAAGCTTGTTTTTTTTGTTTTCCTTTTCAGTTGGTCTCCCCCCCCCCCCCTTTTTTTTTTTTTTTTGGCCTAATTTCCCTCATGCTTGTGTTGACCTAGGAGGTGAATTTTTGGCCCTTTTTGTTTGTTTAATCAAAACAATGTTTGTTTTCTGATCAGATAGGAGCCAAGCTGTACAGGCAGGAAACAGGGACTTCCTGTCCACTTTTCCCTTTGCAGGAAGCCAGGGCAGTGCTGAGTGTTCACTTTTCAAATAAACCCCACCTCTCCTCTTCAGAAAAAAAGCTCTTTCTGTTTGTATATAAGATATTTTGTTTTCTCTTTGGTGCACCATGAACTTGATTTTGCATTGTTAGGCTCCCTCAGGGGATGATAAGCAGCTAGTGACAGCAACCAAATGGCATTCAAGAGTCTTCAGGGGGTCATAAACACCCCCTCCCAATATTTACTGTCCCTCTGGAAACATCCACCTGAGATTTATGTGTCTGGCAGTCAGGAAAGGCAAGAGGTCTCAAATTTGTAATGGCCTCTTCCTCTCCAGGTCCTCTTGCTGCCACATCCAATATCTCTGCATTGTGGCCTTGATGGATTAAAATAAAACTAGATTGGCAGAAAGTAAGTAATATTTGGACTCACTAAAGGCAGGTTTTAATGATACTCAGGCTGCAAGTGTCATACCTGCTAAGTAAATCATGCAATTCCACAAAAGCGCAGGGGAAAAAACCGCAGCAAGTTTGTTATTCACAACCAATACACTCCTTTGAAAAAAGGAGATTTCAAGGGAGGTTTTTTTTGGGGGTGTGTGTGTGGAAGGTGCCATGTTTTCAATCTTAAGGCTCTGTCAACAGAGGCAGCCTGTTCCAGAACAGCCATTTGCAGCAGATGGACATATTGAATGATTTCAGATGCTCAAGTCTCAAGCACCTGCTGGCCTAAGATTGGGAACAGAATATTGATGGAACATTGTCTCAATTTATTGTAATGCAATATTGTCAAAGTGATTGCATGCAAATTGGGAAATCCCTACTTGATGGATCTGTAGATTTTCAGTGAAAAGTGAGTGATTCTTTTACATGGACAGATAGTGTTGTGTTTGACTTTAGGGTTTTGCGAAGTCTGTTACAGATCACAGTCCTGACTTGAATTACCTGTGTAGCTGGGGCACTCACTTTTTCTTGATGAAATGGCCCAGGCAATATTTTTCAGCATCAAATTTCCAGAGTACAGACCATCTTATGCAATGGAGCCAGAGCAGCATGCCTTGAGAATAGTTTTTAATGCCAGCAGTACATGAATTTTAAAAGAATGCCTTTGAACAAGTAGATCAGGGGTGGGTTCTACTTACCTTTACTACCAGTTCGCAACGGGATTGCGCGTTGCGCAGATCGCCTATGATGACATCCGGGGTGGTGGGCAGAGTCTCCCATCAGTTTTATTATCGGTTCTTGCAAACCGGTCTGAACTGGGGGCAACCCACCACTGAAGTAGATATTATTTTCAATTTACCTTGAAAGCACCACTGCCATTTGGGAGGTTAATCAAAATATCAGCTTCTAACTGGAGCCAGTTGTGAAACTAAACTTCTGTTTCTGGGGGGAATTTATATAATAATTGTGTAAGAGGTCTATCAAGCCCTTTGCTTATGTTCTCAGTTTCTTGGTTGCTCAAATTGCTGGCCTTCAGTTTGAATATGTAGTCTATTTCACAGAATTAATTCAGTGTGGCACTATTTGAGTTGCAATTGGTCTTTTGCAGATACAGGTAATCCCTGACTTATGACTGTAAGGAAATGTGCCCATCACGATTGTCAGTCGTGATGGTCATAAAATAGATTGGTCACGTGACTCACCTGCTTTTACAGCCTTTTTGCAGTGGTCATTAAGAGAACCAATGGCTTGCTATGGGCATAGTTTGCCAAAACTCGGAAATAAATGCCAGTTTGTCAAAACCATCGCAAAATACAGTCATGTAACTGTGGGATACTGCAAATAGCCATAAATGTGGCCCAGTTTGCTGAGTACCCAAAGTTTGGTCACATGACCATGGGGAAAAGTGACCATTGTAACTTCAGATGGTCACTAAGCAAACAGTCATAGTTGAAAACAATCTGAATAAACTTCTTATTTAATGTCTATGGATATTCTCAGTCATCCAGGCCATGGTTGTCCCAAAGAGGCAACTGGACTTTCTGGTTTTTCTTTGAAGATGTTTCGCTTCTCATTCAAGAAGCTTCTTCAGCTCTTATTTAATGTTGAATCATTAGGGTATGTTTATGTGAATATAATTTGAGGCTAGCATTTCTGAAGCATTAATAGCAAATTTGTAGAATCCTGGTCAGTGTTTCTACACAAGAAAAAGAAGGACAAGACAGAGATTCTCAAACTTTGCAGTCTCTAAAATGCTCAATCAATTTATGTGATCTCACTGTTAATGAAAGTAGTAATTTCTTAATTTCTTTGGCTTTAGAAATGGGCAAGAAATAAAATAGCTCATTTTGAGGTATTACAGATTAATTTATATATATCACAGTCACACTCTTTTAGCCCACATCATCATCCATAAAAGCAGAAAATGCTGTGAAGAAAGAAAAAAATAGGAGGGAGTTTGCAATTCGGCAACTGCCTACTGTATGCTCACACAATTAAAATGAGGAGCAACACCCAGAGCAAACTTTGATGGTGCCTCCACTTTGATTGTGCAAACCTATAAAAGAAAAATACTTGTTTAAGGATAAACGTGATTTAATTGATTGTCAACCCAGAGAATTCAGTCCCAAAGACTAGAGTAACATTTCCTTTTGCATTTCACATAGGTGGATTTTCGACAGCGTGATGCTTAAAAATAACTCTGCAAAATTGCTAGTGCACCAGAACAGATAAATAACTTCCTTGTCTGCCCCCAAAATATTCACATTAGACATTTGTGGCACGAGAGCTGGTAGGTGGGGTGGGGGAAGAACTATTTTGTATAAATCTTTCTTGTACTTTAAAACTATTCTCCTATCCTGCATGTGACCAAGTAAATGCCGGTTTGCATGTTTGAGATACGTTGATGGATCTTTTTGATGGGTTGCATGCCCTCAAGTTTGTGCCAACTCTTACTGACCACATGGACACACATATATTTTTAAATTAAGCCTTCTTAAGCCTTCTCCCCACCCCACTCCCTGCAATAGCAAACATTTCCTCATCCTTCTGTATTGCCTACAAGAATGAGATTCTCCCCTCCCACGACTTTCTTCCTACAGAGTTAGACAAGAAGGTTCTCTGCCAAACTCCAGCATGAGTGAAAGCTTAAGATCTAAACCAGGATCTTTATTTTTCAGTGGAAATAGAGGTGTGTCCCACCCCCCTCCCCTCCCCAGGCAAGATGCTCCAGAGCCAAATGTGAGGTTGAGAGCAAATTCCGCTGACTCGTCATAATCGCCATGAGTCAAAAGCCTTGAAACCTGAGATGTTTTGCATCATCTCTGCTTTGAATTGCTGGAACCTGTCTCACCAAGAGTCCGGGTGATTTTTTATTTTTTATTTTTTTCGCCTAAGCAGGATATGGGGCCTGGGCTCCCCCCATGTTCAAGCTGTCCAAAGGGAGGGGGGAAAGATAACTCCCACATTGCATTTTTCATGCTTGTGACATTTTCAGGGAAAGTCTGATCCCTTTCTTGCTCTCATCCCTCAGCGCTCATTTCCGAATCTCCCCTTGCTGTAGATCAAATGGAGCCTCCAGTGATAGCCGTGCTCTGGAGTTCACTTCAAAAGCACACACAAAAAAGAAAGTTTCTCTATAGAGTGTTTTCTGACAGCATAAAATTAAAGTTGGAGCATGAAGCTATGGCATGTCAAGGTTGGAATGTGACAGACTCCAGGACTCCCATAAGGGACATGTGAGCTAAATATTTGTGGCATGTTTCTGAGTCCCTGAACTTGAGTTTATGGCTCTGGGGATAGGTGACTTTCCCAAGTAGTTTCATTTGACATTTGGCTCTGCAGATCCAGTTCCAAAACAACAAAACACACCTTTTGTTCTGTGCTATTTGGATCCCTCGCATCCTGGACACAAACTGTTTCAACTCCTACCCTCAAAATGACGCTATAGAGCACTGCACACCAGAACAACTAGACACAAGGACAGTTTATCCCCGAACGCCATCACTCTGCTAAACAAATAATTCCCTCAACACTGTCAAACTATGTCCTAAGTCTGCACTAATATTCATTTTCTCATCTTCTCATCATTCCCATCACCCATCCCCTTCCACTTATGACTGTATGACTGTAACTTTGTTGCAAGTATCCTATGATTTATATTGATATTGATTGTTTCCTGATTGCTTATTTGTACCTTATGACTATCATTAAGTGTTGTACCTTATGATTCTTGACGAATGTATCTTTTCTTTTATGTACATTGAGAGCATATGCACCAGGACAAATTCCTTGTGAGTTCAATCACACTTGGCCAATAAAGAATTCTATTCTATTCTATTCTATTCTATTCTATTCTATTCTATTCTATTCTATTCTATTCTATTCTATTCTATTCTATTCCCAATGACTCTAATCATACCGTATACCATACTCGGCGGTGCTGTGGTACAGAGGAGACTTGGAAGCATGGAGAACTTGAGTCCTCTGTGAAATGGCATTTCCCAAAGTCCCTGCAACATTCAGAAATGTGTGCAAAAGAAAAGAGTTTATATTTCAAGCCAAACATGAAGTCTTATGAGAAATGGTGCATGACTTGTAATGCAGTGAAGCTTTATGAACTGAACAAAATGATATTCTGAGCCAAGTAGAAATGAATGTTAACAATGTCCCTGCATGCTATTCATATAACCAAAGGTGAGTTTCAGCAGGTTCTGACCAGTTCTGGAGAACCGGTAGCGGAAATTTTGAGTAGTTCGGAGAACCGGTAGTAAAAATTCTGACTGGCTCCACCCCCATCTATTCTCTGCCTCCCGAATCCCTGCTGATCGGGAGGAAATGGGGATTTTGCAGTAACCTTCTCCTGGATTGGAAAGGGAATGGGGATTTTGCAGTAACCTTCCCCTGGAGTGGGGTGGGAATGGAGATTTTACAGTATCCTTCCCCTGCCACACCCACCAAGCCATGCCCACAAAACCGGTAGTAAAAATTTTTGAAACCCACCACTGCATATAACTGGAAAAAAAAAAAAAAGAAGCTTCCAGGTGAGAGAGATGGGGGAAAGAGGGAGAATTCAGAGACAGAGACAAGCAGATATCAGAGATGGACCAAGAGATGGAGAACTAAAAATGTGGATCCAGTGAGCAGTGCTACCTAAAATTAACAGTTAGGCCGCTTTGGTGTAGTGGTTAAGGCATCAGGCTAGAAACTGGGAGAATTAATTCTATTCCCACCTTAGCTACGTAGTCAGCTTGGTGTCTTTGGGACGGTCACTTTCTCTCAGCACTAGGAAGGAGGCAATGGCTACTTCTGAAAAACCTTGCCAAAAAAACTGCAGGGACTTCTCCAGGCTGTCTGTGAGAATCAGACGTGATTGAATAGAAGAAAAAAAAAAAAACTCTTTATACTTCTTCCTGTCCAGAAGGACCCAATAATCCTTTTGGCTTGGAAATTTCTTGGCTAAGGAACCACCATTTCCAGGTTTTGTAGCAACACTTCTCAAGCTTTCTAATTTATTGATATTTATTTCTGTCTCCTGTTATTTTTGTGGTGACTGACTCTTACCCTGAGGTGTATTTTCCTCTGTTCTTAGCAACAAAAATATAATTTTGATGGCTCTGGATAGTCTTTAAAGCACACAGTTTGTTTTCTGACACCTCCTTGCTACTCAGTGAATACTTTACAAAGCACCTGAATGCTGCATCCAAAAGTGGGCAGGACAGTAATTGTTCCTAAGTAGATCCTGTGAAGACAGAGACATCTGTGTCACACTGGATAGGATCAGTAGCATCATCTGGACAGGACTCATGGCCATCTTTCCAAAGCCAGAGACCTTGCAAATCTATTTTTTGTAAATATTATATTTTGTTATCTAAAGAGAAGAGGTGATAGGAGAGAAGACTACTTCTTGCTACTTCGGCCCTCACAGTTATATATTTTGCGCAATCACATTGTTCATTGCTTATTTATTAGGATTACAGTATTTTTATCTTGTTTGTTTTTCCTGATTAGCACTTCAATAGGATTCATAGGGTTCCCAGTTGATCTCCCATCCAGGCATCATCAAAACTCAGATTCTCTTATTAGCTTCATCAAGATATCCTTGGATATTGTTAGAGGAAACTTAGAGTTACAAGACAACCATCGGCAGCCTATAACTCCATCATTGGCTCAATTGGATGGGATTGGTTGAAAGATCACCAGGGGTGAAATCCAGCAGGTTCTGACAGGTTCTGGAGAACCGGTAGCGGAAATTTTGAGTAGTTCAGAGAACTGGCAAATACCACCTATGGCTGGTCCCAGAGTTGGGTGGGAATGGAGATTTTGCAATCTCCTTCCCCCAGGAGTGGGGAGGGAATGGGGATTTTGCAGGATCCTTCCCCTGGAGTGAGGTGGGAATGGAGATTTTGCAGGATCCTTCCCCTGCTATGCCCACCAAGCCACACCACGTCCACCAAGCCACGCCCATAGAACCAGTAGTAAAAAATTTGGATTTCACCACTGGTAATTACTGACTGTGCCCAAGGATAGATCCAGCTTTGTTTGAGCTTCACAGCTGATTAGTTTTCCAGGTTCAGTCCAACATAGCATCATACTAGCCCTGACTAAGAAAGATCAATTGTGTGCTGTACATTCTGATTTCATATGAAAAAGCACATACTTTTCTTCCCTCGTCTGGGCAGAGCTCAAGCATATTGCAAAATTTGAGAAACGCGGCCTTGAGTATTTAAGCCAGGAGTCTTGCAAGACATCTGCATGACTCTGCAAACCCCCCTCAATATCCAAAGAGGGGGAGACGGTTTGTTCATAGCCCCTGGTATTTGAGCAGTAGGTTCTCTTGCAAAACCAGCCTGTAGATTTGAACGTCATTCTGCTGTTCAAAATGGGCTTTGGCTGTAGATTGGCTGTCTCATGGGATGGGTGGAAACCTTTTTTCCTTGGCTCACATAGACCTTTGTTGGATGGAGTTTAGGAAACAAGTTGTCAGGAACAACCCTTTCTCCCTCGCCCTTCTAAAGTCTGGTGGAACTCTTAAAGAGTGCTCACCTCTTGCGTAGCACAACTGAAAATGTCCTAATATTTTTAGCCTAACTCCCCTCCTCCCTCCCCCCCCCCCGCGAGTTAGGGACCATCTCTTTTTTTTAATATTGCTCCTTCCATTTATCAATGCCCTGATTCTTAAGCATTATGAAGCATATTTGCCAGGGCAGATAAAGCCATATAGCTTTCTGAATTCGGGGGCGGCAGAATTGCTAAATAGCAACCCAGCTTGAAGGGCTCAAGGCAGTTCACAATGATCTTGAAGACAAGTAAAAGTGTGAATAGACAATAGTGGTTAAACCCCACCGTGCCATCGCATGCCAAAAGCAGGAGGAGCATGAGGGGGTGTGGGGCACATAGAATTATGGATGTGGGCACATGTGCGTGTGACACACACCCCTCCCCGCGTTCCCCTCGCTTTTGGCACGCAATGTCAAAAAGGTTAGCCATCACTGCCATAGGCCATGTCTACACATCATGGAGATGATGTTCTTTGAAGTTAATCAGCCCATAGAGATGGGTCCCTTCTCTTACACAGCCTTCCCCAGGTGGCAATTCCATAATTCTCAACAGTGGCCATGAAGACTAGGTAATTCTAGAAGTGGGAATACACACATTTAGACGGCACTTGAGCTCAGGCAGGATGCCATTGCGATCTCATGGTTATTTCTCAGACTAGTAAAGTTTCAGGAAATGATTTTGTAAACGATCAGTGACAAGCTTTTCTGTTATCAGAGACCTATCACTTCATCAGTTCACAGGAAGAGAGTTAGTTAGAAAATATAGACATCTTGATTTTTTTTTTTTTTTTTTATAGAAAACAGTTCAGTTGCCTAAATTCTCTAAGAAATCTTGCTGAAGAGATTCAGCGAGACTCGTGTTCGGAAATGAATTCTTTTCGCTTCAGGCAGATGCCCAAGAGCTTGATAGCACGTAGACTTAACCATCATGTTGACCTTTCTGTATGACACAGTAACATGCTGTATGTTCTTGCTGCCCTTGTTGACCAAGGTCAGTCTTTGTTTTACAAATCCAGGCATCAGTAAACAGATGCCATTGTTTTTCCTTTACTTAGCAGATGGCTAGTTGGTATGAAATCTTTAGATGAAGATTTGGAAATCAAAGCATTTTCCAAATGTTCCAAAAGCTCCAGCCGACAGAGCCAGTAGCCATGGTTAATAACCTAAGAATATCTGGATGATGTGAATCTCTTCTCTCATCTGGGTGCAAGCTGGCCTGGACCTTTTCCATAAGGTATTTCTCCTGCTTTTATTGTCCCTCCAGCAGTACAACCCAGGAAAGTCCTTTCAGACTGTGTTATCATGGGCCAATCCTCTTGCCTGTAATAAAAAGGTTAGGCTGGGATAGTCTGAAGATTTCATCATCAACAAATGATGATAAGACTTTTTGCTTTTATTTCAAAGGAAAGATTTCCTGCTTCCCTCCCCCCCCCCACCATTATATCTGGGAAAGATGTGTTCTGTTCTGTTCAAGCACCTCAGATAGTGAGAAGTTGACCAAGGACATTAGCTGAAGTATAGAGATTTCAAGCAGAAGGTCTTCGGTGGATAAAACAATGCAGAGCTCATTTGAGCTACTTCTCTGAGACCTCGGTCTTCTGTCTCTAAGTGCTTTGTAGACTTCTTGTGAGGCACCCAATAAAAGGAAGGAAAACTTCTTGTGCTTCCAGCTTCCAGCACAGATTTAACAGAAATTAACCCCTTTGAAATGTGGGGTTTCTAGGTAAGCAAACCTATGACCAGCGTGTCAACTATATGAACAGAATTGTATCCCTCTGTTTCGATGGCCGTATGCAGAACTGCTGTGGATAATGCAGGTCAGGATTCAGGATCAGAATTTCAGTATCTGAACTCAAAGTTATTGATTTGGTTTTGCTGTGTAGAGCTTTGGAAGAGAATGCAGAATTGTAAATGATCCCAATGTATTCTAAGAGGTCATCTGGAAAATCCAGAGCATTCCAGGGGACTGTTCATTGTCATTGGCTTTATGGCATTTCCCTGCCAATAAAGTCTAACATTAACAGAAAGAAAAAGACTTGTGGTCCCAACAAATAACACTATTCGTAACTCAGTTACCTCTTTAAAACCTTTAAAACCCTTTAAAATTAAGGGTTCGCTTGGATAACACACTCATATTTCCATGAGTAGTACATGATCTACATAGATTGTAGCATCATAAAAATTATCAGCTAGTTTTATAGCATGTTTTTCGTCTCACTGTCAGATTAAAATAAATCAGGTATTTAAGCATAAATTAGGCAGCATTCCTCAGAGTTCATTGCAATGCCCCCCTTTCCTGCATCCCTAGCATTCTTCCCCTCCCCTGACTCAAATCCCATTGCCATCCAAAGATGGGATATGGGATGTTTTTCAAGAAAGTCCTGGCAAGGATGTTGGAAAGGCAGCAGAGACAGCTCCAGACATGTTGTCAATTGAAGCAAAGGAGAAGATGGCACCCTTCCTCTTAGTCCTTGTCCAAAAACAGATGGGAGTCCTGGTGTGGATCTCAGTGCAATGAGCAAAAGCCTTGCCCACTGCAGCTGAGATTCAAAAGTGGATTTGGGATACAAGGAAGCTATCTCTGCTATAGGCATCTGCAACCTTAGTTATTATCTTCTTCTACCTAATGGTTGGGCTACCTTGGCTGAGTGTCGGCCCTCCAAGGTAGACTAAACTTGGAAACCAAAGACATGCAGGCTAATTCTATTTTTATTATAAATTAATAGAAGCAGAATCATGCAAGTTTGAATGGGCTTGCCTTCTCCCTCCTTTTATCTTCATGAGAACTAGAGACTGTCACATCTGAGAGGCTTTTTCAAATTACATTTCTTTCCTGGACCCAGGTTTCTTTGATCTGACATTGCCTTGATTGTAGCTCTTCCTCCTGTTCCCGAAGGTTATCCCTTGTTCTGCCCATTACGCTGAGAAACTGAAATGGTAAATAGACTTAGAAACCCAGTGCTGCTCAGAGTGTCCCTGTTTTCTTGCCTGTCGATAGATAGCAGGTCACTTACAAACCTAGCAGTTGCATTTTTGCAAACATACTGAATTTGGTTATTTTACCCCTTGGTAAATTTTTGTGTGCATTAATCCAATGGGCAAACCCAGAACAATAAGTGAAAACACACACACACACACACACACACACACACACACCAGTCAATTCTATAACCAGGTTAAGTCTGTGAACATGACCAAAATTATGATCATTCACTCATCCATTTACAGTAATATCCTTGAGGAAAATGTGGAAGCTCTTGGGTGATGGGAATGAAGGAAGAGTGCTGAGGCTCCAAACACCAAACACTTGGGATACTCCTATCTGGCTGCAGTTTCATCTTCACCACCCATCCTGTTCCACTTTGCTTACAAGTTCTCCTGGGAATCAGAAGACTGTGCCAGCTGTAGCTGGGAGACTGGCAGGTTCCCAAGAGAGGGCAGAGAAGGTAACCAGCCTGTATTCTCCACCGCAAGGCGCACCATAGCGTGGGCGTTTGAGGGTTAAAAATAGACGCCAGATCTTTAAATTTCTTTTTTTTTCCCCGTTAGCAAATGTGGAGGAGGGAAAACAGAGCGCTGTTTATCAGTCCCAGCAGTTCCCCCCAGAGACACAGAAATTAGTCAGATTAGTGGAGAGCGTAATTGTGTGCTTGCCTACATGTTGTGTTTCAGTCTTGGGACACAGCGGTACTATAGGCATTTTGTTATGAGCCAGGCTTATGGGAGCCTAAAAATATATATTTTTAAGGGTCATAATGTGTCAGAGGCACCTTGTCCCCCTTCCCCTGAGCAAGGTATATTGATATCATGCTGGGGTAGAGCTCCTGTGTATTTCAGTGGGCCTGTGGAGGAAGATTATACCCCCTGGATAAAGTGACCAGATGGAGAGGTATGCTGAGGTCCTTGCCCTTTTCACTAGTGGACAGAAGAAATTTTTTTAACAGGTCTGCATTTTAGATAAGGCATACAGGAGTCTCATCTGATTTTGTATCTGGTCACTCATGAGGACCAATTTTCTGTCCTGCCATTTTCAATCACCTAAGTGCTATAAATCCCACAACTACTTTTTTTCTCTCCCTTCCTCTGAAATTAACAATGAATCCCACATGTTTTACAGGGTAAGAAGGTTATTTTGTGAACATCAATATCCATTGAGGGACTTGTAGCCAAACTACAACTCCACCAGCATAACCAGTGGAGCAGGGGTGGGTTCTACTTACCTTTACTACTGGTTTGCAGCGGGGCCGTGTGCTCTTGCTCGCTTCACTCGTGTGCGCGTGTGCTCTTCTGCACATGCGCAGAAGCGTTTTGGTGACATCGGGGTTGGTGGGCGGAGCCTCCCGCTGGTTTTACTACCGGTTCTATAGAACCGGTGTGAACCGGGGGCAACCCACCAGTGCAATGGAGAGAGATGAAGAGTATTTAGAATTCAGCAACATCCGTAAAATCTCGGGTTCCCCACCTTCATTTAAACCAGTGTTTCCCCAATCATGGCAACTTGTAGATGTATGGATTTCAAGCCCTAGAATTCTCAGCAACAATTCTTTTGCTGAGGAATTCTGGGAATTGTTCAGAGGTTCAGGGTTGGGAAACTCTTATCTAAACAGGCAAGAGTGAGGGGAAATAGCCCCCATATGTTCAAAGGCATTGTGTATTTTCACATGTCACCCTAAACCAGGGGTCTGCAACTTTGGCAACTTTACAACTTGTGGACTTCAACTCCCAGAATTCCTCAGCCAGCATGCGCTGGCTGAGGAATTCTGGAAGTTGAAGTCCACAAGTCATAAAGTTGCAAGTTTGCAGACCCCTGCCCTAAACCATGTGTTGTTTTAACCATGGTTTCCAGAATAAGCCACAATTGCTACGTTCCAACTTAACATTATTTTCTAAACAGAAAACAGGTCCCTCCCTCTGGTATAGATCAAGCATTGATCTGATCTCGATAGGCAGGTTGTGAGAACATACATGTCAGCTTTGGAAGCCATATGAGCTGACAATACACTCATGGATGCATTTCTGGATGTTGTTTGCCTGTAGGAGACCCACATGATTTAAAACCGAATTAGGCCAGTATGTCCCAGCGAGTTTTAAATCATTTTCTTCCAAGTCTCCAAAGTATCTCCTGACAGATTATTGGACAGTATTTGCCCTCTAGCATTTAACAGATCCAGTGCTATAACAGTTGCCTGGGCATGTATGTTCTTTACTTAGCCTCTTTCCCTCTTTGCTGCAGTAAAGAGGCTTCCTGTTTGACTCAACAAGCCCACCGAAAAGGCCTCTCTCTGTGTTTGTTTGCAACAACTGAATGAGGCTGTTAGTAATTAAAGTACATGGACTTCCCAGAAAGTGGCTTAGACCGGATATCCTTCATCAAAATACCCTAGGCACCACTGCCTAAAAATAACTCCAGCAGAACAAAAACTAAATAAACATGAATGAGAAGAGACTCCCAGAGCTAAGCTGTACAAACTAGCTTCCTGGGGCAGGGTGTGGCATAGAGGGTGCTGCTGGCCCAGAACAGAAGGCAGGGTTAAAGAAAGGCAGCATGACTTTGAAAGAGCTGCTTTGCAAAAAAATAAAAATAAAAAATAAAAAAATGGGGTGCCCTTTGAACTTCATTTCAAGGTCAGTCTTGCTTTGAGGAACCCCCAAAGTTCCTTAAAAAATAGTTTGAAAGTTGCTGAGTCTGACCCGTACACGACATGCTTCCGTTAATTAGGATAATCAAAAATGACCTTCAGAAATCTATATGATCACTAGAGGGCAGCAAAGAGGTAACATTTTTTCTGTTTCACTTTGTTGCCATCTAATGGTTGTCCAAATTTTTTGCAGTCCAGAACTAGGAGGTCTAACTTTAATCATTTCTTTGTACAAGCTGTCCTTGTTTAGCAACCTTAAAGTGGGTATGAAAAGAAACTTTAGTATAAAGAGCCAATTCTCATCCAGATGATGCACTTTGTCTTTAGCTTCTTTCTCCAGTTGTGGCCGCCCCAGATTCTTAGCGGCACGGTATGGCTGCTTTCTCAGTCGCTCGGTGTGAGAGGCTGTATCCGACTAACCAGGGACTTTGCGGAATCTCTGTGTTAATTTGCCCATGCCTCTCTTGTTCGCCAACCCTACGAGTCGGCTTAGGTCAATAAAGACCCCCAAACAGCTGAGATATTAACGGTTCCCCCAGGAGCGGAGGAACTCGTCTCGCTGCGATGCTGGCCACACCCCCTCTCTCGCGAGATGAGGACTCATTTAGATCAGGTGTGGAACCATGAACAGAGTGTTAAAGGTTTGCCATCTGGCGTAGGTCCCTTGTGTCTATTATTGCTTACAGATAGGGCTTTTACTTAGATATTATAAAGACTGTTTTACTCTCTCTCTCTCTTTTTTTCATTGGGTGGTATGATCTTCAAAGAGATAGAGGCTGAATCATATTGCTCTGTTTTTGAATCAGGGTCCAAACCTGATTTTGTGGTTGGTACATGTTTCTGTGTGCCTGACAGTTACTGATAGCCTCTATTGTGAATTATGACTGTGAAAAACAATTCTATCTTATTACTGAGGAATGTCTTGTTATCGTGGATCAGCCACCTGATTGCCCTGAGATACCAAGGTCTGCCTTGATCCCTTCACCTGGATTAATTTATGAAATTGCCATGATGGAGCCAGAAATACTAATGCTCTTTGGACCTGACCTTGATGCTACCAGAATTAATTGTACAACAGGTGGGTAAGAGAGAAGTTACCTTGGAGAAATCACCAGCAAAGTGAATAGAGAGAGATGAATAGCCAGAAGCAGAAAAAGGGGCAGGATCAGAATTTTTATCCAGGAAATTTGCTTTTGTATACGATTATTAATGCAGGATCTTTGTTCCTCTTTGCATTACTGAAAGGACAGGATTAAGGAAAGAATGTGTATACTTTTGAATACTTTTTTTTTCATTTTCTTTATTCAGCATACTTGGGATGAATAACCAATGCACACACTGACCCAGACACCTGAGTACAGTCAAAAGTGGTTCATGCTTTATTTTGGTACAGTATGTCCCCGTGTAACTTAAACAGTCCTTGTGAATAACAGTGTGTTCTACATACGTCTACTAAAATGTTCCACCTACTTCGAAAGGGCTTATTCCTAAATTAGTCTGTGATATTGCACTCATCTAATCTAGTTGTAGATAAGGTTTTACAATGTGGGCTGCCTTACGCAGAATGGCTCTTTCAATCTTGCAAGGAAAAAGAAAATCATCGCTTACTTAAAACATTGTAAAAGTTCCATATATGCAAATACAGAAATCATGGTGTGCTGGCAGGTGGTTTTTTTTTTTCCAATGGGGTTTGTGCATTGCCTCTAATTGCTCCCCACCACATTACTGTATTCAAGTGCACTTGAAACCTACCACAAAACCAGTAAGATGTGATGGAGGTAATAGCAAAGTGTCAAATAATAAATGCATTGCTTACCTGCGGATCTTAATTGGAGTATTCTTGGTGACCAATTAGGTTTGTGGCAGGGATGAAATCCAGCAGGTTCTGACAGGTTCTGGAGAACTGGTAGCGGAAATTTTGAGTAGTTCGGAGAACTGGCAAATACCATCTCTGGCTAGCCCCAGAGTGGGGTGGGAATGGAGATTTTGCAATATCTTTCCCCAGGAGTGGGGAGGGAATGGGGATTTTGCAGTATCCTTCCCCTGTCATGCCCACCAAGCCACGCCCATCAAGCCACACCACACCAACCAAGCCACACCCACAGAACCGGTAATAAAAAAAATTGGATTTCACCACTGGTATGTGGTGTGGAATATGTGAACAGGCTGAGCACATTTAGCAATGGGTTGTTTCTACACCTCTTTTACCTCTCTACCACGATAACCTTAATCATCCAAATCACTTTGGGCTAAAGGCTCAAAGACTGTTACTCACTGGTGAACTCTTAGGACAGTGATGGCTAACCTTTTTGCTGTCGCGTGCCAAAAGCGGGGGGAGCGCAGCGAGGTCATCCACATGTATGCCCACAACCATAATTCAATGTGTTCCACCCCTGCCCATGCACCCCTCCAACTTTTAGCACATGATGGCACAGTGGGCCTGGTAGGCCCGTTTTTCACCCTCTCCAGGCTCCAGAGGCTTTCTAGGCGCCTGGGGAGGGCGAAAACAGCCTTCCCCACTCCCCCGGAGGCCAGAAACAGCCCATTTCCCAACTTCTGGTAGGACCGAAAGGCCCAAAAATCAGCGCACACATGCGCACTGGGGATGAGTTACGGCAACACTTGCGTGCCCACTGATACGGCTCCGTGTGCCCCGTGGCACCTGTGCCATAGGTTCGCCATCATGGTCTTAGGAGATCTATTTAGGATAGAGGAGAAAGTTCTCCGTTAATAACTAAAAGCTGCATTATACGTTCATTGATATGAATGTTATTCCTTCATGAAACCACTTTGTATAGCGTAGAAAGGCAGCAAGATACTTGACAACCAGTTCATACTTATGACTGTTGCTGTACCCAAAGTTCCTGTGATAATTTTTTGCGACCTTCTGACAAGCAAAGTCAATGGGGGAATCCAGGTTCACTTAACAACCATATTACTAATTTATCAACTGCAGTGATTCACTTACTAACTGTGGCAAGAAAGGTCGTAAAATGTGGCAAAACTCACCCAACAGGAGAAATATTGGGCTCAATTGTGCTCGTAAATCGAGGATTACCTGTATAAGAGAAGAAGATTAATCAAACCAGAAAGGCAGTGTTTTCTTGGGGCGGGATGTGTATATGAGTAAGGGAAGAATAGCTGCCCACAAACCATGGCTTTCAAAAGAACATTTTCCTCTATGCCTCTACACTCAGAATAAAAATTACGAAGCTCAAGGGCAGTGCTGCAGGCATGTGGGTTTGTGGCCTGCAAACCCAACACATCTTATGGTTTTGCAATACAACAGGCTACAAAAGTAAAGTGTTAAAATGTAAATAGAATGATTGCAGGCAAGGACGACTAATGTTTTCGTAGGACGTACCCCAAAGTAGAAATAGTCTTTCCCGGTTTCTATACCCCCAGTATGTTCAACTATACATCCCTTTGGCACCCATCTTGGGCTGCAATTCCCATCAGCAGTTAGGAATGATGGGAGGTGTAGTTGAGTGCATTTAAAGGGCATCTGGTCACAGAAATCTCAGATCTAATACAGTGAATAAAACTTGCAGGCTTTTATTTTCCCTCCCCTTCCCAGGCTGAATTTCTGTTACACCCAAAACAATTAAAAAGGAGCAGGGGTCGGACTGTATTTTGACCACCTTTAAAAAGACTATAGTAGATGTAATGGGGGAAAGGCAGAAAATATTGTTCCAGAATTAAAACTGAAGCTTTTCTTTCATGACTTCTGATTTAGTATCTTGGGGAGGGGAAAAAAGGGGGGATGGGAAGGTACTTTATCTGGGTGGGAGGGGACCATGCTACCTGCTCTCCTCCTCCAGAAGATGCAAGTGGTGCTTGGATGCTTACTCTTTCCTCCATCTCTTGTGAGGGAACTAGGGTTAATTCCTGAGTATCATGCAACTGGGTTGGGGAGGGGGCTGTCCTTTGATTTTTAACTGTATGGAATGATCTAAATGCTTAAGTCCAATAATTTTTTTACAATAACTAATTTTTGCCAATTAAATATGGCAATTGTTTTTTTTGGGGGGGGAGGTGTATTAGAAAACGTGTTTAACATTAGTTCACAGACATTCTGAGAAGGATCTGCTACCCAGCTGTTCCAGAAAAGATCCGGAAAGCAATTCCCAAATACAGAATGTGTGCCTCTTCTCTGCTCAATCTAAACCCAGAGGTCAGATCCAGCGGCCTCCTGTACCCATAACTTGAGGCTGGTTTGAATATATTTGTTTCTGTACATTGAGGCAGGGGTGAAATCCAAATTTTTTCCCTATCGGTTCTGTGGGCTGGCTTGGTGGGCGTGGCAGGGGAAGGATACTGCAAAATCTCCATTCCCACCCCACTCCAGGGGAAGGATACTGCAAAATCTCCATTCCCACCCCACTTTGGGACCAGCCAGAGGTGGTATTTGCTGGTTCTCTGAACTATTCAAAATTTCCGCTACTGGTTCTCCAGAACCTGTTAGAACCTGCTAGATTTCACCCCTGCATTGAGGAGAACGCTGAAAACTGAAGGAGGCTGGTTGGTTTCTATTGGTTTTAAGCTATTTTAGAAACAATGAGAGGCTGTACAGGCAGTTCTCAACTTACAACCATCCTTTCAGAGACTCTTTGGAGTTACATCAGCACTGAACAAGTGATTTGTGATTGTTTTTCACACTTAACGACCATTGCAGCATCCTCATGGTCACGTGATCAAAATTTGGATGCTTGGCAACTGGCATGTATTTATGACCATTGCTGTCATGTGATCACCTTTGTCGACCTTCTGATGAGCAAAGTTAGTGGGGAAGCCAGATTCACTTAACAACCATATTACTATCTTAACTGCAGTGATTCACTTATCTGTGGCAAAAAAGGTCATAAAATGGGGCAAAACTCAACAACTGTCTTGCTTAGCAACAGATATTTTGGGCTCAATTATGGTCATAAGTCAAGGACTACCTGTATTTCACTTTCTTGCTCCTCCTGCTTCCTTCAGCAAAGATGATCCATATCTGTCAGCATAGCCAGTGGAGTTCTGTGGTCTTCTTCAGTGGTGGGTTGCCCCCGGTTCTGACTGGTTCACAAGAACTGGCGGGAGGCTCCGCCCACTGACCCAGACGTTATCATAGGTAATCTGCGCATGCACAGAAGCTGCGAACCAGTAATAAAGGTAAGTAGAACCCACCCCTGGTCTTCTTGATTTCCTCTTCCTGGTGGATCAGATTTTGGAGTTGGGATATTCAAACTCAAGATTGGCCCTTAAAAAAAAAAAGAGGAGGACCTGAAAGAACAGAGTTATAGTTGATCCTGAGAACAGAATAGAGTTACAGGATGGTCAGGTTATGGGGAAATGATAGATATAAGATATTTGTTCCCATGACTTTTATATGTTATATGAGAACTTGTGTGAAAGGGTTTCCTTTCCATAAATAGAAAAAAGTGCTTGGGTTTATTCTTTCTAAGTTGAAGAGGAACTATAGTTTTCGGTTATAAAGTTTATGCAAGAATGCTATTCCTGGCAAGTATTGTTTTATTTTATGCTAGGTAATTTTAGCCAATCCAGAATTGGAAGAGGAGAGGCTCTATCAGCCAGAAATCAGTCTTTCAAAGGTTATATCTAACCCACAATCTGGAGATCTCCCGTACTTAACATTAAAGCAATCTTGTAAAACACAAGATTTCTCTATAATTTTCCAAAACCCTTGATTAGGACCAATTTAAAACATGGCAAACCATGAATGTTTTTGAGGCCTTCAGGACTTTTTCTCAGGCTAGATCTGAAACAATGGAGAGTGGGAATGGGGTGGGGTGGGAGGGAGATATTTGAAATGCATAGCATGTCAAGTCTTCTGCATTGATTTAAACAGCCAGTCCTACCTAATATCGTCTGAATATGTTGAGAATACCACATCTGGCGTTTTCCATTCAAGACCATTCTGATGTTGCAGAATTAGAGGGTGGATGGCTGATATATAAACCCTGTTTCTGTTCTGACCTAGTCTTCCTTAGAAAGTATAAAGCACAATCTTAGTCCCGGGAAAACCTCTTTTATATACACGGCTGTGAATTATTGTGAATTATTGTCATTCACAGTCTGCAAGTCTTCACAAACAGGGGAATGGAATGTTTATAAACACTCACCTTATCTCCCTTGGAATGCTGCCAGAGAACTAATTGCCAAATGCAGGACAAGGCCAAACTTGGCACAGAGTCAAACAGAACTTTTCAAACCTTGAACCAACCAAATGAAGTAATTGCTTCCTGCAAAAGCTCATGTCCCGTTCACTCCTCTTTTATGTCTTATGGGAGGGGCCAATCATCTCCAAGCCTTACTCCCAAGTCGACCCTGTTTTTTTAATTGTTCTTGTCTTCTGGCAGCTCTGCGCATGTGCACACTGGGAACAGGCTCCTGCTGTTCTTCTGCCTTGCTGATGTCAGACTCCGGAGACTCCGGAGACTCCAGAGGCAGCACATAACTATCAGATGGCCTTGGCCCCCTCTCTGCCTCCGATGCAGAGGCCTCGTCCTAGCTTTCCCCAGCCCCCAGGACTGGCCCAAGGTCCTCCCCACCCTCCTAACTGTCTGACTCTGCTGCCAGCTCTGCTGGCCACCGGTGGGCCACAACAGTTTCTTGTTGGAAGGCAAGAAACAATTACCAGATTCTTCCTAAATTTCTGGTTACTATCCACATCAGTTATTTGTCAACATAGGAGGCAAGGCAAATGGCTTTTTTTTTTTTGCAAGGTGGCATTTCCCCCCCACAGATTTGACATAAAATTCCTATTGGCAAAAACTCAAAGTAGTGTGAAACAAAGTGATTATCAATAGGGTTGCATATTGTCATTCTGAAACCAGCCATGGAAACTATGCTGGCTTTTGCTTGTAGAATACAGAGCACAGGAAAGGACAATGTGAGATGTACGCAGGCTGGGAAGACCCACATCATGAAAGAGGGAGGGAGTGTAGCTAATACTGAAAACATAACATTACTGAAAAACACATTCCTCCAGCTTTTATTTTCTCTATGTCCACGTCTACCTATTTCAGATTTGGACCAGATATTCAGATAGTCATCAGTTTGATCTAGTTGTGTTACATACTTTCATCAAGGGATCTTTGGAATGCACAAATGAAGAGGACACAATGCACAAATGATGCCCGTGTCAGTCATCCATCCGAGCAAGAAGTTCTGTAGGTCATTGGAGCTCTTTTTTGAGTAGGTATGCAGTAGGTCATGAATTGGAGGCAGCATAAAACCACCCTTTGCTGATTTATGTACAGTATGTTCACTGTTATGCCCAAGCAAGATTAAATGTGCCTATATGTATGAGCTGTAGGATTGCATAGCACCCCCAATTCTCCTTTCCTGTGCCTGACCTTCTTCCATTGATAAAGAAGATTTGAAGTTAGTAACCTGGGATTTCAGATGAGTTTCCCATGCAAGTATGGGATCATGCTTTATCAAGCTCCTGAGCGAGCTGATGTTTTACAGTATTTGTATCTAAGTATACATGAGTAAAGGCCCTTGCAGGTCTCCTTATTCAAACTGGTGGAGGTGAAAGATGAAAGAGACAGGATCCTGTCCTGTGCCATTTAGCACATTTTTAAATGTGTTACTTGAGAACTCTTGACTTAAATAGAATATCAAAAGACTTCCAGTTTGGGAATATATGTTGTTCAATACTGTAGAACTTTTGATTGAGTTTAAATTGGGCTAAAAGGAACCCATTAAATTGGGGAAGACATATATTTAGTATCTACTAAGAGCCATGGTGGCACAGTGGTTATTATGCAGTACTGCAGGCTACTTCTGCTGACTGGCAGCTTTCGGCAGTTCGATTCTCACCGGCTTAAGGTTGACTCAGCCTTCCATCTTTCCGAGGTCGGTAAAATGAGGACCCAGATTGTTGGGGGCAATAGGCTGACTCTGTAAACCACTTAGAGAGGGCTATAAAGCACCTTGAAGCGGTATATAGGTCTAAGTGCTGTTACTATTGCTACTTGTTGGCTCAATAGTAGATCGTTTTTCAAACTCTAGCATTTAATGAGAGCTTGATGGGGTTCCCATACCCCCCCCAAAAAGCTTCATTTCTTGAGATGTCCATAGCAAACTTTCTAAGATTCGGTGTAACAGAAAGGATAGAGCTTTTTCTTCCGCAAATACGCCATGGCTACCACTTTATAAATTAGAGGTTCTGGCTTCTGTTTTGTTTTAACTAACAGGTTCTACAGCTTGGGGCGGGGGGAGAAAAGGGAAAACCCTTTACCTTTCATGTAAGAAGGGAGTCATTCATGTATTCAAATGTATGCAAGTCTGTTGCTCCAAGAACTTTTCTGGATTTTTTATTTATTTATTTATTTTTATTAATCATATTTCTATGCCGCCCACTCTCTGAGGACTCTGGGCGGCTTATAACAATCGTCAGTATACTAAATAGCATATTGCCCCCAACAATCTGGGTCCTCATTTTACCCACCTTGGAAGGATGGAAGGCTGAGTCAACCTTGAGCCGGTGAGATTTGATCCGCTGATCTGCTGAACTAGCAGTCAGCTGGAGTAGCTGCAGTACTACACTCTAACCACTGCACTACCTTGGCTCACCTTTGGTATGTTATTTCTGTATAACTCTTCTGTTAAAGGACCGAAGGGAAATGGATGGAAGGCTGCAATTGCTTGCTATCTGCCTCCTGCCTGAAGCCTTTTTGAGGTCCATAGAGATTCCACTGGCTGCACCACTGGATTTCAGTTCCATGGTGTCCTGAGGGAGGAAACACTTGATACCTTAAAATAGTTTTTACAGTTTAAAAAAAGGAGAAGGAAAACCTACCTCCCCCCCCCCCCACCCCAAAGACAGAAAACAGAAAGCTCTGGCTGTACCTAAATATAGGATATTGGCCCATCCATTCTACATCATTACCTTACCCACTATGGACCTCATTAACTGCAACACACTCCAAAATGCTCCTTGCTGTTTTAAACAATTGAGCAACTCGCAAGAAAGCAGACACACACACACACTCAGAGCAGAATCAAATCAAATACATGCAAAAGGAGGAATGCGTCACAGCAATAAAAACAACACTAGCTGGATTGTAAAATAATAATCACCAGCGCGGATGATCTTAAATGCATACATTCCAGTCAGTAGCAGAATTAAAATTACAAATCATAAACCATCCATAAAAAGTTAGCTGTGATTAAAACAACAGCCGTATGGAAATCTTTGCCAACTTCTAAAGGAGGGGAGAGAGGAGGAGTCTGGGATGTTTCCAACACTTGTTCAGCATCACTGTTGAGAAACTGTGATCTCTTGAACCCATTAAGCCAACCCTACAAAGGAATATGACAGACATTGGGGGCTCTTTGAAATGAGTCTCGGCCCGGATTGATGGAATGCAGGGAAATCTGGTTGGAGAACAAGAAATATTCAGTCTTCCTCTCCACTCTTTATTTAAAACCTCTACCTCCTGCTTTATGCATCAAGGGAATTTAATTCAACCATGAATTAAAAACATGGCTGCTTTAAGATATTACAATTTACCTGCTTGCACAGCAAAAAGAAGCTTCAGCTGCTCTGAAACGGTCTGTTAGCAACATCTTGCGAAGTCAAACTCTGGAGCGTTTTTGGCATTCGTGGGGCAATGATGGGAAGCATTAGAGAGCAGCTTGCTAACTTTTCATTGACTTCACCATCTTGGTCTTTGTTGGAATCTTTATTACTCTCCTCCACCCCTCACTGTTGTTTTTTTCCTTCTTTTTTCTGTTTGCCTGTCAATCTAGTTGCAAGACAGGGTTGGACTCTTTCTACTTTTTTGCACTTGGCAGGAGAGGGCAGGCGGACAGCGAAATGATCCATATCGGTCAGGAAATTAACTTGCGTCAGTCTCCCTTGTGCCTGAGACAGCTGACCGCACCGCTCTGCTAGTTTTTGACAGCTTTATGCTTTATTAGCTTTTGTCTGTTATAGACAGGAAGATGCAGCAATGTTGGGAAGACTGATGCTGAAAGACCCTTCTAAGCAGCTGCAGTACTAAAAGCGGAGCAAAACAGAATTTTATTTGAAGACTAGTGTGGATCCTTGACAGCATCGCATTTGGAAGGATTCCTCTGGTTGCAAAGTGGAAAATTAAATCTGAAGCATTTTACAGCAATGTTTCAATATCATGATACCTATAGAGGTGTCCTAGCAAAAATTAAACTTGGATTTTTATTAAGTATTTGTCACGTGGTTGAGTGAATCACTGCAGTGGTTAACTTAGTAACACCGTTGTTAAGTGAATTTGGCTTCCCCATTGACTTTGCTTGTCAGAAGGTGGCAAAAGGTGATCACATGATCCCGGGACACTGCAACCGTCATAAATATGAGTCAGTTGCTAAGGGGCTGAATTTTGATCACGTGATCATAGGGATACTGCAAGGGTTATAAATGTGAAAAACTGCCATGTCATTTTTTTCAGTGATGTTGTAACTTTGAACAGTCACTAAATAAACTGTTGTGAGTCAAGGACTACCTGTATTACATTTACTAAGGAGTTCATAGAAATATTTTCATTTGATCAAGGTTTTAAAAATAGTTCTCTGTGAGAAATCCCCATTTTGTTTTCCCCAGCCCAAGAGCCCCTTCAATCACAATTATTGAAAACCGGCACCATCATTTATCACCATGATAAAGTAAGAAATGTGTGAACAGTAGTACGAGCCCTTAAAATAGCTGGTTGCTGTGGTTTGATAATCAAGGTTAAAACAAGACAAAACGAGTTTCCTTCAAATTAAATTGAACTCTTGGTGACAGCAAGAACATATTCATGTAGTGGTTTTGGCCACAAAACAAAACTGGTATGACATTATTTTCTTTCCAGATATTTTTGACTTCCTAGACTAAACTATGATCAGAGATACCTGATGGTCTCCTATTCAAGTACTAACCAGGTCTGACTTTGCTTAACTCTTTGAAAAAACAAAACCAGGCCAAAAATCCTAGCTTCTCCATAAACATGACATGGCCCAGCCCACTTTGGGTCCTTGCCCTCAGTCATTGCTCTCTTCACCCTCCCGTAGGTTAAATATGGCCGATGACCACCCAAAAGTCATTCTTTTTTAGTTGAAGAAAGGCAAAGCAGAGGAAATTGTGACTTGTGATTGGTCAGTGCTTTCCTCCTGCCCTGTCTTTTTCCAGGAAGGTTCCCCCCCCCCAACTGCTTTCCATATGGGAGACTTGGGTTGGAGATGGGGAAGATTTGGGAAATAAAGGGGGAATGCATGGAAATGATAAGCATTTGTACCCCTGATCTCTCCTCTGCTAATCATTCTTTGAGGGCAGCAGACATCACAATGCCGCTGCTAGGAAACTGAGAATCTCTTTCCATCATCATAATGCCATCACCAGAACCCATCTGGAGACCATGGTTCCCCTGAATGTAATAATAGGCAAGAAAGAAGTTAATGGTTTGTTTGTTTTTAAAATAACCAGATCTCCTAATAAAGAACATTATCTCAGTAGCCTATTACACCTTTGAAACAGTTTGGACCTGGGATTCCAAAATGGGATATTCTGAATGCTGGGAGTAGAAGTCTAACATTTTTAAACTGGCAATTGTCAACTGCCTTATACTAATCCTTGTTATGCATCATTTTTACTTTAATATCTTAGTCAAAGCAGAAGTGATCGGAAATCACAAAACCCTTGTATCTGGCATTGTTGCTCATCCCTTGATAGTGTTTTTTGGGGTTGTTGCTGCTCCTATTTTACATGTTGCTTCTTTGGGGAACATTAGGATTTGGATTTTTTTTGGATCTGGGAGGGGTACCCCTATCCCTGTTTGCCCAAGGATGTACCATAAATAAACCAATGGAAAATTAAAGGCTTGCTTGGCAGCAATTCAAGAGAGGACCATGCATATGCGTGCAAAGGTGAGAGAAAGAAGGGGCTATCCTGTATTTGCAATGTGGAGGGTGCTAAAATCAGGTCAAGAAGTTTGCAGTTTAGCTCATTGTGGGAAGCCAATTGTATCAGCATGATGTGTTAATGGGGTCATCGTGTGCAGATGTTGGAGCATAGGCACACAGGAATTGTGCTTTGTTTTAAGCATGTTGGGTGAATCTATCCATTTGGCATGCCCGTCAGGCTGAGTTGGCCACAAGAGCAAAAGAAATCAATTCCGATTATGTGTTGCAGCTTTTAAAAATACACAGATGAGGAAGACATTTCCTTCTGAGCCTCGCCCACTTTGGGTAGAAACATTATCCAGACTCTTTCAGGGACCAGACAGACAAGCGTACAAGGCCAGGGTTTGTATGATAAAGTATGGGAGTTTTCAAAACTTTCAGACCTGAGATCTGTCTTTATCCCCCAAGAGAACTCTCTGTGCCCAATCATGCTGTCTTTCCCTTAAAAAGAAAATGAAAAGATAAGGATGCTTGTAGGCTCACAAATCCCACTATAGATGTGAACCTATAGTGGCAGAATCAGTTTCAAGAGCGCAGAAGATGGCCACTTAGGCCTGGGTTGGGAAGATCTCTCTGGGATTTACAGTGGATCAACATGGAGTTCTGATCCACAGCAAAAAAAAAAAAAAGTGTGTTCCCACACATTGCATGCCACTGCTGGAAAAACAAGTAGAGAAAACCGGGAGAAGGAACTGAATGCTTCTACATATGGAATTATTATTTATTTGTTACAATAATTAGTATATTGTCTAATCACAGGCAGTTTTCCTCAATAACATATACCAGTGATGGCTAGTCTTTTTGCCATCACGTGCCAAAAGCGGGGGTGGTGGTGCGGGGGGGGGCGCTTGTGTGTGTGCCCACATTCATAATTCAATGCACCCTGCCCCCCCCCGGCGTATGCATGCACGAACCCACCCCACCCCGCCCCCACGCTTTTGGCATGCGATGACACGGTGGGCCTCGTAGGCCTGTTTTTCGTCCTCCCCAGGCTCTAGAGGCATTCTTGGAGCCTGGGGAGGGTGAAAACAGCCTTCCACCACACACTCCGGAGGCCAGAAACAGCCCATTTCCTGACTTGCAGTCGGCCCAGAAAGCCCAAAAATCAGCTGGCCACAGTCCGCGCATGTGTGCCAGAGCGGGGCTAGGGTAACACTCACGTGCCTATCAATATGGCTCCACATGCCACCTGTGGCACGCGTGCCATAGGTTTGCCATTACAGACATATACACTAAAAATAACCCAAGGAACATCATCCAAAGGCCAACATAATACTCCAAATAAAACTCATATCATCTAAGCGGATAAACCCAAACAAAAAAATAAATAAAACAACAACAAAAGGTGATCCAAAACACCACTAGAGAGACCTTAAATATTTGATTAAGAAAAAGACCAAAGTCCCATAACTCTATAATGGTAGCCCTTGACTTATGAACACAATAAGCTAAGCAAGACAGTTGTTAAAAGTAAATTTTGCCTCATTTTATGACCTTTCTTGCCACAGTTGTTAAGTGAATTGCTGCAGTTGTTAAATTAGTAACACAGTTGTTAAGTGAATCTGGTTTCCCCATTGACTTTGCTGGTCAGAAGGTTGCAAAAAGTGATCACATTACCCCGGGACACTGCAAATGTCATAAATGCGAGTCAGTTGCTAACTGTCTGAATTTTAACCACTTGACCATGGAGATGCTACAAGTGTCGTAAGTGTGAAAAACAATCATAAGTCGCTTTTTATAAGGTGGAACAGTCACTAAATGAACTGTTGTAAGTTGAGGACTACCTGTAATTACGTTCTTATAAGCAGCTTGAAGAGGGCTACAGCATGCTTTACTCTTGACTTTTACCTGCCTCCAAAGATGGTTTCAGATCTGGAAAATGAGAGTATTTCTCTTCACTGGGGTGCTGCAAAAATAATTTATTATGGTATAGATCAGGGGGGTCAAACTCAAGGCCCACAGGCTGGATTCAGCCCACGATGTGTCTAGATCTGGCCTGCAGGGCTGCCCTGGAAACAGTGAGTGGCTGGCTAGGTGCTCTTCCTGGGCGCGTGCATAGGAGGCTTGCCCTGCCTCTCCTTGCACGGCCTTGCCTTGCCTCACCTCGTCTGGATTTGCCACGCCTCTCCTTGCACGGCCTTGCCTCACACTGCCTTGCCTGGCCTTGCCACACCTCTCCTCGTCTGGCCTTGCCTCACTCTGCCTTGTACCACCCAGTCTTGCCTCACTTCACCCTGCAGCATCACTGACAGCAGCAGGAGGCAAGTGCGACCAGGGCTGCGGAGTCCCGGTGCCCCGGAAGCTCGAGAGGCAGCCACATCTACCACCCACTCCCACCTCATAGTCTTACATGCAACTGGCCCTTTGAGGGCAACCATAATGCTAATGCGGCCCTCAATGAAATTGAGTTTGATACCCCTGGTATAGATCTTGAGGAATGTTTGAATCTGCTCTATGCCAGCCTAGATGCTCAGCTGGATTCAAAATCTACCTCTGTTAATGGAACAAATATGGATTGTTTGTAATAACATTTTCCTTATAGTTCCCTATGTCTATCTGTGTCTTCTGAAGTGGTTCGGGAATAACGAGAGGCACAAGCAAGCAAGTGACAACAGCTCTTTAATATACAGTGAGACTTCAGCGAAAACTCAGAGGCTGCAGTCCTCCTTATATACAATCCTGGAGAGACTGTCAGCCAATCAGAAACGTAAGCAGGTTTGAAACTCCCGCTTAAAAGTATCAATACATAACACCCCTCCCTTCCCAGAAGGCACTAACACTCAAAAATTAACATATGTACAAACAAAGTCTCGCAGGTGCTTAGGCTGAGTTCTCGCCCTAGTTGACCTGCGCAGTTCAGTGTTTGGTGAGGCGTCGAGCTGGTCGGAGGGACTCTTTGTCTCTCCCGGCTCCGCCAATGGAACCTCCTGGATTTTATCCGGGGCGTGGTTATCCCCGGCTGGGAGTGGCGACTCGCTGGGGCGGCGCTGGAACCAGGGCTTGTCAGCTAAGTATTCTCGCGGCCCCGGGCTTGAGTTAGCTGTTTTGGAGAAGTGGTCATAGTTAGGCTCGGACATGTCTGCGTTGATATTTGCCTCGCCAACCACCCGTTTCCTCAGTTGGTCTATGTGGCGCTTCCAGAGTCTATCTACCCCCACGTCCACCGTGTATGATTTTGGGCCTGTTATTCCCACTATGGTTCCTGCAACCCACAGAGGACCGCTGGCATAATTGCGAGCGAACACCGGGGACCCGACCTGAAACTGCCTTAAGCCACAGGTCTCTCCCTTAAAGTTTTCGTGCGAATAGTTAGGGTGAAGCCTGTCCAACATGCACCGGAGCTTTCTCCCCATGAGGAGCTCTGCTGGGCTTCTCCCAGTTGCTGTGCATGGTGATGCATGCTGAACCGCAAGGAATTGATCTATCCTGGCCTGCCAGTCCCCATTGTCTAATCTGGACAGTGCTTCCTTGGCTGTCCTGACAAATCGTTCAGCCAATCCGTTGGAAGCCGGGTGAAATGGGGCTGATAGGGCATGGCGGATCCCCAGGCCGGCTAAGTAGCCTTCGAAAAGGGTCGCTGTAAATTGGGGCCCATTGTCCGATACCAAGGTATCCGGCAGGCCGTGGGTGGCAAACAACTTTCTTAGGGCCTTGATAACCGCTTCGGCCGTTGTGGATGGCATTAATACAATTTCGAGCCATTTTGAAAAGGCATCCACTACTATTAAAAACGTTTGGCCATGGAACGGGCCGGCAAAATCAATGTGGATCCTCCCCCATGGGCCTTTTGGTTTCTCCCACTCTCGGATGGGCGCTACTGGGGGATCGGGGCGAGACTCCTGGCAGGGTCTGCACTTCCCCACCCACTCGGAAATGACCTGGTCCATGTTGGGCCACCAGACATAGCTGCGGGCTAAGCACTTCATCCTAACGATGCCAGGATGCCCTTCGTGCAATAATTCTAAAACTCTATCTCGTAGTTTTGCTGGAATTACCACTCTGTCACCCCACAGTAAGCACCCCCCTTGCGTAAACAGTTCATTTCGTTTGTTGGCAAAACCTTGGTACTCCTCCCCGACCACCTTGTCCGGCCACCCTTTCAAAACCCAACCCATAACAGTCCGGATAACAGGGTCTCTATTTGATGCCTTCGCCACCTCGCCGGAGGAGATGGGCCCCAAGGTTAACGTGTCCAACAACAGGACGGAGGTTTCCGGTGTTGGGTTGTCCAGCAGGTCGGGAAGGGGGCAACGGCTAAGGGCATCCGCATGACCCAGGGTCCGCCCAGGCCGATGGACGAGCTGGTACGAGTAGGCCGATAAGAAAATCGCCCATCTAGTTAAACGGGGAGAGAGGGCAGCGGGGGTTGGCCTGTCGCCTGCTAGCAGTCCTAGCAACGGTCTATGGTCAGTCACAAGTTCGAATTTTCGGCCATAGAGGTATTCGTGGAACTTCTTAACCCCCGCAATCGCAGCCAGAGCCTCTCTGTCCAATTGGCTATAGTTTCGTTCTGTGCTGGACAGAGTTCGGGAGTAGAAGGCAATGGGTGCCTCTAGGCCGTTCGGCAGTCTATGGCCTAGGACGGCACCAACTCCTACGGGGGAGGCGTCGCAAACTAAAACGAGCGGCAGCTCTGCATTGTATTGGATCAGGAAACTGTCCTCAGATAGAAGTTTTTTTACTGCCTCAAAAGCGGCCGCTTGCGGTTTCCCCCAGACCCATGGTACATTCTTCCCTAAGAGTTTGTGAAGGGGATCAGCGACCGTGGCCTTATCTCTTAGGAACATTGAGTAGAAATTTAGCAGTCCAAGGAAGGCTTGGAGCTCAGCTTTGGATTTGGGGGCTGGTGCGCTTTTGATGGCCCTCACCTTGCTTTCGGTAGGGTGGATGCCTGTGCCGTCCACCCTGTACCCCAGAAATTCTACCGAGGGGACCGCTATCCTGCATTTGTTCTTTTTAAGTCTTAGTCCCGCTTCTCTGAATCTGGACAGGACGTTCCGTACCCTGTCCCCTAGCTGGTGTTCGTCTTGGGCGCTGACTAAGACGTCATCGAAATAGGGGACTACTCCCGGAAGTCCTTGCAACAGGCGCTCCATGGTGCTTTGAAATAAGCCGGGTGCAACGCTCACCCCAAATTGGAGCCTGGTGCATTTAAATGCACCCCTGTGAGTCACGATCGTTTGCGCCTCTGCCGTGGCGTCGTCGACCGGTAACTGCTGATAGGCTTGGGCCAGGTCTAATTTAGCGAAAATTTTTCCGGGGCCCAGGGAGTGTAGTAGATGGTGCACGATCGGCACCGGATAGGCGCTCGGCTGCAAAGCCTTGTTGATCGTGCACTTGTAGTCGGCGCAAATTCTGATTGAGCCGTCGGACTTAACTGGGGTGACTATGGGGGTCTCCCACTTGGCATGGTCAACGGGAACCAACACCCCTTGCTTAATCAGTTTGTCCAGTTCTGCATCGATCTTTGGTTTCAATGCGAACGGCACTCTTCTGGCCTTTAGTCTTACTTGGGCTACGTTGGGGTCTAAGTTTAGTGAAATAGGGGTCCCCACATACTTGCCCAATGTGTCCCCGAAAACGTCCTGGAACTCGGACAGGAGGCTGTCTTTCAGGGTTGACTTGGACATCAGGTGGACGCCGGTGAAGCCCATGCCAAGGGCTCGGAACCACCCCATGCCCAGGAGGCTCGGCAGCTGCTTCGTGACGATGGTCAGCGGCAGGTCTCTTTCGTAGTCTCCGTAGGTGACCCGGAACGTGCCCACGCCTTCGAGGGGGACTCGGTTCCCCTGGTAGTCTAGGATGCGCAGTCTCTGTCTGGAGAGTTGATCCTTCCGGAACGACGGCAGGAGGGTCTTTAGGGTTGTCCACGACATGATGGAGAGAGCTGATCCGGTGTCGATCTCCATCGAGCACGGTCTTCCGTTGATTTCGACCACCGTGCTGACTTTGTCCTCGACCGTTGTGCTGGCCTGGTCGATGTGTATGCTGCGGCCATCTCGCGGTTCAAATTCGCGCCGTTTTTTCGCGCCGCCTTCTCTCGTTGGCTGCTTCTGGCGCGCTGATTCCGGTTGGTTGCGGCGCTCACGTGGTTTGAGACTTCTGGGCAGAATGGCTCTGCAGACTCGCGCCAAGTGCCCTTTCTTCTCGCAACGCCTGCAAATAGCCTCTCTGTATTTGC
Source organism: Arizona elegans (assembly GCA_022577455.1). Classification (NCBI taxonomy): domain Eukaryota; kingdom Metazoa; phylum Chordata; class Lepidosauria; order Squamata; family Colubridae; genus Arizona; species Arizona elegans. The sequence goes on from JAKOOJ010000003.1 coordinate 15,313,595, forward strand.
AGGACAGTCTATCATGGTGCCCACCACAGCTGGGACAGCTTCGCCGGGGGCTGCCAGTGTCTTTTCTCCGGTGTTCTGTTCGGAAGACGTCCTCATCCGACTCGGACTCCGAGCTGGATCCGGCGTCTTCTCTGTGCACCGGGGCAGACTTGGGGCTGTCTTTGCTGGTCGGCGGACGCTGTAGCGTTTCAGCGGCCTTTGTGGAGGCTTCGTGAGCCCTGGCCTCGTCAAGGGCTCCGGCGAGCGTCAAATCAGGCTTGGCGAGCAGCCGCCGTTGCAGCCTAATGTCCCGAACACCACAGATCAGTTGCTCAAGCAACGCGTCATCCAAGTCTCTGTAGTCGCAATGAGTTGCGGCTTTTCTCAGGCTGGCCATGTACGCGCTGACCGGCTCTCCTTCTCGTTGGACGCGCTGCCTCAGTTGGTATCGCTGCACGAACTTGGAGGGGACCGGAGCGTAGTGAGCCCGGAGAGTTGCCATCAGGGTGTCCCATGAGACTGTGTGAACCGGCGTTGGCTCACACAGTGACTCGGCCATCTCGAACACGTCCGGTCCGCAGTGGCTTAGGAATAGGGCTCTCTTTCGATTAGCCGAGAGGCCCTGCACGTCGCTGGCTTCTAACGAGCATTCAAACCTCGTTAGGTACGAGACCCATTTTTCGCGGGTCGGATCAAAAGGCTTGGGCGGAACGTAGGCAGACATGTCCGGTATGTCTCCTGTGGTTCGCCTCGTCGCCTAGCTGAAGCTCGTGGTCTCACTGGTTGGCTTCTTGTAGCCTCAATCCCACCTTCGTCGCCAATGAAGTGGTTCGGGAATAACGAGAGGCACAAGCAAGCAAGTGACAACAGCTCTTTAATATACAGTGAGACTTCAGCGAAAACTCAGAGGCTGCAGTCCTCCTTATATACAATCCTGGAGAGACTGTCAGCCAATCAGAAACGTAAGCAGGTTTGAAACTCCCGCTTAAAAGTATCAATACATAACACCTTCCATAGGGAACTATAAGGGACATGAAAGATTCTCTAGGGAATCCTGCAGAACAGATTGGACTGGGTGGGCGGGAGGTGGGATTCCTTTGTCCCCTATACAGGTGATGAGAAGAAAGGAAAAGAAACATGAACAAAACTCCACTCGTGTTATGATAGCTTGTTTATCTATCAGCCCCAGGATTTGCTTTGAGTAGTAGTGGGCCTCCAAGATCTCAAGCGAAAGCACAATTCTGCTATCTGCTATTTCAATTTTTTTTACCATGAATTTTGTCCTTGCTTTGTTTGTGAAATGCACCACAGGAATGATGCTTTTTATTTTAACCATGCAGAACTTCACTTTCCATCTGGTAATTTATTTTATTGTATTTTTCCTGGCAACAAAATCAATGTTTTGTCTATTTTTGTGTGTGTGTGTGTGTGTGTGTGTGTGTGTGTGTGTACATACACATATGCTTTATATTGCACCCAATTGATTGCTTTTTCGTAGAACAGATTGTGCAATTCCACAAAGTCCTTTAATTCCTTTCCGGAATTTTTTAAATGTTTCTCAATACAATGTTATGTGAAAGACAAGATTAGTTTACATATGGAAAAAACAAATTCCAGCAAGAGGTAATTATTCAGGAGCTGGTACTGCTTCTACTTCGTTCTTGAAATAAATACTTGAGAGGAAATGGAAATGTTGCAAATGAATTAGAATGGATGAAATTATATTTTTATTGCATCAAGTGGTTGTTTTAAGAGTTTTTATGCTTTTCTGAAGCTTCTGGCTGGCTCAATTTTGTTGTAGAGTTGGGTTTGCTGCTGGCCGCCGCCAGACGTTCCTCTGGGATCGTCAGCTCCCTCTGCCTGTATAGAGCCGCCGTTACAGCGGATGGCGGCTCGAAAAAACTCCGTTTCCAAGAGGAAACGGAGAGAGAGCCGGCAGGGGTGGGTAGAACTCCCCGCAGAGTCCCAAAAGTTTTTTTTTTAACTTTTGGGACGGAGCGGATGAGAAGCCCCATATCCCCTGCCGCTGCTCCGGGCTTTGGGAGACCTCTGCCTATGCAGAGCTAGGCGTCAAGAGCAAGCCTGTGAATCTAAAAGAATAATTAAAGAAATGAAGAACTGGACCCTTAATACTGAACCGCAAGTATCTCACCCTTTCAAAAACTATTTAAAAGAAAAGAGCAGAGGAAAAGAGGGAAAAAGAGCCTTCTAAAATGGCGTCTGCTGTGGCTGGAGAAGGGCTAAAAGGGAAAGTCCTTCCGTTTTTCATTATTACAATGTAGCGGAATAAATATCATTGGCTACATTTCTAGAGAAACCTCGCTCCTGTGCTGCTCAGAAGTTTTTTTTAATGAGGGAAAGTCTTTTTGTTTTCTATTTCTTCTCTTATTTTTGCTAAATCTTGTCTGTGTGGGAAATGGCATCAGGACTTATACAGCTGGACAAACAGGGGGGGGGAATTTCCCCCCTTAAGAAATTGCGCCAACAAATTTCAACTCTCCAGCGTCAGAAACCCGATTTTAATATATTAGAATTTATCCTTGAAGAGATTGTAAGAAGGGATGAGATTGTGAATCAGCAACTTGAAAAATTTAAGCAGGAAATTAAAGAAATTGGTGAATTGGTGAAATCAGAGTCTGACTTCTTGAATAAAAAGATTTCAAAAGTTGCTAATGGTTTATCAGGCTTTCTGATTCGGATGGAGGCAAAGACTGAATTATTAGAGACTAAAATGAAGGAAGTCGAGGAGAATTTGGATGACATGACTCAAAAAATTAAAAAGGATTTGATAAACATTCAGGATAATAGCTTGGAAGACAAATCTAAAATGGAGACTGACCAAAAGATTGGTAATGAGGAAAATGTACAACAGAGGATTGAAAGAGAAGTTTTAATGATTCAATATAATTTTACAGAATATGCAATTAGATTGAGAGGTCTGCAGGAAAATAATAGAGATGATTTAAGGAAAGTATCTTCTGAAATTCTGGCTGGGATCTTAAAGGTTCAACCTGATGAAGTGTATTGCAGGATTGATAGAATTTATAGAATAAACTCCTGGTGGGCAAAGCAAAGGCAACTGCCTAGAGATGTGGTGATCTATTTTACAGATAAAGAAATTAGGAATAATATTGTGCAGAACTCTTTTAATTCCAATTTGCAATTTCATGGAAGAAAGATTTGGATTTTCAAGGAGCTCCCGCCCAAGATGTTAATGGAGAGGAAGAAATTTGGCTTTTTAGTGACTGAATTAAAAAAAAGAAATATCCTATTCAGGTGGGACATCCCAGCTGGTTTAATATTGAGATATCAAGGCGTAAGATATCAATTGCACACTGTTGAAAAAGCGGAAGATTTTTATCAAAAAATTCTAAAAATGAATTTAACACCTTTAGGCATAATACAGGATAAGCAAAAGGAGTTGGAAATAAAAGGAAAACATCAAATTACAGAGGCTGTGATGGATAAATTGTCTTTGGACTCCTTGGAGACCCCAGCTGGACTGTTTATAAATAAGAGAGCAGTGTCATCCGAACCCAAGGTGATGAATCATCAAGTCACAGACAAGTGCGCAAATCAATCAGTTGATATACAAGTGATGGAGAAGAAAGATGAGATGATAAAATTAACCCAACAAGAACAATCCACAAAGCAGAATGAAAATCAACCAGCAGATATACAATTGGTAAGCAAGAAAAGAGGATGGAAATTCAACCCGAAAAAGAAAAAGAAAAGAAACAGATCTTATAGAAACAGCAATTTCCAAACTAAGCAACAGTGAAGCCAGGCGCTTTAAAAAATGAATGAATATTAGAAAAGACAGTGGTGGCGAACAATTGTCTGATACTATCCTGAGGATTGTGGCAGATCTCTGCAAGGCCATGATTTTGGGAAGTGGAAAGAGCCTCACTTTGTTGGATTTGAATCATCTAATTTTTTCTTATTTACTTTTTTTTTCTCTTGGAAATATATTATAACTACTTTGAGTTATAAGGCAGGAGAGTTTTGCTGGGGCATGCAGAAGATCTGGATGTTACTCAGTAGGATGACGGGAATTTACAATCCTGATGAATACCACAACTATAACCATACGGATATATTCATAATTATAATGTCACTCGGGTGGTTGTTTTTACTTTTATACAGGTGTGAGGATATCTACTACTGATGGGGGCAGAAGATGACTGAAGATTTTGAACAAACTGTTGCACCAGCATGTTATTTTACCCTATTATGGGTGATGGATTTAACAATCTAGTGGAAAGACATCAAAGAAGATATTATATGGATCATAAACTTAAAGTTATTGTCTTTTCTCTTTTTACATAATGAAATGCATATATAGATATGTGTATATCTTAGTAAAGTGGGCAGTTGATTATATTTAGAATCGTATTGCATGATTTTGTAGGAATTGAAGGGCTGAAATAGGTTAGTTTACTGATTGTTATAAAATGGGATGCATATATAGATATGTGTATATTCTAGTAAAGTGGGTAGTGGATTATATTTAGAATTGTATTGTCTGATTTCAAGTCATATATTTAGAGGAGTGGAGGAAGTGGACAGAATTGAACAAATTTGGTTGCAGGGAGAAGGCCGATTTAAAATGTTATATTAATATATATAAAAGATTAAAGGTTAATTTGTAATAATACTCAATAAGTTTAGGGGAGGAGAAAAAGGGCAGATTACCGTAAAAATGGGAGTTATAAGATTAACAAGTTAAGGGTCAGTATTCCGAGAAGGGATTAAGGGAAAGGGAAGATATTATGTATGTAACTAGTTATGAAATAGCCTATTGTTGTGAAGAAGTCACAGGGGGGGTTGGGTGGAAAGGGTGGGTTAGGGAAGAGGGGGGGGGGAAAAGGGGGAAAAACTTGTATTTGAAAACTTTTTCAATAAAAAAAAATTGTTGTAGAGTTAACGTAGACAAAAGAAAACAGCTTCTTAAAAATGTTATACTAAATATTATGTATTTTTTGCATTTATGAACCGTCCATTTCCCTCAAAGAGGGACTCTGGGCAGTGTGCAATAAAACATCAAAATATAAAAACAGTATATAAAAATTAAAATGTTAGAATCTAAAATTAAAATTAGAGAAGGATATGCTTCTCTTTGCAATTCTTAACCATAGTCTTCTAGAGAAAAGACCTCAGTGAACTATCAAACAAGAGCAGAACATGATTTAAGTTAAGAGAAATGGTGGCGCAGTGGTTAGAATGCAGTACTACAAAGCTAACTCACTGCTCACTCAAGGAGTTTGATTCTAACTGGTTCAAGGTTGACTCAGCCTTCCATCCTTCCGAGGTTGGTAAAATGAGGACCCAGATTGTTGGAGGCAATAGGCTGACTCTTTAAACTGCTTAGAGTGGGCTGTAAAGCACTGTGAAGTGGTATATAAGTCTAAGTGCTATTGCTATTGCTATTAAGCTCTCCACATGAAGACTAGGTCCATCTTTATTAAATATGAGAGGAGGGAGGAAATACTGTTAAACTTTCAAGATTCTTTACTAGAATCTTTATAGTGATTTTCAAACTTGGGAATTTTAAGATGTGTGGATTTTAACTTCCAGAATTCCCAAACCAGTTTCCTGGCTGGGGAATTCTTGGAGTTGATGTCCACACATCCTAAAGTTGTCAAGTTTGAAAAACAGTGGTCCATATTAGTAAAATACAGAACTAGTATTACCTGTGAAGTCTTGTTTCTTAACCTGGCCCACTTCTGACATATTAAATCCATAGTTCCTATGTATGATTGTTTAATGAATGAATAAGCACACAAATAAATGTTTCTGAGACCTGCACTTTGGAATAATGGAGAATATTACTTAACTTTATTTTATTTGAAATCTTCTCAAGTATTTCAAAAGAGCTATCATAGCCCATCCCCATCCCAGTTGTCTTTTCTCAAAGATAAACTTTCTCATTTCCTGCAGTCAATTTTCATATGATCTAATTTGTAATCCCCTTGTTCACCTTTGTGGCCCTTTTCTAAACTTGATGAGAAACCATATGTAGGAGATGATCAGGCTGAGACCGAGGGAGGGGTCAAACACATTTTAAATCATGAGTCCACAAGAGATCTAAATCCAGCCCATCTTGAATTCCTCTCTTATCTCCCGTGCATTTTCCTTGACTGGTAGTTAGCTAGATTCTTGTAGAGAGCTTTAGTTTGCAATAAATTTTTATACTCATTTGAATTGCCTGCATTTCCTGATTTCCTGGGTGCTTGACCCCATTGCTGAGCATTGTTCAAGAATAATTTTTGAGCCAATTCTCTATCAGTTTAATTTTCATGTTGCCCAATGCATATTAAAGTAGATTGCTAATCAGAATGTTGTTAGTACTTTAAGGCTATAACATTTCCACAGTCTACTAAAAAAATTATTCACTCGGAGAATGAGATGGTGTTAGTGTGGCAAGACTTGTTTTTAGCAAATTCCTGCTGATTGCTTATAATGACTGCATTGCTTGCAGAATATAGATCACTTTTTAAATGATGCGCTCTAGACGTTTTACATAAATGGACATCAGACTGACTAGAACCTCCTGGATCCTCTCTTTTTTTCCTTCTTTACTGAAGGTAGGGATTTTAATTATTTTTGCCCAGTCATCTGACACTTCATCCATTCTCCAAGGTCTCTCAAGTTAATATGTAAAGATTGGATCAGACCTATCAAGTGTTCCTTCAATACTCTAAGATGCAAACCATCCGGCCTTAGAGATATAAACTCATTAAAATAAATCAACCTTCCCTCACCTCATTTTCAGTCTTATCCCTTCAGTCTATACTTCACGATTCTCTAAAGGAACACATAATGTCTTGCTGGAGGAGGCTGAGCCAAAATAGTTCTGTCTTTTACTTGTTAATATTTTGTTGTTTGCACTGAGCAGCTGCTATACTGTGTTTTCTTTCCTGTTCCTTTTCTATTTAACATCCAAACATACTCTTTTGTTGTTCTTTTCTAGAGATATTCTAGAGATAAATGTTGGAAATACTTAGAATTCCATTTATTCTGAATACTAAGTATTCCTAACATTTACCTGTAGAATTCTGAGCTACCTATATGTAATCTTTTCTTGGAATCTGCTCTACTTTACACCTCCTCTATTTGTCTCTTTCTCCTTCTTCTTTCCTTTCTCCACTTTGCTAGTGCCTTTGTATAGACACACTGGCAGCTTCGGGTGTTCTTCATTACTCCCCCCCCCATGGGAATTGTTTGAAGTTGTGCTTTTATTATCTCCTGGTTTTTTGTTTTTTGTTTTAAAAAACATCCACTTATCCTGAGCTTCTTTTCTATTAGCTTCTCCCAACAGGGAATAATCCTATTTATCGTTGTTCTGCATTTATTAAAGTCTCCTTTTTTGACATCCAAGATACACATTTGATTGCACTCACAGTTTCTTTGCTTTCAAAAACTCCAGGGTCACTTTCTCCCCAATGTTCCTATTACTCTCACTTTCCTAATGAAGTCTTCCTTTCAGGAGAACAATGGGTTGAGCCTCCCATGCCTTCCTCAACCCTCTGAAGGAGAAGGTTTTCAGTAAAGCAAATCATGAATTTCCTGGAAGGATCACACTTGGCTGAGTTCATTTCTCAACAGATGTCAGTATAATTACTATCACAATTACTTCCTCCTCTTTGAAAGAGCTGCAGTGTACTTTTGAGAAGTGTGATCCACAGTAGTAACAGAAATCAACAAAATATTGGTGGTGTACATTCTTCCAATTATTTTAATTCAAATGCTCTCTAAAATGTTGTCAACTTCATTGAACTGGAGGCGAATAATTCTAATATACAGCTCAATTCCCCACTCCTTTCTATTATTTGTGCTCCTTTTGTATAACTTGTTTTTTAATTGCTAAATCATAACCACTCAGACTCAATGATCCTGAAATGAACAATAACAGAAATTTATAAGCTATTTTCCCCAATATTTTGTTGAATGATTTAATAGGGTATCAATACAAAAATACTTCCATATCTCTTCACAGTCTGATTAGCTGAGATCTTTACTTTAGGGGTTTTTTTCCCCTCTAATCCCACTGGATTCAATTGAAAGCCTTTCTGATCAAGATGCTTTTTTTCTATTTATTTTGGTTTTTATGGTCATAATCCTTTCCTTTCCACATCCTGTGTGAAATAAGCTACCATATAACTAGGTGTTGCTAAATTGATATCCTGCAAATGTTGATTATACTGAGGATTGTAATTTATTTAGGGTTTGTCAGAATCACAAGCCAGCACTTATGGAGAAGACTCGATTTAGGGATGCCGTCTTAGCTTATTTTAGGAAGGGAGGGAGGGAGGGGATTTCCTTTGGGCATCTCACTTCAGTTGTAGATTACTCCACAATCCGTGAACATCATTTGACAGCCACAGTCTGAAGAGCTGTCTTACTGTACAAGAGTAATTGAGGATGGTAACCCACAGGCAAAGTGCTCTGATCCCTCAATGTCACTTCAGAGAGATGGTGTTTTTCAGTTTACTGTGTAGTCATCAGTTTTTGAATGAAGACATGTTGTATGAAAAACCCACAGTTTTGTTTTTTGTGCTCCTGTTTTATCCCAGGAAATTATGCTGGTTACTGTAACCACCATAAATAACGGGGAGAATTCCCAAGATTGCTTCACTGAAAAGTATTTGTAGACTTGTGCAAAAAGTTTAGATTCATTTTGATTAAATAATGTGCACCATAGGAACAATCCTGTTTGTTACTACAAACAAATTTGGATGGCCTCAAGCTGCTTTGTGCCACTTCTATGGGAGAAGGTGTCTCTTAACTCTTTCTATGGCTGAAACACTTAGGATTGTCTGCTGAGTATACTGGAGCATAAAGCTTTTGACTCCAATATAGGCAACTTGAATTTGTGCCTATGCATGCATGATTGCATTTAGTGAAGCTGCCCAATTGGCAATTGCTTCGGTGTATATCATGAGAACTTTGTCATTTGATGCACATGAGCTGCAATCCTGCAATGGCTTCCTAAAGCCCTCCACCACTCTTGAAAGTGAGGGGACCATGTTTGTTTGGGAAGCAGCTTCAAGGAATAGAATAGAATAGAATAGAATAGAATAGAATAGAATAGAATAGAATAGAATAGAATAAAATAGAATTTTTTATTGGCCAAGTGTGATTGGACACACAAGGAATTTGTCTTGGTGCATGCGCTCTCAGTGTACATAAAAGAAAAGATACGTTCATCAAGAATCATAAGGTACAACACTTAATGATAGTCATAGGGTACAAACAAGCAATCAGGAAACAATCAATATCAATATAAATTGTAAGGATACAAGCAACAAAGTTAGAGTCATAAATGTACAGTCAGGAATGTTTCATTTGAACCTTCGTCCAAGCAAAGCCACCCTTTAAAGGTTTGCCAACCTTGATATTTACAGGCCTATTGTCCCTTTGCCCCATACAATTGGAATCAAGATCATAAAAGTATCTCCACTTTTAATGTAAGGAAGAAAGAACATCCACTCCCAAGTGGCAATGAGAAAGAGATTAGTGTTCCCCAACCACTCCTCTAGCCTAGCAAAAGAAAAAAAAAAAAAAAAAGCTAGCCAGGAATTCTGTGAATTGTTTTTCCCAAACACCCTAGATTGGGGAGTGCAAATAAAGAATGAGCACTTCCTGTATTTTACACACAATATGAAGAACTTGCTTGAGCATGTTTGCACTTCAAAGCTCTTCCTATTAAAGGAACTCCTCATCCATAAAGGTGTGAAAAATTGCCTAATCTTGTTCTTGGAGTCCTTGGCAATTATCAGGTTCTAAGAAAGAAAAAAAAATGGGTCTCCTTAGCTTTAAACATGTCTCCCACAAAGGACAACAGTGAAAATTAGAATTGTACTATTTGTTCCTTAAATGACAAGCGGATTCACAGAAGCAAATTTCTACTGGCAATATCCCCTTCATCTATGTGTCGCCTTAAAGAGCTGGAATGGGATGCTGGGTTCCATTGTTTCATGTCCTGATTGGCAGGAAGGTTAGGGAGAAGAGAAAGAAGGACTCTATCTATATATAAACCCTAAGGTGCTTGTTGACCATCAGTGTTCTAGACAAATATTTCACATTCATCATCTTTAGAATTTAACTTGTAGGGTAGAACAGAACCAATGATATCATAATGCATATTTCTGAGTTATTTTTAAACAAACTGGTTCTAGCTGGTTCACGCTGCTTTGTGATTCTTTGTGGGTTTCCTGGTGAGTATTTTTTTTTTTGTTGTTGCTGCAAATCTTGATACATTATTTGATACGATAGTTTGATTAAAACAATGATTTTGATACAAAATTAATTAAAATAATCTCATTCTCTTGTTTAGACAACTTAAAGTTTTGGAAATAAAGAAAAGAGAAAGAAATATTCTATCTATATTAATTACAATTTAGGATCTCAACATTATTTGCATAAATTATTAGACTTTTTCATTCACAGTTGTGTATGATGACATGGGGGGGAGAAAAAGGAACTGCTGCAAATTGCATCAAAGTATTTGTTAGATGTGGTGGCTCAGTGGCTAAGACCCTGAGCTTGTTGATCGAAAGGTCGGCAGTTCAGCGGTTCGAATCCCTAGTGCCACGTAATGGGGTGATCTCCCGTTACTTGTCCCAGCTTCTGCCAACCTAGCAGTTCGAAAGTACATAAAAAATGCAAGTAGAAAAATAGGAACCATCTTGTGGGAAGGTAACAGCGTTCCATGTGCCTTTGGCGTTTAGTCATGCCAGCCACATGACCACGAAGACGTCTTCAGACAGCGCTGGCTCTTCGGCTTTGAATCTGAGATGAGAACTGCCCCCTAGAGTCAGGAACGACTAGCACATATGTGTGAGGGGAACCTTTACCTTTATTTGTTAGACAATATATTTCGGTTTCATTCTTGAGCTGATTACTTCGTGTTAAAATCTCCATTGTGTACTGGTAGATGCAACCATTTGTTTACCAACAAGACTATGTCTTTCTATTTCTCTGTATACACGCACGCACACACACACACATGGTTTACACACATATACAGACACACATTTGCATACACATTTATTAATAAAATACCAGAAACAATCTTTTCTTAAAAAGAAAAAGATCTATTGAATTCCTAATTTCTCCCTTTTTGTACATCTCCTGCTGCTGAGAATTTTGACCAGCTAGGTCAAAATTGAGCAAAGTAATCCAAGGAGGTCAGCAAGACTAGATGAGTATGGCCTGGCCATCAAATTGTTGATGAGTCATTCCCCACTCCTTCATCCCATTTTATAGAGAAAAGAGTGTTTTCTGTCTCAGAAACCACAGTAACAAACCATTAAATGGTTGGTTTTAAAAATGCAAATATAAAAAACAAGTTTCCTAAATTACATTTTTCAATGCATGCCTTTGGATTTTTTCACTTTGAAAACATTAAAAACATTTTAAAAACAGACTTCATGTTTGCCACCTTTAAAAAAAACCCCCCAGCATATTATACTGACTCTTCATTGCTGTTGCTTAATTATAATAAAGGTAATAATGTTACCAATTCAGGATTAGTTTTGCTATATTATTATTATTATTATTATTATTATTATTATTATTATTATTATTATTATTATTATTATTATTATTATTTTATTATTAAGTTTGCAGTAAATAATAAACTTATTATTAAGTTTAAGTTATAAAGAGGGGAATATAAATACAAAAAAAAAGCAATGTTGACTCCAGAGAAAATCAAAATCTATATGAAGCATTGAATTTATCAAGCCAAGACACAATTATTGTAAGCTTTCAGTTTTCAAGATACTTTCTTCAAAATAATGAAGGATTAATCATGGTGTTGCAATAATTATTATTATTGTTACCATTATTAACAGATGAAACAGATAGTAACTGTACATGTTACTTTTGTATAATAATAACGATATGATCTGCATCATTTAAACAGATCTTTAATATTTTAAAATATAGTTTCAAAGGGAAGTTATTCATTCTGTTAAACTGGTTGCCAGCCTAGATTTTACTCTTATTCAGCAGAGCTTGAGAATATTCATATATGTACAGTAACCATGTGCATGTACATTCACACACACACACACACACACACACTTGGATCACCCATCAAAGAAGAGATGCTTTAATAATAAATGTAGCTTGTTACCATACTGTTCTTATTATTCAAATAGAAGAAGTGATTCTCATGCAGGCAATGTTTGCTAATGTTGAAACTTGAGGGCAATTTGGTCCCTATTTTCTAAAGCCACCATGGAATGCCTGTTGAGTCAAAGCCATCTGCCAGGAAGGGAATCAAACCAGTTTGATCTGGTGAGAAAAGGATTTTGTTTTTCTTTTGCATTCCAGAGTTAACACTAGCATTGCCTGCCTGGGTATTTGCTTCTGTAGCCCTGTAACAGCTGCTTAACTGTCAGAGTTGTATAACAATGGCACAAGATCACGTATGAATTTGTAAGCTAATTTGAAAGAGCTTTTTATCGCACCAAGAGATTGTAAGCACCTCTAGAGAAATGAATTAATATGATTATTTTACTGGTAAGAGCAGAGGGCGACTATACCGGAAACCTTCAAGGTTCACTTCAAGTTGATATTATTCTCCTGTAGCATTTTAATTAAACCATTATTAAATGTCTATGGAGATTTTCAGTCATCTAGGTCATGGCTGTCCCAAAGGTGCTTTTGCTGATGAGTCAGAACTGAAGAAGCTTCTTGGATGAGAAGCAAAACATCTTCAAGGAAAAACAAAGTCCAGTTGCCTTTTGAAAAAGCACCTTTGGATAAACCATTATTATTAAAATAAACTAATATAATTTGAAGGTGCCTATCTCTAGGCTAGGATAATCTGAAATCTGGCATTGCATATAATCACCTCAGTAATGGGGCATTGGATTGTTTCACTCTTGGTTTAATAACATAGACGGATACACACACACAATTTACAGAATAAATAATGAAGTGTATTATTTTTATCTAATCATATTATTCCATTTTGTTTAGTTAAAAAGTTACTTTTTTAAAAATGAGCTATTTCAAAAGTCAATATTATGGAAGACCCAGATTTCTGTCAGCATTCTGACTGTGGTTTAAAAACAGCAGTAGCTGTTCCTCCTCAAATTGTAAATCATTTATTAGATTGGATGCAAACCAGGGTGGATTTGATTTAAATCGAGTTGATTTAAATCACAATTTAAATCATGATTTAAATCACTAGTAAAAAGGCTTGATTTAAATCAACTTGATTTAAATCATAATTTTTAAAGAGCAACTGTCATCTCTGCTATTCCTTTGACCCACTGTTGACTCACTGATAGTCCCAGTGTTGCAGAATATACAGCCTCATGCTACATAACTAAGCTCCATTTCATGCTGAATAAACTAAATTATTTATGTATCTTAAATAGAAAACTATCTTACGATAGATTTTTACCCCAAAAGTTTTTTATTAAAATAAATTCGATAAAAATAAAAAAAATCCGATTTAAATTAAAAAAAAATCCGATTTAAATCAACAAAATCTGATTTTTTTTTATTTTTTTTAAAAAATCATTGATTTTTATCCACCCTGATGCAAACTAAAAACAAAGTCTGAAACTGGAAAAAATATTGGCAAATTTCTGTTCCTGGCCAGCAATGCACCCATCCATCCCCCCCTCCCCTCATCATTTAATTCCATAGTTGCAGATTTTAATCCATGACAGAAACAATGGTCAGCCTACCACTGGATGTGGGTTCCTTTATAATTGGAGATTTCATAACAATTTGTCCTCTTGAAAGTACTTAAAAACTGATGGCTGGAGGTCAAACTAATTGAATCATACTACAAAGTGGATAATAATTATTCTTTTCATTTGCTGGAAAGGAAAGATTTTTCATTCTTATTTTCAAGTATGTTAAATGTATTGTATTATTTACATGACAATTGTCATGAAACAGTCCTAAATGTTGTCATAAGTTGACAACTACCTATAAGTGACTTCCATTTTGCATTCCCCTCCACTAAGGAGAAAGAGTTTGGCTCAATAACACAATGTGTCTGCAACACATTGCAACACATTGTCTGCAACTATTATTGTATTATTGGGACGCACAATGTTAATGACAATCATGTCACTAAGATAAATTCTTAATTTTGGCCAATAAGTTGGTAAGGGATAGTTTAATCAGTTGAGACATTGGATATTTAGAAGATATTGCAAGTATGCAAATAACAGCTTTAAGGACTTTATATAGATGTGTTTTTTTCATGTCTCTGTTTTACAGCTTGTGTATTTTCATTATCTGTTTTGGTTATTTTTAAATGTTTGGCACGTAAGCAAGAGAGCCAATAAAAACTAGTGGGTAATCTGTTACTGGTCTTGGGCCAAACAGACTGAAGACCAGAGTCCTTCAGCATCAAATTTACAGATTAATCTGCAAGCAAATTTTAATCTCCAATTAAAATGTTAGCTGATTCATATATCAATCAGAGATCCAAGATTTTAACTCTAGGCAAACAGATGGATATTTTAGCAAAGAACTATTTGCTTATAGTAGGATAATATGAAGCAGATCCAAGTCTTGGCTTCTTCCCAGATTACAAATATTGTAAGTAGATAAAAGAAGTCCAGAAGTAGAACATTTATCTGTACGATCTAAGAAAATGTTAACTCAAGCGTGAGCAAATTTCAGACTTATGGGATTTCTTTTTTTTTTAATTACAACTCCAAGAGTTGCCAAACCAGAAACTTATATTTAGAATTAAAAAGTCTAGAGATTTGTTTCAAACTTAATAAGTTTCACATTTTTTCATAGAAAAACCTCATGCTGGTCATGCCAAGATTTGTGGGGTATAATTGAATATAATAATTTATTATTATAAGTATTACAAAATAGTTGTTTTGATGTAAATAACGAGGAGTCAGAAAACCTCTCTGACTTATTATAGATCCATCCCTGATCTAGTAGTATATTCAGATCTCTGTCTCTCTAGTCTAATATGCTGTTCGAGAATTTTAAACAACACTCTCTTATATATGATCATCTATGACAATATTTTGAGGGTTCTAGGTCCTTAAAGGCATGTGCCACTCCTTGTTCTTTTGTTCTGATTGTTTTGCTCTTTGGAGACAAGAACCTTTCAGCTTATAGAAGAAAATGATTTAGGATGTATAAATCATCAGCTGTATAACTGTCATTAGTGGGTCACTTAAAACAGCATTTTAGAGTCACTCAGGCAACATTTTTGTTTCTGTACCAGCATAAAGTACCACCAAGTGCTTCCTTTTGGGGAGGGGGTGTTTGTTTGTGTGCTTCTGCTGTTTTGAGTTGTTTATCATTTTTTTAAATGGAAGAATTAAGAAATAAATAATGAATTTGTCATGACATTCTAGTCTGGTAACAAAGGAGTTGGGTAGCAACCTCTTCCAGATATATCCTGCTAAATTGGATTAAACTTTTAATGAGACTCCTTTTCTCCTCTTAGACCCCTGGGGAGATAGGTTAGGCAAAAAGTTAGAGACTTGATTGAAAGCTAAATTCCTCCTTCATCCTGTCTGTCACTTTCACTGCTACTTCATCATGCTGACTGTCTCTTGTTACTATATTTGGCCCACTAAGACAGCCAATAGCTTTTCCATAAACTGGAAATCTTGGCAGTTCTTATTTTCACATTTCTGTGAAATCATAGCATCTTCACCAGTGTTAATATCAGAGTTTAGACTAAGAGCTTAATCAGTTTCTGCAGATGTTGAATTTTTGTTTTTGGTGCTTGTGGGTGTGGGTGTCCTGCTCTTGCCAATTACAAGCCAACATGTATAATATTTACATTTTAATTCACCATCTCATTCATATCTGCACAGCTCTGCTAAATGGCTTGTCGCTCACATTTGCTGTTAGCACATGGATAATTGCAGTTTTCAGGAATTGAAGGTTACATAGCAGCTGTTATTTTTGTCCTTCCACCCTCCACCCCCAACCCATTTGTCAAATTAAGTGCAAAGTTAACCATACTTTGGAGAAAATGGCTGCTTGCCCAGTCTGCATTCCTGCTCAGCAAACTAGTTTAGCCTTGAAGGGTCCAATAAATTGGTCAGCTTGGAAAGTGATGATGCGGCTGGAGCATCCTTGTGTCAGATGACTGCCTCCAGTGACTTGTACCCTTCCTGACCAAGGCAGTGAGAACTCCTCAGTTCGCCTTCCGGTTCCTTCTCAGAGACTGGTTGAGAAGCAAGTGTTTTTCAGCTCCGTCCTGTCTGTAGTCTGGGGTTGGTTTGCCAGCATTTGTGGTTTTACAATCACATTTTCCTATTTTTAAGGAGAGAAAGAGGAGATGGGGAAACTGACTCTCATTTTCTGGCCTTTGGTTGTCAAGGGAAAGAACTGTCAGAGCACCAGAGGAAAAGGTGACAAGTAATAGACGTGGCTGGGTGGGTGTGCCAAAAGTGTAAATATTGGTGGCAAGTCATCATGTTTTCTCCTGCCTTCCTTTTTTTTTTTTCAGGTATGGGCAAGTAAGACCTACACCTGCACCTTTCAAGGAAGTGCTTCCATATGCCCTTCTCCCTTTCCATATCATTTTTCACACCCTTTATATTGGGATCACACAGGTGCCTACTAACCGCCCATGATCAGAACAACACGAGAATATGAGCAGCTCTATCAGGCATATGACACGGATAAAATTGAATTTCAGAAATAGACTTTTCTACGTGGGAAAGAAAACCCTTCCAAGATGGAAACAATCTGAGGCATTTTTGAGCTACCAACAGTCCTGTGAGGTAGGCCACTAAATGATCCCATACCTTTTTTTTTTCCCTTTAGTCAAATTTGGTATAGCCGTCGAACTCCAATGGACTGGGCGGCATTACAGAAACCAGTAAATGCATGAAACAGATAAGTCATCAAACCATGCAAACTCGAGATAAAAACAATCCTAAAAGCCACACAAAATTTTAATTAGATTTTAAGGTGAAGAAGCTAGGATGGGACAGGAATTGCTGGCAAAGGCAGACTTTAGATGATCTTCTCCTCCTGCTCATTATGTTCTCTCTGCCTTACTTACTTTGGCAACCTTCTTCCCTGATTGTAGTGTAGTATGAACAGGAGTTCATTGCTTGCACGGCACTTGATTTCGGTAAAGTCGGCCAGTGAAAATTCACCGGGTGAAGGAGTTAACTTTAAAAAAAGCAAAGGTCTGGGACAGGGCAGTAGATTTTCACGGGATATCCAAGAGATTTGCTCCCAAAGTGCTGAGGGTTTCTGTAAACACATTAAGAAGAAGCCCTTGCTCTCCTGCAGTATCTGCAAGGCACTTCTCCCCGTTCCTTGGCAAGCGAGAGGGGGAGGATCCCCACACGCCTGCTGCTGCAGCCTCCTTTAAAGGAAGTGAGCATTTTCTCCTTGGCTTTGATGTGCCTCTGAAGAATTGCTATAAGGAGGTAGTGAATTTGTAAAGGGACAAACTTCTCCTCCTCACCAGCTGCTCTCATGGAGTACGATTCAAAGATTCTGCTTCATTCTCCTTGAAGATGAATTTCCTTTGCCAGAGGGAATGCTTCCATTTACAACATGTCTACGAAGAGGAGCTCTTTCCATTCGTGTACAGCAGGGGTGCAGATGGGCCTTCTGAGAGCTGCATGAGCTCCCCAGCATCCATTTGTGCCCCAAGAGTCCTCTAGAGTGGGAACCTTGGAGTCTGTTTTTGTATTTGAAGAAATTATGGGAAATTGAGAGTTTTAAACCTTGTGGAAGGAAGCCTAAGGCAGATGCAAGCTTGTACATTATTCAGACCCCAGAACCCGTTAGTCTTTTTTTCTTTTAAATCCAGAATCCCCACTCAAGAGGCCAAGTTCTAATCTATATATATAGAAGTGAAAACCACCCACGCCATAATCACGAAATCTCCAGAACCCTAAAGCCTACAAACTTGAAATCTGCCACGTATGTTCTTCTTGGCTTCTAGGTGCTCACTAAGAAATGATTTTTCGAAATGACCATCAGAGCATTAGTATTTCCTATATTATTATAACATTCTGATGTTAATTTGTTAGATGTTCTACTCCCCCTCCCAACTTGAAAATAACTCTGGAGAGAATGGGATGGCATAGGACAGGCTTCTGTGGGACAAGCCTCATGGAGAGAAGGGGCTAGAAAGCCTGAGGGAGAGAAGGGGATAGGAAAGGAGTCTCTCTCTCTCTCTCTCTCTCTCTCTCTCTCTCTCTCTCTCTCTCTCTCTCATTCTCTCTCCCTCCCTCCCTCCCTCTCTCCCTCCCTCCCTCCCTCTCCCTCCCTCCCTCCCTCTTTCTCCCCCCCTCCCTCCCTCTCTCCCTCCCCCCTCTCTCCCTCCTTCTCTCTCTTAACCCAGGGGAACAATGGACTCTTCACCCAGCTAGTTGTCTGTCTGCCGAAGGTTGGTGTATTTGTAAGGAAATGGCACAGAACAGTTCCAAGCTTTGTGTGTGTGAATCCCAGGGCAGGCACACACCCTGCCCTACCCTGCGTCTTTGCTCAGCAGAAGGAAGGATTTCCCAGCATAGTAGGTGTAAGCATTGTGCAATAGAGGGCATGAAACTCCTCTTCCAAGTTTCTCTTCCAAACTTAGGAGATGATGATGATGATTGATGATGATGATAAAAACCATAAGATGTTCCAAATAATGCATCTACACAAGTCAGCAAGTCTCAGGCCACCCCTTACCTGGCAAGTCAACCTTGCTTGAGTTGGGGACGGCAACATTTTAATTCCTCCCCCCCATCTGATTCAGACTGATGAAAAAGAAGAGAACAGGCATTCATAATCTTTTTCAAAGAGAATTTTGGAGAAATATTCAGGGGAAGCATATGATATTCCTGCAATTGCTTAATTCCAGGGCTACCATGGATAGGGTGGGAATGCCTTGCCTTCAATTCTCCAACAGTTTTGTAGGCTCTTTGGCTTCTCATACTTTCATAAAAGAACCCATGGAAGGGGTGTGTTTTTAGTTTGGAGTGGGGCATTACAAAAACTTAAGAATGAACAAAGATGAGAAGGAAGAAAGGAAGGAAGGAAGGAAGGAAGGAAGGAAGGAAGGAAGGGAGAATAACATGAACAGAATCACTACCAGCTATTGAAGCTCACTCAAAGCAAACCAAGAAAAATTCAAGCAGCTTAAAAATAAAACAGAAACATTTTTTTTGAAGCATGGCATTATGTGTATAATACGCATATATGAAAATTCAAATATGTATCCATTAGGGTAATGGAGATGAGCAACTGACTTGATGATAAATACTGGGCTCAGTGTTGACTCAGCCTTCCATCCTTTCTAAGGTAGGTAAATTGAGGACCCAGTTTGTGGGGGCAATAAGCTGACTTTGTATAAATATACAAAAGTATGAAGGCTATTGCTTAACGCATTGTAAGCCGCCCTGAGTCTCCGGAGAAGGGCGGCATATAAATTAAAGCAAAAAATAAAAATAAAAATATCAAGCATTTTTCTGGAATACCACTATTTTTATATATATATATTTCAAAGCTTCAGGAAACACATCTGCTTTGCAAATAAAAGATCCCGGATTTTAGTCTTAGCATCTTTTAGTAAGAGAAAATCTCCTTTGCGTCACACTCGACTTTTGATGATGTCATCGATAGGTCTGTGTATTTCTCTGGGCAAAAATAGAGAAGTGGTTAGTCAGTGCCTTCTTGTAGGATGTTTGTTCAATTCCTCAGTCTACTTTGCAGTTCTGGGTTTTCTTGATGGCCTTTCATCCAAGTGTTAAACCAGATCCTATCCTGGTTGCCTGGATCAGCCAAGATCAGCTGGATGCTCCTTTTCTGAATCTGTGTTATCTTAGAATCATGTCAGATTTGATTGTTTATTTGGCAGCTTCCTCTATTCCTATGAAAAGATTTGTTTTTTTTTTTTAGTCATCTTCTTTGAACCCAGCTGACCTCTCAGGATAGTTCTGCATGTTGGAGGAAGGGCTGAATGCTGATGCAATCAATAAAAAGCGAGCCATTGCTTAAAGCTCATAAGCTTCTACCAGTGCAGGATGTGTTTGTTTGTTAAAATCAGCATTTCTGAGCTATATTGTGTAAGGTGCCAGATCCATTAGGGAATGGGCAGCATATAAATTTGTAAATAAAGCAATAAAATGTGTTGGTATCAATGCTCGTTACAGGAATTTATATTCTTTTACAAATAGGGATCCAGCTTTATGCACTTGAAAAGGCGATCTTAGGACTGTATAGTTCTACGCATGTTTGTGTTTAGAATTACAGATTCACAGGGCTGGCCATTCAGTTCCTTGGGGCCTTCCCTTAGGAATGTTTGCAGAAAGTAACAGAATTGTTTCTCCCCATATAAGGTATTTACCAGTTACAGATGGCCATTAAGTCAAGCCCTGATTGGGATTTGAGTACACATAAAATATAAATCAGTGTGAAACTCCTTCACATCAGGGTAGTATCGTAGTTAAAATGTCAGTCTCAAGCTTGGAAATTCAAGTTAAAATCTTCACCAAGGACCTTGGGCCAATTGCTATTTCTTTGTTCATCTTACTTAACATGATTGTTATGAGAGGAAAATTGTGGAAAATTGTGCATGCATATAGGCCTAACCGTGTATAATAAATAATATCAGTTGCCCCCAAATTTAAGAAATGCCATTCCGCCCCTGTTTTTGACTTTTAGGAGAGCTTGGAAAGTACCAGTTTTCCCTTTGGCATCTGGTGGTTACGAAGGTCTTTGAAGCTTTTTCAGAGTTATTTGTTTTAGATTTGGTCATTTGTTTAAAGTTGCGTTAATGTTTATTTCTTGTAAACTGCTTTGAGCTCCAGAAAAGTTACTCTTGAAAAGACTCTGATATTTCAAGATCTATTCTCATTGCTTTCCTGAATTTCTGCAGAACTTGGTGCAATAGTAACTTCTCAGGTTTCTGAGCCAAAATTATCACCCGGGTCGCCAATCTGAAGATTGCTTGCTAAAAGCGATAATGATTAAGAAGTAGCCTAAACTATAAAGCAAAACCCGAAAGCTTTGGTTTTCATCAAGCATTTTGGAACAGACTGCTAAGACACAGGACCTGTGACTTCATTTTTCATTCCAAGATAAACTGTTCACAGGGAATGGGAAAGAACTCTGTGTTTTCGTCTAGAGATTTCTATATCTACAGATCTGGGTTCACATATCTTATTAAGTCATGGCTTGTCTAACCACAATTTATTGAATAAACCACATTTGGCTGGGCTTCTCACAGCACATGAAGCCAAAACCACGCATCACATGATATCTTAGTGCAGTATGCAAACCCTGCCAGAATTTGATAGTTGGCTAGATTTAGAAATTAGGGAGCAGAAGTTTTGTAGAAAATAAGATGAGAAATAAGCAAATGTCAAATTTCCTGGAGAAAAGTTTTTAGGTAGTTTTGTCAAATTGCTTAGAAATTTTTGCGTGTGTGTGAGAGAGGGAGAAAGAATGTTAGTGTGTAAGAGGGAAGGAGGGAGGGAGGGAGGGAGAGAGAGAGAGAATTGTACATTACTGAGAGTTGCAGACTGTGGATAATTTATATTATAATTTAGAACTTGATGAGCAGATTTCGATAGTAAACCAACTGTAGCTTGAGATTACTGTTGAATGTTCCTGTGCTTGCTAGTTGACTCCTCTTGGTGTTGACTTTCTATGCCCCTGACTTTCATCCTCAGGAACTGAAGAAATTTGAAATTTTGGTTGCCTTGTTACACTACCACTTTGAAGCCATTTGTGTAAGTAGTGTGCGTGAGTTGATCCTGGCCAGCAGAAGGAATGGTAGAATGAAGCAGCCATTTTAAATGAAGGATACAACAGTAGCTCTGTCCCCAGTTTTCCAGACTCTGTCAGCTTTTCTTCTTTCAGACTAAGAAGGATTAAAGGTGGTCTAGGACAGGTGTATGAAATAATAATAATAACAATAATAATAACAACAACAACTTTTATTATCATTGTACGTGTATACACAATATACCTATACAATGAAATTTACTTAACACCCAAAGTCCAGGTCCAACACACATATCAATCCCCAAACACACTCCCACCCACCACAATTCCCCACCCCTGACAGTATCTTAAAGGAGAGGTTCCTCTTCTGAAACTCCAGGGAAGCTTGCAGCACCCACAAGCTCCGTTTGTGCTCCTCGAAACCCTTTCCAAAATTTGTTCCCCTATTTGCAACATTTAATCTAACACAAGGAGAGCTGATTCAACAAATCAGGCGGAAAACAATCCCTTTAACTGTTCTTAATTAACTGACTTTCACCTTATTTAGGTTTGAGTGTACTTGACATTGCACTGAATTTAAGTTTTGCTTTGGCCTCATTTACTTACTGATTTTGGAGACTGGTCCCTCATAGGGGATCTGAAAAACAAAAATGATCCAAATCTGATGAAATGGATCTGAAAAAAAGAATAGGCCTTAGATCTGGAAAAAAAAGGAGCACCCCAGTCACATTCAGGGAAGGATACTCTGTCCCATTTAAACTGAGAGTCTTGGTAGATATAATGCAAGGTGCAGATCCTATTCAGAGTTTTCCAGTACAGATGGGTGGTATTTAAACCTGCTAATTTTGTGACAGGTCTGATATATTTTTCCAGAATGTGGATTTTTGATAGACTAGTTTACTTTCCACTGGGATGTTACATCAAGGTTAGTGTAGCTGCTGTGTAAATATCATGGGTCCCCCCCCCCCAGATTTAAACCTTCCAATTGACAAGTATGGCATATCAGAATGCACCAGCAGTTGTGGGTTACTGACAGGTTTTTCTTGTACACTCTGAGAAGTGCATCTGGTTGTCGTAAGGCTGATGGGGCAATATGGCTCAGTATGCAAAGCCAGCAGGCTGACATGGTCTTGATGCACCCAGTTATTATCTTATATGTAAATATGTTTGTACGTAAATATAGGCTTACTTGTAAATACTTATATAAAAATGTAGGTTTGTAGTCACTTTTTTCCCCCATCACCACACCCTTGGTTCATGAATATTTCTTGTGAAGTTTTTTTTATTGCTTTAGGGAGTTAAGCGATTCACCACTAAGCACTGCAATAATTTGAAAGTGTCAGGATTATCCAATGCAACAATAGCAATAACCATCAATGTAAACCATTCAATGCAAACAGTAACATGTTCCTAAAATCATAATTGTGTATTTTTAGAAACCTGAACTATTCGTACATCTGTAAGAGCAGGGTTGAAAGAAGAGAAAGGAATGCCATGAGAAGTGGCAAAATCACAGCTGCTATCTGAGCCATGGATCTGCTGTCTGCATGATGTTTTTTTCTGAGAAATCTTCCTAGGTTGGCCTAACATCAGCAAAAATCTATTTTGCCTCGTAAATCCAGGTGCAAAAAAGCACATTGTGCCTTTGCCTTTGGTCTACTTAGCCCTTGTGCACTGATGATATTACCTAGTTTGGGTGGTGAAACATCTACGAGAAAACAAGCAAGCCCAGAGAGCACCAAGGACCCCTCATACTTATCCCTTATCCAATGGCTAAGTTAATTCCTGTCCATGCTCTCTTTGGAATCAGAAGAGAGTTGATCATTATATTTTGAGAAACTGCTGGATAATTAGCAGCAAAGGAGTTAAGATTTCCTGGTTTTGCATCCTTTAAAATAACAAATCCTTTAAAAGCAGTCTTAGATAGGCAGATTTAGCCTCTAACTGGTAGCGCATCAGATGTAGATTGGTACTTGTATGACAGACCTTCTCAAAACAGGACAACCGAGGAACGAGTCAAAGCTAAGCTTCACCCTTAAGCTACCACTTCTTGCATCTGGCGCCTTCCCTGACCCACCATGATCTTGGCAAAACCATCAAACTGAAACAAGGTGGTTCCTCCACCTGGTTCTACCATATCTCCTCAAAGGCTTTGCCTGGCAACATTGTAAATCAGAACATCTATGATCAATGCACAAGAGGGACAATCTCTAATTTAGACTGAACCTAAATGGGATCAATATTTAAAACTTAATTTCATTGAAGGCCGCATCAGGGTTCTGTTTGACCTCGGGGGACCGGGGTGGGCGTGGCCATGGGTGGCCATGGCCAGCTCGACATCACTCATGTCAAGGGTGTCTGTGGTAGCCCAAGTGCTCTGCCAGCAAAAACGGGCTCCTGAGCTCTATTTTTGGCTGCGACGGCCTCCTGCAACCCTCTGCCATTGAAAATGGAGCTCGCGAGGGCCGTCCGTGGCCCTCCTGAGCTCTGTTTTCACTGGCAGAGGTACCATGGGTTGGTCCTTCACTGTTTCCAGGGCGGCCCCACGGTCCAGATCTAAGCACTCTATGGGCCAGATCAGGCCCCTGGGCCTTGAGTTTGACACCCCTGATTTAAAATATCGACTGTATAATTGTCCATTAACCTTGTCGCTGATGAAAAAAAAGAGTGTTTTGCCCTGTCTCTTCCATTTCTTAGGGCAGGACTGAATGTTGACATTTCTCAACTGGGCCTTTTTTTTATTTGTGTGTCCCCACCTCCATACCCCCCCCAGCCCATTGGTTATAGCTGGTAAGTTACAGAATGTGTCGTAAAGTGAATCAATTCATATTCCCCAATCAAAATAGCACAATATCTTTCTTAACCATGTAGCTAGCAAAAGCATCTTAGACAGAGGTGGGCTGCTGCCAGTTCGGGTTCGGGTTTGGGTTGCGACCTGTGGGTGGCCCACCCGCCCATCCACCCCGGCTCTATCCCATCCTATATCACCATGTTTTTGAAGCAGCACACACTCACATTTTCGGTGCTGGGAGAACCGGTTGTACAGCCAGCAGCAGCCCACTCCTGATCTTAGGTCACCCCTTTTTCCAGCAGCAGTATCCCCATCTGGTGTTCTTTAAAAAATGGGCCTTGAACCAAGAGATCCTGCTTTGAGGTACGGGGTAAAAATCTTTAATGCTTCCATCATAAAAAGAGGAACCTGGAACTCTGAAAACCCAAAACAGCATCAGCACTGACTGCGGGGACAGTTAATTTCATGTCAGTATAATTTGCTGTCAAATCAAAGATGAATAAATAGTATGTCTACTCAGCCTGGGAAAAGACTCCTAAGTTATAACTGCTCTACTTTCTTGACCATCACAGCATGATATAGAAATATTTCTTGAAACTATGAAGGATGGGAGATGTATGAGTGTTATTCCACTTTCTCAGAAGGCATAAGTGATTTGTTTCTCCATTAAATCAATGCATGTAGAAATAAGAATAATTGCAAGAAGATTTCTCTGCATTTAATTTCTGCATACTGTATTATTGTGAAATATTCTCTGCTACATCATACTCAGGAAAGTAATTTTGTGTGTGTGTGTGTTTGGGTGTGTGATTCGTTCTGCTCTGGTAATTATGAATGCAGCTTTCACATTCACATTAAACTATCAGAGTGTGCTGTGGGAAGCAAGTGAGTATTTAATGGAAAGAAAGATCCTTGTTTTCTCAAGCCAAAGGATATGGCAAAATTTGCTGAGGTAGAATTATCAATGCTGTATGTAAAACATCCTCAGCCAAAAGATAAAAATATATTATAACGGGAAAGTGAGTGGGCCTTGAGCTGCAAACAGAAGTTATTGTGTAAAATAGTAAGTAGAGATGATAGAGAAGCCGGGGCAAAATGATGGTTTGACGTATGAGTGCATGAACCTGGTTAAATGTAAAGATACTCTGCCTATACAATTACAAATCTTTGTCTGAATTGTGGCAAATGGCAGAAACATATACAGTATGTAAGTTTATATGGGAAGAGGGAAAAACATGAATTGAATATTATTATATGCACACAGATGGAAAAAACTGCTAGTGAAATTGACAATTCTTACTGAAATGGGTAAACTAATTTCTTTGATTAGAGAAAAGACACTATTGACATTTATCACTGACAAAACCTCTTACAGACTTCTTGCATAAATGAAAAATGAATTTGTGATTTATGATTAGAAAGGATAAATTATAGAAAGAAGAATATTGTGATGTAACTTTAGATAGAGAGGTAAAAATATAATCTTACTTATAAATCCTGTGAAGAATATTGTAAACCACTGCTTTGTTTCCTTTTTTTGTTCTTTTCTATTTTTCTTTACCCTTTTTTTCTTTTCTTTTTTTGTACTTTTTGCTTTTCTCTTTTTCTTTTCTTTCAGGCGTACAGAACACTTTTCAACATACTATTGTAGATGGGGGAACTTGAGGCCTTTGAGCTGTTATTGACCTAATAAATTCCAGCTGATATACCAGGGATGAATACTTCTTCAGCAACCTCATCAGGTTCACTACTTTCTTTCCTCTAGATTACAATTTTGTTGTAATCTAGATATCACTCTTCTATATTGCAAATCAGAGCATGATTTAGCAAAATTCGTAGCATGGATGTTCTGCTCAGTGTCTTAGCTACAACTTCCTACATTTGTGGTAATCGTTATCGCATAGTTTGGTTAGGGAATACTGTATTGTGGAAAGCTAGGAATGAGGGATCCACATCTAGTTCTTTCTGTGTATTTATCAAGTTCACAGGTTTGGGCATAGAGAATAAACAGAAGTTACAGAACTTCTATCAGCCGATGATACTTGGTATATCCTCTTTCTGCTTGACTATTGTATTTTCATCTTTTCAGCTAGACTAAATAGACCATATTTTTTAAAACAAATTGAAGGTGATATGATAGAGGCTCCAGGCTCCCTTTTCTTCTTCTTACAATCATTTGTAGCTAAAAACGATGCCTGCCTTGTTTGCCTGCCTATTACAGAACACAGAACAGTTGCATTAAGAGTATGTTTAATGTATTCTCTATGTGTGTGTGTGTGTGTGTGTGGAGCTTGCCTTTTATATTTCAGGCTTCCCCAAGCGCGCATCTTCCAAGTGTGTTGGAAGACAACTCCCAAGATTCTCCACAAGCATCAAGGCTTTCATCCAATTTCAAAATCTCAGGCCTCTTCTAAGCAGAGGATTTCAGTGGAAAGTCCTTGAAAGCAAGTCTCTCTCCTTGATCACAGAGGGTTTTTTTTTGTTTGTTTTTTTTTTTTTTGCAAGGGAGTATTTGTACGTGCCTTGATTCTCTAAAAATAGAATCTGCACCTCCTTTAAATCATCCTGCTCTAAGCCAAGGAATGCAGTGGCAATCTGCTTGAAGAGTGTCAGGAGGAGGCACATTTGGATTCAGTTTTTGAGCTGACCAGTTGGGCACAGACTCAGCTGAGTCCGTGTTCTTGTTTATTAGAATCAAATGTAGGCCACATCTGTGCTGCAGGTGACTTTGCTTTGTTCTGGTTTTGATCTACTTGGGCTTCCAGTTGCTTAAGGGCTGCTTTTCTTCTCATCTTTATAGAACCCCCAAACGGAATCCTTGTTTTGTGTTTCCCCAGCCGTTGGTTTATTTCTTCTTGGAAACACCAGGGT
The DNA here is from genome assembly GCA_022577455.1 of Arizona elegans. Classification (NCBI taxonomy): domain Eukaryota; kingdom Metazoa; phylum Chordata; class Lepidosauria; order Squamata; family Colubridae; genus Arizona; species Arizona elegans. The sequence goes on from JAKOOJ010000003.1 coordinate 15,340,947, forward strand.
CGTGCAAGGCCACTGATGTGGTCAGCTGCTGACACAGAAACTTCCATGGGTGCTTTGCTTGAGTTGCTGTTATGCATGAATGGTAGTTCCGGCTCTAGGGTAGGAATAACAGGTGAAATCCTGCTTCTACCCCCACTTCCAGTTCTGCCTATCTGGGCCATAGTCAGCCAGTTAAGCTGCACTGTAGCTTGAATCTGTTTGTCTTCCCTCAGCCTAAGGTTTTCAAGTGAACGGTAATCTCAGTGCTCTGATCTGGGTGATTTGTATTACCATAAATGCAATTTCCTATTTCCGCTAATTAGCAATTTCCAGTAATGCAGCAGCAAGATAACTACCTTGCTCCAGATATATTAAAAAAACACAAAATTACAGAAATATACGCCTCTCTATTTTTATAAGTGTATAAAACCATGTGTGTGGATGTGTCATGCCCAGCCTGGCCATGGCCATGCCAGCAGTGGGTTCTACTTACCTTTACTACTGGTTCGCATCGTGCCCGTGCCCGCTCTTCTGCACATGCGCAGATCACCTATGATGACGTCCAGGTCAGTGGGCGGAGCCTCCTGCCGGTTTTACTACCAGTTCTTGCGAACCAGTCTGAACCGGGGGCAACCCACCACTGGTCCACCCCAACCACGCCCACCCTGGCCCTCCGAGGTCAAACACAACCCTGATGCGGCCCTCAGTGAAATCGAGTTTGACACCCCTGCTCCAGAGCCATAAATTTTCATACATGAAAATTGAGGGAAACTGGAATGGATCTGTACATTCTGTCTGCCTCTGATACTTGAACCAAATTTCCCAGAGTCTTCTCAGCAGATGTAGACTGATTAATTATTGGATTCTATAAACTATCCACAAAGGCAATCCCATGGATTTGAAGTCAAGTCTTTACAATCTTAATGCATTAGAGCAAGGGTCTCCAACCTCCAGTCCATGGACTGACACCAGTCTGTTGCATGCCAGAAACTGGGCCATGCAAAGCCCCACCCATGGAATGTAGGCAGCATGCAAAACCACACCCCCTCTCTTGTCCACGGAACCGGTCCCTGGTGCCCAAAAGGTTGTGGGCTGCTGCATTAGTTTGTTTGAATCTTTCCACCATTTTTTGATTTTGATTTTTGCAAGGGAGGGACCATTCAGCAAACTTCAATTATGAGGCTGTAAAAGATTCTTCTTGCAGATGGAGCAGGTCCTTTGCTACTTCAATATCCCTCCTCTTATAAAGCATCTTTCTCCATGGCAGAGTCAACTATGTAGTTTTGTAAATATTTTAGACTTGACATTACAGGCAGTCTTCAATTTCCAACAGTTCATTTAGTGACCATTTGAAGTTATAAAGGCATGGAGAAAAGACTTCAGTCCATTTTTTACCCTTATGACCATTGCAGCCTCCTCATGGTCATGATCAAAATTCAGATGCTTGACAACTAGTTAATATTTATGATGGTTGCAGTGTCCTGGGGTTATGTGATCCTCTTTTGTGACCTTCTGACAAGCAGAGTTCATGAAGAAGCCAGATTCACTTTACAACCATGTTATTAATTTAACAACTGCAGTGATTCACTCATCAAAAGTGGCAGGAAAGGTTGTAAAATGGGGCAAAACTCACTTAACTCATTTAGCAACAAAAATTTTGGGCTCAATTGTTGTCCTATGTCAAGAACTACCTGTAATACTTCCCACTTCCCTGCTTTTCATCCTAGCCATCAGAACAGTTTCATTTCTAGGCAAGGACAGCAGAGCTATCTGTTGAATCTGGAAGGTTTATCACAATAATGAAATATGCATTGTGATTTTACCATATAAATTTTGCCCCTTATATACATTTTTGCAATGTTGCAATAAGTATACAAGATGTCAGTTTGGCTAATGGTTAAGGTGCTAACTTAGAAATCAGGAGATTTTATGTTCTAGTCCAGGGGTCAGCAACTGCAGCTCTGGAGCCGCATGTGGCTCTTTCATCCCTCTGCTGCGGCTCCCTGTGACTGGTCGGCGCCACAAATTTGACATGAGCTTCCAGTTGGAGGAGGGAAGCATGGCGGGCCAGGAGGAGACTCTATGGCAAGGGGCAGGTTTTCCAGTCAGCTCAACAATTGATAGGGCTTTTGGTTAGGACATGTAGAGGAAAAAGGACACCGCTCTAGGAGGAAACTCTATGGTGAGGGAACTGGACTTCTGTCAGCTCCAGAATTGAACAGGGGCTTCTGTTTAGGACCTTTGTAGCTCTTTGAGGGTTTAAGGTAGCTGATCCCTGTTCTAGTCCCACCTTAGGCATGAAAGCTGGGTGTTTTGGGGCCAGTCATTCTCTTTTCAGCCTAGCTCACCTCACAGAGTTGAGTTGCTTTCTAATGTTATGTTTCAGTCCCTTTTGCCTAGGTAACAATTCCTGTATATCCTTGTCAAGGACATCTTCCTTACTCTCCATACAAGGCAAGCAATGTGTCCATTCCTCACAAGTTTCATCGTTTGTCCTACCTGTCCACCCCACCACCCCAGGTCCATAAAAGATGGGGAATCCCGATGTTCTCAAATTACAATACCTAGCAGATGTGACCACAATAGCTGGTTGATTTGAATAAGGTTTTTGTTGCATGTGTCTTTTTGAAGCCTTTTTCCTTTACTTTTGAGGAAGCAGAATTGCCATTGTGGTTTATTGTTGAAATATTGCTGTTTTTTAAAATTTTAGTAAAGGGTTATTTTATTTAAAAACACAGTATCTATTCCCATCACTGCTGATGCTGCATTTGGTTGAACATAATCATTTGTGGCATTCTATTGTTTTACTTATTATGGCTTTAATGGCAAGTTATGTTTTAGTTTTAGATTGTGGTTTTTGAAACTGAAGTATTGTCTATTACGTTTTTTGCGTAAGCTGCCTTGGAAGGTTTCTATTTTGAAAACTAACAAGTGACCCTCTTGAAATAATTTTAATAATAACAGCACATCTAAAATCTGTTATGAAAAGTGATAATTGCTTCATATTTTTAAGGATGTCAATTCTAGAGATGGTTACTTGGACTTAAATTGAATTCAATAGGGGAACTTTCTTCATAGGATTTGATTACATTCCAGAAGCTCATTAAAACTGATCAGTAATGTGACTGAGACCAAGATCGTTAGATTTTGCCACTTCATCACTTCAGTCTACAGGAAAGAGCTGCTATTTTTTTAATGTTTTCTTTGTATTAAAAACAAACCACATGACAGCTAGAAACTAACTAATCAAGGAGAAAGAGTCCAACCCAGACATTTTTCAGTAGAGCAGAATTTAAAACCCATTCATGGGTAAGCCTTAAATACTGTGATTCTTCTTCTGCCGATCTGAAAGACTGCACAGTCAATTCCCAGCCCATTCTCATCAATATCAAAAGTTTTAAAAAGAAAAAGACAATGTTTTATGTGTTTCTCGTTCAATTCCAGATGCACGTTCTTCACTTGGAGAAGAGTTTACCTTAACAAAGCTATTACAAGATTGCACATTTAATTGCATGTTTATTCGAGCTCCTTTCTATTGTTGTTGTTAAGAGTTTTTATCATATATTCTAGACCCGTGATGGCGAACCTATGGCACGCGTGCCACAGGCGGCACGCGGAGCCATATCGCCTGGCACGCCAGCTTAGCTCTGGGAGTCTCTGGAGGCTGGGGACAGCAAAAAACATCACTTCCTGTCCAACTGGAAGTTGGGAAATGGGCCGTTTCGGGCCTCCGAGGGGGTGGGGAAGGCTGTTTTCGCCCTTCCTAGATGCCTAGAGAGGATCTGGAGCCAGGTGGGAAAGAAAAACGGGCCATCACATGCCAAGAGCGGGGTGGGGGAGCGGGGCGCATAGAATTATGGGTGTGGGCACGCGTGCATGCGAACCTCCCTTGCCCCCTCCCCTTCCTGGCATGTGATGGCAAAAAGGTTAGCCATCACTGTTCTAGACACTACATGAGCTTTGTGTGTGTATGTACATGCAAGCGTTGTACACACACACACATATCTGTACATAAATTACATCAGACCAAATTTGTTCTTTTTTTCCTGGGCATGTAGACACATTTCTGAACAAAGCTATCTACTTTATGACTATGTAGCCACTCATCATTTATTGCACATGCAATGCTTGAGGCAGGTTCCTTGCTTTGTAGCATGCTAGCTTTCCATGTATTTATTTGGATAGTATAAATGAGAAAGTCTGAGGCTATGGATGCCCGGAGTGATAACAGAAGATGGTACCTCTGGATGTCATGCAGAGGACCTAATTCCTAGGATGTGTCTATCTACTACCCTGTTTCCCCCAAAATAAGACATCCCCTGATAATAAACCCAATCAGCCTTTTGAGTGCATGGCAATAAGGCCAAACACTTATTTCAGGGTTTAAAAAAAATATAAGACAGGGTCTTATTTTTGGGGAAGCACGGTAGTAGGAAAAGGAAAGGATAAAGATACTGTTACTCTGCCAAACATGAAGATCTGATCTGGTTTCTGTCCTCTCAAAGGCCACACCTGGGCTCTAAATTGCTGTTTGCTCATTTATAGAAAAGGGGGCATTTCATGAAAAAGTCAGGTAACTTTTCTAGGGTATCCACAAAAGAGCTGGTATCCACAGAGGTTCTCCATTGGCAACTGATTTTTGTTTTTCGCATCTCAGTTATCTTCTTATAATGAGGATGTTGCAGAAGAAGCCAACAAGCAAAGCATATTCTTGGCTAATCTGCCCCATTTGCAGGGAAAAGTCATTGTGTTTCTGGACAGCTGTTCCTTCTTTGGAAAAGGGAAGTGTAATTCAGTAGTCTGGGAACTCTCCTGTATTTAAATTAGCTGGAAGAATAGTTCCCTGAATTGTTAGAAAGAAGATGCTGTAAGAACTGATTGAGACATGCTATTTGCCCAGAAGAGGAAGCAGGAAATGTATTTTGCTTGATAGCTGCATTGCTTTCAATTTCAAGATTTAGCTGGGCAGCTCATTGCTGCTTTGGCTTGGTGGGGCAGTTTCATCTCAGACCTGTATCTGGCACCAATAAACAGCATCACTCACAGAAGTGGAAGGATTACAGGTCATAGCGCAGCTTGCCTGGAAATATGGAGAGCTGCTGCCAATCAGTGCAATTGTTATTGATTTTAAAAAGCCTCCATTGCTATAGTCATCTTAACTGCTCCTGTCAGGAGCAGAGAGAAACTATTTCCATCTTTTTCTATGTTATTCTTCTGCAGCCTGGCGATGCTCTGCTGCCCTGTCATCAGTCATTATAGCTGGGTATGCTGAATGTTGTAGAATCAGACCAACCCACTAGTCTGGGAATGCTGCTGTTCTACATAGTAAAGGCAGAGGCAGGCTGGTCCTTTGAATGGGTGTTTGTTTGTTTGTTTGCTATTTATACTGGGACTGTGCAGTGGTTTTGAGCTCCCTTGCATCAAAATTGTTTGCAGAGGAAACCTATGCATTTGTCAAAAGCCTGTTGCATGTTCAGAAGTGGAAGGGATTTGCTCTCAAATTTGCAAATTGATATGCTCCGAGCAAAGTGTCCACAACCACATCTGTAAAAATCAGAGGAAGGTCATGGCATGGGTTAACATAAAATTTGAATAGGCTAATAATTCCTGAATGGATACTTGTAAGTATGTAAGTAATTAGCCCAGATTCACCGCCCCAAAGTTGAACAAATTGGTAGACTTGCCACTCACTCCCCATCCAAACATTAATTGGCAACTTCAAAGGTTTCCCTGGTCTTCTTGAATATGGCACTTCATTTTTAAACCAAGCAGCTCTTCAAATACATGATACCTGACTATGTTTTGTGACTGGGGATTGATGGCCACCCCATGCAAGAGAACCAACTTGATGTGGTGATGAAGCTGCTACTTAGAAACCAGGAAACTGTGGGTTCTAGGCATCCTGCAAGCTGGCTGGGTGACTTTGGACCAATCAGGGTCTCTCAGCTGAACCCACTTTATGGGATTATTGTTGTGGGGAAAATAGAAGGCAGAAGTATTCAGTTCAGTATATTAGCTGTCTTGAGTTGACCAAAACCATTTTTGCTTTTAAGAAAACGTTGTGTGTATTTAGCTCTTGTGGCACCTATGCTTTATGACTTGTCACACTATAGCGAAGCAGGATTTACCGCTTGTTCAACCAACATTAAAAGTAATTGTAGCTTAGTCTGACGTGCGATTCCACTATTCTGCTTTGTAAATATGGTTATGGCTTAATGTGGTCTAGAACAGGGATGCCCAATCTTGGCAGCTTTAAGATGCATGGACGTCAACTCCCAGAATTCCCCAGCTAGCCATGTCCACTTGTAAAGTTGCCAAAATTGGGAACCACTTGGCCTAGACTCTATTTTTCCACTGCTGTTTCTAACTGGAGTGTCTAAGCCATCAATATAATAATAATAATAATAATAATAATAATAATAATAATAATAATAATAATAATAATAATAATAATAATATTATTATTATTATTATTATTATTATTATTATTATTATTATTATTATTATTATTATTTTATTTCTATACTGCCCTTCTCCCGAAGGACTCAGGGCGGTGTACAGCCTATTAAAAACACAAAACAACATCAGTTAAAATAGTTTAAAATTATTAAATAAATTCGGCTAAATTTTTAAACCCCAGAAATTTAAAACCCAATTTAAAATTGTTATGTTGATAGCCCAGCCTGGCGGAACAACAGGGTCTTTAGTGCGCAACGAAATACCCGGAGGTTGGAGATCTTACGTATTTCCGCGGGCAGTTCATTCCACAGGGCTGGGGCACCCACAGAGAAGGCCCTCCCCCTGGGTGTCGCCAGCCGACATAACTTGGCCAATGGCACCCTGAGGAGGCCCTCTCTGTGGGAGCGGGCTGGCCGGTGGGAGGCTATTGGTGGCAGAAGTCGGTCTCGAAGGTACCTGGGTCCTATGCCATGGAGCGCTTTAAAGGTGGTGACCAGCACCTTGAATCGCACCCGGAAGATCACTGGGAGCCAGTGCAGCTCGCGCAGGAGGGGTGTCACGTGGGCACAACGAGTTGCGCCCATAACCACCCTCGTGGCCGCATTCTGGACCAGCTGGAGCCTCTGAGTGCTCTTCAAGGGGAGCCCCATGTAGAGAGCATTACAATAGTCCAGCCGGGAGGTGACAAGGGCGTGAGTGACCGTGCGCAAGGCGTCCCGGTCCAGAAAGGGCTGCAACTGGCGAATCAGGCGAACCTGATAAAAGGCCCCCCTGGCCACGGCTGTCATATGTTCTTCTAAAGACAGCCGTGCGTCCAGGAGGACACCCAGATTGCAAGCCCTCTCTGTGGGGGGTAAAGATTCCCCCCAATAGTCAGCGATGGCACTTGCTGACTATATCGGGACGCCGGGAGCCACAGCCACTCGGTCTTGGACGGGTTGAGTCTGAGCCTGTTCCTCCCCATCCAGACCCGCACGGCCTCCAGGCAGCGAGACATCACATCAAGGGCATCGTTGGGGTGGTCTGGGGTGGAGATGTACAGCTGAGTGTTGTCAGCATACAGATGACACTTCACCCCAAAACTACGGATGATCTCGCCCAGCGGCTTCACATAAATGTTGAACAGAAGGGGCGAGAGGACCAACCCTTGCGGCATATATGAGATGTCTCTTTGGGAGCAAGTGCTAACTGACTCCTCTGTTTTTTTCTCCCTCCATCACCCCTATTGGCAACCCACAGCCTTTCCCCATTCCAAAGGCAAGTTCATTTTTCAAGAGATGAACGGGCCATCCTTGCAAAATTCAAACTCAAAGATCAAAGACTATAAAACTCATGGACAGCCTTGAGGCGGCAGACCAGATAAAAAACGTTTTCTTTCACATTTGTTTCCAAATAGGGGCAAAAGGGCAGACAAGAGAAAAGAGGTCTTGGGAAGTGGTGAAGGGTGGGGGGGAGGCATGGCTGAATTTACAGTTTGACAAAATACAAAGGAGGATAGCAATATTGAAGGACGAATGGAAGATTTATATATTTTGTACTTCGCAGAGTGGACAAGTTTCCTTTGCCTCTGTGGTCTGGCTGGGGATGGAAGGGACCCCTCTCTAGAACAATAGCTCTTCTGCCGCAGTTTTCCAAGTATCTGAATAGTCAGCTTCTGGAGAATATGTGGAGGCAGGAGCAGTGGCAGGGAGACCCAAAATCTGCAAATTGCCCATCTGGATTAACCATGTTGGAGATCACCCTGCCAGGATTAAGCCCTTTTATCTCATTATTTTGGCAGTAGGGAGGAGTGAAACATGTGCTTCTGTTTCCCTCTATTAAAATGTGTGTGGTTTAAAAGTACTTAATGGGATCCAGATTTGTAGAGTTGCATGCTTCTTTATTTATTTATAAGCTGCAAACGTCTCTGTGTTAATGGAGGGATACGTCTCTTGAACTCAGTGGGACTCGCTTTAGGGCTAGATTCATGAGAAGCCACTATAATCTTTTGCACTATACTTGTAATTTACTAACCCTTGTGGCCAGGTTTCAATCTGTGGGGCAAGGTTCAATTGATAGGGCCAAAACTACAGAGCCATATTCTTTGGTTTCTCCCCCTTTCTAAATGTTCTTTGAAGCTATTTTGGATTGTGTGTTTACAAAGACGAGTGTGATGGTAAACAAATAAAAGCATGATGTGGAAGTTCTCCTGGATCTACCGTAAAAATAAGTTGAATTTTCAAGGAAACTTAGTCACTGATTTCTGTAGAAAGTCTTAGTCACATGATGTCCTTCATATCTGGTGTTCATCTCTTCAGTGTCGATTGGAGTTGTAGTCTAGCATTTTTGGAGACTGGAAAGACCGATATCTCAAATTGAAGCTTTAGTTTTATATTGGGAAGATGCAAATTTCAGTCTAATCATTTTAGGTTTTTGCTTTGGGGGTGGTGTAGAGAATGATCACATACAATGATCACATACATTGGAGAAACAATCGGATAACATTTTTAACCAAAATAGAATGAAGAAAAATACCAAAAATAACATTCTTCCTTTTTAACGTTAACCTTTATGTTTCTTCCATTTCCCAGATTTTGATGCAACAAGTATTGCATTCAATGGATTAAATGCCATTACACTTTGTATCACCTCCATGACAATATCATTAGGATTATTTGCATTTGTAATTAGCAAGATAGAAATATAAGTTATGTTTGTCTCAGTAATTAGATCATGAGCAAATGATGTAATTTTGCAGTAATTGCATTGCCTTGTAACCTACTCTGATTTACTAAATTTCCCCTTCCCTTCTTCCATTAAAACAAGTTTCACTATGGCCCACCCTGGCTCTAATGGACTCTGGATAGAGTGCAACATAATACAAAAGCATTAAAAACATAAATAATAGAACACAAGAATAAAAAAAAAGCTACTGTATCAAAAGCACCATTCACCTAACCTAAGGGCCAAACGCTTGCTGGAACAATGTTCCTCCTTTGAAAACCTTATAAAGTAGGATCTATGAATACATTATACATAAGACAGGAGACTAATTCACTAAGAATATAATCTGAAGCATGTTTGCTACAAGAAAATGCTGCTGAATTTAGAAGGATTTATGTTGGAATAAGCACACAAAGAAGGGGCTATGCAAGTTTCCAACAATGCAATATGTTTAATGGATTCAACAGTATACATTTCCTGTATCCAAACTTGGACTGGCAAAATCTTTTGGCTTCTGGAATACCCTTTTAGTATCCTAAATGGCAGTGTATTAAAGCTTGCCAGTGAAAAAGTTCTTTCTTTTTTTTTTTTTTTTGGCACAATCAGGAAACTTGGATAAAGCTTCTAAGCTTTGAAAAGTGCAAATCTAAATAAACAGTGAATCAGGATGACAATAGTAACTCAATAAATTCTGTGTACCTGGGTTCTTTTTTTATTGTTTATAACTAGAATGATAATTGCAAGAGATTTTCTATTGTTCTTAAAATAGTGATACATTTTGGCTGTTACTTTCCTGAGCATACTTACTGGGAAATGGAAGTATAATTTGTTTCAGATGGTAACCTGAGACTAGGAACAGCTGTGACCACATGATTGAAGCTCCACCCACTTTTTAACTGGCCACAAACATACAAAAAGAGGTAGGATTTCAATCATGACTGTCATCTTGTTTTTCTTTTATCCTGCCTCTCTCCTGTGGATGTTTCTGAATTATTACGAAGTCAGCTTGGTGGAAGTTGATGAAGGAAGGTAAAAATAGACTGTTTCTAACAAATGACACTTTTTTTTGGAAGAATACTGTTCTTCATAAATGTAATTAAGGCCAAAACAACACCTTTTGTATTCTTGCTTGCCATTTAATCTACACACATAAAATACATTGATGTTTGTTTTTCTTTACCATGAGTAGTTGTTACTCTTTGTCAGCTTCACTGCTTCCCCCACCTCTTCTTTGTTCTGTGATGAAGATGGAAAGTCTTGTCAATGTCATAGATGCCTTACACAGTTTTATGAGAGAGGAGGGTGAAGTAGATATGGTTGTATGAAATTGAAATAGCACTAGCACTTAGACTTATACATTGCTTTACAGCCCCCTCTAAGTTTACAGAGTCACCATATTGTCCCCAACAATCTGGGTCCTCATTTTACCCAGCTCGGAAGGATGGAAGGCTGAGTCAACCTTGAGCCTGGTGAGATTCGAACTGCCAAATTGCAGTCAGCCAGCAGTCAGCAGAAGTAGCCTGCAGTACTGCACCCTAACCACTGCACCACCATGGCTCAATGACATGAATTTCATTAGAGACCAAGGTAGGACCATTTAACTATGATTAACAGGCAGCTTGTAAGTAGAATGTAAAGCCTTTGTGCTTTATCCCTATTTCCTGATCATTAAACACAAAAGAGGTTTGAAGATACAGCTGTCACCTATTAATTTGGTTAAACGTCCATTTAGAAATTGATGCATTTATTTTCCTTTTAAAGTAGAAGTTTGGGGGGGATTTTAACTCTGATGAGGATTTGTACTTTTTTTTTTTTTTTTGCTATATATATTACTCTTTTTTTAAAAAAAAAAAATAATCTGGCTGACCTGGACTGATCTAGATAACAAAACAGGGATATTGCCTTGTTAGTATTTGCATGGGAAGCCCTGTGGAAAAACGCAGGGCTTAGGCTAGACTGGAAAGCAAAACAGGTGATGTGGAAAGAGATGACAAGCTATTGTGCCATGCCATGAAACCTGCATAGATCTGAACCTGTAAATCACCAAGAACTGATCTAGATTAGAAGGCAATACCTTTAAAGTAATCCTAATTAGTAAATTCCATTTCAGATTAGGAAGAGTAGATTATAGGTTTCATACATTAATGGGCTGACGGAAGTGGATTGAGGGAGAAAGTTGATGTTTTTTACTCCACAGAAGTCCTTCTCCAGGTTATTACTTGCTCTAGGAAGAATTAAATGGCAGTTTCTTTTACAGGACAAAAACCATTTTAGGACTTTTGGGGGCAGAAATGGTGCTGAGACAGAAATAACTATTCTTTTCTCTGCTGCCATCCAAATTAAAAGTATTGTAGAAGCAGCCTTTTATGCTTGTACTGTTGGTCCAGTTGCAGATGCAATCAAGCATTTCTCAGTTTGTTTTGCTAATCTAGGAGCTAGAGCCTTGAACGGGGACCTTAACTATGAAAAGCAGCCCTTTAACCTTGATTATGCTATCTTTGCTTTTTATTTTAACATCCCGAGGTTGTTGTTTTTTTTTAAATATATCCTTTTTTCCTGGAATGTTTTTTTCCCCCCTGTTAATCACATCCTTGATGTGTAATTCTACTCTGACTGGGATATTCCAATGAAGCCGTCTTTGCACGCCATGTTTTTCTCCAGGAGTATAAATAGCAGTGTGAGAACCTCCTGTGCTAATTTTATGATTCTTTCGCTGATGTGTAGCTTTCGTTTCAGTTTTGATGAGTAGGTCAGAGCAAATGTCAGTGAGGTGACCACTTGAAAGGAAGTGTCGCTAGTGACTGATTCCCTTGGAGGTTGGGTACAGGAAATGACAGTAATGAAACAAAGCGTACATGGATTCTTTATTTGGGAAGAAGTAACAGAGACAATGAAATCTTACTGCTTAACATCCTATGTGATTTTGAAACCTTCCTTCTGATTCCATGGCCTTCAATTTCCTGATCCATATTCTCCCCCAAAATAAGAATGGATTTGTATGCACTGTAGGATAATATCATTCGTGTGGTTTTAGTTTACCAAACTCTGTGAACCCGGCCAGCGTGGTTTGCGTATGATGGTTAATGGCTTACTGTTATGAATAGGCTGGAACACAATGGCTTTTTCAAGAAAATGAAACTAACAGGAATTTTCATGGTGTGTGAATTCAGCCATTGTTTGCTCAGACACGGTTTAAACCACAATTGTCTGACTTTGTGCAATACATTAGGCCATAAGCCATAGTGCTTGAGTTCACAGCATGTGATGCAAAACCATATTATATGAATTAAACATTCATATTCAGCTGTAGTTATTCCTGCAGCAAAATCATCCAGTTATTCGATTGAAAGAAAGGGAGAGGGTGGCAGAAAAAAGAGAGGATTTGGGGGGGCGGGGGTGGGGGGAAGGAACAACATAAAAATAGTTCAGATAAGCATAGCTCACCAAACTTCTTGCTAAATGAAAATGTAGAGATATTTCATGTAACTTAAAGAGCGATGAGGAAATGTGTTTATTTGTTTAAACATGTTTCAGCTTCGTTTATAGTCTTGCAATAGAGGCTCAGCAAGTCATTCTCAAGGCAAAATGCTACAGTAGGAATTTTTTTCCTACCTGGTTCCTTAACCCACCAACCTCTCTCTGTTGTCGCTCTCACTTTTTCTGAGAGCAACAAAGAAAGGCTGTAGCAAATCCTTCCTGAACCTGAAGCATTTCTTATGCATTGCACAAAATGGCTGGGGTTTGGGGAAATTGTAATACAGGCTCAGAGGAGATTTGGCTTTTGAAATCTACAATATACCAAGTTAGGGAATGTTACGCTCAGAGCCTGTCAAGTTGGAAGGATGATGATTTCAATACTATCCCCCATGTGATTGGTTCAATTCCGTGAGCGAGAGATCTGAGCCCCTGCAGACCCAAACAATGATCCAATGCTGATTTCTTCCCTCACTTAAAGCAATTGGTTTCTCTGGTTGACTCCCCAGCACTGAAACGAGGATGGAAAGATCTCACTTTTAGGGTTTCTTTACGTGCCTTTAAACATAGCAGTTGATTGCAATTGATTGATATTAATTTTTATCCTAATGGAATAGAAGGCCAACTCTTTACAGCTTCATTATTCTTGCCATGGGTTATCCAGTTAACTCACAACTTTTGGAGTTTTTCATGTGCAATAGTCCCATATAAGCTGACTAGTACTTGTGATTGATAAATCTGTATCATGTAAATACAATTTTAAGTTCCTACATCATGCTGATGCATTAATGTAGTGTTAATTGGTGTTGGCCTAAACTGATGGGCAAACCAAACTGCTTCACTAAAGTATTAGTTTAATATGGTGTATAAACAAATCATAATGAAAAGAATTATCACTTAGTACAGGTAGTCCTCGACTTACAGCAGTTCATTTAGTGAACATTCAAAATTACAACAGCACTGAAAAAAGTGACTTATGACCATTTTTCACAGATGCAACTTTTGCAGCATCCCCATGATCATGTGATCAAGATTCACATGCTTGGCAACTGACTCATATTTATGACCATTGCTGTGTCCCAAGGTCATGCGATTTTGCCACCTTTTGACAAAGCAAAATCAATGGGGAAGCCAGATTCACTTAAGAACTGTCTTGCTAACTTAACCACTGCAATGATTCACTTAACAACTGTGGCAAGAAAGGTCTTAAAATGGGACAATAGTCACTTGACAAATGTCTCACTTAACAACAGAACTTTTGGGCTCAATTGTGGTCTTAAGTTGGGGACTACCTGAAGTGTTACATGATTGACTTCATTTAGAAGAAAGACCCCAAACTCAACTTTTTGCTTTGCTAAGTATTGTCTGAATTTACACAACCCACTAAACCAGCGGTCAACAACTGGTGGTCCTTGGACCACTGGTGGTCTGCAAGAAAATTTTGGTGGTCCGCAGAAAAATTATTTGCAGTTTTTATACTGCACTAAATCAGGGGTCTTCGAACTACAGCCCCTGGGCTGGATACATACAATGAGTATTTGTGTTGCTGCAGAGTCTTCCCCTTTGGGGGCCTTTTTGTGTGGGTTGGAGGGGGGCAGAAATTCCAACTCGGGGTCTGTTTCAGGTTCCTGATGCGGGGCTTTGGGCGAAGGCTGGAGGAAAGCGCTGCTGGTGGCAAAGAGCTGGAGGGCCTTGTTCCAGTGGAACTGCCTCATGGCCTGGAATTGGCTGACCATCTCAGCCCGCTGAGCCTCCAGGTACCAGTACCTGGCCTTGCACTCCCGCAGGTCTTCCCTCTGCTTGGAAAGCCTATGCTCATAGTCACCAGTGAGGTGCTTCTGCTGAGCCTCCTTCTCGGCCAGAACCAATTTGAACTGAGCAATCTGTTTTGCCAACTCTTTCTCATGGTGGCTGCTTAGCTCCAACAACTGCTTCCTGTTGGGGCCCTAGGGAGCCCAGGTGAGCAGGCGAGGAGTGGCGGGGAGGGGAGGGGCGAGTAGTGGACAGTGAGGTGCCCCTCGACACGAGTGACATCGAGTTGGCCATGCCCATCCAGTCACATGCCCATCTAGCTAGTCATTAGGCAGATCATATTAGTGGTCTGCGGGATTTAAAGTTATGAATTTAGTGGTCCCTGAGGTCCGAAAGGTTGGTGACTCCTGCACTAAACTATGGTTTTCATACATTAATTGGGTTCATACAATACTTTTAACTTTTACCAGTACTGTAAAACCAACATGACCCACATTATGCCTTAGTGAGATATAAATGCATCAAATTATAGTTTATTCAACAAATCTTCATTACAGCATGTCTTAGTATGAACTCTGATCTCGGTTCACCATATCTATTGAAATAGTTCTTTCTACCAGTCATTGTGTACCATAGCATACAGTGGTACAAAAATTGTATCACTTTAATTGTACAAATTGAATTTAGAATGCCCTTCCCAGTAAACTGCAGTCTCTTTCCTAACATTTAATAAGAGATGGCAGTTAAAAATTAAATTAAAAAAATAGTGTATCTCAGCACTCTCTAGACTCGTGTTTGGTTTGATTTGATTCTAAAGGAGAATTAAAACTTAAGAATTCACTATTATTCCTGCAGTGCAGAAATATGGACCATCCATTTTTAAAAATAATAATACAAGCAGTCCTCATTTAACAACCAGAATTGGGTCTGGCAACTCGGTTTTTAAACGAAGTGGTTGTTGCTAAAGTGAAACTTGCTTACGATCTTACTGCAGCTTTCCTTTGCTTTACAGGTCATAAATGAGGAAAAGTTACTTTTTCTTCATCGTAACCGCAAACGGTTATTACTGGAAATGGTGATTGAACGCGGTCTACTTGTAAGCAACATATTCCAAGTCATATCAATGGGAAGGTTCTGAATAAATTCTGATTAAAATTATCAGGCCTTTAATCACAACTCTCTTGGTCGGCTGACCCTGAGTGAGCTTCAATTCAGACTACTGTCCCCATGTTGTATTTCAAGCCTTGTGAGCAAAGCCTGCCGAATTTCCCGGCCTTACTTTTTAGGCCACAGAATATCATACCTGATCTTGCACTTTCAAATCTTAACTCCCTGCCCATTACCTCGAAGTAACCACGAGAGCAGCTTTAGAAACTATCCTCTTTCCGTATCTGGAGAAAAAAAAAAAGCTGCCAAAGCGCTTCGAACGCAGCGGTCGCCAATCGCGGGGCGCTTTCCCACATTTCCCACAAAAGTTAAACTCGGGTTGTGAAAGTAGCGCTTGAATTCGGTTGAATTAGATCGGCGTCCTTTTGACTCTCACGTTTGGGAAGGAGTCGAGCTCAGGGGAGGCGGGCGCTTCGCTCCCGAGCGCCAGATGGAGCACTTGAACAGCAAACTTTCCGAGGGCCCTGCCATTGGTCGAGGTTGGGCCAATCGCGAGCGCCCTCGGCAAACAATGCAACTTTCTCTCCCCTGCTCAGTGCGGGTTCCTTTCTTTCTATTTTTTTCCTCCTCCTCTTTTTTTTTCCCCCTCCTTCCCCTGCTTTTTCTTCATTTCCTTTTCTGTTGTTCCCTGTTCGCGCGGTCCCCCTCCGGCGCCTTGGTTCCGATCGGCTGCGCGGGTGGGGAGGAGAAACGACGCGGGGGCCGGGCGCAGGTGGATCCGCCTGGAGTGGCGTTAGCGGCTGTTGCTTCTTGAGTGATGGAGCTGGCAGGGATTGCCGAGCCTCGCCGCTGATCTCTAGCGCCCGCGAGGAGGATTGCCCCCCCCCCCCCAATCATGGCTCGCTGCCCTTCTTGACCCGTGGCGTGTGAACCCAGCAAAGAAGCTTAACGGATCTCTCCTGCGCGCTCCCCACCCGAGGGGAGGCAGCAGCTGGGAGGAGGGTCCACCCATGCCAGGACTGCACCCAGCGTTGGGCACCGCCGCTAAAACGAGCAACAGCGGTAGCAGCTCCTCCGGCGCTCACGACTCCGATTCTCTTTTCTCCTCCCCAGATGGAATTAAAGGGCGAACGGCAGAGGAGAAGGGCGTGAGCCTGGCCGAGAAGAGCGGCGCCTCTAGCCAAGGTAAGAGCCGACTCGAGCCGGCGGCGGATCCCTCCTTGGGGGAACGATGACAGCAACCCGCTGCGAAGGGAAACGGCGACTGGTGTAGAAAAGAAGAGACTGAGCCCAAACGGGGGCGGGGGGGGGCTCCCCTTTCCTGCCTTTCCTGCGCCTCGTGACTCGCCCAGGAAAAAGGGGTGGTGGTGGGATTGAGTTTTTCTTTCTCCGAGGACGGGAACGGGGCAAGGCCTCGAAACGGCTCAGAAAGCAAAGCAGTCTAGAAAGGCGGGTAGGTGGGTGGGTGGAAGCCCCGTTGGGCTGGTTAGAGACCGAAGGCTGAAGTCCCCCCCCCCCCAACTTGCGCGTTTTCTGGAACCCGCAGGAATCGCTTTTCAGTTCGGTGGGACTTCACTTTCCACGAAGAACCGAAGCGATTGGAATGCCGGTGTTCGAATCTGTTGCTCAGCCATCCATCCATCCCCAGCGGTGGAATGGGATATGCTGGTGGGGGGGATGATGGAAACTGATAGTTAGTCCACCTCTGGAATCTGCCCCAGTTGAGGGAGGCTGTGATGATTTCTTTCTTTTCCTTTCACCCCACCCTATCCTACCCTCTGCCTAGGCATCTATAATGCAAACACATAGTATTGCCTTCAGTCCTTGTAACAGGGTCTGGTAGGTGTTCCTTTTCAGCTAAATTTAATTGACTTGTTCTGGTCCAGGAAATCCAAGCAATATCACACTTTAGTTTTACTTTGTTGCATAAAACTTGACTCACTGGCCCCAGCCGTCTGAAACTCTTATGTTGATTTCATGCATTAGCATTTATATTATACTTTAAAGAGTTTGAAACACTTGATAGAACTCGTTTATTTTTGTTCTCTAGCCTCTCTCCATTTGTTTCTTTTTTATGTTTGTAGCTCGCCATAATTCAGGTTTTGTTTTATTGATTTGGAAGACGGAAAGGTCTTGTCTTTCAGGTAATTGTCCCTTATTGTCATTAGTAACACAGGCACAGCGCTTAAACATTTACTTACCCTTTGGGGGATATGTAAGATAGTATGATAATCATCAAGGGATTTATTTGCTTTGGACTTCTTTTGCATCACCTGAATATAGTGTCCTTCTTACACCAAGGCCTGACTGGTCTCTTTGTTCTACTCCCCTATCCTGCCTGGTCTAAAAAGCTGAATTTCAATTTGGCTTCAACCTGCTTTGAAACTACTGGTAGAAAGGTTGTGATTTTCCCAAACAGGTGCAATTACAATACCCATTATTGGGACGGGGTGATAGTGGAAGTGCAGTATGTCTAGAGGTTGCCAAGTAGATAAAAGCTTTGATCAGATATGCAGTCCGTGTCATTTTTCCTGTGTTTGGGGTTTTAGAGAACCATGTGCCTTTTCGGAATGAAAAATTGTAGCTAATCATAGTTTTGCTTTTCCTAAGAGATTTTCTGGTTATTTCCAGCTTCTGTCGATTAGTAGATTTTTAAAAATCCTTCTGTTTTTAAAAAGGTCTTCAGTATGCACATACAAATACATGCTTTACTGAGACTGCCTTCTTGATAAGGAGAAAGTATTCCTACTCTGCTGTGTTAGCACAAGCTCTCATCTTCTATGGCTTGTGTTGAGGCTGTTCCAGTATATACAAGATAGGTCAGGGTAGATTGTTGCTGTTGTTGCAGGCTTGAGAAGGAGTATATGAGTGTTAGTCTTGCCTGATACTTGATTTTTTAATTTGGTGGTAAAAAAAAAGTCAACATACTTCAGGCTTTGGTAAGTGTTGGGTGTGTTCTTAGTAGAGGGAAATGTGATGCTTTATTGTTAAGGTTGTTATGGATTCTCAAACAAGATACATTTCCATCAGTCAGGTGGTCAAGAAGAAGGATCTTCAGAGAATCTGGAGAACCTCTTCCTAGAGACGAGAGTTTGTAAGAACCCATTATTGAGCAACATGCCTGGAGGCATTCAATGGATGCTCGGGGCCTCATCTTGTGCTA
Organism: Arizona elegans; assembly: GCA_022577455.1. Lineage (NCBI taxonomy): Eukaryota > Metazoa > Chordata > Lepidosauria > Squamata > Colubridae > Arizona > Arizona elegans. Next base: position 15,359,584 of record JAKOOJ010000003.1, read on the forward strand.
CATGGGCCTAGCGAACTATGCAATTAAAAATTAAAGCATGGGAGAAAAGTGGGGGCGGGACAGTGAGAACCAACCCAGTCATTCTATGGCAAAAATGAACACTTATGTTCTCCTGCTATTAATGAAGTGTAACAGCCTGATTTCCTCTCAGAACATCTACATTTAAGAGGATTTTGATAACTAGGCTGAGAAACATTTCAACAAAGTTTTTGGGATCTGCTTGTTGGAATAGATATGGTATTAGATGAGGTTTTTAAATACAATCACTGTGGCTAATAGAAGGCAGATGTTACTGGTGGCTCATACCAATCATTCTTTTTCGGAAAAAAGGGAAGATCGTAATAAATTCAAGAATGGGAGAGGCTTCTGGTTATCTTGCTTGTATTCCCAATACGTTTCCCTCTCTATCAGATAAACCGATAAAACAGTGCATCTAATATTTTCAAATTGCCCATTTACAAGATACACGGACGTATTTAATTAAAACCTGCTTGCATAATGGGATGATTCTGGGTTTTTTTGGCATCTGGCGGTGATATTCAACCATGAGCTCCTCAAGGGCAGAGATCAAAGAAGCAGTGAAAATCTTAGGGGCTTCCCCAACATGTTTCATATTTTCAACTACCTGTTCCCCATCCTAAGTGTCAGATGCTGATATGATTTGTTCTCACCTCAAGTAGAATTATATGGGGTGTTAGTGGTTTTTGGAGACCTGATTGTTGTTTAACCAAAGAGCCTAAACAAAAGCTCAGAATCCGGTCCTAAGATTCTAGACTTCAGTCGTAGGCTTCTCTTCTCAACCTGTATGCCTTCCCCACTGTTCTTCCCCAGGAACTGGAATTCACAGATCTCTTATCTCCTGTTTTCATAAAACTGTTCTGGCTAGTGCCTAGCTTATTAGTGCTTTCATGCTAGGCTTTTATTCTGCAGTTGCCTTACTTCTGGTCAAAAATGTTTTCATCTCCTGCTCTTAACTTTTCTCTGTTTCCTTACTTTTTCTGCCATTTTTTTAAAAAATTCCACGTTAAAAGGGGTAGGGGGAAAACTCAGAATAGCTGTGTAACATCTTCTGATTGGCAGTATAAAGAGACCTGTATCTGAAAATTTTGCAGATTCTAAGCCACAAGTGTATAACCTAATTGGGACTCTTTTGACCATGATGCAAAAAAACAAACAAACAGTGGCATGGTTCCCTTCTATTCTGAAGTGAGAAACAGATGATATGTACAGCTTAATCGCTAAAAAAAAAGCCGTGTTACAATAAAAAGGGTCCTTGGCCTTATAAAGAAGGATGCTCCCAAATCCCAACCTTGGGATGCAACCCCAACTATCTTGAGACTCTAATGTCTCCTACTACTACTAGAATTGTGTACAGGCTGTTCTTGATTTATGACCACAATTGGAGCCAGAACTTCCACAGCAAAGCAATGCAGTTGTTAAGCAAGTTGTGTCCAATTTTATGACTTTTTTTTTTTTTTGCTGTAGTCATTTATTGAATTTCATGGTTATTAAGTGAATCCAGTTTCCCCTATTTACTTTGTCGGAAGCATCTTGAGAAGGTTGCAAATGGTGATCAAATGATCCCAGGATGATGCAACCATTGTAAATACATGCCAGTTGTCGAACCTCTGAATTTTGATCACCTGACCATGGGGGTGGAGAACCCTGCAGTCTGCAGATTGGTTGTAAGTTCCAGCTTGGTGGAGGGGGAGCCCAAAGCAAGAAAAGATGAAACCTAATTGAATTTTTCCCCTCTATGTTGGTAAACTTATTTCAGATTTTTATCTCAATAGCTAGGTTCAGTCTTGATCAGTGGTGAAATCCAAATTTTTTTACTACCAGTTCTGTGGATGTGGCTTGGTGGGTGTGGTATGGCTTGGTGGGTGTGGCAGGGGAAGGATACTGCAAAATCCCCATTCCCTCCCCACTCCTGGGGGAAGGATATTGCAATATCCCCGTTCCACCCCACTCTGGGGCCAGCCAGAGGTGGTATTTGCCGGTTGTCTGAATTACTCAAAATTTCCACTACCGATTCTCCAGTACCTGCTGGATTTCACCCCTGGTTTCCTGCCTCAGCAGGGGGTTGGACTAGAAGACCTCCAAGGTCCCTTCCACCTCTGTTATTCTATTCTATTCTAAAAGGGACTTCTAAATAGGAATGCATTGGATGGTGCTGCTAGCTTTGTAATATGCTGGGAGAAGGGAGACTTCTGCTTCTCTTGTTTCTTTGGTGGAAAGGTTGGAAAAGGCTCGCATAATTCTGTTTTTCTTGATGTGAGTTAGCTCTGGAGGAACCCTATCATCCTCTTCATGCCTACTTGAAGGAAATTCAAGAAGTGTTGCAGTGTCTTTGGCTCTTGCTTCATCCTAGTCTTTCCCATGCATATGTTGGCTGCAATTGCTTCATCAAGTTTACTCCTCTTCTCCAGCAGTCCCAGAATGGGCCCAAGCAAACAGCTTCCTGTGCTTGCAGTCTGGTTGGGTAAAGAAAGCAAAAGAAGATATATCCAATCCAGGAATGGGAAACACACAGACCTTCTGAAGTTTCTGGACTCTATCAGAAGCTATTAAAAGTATAGGAACTCCTCCCCCTGTTTCTCTTCCTTAAATCAGAAAATAATCTCACTGCATACCATTAGCCCATCCATATGTTCAGACAAAGTAATCTTCATCTGATGCTAGACCATCGGCAGAGTTGTCCTTCAGAGCTGAAGTTCAAAACTGAAATAACTGAGACTTTAAAAATTGAATTCCAAAAGAAGAAGAAGAAGAAGAAGAAGAAGAAGAAGAAGAGGAGGAGGAGGAGGAGGAGGAGGAGGAGGAGGAGGAGGAGGAGGAGGAGGAGGAGGAAGAAGAAGAAGAAGAAGAAGAAGAAGAAGAAGAAGAAGAAGAAGAAGAAGAGGAGGAGGAGGAGGAGGAGGAGGAGGAGGAGGAGGAGGAGGAGGAGGAGGAGGAGGAGGAAGAAGAAGAAGAAGAAGAAGAAGAAGAAGAAGAAGAAGAAGAAGAAGAAGAAGAAGAAGAAGAAGAAGAAGAAGAAGAAGAAGAAGAAGAAGGAGGAGGAGGAGGAGGAGGAGGAGGAGGAGGAGGAGGAGGAGGAGGAGGAGGAGGAGGAGGAGGAGGAGGAGGAGGAGGAGGAGGAGGAAGGATGACCGTTGAATAGCATGTCATTTTCACTCCAGATTTCTTGTTTATAATTTATAAACCGGAACAGGGATCCTTAGAATAATAGATGTTGCATGGAGAATTTCACCCAGGCACTTAAGGAAAGGGTTGCTGTTTAGTGATAGAGTACCTGCTTTGAATGCTAGAGGATACAAATTAGTCTGTAGAAGAATATGTGGAAGAGCTGGTGCTAGGCCACACAAACTCTCATGATCTGACTCAGCGTGGATATTATTTTTTCTAGCCAAGCTTGGGGGTATGATGACCTCTTTATTTAACAATCTGCCTCATGAATATATCAGATTACTTGCCAGCTCAGCAGGTTTTTTTTTTAATGTCATTCATATGCTGCATTCCATGTCCTTTTTTCTACTATATCCTTAGTTTATGGGTTAGGACAGCCTTTTTCCAAACAAAAGCTACTTTTAAAAGTTCTCAGATTTCATATATAGCCACAATCTAAAATAACTTATAATAAACCTGGGGATATGAGTGATTCTTCCTCTCTCTTTAAACCCTGGTTAGTTCTATATCCGTGACTATCAAACTTGGGAGGTACAGTTTTCAGATAAGCTTTGTGTACGAGAAAGAATCTGCTGAGCTGGCATTATTTTGCATATTCCAAAACTGCATTTCCAGAAACACAGCTCTCGGTTGAGGGTAACCAGATGCAAAAGAAGCACAGCTTTCACTAATAGGGAATTTCCACAAATACTGTCCATCTGGTCATTCAGACTGTTATAGAGGCTGGGATGCTCTATAAAATTATTAAAGGTGTAGACGTCTGGTGCTGTTCTGACAGTGGGCAACAAGGGAGTGGGGAAAGCTATTTATAACGATGCCCCCACAAACATACCATGTCTGATTCTGCATTAGCTGTGTTGGCTTCGGGGTCTTTCTCTCCCGGCTCACACAGAAATTTTGCTGATGCATGATATGGAAGCTGCTGTGTTCATTTGGAGGGAAGCTTAGGAAACTTCTCTGCAGAGAAGCCCAAAACAGAAGAGTGGCATCTTAGAGGCTTCATTGTTGTGGATGTTGCTGTATCAGTGATCTTTCATGCTGGAGAGGCTGGGGAATTCCATTGTCATGGCAATTCTGTGAGGAACATGCGTCAGAAGCACTCTCTGTGTTGTGTCTGGTATCTGTGGTTCCCTTCTTAGGCTTAGGTTGCTAGAAGCTTTGATCCACTTTGGGGATCAGGGATCAGATGATGTCTCTGGGGTCTGTTAACAACAAAGACGTCACCCGCTTCATTTGGTAAACTCTTGGAGAGAGACACCCAAAATGAATGACAGAGCAGAAAGCTTGATTCCACATTCCTTGAGTTTAGCAGTTTATTCAGTGCCAATACTACTAACCAGAAATGTGTAGGCTGTTTTCCATGAGTTGGAATGGGGTTGGGGAGAGAAAGATAAAGAATTTTGTTTTGATTTTGTTTTGTTTCAGTTTTGGATGATGGTAGAAGGGGAGTGTTATGTCCTTTATGTTGATTTTATTTATGAAAAGAAAATATCCCAGGTCTGGGTTAAATCTGCCAGTAAAGCTCCTTCCTTCCTTCCTTCCCCCCTCCCTCCCTCCCTCCCGGGGCGGGGGTGTAATTAAGAATCAGTGGTAGGTCCAGTGGTGAAATCTAAAATTTGTTACTACCGGTTCTGTGGGCGTGGCTTGATGGTGGGTGGGCGGGTTAATGTGACTGGGTGGGCGTGGCCAATTTTTTAAAAAAACTTTTAAAACCATTTTTTCTACAACCTCTTTGGCGAAGAGGTTGTAAAAAAATGCTTTCAAAAGGCTCTGATGATCCCAGCTGAGTTGCCTGATTGTCAGAGGTTTTTTTAAAAGAGCCATTTAAAAGAAAAAAAGCCTCTGATGATCGCGCGGCTCAGCTGGGCATGGGGGGGGGCAGGGATTTTTGCTACCAGTTCTCCGAATCACCCGCCTCCATCACTACCGGATTGGGCGATCCAGTCCAAACCAGGAGCATTTCACCCCGGGTAGGTCACATGACTTGCTTCAGAGGTCCTGCAATTGGCATCTCTAGGTACAGCTAAGAACTGCTTGGAGTCTAACAGCTAAGAGTCATATGCAACCAGCCTACACCATTTTGGACAAAATAGACCAGAGGTCTCACATATTAAGAGGCAAAAATGGACCAGAGGTCCACATATTGCCTACTTTCCATCAAGAAATTCAAAATGATACAAAGTTGTTTTCAGGCGAAAGGAACCATGTAGGCCTTGATCTGGTTAATACGGTATAATCGTAGAAGAAGGTTATGACAAACTACTTTCATTTTGCTGCCAAAAACTGCATGGAGTTGATGTCCATGAAAGTGACAAGGAGTTAGACTTTATGAAAATAACTTGTAACTGCCAGACAGACTTTTCATATGGGCTCCACTCAGACTCAGGCCCACTTATCTTGTGGGTCATATAATCACAGATTTGAGAGCTGTTCAGACAACAGGACATGATCGGTTTTTATCTCTAAATACTCCTTTATGTCAGGGGTTCCCAACCCCCAGGCTGTGGCCCACTAACCTGTACCTTTTTTGTCACTTTTTTACTATGAGCACACTGGCACACATTAAAAATGAAATTCTGTTACCTGCTCTCAAAAGAAAGTATATATTTACCCATACTCATACATAACACACATGATAGATAGATAGATATATCTATACACACCCACACATATATAAATCACTGTCCATTTTGAATAGATAGCAGAAAGAGGAAACTTGGGAGTTCACAATGTTTTTTTTTTTTTTAATTTGATTTATATGCCGCCCTTCTCCGGAGACTCAGGGCGGCTTACAATGCGTTAAGCAATAGCCTTCATTCTTTTGTATATTTTATACAAAGTCAGCTTATTGCCCCCACAAACTGGGTCCTCATTTCACCTACCTTAGAAAGGATGGAAGGCTGAGTCAACCTTGAGCCTTGGAGAGATTCGAACCAGCAGAAATTGCAGGCAGCTGTGTTAATGACAGGGTGCACCAAACCACTGTACTATCAAGGTTGAAGCTATATAGAACAAAACAGTGGCTGAATCTGGATGTTCTGCTTGGGATACCACGAAGCCTCCTCCCAGAAGGTAACAAGGAAAACAGGGGATGAAGAGGATGTTTAGCATCCCAGATAATCCTGCGGACCCTGCTCAAACATCACTTATATGCTATGTCCTGGAGAGAAGGAAATAAACTACCAATAATCTTTTCTGCTCTCCTCACCACTCTGCACTGCCTTCCTGTCTGAAGCAGTAATGCTTCCAAACCAGACAGTAATGCAATATGACAGGATGCTCTCGATCATTCCTCTATAGAAAGTGGTAAGGACAGGGAAAGGAAGATGTACTTTTCTCATGCGATGCAGAAAATGCAGGCACTGCTGTGCTCGCTTCACCAGTGTCTCACTGTTGAGCGACAAGCTAGCCTACTTGTTAGCTGCACACCCAGAAACTTGATGCTGCTAACCACCTCCACAGGTGAATCATTAATACACATCTGGCTGTGCCTGCCTTTTCTGAAATCGACAATGATCTCTTTAGTTTTTCCTTACATTTAAAAGGGCTATTTTTATTACACCAGTTCACCAAACCCTCTACCTGCTCACGCGCACAACTCCACTTACACAAGCAGCAGGTGCACATGCCCACCACTTGCACAAATGGAGTTATGTGTGTGTGAGTGTGTGTGCCTGCCACTTGCACAGATCCATTCCCTCTATCCCAGGCTGCCGTGACAAAAAGGTTGGGGACTGCTGTTTTACGTAATACCTTGATCAACCTTCATACCTCAACAAAGGAACCTTAAATGCAGTAGCTCCGAGGCACAGTTCCTGTGTTGTATCCTATTTTAGATAATATTTATGTGTGTTTTTGTGTGTGTGTTTGTATGTGTGTGTGGAGACCTATAACTGAATGCTCTTAACTGAACTAGACCTTGATTGGGTATTTTTTCTTCTTTAAAGGCCTGCCCACCATCCCATGGCAGTAATTTCTGACTGCAGCACATTTTCCACTTCAGTTGCTCTTTTTAAGTAAACTATGTGGAAAAAAGAGTAACTGTCCCCTAATTATCATATCTGATGTTTGCAAATGGCTCAGAATGCTTGAAAGTGTTTTGAATGCCTTATCTCAGGGATTTTCAAACTTGTTGAGGCTGTGTAACCTGTTGGGTTTTTTTAAAAAAAAATTCCCGGAACCCCTGATTAAGAGGAAAAAAAATTAATAATAGAAAATTGGATGTGCTGAAATGAACTTTTTTTGGGGGGGAGTGGGCTTTGTCTTTCATAGAACCTTTAGAGTTCCACAGAACACAGTTTGAAACAAAACTGCCTATATTAAGAAGCAAGATAGTATTATTGTACAGCAGGGGTCTCCAATCTTGGCAACTTTAAGAGTTGCCAAGAGCTTGGCAAAGCTGGCTGAGGAATTCTGGGAGTTGAGGTCCACAAGTCTTAAAGTTGCCAAGATTGGAGACCCCTGTTGTACAGAGTGCAAGGAGGGGAAACTAAAGCTGAATGGGAATGATAAAAGACTTGATTCAGGGTCTTTTTCAGTTATGAAATGGTCATTATATGAGCCTTTCCCAACCTTTTTTTTTTTTTTTTTGCCCAGGAGAACCCTTGAGGCAATTTTTCAGGTCACAGGGACATTGCCTAAAATTTTCAAAAAATTAGAAAATGTCACAATCCAATTCATTTCTAACCTATTCTCAGTCCACTTTCACATCTAAAATAATAGCAAGTGGCAGATGTGACATGTAAAATTTCCCATTGTTGCGATTGTGTGATGCACAGAGTAAAAAAAAACAACCACCTATAATATTTATTTTTTAAGCTATCTCTCATGAAACCCCTAATGCCCTCTCATGAAACTGTGGGGTTCCATGGAACCCAGTTCAGAAAGGCTGCATAGCATGAATTTGTCTCTGGTTCTTTTCACCTCTATGAAAAACTCAGTGGTAAAGACAACAAAGCAACTCCAAACTTAATTCTGTTAGTTGAAACATTTTTAGGAGAAAAAGTGACTATTCCTTATTTGGTTTCCGCAAACCAATTGATATAAGTACCTGTAAAAGAAATTGGGTTCAGAGTTGTAGTTAAAGATACTGAATAACCAATGTGCTAAACCACATTTTATAAATCACAAAAGTTGCGTTCATACAACGTACTCAACCTCAGCCAAACAAACTACATTATGGATTAGGGTGATGTGTTTGCCCAGCCACAATTGTAGCTCACGTGCTAATATATCTAAATAATTTGGCACACTCTGTATGCGAATGAGCGGTATGGTGACCGAATGGTGAAGATACTCACCTCTCACTCAGAAGATAAAAGGTTCAATGCCGGGTAATGGCAGATACTTCTCTCATAGGGCACGAAACAAAAAAAAAAAAATGCTGTGAACTCCATATAGGCATCAGGAAGGACATCTTGCCAGCAAATGCTTAACTCCATCCAGTCACCCCCTATCCCAAATAGGGACTACAGGGTTGTAAAAGGAGTTCTGTATAGATAGAAATGAAGATTCAAAAGAAATTCCTCTCTACCTTTTCCTAAAAGATTACTTAAAGCTAAAGTTTATTGACCATTGTTAAGTAATTGCTGAAACCTTGGCATTCCCATCTAATGTTGCAGCTGAATACTTCTTATATTTCTAATCATACAAGGCAGCTAAGATGGCAAGTATGATGCAATGGCTACATTATTGCTTCAGAACTGGAGAGATCTGGGTTCAAATGTCAGCTCATACATGATCAATCTTGATTGGAGGTTTGCTGTCAGTTTTAAAGGAAACCCATGAGGATTGGGAATACAAGGACAAGTCAGATATGTTGACTCCTTTCCCTAGAAGGAAGATGAATTATTTATTATAAAAGTAATGGATCTTTTATCCAAGGATTTAGGTTTCCCTGTACAAACTTATGCAAAGTTAACTTACGAATGAGTATCTGTCTTCCATTCCAATATACTGACAGAGCACAGTCCTAGCTAAAGCAGGAGGAGCAAGGAAAATGTAGTTCTCCAAATACTGCTGAATGACACTCCCAAGCATTCCATGTTGCTGAATTTTCTGGGAGTTGTAGTTCAGCAATATTAGAGATAAAGTTGAAGCCAGATTGTCAGATCAGCCAGTCGACAATAAGCCTCTATTGGAAAACAGGCAAGTTGTTTCTAGGTGCTAGCAAAAACTTTAAAAAAATAAATAATTAACCACCATCCTTCAATTTTGCATTATAAAAACTGTATGACAGCCTCACTCCCATGACATCTAGGTTCAAATTCCAGCGATATGAATCAAGAGCCACATTTTTTAAAAACAACAACAACAACAAAAAAAAGCCCTCAAGCAGCCATTAATACATTGTGCCCTGCGGGTGGATTGTTTTTTTTTTTTTTTTGATTGATTTACATACGTATTAGGTTTGCCTTGCTTCTTCCTTTTCCCACGCTTGCCAATCACAACTTCTGAATGGCAAAGATTGGTTTCTGGGATGACCAATTTCTCTTGCAAGTGACTGCTTTTAATCCCTGACCCGCAAAAGGGTTAACTGACTGCTGCTCTGCTCCATCCCTTCAAGGTATGTTTGAGAATTTTCCAAGGATCATTAATAGCCGGGCATCTGGGTTCCTGTAGCTATTTATAGTGTTGACAATAAGTCAGCTAGCCACCTGAGCCTGCCAAGCTGACTTTTTGCTAGGCTGGGTTTCAATAGTCTTCGGAAGCATCACACTGCCCGGAGAACCAACCTTTGCTCCAAACCAAAGAACTCTAAGATTGGGTTTGGGAAGACAGTCGGAGAAGCCTGATTTTTCAGAGATTGAGGGCTGTGGGATTTCAATTGAAGTGCTTTGTTTCCTTATGTGGCTTTCCCACTGGGTAATTCAAGTTCTCTGGGCAGATTACAAAGTAAAAATAATAAAGTGTACTAATAAAGAGTGTTTGACACCCTGTTATACCACAATGTAAAATGTCTGCAATGCTAAATGTATTTATTTTAAAAAATTATTTAGCTGCCCATCTGCACAAAAAGTGACTTATAAACAGAGTAACAATTAACAACCATATCACAATATAAAAAAAATCAAACTTAAATAATCATATTTTTTTAAAAAAATAATATAAAAACAATCTCAAGATAGCAGAACAATTATCATTTAGGGAAAGACATGCATACATACATACATACATACATACATATCGTGTTTCCCCAAAAATAAGACCCTGTCTTATATTTTTTTTTTTTAACCCTGAAATAAGCACTCAGAACTAATTCCATTTTGTTTCCGGCTTTGCCTGTTTACCCTGACCAGTTTGAAAGGGGGGAAAAAGTTTACAGTCTCCTGAAGTGGTGATTCTTCCCCCCCCCCATCCTTGAAAGTTTCAAACTTTTTAACCCCCCCCCCCTTTTTTTTTTAATTTGATTTATGTGCCGCCCTTCTCCGGAGACTCAGGGCGGCTTACAATGCATTAAGCAATAGCCTTCATACTTTTGTATATTTATACAAAGTCAGCTTTTTAAACCTGTTAATAGCACATGAGAAATATTACAGGAGGTCTATTGGACATCCTTTTTTGAGAGACTAGGCTACGTAAACCAATTTATAAACATACAGATTGTAAACAATTGAAGTTGCTTCTTTATACTTCGATTAAAAGCCACACAAGGCCATTCATGGTTGAAGCTTTCTATCACAATTGTGTGTGGTGTATTATATTTCTATCTGAATTATATGTTTGGTTATATGTAGAAATCACATGCAAATATGGACATGTGTCTTCACCGAACAAGCTCCATAAAAATCATTGTGAGCATCACAGAGGCTGAGCAGCACTTTCCGTGTCGAAAAATAGGATAGAAAAGCATACCGTAGCAAAAATACGGATCAAAATAGTCATACATTTCAATCGGATGATCATAGAAGATCTCGGGAGGTGATGGGGGAAAGAAAGAGAACTATTCTATCAGCCACACCATTCACAAGGAACTGCTTGCTACCCACATCATATGCTTCCATGGTTCTGCCTTTGTCTGGCACTTCAGAGTTAGGGGTGGTAGCGGGGGAGGGGAGGGTGCACAGGCAGGTGCAGCCTTTGAGAGAAAATTTTTTAAAACTAAACCAGCATCTGGTTTGTTTGGTTTTGGCTTGCAGTGGTGTGTGAATCCAATCATTACTGTTCCGAGATGACCAGCATGTAGTTTTAGCTTGTTATGCAAATCCAACTAACTGAGAGTTAGTCAATGCATTTTGGTTAAACAGGGTATATACACAGCTCACAGGTCTGCTCAAAATCCCTTCAGAGTGGCTGAGACAAGATGCCAGCTTGCTCCGGGTTACCCTAGGCCTAGGAACTCCAGGGAAGTTTCTTCAAAGAGGGTATATCCTTCCCACTCTGCTCTCTTCAGTCCTGGGATGCCTCTGAAGCTTGTAGAGTTCCTTACTGAGAAGGTTATGTGGACATAGGAAAGTGTTAGACATATTCAAGCTGATTTTCTGAATATATGGAGGAAGAAGTCAGTGTCAGTGTCCCTTCGCACTTCTACCATCGGGCAGAAGACATAGAAGCATAGCCAGCCGAACAAATAGGTTTAAAAATAGTTTCTATCCTTGGGCTGTCAGACTCTTAATCACAACCACAATCCACGCACACAAGGAAACCGACTAGTTTTTCTTTTTCTTTCTTTTTCTTTTTCCCCCTAATTACTTGCATAGGGATTATTCTTTATACTATTTATGTTGTTTGTATTTTTTGTCATGGATTGCACCAGTGAGGCTAAAACCAATTTCGTTGTATAAATGATTACAATGACAATAAAGGCTCTACTAAGAAGTAGGCCCAATGTAAGCCCTGCTCCAGAAGTTCCTGCAAGGAGCAGGAGACCACAACTGCCTTTGGAAGACTCCTATCATGAGTATGTGCACAGATGTGCAAACCTTGTGATTTGGGCCCAGTGGCAGCTGATGCTACCGATATCACTAGAAGCAAAGAATGGACAATTGCAAAGTGGAGTTTAAAAGGCGAATGGCCTGGTATTCCACGGAGATGTAAACAACAGAGGGGAAAAAATGCAGAAACCTAACTTCTTATGCCTTTGTTGAATGGAGCTCTACTGGATGAGTAAAATGGAGCAAAGACTTTGGTAGAGCCAACAAATTGGAGCTGCAAAAGTCCCAAAAACTGCTGACAGGGTCCTTGCTGACAGCAAGTGGTTGGTCAGATTTTTTTCAGCCCAGAACTGATAGCCTAAGTGGAGCATCTGATGACATAGCAAGAGCTGTATTAGGTGACTAAACACTTGATAGAGCTTCAGAAAAAACTTTTTTTCTTGCCTCTGAAAGTCTCCGAAACAGAGCTTCAGAAAAAAAGCCTCTGAAGCTCTGTTCGGGGGCTTCTTTTCTGAAGCTTCTTTTCTGATGCTTTTTTCAGCCTCTGAAACCTCCATTTGAGAAGCTAGGTGGGGCTACATTCGGAGTATAAAACACATCTAGATTTTCACCCTCTTTGGGAGGGGGGGGGGAAGATCCATCTTATACTCCGAAAAATACAGTAAATATCATCATGGTGAACTAACAGAGTCCTAAATATGATTGCCTGTCTTAGGCCAGACTTTAATCTGCATTTTTTTAATATATATATATATATATATATATATATATATATATATATATATATATATATATATATATATATATATATATAGGCTATCACAGGGTCCCTTGGTCCTTGGTATGTGGAAACTCCAAACAGTCAGACACAGAAATTGAAGTGATGCATGCGCTGATTCATGATACTTTTCGTGCCAGTCTGCACAAAAAGAAAATTGGCCTCTGAAAATATGGCTTGGGCAAGACTCGGGATATATTACAAAGGCGAGGGGTTTGAAATTAGGGCCCTGCGGTTCCAAAGAAGGGCATTTTTTTCTAGATTGCCTTTTGGGACTGCGAACAGTCACATTGTGTGTTCAAACCAAGGATGCACCAAATGGATTCCAAAGTTTCCTTCCTGCCGTGGCCTTCTCAAGTCTCTGAGGTGCTATTGCACATGGTTTCCTCCCCACATCCTGTTACAGCATTCCTCTTTTACTCTCCAAGCATGCCGGTCCCGGATATGTGTGATTTCGTGGACGGTGTCTATTCTTAGCCGGCTCTTGAGTTGAGCAAGTCACATTGCCCAACAGCAGTCATGAGGGTGGGGAGGGGAAACGCGATAACAATACTAGCTGTAAACATAGTCGAAGGAGAGATTAATATGCTTAACTCCAGACCAGATGTTTTAAATTCATGGTGGTGGAGCTCATTTAGCTGGGGAGTCATAAATTATGAGAATGTTGCTGAATCTTGGAGAGAGGAATTTTGTAGTGTGTTCTCTCTCTCTCTTTTTTCCCCCCTTAGAGCTGGACAGAGCCTCTCTGCAAGTGGGTTCAGTTGTCTAGATCAGGGGTCAGCAACCCGCGGCTCTGGAGCCACATGTGGCTCTTTCATCCCTCTGCTGCGGCTCCCTATTGCTTGTTGGCTCCACAATTGATAGGGCTTTTGGTTAGGACAAGTAGAGGAAAAAGGACGCTATGCTAGGAGGAGACCCTATGGTGGGGGAACCAGACTTCTGGTTGGGTCCAGAATTGAACAGGGACTTCCGATTAGTGGCTCTTTGAGCATTTAAGGTTGCCTGGTCTAGATAGTTATTTTTGAAATGTATAAATCCTACGGTTGCTTACAAGAAGGCAGTTTACAACTTTTCTTTTTCGTTTGTTTTTTTACCCACATAGCAGGCAGGCAGGCAAGTTTGGCTGAGAAACAGTAACTAAACTGAGACCTTGATAACTAAGTGTGGATTTGAATTCAGATCCTCATTTCAATTCTAACGATCGTACTGGCTCTTGGACTGTATTATTCCTCTCATCTTAGGATCATTTTCATTTCCTTTCTGCAATGTTGCATTAGAAAGAAAAGGCTGGAGCTTCCTCCCATTGCTCTGTTAGCCTCTCTGTTGGGGCTGTTTTTAAAGTAATGGATTTCTTCTTATTGCTTTTACTAATTACTCCGATTCTCAAATTGTGTGTACGAAGAGAAAATAACTTAATAATAAAAAGTGACTGTGGACATCTAGAGCTTCCAAATGTTAGATGTGACAGTTGCCCTGGTGTGCCTGCAGAGATCTGAACTCTCTGGTCTTACCTCCTTGTAATCATGGGATGACTGCTGCTCTATTGGGTTTACTGCTCTTATTCACTGGATGTCTTTCACCGGGTTCAAGGAACCTTGAAGAGCTTTTCCATTAATCCCTGCAAGAAGAACCATGAAATTAGGTGAGGCTGAGAAGAGGACCCAAAAGTCATGCAAATGACTTTCTGTGGCTAAAAGTAAATGTCACAAAAACGAATTGGGTTCTCCCCAGTTCTTACTCAATGTGCTCAAAGGCTCTTTGTGTGATTTTGGTCACTTGATAGATGGTATTTCTCTCTTAGGTTGATGACTGTTGTATCCCCTCTGCAGTGCAATTGTGCAAACATGATCGCCTTCCAAGCAGGAAACATGCCTAGATGAATGAATTATGCAAAAAATCAGAAAGGCTCATTTGAGGGATTATATTTTTGTTCCTTGAGGTCATTCTGTACATTTCAAGTGAGTCTTCAGTTAATTTCATAATGTTGGGAAAGATGGGATTTTTCTATCATATTATAAGCTGGCCAAAACTTTCCCAATAGTAAACATATCCTCAGAAAGTCTACAATAGATATGAAATTGTAACCTCTTTTCTTTGCTGCACTTAAACTTGACTTATTACCATCTCAACGTCAATAGCAAAGTGATCATGCCTTCCCTGGCACTTGCCGCCTTATAAAGTGTAAAGGAAAGCCAATTTAACAGGACCCTGATAGGATCTTCTCTGTTGGGATTCTCTCACTTTTTCATGACAAGGAAAGGAGTATGTTATCCCTACAGAGTTGAACAGGAAAATTTCCATTCCTTGCCAAAATAGAGAGAAACCCACTCAGATCCAGGTAAGACCATTCAGGGTTCCAATCTCTTTCTTTTCTTTTTTTTCTGGCCATTCCAACAGCACTATTTAAAAGCATATAGAATCATTGTGGTATTGTGGTTGGCACAATGGGTAGGAAACTTTCCTTAATGTACACAGCTATGCTTCCTTGGGGGTCTGCAAATCATGGATGGATTTGGAGAGCATCAGTGATGACCAGGGCCATTGCCCAAATAGATGGACCACAGACACACATTTTAGTAAACAGTATCATTTATACCAACATTTCTTCTGTATTTGTTGTTCTTCTGAGAATGGGGTAGGCTGATTATCCAATGTGTTTAGACGACAGCAATGTGGTGAAAATCGGATTAACATTTTACTCAATGGTGGAATGAGTTTATATATTCTTTTATTTTTATTTTTGACAACAGGAACATTCAGTTCTATTTGCATGTAAAATTAAAACTGCTGATCGGCAACATTTTTGTTCCTCATTCCCAAAGGGACAAATGGATGCTTGTGCTATCAGCTTCTCATGATTCTTTATGGGAAGAAAGTGACTATTATCTGATCAACGATTTTGAAAAAAGAATATGAAACAAAGCACAACAGTGCTTGTGCTAGTGTGAAATCCGAAGTTTACCATGATATAGTTTATACCGGTAGTTCCCTGTACAGAATTGGAATACTGAGGTGTAGAAGGATGCTTCATTGCCAAGAATCGTTGAAATGGAACCAGGAGGCAGAAATTCTGATCCTCTTCAAAGGACAAAATCCTGAGGTACTCCAAGTTATTTTCAGCTTTCGTTGATCTTCTGATTAGCCTCAAATAACTCAAAAGTCTGAAAACCATGCACAATCCAGGATGCAGAGGTGTGGTTGAGCAGTTTTAAACAGATCTTAATAGCCATTTGGTAGGGAAGGAGGTGGAGACATGTATAAATACTGTAATAAATCTGTCTTTTGGAAACCCCCAATCTCACAATTGAAGATGGGCCTTGACTATCTACCCCAAAGTTCTCCCCTGAAACTTCTGTCTGAAAGTGTCATTGATCACATCAATTTTATAATCTAAATTCTGAATTTTCAGGTTATTGTTTTTGCTCCATGGGTTGTTTTTTTTTTTTTTTTTTGGAAGAAACCATGGTCATCTGTAAAGGACCTCTGAACAGTTAGAAATTGTTAAGCGATGGCTGTCCCATGAGATAGTGCAAGCATTGCTGTACAAGGGAGTGGACTTGTCAATTCAATCCTGCAAGCTGCCTTTCTGAATGGAAAGTTGCATCTGTGTCTGCCCCTTGGGTTTGGGGGGTGATGAAGAGATAAGGATGCTAGAATGCATCTCCTTTGCAAGAGATGAGCCATGACAGATGCAGGTGTGGAGGAAGACAAGCAGGTTCCTTATAGCAGCTTTCTCCATGCCAGAAGAATTGTCACCTGCAATCTCTTCCTCCCACAGCTGCAGCTGGCTGCAGTATGGAAACTGTTTTCCCAGGTTTTCTGTTGCTGCTTTAGGTGTGAATGTTTTGTGCATCCTATCTGAAACACCTCCTCCTCAGGAGCCTTATAGCACAAACCAAAGCCAGTGGGAGGAAGGCTGTGTAATTCTCACTGTGTCAACATCAAGGTGGCAAATTCCTAAATATTTTTCTACACTGAATGTCCACAATCCTATGCCCTGGAGTGCAGCACTTCAGGATGGATTTCCAAAGTCTAGATGCTTATCAGGGTAGTGGTTCAACATGGTATGTGAATCCAGCTAATGTGATTTGTAAATTTGGACTGATGCCCTATGGTGTTGTCTGAACAAGGGTGCTTGTCCGGCAAACTGTGGCTTAGCCACAAGATCATTTTTCCCCCAAGGCTAAATACATCTCTGATCTCTAAGTTATATGTAGATTTGGTTTATTAAGCCATAGTTGGCTTTGTTTGATTTTGGCTTAAAATGGTTGAAAAGTCAGCCCAATTATGGGTTATTCCACAAACCATGTTTACAAGTGTGAAGTACAAATCCAATAGTCTCATTCCGTCTACCATTTATATGGTTTTCATTTGGATTTGGATTCCATTGGATGGAATGCTCACCGTGTCAAAGTACACAGCACCTAGGATCACTACTAACATCTGGTATGGAACCTGAGTATGAATGATGTTTTTGATGATTACCACTGTAGTGTAGTGGTTGTGGTAATATGTAGATGAAGAAGATCTAAAGTTCTGTTTCCCAACCAACAGTAGCAATAGCACTTAGGCTTATATACCGCTCCACAGTGTTTTACAGCCCGCTCTTGAGTGGTTTACAAATGTCAGCATGTTGCCTCTACCAATCTGGGCCCTCATTTTACCAACTTCAGAAGAATGGAAGGTTGAGTCAACCTTGAGCCGGTCAGGATCGAACTGCTGACTGTGAGCAGACTTAGCCTGTAATAAGGCATTCCATAGTTTTTGTTGTTGTGATATAGTAAAGGAAGACTGCCCAGATAAGTCCAGGACAAAGATGGGATATCAGTGACTTCCAAATAGCTATGAATAGATTCAATAAAATCTGAATAGATTCAATAGAGTTACTAAGTGATGATGAGGGCATGAGTTAGGCTCAGCAGCCGATTCACTAGCTGGAGGTGAACAATGTTTCCCCTAGCCACAGTTTGCACCAGCTTTTTAAGTAAAAGTTAAGCAGTATATTATGATTATGGCTGGAAGCACAGTCAGCCAGATATTTACACTATTTTTGGCATTTTTGGATCCTGCATTATTTTTATTGTCTGTCGATGACTACTAATAACTTTGGTTTAGTGGGATTTAATCAGAGATTGTTTTGCTTGAACCAGATTCTCATAATCTTTAGACCAATTTCAGAATGCTGTTTCCATCACCACATTGGACTCTTCCCAATTGATGCCCAGTCTAGTGTGTCCATCTACTTGTCTAGTAGTGACCATCAGACAAGAAATTAACAAGTTTCTTCCTGGTATCTTGGCAGGACTTCACTCATTTCTAACAGCTGCTGTTGATTCTTCTTGTTGTGCAGTGATTGTTTTCAATCTCAAGTACAGGAGGAAGAAAATAATCAGGCACTTAGTTTTCTTCTCTTGTTGTTAAAGTATTATGCCTAGCTGTAGTGATGGCAGCTCCCAATGCTGATTGCAAGATGTGTATTCCCCAGTGGGAATTCAGTGCAATTTATAATTCTGCACCTCTACTGTATAATCTTTGGAGTTTCAGCCCTAAAGTTCTTAAATTCTGTCTTGTGGGCCCTTGAATTCTGCTGGAGCATTTGTGATAGAAAGTTCAAGAACTATGATGGCTCTCCAGAGAAGCCTATTCATTCTTCCATAGCATTGAGTAGTCATACTTGGCCAACTTGACAATTCAAAAATAGTAATCTGTGTAGTTACTGCATCTTTCGCAATCCTGTAGAAAGAGGGTAAATTTCAGTACTGAATACCTACTTCCACCTCTATTCCTATTCTCTTTTTATCTTTGCTCTTATTTGTTTTTTAATATGTACGTTTTAGAAAATTTAATAACATTATGAAGAACAGAAATGTATGTTCCAGTCCTTGTGCCAGTGTGCAACCATAACTAGCTGTGTTGTAATGTGTGGAAGCAAAAAAATAAAAATTGGGTGAGTGAGATTCAGTTATTCAGGGAACAGCCATCATTTCTTGCCTTTTCCCATGACTGCAGGGATTAGGATAAATGATGTGGAATAATACAAGGTTAATTAATTGTGTCACAAGAGGGAAATTAAGTCACAGAATGCAGGTTATCTTGGCACAGAATTTAAGCTGGCATAGAAATAATTTCTTTTTGCATTTGGCAAAAATTTGCAGATCCCGTTGAGAGGATTGCTGGTCGTTCTAATTGGCTACTTTCTATAGTAAATGAACTGAAGACTATTACCTGAAGCTTGAAAAAATTAAAATGTTACCTTCTCTAGGATTAATCATTCTGAACATGAAAGTAGAGTGAGATTTGTAGTTGTCATATTTTTCTACTATACCGATAGTTCTACATCAAATTTAGAGAAAATAATCTCATATTTTTTTCTTGTTTGTTTCTAGCCAAAGTTACAAGATGCTTCTGGTTTTTGTATAAACTGATAAAGCTTGGCTTCAAACAAGTGGGGTTTAGCAGAACTAAAATTGGTGAGAAGATATCTTGAAAATCCAAATGTCACCATCTTGTAGAAACTTACAATAAATTTGAATCTGGTTTAGTGGTTTAGTATATCAGGCTATAGTCACAGATCATAATATACGATCTTTTGATAGAGAAGCAAATACTGAGGTATATTTCTTCTTGAAAAAACCCCAAAATCTACTTGGACAATACCTTCATTAAAACTAACCAAAATGCCACAAAAAGCGGGTATGAGCTTCAAGTCCACCAGTTTTCTCAAAGAACCAGTTTAGCAATCTTTTATTTTATCTTGATGTCCTTCTTGAAATGAAGATATTTGTGCTAATTACATCGGTAATGGTTATTTTGCACTTAAGAGAAACCAGGAGGAGTGGGTTTTCCTTTAAATTAAATTGAGCGCTCAAACTGATGCTTGCCTTTAGTGCCAGGCAAACACTTGAATGAATCTGTGATATCCACTAATAATAAATGGAGAAAAATCACAAACCCTTCAGGATTATGATTGTGGGCTTCCTTGCTCTGAGGTTTACCTAAAGTATACCTAATTCTAAAATCCAAGTACATGTTTTCCATTAAGGAAAGTAAACCAGTGTTATCTTTGTGTCCAGTCTTGGCAAGCTTTGATAGGAATACTTTGTTTGCATTAACAAACAATGTGGACAAGTTTGAAAGGGAATCACAGGAAAAGCATTGAGGATGATCAAGTATCTGGGAGAGGAAAGGGGAAAGCAGCGGATATGCTTGTTCTCAAGAGATAAGATTAAGAGTGGAGATGTTGACATTTTGCCTGGGTTTTTCCCCCCTGCTGCACCCCCAAGTATCAAATATATGCAGGATGAAACATTTGTCCTTTTTTGTCCTCTTAGATATATTTGATATATCCCCACTAAAAAGAAATAAATGCAAAAGATATGTAGGCATTGTAAGGCATAGTGGCTATGGATAGAGGTTGAGATATCTCATTAAAAGTTCAGTTTCCATTGCTGTCCTTTAGATAATTCTAATGAGAGAAGACCAGGGCAGGGGGCAACATCTGGCTTGTTCCCACTTGTATTTCCCCAGTCTTCTCTCATATTTTTTATACTGATATAATCCTCTCCCCCATTTCAGAAAAAATGAATGGAATGCTCTCTTCCTCAGTGCATATTAACCAAATACATCAAGATTATAATGTCCCTATCACAGAGCAGGTCAAATTCCCTTTCCCTTAAAGTTAAGACTAATCTTTCCTGTTAAAAGAGATTGAAGCCAGAGGTGGGTTTCAGCAGGTTCTGACCAGTTCTGAAGAACCGGTAGCGGAAATTTTGAGTAGTTCGGAGAACCAGTAAATACCACCTCTGACTGGCCCCGCCCCATCTATTCTCTGCCTCCTGAGTCCCAGCTGATCGGGAGGAAATGGGGATTTTGCGGTAACCTTCCCCTGGAGTGGGGTGGGAATGTAGATTTTACAGTATCCTTCCCCTGCCACGCCCATCAAGCCATGCCACGCCCAAGCCATACCCACAGAACCGGTAGTAAAAAATTTTGAAACCCACCACTGGATTGAAGCTTTAGTTTAGCACCACAAATCTGACTTGGTATATAGGAACTCAGATCCAGACATTAGAAAAATTAAGCATTGAATGTATACCTCTGTCTGGATAGCTCAGTTTAATAGGGTGACTTTTTTCCTCTGTTTATTCTTATACCAGGTTGCTCATTTCTTTGTTGCCGTGGAAGCCCCCTTGTCCTTGGCAGCCTCCTTTACCATTATCTCCCCTGGAGTCCTGAAAGATGCAGCTTTAAGTCCCAATGCTGTCAGAACAGCCAGTTCATTCCTAACGGAAGAAGTCCAAGAACATATCACTAAGCTGAGTTCCAAGAAGGGCACGCACAGGGAGACCCCATCTATCACGGGCTGTTCAGGCTGCAGCCTTTTTTGTGGTTTTCCGAGTGTGAGAAGGGAGAGACACAACCATCTGTGCTCAGTCTTTCCACGCCTTTCCAAATGATGCATTAAAGGCTAAAGCTTCTGCAAAGGCTCGTAGCTTTGTGTACTGCATAAAGTCCTGCAGCATATTTCTACACACAGACTCAGACACATGTCTGGGTAGAGAATATATACATAAATGCATTCTTATCAGAGGTGGTATTCAGCCGGTTCGTACCAGTTCGGGTGAACCGGTAGCAGAGTAGTAGTGGACATTAACAACTGGGAAACCTTGACGTCCGATCATTCAGCTTGGAGGCTAAAGATGCAGCATGGCCTTCTCCAATTCGAAGAGACACTTGTTCGGCAAGCTGAGGCAAAGAGGCAGTCCAGGAACCAGCAAAATCTGGGAGCTGGGCAGGGGACAGAATGTATCTGCCCTCAGTGTGGAAGGGATTGCCACTCTCAAATTGGCCTTTTTAGTCACACTAGATGCTATTTTAGGACCTCTTTCCAGAGCACGATACCATAGTCTCTTGAGACTGAAGGATGACAATGACAATGACAACTGATACAAATTACTGGATTAAATTGATGAGTTGTTGGTCGCTTCTACCCTTTCTCCCTCCCTGATTTGCTCTGTTCTTTCTCATCTCTGCTTTTCTATTTCCAAACGGGCTTGTTGTTTTAGAGCATGGGTGTCAAACTCACCACATCACGTGACCTATCGCAACATTTTTTTCCCTTCATGGAGCTGGGGTGGGCGCAGTGATGGTATTCAGCTGGTTTAGACCAGTTCAGGCAAACCGGTAATGGTGACTTGCCCGGCACTATGCCATACTATTTAGCCACATTTTCTAAGCCGCGCACATGTGTGCAAGCCATGTACACGAGCAAAGCCCTCATATTTTCGGTATGCAGCAAACCGGTGGTAAAATTATGTGAAACCCACCTCTGGGTGGGCATGGCCTGCAGGTGATGCATCCAGCCCGCGGGCCGCCAGTTTGACACCCCTGCTTAGAGTGAACACCTGCAAGTAACAGTATATTTTTCTTGTATTTAACATAAGAGTAGACATAGTTGAAACAATAATGGGAGAACCAACGGAGAAGATGATCCGACCTACAGAGAAGTAACCTTGCAAAGAAATAAAACGTTCCTGACACCTATGCCAGAAGATTGTGCTACCAATTCTATTTATTCGGGATTATCTGCTTTTCCTCCAAAGAAGTCATTTCTTCCCCTCGAAGTTCATCACACACCTTTGTTATAGATTAGAATGAGAGATAGCCTAAATATAAACTTTGCTATCAAGCAGGAAATTGATTCCATATCTCCTGGTTGAAGTTCAACATGCAACATTCAAACTTTCTAGACTTTGAACAATTCAGAGAGCATTTTTGATCAGGGGAGAAATTATTTGATTTATTGTGAACATTGCAAGGAATGGTTGCATGCTGATTCCTCTCCCAAATTATTTTGCTCCCACCAACTGCTGGACATGCCTTTCGCTTTTCAGATTATAAAGTATGTCAATAGAGTAGAGCAGATACTCGTCAAAAACACTTTTAGAATTAGTATGTACATGAGTTTATATCAAAGCTAGAAGGTACATGGGTTATAGGCAGTACACACTTTTTAAAATGGATTTTGGTGTTTACCCATATTCAGATATAAACATCTTTGTTTAATGAGCTTGCTTCTAAATACGTTAAGGTACAATAGTTTATCTTAAGTTAATTATGAAATCATAGAATTGGAAGGTATCTTAGTTGTTGAAATTATCCATCCTACAAAGCATGTAGGATGGATAATTCACAAGTTCTTTATGAACTCTTTGATGGAGTAGATCATAAAAGATATAACAGAATGTTTGGCCCTTTGGGGTCCTGTTATATATCTGCATGAATTGAAATGAGCTTCTTCTTTATATCATTAGGCCAGTGGTGAAATCCAGATTTTTTTACTACCGGTTCTGTGGGCATGGTTTGGTGGGCATGGTGTGGCTTGGTGGGCATGGCTTGGTGGGCATGGCAGGGAAAGGATACGGCAAAATTCCCATTCCCATCCCACTCCTGGGGGAAGGATATTGCAAAATCTCCATTCCCACCCTACTCTGGGGCCAGCCAGAGGTGGTATTTGCCAGTACTTCAAACTACTCAAAATTTCCACTACCGGTTCTCTGAACTGCTCAAAATTTCCGCTTCCGGTTCTCCAGAACCTGTCAGGACCTGCTGGATTTCACCCCTGCATTAGGCACACCCACAAATTTTAAACTTCACACAGTGCATTAACTGTTTTGAGTTGTTGGGAGAATCATTATTTTGAGTTTTTCATGATATATCCTTCCATTTCTTACTCTTTTTGGAAAAGGTGGGAATATCTAGTGCAATTTCAGTGGAAGCTTGGTAGTGATGGAGGCCAGCAGGGAGTTCACTGTTTTGCGTAGTTCCCTGTGAGAATAGAAGCTGAGTTCTATGTCATTGGTATGGATTGAACAAATTGTATGAAGGACAAATTCGTTTTTTTCTAAGAAGCATTAGCCTTTTCTTTCAAAAGGTACCCAGAATAGCTTGAGTTTTTTGTATATGAATGTTAGGAAGGTAGAAGGATGAGAAGAATCCAGAGTTCTCACTAGCTAGCTTTTTCTTATGCCTTCAAGTTGGTACTTTCTCTACATCTTCCTTTCTTCAAGCAATGTCCTTCAAATAGATTAGATTCCAAATCTTACTATTCCCAGAAACACATTGTCAAACTCTTTGTGTTGTGCAGGAGAGATATTGGATAATATATTTGCCCGAAATCACAACTTCCAGTTGCCACAGGGCATATATAGTTGTAGGTCAGATGAATGAAATGATGCCCCTTTCCGCTTTGCCACTTTAAATCTAAGGTGAAGAAATATTTACAATTGCACTGCTACAAGATGAACGAGCTGGAGAAAGCCCGAGATGATAAGTCCTGATGGGTGGGGGCTATTAAAGCAATGTCTTAATGCCTTAATGAGGGCAATTCAAAATTTGCAAAATAGCTTTAAAATAGCTTTCTTCAATTTTGGTAAGAAAATCAATATGGGGGTGAAGTGAGGCCAAGTCAAGGAGAAAAAATAATATAGATTTCTCCTGAAAGTTCTCAAATAGGAAGGGTGTATATCCAAACCCTGTACATAAAATTACTCCCCTCCACCCCAGCTGCTCTAATATAAAATAAAAAGACATTGCATGCAAATCTGTCAACTAATAGAAACTAATCTCTATTTCTGTAATGGAGTAACAGTTGGTCATAAACTGTATGTAATAAATTGAGGGTAATAAATAGCAGTAGGATCCGATTAGAGTCCTACCAACACCATTTATTTATGTTTCAACCGTTGGTTATTTTTCATATGATTCATCTACAATCTACCATCACTGCTATTTGGTCAAAGGTGCTTGGTAGTTCTGAACCCTGCCTTTCCCCAACCTAGCACTCTTAATGTATTCTCTTAATCCACCTGGCTATCCTCAAAATAGAAGGTCCAAGAGGGTTCATTTCCCCCACTTATATTGCAGTGTTTCTTTAAAGTTTATTTTCAAAACAATCCTATCATTTCCCAACCTAATAATCGGACCCAGAGCACAGCCTAGCAAGGAAAGCTGCAGGAATGGAGTTGAAGTTGAAGGGCACAGAATCATAAGCAGTATGTTCTGTAAGATAGGAGTATAAAAACATGAAAAAAAATGCTTTGGTCTTGATAACTGCAACCAGTTCTTAACTCAGCATCAAAATAAATGATGTCAATGGGTCAGTATGCACGTCAGTGGCAAAGTCCCATTTGTATACTTGTGTTGACAACATTGGTAGACATATTGCGAGCGGCTGGATCGGGCGGAGCTGGAGTAGTAGTGATGCCAGTTTCTTAAAAGGAACTCCTCCTTTCGTATCTGAACTTTGAATGATTCCAAGAAGCAATTAAAGATAGCTGCAATTTATTTGTTTGTTTCCTTCTCCCAAATCACACCTCCCTCCATCCCACGTATTTATCTATTTTTTTACAAGGAAGGAGGGAAATCTTTTGAAACAGGTTCAGAAAGGAGAGGAAGAGGGAGCTTGAAAACCCCACGCTTCCATTCATGCGACCAAATGGATTTTGCAGAAATGATGGGATGGATTTAATTCACTTCTCCTTGGAGTAACTAAACAGCTCTCACCAGGGCCTTCTCTCTAACAGCTGGACGGTTCTAGTTACATACATCCTTGGATGGGTTGCTCAGTCTGTGTGTGTTTCAAATATCTAGAAATGCAAAGACCCTGTGTAAATGTTATTGGGGGGGGTGGAGGTGGGGGGGAGGGAGGGAGGGAGGGAGAGAAGCACCCAAACCACTTCCTGCCAGACTCCCCAAAGAGACATTCCTTTCCCTGCTTAGTTTAGACAAGTTAAGAAACAAATGTAAAAATAAAATAAAATTGCGGGGAGGTGCTGCTTGGGGCGCAAATGGGAATGACTTTGCCAGATGAGTTTAAGGCAGCAGCCTCATTCAGTAGCTAGTTGTCTTAAGGGTCTAGATCTTCATTGCCTCAGTGGGCAGCTTTGCCTCCAAAGTCACTTTCAGCTCGGGATCTATCTGAGCGATGCAAGATACAGAGAAGGGGCATCTGGTGCCAAGTTTTCCAAAGAGACTTGGGAAAAGAGAGAGAGAGAGAGAGAAAGTGTGTGTGCGTGTGTGTGTGTGTGTGTTTAATCCACTAGTCAGTTGAATGGATTATATCTGGACAATTTCTGGTTCTTCCTTCCCCTGCACAAGATATTTCTAGTCCTCGTGGTCTCGTGTTAACAGGAAACAAAATAGATCAAGTATCTCCAAAAAGATTTTGGTACTGTTCCCCTGCAGTTCTGTGATTAACTGCAAACCAAACTAGTGCGTGTAGGGAGAGATTCTAATAATTGGGGGTGATATTTTGTTAAATGAAGACCTTACAGCAGCCACCTCCAACTTTTGGGCACCAGGGACCGGTTCTGTGGAGAGAGATTTTTCCATGGACTGGAGTGGGCATGGTTTTGTGTGCTGCCTGCATCCTGCAGATGGGGCTTTGCTTATTTGCATGGCCCGGTTTCTGTCATGCTGCGGACCGGTGCCGATCCATGGTCCAAGGCTGGGGACCCCTGCCTTATAGTATTGCTAAACAGTTATTTCTTACTTATCACCCATCCAGCTGCCTTCTAAATATCTTTTCATGCACACCGATAAACACACACACATATAATACCCTGTTTCTTCATTTACAAAGAAATTAATTATTCCAATGTCTATAAAGATTCTCAATCAGGTTGTGGGAATGATTCACCCAAAGGGAATCATTCCCCACTAATCAGTTAGAATCGAAGAAGCTTCTTGCATGAGAAATGAAACATTTTCAAAGAAAAACCAAGGAAGTCCAGTTGTCTTTTGGAAAAGCGCCTTCGGGGTGATTATTCCAATCAACATTTGCAATGCTTAGGAACATAGGAAAAAGCAAGGCATCTAGCTTTTCCTATAATATTAAGACAAACTGGTGGCAGCTTTCTGGTGTTTCTCAAACCCCACCTGAAAATCCTGGCGAGCAGCGACTAAATTGGAGGGTTTTCTATGCACAGATGCTGCCCTTCCCTTCTGAGCAACATGGAATACATAGCCTTGTTGGAATTTTACAAGCTGACCAATGTTCCCAATAAACCAGGTTGGGGAAAGTTCAAGAAATACTGTGTACCTTTTCTTAGGAACTGCCTGCTTGGATGTGGTGGGTCTACCTTTAGCTAACACGGGTGAGATTACAATAAGGCCACTAAAGTGCCAAGTGATGTCAAAGATCCGATTTCTTGATTTTACTTTACTTTACGTTACATTATGTTACGTTACGTTACTCTACTCTACTCTACTCTACTCTTTTATTTCATTTCATTTTATTATTTCATTTTATTTATTTTGAGTTCAAAGTAATGTTGCTGTTTGCTCTGTATTGTTGGGGGAGATTGGCAAGTTTGGAGGGAAGCTCACATAGAAGAAGAAAGCTCCTTACTTAACCCCCTCCCCACAAAAAAAATGTATACTAAAACAGGGCTTTGATGGGATAATAGCAATACCATTTAGTCTTATATACTGCTTCATGGTGCTTTACAGCCCTCTCTAAGAGGTTTACAGAGTCAGCCTATTGCCCCCAACAATCTGGGTCCTCATTTTACCAACCTTGGAAAGATGGAAGGCTGAATCAACCTTAAGCGGGTCAGGATCTAATTTGGCAGTGGACAAAGTCAGCCCGCATTCTAACCATTGCGCCATCACTGTTCTATAGTGTCAATAACATTTTTTTAAAAAAACTTCTTGCTTTTCTTTTTTAAACTTAGGATAGCAGCAGGCAGTTTTATTCTTTAATTGAGCCAGGATATGACAGTGATGTCACTGTGGAGATGGGTGAGACCATAAAAGAGGATTGTTTTAAAAGGCAGTAAGTAAATCTTACTGCCTATTAGCAGGTCTGTTTTGCTCTGCTATAAAAAAATAAAATAAAATAAAATAAAAAAAACCTTGAAACATTGTTCTCCATTGTTGCTGCCAAATATTGACAGTGTGGCCTCAAGAGAATGTAAAAAATGTTTGGGGTCCCAGATCATGGGATGGCCTAAACTTACATTCTATATATGTAGTTGGGAGACTACTGATAACTAGAACTGCAGATGACTATTTAATAGTTAAAGCAGCTTGTGGAGGAGCCAGATTAGATTGTGGGTTTAATTATATTCTCCCACTCCCATTTCCTTGATTTAAATGCCTCCAGAGAGGGGAAAAAAACTCAACCTCTTACATATCTCTAGTTTGAAGCTCAAAGAAAATAAATCATCTACTAAGTATTTCAGTGCTCTTATTCAGAATGTGACAGTGACAGGACAATAATAAAACAACACCCATGGCAAAGCTCAATTAACTGGAATCTCATAAAGTTGCAAACCAGATTTTTTTAAACCATCAAAACTCATCTAGCTGAAGAGCAGAGATACGGGAAGGGAAGGGAAGAGAAAAACACAACTTTTGGCAAACAGAAGCCCAAGACTACAGTTTGTAGTGAAATGATGGTAGTGTTCTATAATCTGAATCAGGTTATACTCTCACTGTAGCCAAAAGCTCTTGTGTTGTTGCAAGACGCAGTGGGCCAAAGAAAATAGAAACATCAGCAGGCATATGCATCTTTATGATTTAAAGGAGGCTCTTTATCAGGGGAATGCACAGAAACAGAGGTGTTTTGTTTCTTTATGTCTTGACCATTTGTGGGAAGGTGGGGAGGCATCAACATGACTGAAAATCAGGCATGTCCAGCCTTGTATGATCAGCAATTGCCGTGTAGTCCCGGTCACTACGGTTGATAGTCAAGGATGATGAGAACTGTAGTCCAGCTCTGGGGAAGCAAGGTTGGGCAAAACAATAATAGATCCTTCAGTCACATTCTATTTGGAACTAAGGGTACCAAACCTGTGCACTAGACAAAGAATTTCATTTCCCCAGTGGTAAAACAGAATTCAAACACTGGGAGATAAGACTCCCAATGGGGTCAGAGACAGGAGTCTTCAGTGGTAACCTTACTGCAGAGGACAATAGTATTCCATTTCTTGACTTGTTGTGTACACACGTGCACACAGACAAAATCAAATACTCTGAAAAACCAGTGCAACCACATTCCACCAGGAATTTGTATAGGCTAAAAAAGACAATCTGCAACTGGCATCACATTCACCCACATGCAGCATGGAGAACTCTGAGTAATTGGTAAATGCAATAGATTGTCTCTATTTAAAATGACTTGTCATTCAGGTTCCATTGCAGCACTATGAAATGTTAGCCCTTCCTCCTCTTCCTCCTCCTCAGATTTTCTTGCAGGTGCAAGATCTGCTTTTCAGGTCAATGAATGCCATTTCACACAATCACATGCTGCAACCAGGTCCAACGAAGTGATCTTCAGGTCCGCATCAGTGTTAGTCCCTGTCTATCTCCCATTAATTTTAGTGTAACTTTGAGATAATAGACTGAGGTTTAATCCATACCCTGCAAATTCTCCTTAAATTTGCAGGATGTTGGACAGCTATGCACCCCAGGCGTATTTTTGTATTTATTAATGGAAATTAGATGGTCCCATAGAACAGACTTCGCATACTGGGTCCTTCCAAATTAAATTCCTGGAATTCTCTTCAGTGGCTATGCTAATTGAGGAATTCTGAACATCGAGGTTTATATCTAGAGGTCACCTTGATTGGACGATGTTGATAGAGAATTTGTAGAGAAGTTAATAAGAGATGAACAGATCAATCTTATGCAAGTTAACTCTGAAATCGAGTCTTGTCTGGGCATCAGAAAGGCTTCCTTGGCTGGCAACTGCTTATGTGCTTTCCTTTTTCTCAGGAATGCACAATAATCTATTTCCAGAATGAGTCAGAAAGGGAGGCTGGCTTTTTAGAAGAATGGCTAGCCACAACTCTTTCATCGGTTCCTAGAAGAGTTGAGCACCTGGAGTTCATCATTCAGACCCTCAGGGTATTGTGAGCAGGCAACATGCAGAGAGAACTGGTAGATGGATTATGAAGTTATAGGAATGGATTGTGAGGGGAAAAAATGCACAACTTGTAGATCCATGCATATACCCCCAGCCTTGAGTACAACCCCAAAGCTCCAACTAAAGACACTGCCACTTGTAATGTTTAGTTTGACAGAAGTGGGAGAGTATTACATTCTGAGGAGGAATTATCCATATTTTAATTTAAATGGTGATTTGGTCTTGGCTTCAACTGCTCCTTTGGAGTTAGCCCTCTAGTATTCTATCTTCAAAGCCAAATATGTATGTATGTATCAGTAGTGAAATTCAAATGTTTTTATTACCGGTTCTGTGGGCATGGCTTGGTGGGCGTGGCAGGGGAAGGATATTGCAAAATCTCCATTCCTTCCCCACTCCAGAGGAAGGATACTGTGAAATGTCCATTCCCTCCCCACTCCAGGGGAAGGTTACTGCAAAATTCCCATTTCCTCCCAATCAGCTGGGACTCAGGAGACAGAGAATAGATGGGGGCAGGGCCAGTCAGAGGTGGTATTTACCAATTCTCCGAACTACTCAAAATTTCCACTACCGGTTCTCCAGAACCTGTCAGAACCTGCTGGAATTCACCCCTGGTATGTATGTATGTATGTCTGGCTACCAACCTACCTGCAACATATTTATACAGCTGCAATCTCAACAGTCCTTGGTGGTATCCAAGAATCTGAAGCATCAATCTAAAAAAATTACAGCATAACCTCATTATTATTTTTTTTTAAAAAAGGAAAAAATAAATAAATGATGGGCCTCCTCTTACTGTCCTCAAAGATAGCAAAGCGTCTTCAGAAAAGCTTTTCAGAAGCTCTCCCAAAGCTGTACATAAACAGGGCAAGCCGCTGTGCGAGAGTGGCATGTTCTGTAAAGTTGTGACCACAATCAAGATGTCCTGCCACCAAGATCATTCACTTTTGAATTTGGAGATGTGAAGTAATGGAAAGTTCAGAGTGGTGATGGTAGGCAAGCTAGCTACTTATTAAGAAAGGGGGAGATATGTCTGCTAGTACTGACAGTCAAAAATTCGACTCTGCCTTTTAGGTCACTATATGAAATTAAGTTCCTTACCTTGGTTTCCTTTAGATGCATTGGACAGTCGGTGGTGTTCAGGGATGTTGATAGACGTAATTCAGCAACATCTGTAGACCCGCAGGTTTTTAACTTTATGCTGGTGCCCATACCTGTTATTGGGGTCACTCATAAACTGCTGAGCTGTAGAGATATTGTGATTTCCCTTCCCTCCCCTCTGCTTCCCCCTTCACAGTCATGAAAATCTGTTTGCAAAAGTGCACGATTGCCCCAAAACTCCACACTGTTGGGAGGAGATGGATTTTAAAGGCATCTTTAAAGTAGGAGCGCGTTCCATGGATTAATTAAGCAGTTGCTTATTCTTAAAACAGTCTGAGGCATCCATGGAACGCGCTCCTACTTTTAAGGGCCACTCTCCCTCTCTGCAAACACAGCCATTGCACACGAGTCACTGAGTGTTTGACAGGCTGACTGAACCACACAGATGGGAGCTTAATTTAAAATAATAAACACATGGTGCAAGTGGGGTAAGCATTTGATTTTATAATATTGCAAACCATATTTTTTTTTTTTTTTTTTTTTTTGGAAATGTTACCTCTGGTAAACTAGCTTCTACTACAGTTGTGTTAGCAAAATGCAAATCATCTCCAGGAAGATTGCATGTGATCTAAACATTAGGCACATACTCATGGAAGCCTAGCAATTCATTCAGAAGATATAAGAGACTGGTCTTCCTTACTTCCCAAAAGCAAGCAGTGATGTGGGTGTAAATCAAACTATGTTGCCCTGTATTGTTACCATTTCTTAAGGGGGAGATGTTTCCAGCTCTCTAGTCAGCCAGGTCATTTGGCCATATATATAACAATCGTCTGGTGTGTCCAGAGCCATCAGATTGGATAAGACTGCAGTTGACCACCGTGGTTTTAATCCACAGATAAAATGATAGGCCCAATGTTATGCTGTAGACTCAATTCACGCCAGTGAGCCATTGTCAGGGATAGAGCAATGAACATCAAGAACGTGTGAAACAGACTTTGGAAACAGGGCTGGGGGGAAGTTTGACCCAACTATACCAATAGTTTAACAGCTTACAGATGCCACCAAGATGCTTCTTGTTTTGAGGCTCACTTCTTCATGTCGCTCCATTAGAGAATCACAAAGCTGATTTGGGATTACTGCATTTCCACCTCTCTGGAGGTAGTGCAGTGCAGAGGCAACTCATGGGTCTTTAATGGCCCTTAGGTGGCGAGTGTAAGGCAGAGAATTGCTGAAATTGCCTATCCTCACTCCATCCTCTTCAGTTCTTTTTGAGATCTCTGGTTCAGGATTAGCAAAATCCTCCCCAGGTAATATTCTCAATTGAGAAGCTAAAGAGAGAAAAGGGGGAAGGGGGAGCTAAGAAAAAAGCCTCATCAAATAATGTTCGGAAATGACTTAAGAACATTCCAGCAAGATTGGCCTTCCTGAAAACTGATTGAGCTTGAGAGACCTAAGTGGTTTGTATCACCCGTGATATATTCATTGTCTATATGTGTGAATATGTGTGTGTGCTCCTATGTGAATATGTTTAAAATGGAAGTATATTCCCTTCTCCCACCAAAACAGATTGCTTGTGTTCTTTGTTTGTGGCATTTCAGCAATATCATTTAGAGCTTGGGATGAAATGTTGCTGTTAAAATAATCAGAAATTCTGATAGGTCTACTGCAAACCTCTCACAGTTCTACTAATTAAGAAAACTGCCTAGGCACCAATGATCAATTTTGTGCAAGGTAGTCTTTAAAAAAATCTTGTTGAAACTTCACTTTCTCTCTTAAAAGTCTTCGATCAGATCTTAGTTCAAGCTTGTGCAAGGCTTGATAGGTTTTAATTTAGAGAAGCCTCAGTTTAGGGCTTCAGAATAGGATTGGGCACCTGCTGGGATCACATTGCCAATCCCATGACTGGTAGATCCTGATATATCTGCCTTAGTCAAAAATGTATGTATGTATGTGCATGGGCCTGTGTGGTAAATTAACTCCAAATTCTCCAAGCTGTTCAGATGTGTGTTATCTTTGATTGAAAAGATCCAAATCTTTTAACAGCTTTACATTTCCATCTAACTGTGGAGCTTATTAGCGCACCTTGAGCAAATTTTGTACCTAGCTCCAACGGATTGGAAATGGCTATCAATCTTGCACCTGCCTCCTTTGGCAACTTGGTGAGAATGAATAAAGACAATATTTTATACGAGGCCTGGTCTAGAATTCTCTTGGTTTACACACCCACACGCAGAAGGCAGGACTCTTGGCTGGTACTCAGCTTATCACTTTCTCTTCCCAGCACGTGAAGACAGATGTAACTTTTGAAGAGAAACCATGGCAGGCCTTCTGCCTGCAGCTTGAGTTTACTATCTGGCAGGCTCTTTTAAAGAAACTTGTGGCACTTAAAAAAATCAGCACTTTTAGAAGCATTGAGTTTTTAAAGTTGTCCAGTCGCTTCATCGGTTGTATACAGTTCCCCTCAGGGGTAAAAATCTATAGTTATTCAGGATTTGGTGAGGAAGATCCTTGTTCTCCTCCTCCTTCAATTTTTTATCCCCTATATATACATACATATATATCTTGCCTCTCATTTTTCTCCATATGAGGTGGGTTGGACTGAGAGAGAGTGACTGGCCTAAGCGACTGAGATGGGTGAGCAGGGAACCCAAATCATAAACCTCCCACCTGCCTTATTTTTTTTATTTAAGTGCCACTGGTATCAATACAGCCATCAGTCACCCTAGGATATTTTTTTTCTACATTTTCTACAAATTATATATTTATTAATTTATACATCCTTCTCCTAATTTCCTCACAACAACAATCCTGTGAGGTGGGTTAGGCTGAGAGAAAGTGACTGGCCCAAACTCACTCAGCCTGTTTTTCATGTCTAAAACAGGATTAGAATTCATGGTCTCTTAATTCTTAGTCTGGTGCCTTAACCACTAGACTAAAAATAAAGGATGCTCAGTGCTGTCCGGAGTTCCCATACTCTCAATTTCCCCCCTACTTGGTCCTGCAGTGAACTGCTGCAAAAAAACCAAAAAAAAAAAAAACAAAAAAAAACAAAAAATACACACACACACACACACACACAAACACTGCAGAACAGGTTTTGTCCGTTTTTTTACCCGGTGCAAGAGCAATGGTGGTGTGACTGGAGCACATGGAGACGGCTTCCAAACCAACTCCCTCAACGCTATTTCTGCTTTTGCGTCATTGTTCATTCAAGTGATCATGCAGACTACTGATGGCCCATTTTCCTTCCCAAATTGCAAAAAAAAAAAAAATGGAGGGCAAGGGAAAGCACTGACTATAAGGCAATATGTAAATGTTCCTTTCCTATTCGCCTGCCTGGTGGGCAAGATGATTCACTCTAGGCAAGTGGCAGTTTACAAGCTTGCTTGAATGAGAGCTCGGACATCCTCCAGGAATGTCCTGGAGTGAAAGTGAAAGGTTGCCCATTGAGTCAGAAGCAGAAAAAAGGAAAGTTTAGATAGTACTGAGCCTAGAGGTGTTCCTTTGGTTAAAACTCCAGCACTACAGCTTATGAATTAAACCTGAAGTCCTTGAGTCTTTTTCTGCAATCTTGTTTTTCATCTTGGTTCCAGCATAGCCAAGTCAAGAGGAAGAATGTGTTCCAGTCCACTTAAATTGGAACAGTTTCACAAAGATTTTTTTTTTAACAAAAGTTGGCTGCTGGGCTATAAACATAGGGCAGAGGGTTAATGACAAAACTGGAACTTGCCTGAACTTGGAAGATGACTGATATCATTCATTGGCCAGAAAAAGACAACTGCTGGGAAACAAACTACCAGTAAGGGACCACATAGGTGGAAGGCTCAGCCAGTATTCTTAGGATGCGTTAAAAAACAAGGCTGGCAACTCTGGTTCTCTGGTTGTGGCTGAAATATAGTTCCCAGAGCACTGTCAGACATGAAATCATCGTGAAGCATGTTGGGAAATGCAGTTTCCTTCTTTTTTGCAGGGCCACGTTCTCCCCACTACTGCTAGAGAATAAGCCAGTCTGTATCCCCCGTGGCATCCATTCTCAAGTGCATCTTCCAGGTTGGACTGTAGCTCTCCCAGCCTCTTAGCCTTTGTCCATGTTGTGAGAGTGGACTTTTAATAACTTGGGGGAGGCAAAAGGTTGAAGAATACTGCTGCAAGGTTGCCAGGCATTGGAGAACTCTCTGACGTATGTACCAAGCTCCGTGGCATTTGTAGGAGACCTTCTGACCCTTTCCCATTCAGGCTTGGCCAGGGCAGTTTAAAATAAAAGCACAAGCAGACCACAGCATCTCAATGATTAGGGGGAGGTGGATTTTCTTTCCTTTTTTTTTTCTTTCTGTTGTTGTATCCAGACACTGGCTGGTTTATGCAGTAAGGCAGAAGCCTTAAGTGTGTCTCAGTCCCTCTTCCATGAATCAGTCAGGATTTGGGGTTAGTAGTGACTAGGTTCTTATAACGTGGCAAGGTCCTCCATAAAGAAAGTGTCCTCCCTTATTTCATCCCCTCCCGAGACAATCCCTGCTCCCATCCTGGATGCGTGCATCTAAAAACAACAGAATTAGGCTTCCTGCTTGGGAAGAAAACTCCTTGCATCTAAATTGGCAAACCCAAATCCCGCCGATTGATTAACAAAGCAATCCTTTGCCCTCAAAGGCAGACTGATGATTATCAATTTAATTTTACTCTTCCTTATTACATTTGCAACTTGGCTCCGATGCGGTGACCTGCGGGCTCCCACGGCAAACAGATACTCCTTCTCTCTTCCAAGAGCTGCTGGCTGTGAACGCCAAAGGAATCTCTGCTGCAGCCGCGACTCCTTTGTGTGGCCTGCCTTCTGACGCAAGCAGCACGTCTATCGGAGCCCAGCTGCAGCGTCCGGAGCCTGGGCTGTGAGGTCCCGATGGTGCTGTTTGCTGCCTTCGCGTTGGGAGGAGGGCAGTGAGCTCATGCGGCAAAAATGTCCCCTTCCATTGGGGGAACTGCTCCAGGGCTGAGAATGAATACATTTGTTTCTGAAAGCAGAATCCATCTATGCCCAGTTGCAACACCCTGACTGTGTTTCCAATTAATCTACCAAATCTATCCTGGGTCCTCCTCCTCCTCCTCCTCCTCCTCCTCCTCCTTCTCCAAAAGAAACCATTTTCTTTTATAGCATGGAGAGGTGCTGGCATGGGATCAGCTTTGGAATGCACACAAGCTTGGCAGGAGTGGGTCGAAACGGCCTCGACATGTTGGATCTGCACAGCCTCGTGAGGGTTTTAGCAGGATGTGCGTCATCACAGCGCCCTTTGGCAAGGAGCACGGCAGGGTGGGCAGCACTGAGGCCCGCATGTGCCAACAGCAAAGCTTGGCATCCTCCACCTGCCTGCCCTGGGAAAGGCTGAGGCCGTAGACTTTTGATGCAAAATATCCTAGGAAGAATTCAGCAAAGAGAAAAGTGTGCAATCCCCTCTTCAAAATACTGTATAAAAGCTAAACCTGGCTGAGCTGCTTTGGGAGTGTGTGGGGGGGGGGGGTAGGGGTTACTGCAAACATTTCTTCCACTGTAGGGTTTCTTTTTCTTTTTCTAATTTATTTTACTGGCAGAGTTTTGGAGTTCTGTGGCCTTAACATCTGTAGATGCTTGGAATCCTGTGTTCCCAAAATGAGAGCTTCGGGTTAAGGAGTTCATTCGCTCCTTTGCAACACACAGTGTAACTTTGCGGCATTCTGATTCTCTGAGCCAGTCACGCTGCTCTGTCCCCACCAAGAGCAACCAAGTGGGGCAGAGCTAGAGCAGAGATCGTATGTGTGATGGCATGGGGGTAATGCCAGGGCACTGAGAAGAAGCACCAAGGATTTTGGAAGCTGCATTCTTCTTAATTCAGTGCATTGGGAATCCGGAACTAGTTATCCAGAAATGTAGAGGGCTTAGAATACGCAAGAAGGATTGATGAACTTCACAATGCTATGAGGATAAATTGGGAGAGGGTTATATATTGTGTATGCATGTGGTTGTCTGTGGGTGTGTACTGAAGAAGTTATACTCACATTGAATCAGAATGTTCTCTGTGCTGCAGTAGCCCACCTATGGGTATTCAGTGATTTATTATGGTCTGTATTTTGCAGAGGCTGTTCTATTTATGCATCTGCTTTTAGTTTCTCAAGTGTGATCTGTTTAAGGATTGGTTTCGTTTCATTTAATCCATTTTTAAATTAGTAACAAAGTAAAGTGCTTCTTTCTTCAAGCAAATATATTTACTAAGAGAAAAGGTAGGTTTGAAAAGACATATTTAAATACGATTTGGGAGGTTTGAGGTTTTTTTTTTTTAATACAAATTATGAATGAGGACATTGGGAACAGATATGATTGGGCATGGAGTGTAGTCCGGTAGCCAGGTTGGAGAAGGCTATGGCAAAATTTCTAAGCCACTATGCAGTAGTTAAGGTCTCTTATAAATGACGTAAGTTGCTACCTTTATTGCTATTTAGCTCCATCTCATGTTCCTCTCATTATTTATCTTGCTATATGGAACAACTGAAAAGGCTGAACAAGAGTCACAGAGGGCCTGTGAGAAACGTTTCTGTTTCAGTGCTTCAGACATGGGATAAGGCCTTTTCATTGCATTGTGAAGTGCCCCTCCAAATGTTATGCACACTTACATGCCCAGTGATTGGAGCCCTAGTTACTTTCACAACTGTTTCATCTCTAATTTCCTTTCCTTGGGTTTATTTATTTTATGGAGTTGCAGATTTGCCCAACTCAAACTCTGTGACTCTGGGTGGCATTCAACAAAAATGCAGCTAAGGAATTTCACCTGATGAGACCCAGAAGGACATGCCTTTTTGGCTGTGGCTCCTGCTCTCTGGAGCATCATCTCCTCACTCCACATGCTCCATCCTAACTAGACTCCCAGATAGCCCTTAAACATGGTTCTTCCAACAACTTTTCCCCAAAACATGGGGAGCCTGCGAGGCATGGGGGATTCTCCCACACACTTGGTTTCATTTTTTAAAAATGTATATTTAATTGTTTTAATAGCTGTTAAATTGTTTTAATTGTTATTGGTTATACGCTGCCCAGAATCATGTTCAGTAAGATGAGTGGCTATATATATATTTGCTAAATAAATAAAACAAGCCATAAACAGGAAAAAAATAGCCATATAACATTAAACCACCATCACCACCAGAGATTTAAAATATAAAGTAGTGACCAAACATGATAATTACCGTAAAGAACCAAATGGGAACCCCACTCAGCTGGATCCAAATGCTTAATTACAGGTTTCACATTTATTCAAGAAGTGGAATTGAAATTGCTGCTCATTTCCAATGAAATAGAGGATTTTACTTTTGTGTTTACATTCTTTTAAATTTAAAAGATCCTTAGTTTTCAAATCAAGCTGTGTTAACAACAATTATCTAAGATACTATAGTATCAGAGAGAGAGAGAGACACACACACAGCCCAACTTAAATGTGCTGCTGGCAACTCATGAACAGGTGGCCATGTTCGACCCAAAATATTACTCTCTGGGTCAAACCATAAATTGTCCCCACCCTGCCCCTTGTTTCCTGTGCTATATTGAACCAAGGGGAGAACTCAGAAACTTGCATGTATTTCTGAATCTGAAGCTGCTCAACCAAAGTTCCCATTCAGCTTTCCTTTCCCATTGCCCGATATGCCTATGATTATATTTCAAATGAGTTTGCCTGGGTTATAGATAACCGTGGATGCAAATTGAACAGATACTTCCTTTCCTTTGGTTTCCTTGATTTTGTCACATGCACAGCTGTTCCAGGAAGAGAGGGGAAAAAAAGAGAGAGAATGAGAGAGAGAGAGAGAGAAGCCCAAGCTTGCAAAGTAAAGCTTTAGTTCAGCTGGACTCCCTATCAGCTAAACAAACCAGCAAGCCAAGGACCCGTTCATTGGGGAGGGGACTTCATATCTGAATGCCAAATAAAACCTCCCCCTGCTGCCTCCCTCCCTTGCAGCTGCAGGATGCTTGCAGGCCGACCTTCTCAGAAAGCAACTGCTGGCAGTTGGCTTTCTCTTTTGTGGGAGGGGTGGGTGGGTGGGGGGACTTCCCTAACCCATGCTCTCCAAGGAACGGATCTCCAACTTAAAGCAAAGTTCATAAAAAGCTCAGGGGAAGAGCAGACTGTGTTTAATTTCAAGAGACCAGTGTTGTTTTCTTGTGCACTCTCTTTTATTTATTTCCCCACCCCCCACCCCTATGCCTGTGGAAGCGCTTCTCCTCCAGGTTGTGAAAGCCAGCTCGAGTCTTTGGCCTAAATCTGGACATTCTGTCCATCTCTGGTGTTGTTTTCTGTGCAAACAAGGATTGAAATTAGATCTGGTGTAGCGTTGGGGGGGGAGCATTCCTGCTGGGTGGAGAGAGCTCTCCCAGCGCCAGAGCAAATTCAAAGGATCTCATGGAAAACGATGTCATCTGGCATCACTCCTCCCAAGCAAGCACTGGGCCTCACCCTTGCTTTGCATCACCGAAAAAATGGAAGAGGACGAGGGGAGGCGGCCTTGATAGGGGCAGATAATTGCTTGCCAGATGTGGGTCCCTTTGGACTCGCAGGCAGGCCTAGCATCAGAATCTGCCTTTGCATCCCTGCCCACCAAGCAAGCCCCTCTGTTAGATCCAATGTATTCTGTGATCTCCTTTGCAGCATAGCAGTGGTGGGTTTCAAATTTTTTTACTGCCGGTTCTGTAGTTTGGTGGGCGTGGCAGGGGAAGGATACTGTAAAATCTCCATTCCCTCTCCAATCCAGGGGAAGATTACTGCAAAATCCCCATTACCTCCCAATCATCTGGACTCAGGAAGCAGAGAATAGATGGGGGCGGGGCCAGTAGAATTTTTACTACTGGTTCTCCGAACTACTCAAAATTTCCACTACCGGTTTTCCAGAACTGGTCAGAACCTGCTGAAACCCACCACTGCAACAGAGATGCCGAGCCTTGATCAGGCTCAAGGATAGCTCTGAGCCGTTGAATGGCCAAAGCAAAGACTAAATTTAGTGTAACTCAGCTGAAATTAAATAATATATTAAGTTCAGTTCTGCTGCACATTTCAAAACATGAAGGGACGGAGAGAATAGCACACGTTGCCCTTTGAAGGCAGGGCTTTATATATCACCTTGCAGGCAGCATCATTCTACAGTCTCAGGCTACTTTTTCACAAAACATTGTTCCCAACATTGGTCTCAACAGGGTAAGGATTATTGACCTTGTCTGGGCTAGGAAGCTTAGTGAGGTTGTGCCTGGTTAATTTTTGGAAGGGAGATCATTAGGATATTCAGATGAGAAGTTAGGGGGAAAAATCCAGAAAAAGACAGTGTCTCTTATACTGTCACCACAAACACTGTACAGCTGTAGTTGTCTGGTCATTTGCAATCAAGAGCGACTCAAAGACATTGCTGCTTTATTCTTTTGGTGCAATATGGTAAACTTGGGAAGAGCAATTTGCTCATAACTACCCAGCAGTTTTCTTAATAAGCTAAGAAGGTTGCTGAGATTCCAGATTTAAGTTGGCAGTTCTAACCACATGCATGGATGATAGGCTCCAAGTGGAAATAATCATTGTTTTTGAGTGCTTGCAGAAAATGATGTTAAACTTTCTGTAGAGTGTTGAATTTTTTCCCCCAATTCCATGTCCCTTGAAAATGGGAGGATTCACTAGCGACTTTCATGATAATACATTATGAGGGTCACACCCCATTTTTTTCTGCTATTAAATTCTCACTAATTTTTCTGCTTGAGAAGAGACAGGATGTCTCCATCAGACCAGAGAATCTTGGTAGCCACTTTCATTTGTCAAACTAGAATCCACTTGGTCCAATCTCTTTTAATTTCTAACTAGAAAGAGAACGCTGAGCCCTTTCCTCTGGAAATTGGATTTACTTGGTCAGTTTTCCAATTGGATTGGATCTTTTGGGACTGATATACGTATGAAATGTTTGTATGGGTGGTGCATGCTTTTCTATTCCTAGTTTATAAATAGTATTTACTTCTTGTTAGCGTAGTTGAAAAAAACCTTCTTCAATTTATTAAGCGCTTTGAGGAAGATAAGAGTGTCAGATAGAAAACATTTTAAGCCAGAGAAGATCCCTCAAAAAAAAAAAAAAAAGAAAGAAATTGGTTTTATGGGCAGGTAAAAATGAGATTTGCATTTTGTCTACATTGCATGCCTTATTAGACAACCATATCCTTCCTCCCTCTCTTGTATATTCGTGGAGGCAAAGTTATTGCGAATTACATGAAAATAATAGGTGGCAAGGAATGGAGAACCTGGGGGATGTCCAATAACAAAAAACCTGGCTTCTTTTGGGAAGAGAAGATGCGAGGTTTGCACAAGAAAGCTCAGTGGCAACCAACCATCTCTCCTGGTTTGGATTAGAGGCCACATTTATCCAAATTTAAATATATAGTAATATATTTGTAGTAAATTTGGCAGTAATAAATAAATAGCAGGTGAAGGATATATCTTATCTCTGCTTGTGAGTCCATTGCGAGAAACAAACTACTGGACTAAAATTGGCTTTGGCAGGATCCAACAGAGGTATATTTACAGAGATATCTGTGTTTCAATGTTGCTTTGACCAATTCAGGGAATTTTGCCATTTTGATATTTTGACATCAGGGATCTTTTCTCATTGCTCATTGTGACTTCCTCTGAACAGAACATTTTGACCCAGTTGGCAAGAAATGGTATGGTACCTACTGGCCTCAGATTGAAAAGCACAGATGGTGGCAGTCTTCTCAAAACGAGTGGGGGGGGAGGTGTCAATTCTGTGGATTGAATTTTGCAATCATTTTATTCTTTGGCAAAGACTTTTTTTATTATTATTATTAACATTGTCTTCTGCGTGCTGAAGAACCGAATCCAAGAACAAGTTGAAGGGGAGGCGACTGAACTCTCTGTAACATACTTGATTCCAGAGGCCGTCATCTGTGGAGTTGTCAAATTCTGGACTTTTGCCGATACTAGATTCTTTCTGAAAAGGGTCTCATCCATTCCATAAAACAGAAACTTGGAATCTCCCCCCGCCCCCAGCCCAATGATTTACATAGCAGGATGGTCACCATCTTCAGTTTTAGGTATAATCTGGCTGGATGGGGTGGGGGGGTTGAAATAAGAAAGCTTTGTCGTCACCATAAAGAAAGGGGAGTCAGAAATCTTTGCTGATTTATTGCAAAGCCCAATTTTACCCCTCCTGTACTTGGCAATCTCAGAAGAGCTGATTTTTTTTTTTTTAATTTGGTCCCAGAGGAAGAGGACAACATGCAGCTTGATGTACGTGAATATATTGCATCATGCTACTGATGCAAGGAGTCAGTCTTAAGGGGCTGTGTAAATCTGTTTTACACCGGAAGCCACTCATTGATCATTTCATTGGCACCTGGTCACTCTGGGGAGAGAGTTTAGTACTATATAGGCAATCTTGGTTTACCATGAGAGGTCCCTTCCCCAAGGAAAAGATGGGTTAAGAACTTACTATTTTTTTATTTTCACCACTATCTATCCAATATCTAAAGTTTTTAAAACAAGTTACAATTTTTAATAAA
Source organism: Arizona elegans (assembly GCA_022577455.1). Classification (NCBI taxonomy): domain Eukaryota; kingdom Metazoa; phylum Chordata; class Lepidosauria; order Squamata; family Colubridae; genus Arizona; species Arizona elegans. The sequence continues at coordinate 15,402,003 of JAKOOJ010000003.1, forward strand.
AGGGTAAAATGATGGAAAGGATAGCATGCAGTTAGGAAATAAATGCCATTAAAAAAAATCCCAGTGTATATCAGGCATTTATAACAGGGGTGGGTTCTACTTACCTTTACTACCGGTTCGCAACGGGAACATGCGCGCATGCTTGCTTCGCTCGCTTGCGAACACATGCTTCTGCGCATGTGCAGATCATCAATTCTGACGTCCGGGTGGGTGGGCGGAGCCTCCCGCCGCTTTTACTACCGGTTCTAAAGAACCAGACAGAACCGGGAGCAACCCATCACTGATTTATAAACCAAAGTGAGTAGAAAATTATGTAATTGCCGTGGAGAAAAGAGCCAAAAAGACATTAAGTGAAGCACCAGGCATAGGCCATTGGAGAAGGTGTTTCATAAACTTCTGCCCATATCCAAGAAACCTCTTCTATGTAACTACTTACCTTCCTTAACTTGGCAGAGCAAGACCTCTAAAGAGGTGTTTGTTGAAATCCTAGTTTGTACTAAACCATGGGTAGTGGAGATATTTGTTAGAAAGCCAGCTTCTATTGGGATGGTCATGCAGATAAAGGGACTATATAGGTAGTGGTTTCCAAACCTTTGTATAAAGTGAAAAAGAGATCCCTGGAACTCATCAGAATTTAGGTAGAAGATTGTATTTGGATCTCACACATGGAGTATCAGGATTAAAAATCAGCAAAGAAATCCATGCTCCCATAACAAAGGTGTGACCAGGAAGATTTGCAGCTCAGCTGCGTCTGCACTAGGATTAGATCAAGTTCATCTTGAATCACTGATCAAGCAACGTTGTATTGCTTTTCCAGATCCTTTCTTCCAAGTCCAGTGAAGCTGTAACTTAATCCACCCCACCTCCTCCGTCTTCATTTACAAGCCTGACCACAATTATCTAGTGATCTCCGATTCACCTTCTGTCCACCCGCTGCTTTAAAAAGTTTGTTTTGGGCTGTTTTGGTGTAATCCTGCCAAATTTTATTATTCACATGTAATGTTGATCTTACAGGGCTGATTCTTACTCTTTGGAAGGCACAGCCAAGACACATACATGAAGCAGTCGTCCTCCTCCCTCACCCCTCCTCCCCCTCCTCCTCTTGCTTTTCACGAGGCCCCATTGACGTTGGAAAACTGCTGGCGTCACTAGCTCTGCCCCGAAATGGCATCTCCCCAAGGGGGCCTCCAGCCAAGGACTCCGTTAAGGAAACCTCCCAGAGCTTCAAAAGAGGAAACAGTAGAAGCTGAGGAAGGGGGTGGCCTGGTGGGAGAGTTGGTTTTGGGGGGGGGGGCGCAGAGAGAAGGAATCCAGTATTTTCTGATCTATCCAGAGATCAGTGTTCATTAACAAGTAAAATTATTCCATTGCCTGTAAAGCTCTATTTGTTGCAAAAGAAGGCAACTAAAAATACCTGCTAGACTTGAGATTGCAGAGCTGGCTCTCTTTAGCAAACAACTCCTCTGTAGATAGATAGAGATAAATACAGTAAATAGTCACTGTGGTAGGTTTTTTTTGGGGGGGGGTTGTTGTTTTTTAGAATATTTGCACTTTCTACAGGAAACTATAATCCTGAATGAGTGGTGGGGATAAAATCTTCCATATTGCTCATTTCTCCTCCCTTTCTCCCCACCCCCCACCCCCTTGCAAAAAAGAAAAGATGCTACTTGGAGATGTTGACCCCACATTCTAAATCTGGGACAAAAGGCCAACCAATTTTACAAATCCCTTCAATCGCTAATTAGACCTCTCATGGAAAGTTATCTCTTTGAGAAGCCCCAAAAGAAGACAGAGAAGGATCTCAAAACAGTGAAAAAGTAAGCTGGATGTCAACATTATAATATTTTTCTGGATTGGGTGCAGAACCTGTTTGAGGTGAAATTCGGAGCTGCTACATAAATGTTTAAATGCCTAATCTAGTTTTTGCTTCCTATCCAGATTATATTTACAAATGTCCAGAGCTGGCATGGCCAGTATAATTTGGGCTAGATTCTGGAAGGTGTTGTCTCAACAAGACTATAGATCCATGATGGCGAACCTATGGCACGCGTGCCACAGGTGGCATGTGGAGCCATATCGGTAGGCGTGTGAGCTCAGCTGATTTTTGGGCCTTCTGGGCCTACCGGAAGTAGGGAAACAGACTGTTTCCTGCCTCCGGAGGGTCTGGGGTGGTGAGGAAGGCCTGTTTTTTGCTTTCCCCGGGCCCCAGAGCCTTTCTAGGAGCCTGAGAAGGGTGAAAATGGCCTTCCCCCACAGTGGCCCTGCGGAACCTGGAAACGGCCTGTATGCCAACTTCTGGTGGGGCCGGAAGTCGGCAAATGGGCTGTTTCCAGCCTCCAGAGGGCCTCTGGGGGGAGGAGGCCGTTTTCGCCCTCCTCAGGCTCCTAGAAAGGCTCTGGAGCCTGGGGAGAGCAAAAAATGGGCCTCCCGGGCCCATTGTGCCATCACATGCCAAAACGGGGAGAGTGCTGGGGGGGCACATAGAATTATGGGTGTGGGCACGTGCACCCCTGCGCTCTCCCCGCTTTTGGCACATGATGGCAAAAAGGTTAGTCATCACTGCTATAGATTCTCCAGAGACTAACAAGTTAGAGAATATGGTAGGCATGAAACACTTTTTTAAAAATTCCAGAATTTACAACAGTTAATTACAAAGTTACAACGACACTGAAAAAAGTGACCTACTGTTTTTCACCCAACTGTTGCCGTATCACACTTCAGATGCTTGGCAGTTGTAGTATCCCGGGGTCATGTGATCACCTTTTGTGACCTTCTGACCAGCAAAGTCAATGGGGAAGCCTGATTCACTTAACAACCATTTTACCAACTTAACAACTGCAGTGATTCACTTAACAACCATGACAAGAAAGGTCGTAAAATGGGGCAAAACTCCCTTAACAAATATCTCATTTAACAACAGAAACTTGGGGCTCAATTGTGGTCGTAAGTCAAGGACTACCTGTAGTTCTCTCTTTTCATTGCTGTTTTAAATTAACTTTTTTTTTTTAACGTAACGATCATCCTTGCCATCGTCAAAGTACATTTTTCCCATCATTATCTGCACAATATGCATTCTTTCGAATCCAATTTGAAAAGGGAAAGAATGGCCTATTGAACTTTGCATGCTGAGTGGTGGGTTTTGTTTGGTTTGCGTTGACCGTGATAGGCCTCTGGCTAAATTGTGCTTAAATTGTATGCCTGCTGTTTTTTTCTGGCAGGACTGGTGAAGTCCCAGGCTCCATGCCTAACCCTAAGATGAATTGCCCTGTTACTTTGAAAAGAGAAGGTAGGTGGAAGGAACGGCCTCCAGAATTGTGCAAGAAGCCCTTCCTTGATATTCTAGTGAGGAGTAACTAACACCATCCAAGAGACTAAACATCTCCACCTCAAGCTGGGAATTCCCTAAGGGCTTTCCTTCTCCACACAGTAGAATGAGAAACTGTAGTATTGCCAAGTCCTGGTACTTAGCGTTAGACATTTTCCTGCTTTCTGCTCTAGGAATGTGCCTTACTCCAAGTCAGACTGCCTGCTCAGGACTCCTGTATTACCATCAGATTTCTGGCATTTCAGACAGGAAGGCCTTGCATGGTCTGCTGGAGATTGAGGCGGGATCATCCTAAAAGTCAATATGCTGTCTGTGAATATAGCAGTACCACTTAGACTTATATAATGCTTTTACAGCCCTCTCTAAACAGTTTACAGAGTCAGCCTATTGCCCAGGGGTGAAATGCTCCCGGTACGGACCAGATCGCCCGACACGGTAGCGATGATGGTGGGTGGTTCGGAGAACCGGCAGCAAAAATCCCTGCGCCCACCATGCCCAGCTGAGCCACATGATCATCAGAGGATTTTTTTTTTTTACTTTTAAAAGCATTTTTTCTACAACCTCTTCCAACAAAAAAATACTTTTAAAAGTTAAAAAAAAAGCCTCTGATGATCGCGCGGCTCAGCTGGGATAGTCAAGGCTTTTCAAAGCATTTTTTTCTGCAACCTCTTGGTTGAAGAGGTAGTAAAAAAAATGCTTTGAAAACTCTCTGACGATCCCAGCTGAGTTGCCTGATCGGCAGAGGCTTTTCAAAGCATTAGAAAAAATGCTTTGAAAAGTAAAAAAAAAAAGTTGCCCACGCCCACCCAGTCATATTACCCCCCACACACACACACACCAAGCCACACTCACAGAACCAGTAGTAACAAATTTTACATTTCACCCCTGCTATTGCCCCCAACAATCTGGGTCCTCATTTTACCGACCTCGCAAGGATGGAAGGCTGAGTCAATCTCGAGCCAGTCAGGATCGAACTCCATGCAGTGAGCTGAATTAGCCTGCAATACTGCAGTGGTGTAATACATGGTGACTCAGTGGCTAAGATGCTGAGCTTGTTGATTGAAAGCTTGGCAGTTTAGCGGTTCGAATCCCTAGTGCCGCGTAACGGGGTGAGCTCCCGTTACTTGTCCCAGCTTCTGCCAACCTAGCAGTTCGAAAGCATGTAAAAAATGCAAGTAGAAAAATAGGGACCACCTTTGGTGGGAAGGTAACAGTGTTCCTTGCGCCTTTGGCGTTTAGTCATGCCGATCACATGACTATGGAGAAATCTTCGGACAGCACTGGCTCTTCGGCTTTGAAACGGAGATGAGCACCGCCCCCTAGAGTCGGGAATAACTAGCACATATGTGCGACAGGAACCTTTACCTTTACCTTACTGCATTCTAACCACTGCGCCACCAGGGCTCCTATGCATATGCATGCAGACTGTCTGTGGTCCTTCTGTTACTTATCCAACTCTGATTGTGTTGTCATACAAGACTGTTTGTATAGGTATATGATGATGGTGGTGGGGTTTCTGCTGAACTGGTGGGAAAGCAACAGATCTTTTCTCCTTTTCAACCTCTGCAACCAACCTTAGCTAATTGGAAATTTTAGTCAAGTGATTTTGCTGATACACATACAGATTCACGCATGCCTATATATTACACAGAGAGACACACAGAGACCCAAGCACACACATGCACACACAGTACATACATACATACATTTCCCCGCCCCCCCTTGATTCTCCAGACTTCTTTTGGTCTGGTTTTGATTTGGTGCATGTATGTATTAACTGCTTTTCTCTCTGAAGACATCTGAAACCATTTTCCCAACTGAAAGAACAATAGAATGGTTAAAACATAAAGTAGCACCCAATCATCATAAAAAGCAAACAATTAAAACCCATGGAGGAGAAAACAAGGTTGTAAACAGCAAGCTAAATTAAACATCGGGCAGAGTGTTATAGCTGGGAAGAAAAAACTTTTTTTCCCCAGTGAGCAATCAAGTGCTTTCAAGAAAAGGAGCTTGAAGAGGAAAAAAACCCTATTCCTTGTATTAAAAGTGGAGTACAGGCTGTTGCCTTTGAATAATATGTAGTGCAGACTCTAAAACCCCATTAGAGGAGATCTCCAAATTGGGACCTTTAATATAATAGAGTGCAGAATGATGAAATACATGCGGAGCAATAATTTTAGTTACATGATACGTAACCTCTTAGCAAATGCAAAAATGTGGTGAACTCCTACATTTTGATGCAGCTCCTTGCCCACACTGTTGTATTAATCCCTCTGATGGTTTATCCTTCAGATAAAACAAAAATGAGAAAGTATTCTAATCTGAACTAGAAACTAGAATGTCTAAATTACCCTTTGAGATAACTTTCGCCAATTCTAAAAATAGTCTTACCTGGCCTTTATTGCAACAAGCTGACATGGTTATCTCTCTGGAGTAAGATTCTGTTTACAACATGCTTTGTCATATCGTGCAATAAATAGAAGTCTTTGTCCTGGAACTTTGCAACATTGTTTTGCCCAGATGGAAATCAGTTGTGCGTGTTTTGTAAATCTCTTCTTCCTCATTCCCAGTGCCAGTCTCTTCACCAGATTTTGAATCACGTTTACATTGTAGTGTTTGCCACAATTTAGCAGTATGTTTTAAGTGAAACCTAACAGTTTAGTGCTTAAGCCAAACTCCAGAGTAAATTAAACAGGTGGGATCCTGGAGTAGGCTGAGTAGAAGATGGCAGCCCTAGCAAAGTAGGTGTGTGTGTGTGTGTGTGTGAGAGAGAGAGAGAGAGCAGAAGAGCAAGTGCAAGCTGATTGCTTTGATGATTCATTTGGGAAAAAAATGAAATAAAATTCTCAAAGCTTGGCAAGGCAAGAGAAATCCCTGGCAGAAACCACTGTACTTGGCTGTGGTTGTTGGAGATGTAGCAACAAGGAGCTGGAGGCAAAGGAGATTGCATTCCCCACCCTACTTAGGGCACTTTCTAGTCGTAGCTCCACCATCAAGTTACTCCTTTCACCACCAAGTTGTCAAAGATGTGGCAATAAAGTGTAGAAATCACCAAGGATGGGCCAGTGAGTACCTGGTGCCAAATAAAAGACCAGGTAATTTCAGAGCTTCCTCCTGTTCACTGTCTTTGATCAAGCAAAACTCTTAATCAGAAAGAAGGCCTGCAGTTGGCCAAGCTTTCACGTTGCACAGAAGCTTTCAGCAAACGATGAAAGGTTTTTAAAAGGTATACTTTTTATTGGATTGACTTTGATCTGGGTGGGAACTTGCTCAGCATTCCAAACAACTTCACTGAGTAAGTTTTCTGCGGAGGTTTCTTGATTCAGCTATTAACAGAACTTCAACCTGTGCTCTGTTGTTATTGATTTTCTGTTTGAACATCTGTAGGAAGCGAAGTAACGAAAGGTGTGAACTGTTTTGAACCACACAAGGAAGCAGAGTTGCTTTAGCGAATGCAGGAAGAGTTGGCAAGCATTGGAGTTCTAGATTCCGTCCATGAATCACCAAGTGACCCCTCTCAACCCAGCCTGTACGAATTGTCATTCCTCCCCTTCCCCCCTCACATTATAGAAAGTGACTTCTCAGTGTTAGTTAAGCCATTAGATCTTAGAGTAAGTCCTTGGAATTTGTGCTTTTCCTTCCTTGTTCCACTCTGCAAACTTAATTATTATCTGTGAGGGCTTTCAGGGGTACTTACTGCCCTTGGGTGCTCCTCAGAAGGCATTGTTTGGAATTGCTCCCATGTTTGTTTGGAATTCTCAGATAAAGCTCCAAGCAAAAGGAAAGTTTTTATTTGATAAATGTGTGTGTCTGTGTGTGTGTGTGTGTGTGTGTGTGAGAGAGAGAGAGAGAGAGAGAGAGAGAGAGAGAGAGAGAGAGAGAGAGAGAGAGAGAGCAAGAGCATGCTTGTGGTTACAATCTATCTGGATGTTATTTTGGTGGTTAGTTGTTGGTTTTAAGTTATGTTTTGACTATTGATTTAATTAAATGTTGGCCCTTATCCTGAGCCTCCAGTGGCAGGGTGGGCTAAAACACTCAAAATAAGTGCAACTGAACTAATCCCCTCCCCCTCCACCAACGGGAGAGATTGCCTTCCCTGTTTGGTATTTCCTATTCTCTGGGACCAATGGGGCAACAGCTGTCTCTGTAACCGGTTCCCAGACAGGGCTGTAACTCGTGATTTCTTGGAACAAGGCTTATGTTACACTTTGGAGAAGCATGGGTAGATACACCCATCACAGCTGCCCCTTGAAGGCTAGTGCCAACTAACCAAAACGCAGCAGAGTCTGGGAGTGCATCTGAAGAAGGACATGCTTGTATTTTAAAGCTGAAAATGTTCAGAACAGAAGAGAAGAAGCAGACCGCAGAGAAAGCCCTCCATGAGGTGGCTGCAGGATGGGGGTGAAGGGAGGTAGCCCGTAGCTTGGAAAGAATGATAGGGACCTCTGCAGTTGAGAGAAGGGAGAGGCCTCTACCTCCATTGGAGGATATACATCTGCTCTTTCCATCTTTTCTAGCACTGACTTGCCTGCAAATGTAGACCTCAAATGCACAGGGCTCAGAAAAGGAGGAGCAGATTTGCATTGAGCTGTGTGCTGCCACATAGAACCAAAATGTCCTTCTGGAGCATTAGGAATTTGGGAAGCATGTCAGTCTTGTAGAATGGTTAACATCACACTGTAACAGAAGATTCACTTACGAAGTTGTTTCCATCACTACCACCTCCACAATCTCCTAGCCTATGGTAGTAGTCACTTCTGGCCATTCTTTCACAATTTCAATCAGAATAATTGCTAACCCTTGTGAGTATTTCCTCGGATGAAATTGGGAGGGAGAGTTTTAGGCTTCCATCATGTATGTTCTCTTAGAATGACAATGGGCCCAATGGACTGCCTATCCTATATTTTTAAATAAAAATTAAAGCACCTTTCATTTCACTTCATGCACAACGACAGGCTCAAGCTTATAGGCAACTCAGTCAAAACAATTTCATGATCTGCACTATTTTTCATTGCGTTATTGTTTTTAAAAAGGGAGGTGATTATCAACCTAGGTGGTATGCATATTGATGCAGGTGGAAATGTTTCTCTATAGGTTTTAGGGATACAGTTGTGCAGGACAACATCTTCCCTTATGGCCTTGGGAGCCGTTCCCAGGAAGGCTAATTGCCCCTGTTTGTGGCCCATTTTTCTATTTTATTTAGCATATGGCAATGTTACATTAGCTGGGAGACTATAGTATTAGTATATCATAGTTGCTATGGCTGCCAACAATTGCTAGTCTGTTCAGTTCATGCCCTATCCAGAATGTACCACAGGGTGTGGATTAGAGCCACACTCAGAAAGGTTCAGTGACATTCCACAGCATCAACCAGAACTCCCTCAAAAGATGTCACCTCATGCTCAGGCGTCACATTGGGGAAGTCTGGCACCAGCTGGATTCACACTACCACACAAAAGGTCATTATTTTCCCATCAAAGTGGTACCTAGTTATTTACTTGCACGTAGCATGCTTTTGAACTGCTAAATTGGCAGAAGCTGAGGCAAGTAACGGGAACTACACCACACAATGCTAGGACTTGAACCGCTGTAACAAAGATCATCTCCAGCGTTTTTAAGCTACTGGGCCAGCATGCTTCTGTGGGACACTGTTGCAACTGAGTAGAGAAATCAACATAAAAAAGCTTGTGAGAAGTGTTGGGACTCACTCCACAACTCCCAATAGTCTGCAGGAATGGGGATAGAAGGGATATCTAGTTGATCTTCCTCCTTATAAAAAAAGAAAATCACTTTCAAAAGCCACTGTGGGCCATATCTGGCTTAGTGTGTGTGTCTAATGCACCCCTGCCCAGTGATCTGTCATTTGCCAAAATCAAGTCTTAAAAGCAGTAGTGAAATTCAGCAGGTTCTATCTGGCTTGGGCGAACTGGTAGCGCCGGCAGCAGGAAGCTCCGCCCATCTGCCCGGATGTCATCACGTCCCATTTTTGACCCTCTGCGCATGCGTGGAGAAGGCGCGTGCACTCACATTTCCAAATCGGTAGCGAAGTTAAGTAAATTTCACCCCTGCTTAAAAGGTACACATTTTGAGCTCTGGTGTTGTGGGAGCTTCCCTTAGTTTGTGCTGTGAAGGGTTTTCCTCTGTGATCTGGGATTCAATTACAAAAAAGGAACGGCTGGTAAACCTTATTAAGCAGCAAATCCTGCTGGATCTATTTTCCTCTGGTTCTCCTCACTGTTGTTTATTAGTCATTTATCAGCTTTCTTTAAAATTTATATTTGGGTGCAATGCACAAAAGTATCCTCAGGGCAGATAGAAACAATGTAACAGAGAATAATGCCCTTTATACAAAACCCCCAATAAAACATCGGTATGGTTTTAATTTATTTAATCTGAAAACATTAAGAACAAATTCAGAGCGGCAGAACTCAGCAGGAGGCAGAGCTAATTAAAATGTTAACCTTGCCTCGCAACACAAATGCTAGACAAGATAAAAAAATGGTTTGCTTTCATCATAAAACAAGAAAAGAGGTATCCTCAAGCCGATGTTCTCCAGATGTGATGCAATTGTAGTTCCCAGAATTCCCAGGCAGGATGGCTTGGCTATATTGCCAGAGGAATTATGGGGTTTGTCCATCACATCTTGAGGAACTAGGCTAGAGAAGTCTAATCTGTCTGACCAGCTGTTTCTATAAAAAGGTCAGAACATTTTGAATTAGTTTCCAGATGTTTTATATCTACGGTAACGTAAAAGTTACTCCTTTTAGCTCAGGCATGAATGGAATTCCTGCTTTGTTTTATGATCAGATATTCAGAATCCACTCAGTCATAGTCAAATAATGACATTGACAAATGGCCATTGCTTTGAATCAAGAAGAACTGAACTTGAAAACATACTCAGATATTAATCATAAATCTGTGATTAATATCAGAAATAAATTCACATATCCTTTCACATAAAAGTCCATGGTTTTTTGTTGGCAGATTACACCAGGGATTTTTTTTTTTTTTGCTAAGTTGTTATTAATACATATTGTAATCATTGAAATATTTAAAAAGCTGCTAATATAATCTATTTTCTGCTTGCCTTGGTTTTTTTTAAAAAAGATTTTGTGCAACAGTGCATATATACAAAAGTAGGTATTTAAGTGTTGATTTTTGGAGGGATTTAAAAAAGTAGAAAAAACATAAAAGCCAAATGATGGGTAAAAAGATGCAAATATATATATACATACATACATACATACATACATACACACACACACACACACACACACACACACACACACACACATATATATATATATATATATATATATATATATTCATTGTAAAACCATATTAACTATTCTTTATTTCAGTTAAAGTTGGATTTAGAATAGGATCTTTTTCAACAGTCCTAATGAAGTAGATAAGTTTATTTTCTTTGCAAGAATGTGCCTCTGGTATGCAAGGCATTTTTAGAGCTCTTATGGTTAAAATAAATATGGCAGATTTGGAGCTATTTCTGGTATTATTTGCTGTCGGGTGTTATTGTCATGTAATATATGCATGCAGTGATAGTTGTTTATCCTTGTTTTGCCATTTTGTTTGTATGTGTGCATTGGAGAGAGACAGCCAGTTATAATGTGAAGTAGTGATTAAGGTGCTGCAATAGGAGCAGAGTCCGATTCTAGTCCACCCACAGAAGCTGGCTGGGTGATTTTGAGACGATCTTTCTCAGCCCTAGCTGGGAAGTCAACATCTATCTACGTACCTGCATTGGGACAGCATGGTAGATTACAGGCTTTACCTTTCATTTAAAGGTGGGTTGATTCAGGCTGATCAACACACACACACACACACACACACACACACAAAATTACAATGTTATTCACTCAATGAAGTTTTTAGATACTTTCCTAAGTAAGCCTAACCTTGAACATTATACACCAATGGTCCAACTTAAAAGATTCATGTAAGATAATGGCCACACCACTGTTTATTACTATGTTTATTACTATGAATTGCCAGTTTCTAAATATATAGTCTTTCTCTTTCTCTCCCCACCTTCCCTCCCTCTCTCTGTTTCCTATCCCTCGTTCCCTACAACTACATTCAATATGCATTTTCCCCCCAAAATTGCCCAGTTTCTAAGTAGAGCTATTACGTAACACAGAAATCAGCTTCAGCTGACATCTCATATAACGTCTTGCTAGATTTCCCCATGCTTCCCCGCCCCTTCAAAACCATTTCATAAAACTACCTTGCAGAAGACCTCGGACACTATTATTTTTATGATCCAGGAAGATATTGCTTTGCAGAGAGGCCAGTCTTGTCTATTGTAATGGTTAAGGCACCAAAGGTAGAAAGCTAGGTTTAGAAATTGAGGTCTAGACTTGCCTTAGGCATGAAAGCTGGCTAGGTGACTTTGGCCAGTCACTCTCAGCTCTTGACCTCAAGCTCAGACAATGAACCAGTTGACTGACACAATCAAAAGGATCAACTGCATCAGTGGTGGGTTTCAAAATTTTTTACTACCTGTTCTGTGGGTGTGGCTTGGTGGGCGTGGCAGGGGAAGGACATTGTAAAATCTCCATTCCAACCCCACTCCAGGGGAAGGATACTGCAAAATCCCTATTTCCTCCCGATCAGCTGGGACTTGGGAGGCAGAGAATAGATGGGGGTGGGGCCAGTCAGAATTTTTACTACCGGTTCTCCGAAGTACTCAAAATTTTCGCTACTGGTTCTCCAGAACTGGTCAGAACTTGCTGAAACCCACCTCTGAACTGCATTTGTGGGTGCTTGCTTCAGCAACACATGTATTTATTTAACAATATTTATTTTTTAAAAAATATACTTATTTTAACAATATTTAAAATTTATCGATATAAAGAAGATTGGCAGGGTCCCTGCACAAGGATGATATACAAAATTCATGTTCCATATTTTTGCATTATTTTATGTTTTTTCTGATGGACACCACCTAAAGTTGTTAAGATAGGCAGCTATAGAAATGAAATAAATAAATAAATAATAAAATGCTAGGAAGAAAAAATAAGGAAGGTAAAGGTAAAGGTAAAGGTTCCCCTCGCACATATGTGCTAGTCATTCCTGACTCTAGAGGGCGGTGCTCATCCCCGTTTCAAAGCCAAAGAGCCAGTGCTGTCCGAAGATGTCTCCGTGGTCATGTGGCTGGCATGACTAAATGCCAAAGGCACATGGAACATTCTTACCTTCCCCCCCAAGGGGATTCCTATTTTTCTACTTGCATTTTTTATGTGCTTTCAAACTGCTAGGTTGGCAGAAACTGGGACAAGTAACGGAAGCTCACCCCGTTACGCAGCACTAGGGATTCGAACCGCTGAACTGCCGACCTTTCGAGCGACAAGCTCAGCGTCTTAGCCACTGAGCCACCGCAAATAAATAAAAAAAGATAAGGAAGATATTGTTTTGCTAACTCTTGATTTAATACTAGACATGCTACTACACTTCATCCAAAAGCTACTAGTACAATACTAGTAGTTTGTACTAGTAGCTATTAGTATAAAAGTGAAAGCTACTATACTTCTCAAAACTCCTGGACTATTTCTGTGACCTGGCCCCATCATATTGATATAAAGAAACCAAAAGGGAAGTCATATTATAAATCAAATTTTAAAAAAATGCCCTTAAGGTAATTCCTCACTGACAACACTGCAACTCCTTTGAGAAAGGTGCTGGTCGGGAGTGGGTGGGGGTGGGTGGAGAGGAAGACTCTAGTCCTCCCAACTGGACAATGATTGCTAACACTACAAGCAGCTCATCCAGGAGAATCAACTGGGATCCATTCTCTTGCCTCTCTCCCAGTCTCCCCCATTCTTCAGGATAACCAAGGCACCTGAAGTACCCAAAGAGGACCTGAAGCCAGATCAATCAGGATCAAGTAAGGGATTTCAGGCATGTCTAAACCTATGACTGCTCCTGCATTGTTAGATTTGTTAAGCAATTACTCTGGTTGTAAGGGCCATAGTAATAGGGCTTTAAAAGTACTATAGATCTCCAAGTTACAGACCTGACCACTTAAGAAGAAAGAACTAATTCTTTCTCAACATTTCCTCTACAAAGAAGGGGGGGCAGGATTATCCATTACAACCTGCTCATTTTGGCAGATCAGATGGCATTAAATAACAGGAACAAAAGCTGGGGGGAAAAAAGATGCAATCCAAAGCAGCTTATTTTTTTCCCCTCCTCCTCACCACTCCCTGCCTCCTCCTTCCAGCTGTGTCAAAGTCCACTAGCTTTTCAGTAGCAGATCTTCCATAAACTTCTGGCTTGGGAAGGTTTTTCCTTATGCTGCCTTTTCTGCTGGGATTGTTGGAACAAGCCAACTTTGGGCGTGATGGAAAGCAGTTGGTCTATCTGCTGGCAGTAGCCTTGATAGTCTTCTTCTGCCTGGCACTTCCAGATCTGTGGAGCCTGCTATTCCCAGAAGGTTGAGGCAATTTAGCCTTTTGCCAGGCATTCTGGGAATTCAATACCTTTTGTAGGCACCAAGTTGGAAAGAAAATGTCTTTTTTCCTCTCAAGACAAAGACTGTGTTTTTGGAGACTTTACTGATTACTTCAGCCATTGTTTCTCCTCAACTTTTTATTCTACACTTAAAACCATTTTCTCCTTCCTATGTTCATAACAGAAACTTGATCTGGAAATATTAGAAGGTGGAGTTGTTTCCCAGGATGGAAATTAGCATGATCATTTTCTGATGTTTCTAGAACAAGCTGCTTTAAAGGTATTGGGGTTGTTGCCAAAAGAAAGAATGATGAGAACATTGCGTACGAGAAATTGTGGTTAAGCCTTCAGGGATTAAGAGATGGATTAGGAATCCTGTAGAGTCATACTGGCACATCACGGTAAACCTTGGTTGGTCCTATAGTCATATTTGGCTGGGTTCACATATTACATCAAAGAAACTACCATATATAATGTGTTGTGTGAACACCCTAAGGTGTATGTGAAAACGGCTTACAAAGTAGTATTCAAGATTCATTTCTCTCTTCCCAACTAGTCAGTTGCAGTCAAGCAGTACCCCTAACTAACTTCCCCCTTCCTAACTAGTATGTGTCCAACCATCTTTCTCAAGGAATAACCTTCCATTTCTGGAACTTTCTCCTCTGAGAAATCTATTTCCCCTCTTTTTTTTTTTTTATGGTCTACATGTTGATCATTTCCAGTCTCAGTGTTCTGATAGTCTTTTTAAAATTCACGATGTTTTATATTTGGTTTATATATCATTGTTATCGGGTGGGTTCTAAATTTTTTTACTACCGGTCCTGTGGGCATGGCTTCTTTTGTAGGCGTGGTTTGATGGTCATGTGACAATTCTTTAGCAGAGGTACTGGTCGACCAGGCTTTTAGCTGCTTGCAGAGCTGTACCGGTCTACCCATTTGTTTTTGGAGTGTTCTGGTCTACCTATTTGTTTTTGGAGCACACTGGTCTACCACCACACTGCCTTTTACTACTGATCAGCTGTAGGGCGGCACTTTGAAGTGCCGCAGCAAGAGTTTAAACAGTTTTTTTCCTTCTAGCCAATCAGCTGGGACTTGGGAGGCAGCGAATAGATTGGGGGCGGGGCGAAGCAGAGGTGGTATTTACCGGTTCTCCGAACTACTCAAAATTTCCACTACCAGTTCGCACGAACCGGAGAGAACCGGTAGCAACCCACCACTGATTGTTATACAGATAAACAGATAATCTGATGCTGTTTGGGGAAATTAATTTTCAAATGATAGGCTCTTCTATTGTTCCATGCCTGTACATGTTGATGTTTTTGCTGGCCTTTTTATCCTCTTGATCTCCTGTCAATGGGTTTTTCATGCACACAAGATAGACTTTTAATTTACTGCCCACTATTTTTAAGATCAGTTCTTAATAAGCAGTAGGCTTGGTGCCTGGATCTGATTTTATAGTGGGTGGGATTGTGGCCCAATTGCAATCCTGGCTGAGTTTTTGGCTGTTGTGTAACAGCATGATATGATTATATGATGAACCATAGGAAAGCTTCATCCACCTACTCTATGGTGATGTCTTTCATCTCTGGCGTGGGCATTAGGGTCATCCAAGCCTATAAGGCCATGATGGCGAACCTATGACATGCGTGCCAGAGGTGGCACGCAGTGCCCTCTCTGATGGCACATGAGCTGTCACCTCAATTCAGCTCTGCTGCGCGTGCACGCGCCTCCCGTCAGCCAGCTGGTCTTCAGGACTCTGCATGCACATGCACAGGGGGCGGGATGCATTTGCAGGGGCCACACATGCATTGCATTTTGTGGGTTTGGGCTCACGCATTCACGCACATGCACGCATTGGGCACTCGGTCCAGAAAAGGTTAGCCATCACTGCCATAAGGGAATGGCAGGGGTCTCTTTGTTATCTTGCAATAATTACCCAGAGTCAGGAGACGGGTGGCATATACATTTAAATATAAATAAATATAAATTTACAGAGCTAGTGTGGTGTAGTGGTTAAGAATGCTGGTGTAGAAGTCAGGAGACTGTGAATTCTAGTCTCAACTGGGTGACTTTGGGCCAATCTCTCTCGCTCACTTGATAGGGTTGGTGTTTTGGGTAAAATTGGAAAAGGAAGGAATATTCCGGATGTTTGCTGTTCTGAGTTATTTATAAAGTAATAAATGTGGTAAATAAATAAATATAAATTTAATATGTATTGATGATGATGACGGCAGCATGCACTAAGGAAACATTTGCTGTCGTAGTTCTTGTGATGATGTTGAGGTGCAATAGAATGGGCCGCCTCGTTCCCTTCAGCTGGGTTTAAATTGAATTTCCAGCTCAACCAGTTTGGGAGATCCTTGCCTGCTTATGCAGATGAGTGTTAATTGGACCTAGATAATTCGTTTGTGTTTGATCTTTGTTCCTGCTTCCCTTGGCACCGATATTGCATCCTCCCTGCACTGATGAAATCAGCCTGCAGTCGGAACCTGGCACATCCTGTGGGGGGAAAGAGCTGCTGTCTGCTGCCTCCCTTCCCAAGGCTGCTCCCTGCAGCAGATGGCATCAAGAGTGCATCAAGGCCAGGCCGGCAGCAACAAGAGCTTCCTCCTTTGCCCTGTTTGCCAGACAGTGCGGCCAGGTATTGAAGCGTCTTGTGCCCCAGTGGGTCTGCAGCCAGGGTTCCTTCAAGGATTGTGTGGGTGTGCACTAGAAGATACTTTCTGCAGATTGCGTCCCATCCAGGCAGGGCTGCCGAGAGGATTATTGAGTGCTGGAACAAGACTAATATGGGCCCCTCACCTACATATGGTCACATAAATCAATAATGTCATAATTGTACATTTATTAATTACTAATTATATTTGCAAATGTATTAAAAAGAGGACAGGTACTTCTGTAAAGGGGGATGCGGTGGCTCAGTGGCTAAGACACTGAGCTTGTCAATCGAAAGGTCGGCAGTTCGACAGTTCAAATCCCTAGTGCCGGGTAACGGGGTGAGCTCCCGTTACTTGTCCCAGCTTCTGCCAACCTAGCAGTTTGAAAGCACGTAAAAAATGCAAATAGAAAAATAGGGACCACCTTTGGTGGGAAGGTAACAGTGTTCCGTGCGCCTTTGGCATTGAGTCATGCCGGCCACATGACCACGGAGATGTCTTGGGACAGCCCTGGCTCTTCGGCTTTGAAACGGAGATGAGCACTGCCCCCTAGAGTTGGGAATGACTAGCACATATATGTGAGGGGCATAACTCTAACCTTTACCTTTACCTTTACTTCTGTAAAAGATAACAAAAACAATAATACACATTAGTATATAAACATTATGAAACAATACACATAAGCAATGAATTTATATATTCATAAACAAAATGAAACTTAAGCTTGCAAACTTAAATAAGTAATGAAATTAAAATTTAATAAATTACATAAACAACTGTTCACTGAGTTTTGGATTAATAAAGGTTATGTCAAACAAGGATGCAAGGCGGTTTTGCTATACAAACAAAGTATAGAGTATGAAATATATATCCAATATTGTTTTTCTTTTTAAAAATTTGGTTTTAAAAAAAATTCCCCTTCATGGGCCCCCTTTGAGATCCATGGGCCCCGGAACAATGTACCAGCTGCACACACACACACACACACACACCCTCCTCAGGCCTGCATCCAGGCAAAATTTGCAAATCTTGATGACAATAAATAGATGGCTTCGGAAAAGAGTCGTTCATTTTTCTTAGCTTGCCAAAACTGGTCTTTTGCCCCGTCTTTTCAAAAGGAGAAGCAGTGCTTCCCTTCACCATCCATGGATTGTCGTGAGGAGCAAGTATTTTGTTTGCTTCTCTGTTTTGCACAATCAGAAACAATTGTCTGGTAAGATTAGGAATATGAGGAGACACATGGAACCAACAGCCTCTCCTACCCCCAGAAGGTTCAGAGTAATTATACAAGAAAAAAATGGTCTGGAAGTATCTATCCTGCATCTGTCTGCTGTCTGCTTTCTGCTTGCCATTGAATCAGGATTTTGCTTAGTTTAAAACAAAGCTGACCTTCTCCCCACCTCACCCTGCCAACTGGTGCCTTACAGAACCTCACCAACGTTTACTGCTACTTGAATTGTGATCTTTACTGCAACAGAAAGGGAGAATGATAACATATATGTGTGATAAGTGTACATAATAACTATAATTAATTAAATGAAATGTAAAAGTATCTTTGTTCTGGTCCCAATTACTTTGTCCAGCCTCCAATATACTAGGTCAGGTGAAGCCATTAGCTCCATAACAGTATTTTATTCCTTTCTAATTTATTAATCACTGCTAAATCTTCACGTTCACAAGCAATGTGTCTCTGAATAGCAAGTCCTAGGGCTGTGATGGCGAACTAGGTGGCAGGCAGAGCCATATCGGTCGCACGTGAGCTCAGCTCTGTTTTCGGTCTCTGGAGAGCTTCCGGGGGGGCGGGGTAGGCCGTTTTTACCCTCCTCAGGCTTCTAGAGAGGCTCTGGAGCCTGGGGAGAGCAAAAATTGGACCTACCATGCTCACCGTGCCATCATGTGCCAAAAGCAGAGGGAGCGTGGGTGGGTGTGTGTCACGTGGGCATGTGCAGGGGGCAAGGGGCATATAATTATGGGTGTGGGCACGTGCACGATCCCCCCGCGCTATCCCCATTTTTGGCGCACGATGGCAAAAGTTAGCCATCACTGCCCTAGGGCAGGGGTGGGCAACTGTGGCCCTTTTACAACCTGTGGACTTCAACTCCCAGAATTCCTGAGCCAGCTTGCTGTCTCAGGAATTCTGGGACTTTTTTTTTTTTTTTTTAATTTGATTTATATGCCGCCCTTCTCCGGAGACTAAGGACGGCTTACAATGTGTAAGACTTGAAGTCCACAGGTTGTAAAGGGGCCACAGTTGCCCACCCCTGCCCTAGGATAAACTGATAAGCAGTGATTCTGGTAAATTTGGGTTGAAATGAAGGAAATTGGTTGTTTTCTTGCAGATGTTTCATTACCCAACTAGGTAACATCATCAGTGCTAGCTGAGTGCCAGCAATCTTACCCCTAATTTGAATGTCTGCAAGAAAACAACCAAGCTCAGAAGAGCACCAATGACACCCCCCCCACACACAATAGTGATTGCCTTCACACTGAGTATTTGATTTTTGTGGGGCAATTGACAGCTGTTGAAAGCAACAAGCTATAGTTGCAGGGGATGAGGGATCTGTAGCCCCTCAGATTTTGCTGAACTACAGCTCCCAGAAGCTCCCAGTCAAAAAGAAGCAATGCTGATATTCGTAGTTCAGGGGCATCTGAAGACAGAGATCTCAATTCTCCTAGTATTGATAACAACCTGATGCAGAATAACAGTTCAGTGTTTGTGTAAAAACAAAGATATGTATTCTTCACCATTTTCTTAAAATGGATCATACTCCATTCACATGCTGGGAAGTAGATAGGAAAAAGGTTCCTTGACCCATTTCTTTTTTCCAACTCTTTACCTGGCCTTGCATGCCTTTTCCATGTCTTTAGCGCAGGTGGAATTCAAAATTTATTGGCACAGCAATTGTTAGTTAAAACAAAGCAAAACAAAATTCTTGGAACCCTGATTGAGAAGCAAAGCTCTAGCAACAGAAAACTTTTAATTTGAAAATGTGATTTATGTAGACAAGTATATTCAATTAAAGTTCATTTTTCCTCTTAGTTGCTTATGAAACCCTGTCAAGCTTTAACCATAGGCTTCTGCAGAACCTAATTTGAAAAACCTTGTCTTAGGGTATGCAAAAGTAATCTTTAACAATGAAAGTGACTGAAGTTAAGAAAATATATTTATTTTATTTATTTTTTATTTTTATTTATTTATATCCGGTCTTTATTATTTTTACAAATAATTCAAAGTGGCGAACATATCCACTACCACTTACTACTACTACTTTCCCCACAACAACAAACCTGCAAAGTGGGTGGGGCTGAGAGAGAGTGACTGGCCCAAGGTCACTGAGCTGGCTTTCATGGCTAGGTGGAACTGGAATTCTTAGTCTCCTAGCTTCTTCTAGCCTGGTGCCGTAACTGCTAGGCCAAACTGACTTTTGTACCTTTTGTACCTTTTTTAGTGTTTTTTTTTTTTTTGCCAAAGACTGAGAATCAATCTGTGTGTGTGTGTGTGTGTGTGTGTGTCTGTCTGTCTGTCTGTCTGTCTGTCTGTCTCTGTCTTCTGTTTCTCTGTCTCTGTCTCTGTCTCGTCTCTCTCTCTGTATGTCTCTGTGTTTCTCTCTCTTTTTCTGTCTCTCTCTCTCTGTCTCTCTCTGTCTGTCTCTCTTTCTCTTGTCTCTCTCTCTGTGTATGTCTCTGTTTCTCTCTCTTTTTCTGTCTCTCTCTGTCTCTCTGTCTCTCTCTGTGTCTGTTTTTCTCTATCTGTCTCTGTTTGTCTCTCTGTTTGTCTCTGTCTGACTGTTTCTCTTTCTCTCGTCTCTGTGTATGTCTCTGTGTTTCTCTCTCTCTTTTTCTGTCTCTCTCTGTCTCTCTGTCTCTCTCTCTCTGTTTTTCTCTTTCTGTCTCTGATTCTCTCTCTGCTTGTCTCTCTCTCTCTCTTTCTCTTATCTCTCTCTCTCTGTGTATGTCTCTGTGTTTCTCTCTCTTTTTCTGTCTCTCTCTCTGTCTCTCTCTCTGTGTGTCTGTTTTTCTCTTTCTGTCTCTGTTTCTCTCTCTCTCTGTCTCTGTCTGTCTGTCTGTCTCTCTTTCTCTCTCTCGTCTCTCTCTGTGTATGTCTCTGTGTTTCTCTCTCTCTCTCTGTTTTTCTCTTTCTGTCTCTGTTTCTCTGTTTGTCTCTGTTTCTCTCTCTCTTTTTCTGTCTCTCTCTGTCTCTCTCTGTCTGTTTTTCTCTTTCTGTCTCTATTTCTCTCTGTGTGTGTTTGTCTCTGTCTGTCTCTCTTTCTCTCGTCTCTCTCTCTCTGTGTATGTCTCTGTGTTTCTCTCTCTTTTTTTCTGTCCCTCTCTGTCTCTCTCTGTCTGTTTTTCTCTTTCTGTCTCTGATTCTCTCTCTCTGCTTGTCTGTCTGTTTCTCTCTCCCCTCTCTCTCTCTCTGTATGTCTCTGTGTTTCTCTCTCTCTTTTTCTGTCTCTCTCTCTCTGTGTGTGTGTGTGTGTGTTTTTCTCTTTCTGTCTGTTTCTCTCTCTCTCTGTCTCTCTCTCTCTGTCTCTTTCTCTTGTCTCTCTCTGTCTCTGTATGTCTCTGTGTTTCTCTCTCTCTTTTTCTGTCTTTCTCTCTCTGTCTGTTTTTCTCTTTCTGTCTCTGTTTCTCTCTCTCTGTTTGTCTCTGTCTGTCTGTCTCTCTTTCTCTCTCTCGTCTCTCTGTGTATGTCTCTGTGTTTCTCTCTCTCTCTCTCTTTCTGTCTGTCTGTCTCTCTCTTTCTGTCTCTCTGTCTGTCTCTGTCTCTGTCTGTCTCTCTTTCTCTCATCTCTGTCTGTCTCTTTCTGTGTGTATGTCTCTGTGTGTGTGTGTCTCTCTCTCTGTCTGCCTCTGTCTGTCTATCTGTCTCTCTTTCTCTCTCTCTCTCTCTCTGTTTGTCTGTCTGTCTGTCTCTGTCTGTCTGTCTTATTTTGTTTATTTATTTTATTAAATTTCTATACCGACCTTCTCCCGAAGAACTCAGGGCGGTGAACAGCCACAAGATAAAAACACATAAATACAAAAATTTAAAATCAAATAAAAATGAATTAAATAATTTGCCTGAATTTAAAAACCCGTAATTTAAAACAAATTAAAATTTAAAATTTACATTTAAAAAGGGGAGAGGATTTAGGCCAGGTCTGTCTTTCTGTGTGTGTGTGTGTCTCTCTCTCTGTGTGTGTCTCTCTCTCTTTCTCTGTCTCTCTGTCTCTCTCTTCCCCCGCCCCCGTCTCTTTGCCACCACTCTGGGTCACGATGGTCCCCTTTCAGAAAATTCAGCAAATAGGGAAGAAAAACAAATTTCCAGGAATCCACTAGTTGGAAGCTTGCACAGAGCTGGCTGCCAGGCCCTTGCCTCAAGGCAGCAGCTGTTCTTGGGAGAATCTGCCTCATTAAACCACCACCCTTGTATATCCAGCTCCACAAAACAGAACCAGGGACATGACGAAAGGAGCCCTTTTTGTAACCATCACTGGGAAAGATGCGGAGTTGGAGGTACTAAAAACTGTTCCTCCACCTTCATCTTTCCACCTTTGCCACAGGATTAGTTCGTACAATTGGCAGCTGGGAAGGGATTTATGGGGAGGAGAGGCTCCCTGCATATAGAAAGCTACCATATCAAGAAGGACAGGCATTGTCATGCCTGACTTACTTTATTTATTAAAAATGTGCACAATCAACCGCTCCTGAAGTGATTTGCGGTACAGATAGTCCTTGAATTAACTATCATAATTGAGCCCAAAATTTCTGCTACTGAGACATTTGTTAAGTGAATTTTGCCCCATTTTATGGCCTTTTTTGCCACAGTTGTTAAGGGCATCACTGCAGTTGTAAAAGTTAGTCACAAGGTTGTTAAGTGAATCTGGCTTCCCCATTGCTTGTCAGAAGGTCGCAAAAGGCGATCACATGACCCTGGGACACTATAACCTTCATAAATATGAACTGGTTGCCAAGCATCTGAATTTTGACCATGTGACCATGGGGATGCTGCAACGGTCGTAACTGTGAAAAATGGTCATAAGTCACTTTTTTCAGTGCCGTTGTAACTCTGAATGGTTACTAAATAAACTGTTGTAAATCGAGGATTGGTTGTGCCTGTAATCCAGACTAAAAGCAATCTGGTAAAATTAGACTTCATAAACAACTGCTAGTTTTTCTTTCTCCTTTAAGGGAGGGTGCAGATGTTGGATTTCTTGATGTATGAATTAAAGATACAGGCTATGGTATAGCACAGGGGTCAGCAACCTGCGGCTCTGGAGCCGCATGTGGCTCTTTCACCTCTCTGCTGCAGCTCCCTGTCACTCAAAATATGTGTCACAACCACCAATGTGTGACAACCGCCAGCACATGATTTATTGAGCTTTTCAACCCCCAGTAGGCCAACCATGGATAAATCCAAGAACAGAAAAGTTTCGGAAGAAAACAGAACATTTAATTCAACTATATATGCTAGTTTTGTGGCCGCTCAAAAAATAGTCAGGGATGGGAAGAGTTTTGTGGCTCCCGATGTTTTCTTTTCTGTGGGAAATGGTCCAAATGGCTCTTTGAGTGTTTAAGGTTGCAGACCTCTGGTATAGCATGTTCACTAGCAAGGATAAAGTCCAGTGAATTCGGCAGGAATTCCTGCCTACTAGACATGAATAGAATGAAAGCAACACAGTCTACAAGAAAAAAATTATTATTATTATTATTTTTACTAATCGTGTAATCTGATTATGGGAACTGGATAGTTAGAATCCTGAAATGGAAGTCAGCACTTCCAATCGCAAGTCAAAGAAAACATCTCTGGGTGTTTCCCCATATTTAAAATTTACTTGCAAGTAGAAAACTAGCAAATGAAGGAGGGATAGCCTAACTAAGGTGATTTCTTCAAGTAGTTTTCTGCTTCTCCTGAGCATCATATATTTGTACAGCAGAGCATTAAAAAAAAAAAAGAATCCTTCCCACATTCACATTGGTGGATTCAGTCTACTGCAACTTCATTCCCCACCTCCTTCCTCTGCACGTAGAAACTACGGTATGCAGAAGTCTGTTTTTATCTTAAAGGCAGAACATTCCTGTGATAAATATATGATAAATTCTAACGAGAAGTCAGAAGCTGCTTTTTCTAGAGAGGAAACTTGCAAGAGTGGGCAATTTTGAGCAAACAAAAAGAGTTGCTGGAGTGTTTGTGTGCTTTTGGATAAGGATTGCTAAGGAGTTTCTCTGGAAGTAAAAACAAGCATGCTGAATTGTAGGAGGCATTGTGGAGTTGGGGGGGGGGACAATTTGCTCCTCTCAAGTGAAATCTGAGAAATGGCTGATGGGAGGGGGGAGTAAAACTGTCCTTATCTTCTATTTCCATTTTCAAATTCAGGATTGTTCCCTCCGAAAAAAGCAACGGTTGTGCGTTGTACTTGTGTAATACATAGAGACACACACACCATCTTAAGGGGAGATTATAAAAAAGAATATAATTTTTTCTTCATTTGAGCTCATACGCTAGATTCCTGTTCAGTGTTTCAAATTAATTGCCGTAGAGAGGAAAGGAAAATAAGTAACTCAAGACCTACTGTTAATTTACAAGTAAGTTATAGTGGTATGCAGCCATTGTTTTGTTTTGTTTTTTAATCTTGAAAATGTTAAACAGGGATAGATCCGGTTAGTCTTAGTTAGTTAGTGGGAGACTGCAGGAAATCCCAAGACTGCAGACTAGATTTGAAAAAAGGACCAAAAAAAAAAAAAAAAAAAATCTCCAAAGGAGGCTTCTATATTTAAACCACTTCTATACTGTTTCTAACAAAAATGTATGGAAATCTCCAAGGAGTTCTCTGAAACCGAGTTTCTTTCCCCCACCCCCTTCATGGAACAATATGGCCATGCACATTCTTTTGTTTATAAAACAGGATTCCAAGATCAAGGACAAACATGGAAACTAAAATGCTGGACTTCGTGGGGTTAATACAATGGATTCTGCAGAGGACAAGCAAGAGACTCTTATTGCATGGATTCAGACCAAGAGATGTTGGGACAGACAAGGACCAAATTCTTTCTTTTTTAAAAAAAAAATTTTTTGTAAAGCCATTCAAAGTAAAAGGTCTGTTTGCAAGTTTCTACATGATTTTTCTCCCCAACCTCCATATAATATCACTGGAGCTGCAATCAGACAGATACTCTGAACTGCAGATCTGAACTACAGAAAGGTCCAGATCTCATAGGAACCCTCATTGTAGGAAGAACTGACTCCCAACCCATATAGTTCAGAATTGCTGAACGGGTTGGCAGAAACCCTCCAGGTTTTGCTCAGGTGTGTTGAGTCTTACCTGGAAACACCAGGTGGGGATTGAGTTAAGGACCTGTTGCCTGCCTGTAAAGCATATGGACAGCTGGCAAGTCTCGTCCCTTCTGTAAATGGACATATGTGTATGTTGCAAAGATCGGTATGTTATTCTGCAGACAGATACTGCCCATTGCAATATTGTGACCTTCTCACAAGCAGAGTTTTCTTCCACAGATCACAAGAGACTGTTTCTCCATTGGAATGAATGGCAGCCATTCATGGATAGGAACAGAAGTAAAACCCAGGGGCCCTGTTTTCAAGCTGGAGGAGGAAACCTGACTTTAGTCCTAGAATGAAAAGCAGGTTTTAACCTCATTTTATGAGCATTCCTTCTGATTGAAAACAGGTTAGTCTATAGCAGCAACTCATACCTCCTGATCTGATACAGGTATTCCTTGATTTACAACCGTTCATTTAGTGACCATTCAAACTTACAATGCCATGTAAAAAGTGACTCATGACCATTTTTCACACTTATGACCATTGCAGCATCCCTCATGGTGACCTGGTCAAAATTCAGGTGCTTAGCAACGGACTCATATTTATGACAGTTGCAGTGCCCTGGGGTCATGTGATCACCTTTGTGACCTGACAAGCAATGGGGAAGCCAGATTCACTTAACAACCATGTTACTAATTTAATAACTGCACTGATTCACTTAACAACTGTGGCAAGGAAAGTCTTAAAATGAGGCAAAACTCAATAAATGTCTCATTTAGCAACATAAATTTTGGGCTCAATTGTGGGTCGTACCTTGAGGAGTACCTATATATGTACATAATTTTATTTATATTTTTAAGCAAGAAGATAAAAATGAATACAAACTAATATAGAGAAGGGAAAAGAAAAAGAAATCAAAGAAAAAGCAAGAAGTATAAGAACAGAACAAAGATTGAAGAAAAATTAAAAAAAGATATAGAAAAGTGGTTTCTGGTGTTTTTCACAGCAGGTATAAGTAGAAATATATTTTAACCTTTCTCTCTAATGTTACATCATATTCTTTCTCTTTCCGATAGTGGGCAATCCTTAATAAAATTCATTTCCCAGGACGCCGATGTGTTGTCCGTGAATTTAATTTGGAATGGGCAGAAAATAATGTCCCTGGTTTGGGAAAAAGGCTTTCCTGATTTCAGAACTGGTTTCTTTCATTAAAACAAAAACAAAAACTTTTTCTACTCGTCCCCTGAGCCTACTTTTACTCTTGGCACAATCCACCACGACAAGTTAGAATTAACTTAATAAAGAGAAGAACCTCCAGACGGCCTGCTGGTTGGACAAAGCTGAAGCTGTTCTGTTTTTCCTCTTGTGGTGCCCTCTTCTTCTGCCTATTTCTTTTTGGTTTGGCTGATATTTATGTGTGTATATGTGCATGCGGGTGCCTGTGAGTTTGTTTTTACTTTGGCTCTTCTCCCAAGGATCTGTGGAGTGCAAAAGTGCCAGATTGTATCAAAAATTATAAAAGCAAGTGTTTTGCCTGCTGTTGGGTGGTTTGGTGGGCTTGTTACTAAGTGTCTGGAGGGAAACGGTGTGATTAGTGGTTTTACTGTATGGGGTGGAATTTTAAGCTGGCTTCCTTCTGAAGAGTTTGTTGATGGGAACAAGGAGAGGATAACTGGGTGAATTGGTTTGCCACTGCCCACAATTCAGATTCTGTAGACTACGACGAGCCATTTTCAGCTTTGCAAAATGCCCATGGTCCAAGAAAGCAAGAGAATCTGCAAATGTCTTTAAAAAGAGTAGTCTGTCTTTAACACAGATAGTCCTCGAGTTACAACCACACTTGAGCCCAAAATTTCTGTTGCTGAATTAAGTGAGTTTTGCTCCATTTTACCACCTTTCTTGCCACAGTTGTTAAGTGAATCACTGCAGTTGATGAGTTAGTAACACAGTTGTTAAGTGAATCTGGCTTCCCCATTGACCTTGCTTATCAGATGCTCTCAAAAAGTGATTTCATGACCCCGGGGACACTGCAACCGTCGTAAATATGAGCATCTGCCAAGGATCTGAATTTTGATCACGTTGTCATGGGGATGCTGCAACGGTTGTAAGTTTGAAAAATGGTCATAAGTCACATTTTTCAGCACCGTTGTAACTTTAAACAGCCATTAAACAAACTGTTGTAAGTCGAGAACTACCTGTACTTTCCCCTCTATCTCAGTGGCTGGAAGCTTTTTAAATGAAATATGTGATTCTCAGGTCTTCTCCTAGCTGAGGTATAATGTTACTTAATTGAAGTGCGCAGAATGAGCTCCCTATTCAGTGACACTCAATGTCTAGAAGGGTGGGGGAGAAGGTGGTTAATTACCCTTCTCTAGCCTGTCCCACCACAGCAGGTAGCAACACCTTCTTGACCATGGCTGATCTTGGGGAAAAAAATAATCAACTAGATCAGACAAGCTTAGTGTTTGATGGGAAACCACCAAAGCTGTAGGCCAAATTGGGAAGTTTAAAAAAATCCTAAAAGAATGGAATGCCAAATTCCTTCCATATTATTGGCAAAAACAAAACAAAACACCCCAGCATAGATATGTTGTTTGGTCAGCTCACTAAGATAACTTAACTGGATTTGAGGATGTCTACATCTTCATTTTAATCATTCTCAAAGATTTAATAAAGTTTGGAGCCTTGCTAATTTTCTCTGGAAAGGAGCAGTTTTGTTTAGGAAGCAAATGTGCATTCTGGATTCTGGATATTCCAGGCTGCTAAACTGATTGACTGGTTGATTTGAAATATTTCTTGTAGCTAGCATTTCAAGAGCCAGGGAAATGTAGAGATGAAAGTGTGGGATGAGGAGCAGGAAAATCCCGATTTAGTCCCCACCACTACCCTCAGCCATGGAAGCTCACATAATGATTTGGAGCCTGTCACACACATTCAATCATAGCTACTTCTATAAGTTTATTGTTGGGAGGGGAAAAAGAAGGGAGTGTTGCCTTGATCTCCTGAATGAAATATAGGATATAAATCAAATGAATAGTGGGGTGGGTGGAAATTAAGTTTAGAAAATGAGACCTGCATTTTTTTTCTCTCACCGGTGTTCATTCTGTGCTGGAAAAAAGGCCTGCCCCATACTACTTCCTAGCTTCACATTCTGTTTCATTCTCCACTCTCCACTTGCAACACCTGTCAATCAGTGATCCATCTTCTTCTTCTTTTTTCCTTCAACCTATGTGATGCTGCTCAATCACTAGGATTGCAACCTTCTAAAATTTTCCCCTAAGTGTCATCATCTTTAGCAAGTTAAGTGGGTATCTGTCAAAGAAAGGCCGTTCTTTGTACTATTAGCACAATTGTAAAATTAAACAGCCTTCCTGGAGTTATTCATCTGCAATTTTTCCTGCTGTTTTCTAGTTAATAGATAGAATCTATTTATTGGTTAGAATTTTGGGCAAGTAACAGCATGATTTTTTTGGTATTAATTGTCTACATATTTTCCTCCTGGTAATTTGTTTTATGTATGATATGATATGTGTTTGCGCATGCGTGGGTGTTTGATTGCATGGTGCCTTCGTTTTATTGGAATATACATCATAAAGGCGGAAAGATAAGCTATCATTGTTTTAAACTGAAATGCAAGATAAATTCCATAACAATGCATGAAGGGAGCCATCATTTTGTGCAAAACTTACATTATTTGTTTGTATAAATTAGTTCACATCCAAGATGTGAGACATGTTCAGGTTGGTTGGTTTGCGAGTATCTTGGCAGAATTAGGATCGAGACTGATACATGACTTTCTAGAAAACATGGATGCTCAAAGAACCTACTTCTGTCTCTTGTCCTACAGATTCTTTTTTTCACATTAAAAATAAAATACTCAAGAGTTTCTCAGTACATGCACAGTTGTATTGAACTTGATCATATGCAATAAAGTGGCTAAACTGATAAAGAATAAGCGGGCAAGAGAGGAAGATAGAGTAGTTATATAGAGTAGGCTTTAATTATATATGAGACAAATACCTCAATCAATTAGCAATTGTAACATGTCAGAAATCAATTGGGCTTTCTGAAGCCTCCTAAGACTGCCTGAAAACTTTTGATGTATGGGAGTTCAGCAGTGGTTGACTGAACATCAAAGTCCCATTCTCATATTAACTAATAGCAGTGGTGGGATTCAGCCAGTTCACACCACTTCGGGAGAACCGGTTGTTAATTTTCTGAGCAATTTGGCAAACTGATTGTTGGAAGAAATCATTAGGGCAGAGAACCGGTTGTTAAACTACTTGAATCCCACCACTGACTAACAGGCAATGTTTAATTTGAAAATTATTATTTCCAATTTCAAGATACAATGTAGAGCATAGTTTCCCTTTAAAAATAGTATTAAGACATAATGCCCTTTTGTAATGTCCTCTATAGATACATGTGATACCATCTTGCCAGGGGTTTTTTTTTAGTAACCGCTGTCTTTCTTCTCTTCTGGGAAGATTTTCAGTTTCCCAGTCTAGATGCATTAGTTACTATTTCCTGGTTGTCGCCCTCTAAATAGTCACCAGGCCCAACCCTGCTTGGTATTGAACCCAGAGGAGGTCAGCCAGGTGCTGCCACCTGCTTTTTAAATGCAAAAACACATACTTATTCAATTTGGTAAATTTTCCTCCCTCTGTTAGTTCTGAAGTTCTTTGATGTGCATGCCAGCCGAGGAACAGCATATCAGATGCATGAGAGTTTATCAAATTCAAATTACTCCAAGCATCTTTTATTTAGAATGTAGGAGGACTGCTAAGCATTGCAGGTGAAGAGTGGGAATGAAGGGTTGGGCAGCATTCTGAGGCACTAGGACATTTCTGATTCAAATGTTTGGAGTGGGAAAAGCTCGGGTTCTAGAAAAAGGAACTCCAGCATGGAACATGACTTATGGATGAGTTAGATTTTCATGAAGTGGGGCAGGTATTAAACAAATCTTTTCTTCTGTTTCAGGAGGTGCTGTGAAGCTCTGCGTCTCCCTGCAGGTTCCCCAGACCATCCCCATGGACCTGCGGATTGGACAGCGTCTTGCCAAACCCAGCCCAGATACTGCCTTACTGGCCCTGAAGCAGACACAGCAGCTCCAGCACCAGTTCTTCCTAGCAAGCTTGCATCAACAGCAAGTGGAACAGCTTACTCGCCCGCACTTGCGGGTTAGTTCGGCCATTGTGTTGTTTAGGTTCAACCTGGGAAATAAGAGAGGGGAGGTGCAGATATAGTCCAGGGAGAAGATACTCTCAGGTCCAACATTGTCTTGATATGTTTTAAAGTTTCCTGGAAAAAGATTGATACAGAAATATGAAATACAGATTTAACGTGAAACCCACATTAGGCAATATATTGAGATGAAATCATGTAACAGGCATTATACAGGTGTAGATCAACCCCTTCACAGCAGCTCAGAGTTTCTTGGCAAGGTTCAGGTTTCTAGACTAAAATCTCTAAACTTACTTGAACTTCTATTTGTAGGTCAGAGGTCATTCAGTGACTAATTGGCCATCATAAGAACTGGCTTATGGGATGAGGTCTAGAGGCACTTATAGAATCTATAAATTAGCAGGTAGAAGTTGCAACCAAACATGATTTCACTTGGATTGATGCCTGAAATGCTCCTTCCAATCTGGTACTCTCTAAATCAGGGGTCTCCAACCTTGGCAACTTTAAGACTTGTGGACTTCAACTCCCAGAGTTCCTCAGCCAGCAAACCTAAGACTTAAAGTTGCCAAGGTTGGAGACCCCTGCTCTAGATTCTTGGACAGCATATCTCATTGGTTTCAGCTACAATGATGGAGATGATGGGTGAAAAATATGCTGGCAGGCATCAGTTTGAGAAAGGAAGTTTAGAATTTTATTTTTATTATTTATTTATATTGCATACTTCTTTAACGCCCATCTCCTTAGGAGAATCACTTTCGGCATGAAAACATGTGCTATCAACCAGCAGCCCTTTCCATCTTAGTGATGGATCAGCCTTGGCAAGAAAAACTGCCGTTGCTTTGAGATCTCTCATGTCCCACCAATGTCTCTCATTGCTGGAAGGGAAGTACAAGAATGGGGAAGGCAACTTATGACATCATGATAGATTTGTAGCTTTTAATGGAGACCTATAGAGACTCTCCAGTCTACAAGTGCATTTGGCTACTAGGACCAAATTAATTGGCAGGAATCTGTTGATTGTCTCCTTTCTGACCATAAGATCACTGTTACCTTGGGATGCCCCTTAGGTTCCAACTGCTCTGATCTACTTGCTCAGTTTTGCACAGGTATACAGTGTCCTCAACCAAAATCTGCTCCTGCAAACCTGCTGACCTTTCTGCTACTAGATGCAGTTTGTCTCTTGGCATGGCTTGTGATCCCCTTACTCATCACCTCCCCACTGTCCCCATTTTGACAGTGTGGAATGGGCTCAGATGTTGTCTGAGCTGTCCTGGTGGCAGCTGCCATCAGTAACTCCCCTGAGCTAGGAATTGGGGAATCTTATCCTCCTGAGCTAGATTCATCAGATGACCTGCCTTATCATAGTTTCTTTCTGGTCAAAGAAATGACCAGCCATTGTTTTATGTACCTGATCATTTTTTTTTTCATTTATCTTCTGCAGGTGCCCATGGATCCCCCACCCCAAGACACCGTCCCTGGAAAACAGGAACAGGAGCTGCGGCTACTCTTGAATAAAGACAAAAGCAAACGCAGTAAGAGGTTTTCCATTCTCTCTTTCCCCTTTCTCCCTTAAGAGTGCTTCATGGCTATGCCAGAAATTTCATTCACCCAGGTATCTCTCTTGACTTTTACTTTCCTTCTTGGATTTTGAGAAAAAAAAAACACGAATTGTTGCCCATGCTGTGCCATATCCAAGTATTTTATTGACTATTGTGTTTATGGCATATGCACAGGTCCATTGAAAAATAATTGATTTTGATTAGTAGTTGGATAGGAAAACATTAGAAAAATCCCAGACTTCTATGTGAGGAGGGGTAGGATACCCCAAAAGAAGGCAATGGAAAATTACATTTGTCCTGGTGCCAAGGATCAATATGCATCTACCGTATTCTTGTGGACACTAGGAGCTGACCTCAGCTCAAGAAAAATTTCGTTTGGTATTGAATCTTGGGGTTCTATTAAAATAATTGATGTGGCAGTACCAGGGAAGACAAAGAATTGGAGAAATCACAAAGTATCAAGATCTGAAAATTGAAGTTGAAAGTTTATGGCATAAATCAGCCGTGCTAGTCCCTGTCATTATTGCAACATTGAATGTTGTACCAAAAAAAATTGGACCGCACTTAGAAAATCTGCACATTGACAACATTTTCATATGTCAATTACTTAAGGCCGCACTGCTTGGATCCACAAACATACTACTGCCAATACATTACAACATTCTAGGTTCTTGGGAAGAATTCAATGTGTATGAAGGCCAATGCCAGCTAAAGAACTGGCAGCTATTACTTCACATTGTGCATATGTATAATAAAAATAGTAATAGCTGGAGACAACTAAATCGAAGAGAAAGAACTGGAGAAAATCCAAAAATACAAAGATCTGCAAATAGAAGTAGAACGATTGTGGCAAAAGAAAACAAAAATAGTACCAGTCCGAAGTCCATGAAAAAAGACTCGATAGGTGGTTAAAAATGCCAAAAATCTAGTCTAAACATCTTCCTGACTGTGCAATCAACCATCATCATCATTAAAATAATTATAGTTTATTAAACCTATATGCTGTTCAATTCTCAATGACTCGGGGTGGCTTACAACAATGAAAAATACAAAACAATCCATAGTATAGAAATGTTGGTTAAAAAAAAATTCCTACACATAGGCTTATGTAGCTAAACATCCCAAACATAAGAGTGCCAGAATGTGGGTAGGCAGAAGACAAAAAACAGGTTTTGTTATCTGTAATAATTTGTGAAAGAGATCTGCCCTGATTTTAAGCAGATAAAGAAAAAAATATTGGCATCTGGTGGCATTATAAAGACTAACTCCTTTATGCTTGCATAACCTTTTGAGGTTGTTTGTATCTGATGCTACAGTAAAATACAATAGATGTCAGAACAGGAACCGTGCAAAACTGCAGTCAGCCAAAAGTCTTTCTCCTGGCTTGCTCTATACTTTATTAAAGTTCCTGAGCTAAATTCAATCCCAATTCCTTGTGGGGTTTTGTCTCTTGGTTTGCAGAATTAGAATCAGACGTTCACGTTCCTGGGGTCCATCTCACGATGCTACCTAAAGGTTGGCTCTGTGTTACCATGTCCCAGGGAGACTATTCCTGAATAGAAGTATTAGACAAGACGATAAAATAAAGGGTATAAGTATTAAGAAAGAAACTTACACATTGAGGGCCTTCGCTGATGATCTGGTTATAATTTTACAGGACTCAAAAAATAATATAGAATACTGGATGAGGAAATTGAATGAGTTTGGGGCTTTGGCAGGTTTCAAAATAAACAAACAAAAAACAAACAATGCTGACCAAGAATATGTCTTCTCAGGATAATGATAGATTCAGTGGTGGGATTCAAATAATTTAACAACTGGTTCTCTGCCCTAATGACCGGCTGGGTGGGCGTGGCCATAGTGGGCGTGGCCAAGGGGTGTGACAGACAGCACTTGGCCTCCTGTACCCTCCTGGGAGCAACAACTGGCTGCGGGGGGATATGCTGCCCTCCCCCAGCGCCCCGTTTTGGGCCTAGTAGGCCTCCCTGCAGCCTTCTGGGAGCGAAAATGGGCCACACGGCTACGCCACATCCACCCCCCTGCGCCCTCTTTTGGGCCTGGTAGGCCTCCCTGCATTTACATGGGAGCCAAAATGGGGTGCGTGGGGATTCCTGGAAGGGGCAGGGAGGGGAGGGAAGGGGAGGGGCCAGGCCAGCCAGCAATTTAACTACCGGTTCGCCCAAATCTGCTGAATTTCACCACTGATATATTGAATAAAAAGTTGGGTTTTAGGGTTGAGAAATAGGTGAACTATTTAGAAGTTATGATGACAAATACAAATGTTTCAAAATAATGATGTCCCTCTTTGGAGGGATATTAAACAGGATTTACAAAGATGGGATAAATTGCATTTATCACTATCGGGTAGAATTTCTGTAATTAAGATGAATATTTTACCAAAGATGCTTTTTTAAAATTTTACTCTTGTTTTTAAAGAAAAACTAATCAGATCTTGGGGTCATGCAGCAGAATCTGAGGGACAACGTTAGCAGTTTCATTAAAATATAAAATGGTTGCTTTTTATCATAAGAGCACATGTCTGCATGGAAGGAATTTTGAAAGTCTAATCAACCTCCCCATTAAGATTTTCTTTTAAGATTCTGGTAATAATTTAGTTCTCACTGATGCCACCCTTGTGAGTGGGACTATAGTTCAGTATCTGTTTTGTCCCTTGCGTGGGGAAAAAAGGTAGTTTGAAGCCTTAGGATATTTGGGAAAAGGTGAACTTGCAAACTGAGAGGGTCACTGTGAAAGAACAGAGCTAATACTGAATCAGATTGATTCATGGTCTCTCTTGGCTTCAGGCACCTTTCTAAGTTACGTACTTTTAAAAAAAAAATTCCAAACCTTCACGAATGAATGAAGAATACAGAAATGGTATGTGTGTGTGTGTGAACATAAATACATAAAGATATAGGTGTACATACCCATATACAGTATATCTATATATATATACATGCACATATATAGATGCATGAATATATATATATATATGCACATATGTATTTACATATACATAGATGCATAGATACATGCATTTATACCTACATACACAGACATTCATACGCACATAAGTATGCATGCATATACATTGCATGTGTGTGTGTGTGTGTATATATATATATATATGAATATGCATATATATATATATGAATGTTGATTATATAATATAATGCTGTTCAATAAGAGGTGAGGCTGTACTAGAGGTCACTTTAGTCATTTCCCTCTCCCCATATTTTGATAAATAAGATATCATTTTCTTCCCTCCCTGTGTATTTTAAGTTCCCCCATTGCCCTTTTTCATAAAACCATTATTTTGAAAATATGTTACGAGCACATGGCCCAGTATAGGCACTGGGAGAAGAGCTGAAACGTCAAAACACCATCAAGGGCCTCTTCTGTGTTTGAAATGTGTATCTGTGAGCAGGATGGACTTTATCGTAC
The DNA here is from genome assembly GCA_022577455.1 of Arizona elegans. NCBI lineage: Eukaryota > Metazoa > Chordata > Lepidosauria > Squamata > Colubridae > Arizona > Arizona elegans. The sequence continues at coordinate 15,436,905 of JAKOOJ010000003.1, forward strand.
TCCATAAGGGCTACTTCTGAGTTGAAACACAGCAGGGGCCAAACCAGAAAATGGGAGAAAATGAAAACAAGCCAATCTCTCTCCTGCTCCTCTGGTGCTGTTTTTCTCTACCCTCTTTATCGCTATTTCCATCTCTTCCTGTCTGTCTGGCATGCAGGCATCATCATAAGACTGGCTAAAAGTGTATGTTTTTACATGTGTGTGTGTGTGTCTTGTAAAGTAACTATCATAATAAAAGAAGAATCCCACCAGCATTGAAAAACTATTGGTTAAGGTCTCCTCAGCTGCTACTCAGTACCCACAACACTGATGTGAAATTGATAGAGCATCCAAATGTTATGCTGCCCCGCTGCCAAGTTGGGCAGAGAAATAGATGTTAGTACATTGGCACCGTTCAGAATGGACCATTTTGAAATAGGATGAGTTGGCATATCACAGCATCATGGTGTGTGAAAAGATTGGCAGTTTGGGTACTTAGTGGCAATCTTTCCTTGCTAACCATTTTGCGGGGCAAGGGAATGATGAGGTGTGTATGATGATGTCATTGTACAAATGCCACACTTTGTGTACTTGTTTCTCACATCCGACTGCAAGTACATTACGGTGACATTTGAGTGATGACAACATTGTGGGTTTGCTGTGTAGGCCACTACATAGAACCAAGCATGGTATCTGCTCCGTTGCTACAACAGGAAGCAAAGAGAGTCATGGAACACGAAACAAACTTGCGGCTATCAGCTGAACCAATGAAAGGCCTGCTTGGGAGTGACAAAGAAGGAACATAAGGGAGCCAGAAACAGGGTTCCCTCCACTAATTTTGATGGCATCAGTTGCCAGCGTAAGTTGAGAAGATGCAGTGAGGTAGCTGGATCTTTCAGAAGCTCCAACCTCTACATGTTCTATTCAGATAATGAGAACATTACCATAATAGGTCATTCCAAGCCTATCAGGAATGATCTGGCCTGAAAAATGGTTTTGTTTTCCCCTAGAAAACAGCATATTCTGAGGTTGGAATATTTCAGGTATGCTTGATGTTGACCTCAAGCATTTTACATACCACTGCTTGCTGGAGCATGCCCTGTTTCATTCTGCATTCTGCCTTTAGCTTTTTCAGATCAGAATAGTATCCTTATCTGATAGTCTTCAGATCTGATATCAGATCTGAGAATAGTTGTAACAGGCTGATGAGCAACAAGAAGGCAAGGAGTGTATCTGGAGGACATTGTGTCTCTTATTCAATCACAGTGAGGCAAGGGAATCAGCAATCTGCGTAGCTCACCCTGTTGCCCTTTTGACAGGATATCCTGTGTGTCAAGCGCTCCTGGCAGTTGCCTACCCTAACTTTTTCGGAAACTGCTTAGGGCAGAGAAGGTCCTCTTTGTGGCCTCCCAGTTGAAAAAGAATATCTCAGATATTGATAAGCAACATATCTAGAGATCGGTTAGCTTTTCCAATGCTGCATAAAATGCCTTTGGCTATTTTCTTTGCACTCACTTTGCACTCATAAAGATTGGTGTCTGGATAGACTCCAAATAATGGGGAGATAATCAGCAGTGATCACTGCAAAATCATGTCACAAACGCTGCCAATTTCACATCGAAGTGATAGGATAGAGCCCAACCTTAAGCCAGATCTTAACTGCAAGGGTAGATGCTTTAGGATGTGATTTTTTTTAATTTTTACCATTTTCCTTTTCGGATATTTTTTTTTAAAGTCAGAGGTAGCTGGCAGTTGGTTGCACTTACAAATTCAGTGAATAAATAAATGAACAATATTTGCAACATACTATCCATTCTGTGTGCTTCCAAGCTTTCAGAACATTCTGAGACCCAGAGCAGCATTTTCCAATATTTCAATAATGTAAAGTGTTTGTTAATATTAAAACTAGCATCTTTGGGAAATTCTTGGAATTGGATTCTCGACATTTCTAGTAGGTATCAAGGCAAATAGATCAGTCTTTCCCAACCTGATGCCTGCTAGAAATGTTGAGACTGCAACACCGAGAATTTCCCAGGATACTTGTTTTAATCAGCTAGGCTGGGGAATTCTAGAAGTTGTAGATCCTATACATCTGAAGATCATCAAGTCTGGGAAAAGCGATTTTAGATGTAGGTCATTCCTCTTGTCTCAATTAAGTGGCGTAACTTTATGACGGGAATGAACTGCATGCTTAGGAGTTGTCTTGCCTCAATATGACTCACCAATGTGATTTCATTGCTTGTAATGCCTGAAGGTAGAATCACACCAAAATAGGATAAGTATCAGTTTGTTGGTCCGTTCTTTGGCTGATTTGAAGGCAGGTATGAACTGATCAGAGTTCTCTCCTGATCCTGCAGTCCTGTCAGAATTAGATTCCTACCTTACCTGCCTCCTCTAAAGAAGAGGAAATCTCCCATTGATTCCACAAAGAGCTTTCCTTTCAATGCAAGTACTGTAGGTAAAAAAAAAAAAAAAGCAAGAATCACAGCAATTCAACAGATTTTTTTTAAAAAAAATCCCAGCTGGGATGTTTTTAACTAAGCAAAGCCATTTTTCATGTTAAGTGAACACACCTGATTTGGCTTGTGGCGACCTTTCCTAAGATTTTACCTCGATGATACAGAAAAGTGGTTTGTTTTTCTCTTTGTTTGTTCCTGCAGGCTTTTTTCATGGGCAAGATCTTCAGCCCTTATTTCAGATTTCTGGTAAAGAATCAGAAGAGGAAAAACAAAACATGCACAGCTATTCTGTCACTAAATTTGCATTATGATCTTGGGCATCACATGGAGGGTTAGGGACAACACATATCCAGCAGGTTGCCCATAACAGATTTAGTACTAGATTTTTTTTGAATGTGCTTCATTGGTCATCAGGGAAGATGTAAGTCAAGCAAGTCCTGAGTGGGGGGGGGGGATCAAGATTGGTCACAAACTAATTGTTCCATGTGTGTGTGCATGTGTGTACACACACACACACACACACACACACACACATATATAAAGTATTTTTCTATTGAGACAACTGGTCTAACCCAGCATGTGGGAGAGAGCATACTGCATCCCTTTTGCCTTTCAGCTCCAATCCAGGAGCCTTCAAGGAGTCGCATTCACGACAAACCATTGTATACCAAATTCGAATCCAAGTAAGGGTATGGCTAGCTGATGAGAGCTAAATAGCTTGAAATAGATCTATACTAGTCTCCCTTTATTTCTTTATCAGCGAAATATAAATTATATGTGTGTGTGTGTGATAAAAAATTTGATATTTTTGATCACACCAAACCTAGATGTGATCCCCCGGATTACCTTAACCTTGGCAGTAGCAGCGTTTCTTCTAAGCAAGAGGACCATCCCTACTAGTTATCGTATTTCACTTTGCTACAGAAAAGAAAGCACCCACCTCTTTATAGATCCTTCCCAGTCTCTGTGGTAACCACTCAGATCAATTTATAGGAGGCTCAGTTCTTGTATGCTTTCTTATGCCTGCTTATAGAGCAGGGGGTGTCAAACTCACTGCGTCACATTGCCATCATGTGTCGTATTGCGATGGTTTTTCCTTTCATGGAGCTGGAGTGGGTGTGGCCTCACATGACACATCCGGCCCGCAGGCTGCCAGTTTGACACCCCTGTATAGAGTAATCATCTTGAAGCAGATCTTGGGGTTTCTGAGCAGAGGCTGCTGAACTACAACTCCCAGCATCTTTCATCACTAGTTGTGCTGTTTGGAACTCTGGAGACTTATGTAGGAAAATCCCTTTCCTCATAATCCAGAGAACAGGCCCCCTTCCCAACTTTTCCCCAGGCAGTCAGGGGCAGACAAGGTTTCCACTTGGGACACCAACAAAATCCAAACTGTGCCTTTAAATTAGAGGGGAGAATCTTGAATCCCCAAAGAGATATGAACAGTCTCTGAAAACCTGTGTCCCCCATAGTCCCTTCAAACTCTGCTTGCCCACCTGATGATAACATGCATTTTAATAAGTCTTGTTAGGCAGAAAAGGTGCTATCTGATACCTCCTGATTTCCACACACACACCCATAAACTAACTCTTATTACAGTGCTGCCCAGCTGTAATTTTGGATGTAATAAAGATAAAAATAACTAACCCCATCCAAAAGCTTAGTGTGTACAAATTTTGAAGAGCCATAGCTGAACATACAAGAAGACTGGGCATTTTGGGAAGATCATTGGATAATTTTCCCCCTATTTTATTTATTTATTTTTAGAAACTACACATTGTAATTGTAAGAGAATAAAGAAAAACAGAATGCTAAAAAGCAAAAGTTTTTTTAAACTATAAACATTGGATAATGTTTGAAATATTAAATTTAAAAAAAAACATTTGATTATTAGGACGAAGAGAGAAAAATACAAATAATATATTAATGCTGTAAATTATATGTGGATTACATATCAAATTTGGGATTGTACTCTAAAAGTAGCTTTCAAATAGAATTGAATTTTATACAAGTTTTACTTTTTAAATGAGGAAATATTCTAGACGCTGAAGCCTACAAGACTCCCATAAATTTAGTTAGCCATTCCCCCCATAGAGAGATTAAATATCATTTCTTTAAAGGGTGTGTAAAATGGGGCTTTTAATATACACAGTGTCAGTTCAGCATATTTTGAAGACATCGGCTTGGTGAAATTTAATAAAAATAATCTCAGGATAAAAGAGATTGTGACTTTCAAAATTTGTTCCATTCTACAATGAAATATTTTCTACTTTTCTTGAGCTTTGCAACATTATTTCCACACATGGAAGACGGTTTCAATCTATCGATGATATTTCCAGCTTTTCACAGAAAAGGAATTTCTCATTCTAGCAATTAAAATTAGAGTAATATACCAGTGGTATACGGATTTTTTCCTAAGCAAAATATTTCAGGTAATTTAATGTTCTTTTCCGTTGAAATTCCCAGTGTTCTCTGTAACTATATTCAAATTTTGTATCCACTTAATAAGACTTGAGGGATCTTAACTTTTTTTTTTAGATTTTTAAAATTCTACCCTTATTTTTTATAAATAACTCAAGGTGGTGAACACACACAATACTCCTTTCTCCTCCTATTTTCCTTACAACAACCACCTGTGAGGTGAGTTGGGCTGACGGAAAGCGACTGGCCTAACGTCACCCAGATGGCTTTCATGCCAAAGGTGGTACTAGAATTCAGTTTCATGGTTTCTACCCTAGTTTTTTAACCACAAGACCAAACTGCCTGGTTAATAATGGAATCTTGCAATCTGCACAAATTATTCTTAGTACCCACCTCCGGGTGAAAAAAAAAATAGATATTAAATAATGAAGCAAGGTGGGGATCTTCACTGGAGAATTATTGAACGGCATGCTAAAGAGAAGGATAACATCAGTTATTTATTACACCTCCTGATGCCAAATGTTGCCTGTTCCTGAGCATTTAGCATAGGTCTTTATGCTAAATTGTCTCGCCATCTAGTGTCCAGTGCTGATTTTGCACCTTCTTGCAACATCACTTTGCATAGAATTGTCTCAGAGGTGCTTTTTCAAGAGGCAACTGGACTTTCTTTGTTTTTCCTTGAAGACATTTCACTGTTCATTCAAGAAGCTTCTTTAGTGCTGAAGAAAAGAGTGTGAAAAAGATTCTTTGGGACAACCATGACTTTGATGACTGAGAATCTCCATAGACATTTGCATAGAATTGTTATCCAGCAATGCAGGACTTTCTGTTCCAGATGAACTATTTTGTTCCTATTCACCCTTTGGAGATTATTTTACTTATAATTTAGGAATGCTTTTAACATTCATAAAAAAGAAATCTCAGGTTCTTTTATCCCGATGTGTGCTTTTCCTATCTGTATGAGAGAGTGCATACGCAAATCAATGCATACACTTTTACAAGTATCAGCGTGCCATTTTCAACAATAAAAATCCATGCATCTTTCAGACAAAGTGCCTTCCAAATTACACCCAGTTTTATTTTGCTTTTTAGTGAGAATTTGCAAAACAAATTCCAAGACCTTAACATCAATAGCATCTTAAGACGAAATCCTGAGATAATTCACATGCTTTTTCTTCCTAATTATATACCTTTGGTTTTATTTCAGTAGTAATAGTGTGGGTGTGTGCGTGCAAATCCCACTCATAAATCTCCTAAATCACCCAGAGACACTAAACAAGTTTGACTGTGGCTCAAGATAAAATTCAAATATAATTGGATTTGGCATTACATGTGCAAGGAATTTGGCTACATAGCTTAATTGATCACACTGTAAGCATGAGCCAGGAGTGTGAGGCAACAGCTGTCAAGACTAATGCAGTCTTAGGCTGTGTTATGTCAGTTCCAACTCAGGAGAAGTACCCTGTTTCCCCCAAAATAAGACATCCCTTGATAATAAGCCCAATCGGCAATAAGGCCAAGCGCTTATTTCAGGGTTCAAAAAAAAAAAAATAAGACAGGGTCTTATTTTCAGGGAAACACAGTAATTGGTTGGTTCTACACTGCATTATTTAATTTGCAGCAGGAATAATGAATCTAGTTCTGGATGCTGCATTTTAAAGATCTTGACATACCTGAAGGAAGTCAACCAGGATAAAGAGGATGATGTGAGAATCAGATGAAATGGGGATATCTTGAAACAGCAGTGTGAGTTTCATCCTGCAGAAAAGAAGAATGAATAGCAATACCAGGGCTGAATTTCAAATATCCAAAAGGTAGTCATGTACAAATGGAGCAGGCATGACCTAGAAACAGATTTCAGCTAAACGTTCTTCCTGATGCGGAATTGAAATCTGCTTTCTTAATAACAAGAATGCTTGACGGTACCTCAGGCTGTTACTGTAGCCCTGGCAAAGAAAATAATAAAAATTCAGATTGTTCTCTCTTCATTTAGACTGACGTTATTTGCAGTTTCTGTCTTGGCGAGGGTGATGCATGATTTTCTGTTTCCCTTGCCTCTTGCCAACATTTTTTTTATGTCATATTGAAATGAGAGATGAAATACGATTTAAGGATAGCTCGTACAAGCCGTAGCGAGTTATTGTTCTTAATAATACAAACAAGAACTTCGAATAAATATTAGTTGCACCTTTCCTCCCCTCCTGTCTTTGCTTACCTCCCACAGTGTACACAAAATTCTTATAAGAATCACAAATGGCAAAGAATTTATTGGCTGGAAATAATCTCTTTTTTGGAAGAGCGGGTGTCAGATTTGTATTTGTGTCTGCCTGTGAATTACTTCCATACCCGACAGAGCTGAAATAATGCACTTACTAATTTTGTCATCGGAAATACAGTTTAAAAAGGAACCTGGCAACCTCACAGCATTACTCAAAGCAAGGGCAATAATATTCTCATTTTTATAGATAGAGGAACCGAAGCTGAGCGATCAGAGTGTGCCCAGAAGTCTAAGCCTCCTTGAACATGAGCCAGGGCTAACACCTGTAAAGCTCTGCTGGCTGGTTGTGCGGCAATATGGCCAAGCCCTATGGAAATTACACACATCCACTCACGGGCATCAGAGGAGGCCACTTCAAAGATCTGCTGAGTGATACATGCCTGGGAATTCCCTGCAGCCACTTCCCACGCCATTCAGCACCTTGTCGATGGTTTTGTAGCAACATAGCCTAGCCCTGATATGGCAAGTTGCACGATCTTCCTTGGGGAGATCTGGAAAGAGTTACTTCATCGAGACCAAGTCAAAGTAGGGTTTTTAGGGAATATTAACCTCGGTCCTACTTCCTCAACAGGTGGGGGAACATGGTTTTCCTGCAGTGGTGGGATTAAAAAAATTTTACTACTGGTTCTGTGGGCGTGGCGTGGCTTGGTGGGCGTGGCAGGGGAAGGATACTGTAAAATCTCCATTCCCACCCCACTCTAGGAGAAGGATACTGTAAAATCTCCATTCCCACCCCACTCCAGGGGAAGGATACTGTAAAATCTCCATTCCCTCCCCACTCCAGGGGAAGGTTACTGCAAAATCCCCATTTCCTCCCGATCAGCTGGGTCTCAGGAGGCAGAGAATAGATGGGGGCAGGGTCAGTCAGAGGTGGCATTTACCGGTTCTCTGAACTACTCAAAATTTTCGCTACTGGTTCTCCAGAACTGGTCAGAACCTGCTGAATACCTCTGGTTTCCTGTCTTTTCTTTGATAACTCAAATGTGTTCTTAAGCGAAGATCCCGCTCTATTGCTGTTTCTTTGACTAATATAGGTTTTGAAATTTCCTTGCCTGTTGCTGCTGCTCTGATTTTGATTTGAAATCAGTGGTCCTTCCTACAGGGTGCTCTTTTCCAGGCAGCTTCTCTTGAATCTGGAAAGTAAGTTGCTGTTGATATGGCAGTACCTTTCCTTGTTGGGAAATGTACTGCCATATCAACAGCAAAATTACTTTCAACAGCAAGATGCTTTCAATCACCTTGTTGTGTGATTGAATATGGTGTTCTTTTTCAAAACCAGCAGGCAAGTTGTATTTTATCGGAAAGTGTGCGAGACACTTGCTCGAATGTTGCTAAGGGCAGCCATTTCGTAGTTTCATGCATGAACAAGCTTTGAAAGATGGCGATCAAAGATCGGCCTTTCATCAGCCTTGTTCAATCTTTCATATACTTAGCGATCTTTTCTTCTTGTTGCAATGTTGATATAGCTATGATTGTAGCTGTAGTTTATTATGTTCTCCTCTGCTCCACTTCATAAACCTATTTCATCCTATCTAAATATATAGATAGTTTTGAGGGAAAATGGATGTGTGATTTAATTAAAAATAAATTAGTTTTGCTATTTTTTTCCCTTGTCTTGATCAAGCATATGATCTGGGACTAGAAGAAAGAAAGAAGTGATACATTCCTGACTTAATGACACACCTGGTAGAAGACTACTAATTCAGAAAATTATGACTGGGGTTTGATGCAGGTTTTGATGGACAGAATTAGTTGGTAGAATGTCTGCTATTGTCTTCTTTGCCAGATTTTGTCTGTATTATCCGTAGGAAAGGAGAGCTGGGAAATACCCCACCCTGAAATAGTGGGGGTTCCCTACTAGTCATTTAGGCCAGGGGTCACCAACTTTGGCAACTTTGACTTGTGGACTTCAATTCCCAGAATTCTGGGAATTGAAGTCCACAAGTCTTAAAGTTGCCAAGGTTGGTGACCCATGGTTTAGACAACCCTGAGATGAAACAAGAGAGAGAGAGGGAGAGGACTTCTGTAAGGCGGCTTCCTGCAGTAATCAGGGAAACATAGGAGCATGCAGTACATCTCTGAATGATGCCCCTTGAGGATAAAGAGATAAAATCTTCACAGCCTACCACAATCTTAATTTTTTCTCAGCATGATCTGTCTCTTATTTCTTGAAATGCCTTCTTACTTTCTTTACCTGTTAAGATTTACATCCCACCTGTGGGATCTCGGTGGCTTTAATGAAAAGATCTTCCCTATGTTTGAGTCCAGTCAAATGTTACCGGGTGCATTTGAACAGGGGAATCCATTTGTAGGAGCCACCAAATTGGGAAATTAGAGATGAGTACCATAGCTGGCCTGTGATGCTTCATTGTAGTTACCAGCTGTGTTTTTGTTCAACAGGTGCTGTAGCAAGTATGGTGGTGAAGCAGAAGCTGGCAGAAGTCATCCTGAAAAAACAACAGGCTGCTCTGGAAAGGACTAATGCTCCCATCATGCCATACAGGTAATCTGGTTCTAGAAATACATTGGCAAACCTCACATGCTGGAACATCAACAGACTTCTTAATGTCTTCTTAAGAATTGGTCTTGCTACAGTTTCCATCATCCCCAACCAGCATGACCAATACAACTTGCAGGAATGATGAGGGAATGGAAGGGGAACTCATCAGATTTGCAGATGACACTAAACTGGCAGGAATAACCCAACACCCCAGAAGACAATCTCAGGATCCAAAAAGACCTTGACAGACTTGAACAAGGGGCCCTATCCAACAACATGAAATTTAATGTGGAGAAATGCAGGGTTTTACACCTAGGCAGGAAAAACAAAGGTACAAGTACAAATTAGGCAAAACCTGGCTCAAGGTTAGAGTCCTAGTGGATGATCACTTAAACACGAGCCAGCAGTGTGTGACAGCAGCCAAAAAAGCTAATACAATCCTTGGTTGTATAAACAAAGGCATAAAATCAAAATCATGTGAAGTATCAGTACCACTCTATAAAGCCTTAGTAAGGCCATCCCTGGAATGCTGCATCCAGTTTTGGTCACCACATTACAAAAAAGATGTTGACTTTGGAAAAAGTGCAAAAGAAGAGCAACTAAGATGATTAAAGGCCTGGAGACAAAACGTATGAAAAACGGTTGCAGGAATTGGATAGGGCCAGTCTAGAGAAAAGAAAAACTAGGGGGGGGGGGCACATGATAGCAGTATTCCAGTATTTGAGGAGCTGCCACAAAAGGGGTGGGGGAGGGTGTCAACCTATTTTTCAAAGCACCAGAAGGCAGGACAAGAAACAATGGATGAAAAGTAATCAAGGAGAGAAGCAATCTGGAATTAAGGAGAAACTTCCTAACAGTGAGAACAGTTAACCAGTGGAACAGCTTGCCACCAGAAGTTGTGGGTGCTTCATCACTGGCAGTTTTTAAGAAAAGACTGGATAGCACCTATCAGAAATGGTATAGGGCCATGATGGCGAATCTTTGGCATGTGTGCCACAGGTGGTACATAGACCCATATTGGTGGGCACGCCAGCTCAGCTCCACGTGCATGCATGTGCCATCCAGCTGATTTTCGAGCCTTTTGGGCCCACTGGAAGTCAGGAAAAAGGCTGTTTCTGGCCACCGGAGGGCCTCCGGGGGAGTGGGGAATGCCATTTTTGCCCTCCCCAGATTCCTAGAAAGGCTCTGGAGTCTGGGGATAGTGGAAAACAGGCCTACTTTGCCATCGCATGCCAAAAGTGGGGGGAGCGCAGGGGGGGGTTGCACATGCATGCGCGGGGGACATAGAATTATGGGTGTGGGCACGCGCGCGAGAGTGACCCTCCCGCACTCCCCCCACTTTTGGCATGTGATGGCAAAAAGGTTAGTCATCACTGGTAAAGGGTCTCCTGCTTGAGCAGGGGGTTGGACAAGAAGACCTCCAAGGTCCCTTCCAGCTCAATTCTGATTCTGAGATTCTAATTAGAAAGAACTTTAGGATCTAAAAGAGGGAATGGTTGACTGATTAGGTTGATGCTATACCCTGCATCACGCCCCAATTTAATCAAAGGTAGATGTCCTTGAGTTATCCATGATAGATGTCACCCTACTTAAACAGATAACTTTAATCTGGCTGGGATGGCCTCTCCAGTCCTGGCTACAATTTACAGGACTTGACTTTTTTTCATACTTGCCTCATTCACTTTACCACCTTGCATATTTTTAGAAGCACTGTAGTCCACTTTGTTTTATAGCACCGTAACCTGCCTTTACTGTTTCATGGATGTGTCCTCTGTGAAAGAGAACATGAGCCTGTTAATAGCCCTGGGATCTTGATCTGTGTGGGTTGAATTACATCCCCTGGTAGATCTTTTGCAGCTAAGATAATTTCTCTTGCATTGTCCAGGACTAGTTGGACACACACACACACACACACACACACACACACACACACACACACCAGTGTCCTGTTTTCTTCTCTATTGTTACACCCTTGCTAAAGTCCTTGACCTAGTTTCAGACACGGCACTTTGGGTGTTGCTATAAAGGGAGAAGCTACTCAGCTCTTGCTGACTTTCACTGGCTTTAGTTTCCTGTCGGGGGCCCTCGACAGGCATGGAAAAAAGCTTCCTTCTGAGCAATATTCAGGATGGGGGAATGCTTCTTTAAATGCACACAAACACACATACCCTGTAACAAAATAGGCAATTTGGTAACACCCCTTTCAATCTAAAGCAAACTAGATGTGTTGGAGTAGGACTCTAGTCATCCCCAACCACGTTGTAGGAGGCCAGGATAACTTATGGTTAAGCTGTGGTTTTGTGCAGACCAAGGCATGAGTTGGTCTTGCTGAAGTGGGGCTTGATCCTCGAAAGCACCAGTCAACCATCTATGGTGCTTGTCCAGATTTTATTGATTCTGGAGAACAGGGATACAATGAATAGTTTGGATGTGGGGTTGGTTGGAAAGCATGTCCTGAGTGCTTCCTAAAATGGCCACCATGGAGGGGAGGGCAAACACCTTCTCAGAATAGCTGCAATAGTTGTCATAGTAAAGGTAAAGGTTCCCCTCGCACATATGTGCTGGTCGTTCCCGACTCTAGGGGGCGGTGCTCATCTCCGTTTCAAAGCCAAAGAGCCAGCGCTGTCCGAAGATGTCTCCGTGGTCATGTGGCCAACATGACTAAATGCCAAAGGCGCACGGAACGCTGTTACCTTCCCACAAAAGGTGGTCCCTATTTTTCTACTTGCATTTTTTACGTGCTTTCAAACTGCTAGGTTGGCAGAAGCTGGGACAAGTAATGGGAGCTCACTCCATTACGCGGCACTAGGGATTTGAATCACTGAACTGCCGACCTTTCGATTGACAAGCTCAGCGTCTTAGCCACTGAGCCACCGTGTCCCCTTATAGTTGTCACAGCCAACCACAAAATACTAGGAAGCTGGTTGGTGACGTGGGTAGCAATAGCACTTAGACTTATATACCGCTTCACAGTGCTCTACAACCCTCTCTAAGTGGTTTACAGAGTCAGCATACTGCCCCCAACAATTTTGGCTCCTCCTTTTACCATCCTCAGAAGGATGGAAGGCTGAGTCAACCTTGAGCCTGGTGAGATTTGCCAAACTGCTGGCAGCCGGTGATCAGCAGAAGTAGCCTGCAGTACTGAACTTTAACCACTGCGCCATGGCAGCTCTAAGGAATCCCCCCTAAGCCAAGCTTACCTCCTCTTTTTCAGTAATAATCATATGTCTGTATAAGATTAAGTTAAGGTCTTTGTAGGCTCTTAAGCCGTCCCATAATGCAGGATCCTAAAATAAGTCTGTAAGGACTTTGAGTGTACACAATGTATAAGTGCCAGTTTGATGTAGTTTTTAAAGGCACCAAGGCCAGAACCAAGAGATCACAAGTCTAGACCTGCCTTAGGCACAAAACCAGCTGGGTGATTTGAGGCCTGTCTCACACACACAGATGAAAAAGGCAATGTCAGTTTCATAGAGGTGACAGTGGGTAACACTTTTTCATAAACCTTTGGGAGGTTCTGGGCTGGCCTTGGGCGTCAGGCCCAGTAGATAATCCAGGCTTGCTTCCAAACAAAGCACTGGTTTGCAGCTATTTAATTTTTTTAAAAAAGACTATTTCTGGGGCCAATGCGGGATGGAAATCCAACATGGCCTGTATGTACTGATTCCTTATTGCAGTCAAAAGGTAAGGCTATGGGAGAGAGAGAGAGGCAATCTAAACAATAATTGTAAAAACGATGAAGGAGATACAGCAGATTGAAAGTTTCTTTTGTGCCCTCTCTTCCCTGAATGGGCAAATTTGTCAGGGTTTCCAAAGAATGAAGGAGAGAGAAAAAAACCCTACCTTACACAATCCTACAGATACTGAACATTCCCTCAAACCAAGATGCAGAACCTTTATTTCAGAAGACAGTGACCTCATAATTGAAAAGAACACTGAAAACCCATCACTATACAATTGCTCCTTCATCCTGCCGTCTTTCACATGTTGATCCAGAAATACCAAACTTAAGTTCTTAAAGCCGTTTGTGGTCATTACTTACCTAAGGAGACATGCGGATCCTCTTGAAACCTCAACTTTGAATGGCGCTGACCAGCTCAGAACAACAAAATTGGGCAGGACTTTCAAAGCTACTTGTTCACAATGCTTCTGAAGGAAAAGTGTAATACCTCCTTAGCTTATTTCTTCACGACTCAATCCTACAAGTTGTGGCCTCAGCCTTTCATGATCCAGCATGGATCTAGAAGCAGTTCTGAGATGTTTGCTCGAAAGCCAACCATAGGCTTTGCAGGTAGTAGTGACCAGTTTTGAGTTCTGACATTTGCAATTGAACAGGAATATTGCTACCTCTAGAGATTAATCTGTGAAATTAGTTTCAGATAGCAACCCTGCAAACTCCCAAGATGGCTTCAGCCAGGTTCACTTCAGGGCAGGGGTGCTACTCAGCAGGGTTCTGGAGAACCGGTAGTGGAAAATTTGAGTAGTTCAGAGAACCAGCAAATACCACCTCTGGCTGGCCCCAGAGTGGGGAGGGAATGGAGATTTTGCAATATCCTTCCCCCAGGAGTGGGGAGGGAATGAGGATTTTTCAGTATCCTTCCTCTGGAATGGGGTGGGAATGGAGATTTTGCAGTATCCTTCCCCTGCCATGCCCACCAAGCCACACCACGCCCACAGAACTGGTAGTAAAAAATTTTTGAATTCCACCACTGCTTCAGGGTTGACAATTTGGCTTGATGTCAGCATTCCAAGTAATGCACCCATAGAAACAGAACTCCAAGGCAGGCAGGTTCCTCAAAGAACAATTGATTGGATACTTCATATTGGCACAACTGGTGAAAGCCAAATCTAAAGTTTCCCACAGCTTTCACCTAATTAAAAGTAAAAGTTTTCCCTCCCCTCTGCCCCAAGTCATTGGTCACACTATCCAATCCAGGTGCTGGCCGGTTGCCTGGTTACTTGCTCCTCCTCTGGCCAGCCACCTGTCTGAATGTCCTTGGTTCCCACAGGAAAACTTTCTTGTTTTGGCTACAAAACCCCATCTAACTATTTTCCCCCTCCCACTTTTGTGTGGCGACCCTGAAGACTCCAAGATGGCTTCAGACAGGTTCACTTCAGGGTTGACATCAGCAATGAATTATGGGCTGACTCTAGGGAATCTTGGCAAAGAGGCTAGATTTCAACTGGGGACTTCCTAACCCACAGGCTCATTCCCTTCCCTTAATCTTTAACATAAACTGATCTAGGGATGTTACCCACAAATCTCTTTCTCGTGCTTTATCCAGGTCCTTGGAGCCAATGGAACATGAAGGCCCACCGAATCCTATGCTCCATCCTTTTTTTCCTCCTGTCCCCAACAACTCCAGGGGTTCTCCAGAGCACTTTCCGTTAAGGAAAACAGGTAAAAAGGTCTTATTTGAGTTTCTCTTTGAGGCTATTAAGTTTCCAAATGATAGGAAAAAAGGAAGTGGAAGAGCCTTGATGCTCTTCTTTAGCTGGAATAATAACACTGGACTTTTGCCAGGAAATCATTGTATAGTGTAGAGTTTAATATGAGGAACTGCCTGTACCTGCATAATAAACCAATGTCAAAGGCATAGCTAGCTGCTGGGTTGTTCAGAAAAAAAACAAGTAAAAGAAAGGAATCAGTGGAAGTTCACACGAATTTACTTGAGATACATGCACACCGTTATTTTTCATACAGTTGTGTTTTTGTTTTTTTGTTTCAGCTGAATATTCAGTGATTTTTAGGAGGTGACACCATTGGTTGTTTGTTTGATTGTTTTTTTTCCCCTCCTCCTTGCTCTTTTTTCTTCTTGTGTCATTTTGATTGTAAGCTTGCAACGGTGCTTCCTTTGGTTTCACCAGTCTTCTAAAAGTGGTTCTGTTTTATTGCTTTGAATGTGTATGCTGCTCACAAAACCAGATTTTCTCTAGGATCTCAATGTTTTGGTAGCAACGGGGGGGACAAACCTGAACCATCAAATAATAAATGAAAGGCCACTGACTTATTTGTTGTCACAATCTCTTTAAAGAAATAAGTCGTTGGCAGAGCATATGCTTCGCATAATGAAGACCCAAAGTTCAGTCCCCCCAATAACTGGAAAAATATCAGATTTCAGGGCTAAAAGTAGCTCTGTTAATCTCCTACAAAAAGATGGCTCCTTGTCAAATCCATTAATGCAGGATCGTATCAAACATAAACAATAACTCCTCTTGATTATTCATGGCCATGGCATTTAATTGGAATCTCCCACTCTCTACTAATGAAGTGCTAATGAAGGAAAGCTGGTGTGAATGTGCCATCGCTGTAGAGGTGCAATAGTGGTGATATAAACAAAAATGTGAAACTCTTGCTCAAGCAGTGATTTTGCAAAAGACTTCCTTGGAACAGAAATCTTTCTGGGAAGAGGAAGAAGAATGGGGACAGATAGAAAGAAGCCAAAAAAAAAAAAAAAAACAGCCTTGGGATTGCTGCTGTATTATGTTGAGATATTAGAGAAATTAAACTGAGATGTACATGGGAAATCGATCTCTAGTCTTTTGTAGAGAATATATTAATATGATATTAATTCTGTTACTTTTTGTCCTAGGCCAGGCATATCAAACTCAATTTCATTGAGGGTCACATCAGAGTGGTGTATGATCTCAGGGGGCTGGGGTGGGCATGGCCAGCCCAATGTCACTCCTGTCGGGAGCACCTGTGGTGGCCCGAGCACTCTGCCAGTGAAAATGGGCTCCTGAAGTCCATTTTCGGCTGCCACCGCCTCCTGCAACCTTCTGCCAGTGACCAGGAGGCCATGGTAGCCGAAAATGGAGCTTGGGAGCCCATTTTCACTGGCAGAAGCATTGCAGTTTCCAATGTGGCCCACAGGCCATATCTGAGTACCTTGTGGGCCGCACCCGACCCCCACATCTTGAGTTTGACACCCTTGTCCTAGGCCTTCTACTTGTTGGGATTGGCTTACCCCTTGAAAAGGCTAGAATGGTCTTCACAGTATAAAAATAGTTGCATCCTTCAGTCAGTGAAAAGAGAAGTGGAAGCTGAGATGTGACTCAGATGCTTCCCATAATTTCATTTAGAGGGCTGTTTTGACCATTCTGTTGGCAATATTTCAATAGGCTTTCCTCTATCCAACCCAGCATTTTCCCTGAGTTCAATTGTTCAGTGGGAGATAATTTTTAAACCACCCCAATAGTCAAAACTCTCCCAGTGATTTGCAATAAAAGACACTAAATAAATGGATAAAACATATATAATAAAACCAAATAAAGTGCAAAATAAAACCACTATATACAGCCACAAGGCGGCCATTCAGAAACTAAAGCAATATGAATTGACATTAATTTAAAATCCAGTTTGAAAGCCTAAGAACTAAAAAGTTATACTTGAGGTGCCAAAGTCTCTGGGAAAGACATTTATCCAAAAGACAGAGGAGACAAAATAAACTGGATGATCTGAGATCATTTGCATTGCTGTGGGTCTTGGATAATGCTCATCTTAGGGTGCTGGCAAATGCCTTGGTTGATTTTGTGGTGCCAAATGCCTTGAACCACCTGTCTCCCTGCAGTGTCTTGCTAAGCACTGTAAGATGCATTTTCTTCTGAGCTAGGTGGACTTTTGCTCCAAGCACTTCTGACTTCTTCTCTGTATTTTTTTTTTTAAAGCCTCTGAGCCCAACCTGAAGTTGCGCTGTAAAGCTAAAAAAACTGAACGGCGCAAAAACCCACTGACTCGGAAGGAAAGCGCTCCCCCTTCCTTGAAAAGGCGCCCGGCAGAAGCCATTGGTAAGAAGAACCCATACAAAGGATTTGCTGGAAAGGGACTTTTTTTTCTGGTGTGCGCTCCTTGTCATTAGAAAGGAGCAGAGATAGACAATTTGAAACAATTCCTGGGATAATGAATTGGCACTCTTGGGGATGTGATGGGTCTCCGCATAGCAGCCCTTGAGCTTCTAAGCAGTTCATTTGAAGACAAGCCTAGAATGATCCCAATTTCAGGGTTAAACAATCTTCCCCAACCAGTTGTGCTTATGCTACAGATTCTGGGATGGTGGTCCTTGGCCCTCACTTTGCTTGTTTTGCCTGTCCCGTAGCCAACGCCTTGTGTCCTCTCTCATCCCCTGCAGATTCATCGCCCAGCAGCAGCAGCACCCCAGTCTCTGGATGCAGTTCACCCAATGACAGCTTGGTGCCAGAACATGGAGCCGCACCAGGGCTTGTCCAAGAGGTATGGAACCCATAGGAAAGTAGCCAAGACAAGTAAGCCGCCCTGAGTCTCCGGAGAAGGGCGGCATATAAATCAAATTAAAAAAAAAAAAAGACAACTGATGACATGGACCTTGAGAGATGAAGAATGAGCGCCATCAAGGGGCTTACAAATAGCTGCTTACTCAATTGCTTGCAGCTGAGCCAAACCTCTAGCCATTGAGTAAAATGGGAAGCTTCTGCAAATTAGCTTCTGCTCTTCAGTCAGAAATTACATGTTAATTTCAACCTTAGAAGGCACTTATTATCAATTGGGGCTTAATGGTTTTGGGTCTCCTTTCCATTTTACACTCCTTTACTAAATGTATACCCTGCTCTTACATGGGGGTGGTGGTGGATGAGTCACCCATTCAAAGAATCAATCAGATATAAAACCTGTGTGTGCGCTTTAATATGGATGCTGAAAAATTCATCTCTTGCATTGGAAGTGTTACAGAAAACTCTGCTGTGTTGCAGGGTCACTGAGATAACATCTCCACCTACCAAAATCCTATTTGTGGAGGCAAGACCCAGTATGTCTGTTTCTTACTACACAATATGCCTTGGGACAGTGACATTTTTTGGGGGGGTTTCCTGTTGATTGATTGTATTCTACAATATAAGAATCCCACTCCCCATGTACTCTATATATTACAATATCAATAGAAGAGAATATTTATAGCTCAGGATTGAACTGTGAGATCCTTGGTGCTCTCTGAACTTGGTGGTGTTCTTGAAGATGTTTCATTACCAAACTACTTAACACCTTAAGTGCTGATGATGGTACCTAGTTTGGTAATGAAACGCCTGTAAGAACATCATCAAACTCGGAGAACATCAAGAAATCCACCGCCACCACTCTGTATAGTATTTTGCCACATTGTTTTTGCGCATTTTTAAATAGATTGCAAAGGGAAAAAAAAATATTTTTTTATTGCTATATTATTGCTATATTTTGGTTTTCTTGGATATTCTTCTGACTTTGCTAGTTTTTTTCATTTGTTCATTCATACATTCGCCAATTACTATTCTGACAAAATTGTAGCACATCAGTTGAACTCAGGAAGTCTTAAGTTTACTCCAAGTCTTGTTAGGCAAGACTGAACCCTAAAGGGCTGGTGCTGGTCAGAGCTAACAGGACCTGGTTTGATGGACTCTTGAGTTTCACCTGATATAAGGTGCTTCCATTTGGTTCTCAGCAGCAGCAACAGTCCTTGTTGTCAATAGGACATTCAAAGAAAGGTGAAAGAAGAAAGGCTTAAATAAATACAGAGCCTTTCCCTGATGCCACACTGATAGAAAGCAGAATTGGAGGGAAGTGAAACCATATACTTTTCTGTAAGGGAATGTGGATACTTTTATATCCCTGATGGACACCTACTTTCAGGCTGAACCTGTTGCTGATGCCTGTTACCCAGGGGTGGGCTATCGGGGGTTTGCAGGGGTTCATAAGAACCTCTAACTAAGATTCTGTGCAGTTCAGAGAACCCCCAAATCCCACTCCTGGCTGGCCCCGCCCACGCCGCCCTTCAGGAGTCCCCATGCAGCCCGTTTTGGATGCAGGTAAATGCAGGGCATACGCAGAAGCTCACGGGAGGCTGGAAAATGGGCCTACCAGAAGTTCGGGAAGGCTGGAAATAAGCCTGTTTCCGGCCTCCAGAGGGCCTCTGGAGCCTGGGGAGGCCATTTTCGCCCTCCCAGAGGCTCGAGAAAAGCATCCAGAGCCCAGGGAGGGCAAAAATGCCTCCCCCACCCCGCCATGGTACAAGAGGCCAACTAGACCACGCCCACCATGGCCACGCCCATCCAGCAACCAGGCAGAGAACCCCTGACTAAAATTTTCGAAGCCCACCCCTGCTGTTACCTTTCACAATGCATAGCAGGGGAAAGACAGATACCCAACAGACCAATGCAATTCACCTTTCTCCTCACTCCACATTCCCAGGCAAACTCAAAAGGTTTTGATGAATACAGTAGACTTACTGCACAGAATCATGCATTTATTTACCTATTTAATACATTTACCTATTTAATTTGTGCAATTTATCTGCTATCTCAGTCCTTATGGGTGGTTCTAACAACGCTGAAGAATGCCACTTTTATCTGTTATTCCCAAAATGTAAAGCTTAGCTCTCTTTCTCCCATATTTCCATATCAATCTTCCTACAGATTTTTATTTGCCACTTTGAAGGTTTCTAGCATTTATTTCTGATATTATTTTCCTTGGCATGAGAATCAGAGAATCCTTCCACACTTACTTTAACCCTTATGTAAAGTATGGGTGTGGGCCAGTTAAACAAATATTGCAGATGAGGAACAGATTGACTTTTTTGCAGTATCAAATGAGTGATTTGCATCCTCCCCATCCAACCACGACTTAGTTGGAGGATCAAAGTTTCTAAGGCCCTCTAACCTTTCCCCCTTGTGATCGCTACAAACATCTCGTGAGTGCTGAAGTGCTTCCGGGTTGAAAGGATTGGCTGGTGACATCACCATTGCCCGGAGGACACCCAATTGGGGACTCCTTTCATGTCCTCACTAAGCTGCCCACCGAAGTGGTACCCATCATGGTCGCCCGCTTTCAAACTGCTGGGTCAGAAGGAGATGGAGCGAGTGAAGGGAGCTCACTCCATCCCACAGCAGCAACTGGGTCTCAAACGCCAGCCTGCCAAACTTCATACCAGCGTCCTAACCACGTGACCCACCGTGCTCCTTCCCCTAGTGATAAACCTGCTGACTTCATCTGTGAGATTTTTGCTTTTTGGTTATGTGGTTCCATCAGAGAGTTGACATGTAATTGTAAATGCCCTTCTTTGTTCCCAGGCTCAGAGAATTCCACCATACATATAACAATACACTCAGGACAAGTTTCACTAACTACTAACTTTCCTTTTCTTTTCTCCTTATAGGCCCCACTAGCTCAGCGCCTGAGAATGCAGGAAAGTTCACTGGCTCAGTATGCTCTTCAGACCAGTAGTTCTCTCCCAGCTCTCACCCTCGGATTACCAGCCACTTCTGCAGCATCTGCCAGGGTATGTTTTAAGAGGTTGTGGCAAGAGAAAAGAGGGTTGATGCAATAGATTAGACACATTTCAGTCTGACTTTCCTAACCAGGAAACTGCTAGACACATTGCAGCTGGATTCCCAAAACAGCAGTCCAACCAAGTTTACAAACTTGAGATATGTGGTAGGTTGAGAAAGGCAGCAAAAGATGGTGGGAATCACAGTGGCCAATGGAATCCTAAGTGGAAATACCAGTCATCCTCTACTTATGACCATAGTTGAGTCCAAAATTTCTGTTGCTAAATGTGACATTTGCTAAGTGAGTTTTGCCCCCGTTGTTATGTGAATCACCGCACTGGTTAAATTAGTAGCATGGTTGTTAAGTGAATCTGGCTTCTCCGTTAACTTTCCTTGTCAGATGGTTTCAAAAGGTGATCACATGACCCACCATCATAATTATGAATCAGTTGCCAAGCATCTGAATTTTGGTCACACGGCCATGGGGTTGCTGTAACCGTTGTAAGTGTGGGAAACAGTCATAAATCATTTTTTTCAGTGATGATGTAACTTCGAACGGTCATTAAATAAACTGTTGTAAGTCGAGGACTACCTGTAGATCATTTTTAAAGGAAGGAAACAGCAAATGGAGAATGAAAATTCACCTGCTAAATTTGACTTACTTACTTATTTACTTACTTACTTACTTACTTACTTACTTACTTATTTATTTATTGGATTTATATTGCCGCCTATTCGCCTATGGCGACTCAAGGCGGCTTACAGAATATAAGACCACATTTAAAACAATAAAAACTAATGAAAAGAATCAAATAAATTAATATAGTACAATGTAATAAAATCACCTCCCACCCCCTGCGCCGGTGACAGCAGATCACATGAGCCATTTAATGGGCTCCATCCCGCTCTGGGTTCCCCAAGCCTGCTGGCAGAACCAGATCTTCAGTGCCTTCCAGAAGAGTAAATATATTGCGTATATATGAAAGTATTGGTAAATATATATATAGAGAGAGAGCCTAGGATTGTTGGGTTTTTGATGTTTACTGGGTTTGTTTCTCTTCCTGCAGAAGTTTCATTACCAGGCAGGTAATATCATCAGTACATCAATAGACTGATAATACACAAAGCAGTATTATCAAATACAGTAGTGAAATATCTGCGAGAAGAAAAGCCAGTTTGGAGAACATTAAGAAGTCAACTTCCTAAACCACTTGCTCTAACATAAACAGATGAAAAATTCTGAAAAACAGAATGTCTACATTTTTTTAAAAAAAATGGATTTGCAGGTTTTCCCTAAAGTCCTCGACTCCACCTTCCTCTTTCTCTCTTTGGTTTTTGTTTGTCTCTTCAAACATCCCAGCTAATTTCTCTGCATTGCTCCTTTGAGAATGTCGGGGAAGGATAACTTGGGATTCAGAGAAACGCTGTTCATTCATACTCTCCAATTCTGTCTGCACAGGGGGACGGTGACCACAGGGCACACCCAGCCCTTTCACACAAGGTGCCTGTCCTGACTAGCACTCACACCCCCATGTTCCTACCTGCCAACCTGGAGCAACACGAATCCGGAAGCCCTCTGTCCCCTCGACTTCATCCTGTTATCATTCTGGAGCCCTCTCCTCTGGTTACAGGTGAGTATGCGGTCTTTCATCTTCTGGGAAACATAGAACACAGAAAACGGGCAACTTCCACTTCCTTAAATTGCTGAACTATAACTTCCATGATCCCCAGGGAGCCTGTCCAGAAGTGAGAGGTGCTGGGAGTTGGAGTTCAGCAATACTTGAAGGCCTGCCTAGCGTTAGCAAGGTGTAGGACAATTCTTGGTGTGCACCCACAGGTATTAGCATTCAGCATTTCTAGAAAGGCCTTTCAGAAGGAGCATAATTATCAAGAGGTAACAGGGACATGGTGCACGGTTACTATCTTTCAAAGAAGAAAGGTCCTGCTTTGCTCCTGTGGGCCTGTTGAACATCGGCCTTCACTTTGCTACTTCCATTGATGATCTCAATCACTGCAGTAAAATGACTTGATGTTGTATTCAAAATCAGCTCAAGATGTACGTACCAATGCCCTGGGATTAGCCTTTCAGGACCTGCAGAGCATTTTTCTGTGCATGGCAACCCCGGAGGAGGAGGAGGAACAGAGAGCTTTTCCCAATTGTAGCATGGAGGAAAACACTTAAATGCCACCGTCTGTTAAAAACAACCGCAAACCAGCATTATTAGCAAGAAGAGCTTTAAGGCAGACTTACATCAAGTGCAGAAATATTGCAACTATATATATGTAATGTAAATAAATTACAGTGAGATCCTATACTTCGGGGTTCAGTAGCGTGGCCCCTTGCAGATATTTTACACTCCCACCTCCTACCCAAAGAGCCAATTTTAATTTCTTGTAAAATAAAACTCACAAACTCAGTTGTAGGAATGTGGCCCAACATTTTTGGAAAGTACCAAATGCCTAATCCTGGAGGTATAAAATCTAATTGGCTATAGTTAATCCATATATTGTTGCATTTTCAGTGTTTTATATATTTATGCTTTGGGTAAGTGTCTGTTAATGTGTTTCTTGGGGTGACACTGGATTTTTGTTGGCGATTTCAAATTTTGATACAATTTTCAGCCGTTTGGCAGAAGAATGTATAAGTTATTCCCTCCTGCTTATCCTCTTTTTAAATTGCAGTCCCTTTATCCTTAGAGTAAGAATAAGCAGGCTGTGATTCTGAGAGTGAAAAGGGACACTTTGTATTGTTGGGAGGTCATTTTAGTTAGGTTTATTTGTTTGTTTATTGTGGGGGTTTTATTTTAGTCTTGTGGACTAGAAACCTGAAGACAGACAAATTTCATAACCTAATGCTTACGGCGCATCATTTAGAACAGACTCTTTCCATAGCAATAGCACTTAGACTTACATTCCATTTCACAGTGCTTTAAAGCCCTCTCTAAGCGGTTTACAGAATCAGCATATTTCCCCCAACAATTTTGGGTCCTCATTTTACCGACCTTGAAAGGATGGAAAGCTGAGTCAACCTGGAGCCGGTCAGGATCGAACTGTTGGAGCGAGCAGTGAGTTAGCCCTGCAGTACTGCATTCTCTGCATTCTCCACGGCTCTGCACCACCATGGACGCTGAGTTTTAAGAATTCTCTCAGACTCTTTACAGCATTTGCAAGGGCTGTTTTCTGAATCCGTTTGTTCCCACCACATGTGAATGTGCCTCTAAGACTTTTGGGGCGCCCCCTGCTACCTTCAATCCCATGTCTCCTCTGTTCGCAGTTCCAGGGCTGGGATCAGTCCCCTTTCACTTCAGCCCTTCAGTGCTTCCTTCGGAGCGGCTGCCGATGCCGGTGATCCATAAGCCCTTGGGACGGACCCGCTCGGAGCCTCTGCCATCCAACCCCAGAACTGTGCAGCAGCAACTGGCGTACCAGCAGCACCACGCTTTCCTCCTGGAGCATCTGAAGCAGCAGACCCAGCTGGGAAAGGTGGGCTCCAGGTTTTGGTCATCTTCAGCCACTGAGCAGGAGGATGTGATCCCAGGGATTTGGGGGAGAGGACATATTTCTTACCCCCACCCCACAAGAGATCTGATTCATTTGGGGACAGATTACTAATGGAGAAAAGTTACCTGGCCATTTATTTATATTTTATAGGGCACGGAACCTTTTTAAAGCTCAGAGTAAAGAAGGCCTGGAATTGGCAATAGAGCATACCCCTAGTCTTCCAAGGGTGTATCTGAAATCAAATCTTTCTAATTATGCTGTTATTAATAATATTTCTTTTTTTAAAAAAAAAAAAAAGCTAAAACCACACAAGATGGATTGCTGGCAGGGCAAGGGAAGGACACATTGTAGTGAGAAAGTGTGATGCCTCACTAGGTCCAGAAGGCTATTCAGTTCTCAAAATACTATATATACTTGTAGATATGTTGAGAATTTTAGGTACCAAAATGACCCCCCCCCCCCCAAAAAAAATTGTTTTCAATTTATCTGAGAGTTTCTTTCTTTCTTTCTTTCTTTCTTTCTTTCTTTCTTTCTTTCTTTCTTTCTTTCTTCTTTCTTTCCTTCCTTCCTTCCTTCCTTCCTTGCTTCCTTGCTTTTCCTTCCTTCCTTCCTTCCTTCCTTCCTTCCTTCCTCTCTTTCCGTCATTCTCTCTTTCTTTCTTTCTTAATTTCTATGGCCACCCATCTCAACCAAATGACTCTGGGAGGCTATATATGGTAAAACCTTTTAAAAAGTGCCCATCTTTCCCATGTATACTCACAGATAAGTCCGTCTGTGGACAAACAGGCTTATCCACAGGTGGCACATTTTTCATAATATTCTGTTTTAAAATTTGAAGGTCTGCTTATAAGTGAGTATACATGACAGGCTGAAGCTGAGATCACTTGCCAACCATTTGTATTTCCATAATCGGGGATGGCTGTGAGTTTGCTGAGCTTGCCTGCTCCTTCATGATTGTCTCTCTGCTTCCATCCATCCCCTGCGCAGCGCATGGCCAAATCCAGTGAGAAGCCTCGCCTGCAGCAGATCCCCTCTTCCGAAGACATGGAGGCCATGGCAGGAGAAGATCCGTATGAGCAGCCCCAGGGCCAGGGGGAGCCTTCACCGTCGGGAGGCGGCAGCAAGGAAGCAGAGAGGATCTCCAGGTTGGGTCAGCAGCCTCGAGAGGAGCTTGTTCTTCATCAGGTATTGGAAACAAACCGGGAAAAGGGAACTTAAATAAACATTTTCCTTCTTCCAAAAGGCTGTATGTTAACAAAGATAAAGACTGCGGTTTGTCTTTCCTGCAGAGTTGGGAGCCTACAACAATTGTGCGAAAACACGCACTTAATTTTTTGTGAGTGCACACACACATGCCCATGGATGCAGCTAGTCTTGAACTATAGTGAAGGTGACGGAGTTAAATTTCTCTCTTTCCCAAAGAAATATTCTGCCCACACTCCTTTCATTTCCATGCTTTTTCTTGGAATGCCTTGGGAGGAAATAAAGAGCAGGCCATTTGCTTCCCTGTGACATAACAGATTTCCCATTCAACAGACTAGATTTCCATATCAAAACATGTGTGCAGCGATTGTGCCAATGATGTCATAATACCCATAATGTCATTTCTGACCACGTATATCTTTTGCATAATGACATCACATAACTGTCAGATTTAACTGTCTCATTTAACAGCCCTTGGCAAATAACAGATCCGCACTCTCTACAATAGAAAAGTGGTTTATTAATGGTAATCCTAAATGTATTTCTTAGAGAAGCAGGAACATAAATCAAAAGGAAGGTAATGTGTCTAATTTCCAAGCAGATATAATAAAGACTGTTTCTCTCTCATCATTATGCCCTCTTTCTGCTCAGAGGGTGATTGCTTTCTCCTTCTCCCTCTCCCTTCCACACACATGCACACAACAATAAGACAATTATAAGAGTGTGATTTGGGCTCCTGATATTGCACCCCTAAAACAGGTTCTTCCAGTAGAACATAGAACATTCCAGTTCTACTGGACATAGAACATGTCCAGTAGAACATTCCTTTGATAGCCTTAGTCTTCACTCTGTAATTCCTTAGCAAGCCTGACCCATGATCATCCCTGATCAGTGGTGGGTTGCCCCCGGTTTGCACCGGTTCTATAGAACCAGTAGTAAAACCGGCGGGAGGCTCCGCCCACTGACCTTGATGTCATCAAAATTCTTCTGCACATGTGCAGAAGCTTCTGCGCTTGCACAGAAGAGCACATATGCGTGTGAGTGAAGTGAGCATGTGCGCGCGGCCCCCTTGCAAACCAGTAGTAAAGGTAAGTAGAACCCACCCCTGTCCCTGATCACATTTCCCCAAAGCTAGGGAAGGCTGTCCTAGAGTTTCATAGGCTGGAGTAGAAACATCCTTTAATTTTCAGTGTCTGTGCCAGGAAAGGGTTCAAAAATTGCCTTTTGACTTTCCTAGAAAGCTTCTGAGCTTATCTAGCTACTTTCTCTGACACAGAGAGAACCCCTTTTTCCTGTTCTTTTCTCTCTCGCCCCAAAGGTGTTTTTTTTTTCAAGAGGCAAGTGGATTTTCTGTTTTTCCTTTGAAGATGTTTCGCTTCTCATCCAACAAGCTTCTTCAGCACCTTTGGGACCTGGATGACTGAGAATCTCTACATAGATATTTTCTCTCCCATCTAATTCTAATTTCTCTCCCATCTAATGGCTATGGTTATGTCTTTGCCACCCAAATGCACTAGAGGGCGCCAGCTGCTAAGCCAAGCCAGTGCAGAAGCCTCCCTTTTTTGTTTTAGTGGAAATGATGGGCACTAGGACTCCCCCACGTGACCAGGCTCTTAATTCCATCCACAGGCACATTATGTCTGGGAACAACAGCAGCGTATGCAACAGCAACAGCTCCTCCGAAGGCAGCCTGCCGACTCGTTGCTGACCCCAGCCGCACGGGGCGGCCACCGGCCCCTCTCTCGAGCTCATTCCTCACCCGCTCCGGCCACCGCCTGTCTACCTAGCCAGGACACGTCTTCCAAGGTCATCCCACTTCCAGTGCCAGAACAATCCATCAAACCACGCTTCACCACAGGTAAAACACAAAGTTTTCCCTTGATTTTGTGTAAATAGTTCTTTGTTTATTGGTTCAATGTATACAGCTGCCCAATCAACATACAACTCAAGGTGACACCCCCTGATCTATATATATATATTTATGCTTCTCATTGTCATTGACAATGGATGCACTTAACCAAACGTTCTCCAAAAAGTTAACCTGGATTGGACCTGATTAATATTCGGGTAGTAGACCATCAGTAAATCCAAGGGCGATAGGGTGAAACTGAAAAAAGAAAAAACAACTTGCAAGAAGGGAGTGACAAGCTACTTCTATACTATTGTCAAGAAAACTGGAAGTGATCACATGACTAGAGGGGAGATTTTTGACTTTAGTGTTGTACATAACCGTTGACATGCGACTCTGGCCAGCAAGTTATTTTCCCCACTCCCTTCTTCTTCCATCATCATCTGTATGTGACATGTAATTCTAACTATTGGTTTGCAAACCATAATTTGTAGCATAATGTGAACTTTATTGTGGCTTGCTCAACAAACCACAGTTAAAACTAAACATGGCTTATTATGATACATGATCTGGGGCCATGCTCGGATTCTCTTCCCTCCTCACCTTCCTCAATCCCTAATTAGACTTAGAATAACTTTATTGCCACTTCGAATGTACACTAATTGGCATTAAAATGAAATTTTGTTGCATACAGCTCTCGAAGGATCACCACCTCCAATATACACTACATAAACATGACAAAATAAATAAATAAATATAAAATTATGCATATACCTATATATACAGTATTATATGACACAGAGAAACAATTACTGTCTGTTCCTGACCAGGAAAAGTATACAGGTAGTCCTCAATTTACAAACACTCATTTAGTGACTGTTCAGAATTATGAAAAAAACCACCAGTCTTCTCGCTTACAAGCATCACGGCATCCCCATAGTCACGTGATCAAAATTCGGGCACTTGGCCACAACAGTAGCAGTGTCCGGGGATCATCTGACCACCATGTGAAACTTCCTAGCTGGCTTCCCACAAGCAAAGTCCACGGGGGAATCCAGATTCACTTAACAACCATACGGTTCACTTAACAACGGCAGTGATTTGCTTAACAATGGTGGTAAAAAAAAGATTGTAAAAGTGGGTGCTACTCACTTAACAGCCACCTTGCTTTGCAATGGAAACTCTGCTCCCGATTGTGGTTGTAAGTCAAAGACTGCTGGTATTGCCAGGACATTGGTCCATTAGACATCCAAACTTTAACATGGGGCTGCAGTCACATGATTTTTGCCAAGAGGAAAAGAGCTCCTCCCCTCACCCAGGCTAAGAAAGCCAACTTTACAGGGTTTTGCCTGCCATTCATCCATTCCATTAGCTTCAACCAAATTTATCTCTAACTTCTCCCCTCAAAGGCTGTCTTTTGTCCTAGGAAGATGATTCCGGGAAGCGGGGGTGGGCAATTCAATCTTCAGGTTTCAACTAACACTGAAGACTCACTGAGTCCAAAGAAAACCCCAGCTTTGTGAATGACTTGGGTGCCTCTTTTCCTCCTGTTTTAGGGATCGTGTATGACTCTGTCATGCTGAAACATCAGTGCTCATGTGGAGACAACAGCAACCATCCTGAGCATGCAGGCCGAATCCAGAGCATCTGGTCTCGCCTGCAAGAACGTGGCCTACGCAACCAGTGTGAGGTAGGGGGCAGTGCAGGCCAGATGTGAATACAGAACAATCCTCTAGTCTCCCAACCTGATTTAGCTACACAATCTACAAGACAAGTATTTTTTAGCTTTTCAATAAGTCTATACGTTTTTTACTAATGGCTAATTTGGTGGTGGTTGTTTTTTTAAAATTTACATTTCTACTTGGAAAGTGGTGATGGTGGGCTTTTGTTGTTGTTTATAAAAACAAATTTTGGGCAACGGTTTTTAGAAAACTAAATGGCATCTCGTGCCACTGGTACTTTAGCTTCAATTAATTTCTGCAGCAATGTGGGCTAGAAACATATTTGAATCAAAATGTACAACTCTTCATGGTTTTGCCCACCCTCAGAACTTTAGCTTTACTACTGTTGCCTTCCTATTACAGGATGAGAGACGACAGATGTTTGCCACCTTGAGTGGTCTATAAAAATAGTAAAAGGGGGATATAAATAAATAAATGAAAGAGGTACTGTTACTTTCTAAAACATTCAAAATTCAGAGTAGCTATTCAACAGCAGTACTCTGTTGACCTTATAAAGGAAAGAGTCAACCTTATAGAGGAAAGATTGCTAAAGAAGCAAAACAGAGGGTCCTTGATTTACTACCACAATTGGGACTGGAAAAATCAATCATTAAGTGAAGCAGACATTAAGCAAGACATTATGTGATAGCTATTTGCATCCTTCCCTGCTGTCTTTTGCCAGTCAGAAGCCAGTTAGGAAGGTTGCAAATGCCAATCACATGACCTGGGACAAAAATATATACTGGCTGTCAAGCGTGACCATGGGGACACCGCAACAGTCATAAATCTGAGGACCAGTCATAAGTTACTTCTTTCAGCTGTGGAATTCGAACAATCACTCACCAAACAAATGGTCATAAATTGAGGGCTACATACATTTAAATTAGTGTATACTATTAATCTAAAAGAGGAATTGATTCAAACTTGCATATGATTATGAGAGTAATATTATTTGTAAGCATACTTCTTCCCTATGATTTCATGTAATTTTATTAGATTGTGTTCCAAGCAGAAATGACATTTTAAATCTCTTTCCCTTTCCCCCCCCTCTCTCTCCCCCTCCCTTCCCCCCTCTCTCTCTCTTAATAAGTGCAAATCAATTCACTGTAGGACAAAGGATTCTTCTCACATTCTTCATTGGAGATTAGTAGACAGATATTTTTGAACTACCCTTAGTCTAGGGCTAAGAGAGGGAAGTGGTTTATTATATGAATATTTGAATGACCCGATTTTTATTGGGCATTGTATCTTGCAGATAGAGCAATACTTCATCTGCAGAAAAAGCAGATGGTAATAGTTAATTCTCTGGTGTGAAAAAAAAACTTCACTGTTGATTTTTGCACGTCAGGCTGCTATAAAATACACAGGAGGTGGCCTATTTATTATTTCTGGTCAATTGGCTGTTTTCCAATTTAACTAGTTCTTCTACCCCCTCCCTCCCTCCCTTTCTCACTCTATCCCTCCAAATACCTGGTTATTATATTTTGGTGAGGATGGTAAGACTTTTGTGGCCCTAATTTCTAAGCTCCTCCAGAAATTGGAAAAAACATAAACCAGACTTTTTTCCATTGAAAGGAAAGGAAGTTTTTTTCTTGATGATGTATAAAAAAAACAGGTTGGATTTTTTTTTTTTAAATCTTCTATGTTCCACTTTCCAATCCATTTTAGAGTGGAGTTACAGCAGAAAAAGAAAGTTGGGGAAGTCAAAAATAGGACAACTTTCTTTAATCTCCTCCATGTGGTTTTGATTGCAATGTCCTGAAGACCCCATTGCTTGGAATTCTGAGTTTTGCAGTCCCGGTACATTTGGTGTGGCTCTAGATTGGAAGAACCAAAGATGAAGAAATTTAGAACCTTTTCTGGAGGAACCCAAACCCAATCAAAAAAGCAATTCTTCATAATTCTTCATAAATACCTCTCCTTACAGCCCTCCCCCATCATCATCTTTCCAGCCAGTGATTAAAACAATGGATATTTCCATAGTTAAACATTTTATCCACTGATGTAGACATAAAAACCACTATTAGTTTCTCAGATAATTCAAAAGCATTTGATGAATTGAGCGGCAAGCAGGTTCCATAAATTCTAGCCAGGTTTTATGAAGATGCTTACTTTGCAGATGCTCGACAGATGTGCATCGTACCAGAAACATTCACACATCTCAAAACAATTATGGACATTTCATTTCTTTTAAAGCCCTTCAATCCCCATATAGCTTGAATCAGAGATTTAGCCTTGCCTTTCCTCTGTTTTTTTTCTTTTACTTAATATCTGCAAAGTAAGCTTAGATTCCCTTCCTATCTCTAGTATTTGTTCCAACTAAATTAACTAGGTGGACCATGTGCACATTCTTTGTGGATGGATAGAATGTTCCCAGGCAACAACAGTGTGCTTCTACACACACACACACACACACACACACACACACAGAGAGAGAGAGAGAGAGAGAGAGAGAGAGAGAGAGAGAGAGAGAGAGAGAGATCCAGAAGGTTGTTCTAAACATGACAATGTCTTTATGGATGAAATAGAGGGAAAGAAAAAAAAACCCAGAATTGTTCCATTGGCCCATTGGCAGGGGAACCATTGTCCTAAAATGGTTGTGTACAAGCTGCTTCAGTCATGTTGCTTTGGGAAAATTTCTCCGTAGAGTACAGGTAGCCCTCAACTTATGACCACAATTGGGCCCAACATTTATCTTGCTAAGTGAGACCTTTGTTAAGTGAGTCTACCCCATTTTACGACCTTTCTTGCCACAGTTGTTAAGTGAATCACTGCAGTTGTTAAGCTAGAAACTTGGTTGTTAAGTGAATCTGGTTTCCCCATTGACTCTGCTTGTCAGAAGGTCGCAAAAGGAGATCGCATGACCCAAGGACACTGAAACTATTGTCATAAGTATGAGTCAATTGCCAAGCATATGAATTTCGATCCTGTGACCATGGGGCTGCTGCAATGGTCATAACTGTGAAAAACAGTCATAAGTCACTTTTTTCAGTGCTTTTGTAACGTTGAACGGTCACTAAATGAACTGTCGTAAGTCGAAGACTACCACTATCTGTATACATGCCATGAATTAGTGGCATCTGATCAGACTTTGTCCATTCTTAAGAGAGGCCCTGCATCCACTACCTTAAATGGCTGCCTCCTTTCAGGATGTGCCTCCCCCTTTAAGCAAGGCAAGGAGAGGGTCTAGAGACAGCCTCAATTTTTAGAAAGACCAGAATGCTGCAGCTGGCCCTGAAGCAGCAGCTGATACCCTGTTTCCCCGAAAATAAGACATCCCCTGATAATAAGCCCAATCGGGCTTTTGAGCACATGTGCTAAAATAAGCCTCCCCCTGAAAATAAGCCCTCCCCGAAAATATTTAAACACAGAGCTGGAAATCAGTTAAGATGGCAAGAGGAGCCCCATCTTGCTCCATGCGCCCCAAAATAATAAGATCTCCTCAAAAATAAGGCCAAGTGCTTATTTCAGGGTTCAAAAAAATATAAGGTAGGGTCTTATTTTCGGGGAAACACGGGTAAGTCAAATCCTAGAAATATTATCTTTTTCTCAGAGCCTCGTTATTTTCTCAGTATCCACAGAAGCCCGTTGCGTTGTCTGCTTCTTGTGATATAAACCAACCCTTGTTTTTCTGCTAGTGCCTTCGAGGACGCAAAGCCACGCTGGAGGAGCTGCAGTCCGTTCATACTGAGCGTCACGTGCTGTTGTACGGCACCAACCCTCTAAGTCGCCTGAAGCTGGACAATGGCAAATTGGCAGGTAAGAGGCAATGAAATGTCTCCCTTCATCCAGGGATAGAAGTTGAGGAGAGCCAAAAAGGACTCTCCTCATCTCTTGGAGCCAAGACCTGCCAGAACCCTCTTGCAATCTCTCTGCGTTGGTGTCTCTTGTAGATATGCTCCATTTGATAAATACAATCCCAGGATTAATAGCTGGCAGATGGCTGAGATCTAGTCAGTGTTGTGCTAGGGAGAAGAAATGGAAAATCTAGGGTGTTTCAAGTGAAGGGAGTCTTCAGCTATGCTGCACGCTTCTTGCATCCTTTTTTTTTTGCTGTATATTTCATTTATATCCTACTTTTCTTCTAGGGAGCTCCAAGTGGCATAAGAAGACAATAGTCATTTCTCCTTTATAACCTCAAAGATAATGCAGCCATTGTTTTCCTCTAGTGCTTGAATGAGGACTTCTCCAGTCCAACAATCTTAAACATTGTCTCAAACCCAAGGTCACTTTTGCAAGATGGGGCTCCACAGAGTATCCCATGAGAAGATTCTGTTTGATACATAATAGGAAACATATAAGTATTTTAAATAAATGACAAATTAATTGAGAGGCCACCCCCCTGTCTCTCTCTCTGTCTGACTTTTATATGTGCAAAATACCTCTTCAACTACAAGCAGAGCATTCCGCTTCAGATTTACCATATCTTTTATATCGCATGTGCATATCTATCCATAAATATGTGTACCAACAGTGTTTCCCTATTTCTACTCTTCCCCAAAGTGGAAGTATGTCCATATGATATATAGCATGCCCAATTCATTTGAAACTAATTTTAACTCTTAAGAAGTCTACCTCGAAGTGCAGTTGATGGCACAGTGGTAAGATTGCAGTATTGCAGGCTAATTCTGCCGACTGCCAGCAGTTCAATCCTGACTGGCTCAAGGTTGACTCAGCCTTCCATCCTTTGGTAAAATGAAGATTGTTGGAGGCAATATGCTGATGATGTAAACCGGTGAGAGAGCTGTAAAGCACTGTGAAGCGGTATAGAACTCTTAAGTGCTATTGCCATTGCTGTAAAGATACAAAACATTCTCCAACTTGCCTCTTCAGAGAACTAAAACTCCTAGAGTTCCTTTGAATGTATTCTCCCCCTTTTCAGATGGTTTGTGTGTAGCGCTGTGGTACACCAACAATCTGACTCTCATATACTTGGTTACAGCCCCATTGCCTTCTCTCGCTTTCTTGCAGGAATCCTGTCCCAGCGGATGTTTGTCATGCTGCCCTGTGGTGGAGTTGGGGTAAGCGTCTCCTCCAGCAGACGGGATGGTTTCCATCCAAGATTCCTTCCCATACCTTGTTTCCCATGAAAACAGGATGAAGTTGGTTTGTGCCGACTGGATTTCCAAGAAACAAAGGAGGCACAACACTGGAATGCTCAGGGGTGGAAGGGAGAGAGTTGGAATGTTTCAAGTCCAAAAAAAATTGCAGATGATTGGACTGCCTATTGCTAACTGGCATAGCCTAGCATCTAAAATGAGCTTAGAGAATGTGATCCATTTCATGTCATGTGAGTACAAGGTATGAATCAGAACATGAGGCAAATCTGATATTCAGTCAGAGGGTGGAGTGTTATTTCTAGATAGATCTTTGTCACTCAGGCCACGGGGATCCAGGAGTGCCTACCTCTCTCCTTAATGGATGATGATGATGATGATGATGATGATGATGATGATGATTATCAGAACTCCTTTTACAGACTTTCTAATCTGGTTCTGGGTGGTTGAGGGCTGCAACTTTGCTTTTTCTCCAGTTTGTCTTGTGAAGGAAGTTTAAGGATTAAGGGGACAAGCCAAAAGGGAGAGATTCATACCTATCACTTCCATAGCAAGACTGCTGCTTACCCCAACATGCTACTCAATTCTCTCACATCTGGGAGCATTGGTAGAGAGCAGAGGTGCTCCAAGAAACTGGAAAAGGGATTCCAGTAAACTGTGCCACCCACTTCCTCAGTTTCACAATGTTAAGGTCAAAATATTCCTAAATTGGAACAGGATCTTGGCAACTTCTGTTGATGGGCAAGGGATGTTTCACTAAGCCTGTTGGCCAGAGGAAAAGTATCCATGGACCTCCAAATCTGTTTGGACTAGGATCCCCTAGGCCTAGTGAATTAGATATAGGCTCTTTGAAGGCCAACATCAATTAGAAGGCTCCAGTTGTCTCTAGTAAACTTCACCATGCTGTTCCCCAGGTTATTGTGAAGTCACTGAATCATATGTGAAACCCACCAGGGTTTTCTGTGTAGGCAGGACAAGATCTGGCTGTCATATCACATACCATGTGATGGCCAATGAATTCAGCTCAAATGTTTTGGGAGAAATCTTGGTAAAATGTACACACCAGCAAACAAATATATTTGGCCCATCTTAGCTAAGTCCCTTACTTTTTTTTTTAACCTTTCTTCAGTGTGTCCTCTTCTCCAGCCATACACTGTCCTCTATATCTAGTTAATAAGAAAACAATTTGTATTTGAGTAAATACGGGTAGTCCTCAATTTACAACAGCTCATTTAGTGACCGTTTGAAGTTACAACGGCACTGAAAAAAGTGACTTATGACTATTTTTCACACTTAGCAACCATTGCAGCAACCCTATGGTCAGGTGATCAGAATTCAAATGCGTAGTAATGAGTTCATATTTATGTCCATTGCTGTGTCCCAAGGTCATGTGATCCCCTTTTACGACCTTCTGACGAGCCAAGTAATACGGGGAAGCCAGATTCCCTTAACAGCTGGGGGAACTAACTTAACAAATGCAATGACTCCCTTAACAGTAATTTAATAACTGCAGTGATTCACTTAACAACTGTGGCAAGAAAGGTCATAAAATCGAGCAAAATTCACTGATCAAATGTCTCGCTTAGCAACAGAAATTTTGAGCTCAATTGTGGTCGTAAGTTGAGGACTATCTGTAAAGAACTTGCATACAGTCAGTAGAGTTTGAAGGGGACAGTTATACCACTGACACTATTTCCTGGCCTAGTAAATTAGATGTCAAAGAATTCTTGGCTAGACTTTCCATTAGCGCATGATTTGCAGTATTAAACAGATTTTGTGTGAAGAGCCTTTCACCCAGTGAGTTCTGCCTACAGTCTGATGGTATAATCCAGACCTTGGCTGTCTCTATTTAGCAAGAATAGCGCTCCGTACTGCTGGAATGACGATGGTCTATTGCACCCCTTCTATTTCTTATCCCGCTTCCATTCTGATGTTCAGTCCCAGCCTTGTTCAGAAGTATTCCTGAGAAGGGTTGGGGGAATAGGGTTAGATTGGAGAAAATCTCCCTGGCCCCTCCTTCTCTCTGTCTCTTGTGTCCCTCCCTCTGGGCTCTCTGCCACGTTCACTTTCGTTCATCGCCTTCTTGCGTGCCTTTTTTTTTTTCTCACTCTCTTTTTTCCAGGATGCTGCCTCCCCGACCATCCCTCTTCTCCTTCTCTTAACCTTTTGCTCCCTTTCTCTTGCTCTCTGGTTCCTTCTTTCTTTCCCCCTTTCCTTTGTCCTTACTGACGGGGCTTGGATCTTCTCTTCCCCCTCCCTTGCACCCGGAGAGAAAGAGAGGGAGAGGGAGTTGCGCGCCTGGAGCACTAAGGCAGAAGGCAGGCTCTGCTCACACATGGAGTTGATCAGAAGAGAATCTCTGAGGTTTTCCGGCTCTTACTTTGCCGATGACGTGATCCTGATCAAACCAAGATGTTTGTTTTTGAAAAAAAAAATCAAATAGAATCAAGAAGGTAAAAAGAATGGGTTCTTCCTGCCCCCAACTTTTGCAACTAACTCTAGAGGAGGGGGGGAAATGTGTTGGGAAAGCTCTCCTGCATGTCGGTGTCGAAGGAACTTGTGGGAGTCCAGGAAAGTTGAAGAATTGGGGATGGGGTTGTTGTCTAGCCAGGCTGTTGTTGTGGTTCATAAACGGGCACGTGTTGCATGCCAAGGGCTGCACCGTTCTGATTTGCCCTCAAAAGAGAGGATGTCCATGTCATAGTGCTGCATTTGACAGTTGATTTGATCAGAGAGCCCTGAAAAGAACCCCTCTCTGAAGAAAAGTCTCCTTGGTCCAAAACTAGCGATGGTGTCCAACAGCTTTTCCACTGATTTTCTCCTACCCCATCTCCTGGGAGGTTGTATGTGTGTTTGTGTGCATATACCATTGGTCCATATCGTGGGTTTATTTGTTGCTGTGTGCAGAAATGTAACCAGAGGGCCCTTTCTGTAGACTGAACTCTTCTTTGTCTCCTACTGGGTCCAGGTGGATAGTGACACCATTTGGAATGAGCTGCACTCCAGCAATGCTGCACGGTGGGCAGCTGGCAGCGTGACTGAGCTGGCCTTCAAAGTGGCTAGTCGACAGCTTAAGGTAAGAGCCCTGGTGGGACAGCAAGATAGATCGGGAGTGCCCCTCACTCACCTCTTGGATTTCTAAGGCAAAAGAGCATGTGGTGATCTCAAAGAGGGTTTCCAAAGTGTATTTTTTGCAGAGATAAAATGCAGAGTTGCATGAACTTCCCATACACGTCTGTCCATTCCACTCCTCTCGCCTTTCAAGGATGTTTTTGGTGTTTTGAGTGCATGCACACCTTCAAGTTAGTATTGAGGTCCCTGCAGTTTTCTTGGCAAGATTTGGTTTGCCATTGCCTGCTTCCTAGGCTGAAAGAGCATGACTGGCCCAAAGTCACCCAGCTAGCTTTGTGCCTAGGGTGGGACTAAAACTCGTAGTCTTTTGATTTCTAGCCTGATGCCTTAAGCATTGCATCTAATTGGCTGTCTCTTTCAAAAATTGTTTCCCATCATTCTGTTTCTGGTTTCAGAGTTTGGGTGGACTACCATCAGCACCTGGCCTTGTGGGGCAACTGCTGGTATCTCAGCAGGATCTTCCATTGATGATGGTCAGGGAATTAAAAAGTGCCCACATCTTCCAACCTCACATACACATTATCATCCTTGCTGGGTATTCCAAAAGACTGGATAAGCACAGAATCTGGGTGGGGGTGGGGGGACACTGCAAAAGCTGAAGTGGTGTATGGAAATAAATATAATTTCCATTAATGATTCTGACAAGGATAATCAGAGTCCTCCCCATGCCCCTAAACTGACTTCAACTTGTTATAGCACAGAACAGTTGCACATATACAGTATCTGAAGAAGGGAGCAGGTGTTTCTAGCCCTCCTCCGATTAATGTAACTTTCTGTTAAAAACTTGCTCAAAACTGGATCCTCCAGTGAAGTCACAACTGCAGCTGGTTAAGCAGAAGGACCTTCTGTGGTGACTCCAAGGCTTTGGCAATGGCTTCAAGGAGGTGTAGCAATGGTCTTTGTTGTTGGGCTTTCAAGGGAACAAATGTTCAATTATATTCATAGGCATTTGGCAGCTGAACCTGGGAATGTGTTTTAATTGAACACTTACCCATTTCAGTTGTCAGGCTGAACTGAGGGATGGGGAGGGGGGAAGAAAGGTGGGGAGAGAGAGAGAGAGAGAGAGAGAGAGGGAGGGAGGGAGGGAGGGAGGGAGGGAGGGAGAGGGAGAGGGAGAGGGAGAGAGAAGGAGAAGGAAGGCAATACTGGTCAACGTTTTTTCAGACCTGTTTTCAGCTTTTATTCTCATCTTCTTCCTTGATATAATTGTTTCTTCCTTCATAGAGGAATTCCATCCAGTCAGGAAATATAACATGATTGTGTTGATGTCATGGAGTGGTATAGCTAATCAGGTTTGACTAGTAATGACATCTCAGAGCGTAAACAAAGCTGTTTTAATTAGAAGTAATAAAATAAAGGCCCCTATGAAACAGCTCAGTTGTTCTCACCCTGTAGGACTGATCACATTATGTCTCTTTAAAAACGCAAATTGTTTTCAATTTCTTTTCTTTGGCTATATAGTTTAATGGAATGGGATACAGTGGGGTTTTTTACTATTTTTGAAAAGGACCTCAAGCTTAAAAAAAAAGGCAAGCAAAATAATACAACTTTAAGTTACGTCAGCGGTATTTTGCTGAAGTATGAAAAATGTAATAATAATTATTAAACAGAAAATCTTAAATGGAAAAGAAAAATAAGAGATGAGAAAAAAGTTTAATGGTATCTTAGCTAGCCTGTCGATTAATGGTTGATTACCAAGCAAGTTTGCTGCTCTTATGTTTTTGGGAAATCAGTGGGACTTGAGGTCATCTTGGCTAATTTTTCATATTGCTTTCATTGGGAAATGCATCTTTCATGCACTGGATTTAACCTAAACTTTTTTGCTGTATCTTAAATATTTAATATGACCATATTAGTATTACTAATCCTTATAATTGTAACAATGCATGAAATTTCACATACAGTTGTCAATTGATGGAGTAT
This sequence comes from Arizona elegans, assembly GCA_022577455.1. Taxonomy (NCBI): domain Eukaryota; kingdom Metazoa; phylum Chordata; class Lepidosauria; order Squamata; family Colubridae; genus Arizona; species Arizona elegans. Next base: position 15,476,196 of record JAKOOJ010000003.1, read on the forward strand.
TTTCCATCATCTAAACAGGAAGGAGCTATTCTCACACACTCCCCATCACTCCCCAGAGTTCCCCAATACCTTAAAATCTTGTCTGGATTTTGGGAGTACAAGTAGTCATCATTTAGCATAGCCTCATTTAGCAACCATTTGCAATTACAACAGTGGTGACAAAATAACTTTATGATCAATCCTTACACTTTCAGGTTTGTAAAGCAAAAGAGAAGTCGAAGTAAGATCATTAAGCAGTCACAGTTTCACTTAGTGACTGCTTTGCTTAATGACAGAACCACTAAACAAGGGCAGCCCTTATAGGGGGGAGGTTCCAGGAAAGAGGATAGGAGGAGAAAATCTCATCAAAGATACACACATTAGATCTAGCCCATTTAAATTATTGCTTGAAAAAAAATTTAACATTTTGAACATTCATGAATTACACTGTAATGTTTCAAAATAGAAAGCACTGAATTGCCATGCCTTTCCAACAGATAAAATGATGGTGATCCAACCACACTTAAGCACTTCCATGTCTCATTGGCTTGTTTACATTTTTCCTACTAACATTTAAAGAATTTAACCAGAGGAGCAGTCATATATCATATGATCTCTAAACATGGCTGACCATTGGATTGTAATAAATGCTTTTGTAAGCCAAAGCCCATTCTGAGCATTTGACAAACCGATAGTCAAAATCGGTAGATCTTTTGGCCCTTAACAGAAAAAGACATGCTTTGATTACATTAGGCCCACAATATGCAGTCTCATAACAGGAAGCAATGTAACCACATCTTAATAAGAAAATCCAATTAAAGGATGAAAAAGCCCAAACAGAAGAACAAACCACTAAGGGGGGAACATCCTATTACTCACCTTTCAGCCAAATAAACTGAGATACGATTCAAATAAATGCAGCTTACCCCCCCACCCCACTTTACAGTGACTGATCCGGTTACAGCAATGGTCTCCAATCTTTCCTTTTGATGGATTGGCAAGGGGGCAGGAGATGGGATGGTTCCGTGTGAGCACAAGTGCCTACCGCTTATACAAGTGGAGTTGTGTGTGTGCTTACCCATCACTTGTGCAGCTCAGTTCCAAATGGACCGCGGCCTGGTGGCTCGGAACCCCTGAATTACAGTAATGCATCCTATTGCTGCTTTTTTCATTTCTACGAAACATTTATTTTAAGCACTGCATACACGTAGTCCTCGATTTACGACCACAACTGAGCCCAACATTTACCTCATTAAGCGAGAAATTTGTTAAGTGACTTTTGTTAAGCGAATCCAGGGGTGAAATCCAGCAGGTTCTAATGGGTTCTGGAGAACTGGTAGCGGAAATTTTGAGTAGTTCGGAGAACCGGCAAATAGGGAATGGGGATTTTGCAGTATCCTTCACCTGAAGTGGAGTGGGAATGGAGATTTTGCAGTATCCTTCCCCTGCCATGCCCACCAAGCCACGCCCACAAAACCGGTAATAAAAAAAAAATTGGATTTCACCACTGAGCGAATCCCTGCAGTTATTAAAATTATTAACCCAGTTGTTAAGTGAATCTGGTTTCCCTGTTGACTTTGCCTGTCAGAAGGTTGCAAAGGAGGATCACATGACCTCCGGACACTGCAACCGTCATAAATACAAGTGAGTTGCCAAGCATCTGTATTTTATTCACATGCTGCAATGGTCATAAGTGTGAAAAATGGTCATAAGTCACCTTTTTTTTCCAGTGCCATTGTAACTTCGAACACTAAACAAACTGTTGTAAGTCGAGAACTACCTGTACTGATCATGACAACAGTATTAACTGTGCTGTTTCTTTCTTTCTTTTTTTTTTCTTTTTAATATCTTACAGAATGGCTTTGCCGTTGTACGACCTCCAGGACACCACGCTGATCCCTCCACAGCAATGTAAGGAGAATCACCTCTGGGTCTTCTCTCTTCTGAGCCATGGCTTATCTTCCTGATAGACACAAGCCCCTTAAGAGTCCTTCATGCCTGTGCTCTCAATGTTCCACTCTCTGTGACATCACAGCCACAGTTGGAACCCAGGGGCAGTGGGTCTGATCTTGACTATGGTAAAGCAGTCTGAGAAAGTTGGGGAATGCAGTCATAAACAGTAATGGATACATCAGATGTAGCCTTAGATTTATGTTGGGTATACCTTAGATCTTACATCTTTTCTATCCTGCTCTATGGAGTAGAGAGTTGGTCTCTGACAGAAAACCACTTGAAGAGACTAGAAGCCAGAGGTGGGTTCCTCCCGGTTCGGCCCAGTTCCACCGAGCCTGTAGCGGTGACAATATGATGTCACCGAACCTGTTCTGCCCCCCCTGCCCCCCCACCCCGCATTATTCTTACCTTTTATTTGCCCCCCCCCCCAACAATCTATTGCTGCCTCCTGAGTCCCAGCTGATCGGCTAGAACAAAAAAAACTGTTTAAACTCTTGCCGCGGGGCTTCAAAGGGCCGCCCTATAGCTGATCAGTGTTAAAAGGCAGTGTGGTGGTAGACCGGGGCCTCCAAAAACAAATGAGTAGACTGGTGCCTGCAAAAATAAATGGGTAGACCGGTACAGCTCTGCAAGCAGTTAAAAGCCTGGTAGACCAGTACCTCTGCTAAATCCTAAAGAATTGTCACATGACCATCAAGCCACGCCCACAAAATAAACCATGCCCACAGAACCGGTAGTAAACATTTTTAGAACCCACCCCTGCTAGAAGCATTTGAAATGTGGGTTTACAGGCAGCTGTTACATATAAACTGGGTTAACAAAATCACAAATGAGGAGGCGATAAGCCGCCTGGGAAAGCAAAGGGAAATAATCAAAGCCATTAAAAAGTGAAAGTTAGAATATTTTGGACATGTGATGCGACACCCAGAAAAATACAGCATCCTTCACTTAATCCTCCAAGGAAAGATTGAAGGCAAACGAGGTCCAGGCAGAAGAAGAACATCATGGCTTCAAAACCTAAGGGACTGGTTTGGACAAAACTCAGCAGCACTTTTTCATATGGCTGTTGACAAAAATAGGATTGCCAACATGATCGCCAACGTCCGATGACGGATATGGCACAAGAAAAAGAAGATACCTTAGACCTGATTAAGCAAGGTGATAAGAGGGAGCAGGCAGAAATAAAGAGAAAACAAAAAAAGAAGACATAGGAAAGTGGGAGACTGAGTTCTAGTATTGCTTTAAGGAACTTATTCAGCTGGGTAAGTTTGGGCTAGTGATTCTCTTTAAGCAGCAGGCAAGGGCAAGCCACTTGCAAACAGTCTTGCTAAGAAAACTGCAGGGAATTGCCCAGGCAGTTGCCAAGAGTCAACACTGGCTCAAAGGCGCGCACACATTCACACAAATGGGAGGGCACAGTTCCAGTTGCATGGCTATGACAGCTACCTTGATGCTTTTTATCCCCTCTCATATGATGCCACTGGTAATACTTAGCTTTTTTTTTTTTTAAGCTTCTGATTTGATCTCAGAGCAGCTGCTTTTACCTACAAAGGAAGAACAATTGCTTCCAGAATAAGAAGCATATCCAGATTTTTTTCCCCTCTTTTTTTTAAAAAAAAAAAATGACTAGATTTAAAACCTTCTGTCCAGGCTAGAATGAACAAGGGTAATTTCTTATTTCTATTCCTCTGAGCAGGAAAAAAAAAACAAGTAATAAAGCTAGCCAGCCTCTGCATGCCTTTTTTTAATTTTCTGGATCACAGTAGAAGTCAAGACGAAGAGAAGCAGCCTGCCATCCTCCAGATGTTTTGTCCTAAACTTCACATAATCCCCCGCCATTGTCCAAATAGTTGGAAGTGAGGCTTGTATCAAAACATTGAGATCTCAAAGTCTTTAGGGGCCAGCTTATTCCATTCCATCTTTTGTTATTTTCTTTATTCTTTTTTCACTCCATTCTTTAGCTAGCCATCATTGTGTCTGTTCGCTTTGAGCAGTTCAGTAGGGATTCCTATTTACTTCCAGAAAATACAATGGAGCCTGCTGATACTTCCTTATTCATAGTTGGGGCAATTTTGACTTCCCACTAATTTACACTGTAAAAATGAGTTCACTACAGTATTAGCATTCAGGATGACAAGTTGCTTGTTTTGTTTTATTATTTTATTTTATTATTTATTTTATTTTATTTTATTTTATTTAGTTTAGTTTAGGTTTTGTTTTGTTTTTTGTTTTGTTTTGTTTTGTTTTGTTTTGTTTTGTTTTGTTTTGTTTTGTTTTGTTTGCACCCATCTCACTATCAATCAACTCTGGGCAGCTATTTGTCTTTCTATAAGAAGCAATTGAGATGTGTGTTGCTGGGTTTCAATGAATTTGTGAAAGTATTCCAACCAAAGCAATGCACCTGAAATATCTCTGCAGAGGTGACCCATTTCCACACGCAACATCGGACCCTTTCCGATGTTGCCATTACAAAGTAGTGAATGTGATATTGGAGAAAGAGGCCATTTACCATCCAGTTAAGATTTGAGCTTGGTTTTTGGCAGGTGGCTCCACCAGCCAAAATGTGTGTCTTTGTAATGCTGAGCCCTAATACAGCACACGGGTGGAAGAATGCAGCAAACGGCCCCTGTGATCTCTGCAGGACTTAAGGAAATGAGTCCCTCTTGCCCATACTGTAGGATGGGTCTTTGCATGAGGAGAGGTTGGATTACTTTGGGGAGGCTGGTGTGTACCAGTTGGCCAAGATGTCCCATAAATACATTTCCTCTCTATTTTGGTTGTTCATCAGCTTCTTATTCTCCTTGTTCCTTGGCAGGGGTTTCTGTTTCTTCAATTCTGTGGCAATTGCAGCCAGGCAGCTCCAGCAAAAAGGGAAAATCAGCAAGATATTAATTGTCGACTGGGTGAGTTCTTCTTCTCACTTGTCAGACAGAAAATTTCTTGTTAACGCTGTGGAAATGAAAGAGAGAAAAAAAAACTATCCCCGACCTGGCGCTCTTTTGATCTACTATCCTACAAGCCCCATAATCCCTTCCACCAAGCTGGTTGACTGAAAGTAACAGGGGCCATATTCCCACACCAGCTGAGTTTACCAGTACATGAGACATGGCAAAAAGGGAATTGGGGAATTGCCATGTTGTGGTAGGAATCACGTTACTGCTATAGGTCGTGTGCTTGTGTACAAGATATTACAGGAATCCAGCAATTGTGTTTTGCTAACTTGGGTTTAATGTTGTGTGTGAATTTGACAGATTGGAGGGCACAACATTGGAGGAAGGCTATACTAAGATATAAAATAGAAGAGCACTGGCAACTAATGGCCTTATGTGTACCAACTTACAGGGTTTATGAGCCACAGTGGTTCAGTGGTTAGAGTGCAGTACTGCCGGCTACTTCTGCTGACTACCGGCTGCCTGCAATTTGGCAGTTCAAATCTCACCAGGCTCAAGGTGGATTCAGCCTTCCAGCCTTCTGAGGTGGGTCAAATGAGGACCCAGATTGTTGAGGGCAATAGGCTGACTCTGTAAACTGCTTAGAGAGGGCTGTAAAGCACTGTGAAGCAGTATATCAGTCTAAGTGCTATTGCTAGTGCTATGGAAAGAGTCTATTCTAAATGATGCACTGTAAGCATTGTCTACCTTCAGGTTTCTAGTTCACAAGACTAAAATAAAACCCCTGCAATAAAGAAACAAATGAACCTAACTAAAATGACCCCTCATGATTTGTTTCTCATTCAAGAAGCTTTAGTTCATTTTTTTTTTCTTTGAAGATGTTTCGCTTCTCATTCACTTTGAAGACATTTCATTTCAGCTCAGCACTGGGACCTGAAGAAGCTTCTTGGATGAGAAGTGAAATGTCTTCAAAGAAAAACAAGAAAGTTCAGTTGCCTCTTGAAAAAAGCACCTTTGGGGCAACTTACAGGCTTCTTACCTTCTCTCTTCTTCCCCCTCAGGATGTTCACCATGGTAATGGGACACAGCAAGTTTTCTACAGAGATCCCAATGTCCTCTACCTCTCCTTGCATCGTTATGATGATGGCAATTTCTTCCCTGGTAGTGGAGCAGCTGATGAGGTGATCTCCTGTTTTACAGCTATCTTGGTTTCCCTAAATTAAAATATTACTGATACAGTACAGGAAAAGGGAAACCCCAAATTTCAGCACAATGTGATTGTTGGTAAATTTTAACCTTGCCAACTTAATAGCATATCTCAAACCACTTGAACCAACTATTAGATCAGGAACTGTTGTGTGCCAGGAGCGTCTCTTCCCTCCCCTACCTCACATCTCTGTACAATAGAGAAAATGCAAATCCCTGCAAAATGCTCCTGTTCAAAAAATGATTCCTTTCCATGTACTGTTTTTTAAATTATTTATTTTACTGCATTTCTATCTTGCCTTCTAAGAAACAAGATCTGACCACTTTATGTTTTACTGCCCTTATTACCTACAATCTCTAAACTTCTGTATGTCCTATCTGTTAAGCTCTTCTGTCTGTAGTTGGTAACTGCTTTTCTTGGTTTTTTTAGGTTCCTAGTGGGACTTTTAGGTTTCTTGGACCTCTGCCCATTTAACTTTTCTTTAATTTTACCCACACTTAACCTTCCTACTCTTTTTAGTTTAATTCAGCTGACAAACATCCCTCTCTCAGAGACTCCATCGTCAGCCTTGTCCCTAAGTGCGCTGGTGAACCTCCTGCTCAGTCCATCCATATGGAGCCTTTCTTGGCTCCAGGTTAGAAAACATAGATGTCCCCTTGGAAATCCATCAAAATTTAAACAGCATTGGTTTCTGACTTCTTTTTTTTTTTTAAGGGATGTTAAAAACTAAATGCATTTGAGGAGCAAAGAAAGTTCTCTGGAGAACTTCATTAAGCTAGAGCTGAACATTTCCAGCTCTAAGAAGAAGACGGAGAACTTTGCCCTAGCTGAGGGTGGGAGGAGGGCGAATCGGGCTGGGCTTTTCTGGTATTTCAAATCCATCATGCTTTACAACCTGCTTTCAAAGGGGCTTAGTGCTGAAAGTGGCCAGGACTGGAGTTGGCCCCCATCTGGTTCTCATCTCTCCCTCCGAGCAGGAGATATCAAAGGGGTTGAAGCATTGTTTATGATGCCGCACAAATCCCTGGGAGACTGTGGCATATCACTCAAGGCTTCCCCCTCCCCACCATCCCCTTTATGAGCTGTTCCCCCCCCCCCTTCATCAGACACACTGTCAGTTTTGACAGTGAGCCCTGCCCCAAAGGAGAGTTGCCATGAATTTTTTTCAACCCTTTCTCTTTTCTTGTCTTTCTCTCGCCCAACTAACAGACATGACGTGCTTTGGAAGGGTGATTGCTTGTCCTTCAGAGAGGGATTTCCTCCCACCCATATCCATTTTCTTCATTTCCCCTCTCCTCGTCCTCTTCCTCCTCTTCGTGGAAAATGCTACTGTTCCCTCTTTCCTTTCACACACAAAGCAAGCTAGGTTCTGGGTTCTAACTCCCAAATGAAGGGGAAGACAGAGAGTTTTCTCTTGGAGTAAACCTCTGTCTAGGTCAGAAGCCTACTACCCAAAAAGCTAACAGAACTATATTTCACATGGAAAAGTTTGCCTGTTCTGTGCTGCATTCATGCCTCATCTTAAAACATTGGGGCAGTCGCACTGCAGCATTCATTAGCCACAGGCTCAACTTTGGAATGACCAGGTGTGCCAGAAGAGGTTAATAAACACTTGCAAGCAGCCTCCAACATTTATAGGATGCTACACAAGTGTAGTGGAAACCTAACCGCCGCTACCATCAACCCCTGATGAATTTTATAAAATCAGACCTTCTTCTTTGCAGGGGAGAAAGAGAAGGAAGATCAGTATACTTCTGCACATGAAAATAACTGAACATTTTTCCTTTGCAAGAACATTTAAGCATGAATGATGTGAATGGGTTTTAATCTTTTAATTTTAAATGTTTTTATAATGGTTTTTTAAATGCATTGTAAGCCGCCCTGAGTCTCCGGAGAAAGGCGGCATATATGAAATAAATTAATTAATTAATTAATGACACTGCACACAAATATTTTGGAAAACTACTGTTGCCTACACTGTGCATTAGAATAGTACTTGGGATTTGATTCCCAAAGGATACTGTATGTTTGACGTACAGTAAGGCTATGCAGCACTCCAGAAATAGTGCAGAAGGGTTCTTTTATTAATCACTCTTCTAAGGATCACCAATTTATGATCCTCTTCTAAGGATCACCAATTTAGCATGGAAATTCTTCTATACCTTCACTCCCTCATTAACTGGAAATTGTGGGGGGGGGGGGTTTGTGGGGGGTGCAAAAATCTATGTTAACATTACCTAGGAATTATTTCCTGAAATGACATTTGGGGGAGAATTTTGGAATTGATTCTGATGTTTCATCTAGTACAGGAAGTAGCCCAGTTAAATTTATGATAGAAAAACACTTATCCTTGTGATTGGAAAAACCTATGAGTTTCCTTTTCTGGGGCAAATGGAGAATATTTGCTTTGAGTAATTTTTTTTTTAAAGAATGCAGTAAGTAAGTGCTGTATTTCAGAGAAAGAATTCCCAAAGAAGGGGTCATTTAATTCTAAGAGATTTGTGGTTTTGTTGGGAAAAAAAGTATCTGAATAGCTAAGGATGTGAAATCTGATTTCTTATCATAGGAAAATGTAGTACTCGGGCTTCCCTCCCAGTTTATGGTGGTTATGCTTTGTGTTCCAAAGAATGCCTCCCACCCACACGCACCCAAAAATAAATGTTTAGTGCACATGATCATTCACTACGATAAGATCACCAGAAGCAAAACCATAACAGTGGAGTTAAGGGAGCATCCACAAATTGCTATTTTCCTGTTATTGAATGCAGGTCATCTATCCAGTGCTATCAGTATAATAATAAATTTAGGATTGGGATATTTTTAGATTAAGTACCTTGGACATTAGGATCCTCTACATGGCTGCAGTGAGGCTATTCAGTTGATCTGGAGATGCAGTCATCTCAACAGTGGGGGCCTGACTTGCTCCGTGTTTTTCTTTTTCAGGTGGGCTCTGGGGCTGGAGAAGGTTTCACCGTCAATGTCGCTTGGACAGGAGGCCTTGAACCCCCAATGGGGGATCCAGAGTATTTGGCAGCTTTCCGGTAGGCCGTCTTGCTTCAAGCTTTGATACAATGCCTATTCTTCCAATAGGGCCCTGTTGACATGTTGGCAAAGGCTGCTCTGAATAACTTTTTAGCTGCAATGGAACAATTTACTTTTAGCGGAGGGGGGAGGAGGGGAAATGAAGGAAGAAAAGAACAGGCAAGCTGAGTTAGAATAGATTTCTCCAAGCTGGTGCTCCCCAGATGTTTGAGATGACAACTTGTTTCATCTGGCGTCATGTTGAGGATGATTCAAGGAAAGCATCTGGCAGGTTTGCTCCCACTTTAGGCCAGATTTAAGTGTGCTTTGTTCCTCCTTGCAATAGCTCCTGTGCTAATTCTGGAGCTGAGCTTATCGTTTGATGTAAGATGCGAACCCTTTGCTGCCCGAGCGGCCAAAGATCAGAACTGAGGAACAAAGTAGGCAGTATGATTTATTTGAACAAGTTTACTTTTAGTAGCCTGTAGGAACTTCGTCTAAAGGGCTGCAAGCATGCCTGTTTTTCTTGGCTGATTGTTTTCATCATATGGGACAGGAAGGCAGGGAACGGGGCAGGCAGAACTTCAGAGTTAGGGAAGGAAGCCTAAGAGTGTTTATACTTGGAAGTCAGGCTCATGAAGTCCAGTGGGATTTTTTCCAAATAAACATGATTAAACATAGGATCAGGCTGTAAATCTTTCTTTCCTGGGTTGTCAGAAGTTGCACGCACACCTCCGCTGGTAGCTCTGACACACTTTCTCCATCTCCTCTCCCCACTCCATTGGCCCAAAGTCCTGGCTGCTCCTACCAAACTTCTGAAAACATTAAAGACCAAACCAGTTCAGTTCCTTCTTTTGTGACCCAGAACTGTTATAATATAGTTTCTCCCCAGGATGTGAAGTCAATGACAGAGGCACTATGTTAAGAGTCCTCCCTCCTGCCATCATCATCCCAGTTGCTAAGACCTGTGTTGCTAAACTTCCCATATACTCGTAGCATTTTTTTTGGGTGGGGGGGCAGTATGCAAATCACCTTCCCGTTACAGACACAATTTTGCTAATTTTTCTGTAACCATCCAGTAAGGCAGGTCAATGTTATGATCCCCATGTTGCTGAGAAGACCGGGATAAGAGACAGTGGCTCTGAATAACTGAAGGGCTGAAAAAAAAAAAATTATGGTCTTACTCATTCTTAGTTGAGTTTCCTAAGGCCAAATTAGAGGTCATGTCAGGGGTGAAATCCAGCAGGTTCTGGAGAACCGGTAGCGGAAATTTTGAGCAGGTCAGAGAACCGGCAAATACCATCTCTGGCTGGCCCCAGAGTGGGGTGGGAATGGAGATTTTACAATAACCTTCCCCCAGGAGTGGGGAGGGAATGGGGATTTTGCAGTATCCTTCCCCTGGAGTGGGGTGGGAATGGAGATTTTGCAGTATCCTTCCCCTGCCATGCCCACCAAGCCACACCACACCACGCCCACCAAGCCACGCCCACAGAACCGGTAGTAAAAACAATTGGATTTCCCCACTGGGTCATGTATGTATGAAGTATGAAGTGCCATTAGCAATTGCGTGGTGCAACCAGTAATGTAGGAAAGCAAAATGGATCTACATCCCATTCAAGAGAAATATTATTTCCTCACCTATTTTAGGGTTTCCGTCTCAAATTTAGTTTTGGAAACTGCCTTAAGGTTGTAGCTATGACAGACAAAGCAACTAAGCTGCTACAGAAAGACGACCTGAAGGCTGCCTGAAACCTTGGGGCTTACAATTGGTCCACCTTTGCTTTAAAAAAATCATTCCCGCAAATACCGATGCATCTTTTTGGCATTTTGAATTGCTCTGCTGCATCACCGCTCTGTAGCACGCCGAGGAGCTGTGTTCTGGTGAGCCTCTTACACCCCCAAAACCACCCAACCAAGAGTTAGTAGAGCTTGGGAATGCCATATGGTCAGAGCTAGCCTCTCCGGCCTGATGAAGGAGACCCACAGCACTTGGCAGAGTCTCCCTTTTGAATTGCAAGGCCTAACTGTGCCAAGCCTGGGCTCTGGCAAAAGGCCACCCTCCCACAGCTGCCCAGCACATGTGCTTTGATTGCACTTAAAAGGGCTCTATAAATAGTTTCTTTCCCCTACCCCACATAGCCCCACTTTTGCTCCACGCAGAAATGCAGCTCCCAGGCCCCGTGCCTCTTTGAGTCGCTTGCCAAATGCGATCTGGCTGACGGATGAGTTTCTCTTTATGTCCCAGTGGGCAAGATGGAAGGCCTGTCGGGCTCTCTGAGTATGAGGTCTGGGAATGAGGTGGCGCATCAGGGGAGGAGTTCCAATCCAAGCCAGCTTCCTCCCTGACATGGTTGGGCCCTGCTCCAAGCCGCCTTAAACTTCCATTGTCTCACAAAGAGGGCTGGATGGTGACTTTCTGTGGGAAGAGCAGGGGCATGCTTTCAAACTCAGACCAGTTACAGAGGCTGAAAAGTAGCCCAAGGAAGTGAGATATTGGTTGATAGTCTGCTCTTTTTTTAAAAAAAAAAAAAATCTCTGCTTTTCTTGGAGGTGGGGAGGAGGCAGAGGAGGAAGTAGCAGTTTTATAGATTGTGAGTTGATGAGCCTGGAACTATACACACAGTGCTTGCTTGATAGTAGAGGATCCAGGAGGTTGGGGGCCGGTGTCCATTAGTCAGGCACCTCTCATGCTGAGTTGCGTTCAGTTTACCTTCTCACCAAAGTTATTTTCATCTGTTTAGCTTTGTTTCATATTTTCGTTTGGATTTTTAAAAACTAAGTGCGGTCAAGGGTGGGGTAAGGGGAAGTTTTATACCTTTCATCTTCCAGAGAGGTTTGGGGTGGGATTTGCTGCTACAATTGCTATCTTCCACTTGAGCAAAATTGTTTATGTGTTTATTAATGGAAAAAATGCTGAAGAGGAAAATGGAAAAATGCTGGAGGGAGCGGGTTCACACACACACACACACAGAGAGAGAGAGAGAGAGAAAGAGGGAGGGAGGGAGGGAGGGAGGGAGAGAGAGAGAGAGAGAGAGAGCACTCTGTTTCTCCAAGACAGATTCAGCCCTCAAGAATGTAATTTGGTATGAACGATTTTTAAAAAGTAATTTCCTGAGGGAAAACTCTATGTGGTTCAGCATCACATGTGGTTGGAAGAGTCATTCTTTGGTCTCCCATTTTAAAAAATTAACTGAATTTATGTCCCATTGAAAGAAGTGGGATGAATTGGGATGGGGGAGGGCAACAGGGCAGGAATTCTCTCAAGATGGCTTCCCTTCCGTTCAGGCAGGGGCCAAATCCAGATTTGTTCAACTTTAGTGTCAATATGGGCCTCAAAAGATTTAGTGATTTCCATGGTTTTCTAAATTATTTAGTATAACACTGTGCCTAGTTGCATAACGTCTTGTCCTTTCACGTTTATACTTCAGCGTATCATGGAAATGAATTATTGCCATTTTTAAAAATAATAAACAATAAAAGAGATCTAGCAACATTGCGGAACTGATACAAATGGAAAAATGCATGTGTAAGATGGTTGCTTTTTTTTTTTTTAATCATACCCCATCCTGGCCCATCACTGTGCCTAAGAAGGCAATGATTTATGTTGTGAATAAAAGCCTGACACATCCAAGGAGTCCAGAGAATCGCTGAGGCTAACTATCCTGATTTAATTTAATTTCTGAATTTAATTTCATTTTCTCCTCCTTTGCAGGACTGTGGTGATGCCAATTGCCCAGGAGTTCTCCCCGGATGTGGTGCTGGTATCTGCAGGGTTTGATGCAGCCGATGGCCACCCTCCTCCACTGGGGGGTTACAAAGTCTCAGCCAAATGTAAGGGTCCTTCAAGGTGGCAGTTAATCAGTTAAGAGTGGTGCACACTCTGATGTGAGAATGAACAGTTTGCTCTTTGCCCAAAGAGAACATCTGTCCAGCTGTTGCCTAAGGACTCTGCAGCATCTCTAGGGCAATACTTTTGAGAGCTTGAATGATCATTAAGTGGGAATGTGCCAGAAAGGACATCTTACCATATAACGGTTTTCTTCAAATTTCCTTTCATGATTCTTTAGAAGCATGTGAAAGGAAACCAATTATGACAAAGATGAGTTGTGTGTGCAGGCTTTTCTTCTGTAATGCCCAGTTATAGGCTTTGCTTAAAGACCAGATCTTTGCAGATGCAGAGCAAGGACACGAGACAATCCTCCTTGAACATGCAGAACATCTTCTCTAGCAGGAGAAGGGATGTGGAGAGGGTTTCAGGAAGCTAGGAAATTTGGTGAGAGCAGAGTTAGATGACTCGCAAAAGGTTTTTCGTCTGTTCATTTTTTGGTGGGAAAGGATGTCCTCGGTCTCAGCTAGGAAGGGCTTGTACTCTTGTCTTTTCTCAGAGAGACCCTACCAGAGAGGTCTAATTCCCTGGTTTCTTTTGTTTTCCTCTGCAGGTTTTGGTTATATGACAAGGCAGCTGATGAATGTGGCTGGTGGGGCTCTCGTTCTAGCCCTGGAAGGAGGCCATGACTTGACCGCCATTTGTGATGCTTCGGAAGCCTGTGTGTCTGCTTTGCTGGGTAACGAGGTGAGTGGATTTGGAGCAGCCCCCAGCCTGTCTCACTTGGTAGAACAAGTAGACACCTTCAGAAAAAAAAAAGTAGTTTCACATATTATCTGATCCTGTGCCATTTTGGACTTTAAAGGAGATAACCAGCTTTTTGAACTGCACTCAGGGGAAAAAACATGGAAGCCAGTGCTGTTCACACAGCAGTGGTGTAATATGGGCAAACCCTGGAGCAACAACAACTGCATGCATCACCAGACTAGTTATAATTTCTGGATGGTCTTCAAGACCCATGTAAAGTAGATTTCAATAATCCTACCAGGAAGTAACCAGGACATGAATGGCCAAGAAGATCTTGGATATGGATATGTGCAAAGGACCCCCCAGGCCAGGAAAGAGACCAGCAGACTGTGCCACTTGCCTTTAATAATCTGACAACATTCACTTTATAGATACACCATGTTGGAACATGTGGAGGGGTCATTTCTAGCAACTGTGGCCAAACAAAACTCTACCCAAGTATTTGAGCTGGCTTTAACTAAAAGTCCAATACAAAGAGCTTTGAGCCAAAGAGACTCTTTTGGCTTTTAAAGGGCATATAAGACCAGCCCCAAATAATAACTCGATGAGTCATTTGGGAACCTCATGATACCATCAGTTTCTGGTTCAAAAGATGGATGCACATGTACACAGGAAGCCCCTTTCTATAACACTGTCTATGCACAGACACATCCCCATTTTCCCCAGTGCTATTGGAACAGAGTCATTGAGAGGAAAGGGGAAACCATGGAGATCCTCCCCTTGCAGTTGTCTGCAGGTGTCAGAAACAGTGATTTTTTTTTTATTTTAGAAGGTTCCTTGAGGAGAAAAAGAAACTTTAGTCCCTCTCAGTTCTATAAATGTTAGGCAGAGTGCTTAGAAAAGCTCTCCACCTTAGAAATGCCGATCATGATTACTGATTTTCTGTTCTCATGAACTGTGGCAACCAGTGGTTTGTTCTGCCAGTCAACATCAGGTGGCTACTGGAAAAGCTCAAAGCACTCCTCACAGCTGGGCAAGCCAAGTAATTCGGCTCAGCGGTCTCAAGGAGGATATGGGCTACTGGCCCACAATTCAGAGTGTGGATATTCCTTTTTGGAACATATTGAATATTTGATCTGGATTGAGTCTTGGTTGGTTCACCCTCATCCCAACCATTACCTCACCCGGGCACTGATGCAGGACCTCCACAGCTGCTTCAGATGTCCGAGAGAATTATCAAACTCCCCATTCTTCTCTTGGCAAGGGTCATGCCTCAGGAATGCTCAACAGTCTTTCCAACATCAGGTTTGAATGAAGATCAAAATGGACTGAGAACAATCATTTTCATTCCAAAGTGACTGGAACTGGATGAACACCATTTCCTTGCACACCTTTTCCTAGGACGAGAACGTTGGCCACCGGCCTATATTAATAACTTCTCAAATCCAAATTAGTTTCAATGATGGCTGCTTTTAAATTGGCAGGATTCTCTTCTCCTCTCAGTTTTACAACCTCCTTACCCAGCCAATCGTCCCTTCATTGATAAATTTAATCAACTATGACAGCCAAAGATATAGCCCAGGGTGCCTGGCTGCATATCTATAACTTACATCTCCATACCCATTTATCACTTTGTCTTTGTTTTTGCCAACTTCACACAGCTGCAGGTCATGCTTTTCCTTGGATGAAGAGCCTTCCTTATCCTCTCCTCCTTTCCCTATTGATTATATTTTATATGTGTCTGTGTGGGTGTGTATATAAATAAATATGTGGGTGTGGGTTGAATTGCTTGCAGTCCAGGCAATCCTTCCCAGAGGTTTTGTATAACTCATTCTAAACATGCCTCTTTATTTAAAAGAAAGTAAGTCCAGCTTAGTTACTCACAGAGAGCTATAACAGGGAAATCCCATTATTTTGTTTATGAAAAAAACGATCCCGCCTTATATAGAGCCATGATACTCTGGTACCAAGCTGTGATCCTTCTTCAAATTTAATTTTTCTGGCCTGCTGGCAGTTTATATATTTATTTATTGGTTCGATTTATATGCCGCCCTTTTCCGGAGACTCATGGCGGCTTACCATGCATTAAGCAATAGCCTTCATACTTTTGTATATACCTGCTTAGTAGGGCTCCCCTCCTCCCCACAATAAGTGGTGTTCTTTGCCTTTCAGCATGCACACCTTAGCAAGGGTACCTTAGCAAACAATTCAGTTGCTGATCTCTTATGGCCTCTTTTCTTGCCTCCTTTGTTCCAAACAAACAAACATTCTTTTATTCCACAGCTTGAGCCTCTTCCAGAAGAGATCTTGCAGCGGAAACCTAGCACCAATGCTGTGCACTCGTTGGAGGCAGTAATCCAGGTGCAAAGTAAGTGGAGGGATTCCTCTTATTGTGAAGTATAGAATGGGCACATGGAAGAGAGGGACTGCTACAAGTAGCTGCTTGGCACTGCAGTGGTCTGCGGGAATGCCTTTGAGAGATAGGAGGAAGAGACACAGAGGACTAGGCAGTGGTTAAATAAGAGGCAGCTTAGCCTGCAGAAATCATGGGACCGTGGCTAATGTCTCAGAGGGTCCCTCCCTAGTGTCCTGGGCCTTGTAATGGCAAGGGGTGACTGATGTATTTTACAAGATTCTGTTACTGTAATTTTACAACAATGTTAGTACTCATAGATAGAACTTCTTGTCTGGACTGCCTCTGAAGGTTGACACCAATCTTATAAATCTGAAAATACATCTCTCCCGCATTCGCCTTTGCAGCCAAAAAAGCTAGGGGTGGCCACTTCCAAGACATTTTTTTTTTTTAAATTTGATTTATATGCCGCCCTTCTCCGAAGACTCAGGGCGGCTTACAATGTGCTCAGCAACATTTGCCACACACCCATTCTTTTAAAGTGTTTTTTTAATCTGGGCAATATGGTCTACCCAAATATGGGACGGAGCATACTGCTTCCACTTCCGCCTTTCAGCCCCAATCCAGGACCCTTTGCAGGCAGTCACTTTCGCGACAAACTATTTTTGTATTAAATTTATATTTACCGACAAGGAATTTACCTTTATTTCTTTGTCGGTAAATATAATTTTAACACACCCATTCTTTTTGTGGGCAAATCTGCCTTTTATCTGCCTAGCTTGCTGCTCCTGTTCCTTCTCCTCCTGTCTCCCAAGGACATTCTCACTGACCATATTTAACAAATTCTTGAAAGCAATGATACCAGTGGTGGGTTTCTACCGGTTTGCCCCAGTTAGGGTGAACCAGTAGTGGTGGCGGCAGGAGGCTCTGCCCACCTACCTGGACATCATTACGGATGCTTTGCTCACACACGAGCACGCTCATGGTTCCAAACTGGTAGCAAAGGTAAGTGGAACCCATTATTGAATGATACTATTGTTAGTATAGCAGTAATAAAGAAACTGAATGGTACAGTGCCAGGTTGAAGCATGGGAGACTCTGATGCAAGTAAAAAAAAAAACCCTCTCAGTCCAGTCTGCCTCACACAGTTGTGATGAAAATTAAAGAATTCCAGGCAAGAATGATGAATTACCCATGCAATTTTAGGATCTATGGAAAGAAAGGTAGATTCTTCCGATTGTGTGCAGTTTGCAGTCTGAAACTGCAACATTTTTTAAACATTTTGAATTGTTCCTAGATAGCCCAGATCTGGAATAGCTGGAATCCAGCTAGTATTGTGATAAGGGTTAAAAAGCACAGCGTATGTTCCAAGCTTGCTGTACTGAGCCTCTAACTATCACCTGGTGCTGTTACAACACATCTGATTTTGTATGGTGGGCATGGAGTTTCAAAACAAATCCCCTCAGTTTGGATCCTTGGATACACTGTATGGCTCGGTGAAGGTGGGTCCCTCTGCGCATCATGTGTCAGAGTGGACACTGATCCTGCTTTTTCTCTTCTAGGCCAGTACTGGAACTCTGTACGTCGTTTTGCCCCCACTGTGGGGTATTCGGTTTTGGAAGCCCAGCGTCACGATGTGGAAGAGGTGGAGACAGTGACAGCACTGGCCTCACTTTCTGTAATGGCCGAAAAAAAGTGAGTGTGTCTCTTAATTATTAAAACTACCAGTCTGCAATCGGGAAAGACAGGGGTATCAAATGCTGAAGCCAGTCTGCCAAGGCTAACTTAGCAGGGCGAAAGGTGCTTCTGAAGTCAAAAATGTCTTGGGCAACAGCACCAATCAAAGGCCAACCCTGTCAGATGCCCATTTTTATTTTGAAGAACTATTTACCTGTTGGAGCATTTTAATTCAAAGCTCCCTGCCAAAAGGGCAGAAGGAACGTTCCCCATTTTACCAACTGCATGCAGCTCCACTTTCAAGATGTTGGGACGTCTCACAAATTGGTCTTGAAAAATAGCTGTGGTACATCTGCCTATAAGATGAGCTGGGTCCAAGTTGCAGCTCAGGGAGGTGTGCAGAGTTGATCAAGTCTGACCGAAAGGGGAGAGCCACCGTTTTGGACAAAACAGCATCATGAATAACAATGTTTGATTGGATCCGGGAAACTGTGCTCTCCCCTGGGCTTGGGTCCAGTCTACCTTTTAAGTTGGAAGGATGGTGTTTAGTGTAGCAGCTGTGCAGTCATGTGGAAGAAAGATGGCTAGGGAAGACAGGGTTTGCCCAAACTAATTAATTCCTACTTATTTTACTTCAGTCCCCCTAATTAAAAATAAGAGCATGCTCTCCAGAGCCAAATCTAAGGGGCTAACCTTTATCCTGGAACCATCCCCAAACTTTTTTTTTTCTTTAATTTATATGCTGCCCTTCTCCGGAGACTCAGGGCGGCTTACGATGCATTAAGCAATAGCCTTCATACTTTTGTATATTTATACAAAGTCAGCTTATTGCCCCCACAATCTGGGTCCTCATTTCACCTACTTTAGAAAGGATGGAAGGCTGAGTCAACCTTGAGCCTGGTGAGATTTGAACTTGCAGTAATTGCAAGGAGCAGATGTTAATAACAGTGCTTTAGTCCACTGTACTACAGGCTCTGAATTTCTCATTTAATACAAACATGTAAATACTGTTCCATACTGTTGTATTTGGGGCAATTTTTGCTACATTCTGCATTTTTGGGAAATCCTTCAAGGGCAACCCTATGTGAGATACATCTCAGACCTGCATTATGATGCAATTGGTGATAGGTAGGTCCCTGGAACAACTCAGCTTTCTGACAGACAGATCTCTCTGCTATCCTTTGACTCCCTCCCACCTCCCTTGTCCTATTCAAGCAGGACTTGAATGTTTGACCAATTTATCTCCAAGCAAGTGACATAGCTTAGATTTGATCAGTGTCTTTTCCTAATCCTTAACATCCTGGCTTCTTCTGTTTTAGGCGGCAAGGAGAACCAATGGAAGAAGAGCCCATGAACCAATGAAGAGCTGTTCTATCCTCCACCAAGAACACATCATTCTTTGTGGCTTGTTACTTGTATCACAGTCCTAGCTCCTGTCTGCCGCACAGCCCACATTACCCTCAGCCACAAAGCTGGAAAACTGACTCCCAAGTGCAGGCAGAGAGGCTCTGTAGAAGAAGGCATGTGGCAGACCTTCCAGGATGAATAGCTACCCCTGGGGTGTTACCCACGTGCACAATTCTGGCAACGCAAGCAGCAGAAACAGAGGACACAGGAGAGCAGCTATATGGACTGCCAAATTGGACATTTTACTCTAATATCGGGGTGGTGCCTTTCCCCTCCAGAACCAAAGATGTCCATAGAGTGATCCTGCTGTACAGGAGCCCAAGTCATTCTCCTTTTTTTAAGCAAAACTTGGTTCCTCAGTTGAGGATGTCCCATCATCGAGGGAGCTGGACTGTGCATGGCGAAAACGTTCAGAAGACAAACATTGGATGTCAGACAATAGCCAACATCTTTATAGGACTGACCCAGCCCAGTTCCTACTAACCACTGTCCTAATTACACCTTTTTGGTCTTGGACCTTCTTAATTTGCACTATTACACAGATCACACAGGCACAAACTTTGTTCTACCTTCCATAGGATTTTGTGGGAACAAATTGCACCTCCTTGTGGACTTGAGTCCTTGACTTGACCATTCCTCCAGCATCAAGGCACTATGAAAATGCATAGCCCTGTGGTGCTTGTGACTGGTTGGTTTGTCCAGATCCATAAAAGTAGGCAGCCTTATTCCAAAGAGTAAACTTCAGGGGTGGGGAATGGGGGATGGATACTGTCAGCAAGATAGATTGTTCCTCTATTATCCCAACCAGTATGTGGCATTTGAATTCCCTGTAACTTTCATTTCTTGGGGATTTCTTTTTCTGTACCTGTTAAAACAACAACACAAGTGCCTATGCAAGGGCCTTATTATTCAAATGAGAAGTTAATACTTTCCATAGCTATCCAATCTTTGTGGGATAATGGAAGATAGCTCATTCTAATTTGATCAGAGAGGCTGCTGCTGGCACAACCACTTTTCTACAGATGAAAGGCAGTTCATGTGAAATGTGCATATCTGTTTTGCTTTCGTATCCATTGCTGTCTGCATGTGCTGGAAAGTTGCGTTCAGTCGCAGCCTCCCAGTGTGTGAGTGAGAGGCACCTATGACAACAATCCACACATTCCTAAATTGAAGCATCTTCCACACGGGACATTTGTCATGTTCAAAGGGGGTCTTTCTTACTGTTCGTAGTGAGATTGTGTATTTGGGTGGGGGGGAGGCCGGGCAAGGTATGGAAGAAGGATGTAAAATATATACCATGTGCTGGATCTAAGCCACCCAGTAAATTGAGCCTTTGCTATAAAGTATGTTGCTTTTTTTCCCTCCTCACAGCCAAAAGCAGCATTATTTTTCAGATATTTGAACGACATTGACACATACATTCAGATTCCTCCAGCATCAGCAACACAATGCAAATCTGTCCTGCCACGCAGCAATGTGAATCTTCCCATTGTAGCTCCCTCCTGCCACATGGATCATGTGGGGAATAGATGAAGCAAGACTTGAGTTGGAATGCTGTGTATAGCAGCGTTTTTTAAAAAGCACCTGAAGAGACAGCCATTAGTTTCATACGTGCAGATAATGGATTTCTTTTTGCTCAATGTCTTTTTTTTTTTTTGCATCTGGCAGATTCTGGTGCTCTCCCCTCCCAAATGAAATCCGTGAGTAGAGAAATTATAATGCCATCCCCAGACTGACAGGATCTAATGATCTGGAGACAGATTGTGTTGTATCAGATAAAAAAATAGATAGTGCAATTTCTTGACATTTTAAGAAAGTAAAACATACAGCATTGAACATGACCATAAACTAGACTTCATGTGGTTATGAGAGGTCGGGGGGGGGGGGGGTGGGAGGAAAACTTCAGCTCCATCTGAAAACCAGGAAACCCCTGATCCTACTTACTTAAGTTCCTCCAAATGGTGAGCCTGGATTTGAAATGTTAAAGACAAACTTCAAGGGGTCACTTACAACAGTGGTCCCCAAGCTTTCCAGCTTTGTGGACTGGTGGGGATGGTGGAGAGGGGAAGGTTCCACAGTCCCGTTCCAAATGAGCCACAGCCCAGTACTGGGCCGTAGCCTGGGGGAGGTTGGGAACCCCTGACCTACAACACTTGGCAAGCTCTGGAACAGATAATTTATAGAAAACAGAGAGAGAGCTATCGTCTATCAGGTGAGAAAAATCTGCCCTTTTACCTCTTTTTTTAAAATCAATGAGAGCGCAGGACAAAAGAATAATGGTATAAATTATTGATTCAATTTACTTCTGCGAATTCAAAGCGTCAATCCACCTGACTATTCAACCATCCTTTGGGCAGGGGAACAATTACCTCCAGGGTTGTGTGCGCTGTCTTTGTGTGAAATATAGGATAGTTCACATGTGCCACACTCCTATGACAATCTACTATTTCCCCCTCCCCCCAATAAATTCAAGGGTCCAACTCTGGGCAGAGCACATGTGGTGCCACAGGAAGGGAAGCAAAGAAGTATAAAAAACCTTTAATTGCTTCCAAACAAATTGCATGAGCCAAAAGCAGGATCAGCGTGCTCAAAGAAAAGTGTGATATTTCAACATGAACTAGAAAAATGGAAGTTATAAATCAGTCTACCCATGATGGAAAATATTCTAAGAGTATGGGGGAAAACATACCGTACCTTAATGTAGCATGAATATTGATTGCTGGAAGTTCCAGTGTCCCTTTACACATTCCCAAGTTCACATCACCTTTGAAGAGAAGGATGAATAGAAACAAAAGATGAGGGGTGGGGGGTGTTTGGTTGTTTTTAAATCTTAATTGTAGTAGAGCCTTCCCCAACCTGGTGCTCTCCAGATGTCTTGGGATTCAAATGACAAATCACAAGATCAAAATTGCATGGGGGGGGGGCAAATGAGGGAACTTTCAATATATGGTTTCCTTGGGAATGATTATTTGATTGTCCTTGAACCATATCAGTAATACAAGTAAAATAAAAGGCAGCCACAGATATTTTGAAGTTTGGCTAGTGATACCCACCCATTTGTTAATCGTGCTCATTAAAATCTATTAGCTGCATTCAATCCAATTCAGCCCTGCTGAAGTTTGGAAGGACATAGCTTTAGATCATATTTCAATTGCATTAAATGATTTAATAGATCCCATACACATAACTAGAGGGGAAATGGGTATCGTAGCTGGGCCAAGCCACAGAGAAGATGATGCCCTAATGTCTCAGTTAACCAATGTCCTGCTCTGTAATTCCTTTAATTGGCATCTTTCATCTTCATCCCATGGTACTAGCTTTGCATGGGGAAATGCCATTCTTTTCTAACAATTCTTTGAAGCCTATTAGTCAGAAAATCATGTATAAGAAGCAGCAGGGGTGAAACGTTTGGAAGAGAGGACTTACAGTCTGGGACTGCAATAGAGCACATGTAGGAACTAAGAGGCCCAACAATACCTTCTGGTGCTCTTTGTGTTTTCCACCCAACTTGTTTTGATTGGTGGTTAAGCTGTAGCCTTTGTCATTATTTGGAAATATCCATAGTTTCACCTCAGGAAAAAGATGAAGATGACATGGTAGAAAGCTTCATGGGAAGTGTGTGTGTCTGTGTGTACTGGAACGAGTTTACCAGTATGTCTCCTCATAAATTGATGGTTTTTTTTATTGGCCATACTCATAGTAATAGATATTTTATGAGAATACCAATGATATGCGTTTAAAACTTCAAATGTTGAGGGGGAGTGTCTTCTGATTAAACCAGAAACACTGAGAAGAAACCACAGTGTTGATGCACAGAGGGAAAGGCTGTGAGAGGATTACATCTGTCATTCCATTATTCAGCCTGAATGATTGGTTAAGTTTTGTGTGATGTCACAACGTTTTTAGTTTCCCTCTAAGTTCACAAACGGTGTTAGTTTTCGGTGATGTCATGATAGTATCTATAAACTGCTTGGAGGTGGTATTTAGCAGGTTCTGACCAGTTCTGGAGAATCAGTAGCGGAAATTTTGAGTAGTTTGGAGAACCAGTGAATATCACTTCTGACTGTCCCCGCCCCCATCTATTCTCTGCCTCCCAAGTCCCAGCTGATAGGGAGGAAATGGGGATTTTGCAGTAACCTTCCCCTGGAGTGGGGTGGGAATGGAGATTTTACAGTATCCTTCCCCTGCCACGCCCACCAAGCCACGGCCCCCAAGCCTTGCCACGGCCACCAAGCCATGCCCACAGAACCGGTAGTAAAAAAAAATTTAATCCCACCACTGAAACTGCTACAAAAAATAACAAGGGCACTGCTTATCTTATCCATTTTATCATATATGTGAAGATCTCAAGCAAGTCTTTGACTGGGGTCTATAGGAGATGACCAGGATGAGCCCAAGGAAGGGGTCAAACATGACATCAGTCATGAATTCCTTGGTGCCCACAAGAGTCCAGCCCACCTTGAATTCCTTATCTACCACCAAATCGCTTTTGACCATTAGTAGTTCAGATTCTTATAGGGAGCTTAATCTTACAATAAATCTTTATACCCATTTGAACTGTCTAAATCAGGGATGTCAATCTCAAGGCCCGCGGACCGCATCCAGCCCATGGAGTGCTTAGATCTGGCCCGTGGGGCTGCCCTGGAAACAGCAAAGGACCGGCACGCGATGTCTCTGCCAGTGAAAACAGAGCTCAGGAGGGCCACACGCAGCCCTCCCAAGCTCCGTTTTCACTGGCAAAGGGTTGCAGGAGACTGTTGCAGCTGAAAACAGCGATTGGGAGCCCATTTTCACTGGCAGAGAGCTCAGGCCACCACAGGAGCTCCCGACATGATGACCTTGAGCTGGCTATTTCCACTCTGGCCCCAGAAGTCAAACACAACCCTGATGTGGCCCTCAATGAAATCGAGTTTGACACCCCTGGTCTAGATCTCCTGATTTCCCTGTTGCTTGAAAGGATCCTGTTAATCAGAGAAAATAGAGTAAAATACATTATTCATTATTGTTGACCCTTATACCAATTCTCATACATTGCAAGGGTATGTGGGGATGACCTTGGGAGACTGGCCCAGAGATTGTCTGGGGAACGGTCAAGTAAAGGACAGCTGGCTAGTAGGTGGGCAAGAGGCTCAAAAGAGACCCTTTCTAATTTTGTGTGTGTGGGGGGGGGTCTTAAGGAAACAGAGGGAGATTGTACTTTCAGACTTGCAAGACTCTGTTAGTAGCTTTATAGTAAAGCAAAACTAGCGGATTTGATCATGTTTCCTGTAGGTCTACCTGGTAAGGCTGAAATCACAATCTTGCTAGTCTAAAAATACAACTATTCCCCTACCTCCACATAGCTGTGGATTATGCTGTCTTTTTTTAATTGCATTTTTACAATTAAACAAATGTTACTCACAT
This sequence comes from Arizona elegans, assembly GCA_022577455.1. Lineage (NCBI taxonomy): Eukaryota > Metazoa > Chordata > Lepidosauria > Squamata > Colubridae > Arizona > Arizona elegans. The sequence goes on from JAKOOJ010000003.1 coordinate 15,500,660, forward strand.
CTTATGCATAACTGCGACCATTTACATACCATAACATTCCAATTCAAATATACTCTATACATTTTTACTATATATTTTAATTCTACTTCTATTTTGTCTATTCCTTTCTCATTTTTCTGTTCTCAATCCAGTCATATCACTTCTCCCATATTGCAGAGTATTCTGAATCTATTTGTCCTTTCAGTTCAATTGCCAGTTTGTCCATTTCTGCACAATCAAATATTTTTTTAATTATTAAACCTTCGAAAGATATGTTTGTATTTTCCAGCATTGTGCAAAAGCTATCCTTGCTGCGGTTATTATGTGTTATTATGTGTTATTATGTAAACACACAATGGATTATGCTATCTCTTATCTGACCATCCACTATGCAGAGTCTCTGGACCAGCCTCCCAAGGTCATTCTCACATTGCATTGTTCACATAAATAAATTCAAATGTATTTACACATACTAGGATGGAAATGGGAATCGATTCTAGAGAAATGGTGTACATATTACTGATGTATGCATTGCACTTCATTGTTATGTGAAGTTGCTTTAAAAAGAGACAAGATCATTTCTATAACCAAAGATAATTTCTATACTACAGTTGAGCAGTAGAAAACTGGACAATCAATATATGGCAGCAAAAGGTTGGTATTTCCTGTTGCTATCTCATGGCCATCCAGATAATTGAACAGGTATATGATCACACTAATGCAACTCAAAGGGTATAAACTTCATTCTTCATGGAAATGCACAGTCTATAGACCAGCAGATCATGTTTAATAATATTTCTATTAGGATCATGAGAAACGGTCTATAGCATACACAAAAAAATAAAAGAGTGAGATGGAAGAAAGTTATATTTGTATTTGCCAAAAAAAAAAAAAAATAGAATGAAGATACTTTGGAAATAGCAAATCAAAGTTTGGGAACGCCATATGCCAAGACAACATGGGGCGCAGGGTGGGGGTAGTAGAAATGGAAGATTATGCAAGAAAGTGAAAAGTGTTAGGGAGAAAAAAATATTCTCAGAATCGGCGAATACAAAGGGCCTCATTTTTCTCATTTATCATGGAGTGATGGAAAAATCCTGTGGGTGCAAGCTGCCTTGTTTGCATTGTTCAGTTCCAATTCACAACGAAGCCAAAGCCACAAGCACTCTTGAAGCCTGTGTCATCCAAGAAAAGCTACTGGATGATTCAGACACAATTGGCATCCGTTATTGGAGGCCCTCTGAGATATTAGAGATCTCAGAGCCACCACAATTTGGGCTTCAGTGTAAAACTGAACGTTGAGAGCTTTGAAAAGTGGTTCGCTTTGACACCCAAGTCACTACACCCAAGAAAATGGGATAAAGAAGGAATTTAAAAGACAGCAGGGGGAGACCGTGTGAAAAGTTTGCACTCGATGCCAGATTCCATGCAGATGCCAAAAGAGCACCTGCCATGGTGTAAGCTTCTCTATTCAATATCATCTTTGAACTTTAAATCAACAGCTGTAAAGCATCAAAAGAAAGGTGGAAACCCACCAATGCATAATTCAGTAGCACAAATGGACTTCCCTTAGGAAGTCTTCCCTGGGATCTTTCCCAATTAATTGTTGTGGCCCGCCAGCAGCCAGCAGAGCTGGCAGCAGATTCGAACAGTAAGGAGATTGGGGAGGAACATGGGCCAGTCCTGGAGTCTGAGGAAGGCTCTGATGAGGGCTCTGTGTTGGAGGCAGAGATGGGGCCAGGGCTGTATGCCAGTTATCAGTTGCCTTCGAAGGCAGACATCAGTGAGGCAGACAAACAGCTGGAGCCTGTTCCCAGTGTTTGCATGTGCAGAGTTGCCAGACGAAGGGAACAGCTAAAGAACAGGGTCGACTTGGGAGTAAGGCCACAGGTGGACAATGAATGGCCCCTCCCAGAGGGAATAAAAGAGGAGCAAAAGGGGAGTGGAGTTTGCAGGAGACAATTAGTTCACTTAATTGGTTTGTGACTCCTTGCCAACTTTTGAAGATATCGACCTGGCAGCTCCCCAAACCAGATAAGTTCTGTGACTGTAAACTCACCCTTGAAAGACTTTGCTGGATGTGAATGAGAAGAATTCACAGTAACTTAATAAAAAGGGGATTTTGTTGGGACAAGGAATCTGCTTCATGGTTTGGGGAAGCTTAGGTCAGAACATTAATGACTATAAAGAAAAGTGAGTTTAGACTATAGTAGGGATCAATAGAAAGATGTGTCCCTTTGTTGCTTTTTCAAAAAGTATAGGATTATAGGGAACAATCTCAACTTCTTCTTTTCCAACCAGTTTCCAATCAGGAAATTGTTATACTAACCCTTTCCTCAACTGCTATCTTCTACACTCATCTTCACTGCAGTTAGCATAGACACCATCCCACATGCCTCCGCCTCGAGCATCAGGTAGCCACATCTGTCAGTCACGGAGGATCTCACCAACATAGCTTCTGTTTTGCAGATGTGTTGTCCAACCAGGTTTTCCCATTTCTAACCTGGAAGAACCAATACTTGAATTTCTGCCTATGCAAATCATATTGACCCAGAACCTAAGCCTGAGGTGAGGAGTATTGGTGCCCTTGTGCCAAGGAAACAGAGTTGGTACTCCAGCATAGAACATCTAATCTAATTCACTGGTGCAATGGCACCTCCATGCCAAGATGCCTGTATTCAAGGCGGCTAACTCAGGTTAGGGACACTGAAGTGACTTCAAAGAAGCAGGGCAGAATTAAGAAATCTGGCTGCTAGAATAACAAACAAACAAAAATCACTTGCTAATTGAAGGGCATAGAAGCAGAGAGTTGAAAAAAATGATAGTCCAATGTAAGTGAAGAAGCTTGGCAGAACGTGAACATGGGAAAGGAGACTCTCTGGCCCACATGCCAAGCTCTACCCTTGTTTTATCTTATATCATTTTCTGCAGTATCCTATATGTGTTTTCATCTTGGGTATACCTGATGGTGCCCTGCTGGTTTCCACATGCTGGCACTGAAGCCTTCTCCGACATGGACCAACAAAATTCACTTTTGCTGTGGAACCTAGAAGGTGGTGGATGGGCCAAGTGGCAAATAGATTTCTCTTCTAAATCTTATTGTCACCTCCCTATATCTATTGCCTTATGAGAGCATCAAGTGTTGCATGTTGTATGATCCCAAGTGAGGTGGGGAACCCAAAGCAAATATAGGGGAATAAAAATGCCAAAAAATGGGGAATTTGTTGTTGTTGTTGTTGTTTTTAAATCAAGTGGTATCTAATTGGATTGCATAAGCTGGACTTTTAGAAGGGTTGTCTCATCAGGTATCTGCAGCTAGTAAAACCAAAACATCTTGTCCACTGTTTGTCAATTTGCTATCAAAAGCAACAGGTTCCTCATTTGTTCTGAGGTTATCACGCAGATGCAAAGCAAATTAGAAATGAGATGTAACACCTCGAGGTGTCTGCAAGGTGTGGTCAGAAAGGACAAGATGGTAGCCACAATTGTGCTATTGAAGCTCCAGCACATATCTAAAAGATGGACAGATTGCACTTTGTGAGGCACCCTCCTCCAGATATTGTTAGATCACAACTCTCCACCTGCATTTACTCTAAGATCATTGGAGACTTGTACAGCGAGAGGTTGCATCACACCAATACGCAAATCCTTCCTCTTCAGATCTGTTTTCAATTGATGAGGAAGGTACACATTGTTTATTAGCAAGTTTGCCTCTTTAATTGTTTTTGTTATCTTTGAGTCCATCTTGACTCCTAATTACTATAATGGACAAATCAAAGCGGTTTCCTAAGGAGCATTTTTTGGAAAAGTGTACATTTTGCTTTTCCTCATTAGATTAGATTAACAGTTGGAAGAGACCTTGTAGGTCATCTAGTCCAACCCCCCCGAAGCAGGAGACCCTACCCCATTTCTGACAAATGGCAGTCCAATCTCTTCTTGAAAGCCTCCAGTGGTGAAACCCCCACAACTTCTGAAGGCAAGCTCTTCCATTGGTTGATTGTTCTCACTGTCAGAAAATTTATCCTGATTTCCAGGTTGAATCTCTCCTTTTTCAGTTTCCATCCATTATTCCTTGTCTGGCCTTCAGGTACTTTGAAAAATAGCTTGAGCCCCTCCCTCTCTGTGGCAGACCCTCAAATATTGGAACACTGCTATCATGTCTCCCCTGGTCCTTCTCTTCAGAGCCATGCCCAGTTCCTACAACTGTTCTTCATATGTTTTAGCCTCCAGTCCCCTAATCATCTTGGTTGTTGTTCTCCATTTTTTCTAGAGTCTCAATATCTTTTTTATAGTGTGGTGACCAAAACTGGATGCAGTATTCTAGGTGTGGTCTTACTAAGGCTTTATAGAGTGGTATTAGTACCTCACTTGATCTTGATTGTATCCCTCTGTTAATACATCTTAGAGAAAGAGTGATTGGGTCAAAGCTACCAGGATGAGAACTCGAGTTTCTTTACTCCTAGTCTTCCACCTTAATCACTAGACCAAATTGGCTCTCATATTACATCACATAATCCCCTGGAAAGTTTTAGAGCATCCATGGGGCCCTTAAATCAGGCAGCACCAGCTGAGTTTCTCAGCCTCCCATCATAAGGGGGCTTTTCTTGTTGCAAGATATTGCTATAATCTGATTGCTGTTGGGAGTGGGTGGGGGTTAAAAGTGAAAACTATCCCTGACTGGTGCAGTTTACTCTGATGTCACAATGGCTCAAGTGCAACAATGGGGGAAAATGTTTTTGACCTTGGTGCCTGTCCTAAAGGTACATCTGGAGTGAAGAAAGAAGCAAAAAAAAAAAAAAAAAAAAAGCCTTCGGCTTTGTTGTTTCCTGGCATAAACATTTCAAAGGAAATGAAGCAAGGGGACTGAATTTTGAGGCACAGCTTTAGATTCTTAACGCTATTTTTTTTTTTTTAAATTTGATTTATATGCCGCTCTTCTCCGGAGACTCAGGGTGGCTTACAATGCGTTAAGCAATAGCCTTCATACTTTTGTATATTTTATACAAAGTCAGTTTATTGCCCCCACAAACTGGGTCCTCATTTCACTTATCTTAGAAAGGATGGAAGGCTGAGTCAACCTTGAACCTTGGAGAGATTCGAACCAGCAGTAAATTGCAGGCAGCTGTGTTAATAACAGGGTGCATTAAACCACTGTACCATCAAGGCTCTTTAGAGGTCTCGAGTGGCTGACTTAATTCTCAGGTGAGTTAACCCAGAATGGAATTATGGCCCAGCATAACTCAGAGGACATTGTTTGCATGAAGTTGGCAGGGCCTTCAAATTGTATGTGCCCTTTGGCGAAATGCAGAAATTTAGGAGTCCTTCATCCCTTGATGGTCCAGACTTTTACAAGAATCCTCTGCTTAATTTCTGTGCCAGAATGCTGGTATTGGCAGAGGAGCAAAGAGAATAATTTTTAAAAAGTGGCATTTGATTAAGCATTTGCAAGGTTAGTACACCACTTTCATTTATTGAGATGGGTCTAGGGCAGTGATGACTAACCTTTTTGCCGTTGTGTGCCAAAAGTGGGGGGAACGCGGGAGGATCGCGTGCGTGCCCACACCCATAATTCAATGCGCCCCGACCCCTGTGCATACATGCATGACCCCCCCCGGGTTCCCCCCGCTTTTGGCACGCGATGGCCTAGTGGGCCCAGTAGGCCTGCTTTTTGCCCTCCCCAAGCTCTAGAGGCTTTCTAGGAACTTGGGGAGGGCGAAAACAGCCTTCTCCACCCTCCCTGGAGGCTGGAAATGGCCTGTTTCCAGACTTCCGGTGGGCCCAAAAGGCCCAAAAATCAGCTGACCAGCGCATGCATGCGTGCTGGAGCTGAGCTAGGACAACGCTCACCTGTCCACATATAGGGCTCTGCGTGCCATCTGTGGCCCGCATGCCATAGGTTCACCATCACAGGTCTAGGGTTTCAAAACTAGGTGAAACACCTTAAAGACAATAGGCCCTTTAAACCATTCTTCTCCCCATTTTAGGAAATCGGCAGGAAGAGACATGAATGGAATAGAAAAATAGCATTCTGGTCACTTGCTAATGCCTGCAGGTGAAACTGGTTTGAAAGGCACAAAAACAGCTGCTTGAAAAAGAACTAAGATCTCTTTCCTTCTCAATTGGCCAGGGGGACTTTTTATCAGGTCCGCCTGATTCGCCAGTTGTGTCCCTTTCTGAATCGGGACTCGTTAAACACGGTCACTCATGCTCTCGTTACTTCCCGCTTGGACTACTGCAATGCTCTCTACATGGGGCTCCCCTTGAGGAGCACCCGGAGGCTCCAGCTGGTCCAGAATGCGGCCGCGTGGGTGGTTATGGGAGCGACGTGGCGCTCCCATGTGACCCCCCTCCTGCGCGAGCTGCACTGGCTCCCGGTGGTCTTCCAGGTGCGCTTCAAGGTTTTGGTTACCACCTTTAGAGCGCTCCATGGCATCGGACCGGGGTATCTACGAGACCGCCTTCTGCTACCAATAGCCTCTCACCGACCAGTACGCTCCCATAGAGAGGGGCTCCTCAGGGTGCCGTCGGCCAAACAGTGTCGACTGGCGGCCCCCAGGGGGAGAGCCTTCTCTGTAGGGGCACCTACCATCTGGAACGAGCTCCCCCCAGAGATACGGAGGATCCCGGACCTGCGCACGTTTCGCCGTACTCTCAAAACTTTTCTATTTCAGCAAGCTGGCCTGGCCTAACTCCCCTCTTTTAAATTTTTAAATTTTTTAATTCGTGATTTTATAAATTGGGTGTTTTAATCTGTGTTTCGGCCGAAATATTTAATAATTTTAAGGGATTTTTAATATTTGTATTATCTGTATTTTATCTTGGCTGTTCACCGCCCTGAGTCCTTCGGGAGTAGGGCGGTATAGAAATTTGATTAATAAATAAATAATTAATAAATAAATAAATTCATGTTTAGCCATATTAGTATACAGGCAGCTGAAACACAATCTTGTTCATTCCCAGTGGGAGATGGGAACTGTAGTACAATACAGGGGCAGCAAGTTGAAAAAAATGTGCTGTATTGGAAATAGAAATGTCCATCTCTCTCCTTTTTGTCTGTGTGCCCATCCCCATCCTTGTTTTCAACAGGATTTGCATGTGCTCTCATTCTGTATGCAGCTCACAAAATAGTTGTGTGTAGCCTATAAATAAAGCCCATACAACAAGGACTTGGTTAAAAGAATTTTAACAACTCAAATAACATGCAGGTTACAATGTACTAGGAAAAGTGTCCTTTTTCAGACCAAAGTCATCCCTTGATGATGATCAAACTTATTAATTCTTCATAGTAAGAAGCAATACAAAGCTGAATCAGACTGTCCATCAAACCTGGGGTAGCATCCACTGGTGAATGGAGGAGGTCATCAGTGACTGAAAGGGCTCTGTGGTGGATCCCCCACTGTTTGATTCTTGAACTTCAGCCAAGAGTAAACCAATAGGTGTGACTGAACTGTGACCCCCAGTTGCATCTGTTAACAAGGCTAATGGCAATGGATGCTGGGAATTGTAGTTCAGCATGCAGCTAGTGCTGCAAAGATTGACCCGCTACTGGCAAGCATGCTCCCTGCATTCATAAGTGGCATGGCTAAAGTAGAAGCATGGATTTATTCTCAACCAGGCTGTCCCACAAACAACCCTTAGAATTGAGCTTTTGGTGAAGGTGGAAGACCTTTCATTCTTTACCTTGTGATATAGTTTTACATTTGTGGATACAACCAAGCAGGAGTATTTAGTTCTTTCTGGGCTGCTATGTTCATCCTATTGCCATAAAGAATAGCTATCTTACACCATGCCTATTTAGGGCTTTCTCCCAGCGGGACCTAAAATGGCCGTTTCAGTTGTTGTGGGATTGCTAGAACTTGCAAACTGAGTTTAAGGTTGAGAAAGCGGGAGCCAAAACTTAATACAAACCAGGTTTCTGTCAGGATGCTTGCAGGCAAAGCTCGTCTTCTCTTATGCAATCATTCCGTCTTATACAAGAATTTGAAAGCAGTTGGCACGGGATCCAGACACGCTCTTCTTCTCATGCAGCCTTCCCTTCCCATCACTCCCTACCACCACCGCTCCCTCTCTCCCCACTTCTTACAAGCCAAAAGTCACCAGAGGAAAAGAAGGCAAAATGCCAATTTGCAGCTCTACAAGCCATTCTCAGCTGGAATAAAATGGTGCCAAAAGAGCCATTTTTGAAAAAGTTCTTACTCTTGTGAAAAAGGCTCCCATTTTTTTTCCTACTCCGTTCACAGCAAGCTTTCGGATTCTTCTTTCTGCTCTGCCCTTCTGGTGGTGAAGGGGCAAGGGGGCTCCTTTTGTTTCCCATTATGTCATCCTCTGCTGTTCTGCTGCTTCCTGATTTCAAAAAAAAAACAAAAAAAAAAAAAACCTCAAGGGAGAAGTACTCCCTTGATGCTTCCCCTTGGGACGGAGTTGAAGCATGGGAAGCCAAGGAGATTGCACATCACTGGAGAGATGCTGCCATTATGGAAGACTGAATGCTTGCAGATGTCCCTTCGATATCCCCCTACAACTCTAGGTAGTCCCCCTATATATCCTTCATCCTTGCTGTTCTTTGCCATCACACTGAATGGGAATGATGAAGTGCAGAAGGCTTTTTCAGCACAATACAAGTAGTCCTCGACGTACGACCACGATTAAGCCCAAAATGTCTTGTCGTTAAGAGAGACATGTGTGAAATGAGTTCTGCCCCCATTTTAAGACTTTGCTTGTCACCGTTGTTTAATGAATCACTGCTGTTGATAAATGAGTAACCCGGTTGTTAAGTGAACCTGGCTTCCCCATTGACTTTGCTTGTCAGAAGGTCGCCAAAGGTGATTTACATGACCTTGGGACATTGCAACCATCATAAATATGAACCAGTTGCCAACCATCTGAATTTGGATCACATGACCATGGGAATGCTGCAAAGGGCATAATTGAAAAATGGTCATAAGTCACATTTTTCAGTGCCATTGTAATTTTGAATGGTCACTAAACAAACTGATGTAAGTTGAGGACTACTTGTACTAGCACCAAAGCACCCTGTTCTGAGAACTTTTTCCAGGACCAAGATTTAATCTGAAGCCATGAAATGACACCACAGAAAGCCTGTTTCCGGGTATATGCAACTATTTCTTTTGCTGGAGAGAGGGAGAGGGAGAGGGAGAGGCAGGGAGGGAGACAGGGAGAGAGGGAGGGGGAAGGGGGCAAGGCTTCACAGCGGCTCTCTGATCAGAAATTAAGCCCTGGCTGAGGTTAGAAGGAACGTTGCATGAAAAGCATTTAAGTCCTTCGAGGTTTAGAGTATTATTATGATTTCAGCAAAGCAGCACTCTCTGTACAGTCCGGTAAGAAAAGAAATAGAGCCGTCAAGGGGAACAGGTCTATCTTTGGGAAAATGGGAGGTTACTGCCAAATATACAAGAATTGTGAGTGTCAGGCAGGAGGGTCTAATAAGAAGAAAAGGAATTCTTAACCTGCAACTTCAAAAATAAATTAGCTCTTCAAAGAGTTCTACGTAGACCTGTTGAGATCAGCTTGTTACAAGCCAAGCTTCAGGCCGCTGCCTCATCTGGTGCCCAGTTCATCCCAAGGCAAATACGGAAAGCTTGCCCTCTCAATCCTGGATCGGCCTTAGGCATTCCTTTCCCAGTCTCCCCACCCCACCCCAAGATGGCAGGGCTGATCGTATCTTGAGTGCGATGAAGCAGCATGAATGGTCCAGGCCTTGACTCTCTGAATAAATGTGTCTCGCTGCTCTTGGGAAAGGGGGTTCGCCTTTCTTCTTTTCTGAGGATGCCTAGGAAAAAAAAGAGAGAGACAGCCAGAGGGAGACATCAGTAACAAACTTGAAACTTTAGGTTGGTTTTCTTAGCGAATGTGAAAATAATCTGGTGTACGAGCAGGGGTTCCTCAAGGTATGGCCAAAACAGTCAAGATAGCCGCCACAACAGGACAATTGAAACTCTGCTTGTCCTTAATGTGCACTGGACATTAAAAGAAAAGTTGAACTCAGTGATGAAATCCAAATTTTTTAACTACCAGTTCTGTGGGCGTGGTTCGGTGGGCATGGTGTGGCTTGGAGGGTGTGGCTTGGTGGGCATGGCAGGGGAAGGATACTGCAAAATCTCTATTCCCACCCCACTCCAGGGGATACTGCAAAATCCTCATTCCCTCCCCTCTCCTGGGTGAAGGATATTGCAAAATCTCCATTCCCACCACACTCTGGGGCCAGCCAGAGGTGGTATTTGCCAGTTCTCTGACCTGCTCAAAATTTCCACCACCGGTTCTCTAGAACCTGTCAGAACCTGCTGGATTTCACCCCGGTTGAGTTTCATATCATTGTGTCTACTCTCTTAACTGTTTTGGCCACACCCTGTAGATACCCCTGGTTATAGGACACAATGACAGCAAGAAAGGACTTTCCTGATTCAACCCTCTCTCCTCCTAAATTGAGCACAATAGATATGGCTCTTTGGCATAAGGCCAGGTCCATGTGCAAAACATGTGAGGGTTTGGTGGTGTTTTTTTTTCTTTTTCTTTTTTTTTCTTTTTCTTTTCTTTTCTTTTTTTTTTTTTTTTTTTTTTTTGAGGTGGGGGATATTTGGTGTGAGGTGTTAGGAAAAATACAGTGATAGAAACAGCCTGCATGCAGAAAACTAGCATGCAAAGAAGAAGGTTAGGAAATAACTTTCTTCTGGCAAATGTAATTCTTTAAATGCAGAGAAATTTTCATTTTGTTAAAAAAAATGCACACTCACTCATTCTTGTAAATTGATGCATTATACGATCCTCATCAAACATTTTTTAATTAGGTTATGAAGCATTATAAAATGAAAAATACAAAAGTAAATAAAAGAGCAGTGAGAGGAGAGGAGAAAGGAGGAGAGAGGTGAGGAATGGTAGGGAAAAGAAAAAGAAGCATTGACTTCTGACTCTCTCTGTTGCCGTAGAATAGGGCATTAACACTAAATCACAGCTGTTTGTTTTTCCATAATAATATGAACAAGTCATTTCTATAAAGATCTATCCATCTAAACTGTAAAACCCAAAGTCAAAGTTACATTCTTTTCCACATCAAGCTTGATCTGTTATACAATCCTGTGAGCAACTTTTGCATGGATAACTGGGCTAAAAAATGCAATTGATAACCAAAAGAGCCTTGATAGTACAGTGGTATACGCACCCTGTTATTAACACAGCTGCCTGCAATTTCTGCTGGTTCCAATCTCTCCAAGGCTCAAGGTTGACTCAGCCTTCAATCCTTTCTAAGGTAGGTGAAATGAGGACCCAGTTTGTGGGGGCAATAAGCTGACTTTGTATAAAATATACAAAAGAATGAAGGCTATTGCTTAATGCATTGTAAGCCGCTCTGAGTCTCCGGAGAAGGGCGGCATATAAATCAAATTAAAAAAAAAAAAATTCCTCACCTGCAATTTCAATTGGAACAATATTTCCAAACAACTATTTCAGTGGTGGGTTGCCCCCAGTTCGCACTGGTTCTATAGAACTGGTAGTAAAACTGGCGGGAGGCTCCGCCCACTGATCCTGACATCATAAAAACGTTTCTGTGCATGCGCAGAAGAGCGCACACGCACCCATTGCAAACCGGTAGTAAAGGTAAGTAGAACCCACCCCTGAACTATTTGGATTAGATAACTTCAGAAAGCGAAACTTAAACCCTTTGGAGATAAGACAAATGTGGAATTCCTAAGAATTCCGCAATGAGAGACAATACATTGCTTAAGGTTTATGAAGGTGCCACAAATTGTACATTTTATCACCAAGGTGCATTCGTCCCTTTACTACTAAAATTTTTGCTTTTATAAAAGATTTGTATTTTCGTTGGAAAACCTTCAGGTTGCACCTTCTGAATGCCAATCCATCAACATATTTAATACCGCACCTTCCATCTTGCCACTCGGTCTCATTGTGGGCCCGTTATCCTTTTTCCCAGAGGAAATTAAACACATTTAAAAAAAAAAAAACTTTTCCAAATGAGAGAGGGGATCTTTTTGAACTCCACTTCCTTTTTGATTTAAATGAAAGCAGCTGAAATGGGTGTGCTTCTCGGAGATCACAGACCAGATGTTAGATATATAATGATTTGATCACTTAGGCATGTACAGTATATGTAACTCTACCCAACTTTTAACATTTAAATTCTCTTAACAAGTGCAAAGTACCCACAATCCAGTCCTATTCTCCATGCCCTGTCTGGATTACATGTCGCTCTAATGCATTATATAAAGCTATCAAAGGACCGTTAATGAGATCGTTAGTTGAAACATTTAGAGAACGAAACAAAGCCCACGATTCATCCTTTCTTCTTAGAGGGTCAACCTCTTAATGATTTTGGAGGCATCAGGTCAAAGATTAAAATGTAGCTTCATCTCGATGAGAAAGAAGCAACATGGGGCTCATCAGGCATTTTGCATTACAACTATATGGATTTAGTATGTTGTCGGACGCTGATGCACTGGGAGACCAAAATATCTGAAGGCTGCAAGTAAGACTAAACTGTTCTAATAGATTTTAAACAGTGGTCAAGCTAGGCCTTTGTGACTGGAAAAATCCCACTCCTTTCCTTTCCTTTCCTTTCCTTTCCTTTCCTTTCCTTTCCTTTCCTTTCCTTTCCTTTCCTTTCCTTTCCTTTCCTTTCCTTTCCTTTCCTTTTCCTTCCTTCCTTCCTTCCTTCCTTCCTTCCTTCCTTCCTTCCTTCCTTCCTTCCTTCTTTTTTTCCTACCCTTAATAAATTTGAATTGTTACCAGTGGTGAAATCCAATTTTTTTTACTACCGGTTCTGTGGGCATGGCTTGGTGGGCGTGATATGGCTTGGTGGGCGTGGCAGGGGAAGGATACTGCAAAATCCTCATTCCCTCCCCACTCCTGGGGGAAGAATATTGCAAAATCTCCATTCCCACCACACACTGGAGCCAGCCAAAGGTAGTATTTGCCGGTTCTCCGAACTACTCAAATTTCCACTGCCGGTTCTCCAGACCCTGTCAGAACCTGCTGGATTTCACTCTATTGTTACTCCCTATGATTGCCAGAATATCAGCCCTGGTTCTTTCGAGGTTTCTTTCATTTTGATAGCTGATTCTTTCTTTTTCTCTCCCCACCCCACCCCTAATACTGAACTAACATATATTCCAGGAAATTGGAAGCTATTCCATTGAATGAAAAAGATGTCAACAAGCCGATGAACTTCTAACTTTGGATTCTTCTAAAGGCAAACAAGAGATTTTCCTAAAGGCCGTTACAACCTCTCCACACTTTCAAGACTAAAAGCTAGAACGGATCTTTCTGATTATAACATAGAGCTTTGGGGTGGGGGAGGAATAATTTGATTTATTCTATTTTGGCCCTTGGGGTCCAGCTATGCATGATAACTCTGACCAGATCTCCCAGAATGTTATGCTTGACTTCAGAACATCCATAGAATTACTAATTCTGATCAGGGAAAGGCTGCTGGAAGTGGATGGGGTTAACCCTTTTCTGTTATATCCAACCCAGGACCTCCACTCAATTTCTATCCACCCTTGGTGCTTCCTAGCAGGAAAACAGCAGGGTAGGAAAGGGGTTAACCATCCCCTTCTCCCCCACCCCTCCCTTGTTTCTCTGATCAAATTAACAGTGCCTCATAGCTGCTTTGAAGTCAAGAAAAAGACATCTGGAGAACTGGTCATGGATCTTCCATGTCGACATGTTAACACGTGGACTTAAAAGTGGTTTCTGAGCCCGTCTCCTGCTGTGGGAGTTATGGGCAAGAGAAAGCAATGTTGACCGCTTCAGATAAAATGCAAATGGCTGTCCTGAAAAGCCTTCCAATTTTTCTGCATTTGGGGGATGTTGGGATCAACTACCAACTATACCAACCTGCATTGTGCATGAAATGCCTTCCTAGTCCCACTTGGTTTGTTCAGGACTATATGTATTTGACAATGGCCTTCTTTCTTAGCTTTCACCTGATTCTGTTTCGGAAGCATCTGAAACAGGAGACAGGAATGCTATGGAAAGCTACAAAGATCCAGCACTGGGTGGAACCAACAGAGGAGCTGGAACCTGGTCTAACGAAAGCTGGGAAGTATGGAAATGGTTGAATAGACTGTGCATGGGTACAGCAAGATCCAGAGACACTAAACAAATGGGGCTCTCTGGTGACTTCTGTTCTTAGCTGTTGTGTTGACATGAAGTCAACAACACATATGTATACCTCCCCTTTGTATCCTGATCAGTGTATCTTTGAGAATCTGATGGCAGTGTGACAGATCTGCAATTATTGTTGCTAGTTTCTGGCCAAGATCTGTTTAATTTGTACCTATTTTAACCTTGTATTTTATATTTCAATTTTTATGTCATGTAGCATGCCTCATTTTAATTGTGATGGTTTCACCGGTGCAGGATGTGTTGACCATTCCTTGCTTTTGATGAACCTGACAAGGTTGAGGGAAAAGCAAAATAAATAAATAAATAAATAAATCTCATAGATTTCAGTCAGGTTGATTTTCTTCCTTAGTCTGCTCCAAATTCGGCTACCTTGTCAAAGATGTGAGGGAAAGCAAAAAAAAAAAAAAAAAGAGGAAAACATTCTTTCACCTTTCTTGGCCTAGAAAGCAGACGATGAAAGTGGTGGTGGGACAAATTAGGAAGACATGTTGAGATTCCATCCACATTTGTTTGGAGGACGATGTATAGTGTGGGAAGCATTTGCTGTGCTTCTAGTGTGATGACCTTTAAAATCAGGAGCACCACTTGTATGTGGATGGCAAATGTCCCTCATTATTTTTAAATAGAGGGATTTGTTCACTATAATTAGAGCATTTTAAAATATACACAGAGCTTTGGCTGAGGCCTTTGGCTTGTTTCAAAATTGCAAGCGATGCCCTCTCTTTCTCTCCAAGGTGCAAGGCCACACATACTACATTCCCCCCCACACTTTGAATTCTTCCTAAAGGGACATTTCTTGTGATGCGCCAGAAACCACTTTTTAGTTTCCCCTTATTTTGATACAATTATTCAAAGCTAGCTTTGCCAAGAGAAACCCAAGATGGTTGATGGGGCACACATAAGTTTGTGTGTGAATCTCTGCTGCGGGCATACCGTGTTTCTCCGAAAATAAGACCCTGTCTTATATTTTTTGAACCCCAAAATAAGTGCTTGGCCTTATTTTCGGGGAGGTCTTGTTATTTTTGGGGCGTGTGGAGCGAGACGGGAATCCTCTTGCCATCTTACTTGATTTCCAGCTCTCTCTTCCTAACCCTAACCAGAGGAAATGGCAGGGACCGGCTGCGCACATGTTTAAATATTTTTGGGGAGGGCTTATTTTCAGGGGTAGGGCTTATTTTCAGGGGAGGGCTTATTTTCAGGGGAGGGCTTATTTTCGGGGAAACACAGTAGAGTATGCAACTCATAGTCTGGATCACTGTCTTAGCTAATATTTTCCCCCTTAATAGCTATCTGCACAATTCTTGTGCACCATTTTTAAAAAGTGCACTATGTACTACTGGAGGTACATAATGTATGTTTTCATTGATTATCTGTTAATTCTTCTGTATGATCTGTTCAGCTGTTTCTTACCTTTGGTCCACAAGGCCCTAGGTCTCCCCTCTCAATTTTCCTCTCTTCCGACAGGTTGGCATTGATTGTTAGGTGCATAGCTTATATGAAATAAAAATGAAATAAAGCCTTTTGTAAGGCTTTCCAGTGGTCTAGAATTTTAGATATTTAAAAATATGTCTTGCCTACTTCATAGAGAAAGGTGAAGAAAATCCATCTATTGCATGTGCTGTTGGCCCTGCTTCATCATTCATTTGAGATGAAAAAAATTAATAAAATTCAAACAAAACACGTTGGGCCCACTCATCCCTTATTTGCATTTCCGTAACAAGATTGTTCCACCTGCATTCCTTGCAAATGTTTCTTTTTTAAAAAAAATAATGCACTGCCCTTCTGCATTTTATTGGTTGAAATGCCTGCAATTTTCCCCCCAGCATTTTTCAGTGTATGCAATTTTATAAGTGGGTATAGTATTAAACAAAATTCTCTGAAAAAGTCTTAAAGGGCTGCTTGATGAAATTTGGATAAGTGTGAATTTCAAAAGCAGGCTGTGTTTCGGTTTCCATCCTGAAATGACAAAAGTAAGTTCATCTTGAAGTGTTTGTGACTTCTATGCAAACAATAGTCCTGGCTGGTGTCTTAAACAAGGTCAGCCAAGGCAAATCTCCCCCTCCTTCTCTTTTGCTCTGTTTTGGAATGAGAAGCTGCTTTAAACAGAAATGCCTTGTTCATGGGAACGACGGGCATAGATTGAGATTCCCCGCATTCACAAACTTTTTGGTGATGGTGTCATTACAAAGATCATCTCATGGCACAAATTTGAAACTCAGATGAACTCAGCCTTGTTCATCATCTCCAGTAAAAGGTTTAAAAAGAGTCTTTTTTTTAAGAATACCCTGCTTTGCTTTCATTTTACTAGTCAAGAGGAGGGGGTCTGTTCTCTTGTTGCCAGAATGAAAATCTGCCCTGAATTTTGTAATCTGTTAAAAAAGTTGGCACGTTAGAGGTTTTTGTGAAATTCTTTGCATGGTCTGCTGGACATTTTCTAGCATAAAGAAATGATGAAAATACATCTTAAAGAAGGCCTGGTCAAAACTTTGCCTTGGGGGGAGAGGAAGGAAAGAAAGGAGAACACAATTATTTGTTTTTCTGCATACAGCCTTCCTATTTTACTTTTATTCATTTATTATCTTCAAGTCAGCCCTGCCTCCTGGCAATTCCATGATCAAATCTAGGCAGTTTTTTAGGTAGCTTTATCAGAAGTGGTTTCCCATTTCCATCTCCTTACGGTTGAGAGAGAGAGAGAATGACTCGCCCACTCTCAGTTGGCTTCTCCATCTAAAACAGGAGTAAAACTCAGGTTCCCTCACTCCTAGTTCAATACTTTAAGCCCTGGACCAAACTGACTCTCTTCTGTTCTGGCACTTAATCTCCTTGGAAGATTGAGCACTTCCATTTCACTCCCCTAAAAATTGGGTGAAGTTTATTTTTATTAGCTCCTGCCCTGCTTGTGAACACTTATGCCAATTGGGTTTTTAAAGACATGTTTATCAATGGGACTTAAAAGTGTGAAATCTCAAAATCTCCAGAACTTGCACACAAATTGAACAGCAATAGACTAAGATAAGCTAGGCCAATCATAATATAACAAAACCTCCTTCCTTCCTTCCTTCCTTCCTTCCTTCCTTCCTTCCTTCCTTCCTTCCTTCCTTCCTTCCTTCCTTCCTTCCCAGATTCTTGGAGGCTTTTTCAAAGAATACAAAAAAGGGAAAAAGGGAAAGAACGTCTAGTAGGATGAGTGAATGTACCACAAGGGTAGGAACATGTCTCCCAGTAATGCTTCTTGGTGCCTTCTCCACTGACTGACTGACTGACTGACTCTCCCTCTCCCTCTCCCTCCCTCTCTCTCTCTCTCTTGCACCTAATTTTCTGATTATTCTTGATTCCATTTCTCCCTCAACAGTGCAGCAATCAATCAGCTGGCTCCAGGCCAGGATATGAACTGGAATGGATCTGTCTGCAGTTTCTCAACCAACTTACAGGAAATTGGTCCTGAAGAGGTTTCAGCAATGAGGGCTTAGGAACAAATAGCTGAGATACCCCAACAACTGCTAATTTTAGGGGCAGTCTTATACAGAAATTATGTCTAGTAATGAAAACCACATATGGCCAGAATTTATAGCTCTTTGTGGTGGGACAAGGGCTGCCATTGGCTTTGAGGTGAAAACTGGAGGCCATGTGTTAAAAATTGGGGAAGCTCAATTCAAAATTTCAATGTCATTCCATTTCAATTAAGTTGACTCAAAGTCATTAACATGGATGCTCTCCATATATTTAATAATCTCTATCTTCTGTACCTAAAAACGTTGAAAGTCTTCTGTGCACAATTCTGAATTTGTACTTGGGGTTTTCTTGTCTATTTCTCACTTAGTATCTCCCAATGCCAAAATACCAATTGGCTTTCAGGACTCTTCCTTGAATTCATGCTAACCAGTATACATGGCAATGAATTGGTCACAGTCCCTGCACCAGATGTTTCAAAAGACCGACATCAAATTCAATTCCCTTTAACCCAGAAAGAAGAGTGTTCCTTACCTTACCTGGGCCTCAAATACTAATGCTTAATTCAGTAACTCCAACTCCTGATCTCTATTTTGCCACCCTGTAAAACAGGCAACCTGGTGTCTTCCAGATGTTTTGGATTAAGATCCCACATTCTTTTGCCATTGGCCATGCTAGCTGGAGTTTGTGGAAGTTGAAGTTCAAAACATCTGGAGGGCATCACATAGCTTGCTCATGCTATGCAGAGTAAATGCAAATATTACTGGATTACAATATCTAGGAGAATAAGCCAATACAGTGAAAACTGAATGAACGAAGGAGTAAATAAATGAATAGCTAACATGAGGGATGGTGGGAGTTGTAGTAGCTGTTTCAAAGAGTTGAAGGTAGGTATATTTAAACAAGAGTCAGTCTACAAACCCAGTCCATTCTGTTTCATTTGACACAGCATGTTAAAAATGTCATTTTCCAACTAACTGGTCATCTAAATAGAGTTTCACACATAATAATGCTAACTTCTATTGAACGGATGTAAAACACAATTTCTTTTCAATCATCATGTTTGAATTGATGATACCAATTACCTTCCTGGCAATATACACATAATAAGGGTCAGCTTTTCCCAATCTCTGTTAAGAAGTGCTTCCCCCAAAATAAAACATCCCCTGATAATAAACCCAATCGGGCTTTTGAGTGCATGGCAATAAGGCCAAGCACTTATTTCTGGGTTCAAAAAAATATAAGACAGGGTCTTATTTTTGGGGAAACACGGTACATCTGGAGAGTACCAGATTGGGGAAAAGTTATTATGAAAGCATGCACATGGTCCCGTATTTAATGGATGGAATTCATCTCCCAATATTATGTTTCTGACACCACGACAAACCTATGATGAAAACCTGGTTTCTCCTATAACTTCCTCTTGCTGCAAAAAAATTAGTTGTTTTAGTAGATTTCTGGGTAAACAGCAATAAACCATCTCCTAATTACTTAGTAAAAGCAACAACAAAATAAGCCCAACTGACTCCTAAATGAAAGAGTTAAAATGAAGAGGGCTTTGGAAAACTCGGAGCAAAATTTAGCAGGGTTCTCACGAGGAACATTTAGGTCAGAAATATTCAGTGCTAAGCATTTGTCTTCTGCATCAGGGTCCAGCTGCTACAACTCAAGGTCCTAGTGAGTAGATCTCACAAACCTGAAGTAGATCCATCAGCTCTAGAACCTACTGTTGAATTAAAAATACTTTTTATCTATCTTTATCTTTGCAAGGGAATAAAATGTATCAGCATGAAAAGGGCTATTTGCTGTTCATTATTCTGCCCTGGCTTTTTTTGCCCTGAGTTACTGAAGTTGGCTAATTTCCCTTTGCTACAGAGAGCGACAAAGTCCAACAGATATTACTAGGCTGCTGTAGACTGTTTTTAGAGTATGTTGGAATAAGGAAGAAAACACTGCTTTAATGCAAAACATTTGCTAGACCAATTCTCAAATACAGCTCATCTGTCTGGAACCGCACGGCATATTGGACATTAATACAATTGAACATGTCCAGAAACATTTCACAAGAAGAGTCCTCCACTCCTCTGCTCACAACAAAATACCTTATGCCCACCAGACTTGAAATTCTGGGCTTAGAAAACTTAGAACTACGTCCCCTTCAGTATGACCTAAGTGTAGCTCATAAAATTATCTGCTACAATGTCCTACCTGTCAATGACTACTTCAGCTTCAACCACAACAATACATGAGCACACAATAGATATAAACTTAAAGTGAACCGCTCCAACTCGTTTGCAGAAAATATGAGTTCAGCAACAGTGTGGTCAATGCCTGGAATACACTACCTGCCTCTGTGGTTTCATCCCAAAACCCCCAAAATTTTAACCTAAGACTGTCTACTGTTTACCTCACCCCATTCCTAAGAGGTCTGTAAGGGGCGTGCATAAGTGCACCATGGTGCCTGTCCTAATGTTTCCTCTATTGGTATCTATTTATACATACATACATACATACATACATACATATATATATATATATATATAACACCTAATATGTTCTTGACAAATAAATAAAATAAAAATAAATAAACATGGGAGGCCTTAAGCCCCTGTCATGGGCTGGGGACTAGATGATGGCAAGGCCATGTTAACCCAGCAAAAAAAAAAAGGATATTGCCAAGTTTATGGAGATTCTCAGTCATCCAGGTCATGGTTGTCCCAAATGTGCTTTTATTTTCTTCAAGAGGCAATTGGACATTCTGTTTTTTCTTTGAAGATGTTTTGCTTCTCATCCAAGAAGCTTTTTCAGCTCTGACTGAGTCTTATCTTAGATAAGAAGCAAAACATCTCCAAAGAAAAATAAAAAAGTCCAGTTGCCTCTTGAAAAAGCACCTTTGGGACATATTGCCAAGTCATGTCCATGCTGTGATTGGGTGCACGTGAGGAGAAGCCATTAGACAAGCAGGCATCAAAAAAATGGAACATGCTCAGATAAAGACTAGCTAAAAGAAAGAGCATCCCACTGCAATGTATTCTTAAAAATGCAATTACTGAGTAAGTCCAATTTTATGAAGAGCCAGTTTGGTCTGATTAAGCTACCAGGTTAGAAACCATGAGTTCTAGTCCCACCTTAGGCACAAAACCAGTCACTCTAGTCCCACCTTAGGGCCAGTCACTTTCTCTTGGCCTTAGAAAGAGGCAATGACAAACCACTTCTGAAAGTTGTGCCAAGAAATCTACAGATATTTAACCAGGCGGTCGCCAAAAATCAAAACATACTTGAAGTCATCAAAAAAAAAATGTATAAGTTACCAAATAAAAGGAATAAAATGTCTGGAAGAAAAAGCAAGTTATGGGAGTGTTATGTGACAGGACCCAGAAGGAGAGCCCACCTTTTGGAACATTATCCCATTGGAGATTAAATTGGTACCAATCCTGCTTGCCTTTCCAAAGGCTCTAATGCATAGTCATAGTTCTGTCAACTTGCTTAGGAATCCAGTTATGGTTTAGGACCTATCAGATAGCTATTTTTGATGGATCCATGACTTGGACTTGCCTGCTTTTTCTGTTTCTCAATTTTAATTTTGTTTCCCTCATTGGGTTTTTAATTTGGTTTTAAAGGGGGTAACTGATATTTGTATTTTGGTTAGTAGTTGTGTTATTTGGTTGTTTTTAATTTTATGAACTGCCCAGGGTCACAAATGTGAGATGGTTAGTTATGCAAATTGAATGAATGGATTAATATTCCATAGTATAGCTTAAAGTAACTGTGGTAAAACAATTCCATATTCCCACATCTATATAAATATGAAGTTAATGAGTATATATGTTGTCAAGGATTTTGCTGTGTTACTCTGAATTACCTCTCACTCTGTCACTCTTCTTCCTTTTCTTTGGCAGCAGACCTCAAAGTGGTTCATCACATCACTTTTTGCATTTACGTGATGGTAAAATAAACTTAGAGTTGCCCGACTTTCAATTTTGGAGAAAATAATTGGAAGCCTTGTGGTGCACCAGCATAACTTTAACTAGAGCGAGAGTAAATCGAGAACTTTTTCTTTCTTTTTCTTTTCTTTCTTTCTTTCTTTTTTTTTTTTTTTTTTGGAAAAAAATAATCCATTGCCCTCCGAATATTCATGAGCCATAACCCAAAATTGATCCAAAAGAGAGAGAATGCTGGATGGTGTAGTTCATGGACATCTGGAGATCACAGATTCTCTATCTCTGTCTTAAAGATTGTAAAACTTAGCTTTGACCTTGAGAAGGAGATGGGAGAAGTAAAATTATCACTGAGCCCGGGAAAGTAGAAAGTGTGCAAAAAAGAACAGCTTTGCCTTGACTTTGCTGCATTTAAAAATGAGCAGAGAAGGTTTCAGACACATTTTCAAAATTTATTATCTATCTAGCAATCTACCTACCTACCTACCTATTTTCTATCTATCTATCTATCTATCTATCTATCTATCTATCTATCTATCATCTATCTATTATATTTCTTATTTCTAAATCACCCGTCCCCCTTAGAGGGTTTTGTTAATAGTCCCTACACTGATAAAGCAGCTTTCCTGGAACCCTTCTATGTCTTTCCTTGACCTGGCCTATCTCGAAGGGTGTACAATGGTGTTCTGGGAATTGCAATTCTAACATGTCAATTGAGAAAGGCTGAAAATTAAAATTTAGCTAATTTGGATTAAGTGATCTTGAGTTTGCACTCTTGTTTAGGAACAATCTTCCCAAACTGGCAAACTCTATTAGTTGTGATACCTTGAGATCAATGGTGGGATTCAGCCAGTTCGCACCACTTCGGGAGAACCGGTTGTTAACTTTCTGAGAAGTTTGGCAAACTGGTTGTTGGAAGAAATCATTAGGGCAGAGAACCGGTTGTTAAATTACTTGAATCCCACCACTGCTTGAGATGGTATGATGTGAGCAATAGCCTAGGTTGATCTAGAAGGCATTAAGACAGGAATGGATGTTTAAGAATATCAGAAATGCATGTTGGATCAGATCAAGATTCCTCTAGTTTCTCATTTTGACATAAATCCCATCAAACCTGGTTTTCCAGAGTGCTGATGTACTAGGGTAGCAATTAGAAAAGAGGTAACACCGTGGTACTAAAAATGTGAAAATAAAAACCAGGATGCTCAAAAAAGAAAGAAAACTACATAAGAGTATTTTTCTTTAAAAAAAATAAGAATAGATTTGGTATATGAAATGCATTTGTAGTCTTTGAGAGAATAAAAAATTGTAAAACATCCACTGGTTCCAGTATACCTCCAATTCTCCCTTCTCATCACCATTTCCTTCACCATTTCCCTGAAGGAATTGTTGGGCAGGCAATTTGGACCTTTATATATATATTGGCCTTTGCACCCCAAAACCAATAAACTGGATTATCCAGGGAATTGTGGGAGCTGTTGCTTCTCAAAAGGGGTTGGGGAGCATGAAGGTGTTTTATCTGTGATCTCGGAGGGGGGGGTTGAGGCGTGCCCTTTCAGTTTGCATAGGAATCGATGTGAATTTAGTATAGCTCCTAATGAATGACGACGACAGAAAAAAATATTCGTGCTTATTTGCCCATATAGCACTTCTCTCTCTCTTTTTAAATTGTGGGGCCAAGAATCAATACTGTTATGACGATGTACTAAGGAGCTTTCAGCTGACTGCTATTTCAGAAGAGTATTATTATTATTTCACTTCTAATTAGTTAATACTAAGGGCAAGCATATTTTGCAAATAGGTCCAATTGGAACTTCATTTTTTAAAAAACACAGTATTAGGAAATCACAGCAAAATAAAGACCAAACTGAGGCAACTTTCTTTCAAGCAAATCGGGCATAACAAAAATGCTCACAATGGTCTGATGAGGCAGGAATGACGTCCTTGTTGGCCATATATCTAGTGGTCAAGCAATTCTTTGTGGTGGGAAGAGATAGCAGGACCTCTGAGGAATGCCTCAGAGGAATACCTATGGTAATCTAAGGAAAGTCCTACATTGTATGTGGCACGGGCCAGGCTACCTACAGAACCGGCTTCGTCCCATCTCATCAGTTTGTTCCAGCTGGTCAGGTAGGGAAGGTGTGTTGCAGACCACATCAGTCAAACAATTCTGACTGGTGGGGTCTAGGAAGAAAGCCTTTTCTGCCACTGCCCTTGCATTATGGAATATCCTTTTCCTGGAGGTGAGATGGGCCCACACTCTCCTGACCTTTTGAAAAGAGGTCAAAACATGGCACTGCAGCCTTGCATGGGGAGCCCAAAAGACTATGCAGTTGTGGGATTGAGTGATGCCGCATGACACCTCCTTTGGCTTTCATCACCCAATTTTTAATAGGGGTTAAAATGGCCTCCTTGAACCAATCATGCCCCCTCCCCCGAATTCAAGGATTACAGGGTAGTAAAAAGAAAGGGTTTTTTTTTAAAAAAAAAAATGGGCTCCTTGAATATTTTCTTGCCTCTTCAAAATGTTTTATAATTTTCTAATCGATTACATTTTTAAGTTTAAATTTAAATTCATTTAAATTTAAATTTAAATGAATTTAAATTCTCAAATACTGTTTTGTATTTTGATACTGTACTATACAGCACCCACAGTCCCGCTTTGAAGGAGATGAGCAGTCCAGGACTGCGAAATATAAATAAATAAATATAAATAAATAAATATATAAGTAGTTGCACGTGGGAGAAGGCAATCTTTTAGAGGTATCTTGCCTCTAAGCAGTTGTCAAGCTGAATTTGAAGATCACCAAACGTTTATCAGCTGTATGCAGATAGGTGAAAATATTTTTGAATGTTAAAGAAGTGTGGGAAAATCTGTGATAGAATGCGGCTTTTGTGGATAGTTGGGCTAACTTCCATATAGTTTCCGATGGTTCCAGTATTCATGCCAATTGCTAGAAGAAGCAAAAAAATAAAAAATAAAAAAACCCGATGATCTTACATTGCTGTTGAATGTTGTATAGGAAATGGAATTTTATTTTGAAAGGAAGTTTTCCAAATAATAATGGAGAGAGAAAAGAGGAAAAAAGAAAGGAGAAACGTTGTGTTGAAAAAGTTTGGCCATGAAAATCATGGATGCATTTGGATTCATATCTCTGTGTGTTTGCGTGCGCGTGTGCACATGTTCACACACATACGTGTAAAAGAAAGTCATCGTAAGATCTTGATTATCTTACAATCAGTTGATGTGCAACAATGGGCAAGTCATTTTTTTCACAGCTTGGAGATAAAGATGATAATCAACTAATGAGTGCACTTCATGAGGTTAGAAACTTAAATACAATTCAGTTCTCTCCCTCCCTCCTCCCTCCCTCCCTCCCGCTCTCTTTCTCCCCCCACTGAAGTAAATTAAACACAAAGTGAAGGAGGGACATGCCCCCAAGATACTGTGAGATAGTATCAAGAATGAGGATTCTCTTTTGCATAAAATTGGCTTGTGGTAATCTATATGCCTAGGTATACTAGAAATAATTCTTCTAACTTCTAAGAGAAATGTGATACTGCCCATCTCATCCCAATGGAAAACTTTGTCACAAGGTGATCTTTAATACTTAAGTTATCCAGCTTTTAATGGCTATTGCCAGCTATTCTCCTTACCTATGGTGATTTTAATAGTCTTTAAAATGAACTTGTATTGGGAACTTCCAGCCTTTCTAAGGAAGATCTGTTTATCAAGCCAGCTGTGCAAGTCTAAGCATCACTTATGCAGCACCATCAATAACTTCTAACTATTTTCTTTCTACTTAGGATATTTTACCAGCACTAAGTTGGTCCAGACATTTCTTTTCAGCATGCATGAGTATATTTTTTTTCTTAACATGAGCATTCTAAGGGATTTGGAAGGAGGGGTGTTGGTTAAACGTGAATAAACCAAATTTGGAAAAAAAATGTCAATTTGCGCATATTATAGCACTTGGTTACAGGAAGTTTAATTTGTATAAGTTTCCACTCAAATGCAACCTAAATGTATATTTATCTAGTTATGGTATTTATTCACTGCCTCAATCCAATCACAATGTCTGAATCAATAATAATAGTGTGGGATTTCCAAATACAAACTGACAAAGTCTGGGCGTGTAACTGTGGTTGAAAAGACAAAAAAAAAGTGTGAGTAATTGATGTGTGGTAATACCAGGAGGCTGGGTTGACAAAATCAGAAATGAGGAGGTAATAAGCCCACCTGGGAAAGCCAAGGGAAATCATCAAAACTATTAAAAAGAGAAAGTTAGAATATTTTGGACATGTGATACGACACCCGGAAAAATACGGCATACTTCACTTAATCCTCCAAGGAAAGATTGAAGGCAAACGAGGTCCAGGCAGAAGAAGAATATCATGACTTCAAAATCTAAGGGACTGGTTTGGACAAAACTCAGCAGCACTTTTTGGTGCGCTGCTGATAAAAATAGGATCATCAACATGATTGCCGACGTCCGATGACAGATATGGCACAAGAAGAAGAATACCAGGAGGGACAGAGAATAAAAGACAAAGAATGGGAGAAGATCACAAAGTATACAAGATCTGAAAACTGAAGTTGAAAGATGGTTGCATAAACTGGCCATGGTGGTGATCAGCACATTGGATGCCTTACCCAAAAAACTTTGGCCAGCACTTAGAAAATCTGTGCATTGACAAAATTTCCATCTGTCAATTACAAAAGGCCACATTAGTTGGACCGGCACACATATTACGCCAATACATTACGACATCCTACATTCTTGGGAAGAACTTGATGCACATGAAGGCCAACACCAGCTAAAGAATTGGCAGCTGCAATTGTTGTGTATAAAAATATAAATAAGAATAGCACAGAAAACAATACAGTAAAAAAAAGTGCATTATAAAGCTAATTCAGCATCAATGACTCCACCATGAATCCCCAAGGAGACTCCAATTTCGGAGGAGGGGGTTGTCATAAAAGTTGGGGCCATCTTCAATTAGTGCATAGGATGGGAACCTTGTTATATCCTATGGTAAGTGGGGAGCCTTAACAGCCAGTATTTGCCTGGCTGAATTATCTTCCGATGCCTCTTCCAGTTGGTGCTATTGGAAAGTGTCAGACAGGATATGAGAGCAACTATGACTTCCTTCTTCTATGACTGGTTATCAGAGGCACAATTCCTCCGAGAATAGAGCCATCGGGAGGTATATTATGATTAAAAAGTCTCCTTGGAGTGATTGTCTCATCTGCTTTTGGTACCCGGGTACCAAGTGTATCAAACCAACTTGGCCTCTAGCCAACATTATCAAGAAGCAAAGGGATCTCTGGATGTGTTTATGCTTGCTAAGGCAACTTGATTCCCGTACCATATTTGGACCTGACTACAGTAATATCTTGATAGCAAGTAAAGGCCATGCTGTAAATAAACACAGGTTCTGATTCCATTACTTGCAATTTAATTTCAGTTAAATATTCAATTATTTTTTACTAGCTGCAAAATTCATAATCTGTCTGAGAACAACTCGCGGGGGACGGGATATATTGTATAGGGTATAGGGATAGATTGTATAGGGTATTCTATACAATGGCAAGACTTTCAATATTAAGCCCAAAATGCTCTTTTCTGCATTAGCAACAGACTGTCCTCAGACATTTGGGGTTGTCTTTTAGAGAGAGAAAAAAGAGGCTGCTTTCAATGCCAGTGGCATTCAAGCGGTATCAAACTAATTGTTGTATCAAAGTTAAGGTGTGGTCTGTACTGCACAGTTCCTTATGAGACTATGTTTAAATTTTAAACCTAAAAAAAAAAAGGAAATCAAGAATTTAACACATCAAAGAGACTGATTTGATTGTGCAAGGAAAAAATGTGTGTTTTTCTATGCTGTGAGTTATATTCCTCAATAAAATTCTGCATAATTCAATCCTAATAAGACGGAGTTACTGCTTGACTGTCAGTTCCCTGTCTGCCCCAGTAATACCTGTTGATGGGGTGGCACTACTCTGAAGGAGGAAGTCTATTATTTGGGGACTCCAGAACTTGTGGGTCCTGCTGGAAGAGCAGATGGAGGGTTTGAACCAGGGAAGCCTTCACCCAGCTTCAGTTGATGTGCTACCACGTTCTTATTTAAGCAGAAGGTCCTTGCTACTGTGACTTATGCCCTTGTCACTACCGATTTAGACCAATGCAATGCTCTCTACAATTGTACGGGATGACACTGTGGCAGCTGCAATTGGTTCAAAGCACAATGGTCTAGGTGCTTGCTATCATTTGCCAGAGAGAGCATTTATACAGTATGAGCCATACACCGGTGGCCAACAGTTTTCCAGGTGTAATTTAAAGTGCCGGTATTAACCTATCAAGCTCTACCTAGTTTGGCACCTATATATCTGCAGGACCTCACTCTCCCAGCTCAACTAGTTCAATGTAACCATGAACGGTCCCCTACTTTAGAGAAGTGAGAGAGACTGAAGTTTGGTAGTGGCTCCAGTCTCAGGGACCTCCCTGTTGGTTCCTAATCCTTTGAGTGTTTTTCTAAAGCAGATTAAAATAGAACTCTTCTGGAAGATGTTTGGGCTACGATATCATCTTTATTGGGTTATAGATTGGCTTTCTTATCTCATTAGTATTCTGTGTTGATTAATTGGCTTGTGCATCTTTTAATTGTGTACTTTTATGGTATTTTGGTTATTTTATCTTGTGAACCACCGAGAGTCCTTCAGCGATTTTTAGCGGACTATCAATGTCATAAACAAATATATAGTCTTTCAACTACATGCTAGTTGTGTCAAGAATATTAATATTTATTTATTTATTTATTTATTTATTTATTTATTTATTTATTTATTGGTTCGATTTATATGACGCCCTTCTCCGGAGACTCAGGGCGGGTTATAATGTGTTAAGCAATAGCCTTCATGCTTTTGTATATACCTGCTTAGTAGGGCTTTCGCCCCCCCCCCGAGCGGTGTTCTTTTTTTATACAAAGTCAGCTTATTTCCCCCACAATCCGAGTTCTCATTTTACCTACCTCGAAAGGATGGAAGGCTGAGTCAACCTTGAGCCTGGTGAGATTTGAACTTGCAGTAATTGCAGGCAGCTGGTGTTACTTAACAGCACTTTAGTCTGCTGCGCCACCAAGGCTCTAATAAAATTTAGACTGACTTTTCTTCACAGGGACAATTTCCTTCCACTGAAGATTCATTACGAACTGAATTGATCCAGGAAACTGAACACTTTGCACAGCAGTGTTTTCTCTACCCCTGGGGAATTCTAAAGAAACAAGGTGGTGGGCTTAATTTGAAGAGGAGATTGCAATGATGGTCTCTTCTAAACTTGCTCTCCCTGCAGACATCTCTTTGCGTTGCATCTCAGATGCCGCATTTCCCCAGAGCAATGTAAGGCTGGGTATAAAGCTGGCAAGGTAATCAAACCAGATACAAAATGATTTTTTTTTTTTAGTGAGGGTTTAGTTCAACCCAAAAGACATGTAATCAGAGGAGCTGCTCCAAATTTGTCTTTTATTTATTTGTGGCTAAGAGAAGAGAGGAAGGCCAGAGATAAGTTTGTTTCTTGGGCGCTAGGGTGATAAGGTATGGAAGATAAATGCTGAAAGAAGGGCTTCCGATAGCCACTGAGCCATCCCTTCTGTTTCTTAAGAAAGTCTGCAGTCTCTTGAAAAAGACAGCAGTGGCAGACTAAGAAAAACACTTAAATCTGCATTTGATCAAGGTTGCAGTTCGAGTGGTGAAACCCTTGGAGATCGTTATTGAAATGCTCAGGCTCAAATTCATAAAGAGATAAAATTGGATGTTTGCTGATCATGAGGAAGCGTGCAATAAAGGCAATTGTGAATTGAATTATGAAATGTTTTGCACAGATTCTGAATCAGGGGTGAAATGCTCCTGGTTTGGACCGGATCGCCTGATCCGGCAGTGATGGCGGCGGGTGGTTCGGAGAACCGGTAGCAAAAATCCCTGCCGACCCCCCTCACCCCCATGCCCAGCTGAGCTGCGCGATCACCAGAGGCTTTTTTTTTTTTTTACTTTTAAAAGTATTTTTTTGGCCAAAGAAAAAAATGCTTTTAAAAGTAAAAAAAAAAAAAAAAAAAAGCTGGCCATGCCCACCTAGTCACATTACCCCACCACCAAGCCATGCCCAAAGAACCGGTAGTAACAAATTTTACATTTCACCACTGTCCTGAATGGAAAGTGGGCTGCTGAATACCCTAAGAGTGTGGTGCTAAAGTGAAAATAAAGTCTGTGTAAAGCCTACAGGCAATGCTTGGTAAATGGCTCGATATGGGAAACCATTGAGCAGGGAATAAAAACAAGGCTATAGGATTTCCCCTTATTAACAGGTTAACAGAGTTGGAAGGGACCTTATAGGTCATCTAGTCCAACCCCCCCGCTCAAGCAGGAGACCCTATATATTTCTGCATAGTTTAAACAAGCTTGGGGTGGCATTGAAGGTGTGACGATTCAGGATATGAATGTGCACTTACATGTGTATGTAGAAGATGCCATATTGTCAGCTGCAGATTTCAATGCTTCTCGGCAAATTGTGTGATGCAGTGAGGCGTATGGCGCTGAAAACTAATGCATCGGGGATCAAAGTAGATGCATCGGATAAAGGAAATTGTAAGTTCCATAAATAGGGAAAACCCTAAGTAGGTGAAATGTGTCTAATTTGGTAAAAGGTTTACTAAAGCATGGGGAATAGGCAGAAAAATTTAAGATAAGCTTCATGGTGTTATGAAGGTGGTGGACAACATGTGGGCAGTTGCAAGGAATGGATAGTTTTTGAAAGGGCCAAAAATGGCTGCGTAAAAGAGAGTTAGAAAAAGAAGAAAGAGTTGTCCATGGATGGGTTGGGTGGGGGAGGAATTAACAGTGATGAATGAATTATGAATTATCAGGAATTAACAGTGATGAATGAATTGACAGCAACGGCGAGTGATTGGAAATGTCATGAGATGCAAAAAGAAAGGAAACAGAAAAAAAAAAATTTTTTAAAAAAAAGAATGACTTTCAATTTTCTTTGGTATGGACACTAACTCTCTTATTGTAAGGTTAACATTTGCCTGCATTGCTCCCATTAATCATCAAATCCCAAAAAATCAATGTTTCATTTCTTTCACTTTCACAAAAAAAATCCAAAAGTGGTTTCCAAGTAGAAATAAAATTGGTCTTTTCTTTAATCAAAGCTGTCCATTTTGCTATCTCTGCCAATTTCATAAGCTTCATCATGCAGTCTTCTATTATAGAAGTTTGTAAGTTTTTTCACCTTTGTGCATACAAAAATCTTGCCGCTGATATCATATATAAAAAACAAAATTCCATAAGATCTTACATTCTGTTTGTCAATTAAAACAACACCACCACCAAAAATCTTTGGTTGCACTTGTATATTTATTTTTAAAAACTTGTTGTTCTTGCTTGTTCATCTTTTAATCTTGGGGAGGAAGGCTAAAAATCAATAAAGTTAATATAAAAAATATTTTTTAAAAAAAAGTCATGGATAGGTGGAGCTGACTAGTTCTTCAAAAAAAAAAAAGAAGAAGAAGAAGAAGAAGAAGAAGAAGAAGAAGAAGAAGAAGAAGAAGAAGAAGAAGAAGAAGAAGAAGAAGAAGAAGGAGAAGAAGAAGAAGAAGAAGCGAGAAGATTAAAGAAAAGGCAACACGTGGTTCAGTGTCCAATATAGATGTAACGAGAGAAGGGATGTTTTCTCAAAGGACAGAAAGATAAGAAGAAGTAAAGTGAATGGTGTTTGTGTGAACTTGATTTAACTATACTTCTTTCTCTTATTTCATAGCATAAATTTCCTTTGCTTATTATTTTTACCGCTTTTCTGAGGCTTGCATAGCACGGTGAAAGGGAATAATACGATGAGTATGTGCATGTATACATTTTATTACAAACAGTGCTTTCTGCATTAACTTGTTTTAATAACCTGTGACCCAAAATAGACTGAAATAAGTGCAGAGGAACATAGGTTTTTTATTTTTTATTTTTAAAAAATCACTAAACCTAAGGAATATGGGCTGCTACCTTTACAATGCAGAGAAGGAGCAGGGCTAGAAGTTACTTCGCTAAGTAATCTATCATGCATGTAGCGTAGAAGCCATATCTGACTTTGAGGATGCACAATGTTAGGTATGAATTTACTAAGGCGTTTCCCATCTCTTTCAGCAGAATCGTTAATTTGTAACCTACCTCCTAAGCACACGTTCTAAGGAGTAAGACTAAGTTTCCAGGATCTGGGCCTGCAAAAATCCAAAGCACCATTAGTTGGCATCAAAGGGATGTTGAAAAGCATTGACCTTTTGCTGCCATCTAATGGTTGCCAGAAGTTTTGCAGCTTAGCTTTAGTGGACGTGGAGTAGCGTAGGAGTTTTTAGTAGATATACATAGCACTGTACTATTTTTAAAAAAATAACAACAACCACAGAATGGGGAGCACTACAGTTCTGTTTATATAAATATCAGTACCCCCCAACAGTTTAGCATGCATTTTAGGATTTCTTTTTTCGGACTCACTTCATATTTGTAAGTACTTTTTCAATCTAGCTCATTTAGATAGAAAGAGATTACAAAAATGCTAATCAGTTAACCCACTTTACTGTCACAGTGATTTATCATGCAATAACTCATTGTTGCAGCCCATGCCAAAATTTCTGAACCAGTCTCTGGCACTTCCAAGCAAAGCTTGGAAATCCTGGAAAGGGTTCATTCCACAGAGAACATGAATAATCAGAAGGTGGATTTGGGATTAAGGGAAATTTACCACAGATCAGGAAGGATAGCCTACTTCCAGTAGTCTAATGGTCATAATAATTGGGGGGAGGGGGATTCTTCATGAAATTATACTATTAAAATCATGAAATCTTACAAGGGTGGGAGAAAAAAGGCTAAATCTATGTGTGAAAGGCATTAATTCTTATACTATTATTCATTCCTAGACTAAGCTAGGATTTTTTTTTCTTTTCATTATGATTTGTCCTTGCTCTTTTGAAAAGAACAAGGTTCCTTTGTTGTTCTAAAAAAAACAAAGCAAATATATTCTTTAACCATACCGTAGGCAAAACGGACAAGACGAAATCAAGGGTCTGAGTCAATCATCAATCATCTTCCTGCCTTTCTCAATAGTAGAACTTGTGCAACTATATCCTGGAACTTCATGTGCTTGGTCACTCATTGGAATGTGAGACTTACTATCTGGTGGAGAAATGTTTTATTTATCCCCGTGCTCTGTTGTAGCCTGGCAAGCAGGGTTGACTTGACGTTCAAATTCAGCTATGCTTGCATATTTGTTGTTTTATGATTTTTGTAAAGATCTGTCTTGCTCCTTGCATGCAGTTTTGATTTATCGGATTAACAGTTATACAAATATAATATAAAAACACGATCTAGTTGGGTAGCAAAAGAGAGATGGAAGACAGTCCCTTGCCAGCTGCATTCAAGCAAAGAGTAGAAAGCTGTCTGCCTGGGATGTTTTAATTTAGGTTCCTACGCTGAACATGGGGTTCGACCTGATGTCCTCAATGGTCACCTTCAATTCCAGATTTATCTGAACTGGAATTAATTATTGGACTGACACAGGATAGCCATACACGTATATTAGTTACAGTGGATTCTAAAATGCAAATGCCATGCAGTAAAATTGGAATGAAGGCTTGTAACTATGAAGGTGTTGTGGGTGGAGGTTGGAAGTATGCTGGACAACCGGAAATCCACCAAGGTAGCTAAGAAGATCTAAGACAACGTTTATTGAGAAGGTATCCTATGTGAGCTCCAAAACTGTGAAATAAAGCTAAATATAAGAGATGAGAGCATGGTTGCATCCATCAGCAGGAGATGGTCAGGAGAAGTGACTTTCTAGGGCTTCCGATTTATGCATTTATTTGTAAGAATTATATCCTATCTTTCCTCTAGGATCTCAAGGTGACAGATGTAGCGCTTCCTTTTGAGAATAATTGGCCGGAATTCACCCTCTGAGCTTTCATGGTTAAAGCTGGATTTGAACTTGGGTCTCCCCAGTCTAGCAGCTTAACACATACTGGCTCAAGATAGGACTGCAAGAACATAAGACTTTCCATATACAATTTGTGTGTTTTCCCAATGTGCATATCTTCCCCAAAAACATATTACATGTTTAGATCTATTTATTTGGTTTTTATCCAAGCTCTATTATTTTATAAGTAACTCAAGGCAGCAGACATAATCTCCTATTTTCCCCACAACAACAACCCTATGAGGTGGGTTGGGACGAGAGTGTGTGACTGGCCCAAAGTCACCCGGGTAGTTTGCATGCCTAAGGCAGGACTAGAACTCACACTCTCCGGGTTTCTAGGTCAACATCCGAACCACTGCACTAAACTGATGCTGATGGACAAACGAAGATTCACTGTATGCTAAATAGGCATCTGTGTGGCAATGTAGATTAGAGAGCAATCTGCTGAAAATGCTATCTTTGAAACAATGGGCAACTCTGGGCAGAGCAATGCCTATTCGTGCAATCAAATTTTCACATGAAAATTTTCTAGATGCCGCCTTTTGTCTCAAAGATATAATAACAGAAAGAAACACTGGCAGTTCCAGAATCTAAAAAAAAGCTGGACTTTCCCTTGCCCTGAGTCTGATTAGGATATTTTCTCTTCTCTGAATAGGAAAGTGAAGAAAATAACAAATGCCCTGAATAGTAATGATCACATTTCAACTATTCTTTATTAAGAAACCATGTTTAATACATGAATTGGAGTAGGTCTGAAGGCTGGGCTTCACGGGCCAAATTAAATTCCTTTGGAAACCCTTCTCTGTGTAGATGGGAATGTTAAACCCAGGCAAAGTGGAAGGCCTTGCTTGGGTACAATTCTACTTGCATGGTATATTTATAACTAGATTAGATTGCAGGATGACCCTTATTATCTGAGGGACAAAATACAAGCAGTTCACATCTCTTACCTGCACGTTAGAGGGATGTCAATACAGCAGATATTGAACAGAAGGCCACCAATTTCTACACCAGCAACACGGGGAGAACATCCCAGCTTGAGCTGCATGCAAATGCCAATTTATTACTTAATTCTGAGCCTAAAGAACTCACTTCTCTCCATTCCTTTTCCTCTTTAGCTTCTTGTGCCTTTTTCATGCATGCATGTCGTAACTTTTTTGTTTAGAAGCCTGAGACAGAGCCTGTATTCCACTCTCTTTTTATCTATCTATCTATCTATCTATCTATCTATCCATCCATCCATCCGCTTTTGATGTGCATTTCTTAAGGAGTTAAAAATGCAGCACACAAAGTGAATGAAAACTGTAAAACCAAGGGAAAAGAGTAGTTCTAGACTAGAGCAAATGGTTGGTCACCGATCTATTTTTGTTTTGTTTTGGGAATTATTTTTTATGGGAGGAGAGAAATGACTCAACTTTAACCAACTTGTGGGTTGGTATCGTCTTGACCCATCTACCGTGTTTCCCCGAAAATAAGACCCTGTCTTATATTTTTTTGAACCCTGAAATAAGCGCTTGCCCTTACTGCCATGCGCTCAAAAGCCCGATTGGGCTTATTATCAGGGGATGTCTTATTTTGGTGGAAACAGGGTACTTGCAATAGGAGCTAAGCTAACCACATCCTGAAGACTCAGAAAAAGTGCTCCTGGGCTTGATAGCTATTTGTACCTTTTTCCCGGGCAGCAGATTGCCTAATGTACTATATGGGAATGAGCAAAATCTGATATCACTATCGTTCAAGAGAGCACAGAAGCGGCATCAAGAGACACTTTGAATCAAAGGTTCATGGCCACAGAGTTAGATCACGTCTCCTTTCCCAGGTTCTTCTCTACCCAAAGCAATCTTGGAGAGCAACTACCTTTGCCCTCAGCTCTAATTGCTTTCTTTTACTCCCACCCTGTCCCTAATTTTGAGCAATGCATGGGCCATACACATCAAGAAGAATGTTCCAGCATGCGCCAATGTGACCTGGTGCTTTAGAACATGCTCTCTTGTGTGAGTGGTTATTGTCAATGGTAAGACGCCAACGGCCCTTTTAGGAAACGCAAGAAAAAAATGGGGAGGGAGGAGAAGAATAATTTCAATCTTTCAGATTCCTAGTTTTGGCAAACTTGCAAAGTTTGAATTTGAAGTAAACATTTTCTCAATGCATCTTTCCAGGGGCAGACTTTTTCCACTATAAACTTATCTTTGTATCGATCTCCTGCGGCAAGAGTTTAGCACAGCTTTTGAGTAGCATAATCAAAAATTCATATTTGTTCCTATTGTATATTAAACTTTCTGCATTTTTTGAAAAAAAAACCTGGATGCTTTCTGATTTTGACTGTGGGGCAGAATCAGAACTGACGGTTTTTTTTAAAGGCGTTGGAAGCTGCTATAGGAAATGGCTGGTTTTAAAAAAAAGATACAGAATGGGAAATATATATATATATATAAATTGATTGTGAGAGGTTAATGGAAACTTTGTTCATTTCACATAGTTTTTCCAGGGTTCTTCCTCCTCTCCCCAGAAAATAGTCAACCTGTGAAGATGCCTGCTTTAACTATACAATTTATAGTATCGTTTTATGCAATTATTGTAGCTTCTAGACGTGGTAAATTGGGCTTACATGCACGTATGTATAAAACTACAGCCTTCGTTCTTTAATGTCATATATTTGTTATGGTCTCTGTTGGGTTGCACACCGTATATGCCTTTTACCATGTTGTGCATCATTTTGCAATTTATCGGCACCCATGCAGGGATACCTGCATAATTTTCACTCTACTGGCTGTAGAATTTTTATTTGTGGCACTGGAGATTTCAGAATACGATTACCTTTCAGGATAGGAATCTCCTAGGCAGTGACAAGTTGAAAGGCCTGTCCTGTGGAAACCACTTCCTTCAAAAAGGCAACTGAAAGCTAAGGTAGGTTTAAAATCCTTGATCCCGCAAGGAAACGGAGCAGGAATTTGTATGTTGCTTCAGGCAACAAAATGTCCTGAGACTGGCAATTTCATCAGAAGCAGAAAAATGGTGAGTATTTAGATAGTCCTGATCTAAAGTCATTGATGCTTCTAAATTGTGTCGATCCATGTTAATCCATGTTAAATGCTTGGGCAACCAAAACAAAAGAGTTCTATTGGTTCCTTAGGTCTATCTGTCCATCTATCTGTCTGTCTCTATATCTATGTCTATGTGTAAGTCAGTGCCTATATATTATTTGAAATGAATAACAGATCCCTCTTTCTTTACATCAAACCAACAAGCCCCGCTATTTCTAATGCACAGTGTTTCTGGAGAAAGACTCCACTGCAGGAAAGCTGTCGTTTGATCAACCTGTACTCCTTATCAGTATATCGAAACAACAGTGGATTTTCTCCCAGAAAAACAACAAGAAGAACAAATGGGTAAAAAGACTATACCTTTACATAAACGACGTGTGAAAGATACGGTGATAGATAGCAATTTGAAGGGGACTTGGATGAATGTAGATTTTTTTAGAAATGATCATTGCAGCTTTTTGTGTATAAAATGCTCCCTAGAAAGACTATATAAATGATAAAGCGTTCAAAGAGGGACCCCTTTCGTGCCCGCTATTTTCCTCTAAAAGTAAGTCTAAGCAGATCAAATAAAAATGTAGGTAAGTTGGCAGAGACCTAGGAGCAAAGCTTTTTTTCCCCCCTCCCCTCCCTTAGACCGTGATCAGTTTTGATGCTGTGATTCAAGAACAGTTCGACTAAAGGACATGTTCAGATCACATCCAACAAAACTGGGCCTTTAAAAGAAACGAAAAAGAAATTGGTGGATATGTTCACGCTATGCAATTGTGTCATGTTCTTTCTGAAGTCATTCCCACTGAATTCAATAGGGCTTGCGTTCAAAAACATTTGCTTAGGGCTGCAATGCTTGGAGCTTTGCCCAAAGGCTTAAAAATAGACATTTTCAGACTGGAAACTCACGATAATAGGTTCTTTTGTTTGGGGGAGATGTCAGGGAGAGAGAGTGCTGTTTGCCTTTGGTATGGGGTCTCTAATATCCAACCTGTTGCCTTCGCCTGAGAAGAAGGTTACGCTGACAGGTGATGGTGGAACAACAGTGAAAGCAGAATCTCCAGAGATAACACTTTCGGTGCTCTCTTTCCAAAAAAGCCAATTGTCTGTCTGTTGCAGCCCAACGTTGCCAGGATCTCAAGTCAATCTGGAGATCAGGTCTTTGGATCTGGAAACGCTTATTCCCTAAATTCAGCTGTGGGGCAGTTGGCTGAGTTGTTCCCTGGTGGTGGAAAGACGCTCTGCACATGGTCAAAGTTGCTCTCTTTGGGGGTGGGGGTTAAATGTGAAGTGCTACATCCCAATTCTGAAACCAGAAAGAAGCGCTTTGTCCTCTCCCACCATTGAGTTTCTTCTCCAGGGGAGTTGTAATGCTGGCAGAGAACAAGAGGCAGCTGGGGAGAAAAAAAAGGAGTGGGACGCAAGAGGGAACATACCTGTTGTTGGACCTCAGTGGGATGCCGACATGGACCAG
The DNA here is from genome assembly GCA_022577455.1 of Arizona elegans. Classification (NCBI taxonomy): domain Eukaryota; kingdom Metazoa; phylum Chordata; class Lepidosauria; order Squamata; family Colubridae; genus Arizona; species Arizona elegans. The sequence goes on from JAKOOJ010000003.1 coordinate 15,538,707, forward strand.
GCCCCTTCCATCCTCCAGACAGAGAAGGCATAGCTGAGCCTCTCGTGGGCCAGGTAGTTGCAGCTGGAGATCTTGTGGTCAAGCTCGTCACTCTGCAGGACCTGGTAGAGGAAGTCGATGTAGCGGGCAGCCAGCTTGAGGGTCTGGATCTTGCTGAGTTTGTCCGAAGGCAGGGTGGGGATGATCTTGCGCAGCTCAGCAAAGGCGTCGTTGAGCGACTGGGTGCGCTGACGCTCCCGCACATTGGCGATCACTCGCTGCGTGTGCATGTCCTCAAAAGTCTGGGACACCGGGCTGCGCTTGCTGCGCTTCCCCTGTGGCAAAGGGCTGCTGCTGTACTCTGGAGGGGTTGAAGTCAAGGGTTTACCCAGCTGGCTCCTCTTCCGAAGACTCTTCTTGGGCATCTTCTCGCTTTCCTCCTCGCTGGTTCCCATGCTGCCCTCCGGTGAGTCTGGGCACATACTTTCCTCTTTCATCCTCTCCAAGTTGGCCTCCCTTTCCCTTCCGCGCACAGGATGAGGAGCTGGACCTTGCAGGCCACAGTGCATATAAGCCAACCAGGTTGAGCAAACTCCAGGACAAGGATCCCCAAGAGCCGAGATCTGGAAGGCTTCAAACGTTTTTTTGTGACTCCAACCTTCACTGATCTGCTTATTCACCTTCCTTTCCCCCCTCCTTTAGGGCTTAAAGAGAGGAGGGACATTGTTAAAAGTCTCTTAAAGCCCTTTACGGATAGGGTAGGGAGTTTGAGGGGAGGGGCTGTGTGCAGACCAATACAACCGTGCACAATAATGCAAACATCAAGGGAGCTTATGGGTTCCAGATTGCCTTCCCTTCTTTTTTTTTTCCCTCGGCATTCTCTCTTTTCCAAACCGCCCCCTCCCCTTCCTTCAGCTCTGAGACACAGATGCTCCAACCGGCCGCCTGGATGCCAGAGGTCATTCCCTTCATCGGTTGTAATTGACAGGGAACTGCCGGCTTGACCCCACCCCACCCCACCTCACCCCACCCGCAACTCTGCCCTGAAGTTGCGGCTCTTCCTGCAAGGCTGATCCGTAGTCAACGGTGCCATTTCCACTTCTGGGTAGGCTGCTTGCCTGCTTGTTGCTTCGAAGAAGTTCTCACTTTGGATTCGGAGAATTCAGCTCTCTCTCTCTCAAGTGAGCTGACCTCTGTTTGAGAAGCTGCGTCTCAGCATTTGAGTTAAACAGAAGGCTTTTTAAAAAGGGCTCTGCTTATACAGAAGGCTTTTTTTTTTGGCCCTGACCCTATGTGCCTGTTTGCTATTACTATATAGCACTCGCTTGCTCCCTACTCTAGGTGAAAGAAGCATGTGATAATCATATGCACTGATAGTCCTTGACGTACAATCGTTTGATTAGTGACCGTTCAAAGTTACAACGGCACTAAAAAGTGACTTACAGCTAGTCCTCACACTTGCAACCATCACAGCATTCCCCACAGTCACATGATCAAAATTTGGGTTCTTGGCAACTGGCATTACAATGGTTGCCCTATCCTGGGTCATATGATCACCATTTGCAACCTTCCCAGCTGGCTTCCGACAAGCAAAGTCAATGGGGGAAACCGGATTCACTAAACTAACAGCCCCCAACCTTTCGAGCACCAGGGACCGATTCCGTGGAGAGAGGTTTTTCCGTGGTCTGGGGGGGGGCGTAGTTTCACATGCTGCCTGCATCCTGCAGGTGGGGCTTCACTTGTTTGCGTGGACCGGTTTGTGGCATGCCGTGAACTGGTGCTGGTCCACAGACCGGGGCTTGGGAACCTCTGAACTAAACAACTGCATGATTCACATATGATTCAGTTATGATTCACAACTTTTTTTATTATGGTAAGCCCCATAGGGAGATCAGTGGCAAATAAAGTTAACAAATAAATAAAAATAAATAAACAAAGTCAGTGATTTGTTTAACAATCGTGGCAAAAAAGACTGTAAAACTGGGCATGACTCGCTTAACAAGTGTCTTGCTTAAGAACAGAAATTCTGGTCTTAATTGTAGTCGTAAGACTGTCTGTAGCACAGTCCCCTGTGGTTACTTTAAAGTAAGCTCACTGAATTCAATAGGACTTACTCACAAGTAATATGTAGCCTAATAGACTTAACCAGTTAATATTTTAGTGATGAGCCTTACTTTTGAGGAGTCTTTCTCAGGCTTCCCTTCCCTTCTAATGCATAGACAGTATGGCCAAAAGCCCAGTTAATTATGGGATATGTAGTTCAAAATATTGGGAAGGCACACAGCTGGGGATGGATGGTGATTGTAGCTATGTTTTGTATGGTTATTAGAATCATCTGTTTTAAAAATCATCTGTTTTAAAATAACTTTTTTTTGCAAAAAATAAAATAAAATAAAGAACGATAGGATCGCACAATCTATAATATGCAAGGCAGCTAGGTTGAAGATTGGGGCATATGTACAAATATATTTTCTGCTTCCAAGAAGAAGAAAATAAATAAGCAATAGTCCCAATAAATCCAATCAAAGCCAAATTGCCATGATAGCTTCCTTCGCAGCTTTTCTTCCCAAGACGAGGAGGTGGGTTGCAAAATTAATTTGCTGCCCCAGAAAAGAGTTTCTATACATCCAGGCAATTTTGTATAACCCAGGAGGCTTGGATCTTGCCTGTCCAGGAGATATCAAAACTGTCTGGCCCCTCTGGCTGCCAATTTACCTGCCTTTTCTTTCTCACCCAATGGGGCAAGGCAAGGCGGGACAAGGCTGGTAGGGATTTCTCACTGCCTGCTGGCTTGACAAAGGCAGGTGACTTGCCAGTACAAGGGAAGAACAGCAACAGGTGATCTAAAAGTTGAGAGGGAAAAGAGGGTTTTTAAGGTTAAATGGCATCTCTAATGCTCTTTCCTTCCAGTCATACTGCACAGGGATTCTTATTTTTTACAAAGCCCAACACAGACTGTATTGAGGACGGTGATATTTTCAAAGCCTTCTTCTTCTTCTTTTTCTTGTGCCACATCCATCATCGGATGATGGCGATCATGTTGGCAATCCTGTTTTTATCAACAGCCACACGAAAAAGTGCTCTGGAGTTTTGTCCAAACCAGTCCCTTAGATTTTGAAGCCATGATGTTCTTTTTCTGCCTTGACCTCGTTTGCCTTCTATTTTTCCTTGGAAGATTAAGTGAAGTATGCCATATTTTTCTGGGTGTCTAAAATATTCTAACTTTCGCTTTTTTATTGTTTTGATGATTTCCCTTGGCTTTCCCCAGTGGCTTTCAAAGCCTACGCTGAGAAAATAATCAAAAAGAACACTGCATGTATTTAAGTAAAAAAACAGCAACCAAAAAATGAGTCTGTGAAGGAGACATCAAAAGTCACAGATTGTAGATGATGCTGAATTGGGAGATGGAGAAATTATCAAACAGCAAACAGATGAAAGATTTTCATTATTTTTTAACCTCCTCCACCTCTCAAGATAAAGAAGACTCTGTTGATAATGCAGCCAATAAAATGAACTAGATTTATACATGGTGACATATCTTTACAGCACTCAGCTCCTTGCTGTCGGCCATCAAACCTTAATGCCAGTTCTGAATAGTTCACCAAAAACATTAAGGTAAAACTGTCACCTTTCCCCTTCTGCCATCACCACCACCACCCCATTTTCACCCCTATAAATATATTTATTATACTTTACTGTAAGGACAAGTTCTTCATGGAGCTGATGATTGTGGGCCTTGTACTGTTACATCTGTAACAGTAATTGGGTAGCCTTAAGTCATCACAAGGAAACAAGAGCCAATGTCCCATCCACACACCATTCCCCCTGCCGAGAAAGCGTGCTCAGATGATGCTGTGAAGTTTGGAAGGCTGACCCCCAGCAGGAGGAAAGGTTATGCCAGTGGAGAAGCAAAGCAAAACAAAATTCTTTGCAGGTTTTTGCAGCCACAGTTGAGTTTCCCCTGTTCAAATCCACTCAGAATTGAACTGGCCTATTTACATTCTGGGTCTCCAGTCATGGATGGCAACAACATGCTTCCCAAGACTTTCTTTGGCATCTGCCAAGCAGCCTGTCCTAGTTTATTATATTTTTTAAAAATAGAGATGAGAGCTAAAGGTAAGCATATGGCAATGGGTCTGCCTCAAGTCCATTTTGCATTTACATTGAAGTCCGGGTCAATCTCAGAGTCATTTTACAAGCACAAAATGGTGGGCTTTGCCTCTTGGTTTGCAATAATGACATATATCAGTAGCTCTGGTGTAGGATGAGGGTGGAAGTTCATTCTCCGAGCTTGTGGGTTGGTTTCGAACATTTTGTTACCAGGCTAGGTAACATCTTCAGAGAAATTTAGGAAATGTCAGTTTTGGTGTTTTAAATTCTCCTGAAGATGCTAGCCTGGTAAAGAAACATTTGGAAACCAACCCACAAGCCTGGAGAGCAAACCTCCAACCTTTGCCTCTTGGTACACGAGCAGCCCTCAAGGCAGAGGTGGGTTTCAGCAGGTTCTGACCAGTTCTGGAGAACCGGTAGTGGAAATTTTGAGTAGTTTGGAGAATCGGTAAATACTACCTCTGACTGGCCTCAACCCCATCTATTCTCTGCCTCCCGAGTGCCAGCTGATTGGGAGGAAATGGGGATTTTGCAGTATCCTTCCCCTGGAGTGGGGAAGGAATGGAGATTTTACAGTATCCTTCCCCTGGAGTGGGGTGGGAATGGAGATTTTACAGTATCCTTCCCCTGCCACCACAACCACCAAGCCATGCCATGCCCACCAAACCATGCCCACAGAACTGGTAGTAAAAAAAATTGAAACCCACCACTGCCTCACGGCCAACTCCAAATGTGCTCATTGGCTCCTCTAGATTGTGGCTCCTCTATTCAAAGAATCCCACCGTTCCTCTTGATTTGCTGCAGCAAATCTTCAAAAGATGAAGGATGATTGGCCTGTGAACAAAGCCAGAATACCCCTTCAAACAGATATTCTGGCTCTGTTCACAGGCCAGCCATATTTGCATTCAGCAGATATCTTGCTTCCTGAAACTATCAGCCTTAACTTTGAAAGAAATGATGAAAAACAGACATCCAGTCCTCGTGGTTTCTGCATAGCCATATTGCTTGGCTGCATGGGTTTGCATTAGCGTGTCAAGGAGAGGCAAATGACAAAGCAGAATCATGGTGCCAGCTCTGCCCCCTTTTCTACATGGTTGGATTTTGTGGACAAATCTGTGTACATTGTTTAAAGCCAAGGAAGTACCATTTTCAACTCAGGAGCACGCCTCTCATTTTGTTGCTTTCTCCATTTCCCCTTTTTCCTTTGTTTATTAATATATATGCATTAGAGGGAGGAAAACCATTAACATATAATGTTGCTAGAAGAGATTGACTACTCTTGTATCCCCCAAAACATAAACATCTGACTTGTCTCTAATGCAATTTATATCTATTCTTCCTATATTAGTTGAAATGCATGAGTTTAAGATTGTTACATTGTTAGGCACAGAAAGATGAGATGGAAAACAATCAGACATTCGTTCAGCCCTGTCTATTCTGAAACATTCAGAAAGAGAGAGAGAGAGAGGGAGGGAGGGAGGGAAAGAGAGAGAGGGAGAGAGAGAGATTGAACTATGCCCAGAAATTTAAATTTATTACAGCTAATGTCTATTTATCTAGAAAATAATATTCCATCTTAATAGATGTCATTATTTCATTTGATATCCCTGCATTTCAGAGTAGGTAAGGTTGAGGTATGGAAAATACTATAAAGGTTTCTTGCTCTGGGTTAATTTGATAAAAAGAAGATATCCTACAGGTAAACATAGATGACTTCATGGGTCCAATAAGCTTGGCTCACCTGATTCTCTCAATCGGATCTTATAACATCAAATGATTTCAAGTCGTCGTTATTGCTTCCCCCACAATTTGGAGGGGACCAATGGTGCTTAATCTTATATTATATTTATATTATTAAATAGAAGGTCAACCTATTCTTCAAAGCACCTTGAAGGCAGGACAAGAAGCAATGGATAGAAACTAATCAAGGAGAGAAGCAACCTAGAACTAAGTAGAAATTTCCTGACAGTGAGAAAAATTAATGAATGGGATGACTTGCCTCCAGAAGTTGTGGTTGCTCCAATACTGGAGGTTTTTAAGAAGAGATTGGGCAACTATTTGTTAGAAATGGTATAGGATTTCCTGACTGAGCAGGGGGTTGGACTAGAAGACCTCCAAGGCCTCTTCCAACTCTAATATTCTGTTATAGTACCTCTGATTTGCAAATAACCCAGAAGGGCTGGACCCAAAAAGGGTTTTGGTATAACCATTCTTCTATCTGACACTAGAAGAAAGGAGAGCAAATTTAGCCTTTCCACCATCTCCAATGGATTCAAGAGCAACTTTCATCAACTGTTAGATGTTTTAAATTAGAGATCTAAGTACTGAGCAGCATGCCAATATTTAATGGATGCAGATTGGGAAGATTGGATTAGAGAGTCAGATTGGAAAGGTTGTCCTAGATTGCCATAGGCTGCACCGTATAGGTAAGTCCAACTACAGTATTCCAACGTGTTTGCTCTCTAGATGAGTGAATTTCAATTCTCAGTGTTCTTCTGCTGGCATCGTCATCGTTTGGTATTCAGAAATCCACACACATTTGGGAATTGAAGCCCTGCCCTATGTTGAAGGTTTACAGTTTAGTTTAATATTCTAAAAGATTTACCAATAAGCAGGTTTTGGAACAATAGCATTTTTGACAAAATTTATTTATTTATTTATTTATTTATTTATTTATTTATTTATTTATTTATTTATTTATTTATTTATTAATCAAATTTCTATACTGCCCTATTCCCGGAGGACTCAGGGCAGTGAACAGCCAAGATAAAATACAGATAATACAAATATTAAAAGTCCCTTAAAATTATTAAATATTTTGGCCGAAACACAGATTAAAACACCCAATTTATAAAATCAAACGAATTAAAAATTTAAAAAAGGAGAGTTAGGCATATTCCCCCTCTTTAATACTGTTTCAGTTTTTGGGAAATTTCAGACACACAAGATTATAATTTGGGCAAAACTTAGTGGGGAATTGGAAGTTGGGGAAAATGGGTTTCATTTAAGATCCCAAAAAATCAGTTTGAGGCAATTCACCTCATGAACTTGATCTTGGTAGGATATTTGTTTCCTCTTATTCAGATATTTGCCTCACAGATATTCTTTGAACCTGATATAAAATGAGTATTTCCCTAGCATTTGGTGCAGCCATCAAACTCCCCACCACCACCATTTCCTGCTGACTTTTAATATTTCTTGTGACAAACAAAAAGAATTATTAAACATGTGGAGAACAGCCTTGATAAATTTCATTTAATTAACTGCTAATTATATTAAATTAACTATTTTGATTGGTTTAATATTAAAATAAAATCAAGCTACTTTTTTTTCTTGTTCTGGCCACATTGCTAAGGTTTTCCCTACTTTTGGAATACAGCCCTTGATCTGAAAAAAATGTGCACTCCTCTTTAAAAAAAACAATCTCCTCCAAACACAGAATTGGACTCAATATGAATGTGACATTTTTTGCACCTTTAGCCTTTAGATTCTTGCTTTCACTGTTATTTAATATTTAAATATTAAGACCTGAGTCCCTCTAATTTTATAGCTGTATAAAGCTAATACTTTATTAATTATTTATTAATTTATAATGATCAGTTAATAATTCTAATTTGCAAAGAACAAAACCATTCTTATTATGGATAAGATGGAGCACCTTTGAGCTATATCTAAAATATTTTTAATATTTTTAATTTGCGGGAGATGCCATCAATTAATTGTAGAGCCAACAAGATGCAAAGCTAAGTATCTTGAATGTAAGAGAGCCCGATCCTGAGTTAAGTACAGCATTAGAACTATGAGCAATCTTATTTGTTTCTACAAGGACTTCCTCTCTACTATAGGGATGTGCAGATTTGTTTTCCGCATCACTGTTGTCTTCTCTTGAGCTGACAAATTATAGCAACCAAGGCTATGGGAGAAATTTGAAGATCCTCGAATATTTCCAATATAGAGAAAAAAAAAGAAAGATGTCCGTAAATCATACTCATTTAAGGGAAAATACATAAGCATTTTGTTGCATCGCAAGATAATTTGCCCCATCCCTTTCTGTATAGATGCCAAAATTTAAAAGGTTTTACTAGCCCTTAACTTAGCTGGGACATTTTAAAATAAATTTATAAAGGACATAAACTTGAAACTGTTGAACATTCTTTTTAAGAACATTTTCCATTGATCCAAGCCCCTTTTTATACAGCGAGTGAAAAAAATTTCACTTAATTTTCTTCTCTCATATCATAAGGAAATGATTCCTCTACTTCCTCTGGAAGTTTTTTGTTGTTGTTTTTTGCGGCTATAATTTATGCATTTATTTATTGGAATTATATAAAAAAAACGTTCTAAAATACCATTATAAAATGTCTGCCCACGTTGGGAATTTTCTGAGCGTTCGCAGAAACCTAGCAAGAATCTTCATCTGTAAAATATATCTGTTTCAACAGATCTCAGCGGGCGGGATGGATTAGAATTATAAAACATTTCAGACAGCTGGATGAGCAATAGTTGGGTAATATCAGGAATTTTTGAGTTGGGCTCCTCTCCCTTAAATTGCTTGGTTACAACAGCGGAGTTGGCAATCAGGTTAATTAACTAATTCCCAAAGAAATGAGCAGTGACTTGAATAATGAAAGGGAAGAGAGAGAGGCAGAGCAAAGCCAGGACTTTCGTTGAGTTCCTGCTTTGATGAGAATCAATTTTTCATCCTCCCCAGTTTGTTAACGTCCCCAAAGGACCATGAAATGCATTGTTTTTGTCTTGCTTCAAAGCTCCAAAATATATTTCCCATCATTCTCTCTTCTGGGTTGGCTCTTCTTCTGTTCCTTTTACCTCTCCTGATGGAACATTACCAGCTTACACCCAAACCTGGCAGCTGGTTTATTTCAGCCAAGTTCTTTGAGAGCTGAGGGGATCATTATTGTCTCAATATATCACTTGCGACCACAGCTCTTTCTGCCAACGAGAGAAAGGGTAGAAAGCAGTCAGGGCAGTTCGGTGATATTCCTCTTTTCTCCTCATCTCTGCCAATAAAGTGTTTTACACCTTGGCCAGAATATCCCACAAATGCTTTTCCATTTTCTTCCAGTAAAAATGCAAAAATAATAAATGGAACCGCTTACAGTTGGATGCCTAAAATGCTTGTCTTGCTCTGAACTGCTCTGAGAGGAACGGGAGGATGAATTCTGGCCATTATGGTCAATAAACTTTCCATATGGTGTGATAGGGCTTTCACACCCCTATCACAACACAAAGTCAGTAAAGACTTGATGCTTTCTTCAAGCTTAAGGAGAGGATCGCGGTGCCTATTATTCAGTTCAATTGCTCACTTTTAACTTCCCGGTTTGTCTATTGTAATGCATGGCTTTTAACTTTGATTTGATTTGTAGGTGACAACATTATATTGATTTTGTCTGTCTACAGTACCTGTTTTCAATCAAGTTACGGATTTGGGGAAGTCAGAACAACCTGTAAGGCCAATCAATCGATGGTTTAGTCAGGATCAGAGTATTTATTGGTTTGTATTTTTTCATATACACAATAGAACAGGGAAATTCCTAGATTTGATAGGTAAAAAAAAAATGTGTTTGCATCTTATAAAACTCTGCCGTTTTTAAAATGGTTCTCTTTCTTCTTCCTTTTTTCTTTCTTCAAAATGATTAAAAAGGATCTGAGAGAAGCAAAGTTGTCATATAAGTCTGACCTGTAGTAATTTCAAAAGCCACAGAATTTGATTCACCATTCAGGTCATCCAGTTCATCTGCCTCATTTTTTTTCTTCTCTCTCCAATATTACTGAATATTGAGAGAACGTTTTTTCAAAAAAGCTATTGTGTGTTTCTAATATATGCAACTGCTCCTGAATGACTGCTAAAACCCCCACGCTTAAAAACTGCTATGCTTAGCAATGTTTCTTTGATATAATTAAGAATAATATAATTCCCAACAATTTCAGATGGCCATCTTATGGATGAAGGAATGTAACGTTTGCAATGTTCAGCCTTTTTTCGTAGACATCTCCATGCTTCTTGCTTTCATATCACCTGGCAGTTTTAGTCATCTCGTCCTTTTTATTATATGTATATTTTTCTCAAGGATTTTCCATGCATTTCTTTTGTTTCCTAACTTCCTAACTTCCTAAAAAGTTGCTCCATTTCTGAACAACTTTTTTTTAAAATCTCACAACTGCATTGTTAAATTTGGGGTGTATTAGAGTGTATAGGAATATGAAAGCTGCATGTTAACTGCATTCTAAGTTTGTCTATTAATCCAGGAAGTACAAATTAAAGGCAGTTTATATTAAAATTCAAACCAAATGAATTCCCCCCCACTCCTACTTTTAAAGCTACATCTGGATTCAGCCCAAAGAATTTTGATCCAGCTATATATACAATTGTGTCAAGTTTAGTTTAAACCCTCCCCCCACCTCCATGCAAGCACTTTGGGCGTTGGTTATAATTTCCACGCAATCAAGCACTGGAGTAGAACAGCCCTGATCTAACACTGCAAAAAGACAGCGCCTGTGAGAAAGAAAGGGCACACTGCAAACTCAGCCCAGGAACGAAACATTGGGACAAGGCAACTGTGCATAGATGTTTTTCCAGCTCAAAAATTAAAGACCAAACAGAAAATCATTTTGCAGTGCAAGTTCCACTTTAGAAAAGGTTTTGGGGGGGGGGGGGGGAAGCAAAAGTATATCAGATAGCAGGCTTTTCAGCAGCAGAAACAATATATATGTGGCAGGGTGTTGAAGCTTAGGTTCAGCCAGGCAACAGGGAAAGCCCAGCTGACTATTCATTTATGCATTGCTATTCAGAATAGAATAAGGGATGTGGTGGCTCAGGGGCTAAGATGCTGAGTTTGTCAATCGAAAGATCGACAGTTCAGCTGTTTGAATCCCTAGTGCCGCATAATGGGGTGCGCTCCTGTTACTTGTCCCAGTTTCTGCCAACCTAGCAGTTTGAAAGCACATAAAAAATGCAAGTAGAAAAATAGGGAAGGTTCGTAACAGCGTTCCGTGCGCCTTTGGCATTTAGTCATGCCGGCCACATGACCATATTTATTTATTTATTTATTTTCCAATTTCTATACCGCCCTTCTCTCTGAGGACTCAGGGCGGTGTACAGCCAGAATTAAAAACATGCAATACAAATATTAAAAACAATTAAAATATATATAAATTTGGCCCAGTAAATTAAAAATCACTAGCAATTAAAACATTTAAAAAATTTCTTCTTAAGCCAGCCCGGCTTGCTGGAAAAAATGGGTTTTAAGGGCATGGCGTAAGGCACTGAGGTCTTGGATTCTCCTTATCTCTGGGGGCAACTGATTCCAGAGGGTAGGTGCCCCCACAGAGAAGGCCCTCCCCCGGTGGGTCACCAGCCTACACTGTTTGGCAGATGGCACCCCGAGGAGGCCCTCTCTGTGGGAGCGCACAGGTCGATGGGAGGTTGTCGGTAGCAGCAGGTGGTCTCGAAGATAGCTAGGCCCTATGCCATGGAGCGCTTTAAAGGTGATGAACACCTTGAAGCGCACCTGGAAGACCACCAGGAGCCAGTGCAGCTCGCGCAGGAGCGGTGTTACATGGGAGCGCCATGCTGCTCCCGTCACTACCCGTGCTGCTGCGTTCTGGACCAGTTGGAGTCTGGACCACCATAGAGACGTCTTAGGACAGCACTGGCTCTTCGGCTTTGAAACAGAGATAAGCACCGGCCCCTAGAGTCAGGAATGACTAGCACATATTTGTGAGGGGAATCTTTTATTCAGAATAGCCTTCTTCAGTCCAACTATCATAAATCGCTAGTGCAGTAACTCCCATTACATTGGGAACCATGGCAGCGATAATCCAGCGATAGAGAAAATTGCTCAAGAACTTTGGTAGTATGTTATTTCTTGCTGGCATATCTATCAATGAAGAACAGTTGAAACAAGGAAAAAAGACAGGAGGGTATACAAAGATCCAAAGTCAATCAATGCAGCTTTCACTCCTAGATGGGATTTGATATGAGAGAAGCTGTAATTCGATAGTAGAGTGAAGAAGACACCATGCATCCTAAAAAAAACCCCTATTTTTAAAAATAGTTTAAATACTAATTTCCAAAGAACCAAAAGGCAAGACAAGAAAGAATAGTTGGAAACTAACCAAGAGAGAAGCAACCTAGAACTAAGGAGAAATTTTCTAACAGGGAGAGCAATCAACCCATGGAACAGCTTGCCTTCAGAAGTTGTGGGTGCTACATCACTGGAGGCTTTCAAAAAGAGACTGGACCACCATTTGTCTGAAATGGATGTAGGGTCTCCTGCTCAAGCAGGGGGTTAGACTAGAAGACCTCCGAGGTCCCTTTCAACTCTACTATTCCACGTTCCTGCAGTTCTTGAAGGCTTGATGATGATCACCATAATGTTGAAGCTTTTAGCATTTCATTTCCTTCCCACAGAAACCCACAAAGGGTTATCTTTCACCCTGTCTTTCCTGAAAGTTGCTTAGAACATATTATTCATTTTATCAGCAAAAGAACCGTATTTACAAAGACTCTCCAACTAATCAATTGCTGGCTAATTGCTTTTTAATTTTTTATGCTGGATCATCAAGGAATATAAATAATTATTGCTTGATGGGACGGAGAGAGTACTACAGATTCCTCCCCCCACCCCTCACCCCCCATATATCAGAGAGAGAGAGAGAGAGACAGAATTGGGAGAGGGACTTGAGCCAAGGAGATTTGGGTTCACAGATTTTTCATATTATTTTTGTCCTAGAGTGGAAACATATGTGGTGTGAATAAAAATGCAAAGCATCCTCCGGAGTGTGCTGTTGCTCGGGTAACATGGGCATGCAGGATCTCAGGGAGGCTCGCTGTAAATGGGAACTTATATGCTCAGCGATGCTTTGATCCTGCAGCCCTGATAGATGATGGCTCCGCAATTCATTTCCTTGTCATTGTGACATCACCTCTTTGGAACCTTCCCTTCCCCCATGGATGGGAAAAAAAGATGCTGATTTAGGCTTGGTCTCTTCCCAAGCAACTCCATCCCAAAAGTTGAATGGAAGCAAACTTGGCCTAGGAGGGACTCTGGACTGATAGGAAGAGACAGATGATCCTTCTCTGCATCAGAAAAAAAATGTACCTCTGCCCTCCATGCACTGAGAGCTGCCTAGGCCGGTATAGAATGTACAGTATAGAATCAACTCCTATGCGTTTTAAGAAAAGAGTATCCATTGGATATGGAGAAGTGTCTAGCGATATTCAGCTTTTCAAGAATCTGAGGCTTGTTGCTTACTTCAGAGCTAGCAGATGTTGCAAAACAGAAACATCTATTTTAGTTGCCCCATTCTTTAGTTATTTCAAAATTGTGCGTGGCTGTGCACGCACGTGTGTACACTGATAAAGTTATCCCAACAATTTGGATGCATAGTTGCATAGATTATAGCAGCCAACTTTTCTTAATTTTTTTTTTAAAATTAGTGCAAAATGGGCACAACTCTACATTCAGCTATCCAATCTTCTCCCTGCCTTCCTAAGCAAATAATGCTACTTTTGCTACTTGCTACTATAGCAAATAGCACTGCACATCAGAACAACGAGACACAGGAACAGTTTTTTCCTGAACGCCATCACTCTGCTAAACAAATAATTCTCTCAACTCTGTCAAACTAGTTACAAAGTCTGCATTACTATTAATCTTCTCATCGTTCCTATCACCCATCTCCTCCCACTTACGACTGTATGACTGTAACCTTGTTGCTGGTATCCTTAAGATTTATATTGACTGTTTCCTAATGTGATTTGATTGCTTAGTTGTTCCCTATTACTATCATTAAGTGTTGTAAGTATTGTACCTTATGTACATCGAGGGCATATGCACCAAGACAAATTCCTTGTGTGTCCAATCACACTTGGCCAATAAAGAATTCTATTCTATTCTATTCTATTCTATTCTATTCTATTCTATTCTATTCTATTCTATTCTATTCTATTCTATTGGTATTAAATGTTTATTCACGTGACGCTGCAGTTCTTATGTTACTAAGAAACTAAAGTGTAAAGGCATTTTTCTTATTGCTTCAGTGTCTCCCTAATATGAAAATTGAAAAGAGGTTTAGAAATGGCAGTTTTAGTTTGGTTTCTCCCACTTGCTGCAAGTAGTGAATAATAGGATAAGAGGGTTGGAAGCGATGTTGGAAGTCTTCTAGTCCAGCCACATGTTCAAGCAGGAAACCCTATACCATTTCAGACCAATGGCTTTTCATTCTCTTCTGGAAAGCCTCCAGTGTTGGGGCACTCAAAACTTCTGAAGGCAAGCATTCCAGTGGTTGATTGTTCTCACCGTTACATTCGGCTGTATTGTTCTACTGCATAAGGTATAGCTTGGAACATAGATATACCTTTGAGATGATGTACATAGTGTCAGCACTTCAAGCTGCATTTACTCTAGTGCTGACATAAGGAGAAGCGGAGGCGTCTGGAAAGGGACGTTTGACTTTTCACCTACTTATTTTCCCTGCAGATAATATCTCCTAGGAGATGGGATGGGAGGGGGGAAATTCCTTTGAGCTGGAGCAGTAGATTAGGGGTAGAGTGACTTGGAAGATGGCCAATGAGTGCAGAGGAGTGGGGAACGGAAAGGGAGGATTTTGGGTCTGGAAGTCAGTGCTGGCTGTGATGGAGTCAGAGTTAGAATGTCATGCTTAATAAATTGAAGTTTTTCATCAAAGACTTTGTTTGAAATGCAATTTATTTGAGACGACCTTAAAACCTGACACGTAGGCTATGTGGGCTAAACTCTGTGCACAGGTAGGCCTTTTCCTTGGTGAGATCTAGGTCCTGCCAAGCAAGGCCACCAGAAGCGACCCCATTCCTTTCTGAGTATCCCCAGATATGCCAGAATAAAACACAATAGTCCTAATGCCATGCCTGCACTTCTGGTTCTCTTTCTCCCAGACCAAGTTCTCGATCTTCTTCAGAGATGAACTATCTATTCCAGAGGCATTTGGAAGTCTGCAAACTTTGGCTCGGGGGGCGGGGGAGTGTTTGACCTTCCTCCTCCCTCAAACTGGTTCCATCCTCGCCCTAACAGGCATCCAAAAATCTTCAGGTTGCCACATCAGAAGTGCTGTTGCTGCAGTTGACTTGCTGTACGAGCAACAGACTTTACTGATTTTTGCCAGAGGAAATTCACAACCAATTACATTCTGTTTGATGTGGAAGGAGGAGAAGGAGGGGGGGAGGGGGAATGATGTGTGTGAGAAATTGTGTTTGTATGTGCGTGCATGCAAGGCTGGATTTTTCTCCAGAGACTGCAGGAAGAGAAAAGGAAGAAAATTAAGCAGGGTATCTGGAAGTTTGCTCTGAAGAAAATTCCAGTGCCTTTCTTTAAAATTGGGGGGGTGGGTGGAGGGGGGCAAAAGAAGATCAGCTTTATCTGCTCAGGAGTAAGAAGAGTGCATTTGTAAATTTCTCTAAGCTTAGGACCCCATTACACACTGATTGACTTCATGCCTCATTTTAAGGTACATTTACTTTAATCATGGGTTGTCGATTAATTTCCTAATATGTGCACCGGCACAGAGTGAACCTATAAATCTGGATTACAAAACACAAGAGCTGCATTCACATAATCATAGTTAGTTCAGCTAATCTTGGCTGCAGAAATGACTGTGAAGTCTTCTGTACCTCTCATGCTATTGTTCTAGCCTGGCTAGGTGGTTCAGTGGCTAAGACGCTGAGCTTGTTAAACAGAAAGATTGTCAGTTTGGCAGTTCGAATCCCTAGTATAGGTCTCCTGCGTGAGCAGGGGGTTAGACTAGATGACCTCCAAGGCAGGGGTGAAATCCAGCAGGTTCTGACAGATTCTGGAGAACCGGTAGCGGAAATTTTGAGTAGTTTGGAGAACCAGCAAATGACACCTCTGGCTGGCCCCAGAGTGGGGTGGGAATGGGGATTTTGCAGTTTCCTTCCCCTGCCACGCCTACCAAGCCACACTATGCCCACCAAGCCAGTAGTAAAAAAATTTGGATTTCACCACTGCTCCAAGGTACCTTACTGTTACTGTTTTCTGGATTTGTTTAGCCCTGATCTGATAGCTTTACAAATAGTCTTCAACTTATGACCATGGGTTTAATGACCAAAGTTATAGTGGCAGTGAAAAAAGTGATTTACGAGTGATCCTTGCACTTACGACTGTCGCAGCCTCCCATCCCACCCCTTGGCCATATGATCAAAATGTGGGCACTTGGCAACTTGCATGTATATATGACGGTTGCAGAATCCTGGAGTCCCATGATTGCCATTTGCGTCCTGCCCAGGAGATTTCCAATAAGCTAAGTCAATGGGAGAACCCGGATTTGCTTAACAACCACAACGAACAAAAGATCATAAAATTGGGCACAACTCAATTGCATAGCGATGGGAGGTCCGGTCCCAATTGTAGTTATAAGTCAAGGGCTACCTGTATAGCTGCTAAGAAGAAATCCATTATACGAACAGTCAAGTCAACAAATTCACCTTGGAGAAGTTATCAAAGGCTTGCAAGAACAATTCAGTGATAGGATTTTTTTTAAGTATTAGTTCTTGCCCCTGTTCTCTATCGTGAATGGGTTGGCTTAGGGGTGAAACAAGTACCACAGGTAATGCTTTTCCAGCAAGTCACCTACATGTGACACCCTGTAACTGGAGACTCTGAAAAACATTGTAGGAGAAAGAGTTTAAGAGCCGAGGTGGGGCAGGGGTTACAGTGCAGTACTGCAGGCTACTTCTGCTGACTGCCGGCTGCCTGCAATTTGGCAGTTCGAATTTCACCAGGCTTAAGATTGACTCAGTCTTCCATCCTTTTGAGGTGGGTAAAATGAGGACCCAGATTGTTGGGAGCAATATGCTAACTCTGTAAACCGCTTAGCAAGGGCTATAAAGCACTGTGAAGCCGTATATAAGTCTTATGTGCTATTGCTATTACAGTAGATAGGCCTGTATATTACAATACATTACAGTCTGTCTGATGTAAGGGAACGGGTAAACTGTACAATTAAAGTGGTAGTCGTGGTTAGTGATGTTGCAGGGGCTGGAGTAAGCTGCTCTTTCCCCCAAAATTGGCAATATTCAACTTTGGCAACGTTCTCTCTGACAAATTCATTTTTTCCTGAGCCACAGTGATATATAAGAAACTGGAACTTTGGAGCTTTTTTTTTTTTTTAAACCCAAATGCACATGGTAGATGCAACCAAATTGTCTCAAGTACATCAACATTTAAACAGACTTGAAGACCTTCCCGAAGGATGTATTTTAAGTAGTCCTCACACCCTCTACTGACCCACTAGTTACTTAAATCACACTTCCTGGACTAAAGCACCTTAACATGGTTTAATGCACTCCCATCGGTCAGTTGTAGAGGGGTACCTCCCTTTGTTCTTTCATCACATCGCTCTCCTTCTACTTGTTTCCTTGCAAGACTCCCTCATCTTGAAACACAGCCAAAGATTTTGGGAAGACAGGTCTATGCTCTTAGATCTACGAGACAGACCACATCTCATTTACAAAGTCCTACAAAATGTGGACTTGGTTAGGTTCAGCTGCAAAGACCCAGTACATTCTAAAGAATGGGTGACCTTAGAGTTTTGAGACTTCTCCGGGGAAGCAGTGGTTCCGATTATCCTTGATGCTGTCAGAAGAATAATTCGGAGTTCTGTCTTGAGCTGGGGTTGTGCAAAAATAAATAAAAATGAAATCTAGGCAGCTGTCAGGAAAGGAGAAATATTTATTCCCCTTTGGGGGCAGCGAAAATATTTGTCCCATTTGCAGAGAAATGGGGTACAGGGAACATTGTTTTATATTGGAGCCTGTTCTGGGTGTGGAAGTATATACATGTTGATTCTAGACTGACACGTGAGGGATGTGAATGTATGATGCAGTCCCGCTGGTAGACCAGTTTAATTAACTCTAGTTGTGTTTACAGACCTTCTCCTTTGATATGTGGATTAGGTCCAAGTAATTTATTTGGGGAATATAAATAAAATAAATTTTAAGGAAGCTTGAGTAAAAGATTTTCCCCCTTGTGCTGTTTTTACTTGATTAGCTTAGTTTCAGCTTGACTGTCAATTATCTAGCAGAGAGCTGATTCTTAGTCCATTGTGGATTCTGTTAATGTTTAAGGGAGTGTGGAGACAGTATAAGGAATAAAATATATTTCGATATAAAACTTGCCACAATAACCTGTCTAGTACTATTATAGACCCAGGCTTTGATACCTCATTTCTGGTCACCTGTGAACAGAGAACACTGTAAATTCTAAATTTCACTTCAACTGGAAAGAGGAGATAAAATGGCAGCAGCTACCTACAAATTAATTATTATTTTAGCTTTTGCATATCTGACAAAAATAGTCCCTGGACTGCAGAACAGAACAGAAGTTAGGGATTTCTGGACTGTAAAACCTGGTCTTGGGCCACAACAGTCTTATTGTGCTGTCCTTTATCTTAAGGTCAGCTCCCCTGGTCAGAATTTCCCTGGCCCACTTCCGTCTCATACTGCTATTTCATCATTGTTCCAGCAGTCCAGCAAAAGCCATCCTATCCTTTCCTGTTCCCATGCTTGAAGGAAGCCATTTACAATCTATTATTTCAATAATTATTTTAGCACCCTGGCTAAGGTTTTGTAGGTTGCCTGGTTGTCTTAATCATCTACGCATCTTCCTTTTTGTCTGGGAAGAGCAGAAATATTAGCAGGATATTAGCAGGGATTCTGGGAGGGTAGATGGTGAAAGCATGCTATCTAGGGCGAACACAGGAGGCCAATGAATCTGGCCTCTTCCCTTTTACCTCCCCAATAAGAGATGTGGTGAGCTACTGTGGGTCACTAGCCACTGCCGGACTAGCAGTGGCCCATGGTAAAACCAACAGCTGTTCTGTTTGTGCAGCTGAATAGGGGACAGGGGGCTTGTTCAGAGCAAGCCAAGCCAAACCGCAATGGGACACCTCTGGAGCATTGGGCTCCCTTTAACCCCCTTTCTCTGCTTTGGAGCGGATAAAGATGTCTGAAAATTGGAATGGGGAAAGTAGAAATGTGTGTGCATGATTGCAGGGAAGCGGGAGGAGAGAAGACCAAATAGAAAGTTTGGGAGAGATTTTCTGAGTCTGAAAGTCACTCTAGTCTAGGAGGTTTTGTTCAGCAGCACCTAGGAAAGATTCTCTAAGCTGATCTATATATTTGGGCAAAAAGCCTCAGTCTGTTTGCTTCTGAGATTTGCGAAATTCTTTAGTTTCTCGAAGCATGCAAGCTCATCTATCACTTCAGAATTTTGGAAACGGTGGGGGATGGGGGGCGGAGAAAGCAGCAGGAAGGCTCATTTGGTATTACTAGAGTGTCCCACCGTGCCTTTTATGTGACATGTTAATTTTCTATGATCGGGTTGTTTCAAAAACCAATCTAAGCTGCTCAAACGTCCCAAGGCATCTGAATGTTCATCCAATGGGAAAAGATAACCTAAAAGGAAACTGCTTTTTCCTCCTGATCCAACTTATTTCAGCTTTGTCTATACCAGAAATATGGGACCAGCAGTTTCAGTGTCACAGATGCAGGGGTATCCACAGGGAAAGATTTATTTATTTTTATTTTTAAAGTCAACCCTCCTCCTTCAGCGGAGGCTCCCACATGGCTAATCAAAAGATGAATTTCCAAAATTCGGTTGAAGAAGTAGCAACCAATTTATCATGGGCCTCTAACTACGCACAGTGCAGACATATAATTTTTAATGGACCAGGAAGAGGAAATTGTGGAAGATATGATTGAAGAGTATCTATCTAAAACATATTTAATTTCAATTAAATTCCAATGTAAATGCTTTTTATTTTCCTGGCTCAACTCGCTATTTCGGGGAGGGGGGGGAGTAGCATCTGGAACGCTATTTAAAAGCCACATGTAGTCCTTGCCTAAGAAAAATAGGCCACCCCTGATCTCCTCAACTTGGTCTCTCAACTTTTCCCAACCACACTTAAGACAGATGGATAGATGAGCTGGGTTAAGTCGATTATTTTCTGAGGTAAAGCAATTAACTCTGGCTAGGGCCCTTCCCTCTTATTCTTCCATTCCTCTAAGGCATGGGTGTCAAACTCAAGGCCCACAGGCTGTATCGGGCTCATGGGGTGCTTAAATCTGGCCTGCAGGGCTGCCCTGGAAACAGTGAAGGACTGGCCCACAGTGCCTCTGCCAGAGAAAACAGGCTCCCGAGCTCTGTTTTCGGCTTTGAAAGCCTCCTGCAATGGCCCATCCAAGCTCCGTTTTCATTGGCAGAGGGTTGCAGGAGGCCGTCGCAGCCGAAAACAGAGCTCGTGAGCCTGTTTTCACTGGCAAAGCACTTGGGCCACCACAGGCACCAACACAAATGACATTAAGATGGCCACGCCCCCCCTGGCCATTGTCCTCCCTGCCCCACCCCCCCCACCCCCGAGATCACAAACAATCCTGATGCGGACCTCAATGAAATTGAGTTTGACACCCCTGCTCTAAGGAATTTGTGGGAGCCAGTTTAGTGTAGTGATTAAGATACCAGGCCAGAAACCTGGAGACTGTGAATTGAGTTCTAGTCTTACCCTGGGCCAGTGGTGAAATCTAACATTTGTTACTACGGTTCTGTGGGCGTGGCTTGATGGGGGGGTAATGTGACTGGGTGGGTGTGACTAATTTTTTTTTTTACTTTTAAAACTATTTTTTCTACAACCTCTTCGGTGAAGAGGTTGTAAAAAAAGGCTTTCAAAAGGCTCTGACGATCCCAGCTGAGTTGGCTGATCGGCAGAGGCTTTTTTTCTTTTAAAAGCCTCTGCCGATCAGGCAACTCAGCTTGGATCATCAGAGGCATTTAAAAGAAAAAAAGCCTCTGCCGATCAGCCAACTCAGCTGGGATCATCAGAGGCTTTTTTTTTTACTTTTAAAAGCATTTTTTTCGGCCGAACAGGTTATAGAAAAAATGCTTTTAAAAATTAAAAAAAAAAAGCCTCTGATGATTGTGCGGCTCAGCTGGGCATGGGGGTGGGCAGGGATTTTTGCTACCGGTTCTCCGAACCACCGGCCTCCATCGCTACCAGATCGGGCAATCCGGTCCAAACCGGAAGCATTTCATCCCTGCCTTGGGCACAAAACCCGCTGGGTAATCTTGGGCCAATCCTTTCTCTCAGATCTAGGAAAGGGATCGTGGCAAACACTTCTGAGAAATCTCTCGCTAAGAAAACTGTAGTGATTTGCCAGGCAATCTCCTGAGACTTAGATATAACTGAATGGAAGGGGGAAAAATTGAATTTTTACCAGCTTTTCACCTTAAATCCATACAAGAATAGCTCTGTAACCCAGATGTATGCATACTTGTACACTGAAAACAAAACAAAACCCACTTTGTGCATTCTATCAAAAAAACCCTTTAATGTGAGACTGTTCAAACCGTGTACAAAATCCCAGTAGTATAGTCCTGGGTTTAAAATATATTTAAAGAACAAATAAAAAAGGCCAAAGAGAACAAGCATTGGACATTTTATTGACCCGTTGTTTTACAGTTAAGGATAATTTGACAAAGCTAGAAGAAGCCAACAACTAGGTAACATATTTACGTTTTTCTCATTGCAAGGAATAATTGTTGACCTATTTGCTGGGCTGAAAGTCTGAACTACAAAACCTGGCTTCTCTGCTAGATTCTATACCAATCTCATTATGTTTGAAATTTATAAATTCCAAATGCCATTAGGGGATGTTGATAAGAAACATCTCCTAGAAACAAGAGAATTTCACATATCTCAGAAATGAATCGACTGAGAACATCAGTATGTAGCTTAAATAATAACTATTAATATTATAATAATAGCCAATTAAAGATGCCTACCATTTTTTGGTCATTTGTAAGCAAAAAACTCTAATTCACAATATTCTTAGACTAATAATCGATTCAGAGCACATTTTCAGATTGTATTTTTCCCTAATATTAGCCTCCAGCTCAAAAATTGTTCAAAATGTGAACGGTATCAAACATTATGCACTGAAGTAAAGATGTAAAGAAAAACGGCATTTGCAAACAAATGTGATTTTCCCCCATCATATTTTAATTTCAGACTGATGTGGAAATGAGTCAGGACATACTTTTTCACTGATTGAACGGCTGGATACAAGCAAAACAAAGATGGGTCAGAAACAGACTGATTTGTCATGCTGCATTTGTAACCGTTTTTAAAGAGCAAACATCAAGTCACAAATTTCAGCATTTTATTTCATACCAAGGGCAATACAATTGCTATACTAGATCAAGTTAAGATTGTGTGATTTGGCAAAGAAAGATATGCAATGAAGCAGAATCTGAAAGCATCATTTGAATCACTTTGCAAATTGGGACCTTTTATTAACTGTAATTGAAGATGAATTTACACCCTCTTTCTCCAATCCCAGGAAGTTAATGGTGGCGCGGTAAAATAGAAGAATTTAAAGAAATGTGGTGGCTAAAATTATAAATCTGTCTCAGGAGGCAGAATAGAACTAGAAAGACTTGCTGTTGGACATAATGCTAATAATAATCTATGAAACTATATGCTGCCTAATTCTCAGTGATTCTGGGAAACTCACATCAATAAAAGAAATTGTAGTATACTCAATAAAATTTAAAGACAAATGGCAGGTGTGATGAAGCAAAGTGTCTCCCTTTTTGTCAACAAAGGCTGAGGTAAAGAGCCGAGGTTTATGGCTTATAGCATCTGAAAAACAAAAAATAAATTGCACTGAATTGTGACTTGTCCACCAATCTGAAACATCTAAATGTGGTTTAGCTTTCAGACCACATTTGTTTGGTATGATATACATACCGAGATAATGGAGGGGTTCGTATAATATCCTTATTCCATAAACCATGATTTACAAGTTACTGTGGCATGTGACTTAGAATTACAATTTAATATACTGCAGACTCTAAAATTCAAATCTCTCCACCTGGGCATCATATAACTATTTAGCCAAAATGAGGCTTGTCTGTTTGGGGTTAACTTTGATCATTGAAACTGGTTATTGTGGTTTATAAATTCATGGTTTAGCATTATATGAATACCTGGCTGCTAATGTGTTGTTTCACAAACCCAACTACAGCTAAGTGTGATGTCACAATATAGCCAGTGAAATAAAGCTGGTTGCATGACAATTATAATAAAGCCTCCTTTGAGTCAGCCTCAGCTCTTGATGACTCACAGCCATATTTATTTACATATACTAGTTTTATTAGTAATTATTCAGAAATTGCATTGCTTTTTTCCTGGATTTTTTTTTTAAAGTCTTAGGTTAGACTACCAGATATTTCTTAATGTTCTCCTAAGGAAATACTAACCTGGTCTTCCTCTGCTTAACTTTCTGAGATTATCAAGATCTCCTAGTTGCTGTCACTTAACCAGACATGTAGCCTCAGTTAAGCAGCAATAGCCATATGAAACCTAACCAACCAAGATCAACATCTGAGTATACTGGCTTGGGCTGATCCTGAGATTTTATGCAGACTCCAAAGCTGCCTGAACAATGAGGAGCATTAAGAAGTGGCCACATTCCAACGATAGAGTTGCCTTTCGTGAATTTATTATGGGTGCCAATCCAGGAGGCAACCAATAATAACTGAGGAGGACAACTGCTTTCTGGTCAGTAGCACCAACTGTATGCAAACCACTGGGAAATTTCTCATCCCCTCCTGGTTTTCTGAACTGCATTTTAAAAAGAGGATATTTATTTTTACACTCAAACCTTCCTGTATTTGAGGGTCATTTTCAATTTCATATTGTGCCTTGGCCTTCAAGTACTGTGTGAGTTTATCCACAACGTTTTATTTTATTCAGCTCATGAACCACTGCAGGCTGATATCCTGGGAACTTGCAGGTTATAAATAACAATAGAAGTCTAAATAAATAGCGATTCCCCTTTTTTGCTTTTTCCACTGGTCTGGAGTGAAAAAACTGGGTTCAAAGGCAAGCTAGAGGGATGCAGCAATGTTGCTCCAAGGCTGTGGCCTACCCAGGAGAAGAGAGAACTTGCAAAACTAGTGATAAGGGAGAAAAGAAAAAAACATCATCAACATCATGTCAAGGTTGACTCAGCCTCCCATCTTTCCGAGGTCGGTAAAAGATTGTTGGGGACAATAGGCTGACTCTGTAAACCGTTTAGAAAGGGCTATAAAGCACTATGAAGCGGTATAGACGTCTAAGTGTCATTGCTCTCATCATCATCCCAATAAAAACCGCTATTATCCTTAACTTGGCTTTTATAAGCGGATTCCTTGTTGGGACGTGGCAGAGTCCCCTTTTTCCCCCACACTGATAGCGGGAAAAATGCTCCTCCCTGCTGGATCGTGTTCATAGGCCAGCCATTGCCCGGCTCGGCCAAACGTGACAATGCGCGCTATTTTCTCCCCAAGCAGTTTCGTTTTGGGCACCGCGCAAGGACGCATCAGCTATCGGTATTGCTGGAAACGGTCCTTCCTATAGCCGATTGTCCCCCACAATCCCCCCACACCCCGATCCGGGAAACAGCTCCTGCGCCCTCCACCCGGTTGTGGCCCTGCTGCTGCCATGTGGCGGGCTGCCCGCGGGAGGTGGAGGGGGGGAGGGAAGAGCAGCAGCAGGAGCCTCGGGCCCCGAGGCTGCAGGGGGGCGATTCCTTTTGTCTGACGGAGAAAATGAGGTTCCATTTATGGCGGGCGAGAGCGGGGAGATCAAAGAGAGACATCAAAGGGCAGCGTCTCCTTCTCTATTAACGTCTTCCACATTGCGCTGCCTGCTGCTCTCGGGCCAGCCTAACCTCCCCGCCTCCCGACGGCGCAATCTCCCGCAGGATCCCCATCGGGATCCCCAGGCCTGCGCAGGATTGAGAGAGAGAGAGTGCAACGACTCAGGATACGACGAAAAGGGCTCAGCGGCCGCGCACCAGCACGGATGGCCACCTCATTTGTAGTCGTTTTCCGGCGAGGCTATTTAAGAGCCGGTTGTGGTGCCTTTTCCCAAATAATTCATCTTTAAAACGGGAAGTGGTTTTTCAATTTAGAGGATTGTCCAGTAAGGAGGTCAATGAAAGTCTTTGGCTTATCCTACGTTTTTTTGGAGGGATTGTTCTGGAGCACTATTCTTAAAAGCGACATATTGAGCAGTTTTAGATTCTGTGGTTTTTGTTTTTTTCCCCCTGGAAAGTCGATATAAAGAAGAGGACTGCACGTTCAGTATGGATCAGGAGCAATGGGTAACTTGAAGTACGAAAGGATTTGGCTTCTTAAAGGCCCAAAAAGTTTACGGCAGCCTGAGCTGGTGGCCTGCGGGCCATGACATGGGATGCAGGGATCATTAAGTCTGCGATCCTCTGAATGCACTCTCCGATATACAACGTCTGTACAGCTCTTGGTTTTTGTGCAGGTATGCCCTCTTCTGGGCTGTCCTATTCTCCCTTCACTCCTCTTTCTTCCCCCTCCCATCCAAGAGCATCCCATGCTCCTCCAACTGTCTATATTAGGTTTCCTGGGGTGGGGGGGGAGAGGGCTCCAAATCTGTGACCAAATGGACAACAATTCACTAGGATTGTGGATTAGAAACTGCAACTCGGAATTCTTGTAAACTGATAGCTGTAGCTGTTTTGTTTTTCTGCCAGACATTTTCTATCTGCCAGACATTTTCTATTCTATCATCTTCATTTTTTCCCCAAGTATCAGGTTGTTCTCCAGAGCCCTCTATCCTCCCCGCTTTCTCCCCACTCCCCCAGCTATATTTTTGAAAACCTGCTGGCATTGGTCCTCTTATGCATTTGTTTGGCTACAGAAGAATAGACACTTTTGGATGCTTATATTGGATATGATGAATGAAAGTGCTCAGTCTGTATTTGTCTTTGTCTAATTGACACTGCTGGGAATTCTTTGCCTGTAGAAAGAGCCCAGATCTTAAGACAGCAAAATCATAACATAATCCTCATATTCATAATTAGAAAACAGATTTAGTCCATTCTATCATGTGTTCCTATAAGTAAGGGCTATTCCTATTGAGATACATACAAACTCAAGTCATTCAGAAGGGTAAAAAATTGCAGCTTTAAACTTTTCTCTTCATTGTGACAATCTTTTCCGCTTTAGAATGAACCATTCCCCTCAAAAAAGTTATCAGAATGAATGATAGAGCCATCATTTTTACATATACTTTGATGTGGTTTACTTTTATTCCTTTATACATTTACTCTGTAAGTAACCAACACACTTTAATCTACAACTGATCGGTTTAGTGTCATGTTAAAAGAGTCATTTAGAATGTTTCTCCCATGATATCTGTTATCTTACCACACAATAAGGAAAGATAATGAGGCACCAAATACATTGCATTCTTAAGATGTATACAGTAGCAGGGACTCATTAGCCAAAGATTTTAATTTCCTTGAAAACCCATGAGAGATTCTTTTCACTTTCATTCAACTGGGTTTATAAATCACACCGACATCTCTATGGAATCAATCATCCCGTAATAAATAAAACTACTTTTCTTGAGCTACCAAGTTGCTTATTAGAAAAGACAATAAGTATAATTGAAGAGTTTAGTGGCTTGTATTTTAAATCAAATGTTTGGGCGTAAGCAAAGAGTGCTGCTTGAATTCCACACGGTCACTCATATTGCAATTTATTTTCCTCCCTTTTGTAGACATCCCAAATCTACTCTGTAAGGCTCCTTCAATCCCAGGCACCTCTCCTACTTTTGGTAGAGGAAAAAAAGAAAGTTTTCTTTCCCAGATTTGGAGGAAAATTATGATGGCCAGTACTTAAAACAGAATGAACAGCAAGCTGGGTTGGGGATTGGAAGAAAGCTTTTACCCCAGTTTTCTATACTGGTGTTATAGTTCTGGCACCCTCTGGATCCATTAAAATCCATAGAATTTATTTCCAAGATTTGGATTTGGCTTTGGATTTACTTGTTATGTCCTGCTGTGTTGATATTTCTCTAGCAGCTTCTCTGGTTTACAGTGGGACTAAAAACCTAGAATTATAACCGCGTATATATTTGGAGCCCTTTCCATAAGGATGCCTACAGGAGTCTTACAAAATACAAAGAAATCTCAGAAGTAGCCAGTGGTAAATTACTTGTATACCATTGTCCAGTGTATATTTGTTGTATTTGTTACATGGACATGTTCCTGAAGCCATCAAGAGTCAACCGTGACTCCTACGGCAGTTGATATCCTTTTTTTAGGTCTAGTCTGTACAATAAGGTAAGGTAAAATGAGCTTGTTTGGTTTTGGCTTGACATATTTTTAGGCATGATAGTTTATGAGGCATGGTGTGTTTTATGAATCTAGGCAATTATAGTTTATGCAGTGAAGTTTAATAAATACAATTGTGACTTTGTTCAGCCTGTATACTTAAGCACAATAATTGGGGACTTATCTAGCTTAGATCTAGATAAGAAGGCTAAGCTGTAAGATGATTTAGAGATACGGCATGTGTGAGAACAAATTTGATCTAGAAGTTATGGCATCAGGTTAAAAACCAGGAAATCGTGAGTTCTAGTCCTGCCTTAGGCATGAAAATCAGCTTTGAACCCGTAACTCTCTCTCGGCCCAAGCCATCTCACAGGGATAGGAGAAGGACCTTGAGGTAATAATAAAAATAAAATATAAAGGTAAAATTATTTTTTATAAAAAAATAATAAATGTGGGGTAATAAACAAAGAAACAAACAAATAATAAATCCAGATTGTGTAGTTTGTTGAACCATTTATAATAAGAGCTGGTAATATGAAGCCATGGACCCATGAAGGATGCCTAAATCCGCTGATCTCCCACAGATCACCATTGCTCATAATCAGTGGCACGGACTCCACTGTTTTAATGCACGAAACCCATCCTATAAAGTAGGCTTTAGAGTGCCGGTATTTAGAGCATTGTTTCCTAAAATGAGGAATTGATTATCAACAGGCTATCAATTATTTAACTAATAATGTATTATTTAAAGTAGGATTTATTAAATTCATATATTACATGTTTGAGGGTGAACGGTAAATGATCTGAAACTTCATGATGGGATCGATGAGCTGAAGAGTTTGGAGAGCCCTGATTTAGAGCAATAACCCAGAGCCTTCCCTCCACACTTTTAAGAAGAAACACTAAAAATCATAATCTTGTCTAAATGACACAGTCTTCCCTGCTTTTTATAACTTTTTATAACTTATAAAATTCATGAAGTCCACTGGCTACCAAAAAGTTGTGTTTGTCAAAGATTGGTTTTAGCATGATGTGTAAAGCCAGAAGTACATTATGCTTATTTAAAAACCATCAATATATATATATATATGTTATGGTGAGAGGCAAATTCTTCTGAGTTAGGGATTAAAACTTAGCCTCCCAAACTTAATTGAACCCAATTTTAGTTTGATTTGGATATGGGAAGAGGAGGAGATTAAAGATGAGAAAAGGAATATTGTATCTCATAGAGGAAAACATGTATCTTGCTCCAAATTCCCAAATCAAGCCCAAATTGGTCTACAGAAAATTGACAGTTTTGTGATGAATTTCAGTAGTGCAATTTTGAGTGCTGCCTTCTTGGAATGTGTGAATTTGTTCTGTACTACTTCCTAAAGTTTACCTGTGAGTTCATAGTTTTGTAGCGGTTTAAGTTAATCCTGTGCTGAAATTTGTTTTCCAATTTCTCCATAGTTTTTGTCCCTGCAAAAGAATTCGCTGTTGTTCACTTTTATCCTCAGGTTGCTTGACATATTATTGAAAATAAATCTTCACATTGAATGAGATAGAAAAAAAAAATCCAAAATGTTTTTTTTTTCTGTGGCATAGATGATTCTGGTTATAGTTATAGTTCTAACATTACAATGACTTGTATTGAATCATAAAATAAGTGGTAAGTTCAGTGTTCACCTTAGCCTCAACATAGACCTATTGAATATAGGTCTTAATAATTTAATAATTTAATCTTAATCGACTTCAAAGAGTTCTGATCTAAAATTAGCCAAAACTGAATCCATCCCATTATAACTTTCCCTTTCTTTCATATTGTGAATTAAAGATGTTCGCCATTTTCAGTTACAGATTTTCTGTTTTGTCAAATGGTTATTTGCACATGTGCCACGTTTGAAATATCGCTGTCAGAAAAATTAAACATCCTCAAGCAGATTGCCTTTGATATGACAGATTTTGCAGTTTTCCTTTTGAACAGAATATTTTCTGCCTTGCACACAAATGCATTGCAGGGCAGCCTAAGGTTGAGTTGAGGGTGAGGGTCCTATGAGAAAAATGCAATCAGTTGATGGAATATAGAATTAACAGTTGAACTCTTGGGCCAAATTTGGCTGGTGGGTGGATTTCGACCACCAGCCAAATTTGGGGCTAGATCATCCCATCCGCAAGCGAAATCTTTGAAAAGTACACTCTTTAAAATACTTCCTGATCTCAGCGGGGAAGAATTTTGCACTGGAAACACCATCATGCTTACATTTATTTTATGCACCTAAAAACATCCATGTAATCCCTTCTCATCTATATGTTGAGAGTTGTGTGTCAATCACACGATATAATTAGGGGAAGGTGCCTTCTCAGCATTTCCAGCATGATGTTAGAAGAAACAATCCAATATATTGTTCCCAAACACTCGCTTTTAATTCAATCATGAGGTAAGAGAGCAAAGGTAATGCATAGCTCTTTAGGATTATGTCCGGAAATGATTTAATTCTCAAGCAAAGTATTCATGGAAAACACCTTAAACTTGAACATTCATGTAAAGGTATCAACTGCAAGGGATTCTTCTGGGATTTGTACCTGAAAATGAATTTACTATAAAATATATCATTGTTCCAATTGGTGTTCAGTTATATTGCACAAAATATGATAATGAAAAAATTATAAGCATCATAAGATAGGGAATTTCTCTTTGGGTGAGAGTGATTGAAAGAGAGTGATTCTACTCTTTAGGGGGAGAGCCTTCTTTGTGGGGGCACCTACTATCTGGAATGAGCTCCCCCCAGAGATACGGAGGATCCCGGATCTGTGCACCTTCTGCCGCACTTTCAGGACCTTTTTATTCCACCAGGAGGGCCTGGCCTAATCTTTTCCCTTTTTCTTTTTAATATGAAAATCTTAATCTGTTTTTAAATGATTGGGGTGTTTTAAATTTTTCTGGGCCAAATTGTTTAATTCGGTTTTATTCTGTTTTTAAATTTTGTATTTATGTATTTTATCGTTTGGCTGTTCATCGCCCTGAGTCCTTCGGGAGTTGGGCGGTATATAAATCAAATAAAGATAAAGATACAACGGCAGTGAAATCTAAGGCTAAAATTTTATGAGTATGTTTCCCCCTCCCCCCTGCAAAATCTGTAAATTTGGAAATACAGAAGCAGTTACTCTCTTTAAATCTCTCTTGACTAGGTCTGCAATTTCTTCTTCTTCTTCTTCTTTTTTGAAGAACATCTTTTTGGCCAGAAGAAATAAAATTGAATCAATGTTTATTAGTAACATATTTCTTTGGTGGTCTTATTAATCAATAGATTTGGTAATTTTGCAAAATTGTTGACCAAGAACTAACAGTGGAAAGAATTATATATTGCAGGTGAGAGTGCCTTTATTACATATTGATTTCAGGGTTTTTTGGCAAGGGGGATGAAATATAGAAGAGAGAAAGAGAGAGATGAATTCCTTTTCTGAGGCTATCATATAATTTCCTTATTTATTTAGAATGATTGATGTAGAAAACCTTACTTTAAGGGGTTTACAATCCAAATAGATACAGGAAGTGATAGGTGAAGTAGGAAAATAAAGGTATTGAATACACAGGTGGAAAGTAGATTATATTTCTTGTGGTTTAAGATACTAACGTACGTTCTGTACTATAAGATGCAAGATCTGCAGGGATAGTCCAAAGATTTCTTGAGAAACAAAAATTTTAAGGAAGGATTTAAAGGAAGTAATGCAGTTAATTGCATAATGATGTTTAAGGAGCCAACGGAAAATGGAGAGATTTCAAAAAGAAGATCTTTTTAAAGCTACATACAGGTGGCAAGAAGAGAAGTTTGAATATAAGAAAAGACTTAAAGCATTGGCTGATCTTAAAGGTTCACTACAGTTTGTCCTGATTAGTAACTGAATGGAAAACCCAAGGAAATTCCAGGGCTAGAGGGTAGCTGAGAAAGGAAGAAAGATGTGTACATATACCTACACTTACACCTACACACTAGAAGAAGACAGGGGAAACACAATTGTGTCCATGTAATCTCCAGGAATTGAAATCAACAGGAAGAAAAGTTGGTTGTTTTTAAAAATGAAGAGTTTAAAATGGATGAGGTCATGCGGAGTTGGAAGAGAAGGAGATAAAGCTTGTAAGAAATCCGAAGCAGACAAGCAGCTAAAATGGGCATTTTAGGAGAGCAGTCATGTGAGGACAAAAGCTGGATCATTCAGCAGCACCAACTGGATGGAAGTGAGTGAGACAATGAAGGTGAAACACAGAAAAGAAAGAAAAGAGAAAAAAGGAAAAGAAGAAAGAAAGAAAATAAGTATCGGGTATGAAGAATTTCATTGAAAGGAAAAGGAAGAATATATTTGTAATGCTATAAATTGGGTGCACATCCTATCCCTGCTCCCCTCTGTGAACTCCTAAAATTTTGGAGCTAAGTCCCAACTCCAACAGTTGGTTTCAGATCGTAATTTTAAATGTGACAGAAGGAGGAAATAATTAAATGCAGAAGGAGTGATCATAGTGAGTGTATTTGATCAATTTAATTTTAATCACATTTAAACTGAAACAAGTGCAGGTTTTGAGCTTGGTTCCACCTATTTTGGGAATGCAGCTGGCATGATGCTCAAAGATCTACTCCTGGTGGAATTGAAGAAGCATTGGGTTTTGCTAATGGGTTTAACTGAAAGGCAAAAAGACAAAAAGGAAAACTCCAACCTTGTGCCTGATCAAAAAGACCGAGAGTGACTTTGTGGATGAAAAGAAGAATGAATGTGGAAAGGGAGCGTCATGATGAAGAATCGTGGAAATATGGGGTGGGAGATGATGAAGCACTGAAGCAAAGCGCCTACTGTACAATATTGGGGTTGTAAGATTGGGTGGAAGGTGAAATATCTTCTTTGATAGAGTCATATGCTTTCCACTGATTCTGAAAACTGTAGAAAGACTTCTCCAGGGACAACTTTCTAAGGAAACAATGAAGGACAAAAGTTCCCAATACAATGAAGATAAGAAGTGCAAGAACGTCCTTATATTGGATGACTGAAAAAGCAACTAGAAAGGTAGAAAGAAATGAATGATAGACCAAGATTAATAGTTATTCTATGGTACTGTATAGAAGGAGATGATGGGATTGAGTGGTAGAATGTCGATGCTTCTTTGTGCAGCCCTTTTGTCTTCTCCACTCTTAATTACTGCCTGATATTTATCATCTGTTAAAATAAATATATGTTGGCAGAAATGAGTGGGTATATTCCCTCAATGCTATATTTATATTCGTAGTGGTGTTATTAGACACAATTTAATATGTTCTTTAAAAAAGAATCTTGTATAATCTTTAATTGAGTAGGAATCTAAGCCCAACAGCTTTAATATTGTCTAATCTGCGTTGCCACAATTTGATTCCCTTAAGGACTATCAAGGCTAGCCATTCAACCTTTGATTAAAAGCCTCTGATGTAGGAGCATCCATCACTTTATAAGCCTGAGTTCAGGGATATATGGACAGAGAGAGATCCTTTAATACCTTACAAAGCAGTTATGAGGTAAGCCTTGGTAGGAAGGAATAATAGTACACTTGCCAAATAAGGTGGATTTGCAGCAGCCTTTCGGAGGGCCCAAGAAATCCTGCGTTTCTTTCCATGCTGATTTGAACATTGACGCACAAGAATTGCATACTGTTGTAACGACTGACCTCTACTGGCCAATGTATTCTCCTGCAAATGTACAAAGGGTTACTGTACCATTTCTTGTCTCCAAGGGGCTTTTTCAAAGGGCAATTGGACTATTTTTTTTTCCCTTGAGGAACACGCTTTGCTTCTCATCCAAGAAGCTTCTTCAGGCCTGACTGGATGGTGGGGAGGAACAGAAGGATTATATTCTTTTGCAGTCATCTGGAGAACATAATCCATGCCCCCTCTCCCAAACCATTCAGAACAGAAGAAGCTTCTTGGATAAGAAGTGAAACGCTTTCCTCAAGGAAAAAACAAAGTCCAGTTGTCTTTTGAAAACACATTTTGGAGGCAACCATGACCTGGATGACTGAGAATCTCCATAGACACGTACCATTTCTTGTCAGTGCAGCTGCTTCAGAATCATTGGAGTGAGGAATTATATCATGATTTATGATCACTGCTGAGGCTAAGTCTCCATACACTTTGTAGGCTCACTTTGGAAGAGCAACTTCACTTCCATTTAATAACTAGTTGCTTTTCTTTATAACTGAGAATGAATTTAATTTAAACCCTTGTTCATATCATTGTTTCATTGCATTACATTGGAAATAGATTTATACTGTACATGAGTTGAATCAGATTGGTGATGCATAATTTCACATCGATGCTTCACTTCAAATTTGGTCACTTAGCAGCTAGTGTTCTTTTTGGTCACTCTGTGAACTCAAGAGTAAGTGTAATCTTTTTCCTTTCCTTTTTTTCCCCCTTTGTTTTTGTTTTGTTTAGTGCTGATTCTGGCAACTGCCTGCACTACTCCCTGCAATATTTTGCCAAGGTTTTTTTGGAACTGATTTACCCTTGCCTGCTTCCTAAGACCGAGAGAAAGCAACTGGCTCAAGATCATGCAGTTGGCTTTATTTCTAGCTTGATGCCTTAATTATTACACCAAAGTGGCTCTCCCTTTTTCCCCATAAAGATTGTGTAATAAATCTACAAGCATCATGATGAATTTGTCAGGGCTGACCAATTGACTTTATAGATAATTCAGGCTGCAGTGCTTTGCATATGGACTTGAGTGTAAGTCCTATATACCCTTGCAATTCCTATTCACAAATGTCTTGAATACTGCAGTATTGCAAACACAGTATGGTTGATGCTGCCATAAGCCGTGTTTGCAATATTATTTCTCAAACCAAGTATGAATGCAAAAATGCAACTATTTAAAGAAAACGTAATAAAATGATATGTACGTAGATTAAAACAACACATTTAAAAGGCATACATTTGCAAAATGAGTGCAGAATTTAAAAAATAATAACTCAACAAAATGTACTTAATATTATCACTGAGATTTCAAATAGCCTTTTGGTGAAATAACAGGCTGCTGCACAGGCCTGGGAAGAAATACCCTTAAGGTTGGTTAAATGAAAAACTCGGAAATAAAAATTGACAGAGTTGCCTATCTCTCACTGCAGCTATTAAATTACAATTAAGTAATATATTAGGTTACAATTAAGAATACAATTTAACTGTGAGATTAAAAGATTCAAATGGTAAAAATGACTCTGAGAGGAGTAATTAGTGGAGCATGGATAGAAAAAAAAACCAAGTGAAAATTAGGGTAAATCTACTTTTTACTAATATAGAAAAGAAGAAAGAATGAAAATATTGTGTTGTGATATTTTATTTTCAGACTTATATACTACTATAGAATTCTAACAATGCACATCTTTCATAACTCTTTTTTGCAACTAAGCATATAGTGTTCATAATAACAACATAATATAGCACATGATGCAAAAGCCAGTTTAGTGCCGGAGATTAGTATCAATAATTCAATTAGCCACTCAAATTACAAGACGGAACAGTTCACAAGATTTCTACTCCTACCATCTGCTTAAAAAAAAAACAGTCTTTGGTGACCTGTCATTCAAAGGATAGATTTTAAAGCTATTTTGATTATTTACCTTTTATATACTTCCCAGGCAGTGTCAAGAATTGAGCTTAATCTGCTGGATGCAAGACCTGTACTTGACCCTTATACTTTTTTAAACAAAATTGATTATGTGCCATACTTTATTTCTTATGACAAAACGTTGTGGCCTTTGTGAGAAGAATGGAGGAGATATGGTTCTGAGGCAAGCGGAAGGATGGATGCTTCCTTTTAAAAACTGGATTTCTGGAAGAATTTCTGGAAACAGAAAGGGAAGGGTATATATATTTCTTTCTCTTATTTATTCATTACATTGATATCCCAACTTTCCTCTACGATCTCAAGATGATATACATACTTTATTTTCTTCCATTACACCCTACCCCAACTGCCTTGTAGGTTGGTCTGAACTGAAAAAAGAATGGCCAAGTAATTCCATTCATTTCTGTGGTCAAGAGCAGATTTGAATCCAGATTGCTTCATGTAGAGCAGGGGTGTCAAATCCGCATTAGGGTTGTGTTTGACCTCGTGGGGGGGGGGCAGCGGAGTGGGCATGGCCAGGGTGGGCGTGGCCAACTCGACATCACTTGTGTCTGGGTGCTTGTGGCCCGAGCGCTCTACCAGCGAAAATGGGCTCCCAAGCTCCATTTCCAGCTGCGATGGCCTCCTGCAACCCTCTGCCAGCAAAACAGAGCTCGGGAGGGCTACACGCAGCCCTCCCGAGTTCTGTTTTCACTGGCAGAGGTACTGTTGGCCAGCCCTTCGCTGTTTCCAGGGCAGTCCCATGGACCAGATCTAAGCACCCCACTGGCCAGATCTAGCTGCCAGGCCTTGAGTCTGACACCCCTGATGTAGAGAGTAAGACTGATGATCTTAATGGAGATATGCAGGAATTGTTACCTAAGCACAAGCCGCTGAAAATTATATTGATTAACATTCAGAAGCAGTCCAGGAAGATTGCTTCTTAATTCACAGAAAGAGGAGGAAGCACAACTCAATCAGGCCTGCATAATTCTTTTATTGTAGCCAATCTCAATAAAAGTAGTTTTAGCCTTCCTGTGGAGCTGATTTCATGGTCCTGTCTACCTAATGGAGCTGAGTCCTTTGCCTTGGTCACAATGTCACACTGATTGGCTTGCTTCCTAATTTAAAGGGAGAATGTTGGTTTATTCCCAACTGGGTGTTCTCCAGATAGCTTCAAGCTTTCCAAAACCCAGGCAGTAGGCTAATGATTATGCAGAAAGAGGAGAATTATGGGAGTAGAAGTCCGGCCCATCTGGAAGGCACCAGGTTAGAACACTGCACACCCCCATCATCAATGTCAACGCTCAGCCCATCAATTCCTGTTCTATAAATACTGGGGCTTCTTTGGAGATGATGGGCAGCCAGACTGATCGCTCAATGTTTCCCCCACCCTTCCCTGAAAGACCCAGGTGTTCATGAGGAGGAGGGGGGAGAAATGTTCTAGTGAGCTGTTTCAAACTCTGGTTGTAATTGGTTCCAGACCCCAGCTGGCTGTTGCAGCATTGCACGGCTGGGGTGTTTAACCGCAAGGCTACAGAGCCTTGGCATGTGTCCTGCTCCAGGAACTCCATCAAAGCCGAGAGACCGTCCTGGCCCTTTGGATCCAAATTCATTCCAAATGTTCCAATTATCAAGGCCTCCCACCAGCATCTTTTGGCTTCTTGGCTCCAGGACAAAAATCCGCAGATGAGGAGAAACAAACAGCCACGCCTTGCCCTGTCATCATGCCAACACAGAGGCTGAGGCCCTGCAAGCCTGTCTGGGAAGAGGCCTTTGGCCCTGGCAGCATATGCTCCTCCCCCAACAGCGGCCCCCGATTTCCATCACAGGTTTGATGGAAAAGAATGCAAAAGTTCCCAGGCCAGGATGTGTGGGGAAGAATTTGGGGGGTGGGTGGGTAACAGGACGGTACGCCAAAATGTCTCTCTCCTTTCTTCCAGATCATGGCCACAGTGTGGGAAAACGGGAAGACCTCCACCCTAGTATTTCTTTTTTTTTTTTTAATTTGATTTATATGCCGCCCTTCTCCGGAGACTCAGGGCGGCTTACAATGAGTTAAGCAATAGCCTTCATTCTTTTGTATATTTATACAAAGTCAGCTTATTGCCCCCACAAACTGGGTCCTCATTTCACCTACCTTTGAAAGGATGGAAGGCTGAGTCAACCTTGAGCCTTGGAGAGATTCGAACCAGCAGAAATTGCAGGCAGCTGTGTTAATAACAGGGTGCATTAAACCAATGTACTATCAAGGCTCTTTTATTTATCCATTTCTTTATTAAATCAATTTATATTACAGGCCTCTGTGAGTTTTCAATATATGTCCGTGTATGTATATATGGAAGCTTACATTGCACAAAGCAGATAGTCCTCGACTTACAACAGTTTTGTTTACTGACTGTTTGAACTTACTGGCAGCATTGAAGCTTCCGGCCTAATATAACTTCCAAGGCTTACGATGACACTGAAAAAAGTGACTTATGTTATGACCATTTTTTACCCTTATAACTGTTGCAGCATCCTCACCGTCATGTGATCAAAATTCGGCTGCTTGGCAACTGACTCATATTTATGACGGTTGCAGTGTCCCGGGGTCATGTGATCCCCTTTTGCGACATTCCAACAAGCAAAGTCAATGGGGAAACCAGATTCACCTAACAACCGTGTTACTAATTTAACAACTGCAGTGACGAAAAGTCATAAAATGGGGCAAAAGTCACTTAATTAGATGATTTGGGCATTCATGTAGAACCCATCGATATTTCCTTCTTGTCACAAAACCAGATCCATTCAAAAGGACAGGCGAAAGAGGCATAGCATCCTAGAAACCCATGTAGCATCTCTTTGGGCGGAAGGATCCAAGGAAAATATGTCTTCTGGCTGCTGAAACATCCTATTTTTTAGCACTCCCTTCTCCCTTTGTCTTTTTTGGGAAGCTTTTTTAAATCTTCTAGGGACTATAAAGGGTGGTAAAAATAAGCCACCCAAGAACCAGCATAATTTTTCCTGTTTCAATGTGATGCCTGAATATCTAGAGTCCTTGGTTCCATCCTCCCGTTTTCTTGGTGAAGCAGTGGATGGCATGCATTCCATTATGGAAATGGAGACAGAGGAAGTGAGGTAAAATAACACTTGCATTGATAGGGCAGAATGTGACAAGAAAGGCCGCCCCACCAGTTTGGTTGTTTTATTGTCCAAATGGAAGGGTACCATCTACACCAGTTCAGAAGCTGCCCTGGTTTTCTTCTTTGTTTCAAGGACAGGGTTTGCAGATCTGCAGCCCCTCTCAACACACTTTTGGAATAAGCTCCTTTTTTGAAATCTATTTCAAATTTTTGAGAAGCATCAGCTGGAGAACACTGCTGAATGGAGAGCTGCATGGGAGGATCCTGTCACCTGGACCATTGGTGACCGTAGGATGGAATTGAAATGCGTTTAAAGACTTTGATCTTCCATCAGTTTGATTGATCTGCCTTGCTTCCTGCACTATTTCAGGCATTTTATGCCTGTGCATTCTAAATTCTCTGGCTCCAGACTTGTCCTTCATGAATTCCAAAATTTCACAGAATGGCTCCAGTTTTGTGCTGGTGTCATCACAAACCCTTTCTTGCTTGAGGTGTGGCTGAATTAGACCTAAACCTCCAATTGGTCAGAAACATGAGAACTATTCCATGTACATAGGAATGCCTTTCTAAACTAGTAAATGTGTCCTTCGTTACTCTTGCATCAATCAAGGCATGAGCTCAGGGGCTACAATTGATTTAATCTGTGGCTATAAAATAATTTGAATCATGGTACTTAATAGATCATTTGCATTTCAAGGAACAACTTAAACAATAGATTGGGACTTTGGCTATGAAACACTCACCGTTCTCTCTCACACTTTTGTATAATTTGTTTCCCGCCTCTGGAAATCATTCCAGAATATTTACATTCATCTTCATTACATTTCTTTCCAAGCATCGAGAGCTTCTTCCATTTGACTATCTGCACTATTGTACCAAAAAATTTTAAGAATTGGGGGGAAAAAATTGAAAATCCATTACTCTTAAATACTGATCTAGAAAGAATAGTATGGAAATGGATGTCCAAGAAACAATTACTCAAGTCTCATTTTGATATCCCTCAGTTAACTTGAGATTTCTTAACCCTGATGACTCCTGCACTGTTATTTTTGTAGCACAAGCAAGGAGGAAATAGCTCTTCAAACTAGAAACACAAGAAAGATAGTGGGTCATTATTCCACAGATCAATGTTTCTTAATTGTAGTCCTAGGATCACTGGGAATCCCTCAAGATCCACTCAGACATCCATAAAATCAAAAATTGGCAGTCTATGTTGAAAAAATAATACAATCTTAAGAACCCATCCAATAATTGTGAGATGCGGTAGTGGCAGTGAATGGATTAATTTTAATTTTCTATTATGATAGATATTGAGAAATATAACACATACAAACAAAAGCTGTTTTGGGGTCCTCTGTAATTTTTAAAAGTGGAGAAGAGGCCTGAGAAAAACAAGAAACATGGCACAGATCATTGCTGACTGGTTTAAGAGAAAGAAACTGCTGAAAAACTACCCCCCCTATTCCTTTCCTGATGTAATGTGGCTTTTGATGCTGGAAAAGGATATATATATATCAGTGGTGGGTTGCTACTGGTTTGGGCAAACTGGTAGCGGCAGTGGCAGAAGGCTCCGCCCACCTGCCCGGATGTCTCTGCGCATACACAGAAGCGTCATGCGCACGCACCCACAAGCGAACCAGTAGTGATGGGATTTGAAACCCACTACTGATATCAGGGGTGGGTTTCACTTACCTTTGCTACTGGTTCGCTCACGCACGTGTCACTTCTGCGCATGTGCAGAGCGTATTTGATGACGTCCGGGCGGGTGGGCGGAACCTCCTGCCGCCGCTGCTACCGGTTTGCCAAACCGGTGCGAACTGGTAGCAACCCACCGACTGATATATATGTATGTATTTGATTCATATACCAGCCCATCTAACAATTCTGGGTAGCTGAACATGGCAAAACAATGCATAGTAAGAGACACAGCATCTTATAACAAACTAGGCACTGAAGTTCACCAGGATCTGGAGGTTATTCCTGAACCTGTTGACCCCTGTGTTATATTGAAAACCAGGATATTATCTAGTCATTCCCCTGTTTAATAAAGCCCCAGATTTCAGCCTTCCCAACCCCCATCCAAACAATGAGACTAAAAACATAAGGCTAAACAACATTTCTGAAGTTGACCACAGTGAGTGGGCTGTGTATGTATGTATAGGCAGGAATGGACTTTCTACATTTTTTTTAACCAGTTTTAGTAACTTTTTTTTCCTTCAAAAATGTAAATCTTGCCTCCAAAAGCCAGAAGGATTAGAAAGAGATCTAGGGCCCATACAACAATATTCAGGAGCTATATAAAGGTTGGGATCTCAGATTACTCATATCTGGCCTAGTGGAAATTTACATCACAGACCTATGAGAGAAGAGTGTAGAAATCTGTCAGGTTACATCTGACCTGAGACCTGACAGGCAACATACTCAAGAATTTTGAAATTATAAACATTGGGAGCACAGCATTCAGGAAGAACCACCTTTCCTTCTTGAGTATTGCCTCCACCCCACCAACATTACTCCGCTCCCTAATTGAAGCTATCTTAGATGTAGAGTTATATCTCCATAAGTCTACTCACCATTCTCCTGATTAGTGGTAGGTCTAGAATCACCTTGGAAATGAAGGGCAATCTAGTGGCTTCCCAGAATATCAGTTGGCTTGGCCAACAAGAAATAATGATGGGTGTCAAAGGCCCAAAGGTTTTAGGGAAAACCAAGAACACTGAAGAACAGACACTGTCAGAGGGGGTGAGGGCAGGAGATGTATTTTTAGGTGATGATTTCTTAGATCAGAGGCTCTAGAGCTATACAAACTGGTTAAGAATAGGTTTTCTCTTCTGGCAGAAGGTAAAGATTTCACATGTTCGAATTCTCACATTTAATTTGTTTTTGTGGCCCATGTTCCTGCTTCAGTTAAGCAGCAATGTTTTATTTAAAATGGGATAATTGCAGGCCAAGGAACCAGCTACAGACACTCCTGTGATCATCAAGAGTGACCTGGGTACAGTGGTGAGATTCAAATAATTTAACTGGTTTTCTACCCTAATGACTGGCTGGGTGGGCGTGGCTATAGTGGGCGTGGCTAGTGTGTGTGACAGGCAGCACTCTGCCTCCTGCATCCCCCTGGGAGCAAAAACGGGCTGTGTGTGTGGTGGGGGGGCGCACCACACACCCCACGCCCTGTTTTGGGCCTAGTAGGCCTCCCTGCACTTAACTGGAAGCCAAAATGGGGCGCGTGGGAGCTTCTGGAAGGGGCAGGGCGTGGCCAGCCAGCAATTTAACAACTGGTTCGCCTGAACTGGCCCGAACTGGCTGAATCCCACCACTGCCTGGGTGCTGATCTTATTCCTTCAGTTGCAGCAAACCATTGTACACATTCCTGATGTAGGATAAAATCAGAAACAATGGACTTCCCCCAGACAAGGGTTTACTCCTCTACCTAAAACCAATGTCAAGCAAGAAATATGGGAAGAAAAAGAGGAGTTTCCTCTGTGTTGGTTGTAGTTCCAACTTTGTACCATAAATAATTGGGGTATTTTCCGCAGGGACAACAGGAGACAGCAAAACTTCCTTACCTCTTGGCAGCTGACGACATCACTTTGCTGCAACCTGGGAGGGAACATCCTTACACCCTATAGGACAGAGAGGGAATGGTTCTGCACACATGGTGGGCAAGCATGCAGAGCTCCATTTGTGCACTCACCTGTTGCTCTCACAACTGGGGATGCGCATGTTACTGTTATTCCATGGATAATAGCAAAGCGCACACCTGCCAAAATGTAACATCCAGAAACATCTATCATTTAAAATTGCTGCAAGAGTGCAAAGCTATTGTGATAGCCTTTAAAAACAAAAGCAAGTGTCCCTTTCTAATAAAATATCTAAACTAAATCATAGAGAAATTTGCTCCTTTTAAAAATGACATCCAAAGGTTTTTGACATCAGCATTTTCCAATGATGGCCTGCATTTGTACAGGTAGTCCTCAATTTACAACTATTTGTTTAATGACCATTCAAAGTTACTGATAATAAAAGCCCTGATAAAAAAGACAATTAGTTCCCCTCACAACTCTTGCAGCATCCCCAAGATCATATGAACAAAATTTGGGCATTTGGCATGTATTTATAACACTTGCAGCATTCCGGGGTCATTTGATCGCCATCTGTGATCTTCCCAGCCAGTTTCTGCCAAGTAAAAGTAAATGGGGAAAGTTGGATTTGCTTAACGGCTTTTAGTGATTTGCTTAACAACTGCAGCAGAAAAGGTTGTAAAATCGGGTGTGACTCACTTAACAACTGCCCTAGCAAAATAAAATTCTGGTCCCAATCATGGTCGTTGAGGCCTATCTGCCTTGTACTTAAGAGATTCACCTAAGTGCTCTTGACTTTCCTTTGCAAATAGAAAGAGACTTTTAAATGTGGTTTTTTTTCCCATTTTATTTTATTAATAAGAAAAACGGCATGCGAACATCCTTCACCTGGGTGAGCCATTTTCCTGTCACATACCTATTGCACATGGAGAGGAGAAAGCAAAACACAAAACATAATCTATCATTTGAGTTCCAGCAAGCATGAAACAGTGAGATTAAAATGAGTGGATGAAGATTTGCATCACCATTGGGTCCTCTGCGTACA
Organism: Arizona elegans; assembly: GCA_022577455.1. Classification (NCBI taxonomy): domain Eukaryota; kingdom Metazoa; phylum Chordata; class Lepidosauria; order Squamata; family Colubridae; genus Arizona; species Arizona elegans. The sequence continues at coordinate 15,581,361 of JAKOOJ010000003.1, forward strand.
TAAAAGGAAAGCATGGACACAAGGGCCCATCTTCTCCACTGCCTGGCATCAGGCTGGCTCCCTTTTTCTTCACCATAACCTCCCTAGAAAATGATCTTTTACTATATTAGTATCTTTGTTCTATGGAGGAAATTTTGAGCCAAATAGATCTGTTCCAATACTCTTAAATTGCCCATGAAGATTTGGTGTCCTTGAATTTATCAAATCCCTTTTGTGCCATTGGAAAAAAAAGCCCCAAGAAACCTGATCCCTACAGTGCAGATCACTAAGCCAGATGAAAGTACCGTGTGGCGTGTTTGACAAACAGAATGGCATTTGAAGCCTGAGGAGTTTGTCAATAAACTTGAAACATCTCTATATCTGCCTTATAGCCCATTAATTAACCCAAAGGGAACCATGAGCCACTTGATTTGCATCCCAGTGCTTCCTGACATATTAGGAACAATTGGGGTGACCACAGCTGCCTGATTAGAGATCATCCTACATAAAAGTCTATGCCAGTGTTTCTCATCCTTGGCAGCTTCAACATCTGTGAACTTCAAAAGTCTCAGAATTCCCCAGTCAACATACTGACTGGAAAATTCTAGGAGTTGAAGTCTTCACATCTTCAAGCTGCCAAGGTTGAGAATTATTGCTCTGCACATTTAACGGGTAAAGATACAGAAGTTTAAAAGACAGGTCATCCTCTATAATTCTGCGTTCAAATTAGTTACTTCAAATTTCAATAATCTATCATTTGGATGGAGGACAAGTGTTAGCCTCAAGGAAACGTCAAGGGCTCTTAGAGTAGGGCTGAAAGACAGAAACTTCAAGGAGGATTGCACATCCTGCTGTAAGCAAAAAGGGGAGAAAATAGGTGAAGGAGGAACAGTGCAACACATCCCCCATTCAAACACATCCACCGTATAACTACTGAAACATTTTAAGTGAGATTACAATGGCAAAAATGTGTCCAGGTGAGGCAGAGAAATTCCCAAGTCACCATTTCTCCTCACATGTTGCACCGACCCCACTTCTTCAACTCTATCTCACACAAGCTTGAGCTAACTCAGCGAAGCGTTCGGTTAAAACAAAAATGTCTTTTTGTGAATTAGTTTATGCCGGATATGCCGCAAAAAGTGAGTCCGCTGAAGGGATGACCATCCCATTGGGTCAACAGTCCAACTTATTGAACCCTGAATTCCTATTCAACCAGAAGTAAAAACCAGAGAATAAGATAATTGTGGCAATTATCTATTTTTGTCCCAGTCTTTAAGAATTAGACAACGCCGTTGACTCCAAAGAATGAATTGGCTTCCCCATTCCTAAAACATTTCAGTTGCTCATTTTATAAAGTATCAGTTTTAGACACCCTCCCACCCGCCCCAAAAAAAGCAAAGTGTTGTATAGATAATGGCATTATGGAGAAGGAACTCAGGCCTTCCAGATAATTTTGAAGCCCAGATCATGGTATTCACCACCATTGGCTGAAGCTGTTGGCAGCTGTAACTGACAACATCTGGAAGTCTCCAGGTCCCTGCCTATGTTGACCAGATAGCTACAGAGAAAGGGGAAATGTTTGGATAGGAATGTTATTTTTTTTCTTAACCCACATGGTCACTCTTCAAAACTGTAGATGCCTTTGCAACAATATTTAGCGTTGCCTAACTCAAATTAAAGAAGCATCCATCGTAAGCATTTAAGACTGGCAAGAGGAAGAAAAAAAAAAAAGAGGTGCAGAATTTTGTTCACAACATATATTTCTTGTCCCTAAACTGTGATCACTAACACTAGCAGCACATATGCAAGCCTCCTCACCAAAGCACCAGGGAAGGGAGGAAAGCTTGCTTTAAAAAAGTTGTTTTAAAATGGATTCACACCTTGAGCTATAAAAATACATCTGTATGAAAGGAGTACAAATCAATCCTTGCTTTATAGGACCGGACCATAGACTTTGCCCCTGCCCCCGCCCCAAAAGGGGGAGTTACTTCTCATTAAAGGAAAAAAAAATAACCCCTATGAAAAATGCCATAGGTCATAGACATTAGAGACTTGGGACAAAAACTCTGCTAGACATCTTGAATCATCCATTCAAACAACAAAGTCTTCGTGACTGATGAGCGCACACGGACAAACAGAACTAGTCAAGAGGGCAAATGACTGGACAAAAACAATTAGGAAGCAAAGAAAATGCAGAAGCAGGTCAGGCACCTGCTGTCTGTTTCTTTCAGCCGCCTTCTGGCCAACCCCTTGCCTCCAACTGTCAATCAGATGAACAACAGCCTTCCTTGACCCTCCAAGGTTTTTCTTTGATGGAACGGACATCCAGGATCTCAGAAGTCACTCAGAATGCTGATGTCTGCAAATTCCTTCTTGTACCGATGAGAGTATAAGCCGAGGAGAAAAGCCCATTTGATGGAAAGGATGCTCCAGATGCAGGACAGATAGTAGCTCTGTGGATCCGTAAAAGCTGGGAAGAACAAGCAAATTGTAGCATCTTACTAAGAGGAAAAAGCAGTACAGTTCCAGTTTTGATTACCTTGTTAACCAGGTTCAATATCCACCCAGAGTATTCAATCTTCCACTGTTGTTGAACAATGAGAACCATCACTCAACAACATCTAGAATTTTTACCTAGCCTGTACACATGTGAAAGTCCCCAGATTAAAGAAGGGTGGCTTAAAGTAATCCAATAAATTTACAAGGTTGTTTTTGGCAAATCTTACAGAGTTATAAGACAGTAAGGAGAGTGGTGGTTCATGTGGCTAGGATGTGAGGCTGACAATCAGCAGGCTTGCATTCAAGACCTGGCTGCTGCCATGTGATGGGACAAGCTCTCATCACTCGCTCCAGCTTCTGTCAACCCAGCAGTTTGAAAGCGGGTGACCGAGAGTAGATAAATAGATACCACTTTGATGGGCAACTTAACAGGGACCTGAAAGGACATCCTCTAGGCAACGATGATGTCACCAGCTAATCCTTTCTACCCAAAAGCACCTTGGGCTTCCAACATGAGAGCGATAACACAGTAATAAGCAATAACCAATCTCCAAGCCATTTTGAGGATCTACCGATCTACCACCCCTGGATTCCCCTTTCAAGGGAGGCATATGGTATTCAAGCATTATTATAGAACCAAGTAGAATTAAAGTAGGACTGGTGGATCCAGCCTTGAACTTGAGAAAGTGGATCTACAAGTACACAATGGCTCGAGCAAGCAATTGAAAAGCTGTAGGATTGGTATTCCAGCTCATATACTGTATAAGCTTTTGCACCTACACCTATTTTAGCAAATGATCCTTCAATACTGAGGTACAGGTTTCTAACTCAGGAGTAGGGAGTCAGAGGCTGCTGAATTAGAATTCTGATAATCTTTGAACATTGACCATATCAACTGGGATTTATGGAGTCCAATATTGTCCGGAGGGTCCCATTCTTTACAGACAGAATGTGGTGAATTTTTCTGATGGATTCTCTAAATGAGGAGGAGGGGGAACAGGAGTAGATTTCATGGCTGTCTCTAAACTGGTTCTCCCTCCTTTTTTTTTTTTTTTTTTTTTTTTGGCAGCATAGAACTGCTAGTGTTAGACTTCCAAAGAGAAGCAAATTATAGACTTACATTGCTTCTTCATGATGGCCAGGGCCAGGAATGTACAGAATCCCACCAGGGAGAGTATGCCAAAGAAAATGCCAACACCCATGAAGAACCTCAGGCCTTTCAACCAAGTCCTCCAATAGTCCTGCATATACATCACATGTGTGATTAGGGCCCAGAGTGCCAAGACACCTATATGAAACAAGAGAGAAGGAGAATCATTAAAAAGTGAGCATGTAAATTCCAAAGTGGATCAGCAGCTTTAACCAGCAGGTTTCTGCAATTTCCTTCAGGTCAGGGTGGCTTCTGACCAGTGGTGGAATTCAATTTTTTTTACTACCGTTCTGTGGGTGTGGCTTGGTGGGCATGGTGTGTATGGCTTGGTGGGCATGGCTTGATGGGCGTGGGAGGGGAAGGATACTGCAACATCCCCATTCCCTCCCCACTCCTGGGGGAAGGATATTGCAAAATCTCCATTCCCACTCCACTCTGGGGCCAGCCAGAGGTGGTATTTGCTGGTTCTCCGAACTGCTCAAAATTTCCACTACCGGTTCTCCAGAACCTGTCAGAACCTGCTGAATAGCACCCCTGCTTCTGACCCTTAAGCGGCACCCCAAAAAAGGGACAAGAGAAACACTGTGTTTGATTGATTTCAATTCAGAATAATTTAATACAATTCCATGGGTTACAACCTGAGAACCCCAACACGGGTTACAACCTGAGAATCTTCAAAATTGCCTACTTCATAGAAAACCTGCCCACCTAAGATGTGTTGGGAGAACGTGAAAGTCCCTGCCCCACAATGGCAGTATCTTTTCCAGAATCTTTCCAAGTATTGAGTAAATGTAAAGTGTATGTGTGTGTGTGTGTGAGAGAGAGGAGGTGTAGTTCATGTTTTATTATTGTTATGACATTTTTGAATATGTGGGTGTATTGATATTTTTGTTGCAGATAAACCCTATTGTGAGTTTAGCTTTTGTAAGTCACTTCAATTTAGGTGTGTGTTTTTTTAAATCAAAGTGACCATAAAATCATAATAAACAAACCAATGAATAAGTCCCAGTGCATTTAAAGAATGTTACAATTCTGTCACATCCCAAACTGTATGTGGGTGATGGTTTTTGGAAGTGCCCTGGGAACATCATCCAAAGCTTTTTAGGGTCATCTGCTCTCTTTTGCACCTTTGCTCCAGGTTTTCAGCATCTTCAAATGTTTTGCCATGTGCCACTTCAAAATGAAAACGAGTCCTTCTTTAAGGAAACAATCTCCCATCCAATATACTTTTCCCTTACAAAAAAGTCAGCACAGCAGGAAGAAAAGTAGGCTAGATAACTTTTTAGCACTATAATCAGGCCCATTTTCTATGTTCTGGGGACTTTGGGGAGCAGCCCTGTATACAGTAGTGGCCAAAATTGCGAGAATCTTTTGGGAAAAGTGTTTTTTTGAGGTTTGATGCTAAAAACACTTTTTTTGGGGGGGGAGTTTCAAGATAATGAAACTCCAGTTCGCTCCCACAGAGAGGGTCTCCTCAGGGTGCCATCGGCCAGACAATGTCGGCTGGCGACCCCCAGGAAGAGAGCCTTCTCTGTGGTGGCACCTACCCTTTGGAACAATCTACCCCCAGAGATACGAGTGATCTCCGACCTCCGGACTTTTCGTCGGGCCCTAAAAACTTATTTTTTTCAGTTAGCCGGTCTGTCCTGATTTTATGGTTGGTTTTAAAATTTGATACGGATTTTTAAATTGATAAGTTTTAAACTACGGGCCAAATTTATTTAATTATTTTAAATCTATTTTTAACTTTATGTATATAAATGTTTTTTATCTTGGCTGTTCGCCGCCCTGAGTCCGAAAGGAGAAGGGCGGTATAGAAGTTTGAATGAATGAACGAACGAACGAACGAATGAATGAATGAATGAATGAATGAATAAATAAATAAATAAATAAATAGCCTGGGAATAGCCCAGACTTTAACCCAATTGAAAATCTATGGAGCCGACTAAAGAAACTTGTTAGTCAGAACCGGAAGCCAGATGCCAAGAGAATGCCGCTTAGACAGGCATGCGGTGGCACCCATGCATTTATGGTGAGCCACGGTGGCGCAGTGGTTAGAGTGCAGTACTGCAGGCTACTTCTGCTGCCTGCAATTTGGCAGTTCAAATCTCACCAGGCACCAGGTTGACTCAGCCTTCCATCCTTCCGAGGTGGGTAAAATGAGGACCCAGATTGTTGGGGGCAATAGGCTGACTCTGTAAACTGCTTAGAGAGGGCTATAAAGCACTGTGAAGCGGCATATAAGTCTATGTGCTATTGCTATTACTATGCACCCCAAGGACTGATACCACAGGCACTGGGAACCACTGAGAGCCTGGCTGGCAGCATCTTTAAGAGGAAAAACAAACTCTAAGGTCTGGAAAAACCATGTTTGGGAAGTGGTGTAGAGTTTTCTGCCTAAGCAGGGTGTTGGACACCAACATCCCTTCCAACTGTGTTATTCTAAGGAATCACCAGGGTTCTTTTGTACATATGAAGCTAACACCTGAACGTGTGGAGGTGGTAGGGGAAAAGTTGCCTCTATCTGTCACCAGAGATGTGCTCAACGGGGGGCGGGGGGGGGCGCAGGAGGGGTTACTTTTACCACCCCTTTAAGAAATCAGCAGCAGCTGTTATAGGTCTGCCCTAGTGGGAATGCATCAAGATCTCTGAAAGAGCACAGAAATAAAACTAATAAGCAGAGAGCTTAGTGTTACACCCACATAGTGCAAGTCTATTTGCAAATCTTTAAGCGAGTGTTTATGTACATATATCTATCTATAGTGAACATATGTAAACATTTCACTCCAGATATGCAGATGAGCCAAGGGAGAACCTGCAAGAAGGACTGATAGGTTGCGTCCTGGAGGTTCTGCAACACAACCCACAGCTCCATTAGTAGCAATTGTTGGCAAATGCATTAGGGGCCACCTTCTTTTAATTTTAGTGTATATTTAAAACTCACAATCAAGAGAAAAAGAACTGGAAAAAGAAAAGAAAAAGAAGATTGGCAAGTCATATCAAACTGAACCAAAAAGAGAAAGTAATATTAGATTATTACAGGTAGTCCTCAATTTACAACAGTTCATTTAGTGACTGTTTGAAGTTACAACGTCACTGAAAAAAAGTGACCAATGACCGTTTTTCATATATACGACCATTGCAGCATCCCCATATTCACATGATCAAAATTTGGATGCCTGGCAACTGGTTCATATTTATGACGGTTGCAGTGTTCTGAGCTCATGCAATCTCCTTTTGCGGCCTTCTGACAAGCAAAGTCAATGGTGAAGCTGGGTTCGCTTAGCAACCGTGTTACTAACTTAACTGCAGTGATTTATTTAATAACTCTGGCAAGAAAGGTCGTAAAATGGGGCAAAAATCCCTTAACAACTGTCTCACCAAGCAACAGAAATTTTGGGCTCACCTGTGGACGTAAATAGAGGACTACCTGTACAGCATATTAAAGCACTACATCTCATTTGAAGATTTCAAAATCTTTAAATCAAATCAATGGTCAATAATTAACAGAAATGGCCAGGATAGAGAATATGAATCATAAGCAAGAGTTAATAATGAACAAAATTGCTACAAAAAAAATCCTAAAGATATCTTTTTTTTCAACCCGTGAATTATAGAAAAAATATGGAGGGTTTTAAATGTAACTACTATCTTAAGTAGGAAAAAGTTGACTATTGGGTACCAATAGGAGCTTCCTCCTCATTAAAAAAAAAACAACAACCCACAGTTTATTGTTAACGCAGCTTGTATGTTTTTTATTGGTACGGGAGAAAAGGTGTATTCTCTCTGATGGAGGGGAATCCCAGTGAACTCCCATAATATGCATGACTCTTGGAAATCCCCGTTCTTCTCAGCTTTCTATTTTTCCTAACTAAAAGCTCTTCAGATATCGCTGACAATTCTGAGAATTTGCCAAAAAGGCATTAAGAGTTGTTAACCTAATTTTGCGAAGCTTCTTCTCTGGTAACATTGTACTGTTAACTAGGGCATACAAAACCTTTGCAGACCAATTCTCGAATACAGCTTGTCTGCCTGGAATCCACACTGTATATTGGACATTAATACAATTGAGCGGGTCCAGAGGTATTTCATGAGAAGAGTACTCCACTCCTCTGCTCACAATAGAATCCCTTATGCCACCAGGCTCGAAATTTTGGGCCTGGACAACCTGGAACTACTCCGCCTACGGTATGACCTAAGCATAGTACACAAAATTGTGTACTACTTCTTACCTGTCAACAACTACTTCAACTTCAACCTCAATAATACCCGGGCAAACAATAAATACAAATTCAAGGTAAACCGCTCCAAACTCAATTGCAGAAAATATAACTTCAGCAACAGAGTGGTCAACATCTGGAATTCTCTACCTGACTTCGTTGTTACATCCTCAAACCCACACAGCTTCAACCTTAAACTGTCTACTATGGACTTCACCCCATTCCTAAGAGGTCCGTAAAGTGGGTGTGCATAAGCACACCAGCGTGCCTACTGTCCCTGTCCTATTGTCCCCATTTATTTGTACTCATTTCCTATGTTCATATCCATGTTTATACTTATACCTGTTATCTTGTACATGTTTGACAAATAATAATTAAAAAAATCATTGGCCCCATATGTCTGAAGAGCACAGGTTGGGAGAAGAAAGCCCACCAGCAAAATTGGAACAGAAGGACTCACAGGTTGACTGCAAGAATGAGACTAATGGTTATAGCTAATTCTAGAAAGCAGGGGAGCTAGTCTAGAAAATTCTTTAAGATGAATATGCACTAAAAAACCAACATACAATGTAACGGGCTTCTGTGAGTTTCTTTAGGAGGAAACAGTAAACCACAACGTGTTTTTCAAAGTTCACCCAAGGAGGAAACTTCCTCTTTTTTTAGAAGTTGACATAAAGACAAACAAACTTCTGGTCGACATAAGCAATTAAATATGCCAAGTCACATTTTCATTCCTTCCCTGTTTTTCTGAGCATGAAAGTGTCAGATTCAGTTTTTTCCTCACGTGTTCAAAAATTGAGTCAGTTTTTAAGGAAGCCAAACTGCCTTGTGATGAGGGACTCCAGAGACTCCTGACATTGCACTGAAAAACGCCTCTGTGACTCAGCAAAATACTTCTTTTGGAAAGGAATGATTTGGCAAAAATGTTCAACAAATCAAGAACTTCCCAAAACCCCAGTAACAATTTCTACATTTGCACCTCTGGTCAAGTAAGCATAAAACCTTGTTTTTGTTTGTTTTTTAAAATGTAGACGGTGCAATCTACAATATAGCTATCTCCAAGTATATTTTATTTTATAGTATATTTATTACTAGGAAAATACTTTATTGAATTATTAATTAGCATTAAAATTTGATAATCTATTACCACATAGCTCCTTTGAGCTGCTTAGTTCGGAAAAAAAAAGTAAAAAAGACAAAAAAAGAAAGCTTTCTAGAGGCACATCAAGTTGCGATCAGGATAATTTTTAGTATGAAGAGCTATCAATTAAATATGTATGCATCCTCTAGGAATAGTTACATGAAAACAGTTAATGAGACGTTATAAAGAGACTTAGTTTCTTAGCTAATGTTGCATTTTATTCATGCACTTATAATTTATTAAGGAACACGTTGGTTCAGTGGCCTAAGATGCTGAGCTTGTCGATCGAAAGGTCGGCAGTTCAGTGGTTCGAATCCCTAGTGCTGCATAACGGGGTGAGCTCCCATTACTTGTCCCAGCTTCTACCAACCTAGCAGTTCGAAAGCACGTAAAAAAGTAGAAAGTAGAAAAAATAGGGACCACCTTTGGTAGGAAGGTAACAGCATTCCGTGCACCTTTGGCATTTAGTTATGCCGGCCACATGACCATGGAGATGTCTTAGGACAGCGCTGGCTCTTTGGCTTTGAAACAGAGATGAGCACCACCCCCTAGAGTCAGGAACGACTAGCACATATGTGCAAAGGGAACCTTTACTTTTATAAATTATTATTTATCAGTTTTAGAAACCAAACAAACTAAAATGCAGGTAGACCTCAACTTACAACCATTCATTTGATGACCGAAGTTACAAGGGCATTGGAAAAATAGACTTATGACTATTTTACGAGTGCTGCAACATCTCCATGATCATGTGATCAAAATTTGAATACGTGGCCATTTTGTTTATATTTATGACAGTTGCAGTGTCCTGGGGTCATGTGATCACCTTTTGTGACCCTCTGACCAGCAAAGTCAATGGGGAAGGCAGGTTCACCTAACAGCTATGTTATTAACTTACTGTAGGGATTCACTCAACAACTGTGGCAAAAAAGGCCGTAAAATGGAGCAAAACCCACTTAACAACTGTCTTCTTTAGTAATGGAAATTTGGGGCTCAATTGTGGTCCAAAGTTGAGGATACCTGTATAAGAGGAAAGATTTTGACTTTCACCAAAAGTTAAGTATCTCATGGGGTCAGTTAAAGTATCCCATTTGCTTAACCCAGGTGCTCATCAAAACTAAGTAATATGAATATAGATAGTCCTCAATTTAAACCACATTTGGACCAGAATTTTTTGTTGCTAATCAAGGCAGTGTTAAGTGCCTTAAGTGAATTGCAACCAATTTTACAACTTTTTTGTCATCGTTGATAAGCGAATCACTGCAATTGTTAAGTGAATCTGGCTCCACCAATGACTCTGCTTATCAGAAGCTGTAGGAACTTCAGCACCTAGGAAAATGAAATATTCTAGGAAATATTAAAAAGGCAGAATATTATATTTTCCCTAAAGGAGAAACATGCTTTTAAAAGACATAAACTCAGAGCCTTAGCTCCCTGCCCCCCAGCCCGGCAGATATTTTGGTGACAATCTATTTACAAAACAAAGGCTGGGCCATCTTATTTACAAAACAAAAGACATGGCTCTCAGGACACGATAGGATTAGCCTTCCCTCAAGATCCAAACCAAAAATTAAGCCATAATTAAATTAAAATTAAATTAAATTAAATTCCCTCAAGATCCAAACCAAAGCCATTAAGCCATAATAGGAATTGCCCAAAGCCCCTTCATTACATCATCACCCAGCAAGATTCAACCAAACCTGGGACTCAGGACAACCTACAAAATTACCCCTGCATGGCACCATGGGAGTCTGACAACCAATCAGAATACATCTCTTACACAGGAACAGGAAGCTCCAAGGCAGGGCCCAAGAGAGGGTATAAATCTATATCTCTCACACCCATGTGCTCATTTTGACCAAGACCTCAAACCATATAGTCCTGTCCACCATTAAACCATCTTTCCAAATAGCCTCCATATTTCCAGTGTCTTTCTCCCAACTTGGAACTTAACCATGATGGACATTTCTTCCAACAATACCTACCCAGAAAATTTGATCCTGCAAGATTGGCACACTCCTTTTAGGATCCCAAAAACAGGTCTTTTCGGTATCAGCACCTGCCCTCTGGAAAGGGATGCCCCCCAGGTGTTAGCCCTTCCAGGAAGACCAGAGTAGATACCAAAGATATGAATACTAACTTTGTGGGAACTCAAGGTAGAATTCCCTTTAATTTTCCCCCTACAACAACAGTGCAAAGTACGCTGGGCTGAGACAGAGGGCCCAAAGTCACAAAGTGAGTGTCTATGGCTGAGAGACAACTGAAACCTGGGTTCCCCTACTGCTGGTCCAATACTTTAACCACAATTCCACACTACAACATCCCAAATTTCCAGACAAACTGGTCCGGGCATATCTGGAGAGCATGTGGCTGGTGAGTGCCGAGTGCCACCCCTGTATGAGAGTCTAGGCAAAAGCAGAGGACAATCATGATCTGGGCCTGGAATTCCTTCTGTCCGAGCTGCAGAAGATCCATGGCTCTGAAGGATCATCTCCCCTAAGCATAAAAGCTCTTGTAAAAAGGCCACATATTCAGGCATGACCTCTTTGGTACACATCCAATGCAAGCAAATTCTTGGCTTGTTCATGCCAGACTGCTCCAGAAAAACAATTGGGTTGATCTGTTTCCCCTCCCCCTCCCATGGGTGTGGGAGAAGTGACATCAGCAATTGTCCAGCAGGACGTTTAAGGGAGGTACCGTTTGCAGCTTGTTGTTGTCTTCCCCAGCCCTGAATGCAGTCATTCTTTTGGCCCAACACAACCCTCTTGCTAAAGTCCTAGCTTGCATTCCAGATGTGAGGCAACATCTGACTGATGAAAATCACTCAAGGTGACTTGTTCAAAAGAGCAGCATATCTAGGAAACAACATGCACTCAATTCCACAACTTCCAAAAAATTCATTTGGTGGAATCCCAGATATGTTCCTACACTAATAAGTATTAAATTTGCCCATAATTAGAGCAAAAGAACATCACAAAGGCTCAGAGAACCCCCAGTGTCCATCCATACACACTGACGTATTGGACCACTGTGCAACCACTAGTGTTCATCCACATCTCTTATGATTCTTTGCAGTAAGGATCTTCGGGGTGTGGGAAAAATGGTACCTCCCTTCCGGAAGAAGTCAAGTCAGGTTAACAAGTACAGCCCTACCAAAGCTGACAATCAGCTTTGTCAGGAAAGGTTAGCTAAGCCATCTGCAAACTCTTCTTCTCAAGAAAGCCTTTCTTCACACAGAGCATATCCTGAACACAGCTCGATCAGCTGGTCTGAAATACCCAGCTATACCAGGCCAACTTTCCAAATACGTATTTTAAAAAGCTGCTTTGCAAATCACATCCTCATACATTAATATGAAACTTGTGAGTCTCTTTTTAACAGTTTTCCTGACATCCAGGTAGGAAGCAGATTTTTAACTGATAATGTTTGTGGCCTGCAACAGTCTGGAAACCAATATTCCATTGGAGTTGGGATATTCAATTTAAATAAACAATAAACAAATATTCCATATTCTCGGGAGGGGAGAAGTTAATGCTTGAACCTGATGCCTTCCTTAGTTTGCAGCATTATTTAATTTAAAAATAAAAAATGCAGATAGGGAATATAATATAAGATACTGTAACAATGTGAGAGAAATGGCTTCCCCCCCACCCCTTTTAACAGGTTTCTTTCTGTCAGCCAAGTAATTCAGTCTATTGGGTAAAACAGCCTTATGTCTTGCCCAATTAACTAATTTTAAAAAGTGTTGGAGGAATGGGGACTGGAACCCTGCAGAATTGAGACATCATCTATATCTCAGCCTTTGTGGGAATTCATTTTCCTCATTAGGAGGAAATCTGATTTATGAGGAAAATGTTCCAAGTTTGTATTATATTTCTGAACAAATCTGGATATTTGCATTTGATAAAACACAGTAGTACTACTTCATGCTCCAGGACTGCCCTCACCTATACCCCTTAAAAGCACTGTGAATGACTAAAACATCTCCTAAATACTGATTTTTATCAGTTATAATAATCCTACAATTTTACACACACCTATTTCAAGGGACTTTGGAGGCGACCCAAAAAAAAAAAATCTAACCTGACCCACAAGTTCGGAGAACAAACTTCCACCCTCATCCTACATCCAAGCTACAGATATTCGCCACTATCACCAAAAAAAAAATATCTAAATTCAGACTGTTTTATCAAACAACTTGTCAGTTATTTAGAAAATCAATCTAGTCAAACTCATGATTTGAAAAAAAAAAAGATTTTATTGAATCACATTGCTCAACTGCTCAGCTAATTTAATTAACTACGGTTCAATTAAATAAATATTTTTAAAAGTAAGAAAAACTGTTCGGACTCGTTTGGAGGAAATATCTTGACCCTCAGCTTGAAGTGTGTGTGTGTATGTTTATTATCCCTGCTGCAACAATGCAAAATGAAATTCGTGGCACTTAGATATCATTTGGGTTAAATACATGCAACTAGATAGAAAAAAATAAACACGCACATATAGACAAAAAATATTACAGCTCAGTGAAAGAAAATACATTTTGCATACGGTATGTAAATATGCCAGGTTTAAAGTAATACAATTTTGTTTAACGAGTCTTGGACACTTAAGATGGCAAAGATTTTTTGCTAAACATTTGCAAAGACATTGGTTGCAGAAAATGTGTTATTGGATCCTAAGGACTAATAGCTTCAAAAAATAAAGAAAAAAAATCCAATTATTGTCTGCCTCCCCAGGTTTAGCTGGGACAAAACTTTTAAAGAATTCCTCACAGCAACTCAGGATACATGCAGAGGTAACTACTATCAAATTAGAAAGCCCAACACAAACCATCTTCTTAAAGATCCAATCCTGAATCTCTCTCACCCCAGCATAAGGCCTCAACGAATCACCTTTTGGGAATCTTTGTGTTCCACCTGTCTTGGAAGAATGTTTTAGTAAACCAGACATACTTAAGTCAATCAACTCACTAGGAATCTCCCTGTGCTTGCCTTTTCATATAGAAAAAAATCTTAGCAATGTCCTTAAAGGACATAATACACCTGTCATTTGCTCTTCCCCATTATTTCTTCAAGCTTTTCTCAGGCTATGTTACAACACTATTGAGTAAAGCTGCAATGCGATTACCAAATATTCACATGACTCCTCCGAAGTACAAGTAGTCATCACCTAGTGATCATTTGAAGTTGCCACAAACATCTGCAGAGCTATTTACACTCTAATTCTGGAGTTCCAATGGCCACATAAACACTCCAAAGTCACATTATTGCATTTGGGATGCTTGGCAACTGGCTAGCATTTATAGCTGTTTGCAGCACACCCCAATCACATGACCATGTTTTTCTGCATTTTTTTTTTTTTTGCTGGATCCAAATTCAATACATAAAATATGTGAAGAGTCAGATCAGTGATCTGATTCAAGATAAAGGAGTGCCATATGAATTTAGATTGCAAGTGTGTTTCTTCAAATCACCTAAACCAGGGCTGTCAAACTTGTGGCCCATAGGCCAGATGCGTCACATGCTGGCCACGCCCATGCCCGGTTTAGCGAAGGGGAAACAAGTCCCGATACGTCATGTGATGCTGCGTGATGATGCGAGTTTGATACCCCTGACCTAAGCCATCATTGGGGCGGGGAGGTGATTGTAGGAGGAGAGATGTATTACTCTGTGGTTGCAAAAAAAAAAACAAAAAAAAAAACCCCAACCTTAAAAAAGAAACTGGTAATCTCTATTCAGACCAACATTTTATAAAGGTATATGCTTCTGTGAAATCTTACATCAGACTAGCCATCCTATGCTGTGGTGAAGTGAGCTGTACCTCATGAAAACCTAATAAAATTTGTTAGTTGGAAAAGAGGCTACCCATTTCCTTCTGATCTTGGGGAGTTAATTCCATCAGCACAATTTCCTTAATGAGGCCTCTCAATTGACTCTATAACTTTCCCAAAAAGGCTAGGAACAAGGACAAAGAAGCATTGTACACTCTTGGTGAATCTTTAGCTTTCTTCTTATATAAAACCCAGTCATTCTCATTTGACAGATTAAAGCCACACACATACCATCTATAGATAAAATCATCAAGGAGCTCAGATCTTCCATTAATCTCAGGCGATATCAATTTGGAACTACGATCTAAGGCCAAACTCTTAATTATTACTTCTGATTTGAATCAATTCTCCATCACCTTCAGTATCGGTGTCACCAAAACCATGTTTAAGAATTCCTCAGGAATGACTTTGGACACCTTGCCTGTTGGACTAACACAGGGGTGTCAAACTCAAGGCCTGGGGGCCAAATCTGGCCCGTGATGTGCTTAGATTTGGCCCGTGGGGCTGCCCTGGGAACAGCGAAGGTTTCGCTGGCAGAGGGTTGCAGGAAGTTATCGCACGTGGCCCTCCCAAGCTCCATTTTTGCTGGCAGAGGTTGCAGGAGGCCATCACAGCCGAAAACGGAGCTCAGAAGCCTGTTTTCTCTGGCAGAGCGCTCGGCCACCACAAGTGCCCCTGACACAAGTGACATCGAGCTGACCATGCCCACCTTGACCATGCTCACTCCATCTCCCCGAGGTCAAACACAACCCTGATGCAGCCTTCAGTGAAATTGAGTTTGACAACCCTGGACTAACAGTTGTCCAGACAATTATTTTCTTTTTTTCCCCCTTGTCCCTTTGGATCAATCTTAACTCCTATCTGTACAAATCCTTGTGGTTTTCTTTGCAAGATTTCCAGAAGTGGTTGAGAGAGGGTAACTGGCTCAAGGTCATCCAGTTGGCTTTGTGGTGAAGGTGAGACTGGAATATATGGTCTCCTGGTTTCTAGCTTGGTGCCTTAATAATTCTTGGCAGACAATTCCTATCCAAGTAACAAAAGAAAGTAAAACAGATGTCCACCGTGCATGGTCCTGCCCTGATGCAAATTGCCACTTGCTGATGAAAGTAAGGCTGACAGAAGAAATACAGACCCATTTGCATCCTAACACAAGCAGATTTAAAATGGATAAGCTGGGAAGAGCTTACTTATTATTTCTGGGTGGAAAATATATGCAACTGACAAAACAGGACGCCCACTGCTTTGGTTTTGTTGTGGCTTAATGCTCAACAGGTCTGTTGGCTTAAATTTTCTATGCTCCCACTGCAAGCTTTGAAATGACAGCAATAGAGAAAGCACTTTGGCAAGGCACGATATCTATCAGACAAACTGTAGTTGGGTAGCACCCACAACAGTTTATTGCTTGGAAGGCCATACTCAGCCAATTGTGTGCTAGGGAGAACCAGATCAATTTCAACATCAAGATCAGCGTTTTCCATCTTACTGGTGGCAATGGACTCCAAACTACCTAGAGGGCATCAGGTGAAGGCTGCAATGCCCAGTGTCTTTAAAGTTAATAGGACTGAGTCAAAGAACACTTTGCACAGCACTCCAAGAGTTTCCTAAACCTTTTTCTTTGTGGCTGTGGTGTTGCACACAACGGCAGTTTGCTAAGAATGTTACTGCCTTTTTCCTATATAATGAAGTTATTGTTGAAAAGCTTACTGCATTTGACCAGAATTAGGAGGAACCCAAAAAGCACATGAAGGCCCTTTCCATGCATAGACATTCCAGTTATGATACAGACTCTTTAGAGAGGTTCATGAGGACGAAAGCACTGGTTTTTGAGCACCAGGCAAAGACTCTTTCATTCACCAATCCCTTGAAGGAAGTTGCATGTTTAGAAGCTCATTTAGAAGCTGCATGTTTTAATTGTGTGGCTTTGTCTTAGCTGTTTGCTTGGTTTCTACCGTATGCTGCTCTTCTAAATATACGCAGAGAATTTCTGCTGCATGTAAAGCAAGTTGCATAAATAAATGCACTGCAAGAAATAATGTAAATAAAGTCCTTAGCAGACCAGGCTACTAATTACATAATACAAATGCAGAGTCACATTTAAATTGGTAAATCCATCTTCTTCATGGAAGTCTGGCTCCTAGGTGCTGTGATACATTGATGGCACATTAAAATGCTGACTCCAGGGTTACTAGCGGGCCTCCACTGGAACCTCAGACATCTCTTTTAGGGCCTACCAGGCCCCTTGCCTCACCTTTTACCTCTTTTTTAAAAAATATGCTAAGTTAGTGAGACTGCACTGAGGTGCTCTTGGCCGTCCAGGAAAAGCAAAGCAGGATAAGACCTGGTTAGTTGGTGAATGAGAAAGAATCAAGAAATATTCAGGTTCAGACATGGGTGAGAAGTCCCCAGAATGCATCCCTGAAGTCAATGACAAATTACTTATGCAGAATTACACAGATGGGTTTCTGGAATTACCAGAAGTTGACCTTAACTCAGGGGAGACTTTAACTAAGAGAAATTGAAAACTTACAAAAACTGGTTTCTTGAATCACCCTTTAATTCCAGGAATGCCTCGGGACCTCTAAGCTTTCTTAGAAAATAAAAATGAAGCATGTGAGCTTTTTGCTTGCTGTCAAAAGGTGCCAACCAGCCTAAAAGGTTGGAGAACACTGGTGTCATGAACTGCAAGAAGGTATCCCCCGTTACATCCACCCGGTCCATCAGAATCAGAAAATTACGGGACCCATCTATAAAAAAAGCGTTATCTGGCAGGAACCAGGAAGAGAGCCTTTTCTGCTGTGGTGCCTGCCCACCCTACAGAACATCATCCCTTCAAAACTTAGCTTGGCTCGGACCCTCCTGCCTTTAAGAAGGGCCTTGAAGATATGGCTGTGCCACCATGACTAGGAGTCTGGGTATGGTGAGGAGCTCTTACAAATGGCTGTGTTGAGCTGATGTAGGATAAATTCTGCTCTGATCACGATTCTCTGTTTTTTAATTGATTATGGATTGGTTGTATATATTTGTTTTTGATTGGATTGTTTTTAACCTGTTGTGAACTGCTCAGAGTCACTTAGATGAAGTGGATGGCCATATAAATTGAAAAAAATAAAATGTTAGGATCAGAGGTTAATTAAAGTTTTAAAGACCCATTCAAATTCTTAGTCACCCATATGATTTGCGGGTAACCTTGAGCCCATCACTATTTCTCTGGCCATCCTACTTCACAGGACTGTTGTAAACATCTGACGAACTGAAAAGATCAGATGACATCTGAAACTCCCTGAAGAGACAAGATACCAATGTAACAAATGAAAACACAAGATGGACATGGCTTAGCATGATGGTCCTGAGTGGTGCATCATTAACCACTACACAAATAAAATTATGAGAAAAAAATTGTGATCAACACAGTCTGGATACAAATCACAACCACCCAACCAAACTGCATCAAAAGCTGAAAACAAAACAATCCACTGACTTTTCAGACACATTTCTTTTTAATGTCTCTGTATTTTCAATGAGTTTCATTTTGGAGCAGGCCTAAAGCAACAGGCAGGAAAATAAAATAAAATAACTGTTGAGACAGATGGTAAATCAAGGCTACTATCTGTCATACAGAAAACTCAGCCTCAGCCACAGAAGCTCACAGGATGACTTTGGGCCCCTCATTCTTTCTCAGCCCAATTTATCTCACAATGTTGTTGTGGAGGGAAATAAACAAGGGGGCATCATATTGCATCCTGATTGGAAAATGGGATATACATCTAATAAATAACAACTAAATAACCCGAGTTGACTCAAGTATCGCTTTTTTGTTTTTGTTTTTCTTGCCTTTGAGTCAGTTTTTGATTTCTGATCTCTGCTTGGACAAGTCCCTGGTTATTTATTAAGCTTTGCGGACTAGAAACTTTGATTGTACGATTGGCTGTTTGAATTAGGTGCCATCATTTCTGTGTTTTCCTTGGCAGGGCTGCCTTGGGCACCTGACAATATACAGAAAAGCGAGATGCAGAGCAAGCCACTTGGGGGCAGGGAAATGAGAAAAATAAAGATGACACCTACAAACCCTGTTCGCCTTTAAAGCCCATCCGAACTCGGTACAACTTATTTTGGAGTAGGTAAAACCCACCCCGCCGCCCTTCTAAAACAGCCTTCCCCCCCCACCGCAAACAAATCCATCGTGTGTACCGGAGTTAGGAAACGAGACAGCGGGTTGGCAGGGTTGAAACGGTATGGGGTGCGTGGGGAGCGCGGCTATGCTTCCCTCCCGGGCTTGGAGGGAGCCAGGGACGGACTCAACAGCAGAGGAGAGCGCGGAGGCCAAGTCAACCAGATCCGTAGGCGCGTTTCCCGCTGCCGATTAGGAGAGGCTCACCCGAGAGTCCGCCGGCGGAGGCGGTATAAGGCTGCCGCAGTCTCGGCGCCAGGTTCCAGGCGAGGAAGGCCGATAGCCCCGAGATCATTCCGACCACCGAATACGCCAGGCGAATTGCGATCTTCCGCGTCACCGCCATCGCCGAAGAATCAGCCGGCCGCCGCGGCAGGAGAGATTAAAAGGCAGCGGATCCACACCCGGCAGCCTCCGAGCCTCGTCCTGTCTCCGCCGCCTCGGCTTTGCAGCGACTCCTTGCGAGCAGGGGGACTCACCACTCACTCGGGCCGGCCTTACATTCGCACCCTTTTTAACGTAAAAGAACACGGCCCATGTTATAAATATGCATGAGATTAGGAAATCGTTTATTCCGTTCTTCAATCCCGCCCGTTTTCGAGGGAGCGGTTGAAATTTCCCCTCCTCGCCTTGCTTGTGTTGTAGGGGACTCTTGAGAAGCAAGTAATAATTCAGGTTACCCGTTGCACTGAACCTGCGCGGGGTTGTATTTGTTTGTTTGTTTGGTTGGTTGGTTTCATTAACTACGATACAACGCTTTGAAACTTTTAACTTAATTGCTTAGGTTAGGTCAGTCAGTGTGTTTTTCAATCTTGGCAACTTTAAGACCCGGGGACTCAATTCCCAGAATTCCCCAACCAACATGCTGGCTTGGGAATTCTGAGAGTTGAGGTCTACACATCTTAAAGTTCTCAAGATGGAGAAACACTTGCTTGGGTGATATCATACACATAACTTCATGCATAGTTTCTCTCAATGTCTATATAGTGTCCCAACATATCTAGATGAATCAATGAAAGGTTTACAAATGATAAAACCTAAGCCTGTGATGGCGAATCTATGGCACGCGCGCCAGAGGTGCCACATGGAGCCATATCGGTGGGCACGCAAGCTCAGCTCTGGCGCACATCCCGCACTGGCCAGCTGATTTTCAGGCCTTCTGGGTCCACTGGAAGTCAGCAAACAGGCCATTTCCAGCCTTCGGAGGACCCCCGGGGGAGTGGGGAAGGCCGTTTTCTCCCTCCCCAATCTCCTAGAAAGGTTCTGGAGTCTGGGGAGGGCAAAAAACAGGCCTACCGGGCGCACTGTGCCATCGAGTTCCAAAAGCGGGGGAAGCTCAGGGGGGTCGTGCACACATGCGTGGGGGTGGGGTGCATAGAATTATGGGTGTGGGCACATACGTGTGTGACCCCCTGTGCTCCCCCCGCTTTTGGCACATGATGGCAAAAAGGTTAGCCATCACTGACCTAAGCCATGCATTACAGCAAAATATTCTTTAGTCTGGAATAACTCATGGAGTGAGATAAATTCAGAATAATGTTGCTTTTAATAGTAAATCTAAAAAAAAAACCTTTAAAAAGAGATTAGGTAATATCAGTGGTGCAATCCAAATTTTTTTACTACTGGTTCTGTGGGCGTGGCTTGGTGGGTGTGGTGTGGCTTGGTGGGCATGGCAGGGGAAGGATACTGCAAAATCTCCATTCCCACCCCACTCGGGGGCCAGCCAGAGGTAGTATTTGCTGATTCTCTGAACTGCTCAAAATTTCCGCTACCGGTTCTCCAGAACCTGTCAGAACCTGCTGGATTTCACCTCTGGGTAATATTCTATTTTGGAATATTCTATTTGGAATCTATTTTAGTATCTACAAGCAAAGAGAATCAATATACAATTTTAATCATATTAAAACGTGATGTGTTGATTATTGACTACTATGTACTATTATAAAGTGACACACTTTACTAAAACTAAGAGGAAAAACATGAATGAGGCTGTTCTCTCCTTACCAACTAATAGAAGTTCCAATCTGCAAGTCATCTAAGAACCTCCAAACCTGTTTACCTTTTCAATTGAATATTTAGTGGTATCGAGAAACTCTATGTCCATAGGCTCCTGCATTTCGGCAAATATCGGGGATCTTTTCCTTCTCAGTGGCCCTGTGTGGCTCTGTTTCTTTTGGCGTCTCACACCTGTGTATGGCAGGAGAGAATGAAATTCCTGCACAAAAGATATGCTCTGAAATTCTTGTGAGAAAGAGCAGCATGAGACAAAAAGAAACACCTTTATAAAATTATTAAGCTGGCATGAAACACATCTAGCTCCAATGATGTGCAGCGCTCATAAGCGCTCATAAGACTCAAATTTCACTGCTTGCTGTATTGTTCTTGATCTCCTATAGCAAAATGCCTTTGGCTAACTCTACTGGAATTCCATGTGTATTAGCGCTGTGTTGGTGGTGCCAGTGAATGATGCCCAGTCAGTATCTTAGATCTACTTGCTAGTCCACTGGGTCAAGGACACCAATGTGCTTGTGACAATGTGTGAATTGAAATACTCCTGCCCACACCTCCCAGAGGTGGAAACCATCATAGTTACAACATATGAAAGAAAGAGCTGACAGAATTTCATTAGCACTACTTCCTCATAAGGTAGAAGTTGATGATCTGGAAATGATTGTTTTCCTGTTACTGACAGCAAGGAAGGTGATGGATTTTGAGAGCCGAGCCATCTCCCTTTTTTGCACAGTGAGATTAAGCTTCTATCACTACATTAATTTATTTATTATTTAGTGTATGATAAGAACATTAAGAAAGAAGGCCAATATGGTATAATGGTTAAAGGAGTGGCAAGACCAAGGTTCTAGTCCCCTCTTAGCTGGCTGAATGACTTTGAGCCAGTCACTCTCTCTCAGCCCTGATTTGGATGTCCAAAAAACATCTATTTACCAAACTTTACAGGACTAGCATATCGATTACATTCTATAAACTTAAATTAACAGCCCCTCATCCTGCAGTAGATTTATTCAAGGTGAGTTTCTTCTGGAACAAAAAATACTCTTCTATATAAGGTACAACCACTATGTTTTCTTCGTTCTATCATGAATAATGATATAATATTTAAAAATACATTTTAAAATCCCTACAGTTCTGAAAAGATTTTTCTACATACAAAACTGTTTATGCCACCACAACAATTAGCACTAGCACTAGCACTAGCACTTAGACTTATATACCTGCTTCACAGTGCTTTATAGTCCTCTATAAGCGGATTACAGAGTCAGCATATTGCCCCCAACAATCTGGGTCCTCATTTTACCAACCTCGGAAAGATGGAAGGCTGAATCAACCTTGAGCCAGTGAGAATCGAACTGCTGAACTGCTGGCAGCCAGCAGTCAGCAGAAGTGAGACCCAGATTTACATGAGACTTCTCAGGAAATAACAACTGAATGAAAAACTGCTGGTGACCTTCTACCGCTGCACCATAGAGAGTATTTTACCTTAGTGCACCTGTGTATGGTTTGCCAATTGCATAGTGGTAGATAGGACAGCACTCCAGAGGGTTAATCTCATTGCCCAGAGGATCACTGGTTGCCCTCTCCCCTCTTTGGAAGAGCTTTATAGCTCCTGTTGCCTTAAGAAAGTTCAAAACATTTTTAAAGATCCATCTCATCCTGGGCACCCTTTTTTTAAACTTTTACCATCTGGCAGACGGTACAGGATAATAAAAACAAGGAAAAATAAGCTGAAAAACATTTTCTATCCCAGGGCAGTAACTATATTGAATTCTACTGTATAGTGCAATACTAATGCAATATCGGATTTTCAGTTCAATTGTATAGAATGTGAAGGATGTGTGTTTGTGTTTTATATACACTGAAAATGGCATTTAATTTTGTTGTACGAGGTGCAATGACAATAAAGTAAACTTAAGTAGCCTGCAGTACTGCACTCTAACAACTGCGCCACCACGACTCTTGATGGGAAGATCTTATTTGAATCCCATAAGCATAGAGATTGCTTTGAAGGAGTGGCATTGTACTTGCTTACTAATGTGTTGCTTTCACTCAGTCAGATCTTCTGAATTAGGCTGTAACTCAAATCATATTCTGACTAATATGGATGCTGAATGCATGACCCAGTTTTGGCTATCTGAGATGCTGATGCTGACAATCACCTGCCTTGGACTGGTTACTCTGAAGGTGGTTCATAGACAATGTGATACATGGCAGTATGAATTGCATCGTTTGAACGTTAATTGCATCGTTAATGCAATCAAAGACACTTTGATACCTACCATGGGCGAATGGTTGGAGAAGTTGATGGAGTTGGCTGAAATGGCGAAACTGACTACTCTGATTAAAGAAAAGAACCTAAGTACTTTTGTTTCCACATGGAAACTGCTTCTGAATTCCGTGCTTGATGTGGAAAAGAATGTAACTTTGACTTTGGGTTTTATAGATTAGATCGATAGATCTTTATAGAAATGACTTGTTCATATTATTATGGAAAAACAAAAAGCTGTGATTTGATGTTAATGCCTTATTCTACTACAACAGAGAGAGTTGTAAATCAATGCTTCCTTTTCTTTTCTTTTCTTTTCTTTTCTTTTCTTTTCTTTTCTTTTCTTTTCTTTTCTCTACCTTTCCTCACTTCTCTTTCCCCTTTCCCCTCCTCCCTCACTGCTCTTTTATTTACTTTTGTCTTTTGCATTTTATAATACTTTATAACTTAATAAAATGCTTTTTTAAAAAAGAATGTGTTAATGCACTCACTACACACTACAAGCACACACTACACACTACTCACTACACACCACTCATTACACACAAAAGCACACACTTGCACAAATCTCTACACAGCTTAACAATGCACATATACATAGTGAAAACTTACAAATAGCAGGGATATGATTGAATTCTCCTACAGGCTACACACAAACAGTATAGTATTTTCCATTGCTTGGTCTGTGGGCAGATGGTATAGCTATCAGACCAACCCCAAACAGTTTTGGAATGAGAGATGGCTAAGGAATCTGATGAAAGAAAGGCTGGATATAATGTGCTACAGATGTAGCACACATGTGGAACAAAGTAATTTTGCAGCCTCAGTATATGGTAAGAGTTAGTTATGCAATATGTAATTCAGACAGAGTCTAATACACCCACATTGAGTCCCGTGAATGTAACAAGCATCACCGCAAAGTGACAATATTTTATACAGTTCTTAAGGAACAGTATCTGCAAGATTGCATCTATTGTTCTCACATATGGACATGCCTTTATCATTATTACCAGATGGAAGATTTCCATCCTGAATTCTTAGCGTAATAGTTATTATTTTCCATAACAATTTTATTTCTGAAATTTCTGAAATGCCAATCTCTCTGCTTCCTTCAACATTGTTTGGAAAACTTCTATCTTTTAAAGCTTTGGATAATGGTCAGGATCGCTAAACAGTTAGCTCCTCCATTGTCAAGTAAAAAGAACTGTTTTCACCCACTTTTGCAGGAAAATTTTGTGTCTCTTGTCACACTTGTATGGCATCCAGGTAGTTTGTGTATGCAATAAGTATAATAGTTGGGGATACAAGCATCCTACTAGCAGAGTTGATGCAATTAGCTTTTGGGCTTTTATAAAGTGTAATGTAGATATTTTCAGTTTTGAGCCAAAAATGGGCAGAAATAGTAATGGATGCTAGTTCAAAGACAGGTAGAACTGCCTGGTCAGGTCAAAGATTGATAAAGTGATAATTCAGTGGAGAGATGAAAATGAATTTTCAAAGGTTCAGAATTTGGAGTGCACAGAGAAATGGATTGAAAACCCTTTTTTCTCCACCATCCAAATGAGTTGGATTAAAGCTCCTATAATCCCCAGCCAAGAGACCAACACATTCAGAAGGCTGCAGGTTGAAGAAAACTGGTTTGGAAAAAGAAACAGCCTGAAGAACAAGAAATAAGTGTAAAGTACAAGGGTGGATGTAGGGCGTGAAAGATGAAGCACAAGGATGGAGGAAACAGGAAGCCAAGGCAAGGTTTGACATATAAATTATACCAATTATGTTTTATCATTTTGTTTTCAAGATCACCAGTAACATGTGATGTACAAAATATAATTAATCCCTTCAAGAGTATTACAGTAATGTTTCTCTGGCATGATTGGAGGCTGATGGATCAAAGTTTATGAATTGGCATCCTCCTTTATTTGCCAGGAAGAAACTCTTTTTTGGTAGCTAGGCAGCTGATTGAGAAGTTACTGGCCAACCATCAGTGCACTTTATCTCTGACCTTTGGCTATCTTAGTTGGGATTGATGGGCATTGGACTCAATCTGTAAAAATCAACTTACCTTGCGTAAGTAGATGCCCTCATTTTGTTTCCTCTCCCCTTTTTCTCACTTTTGGAAATGTCTTTTTAATTCTTCTGGATTTGAAAACTTTAGAATAATATTTATTATTATGACCCTATTGGCCTTCTGCAGAGCTGTAAAGACTTGGCATTTCTCCCAAATACTGGATTGAGATGGCAGATACCATAAACTAATATGGCGATTAGTTTAACAAGTCACAGACCTGTCTGATGACATCATAATAGCAATAGCACTTACTTATATAGCAGTGCTTTACAGCCCTCTCTAAGCAGTTTACAGAGTCAGCATATTGCCCCTAATAACCTGGGTCCTCATTTTACCTACCAGTGGTGGGTTTCAACATTTTTTACTACTGGTTCTGTGGGTGTGGGTTGGTGGCCATGACATGACTTGCTGGGCATGGCTTGCTGGGCATGGCAGGGGAAGGATACTGTAAAATCTCCATTCCCTCCCCAATCCAGGGGAAAGTTACTGCAAAATCCCCATTTCCTCCTGACCAACTGGGACTTGGGAGGCAGAGAATAGATGGGGGTGGGGCCAGTCAGAATTTTACTACTGGTTCTCCAAACTATTCAAAATTTCTGCTACCGGTTCTCCAGAACTGGTCAGAACCTGCTGAAACCCATCTCTGCTCTGAAGGATGGAAGGCTGAGTCAACCTTAAGCAGGTGAGACTCAAACTGCTGGCAGTCAGCAGAACTAGCCAACAACCACTGCATTACCATGACTCCATAAGGTCCAACCATGTGACTGTCCCTTGCCTATAATGAAAGCCTGGACATTCTAGTGCATATGGAGATAGGGTGGGCTGGAAGTTTGTGAGCCTTACTATGAGAATAGTAACTTGCATGCTTGTCCTGCTTTTTGTCTTTTAAATATAAAAGAGGAAGAGAGGTTTAAAAGAGGTTTTAAATATAAAAGTGGAACCACTGATTCATTTATCAGTTTTTTGGGGAGTGAGGGCAAATTGGTATATAATCTGTTACAAGTGTTTTTCTCTTTATGAGCTGTAAATGACAGCTTCCAAATTCTGTCCATGGTACTGATCCAACTGGTTAATGGTTTATTTGTTTGCTCATTTGGTTTATTCCCTTTATTTAATGGAGATTCATACAGCAAAGCTGTAAATTCATCTTTATTTAATCTTAGGTCTGAAGAGGCCTAGCCCATTCCCCGATCCTCTCTCAGGGCCTGTGGTTTGGCACAAAGCCACCAGAGAGTGAAAAATGGGCCCCTAAGTAAAAGGTCATCAAGTACTAACCAGTCTCATGTGAAAGCTTAGCTTGAAGCTATAATAGTAGTCAACTTGGAGATATATTAAAATTTTAAAGTGTGAATGCCCTGATTTTCCCATGGAGGGAAAGGTTGGCTTATGTGGTTTCCAGAAGCATTTTTATGTAGACATTTATGGAATAAACAGAAGTAAATTTTATATAAATATAAAAGAGGCTTTTGCAATGCACTTTGCAATTCTGTTGGGCTATGAAAGGGACTTCTTTTCCATTTTATTTGCATGGATGACCTATTGTTTTTCTTCATCCTCCTCCTCCTCCTCCTCAATTGGGGACTTAAGATAGCCAGCCCTATAATTATATCATACAAGCAGATGAGATTTTATTGAGACCTCTGACTATCTGCTGCCATATTTGGGTGGGAGATCAGTAGTAAATGGCAAGTTGTAGATTAGAGTGGGAAATCAGACATAATGAAAAAAGCCAGTGGCAAATTACTTCTATGTTATTACACCAGGATTTATGTTTAACTCAAGAGAGTCTTTACTTACAGAATGGATTAACCTAGCCCTGTCATCTTTGAGCAGCTCCCCCTCTGTTGTTCCTCCCCAATATTTACTTTATCCCCCATAAGTCCAACAGAGAATTGTACCCATAATTCTTCTTCCCCATCTGTTGAAGATGTTTAAGTTTAGATTCCTGTACTGAGAAAGGATTAGATTCAGTCACCTAAATCAGGCATATTGGCTGAGGGATTCTGGAATTCGTCCACACATCTTAAAGTTTCCAAGGCTATGAAACACTGAACTAAAAACAGATAGTCCTCAACTTACAACAATTCATTTAGTGACCATTCAAAGTTACAACAGCACTGAAAAAAGTACTTATGACCGTTTTCCACACATGACCATTGCAGCATCCCCATGGTCACCTGATAAAAATTCAGACGCTTGGCAGCTGACTCATATTTATGATGGTTGCAGTGTCCCAGGGTCATCTGATCCTCTTTTGCAATCTCCTAAGTCAGTCGGGAAGCCATTTAACAACCATGTTACTAACCTAACCTGCCTGCAATTTGGCAGTTCAAATCCCACCAGGCTCAAGGTTGACTTAGCCTTCCATCCTTCCAAGATTGGAAAAATGAGGACCCAGATTGTTGGGGACAATACGCTGACTCTGTAAACTGCTTAGAGAGGGCTGTAAAACACTATAAAGCGGTATATAAGTCTAAGTGCTGTTGCTATTAATAACTGTAGTGATTCACTTAACAACTATAGCAAGAAAGGTCATAAAATGGGGTAAAACTCAACAAATGTTTCACTTAGCAACAGAAATTTTGGGCTCACATGTGATCATATGTTGAGGACTACCTGTAATCCCTTCAACATTAAGATTTTGTGTCTAGTTAGGCTGAGGCCTGAATTTTGCACTTGCCTTGTAGGTTCACTGCAAGCCTGCCTTAAGCAAAAGCTGTTTTGAAACAGCTCCTCTCTTGTTGCTAATTAATTTTATGAAATCCCAGTTAGTTGTTTTCAATCATTTGTTCCTCATCAGGGATTGCATAACCTCTGTGGATGCCATATGCTAAATAAATAAATAAATAAAGTATACATTGATGTCAAAGTGTGAATTTTCCTATCACAGGTGAAGGGACTTAAATCTGATTTTTTAAAAAACGCCAAGAATGCTGAATCTTTTCGAGAAATATGAATCAACTTGGGAAAAAAAAAAACTTCAGGTTTTTATTGTTGAATGTGGGGAGGGGAGTAACATGAAATTGGAGCTTGCCAAATTCACAGCGCTGTCCCAGGTATTTCTATAATGAACACATGAATAATCCTGAAAATGCTTGAGGCAGCACAAGTATTTAATTAAAAATGTTGAAACCCACTCCCCTGCCAGGGGTTCAAAAGGTTCAGGGAATGGATCCTCCTCCCTCCCCCAAATGCTAATGGCTGCTGCTTCCTTCCTTCCAGATTAGGAATGTTTGCTTAATTTTTCCTGGCTTATTAAAATTCTTGGCTTATTAAATCTCTTCAGTAAGTCAAGGAGTCCATCCTCCCTGTTTACTTTTGGTTTTGTCTTAGGATGCTGCACAAACCTAACTGCTGTAGCTTGTAAGCCACAGTTTATGATGTAGAATCTTCTGAAAACCATGATTATGATTTATGGAGCAGTTTATGGCTAAACAAATCCTGGCTTAATGCCATATCTGAGCAGGTGAAGGCTTCCCAGTCTCATCACCAGTTTCCTCAGAAAACCTGCAGGAAGGAAAGCAAATGCTGTAATTCTGCTGAGCTTATGCTGAGCTCCTACAATTAGTTTTGACTTGAAGGACAGCAACTCCCAGACTTTCTCCTGCTAGTGAAGGAAGTGCTTCCAATCATTATAATTGGCCAGCTCATATGCTACACTTGTGCATACGTGTAAGCAATCATATGGCGCAGGAAGTACAATATCTGAATCAGCCATTTCACCCTAGGGCTTGAAGAAGAGGAACTCAAAGTGATTTCTTAGGGTTTCCCCCCCCCCCAACTTTCTTTTTAATTATATATGTCCAGGGCTCTTTGTCTGAACTGGTATAGGGTCTTCTGCTAGAGCAGGGGGTTGGAATAGATGACCTCCAAGGTTCCTTCCAACTCTGATGATGTTCTATGTACTTCAGCCATGCTTACATAAACAATTAATGTTCATAAATATTAGAGATTGTCAAAAATGTTTCAATGTTAATAAGTTCTCCCCTCCCTGATATAAATAGACTGATGGTCATGTATTCAAGCCAGCAATGAAACTGTTATATATTCAAGACTGCACTGTTGAGTAAAAAAAAACAAAAAAACAAAAAAAAAACCTAGTAGTTGAATTTAATGGCTAAAATGAGCTGTAGTTCCAGGTGCATCTCTAGTGGGAAGGGGTGCAGGAAAGCTAAGATTCTGGTTGTGACTGCATGTTCAAAACCCGGCCTTTTTTTTTTTTTTGCATGCATTGCACATGGAGCACTGGTTAAAGGGGGGCAGAGTTTCAACCCCACGAACATGGACATCATCTTGACCATTTCTGAGCTTCTCTGCTAAAAACGCATACTCTCCATTCCAAAGAAAAAGAAGAAGAAAAAGGCATTCAAGAGATTCCAATATGGACAGTCACGTTTTAAATATTAAATTATGCTGTTACTAAAGCTAAACCTAGATTCAAATACCGCAGACATCTCAGCATCTTTTGATGATGCTGTATCGATATGTGGCAACGGAATGCAAGATTCTGTGGTCTGGAAGTATTTCAGGGTTAGACTACATCCAAACAAAGTGAACAGCTTCTTCTCTGGAATAATCACCCCCAGAAAATGATTATTCATTCCCACGACAGCCAAATCTGTGTACTCCAGGGGGAAAACATAATGTTCTGCTGAATTGGCATATTAGGTTCCTGGGGCATGAATTTTTGCATATATCTAATAAGTAAACACCAGAGGTGTGCAGAGTCTAAGCAATATGGCTTGAGGCCCTAATTCAGATCTTTGGGAATGATCTAATCCAGCTCAGGTATTTCTGGATGTGATCCAATCTGATCTGATACCAAAACCAAGGTACTGATTGAAGCTACATACACACACACACACACACACACACACATTTTTTTTCCTCCTCAAATCTAATTTCAAAAAACAACCCTTGTGGAAGTTTTTCCTCAGCAATAAAAGATGAATTGTTAGGATCAGTTAGCACTTTTCAAGGATTAAACATATTAGTTTAAGCAAATTGATCTAGCAGTCTTAAAATTGTCAGTGTTTTAAGTGCTTATAATTATACTGCTGGGAACAGAATAATGAGATTTGCAGTGGTACCATAAAGATCACCGAGGAACACTGGTGCGAAACAGAAAAGTTTAGGAGTACTGTGCAAAGGAAGAGGGTATTTATAAAAAAAATGTAAATTTGCTAAATACAGTGAGTCTTATTTATTCAAGGCATGCTAGGACTCAAACTCAGGTTGGTAGAATTCATTAGCCTGCCTGCCTTCTTTATTTATTTTAGTATGTACTGCTATACAATGGTGTTATAAAACCCATGGATTCTGTCCTCTGTATTTTGGAATTACATGTTGACATGGATTAAAACAAATCAATGATAGCATGGCTCTTATAAGCCTTGATGATGGGTTGGGACTTAGGTGGCAGACAATAGATGGGGGTGGGGCCAGTAAGAATTTTTACTACCGGTTCTCCAAACTACTCAAAATTTCCGCTACCGGTTCTCCAGAACTGGTCAGAACCTGCTGAAACCCACGTCTGGTCTCTTCCCATTTTCCTCAGGAATTACCTAGCCCTAGACCTTTGCCCCTGGAGAATACTGGCAAGGCTTCACGACATTAATAGTTCTTCACCATTGCTCTGGGAAGAACCAATGGACATGAAAGGAGGAAGGAGGGAAAGAGGAAAGGCCTTGTTCCTAGATTCAGTTCACACAAAATTTAATAATTCCCAAGATTCCTGCCCTTGACATCACTTTCTTCTCCAATAGCTCTCTGCAGGTCAACTCTTGCTCCCCTCCCCTTCACCAGTATGGCCACAAAAGACAAGCTGCCACTGTCACATCAATTCTCCCCCACTCCAGCTTAAATGCCCCATAAGAATTTTTTTATCTCAGAATCCTTTTAAAGAAAGCAACAACCATTGTAAGCAAGAAAAGCAGCAATGAAGGAGATGATTATCCCTTAGTAAATCCCTGCAAATAATTCAGGAAGCATTCTTGGCATCCAGAAGGTCACACAGTCCGGACTGACAGGTCCTGGAAAATAGCAGTAAACCCCAGATGCTAACTCATCATCTGTATGGAGAATGTAAGCTGTGCTCTCAAAAAGTGCTTTTTAGAACATTGCTTATTTATATGTGGGAAAGCGTGGGAGGGTGACTGAATGTTGTGAATGCCAGAAGCTCTATTTCAATGGTGGGTTGCTCCCGGTTCTGTCCGGTTCTTGAGAACCAGTAGTAAAAGGAGCAGGAGGCACCCACCCGCCCGGACATCATAAGGTATGATCTGCGCATGCACATGCGCTCCCATTACGAACCGGTAGTAAAGGTAAGTAGAACCCACCCCTGCTCTACTTGCTGGTTGTAAGTGTTTGTAAGAGTAATTTCTGGCCCCTGAATTAGGAAGACAGGAGTCATCAGCCTATAGTTACAATCCTGGCTTTCTTGGTCACTCTATCTCCCGAAGACTTTTCTTAGAAGATCAAGTAGGAAGGGCTGGACAATTGTTGAACTTCAAAATAGATGTAGGCATTCTCTAAATACAGTACTTATGTCTCAGTTAAGGGTGTTGTGGGACATGGTGTATTAATTAGCAAATGCCAAACCGCAAATATTGTCCAGTGTCAAACAAATTAGAATTAAGTTGTCACTAAATTTTACAAATATAGAGGCACCAGGCACTGGAATGGGTTTTTAATTAGTTTAACATAATAAAAACCAATGGGATTGAGGAAATTCAGATAAAGATTTGTGTATACATTTGATATTATCCAAAAAAAAAAGGGATATGTAAAGAACCACTCTCTATAATTTAAAATAGTTTTTATTAAAGAGGAATGTGTATGTGATGGATTCTGAGAATTCATAATAGGAATAGCTGACTTGAAATCAGAAATATGGATTAACAAAGTACTATTTGTTTTTCCTGAAATGTAAAATACTGTATAGACCATTGGATTTTAACCTCATACTTTTGAGCCTCATACATATACAATACTTCTGCATTTTTGCCAATAAACTGGACAGATAATGCTTTATAGAAATCATCTTGTCCCTTTTCTCTGGAGATCTTGAAGTAGATTCCAAGATTAATTTAAGATGAGACCAGTAGCAACAAAGATAATTGTGTGCCTTAATGGAATGCATTGTCCAGAAATGTTAAAAGGGACCTGATATTCTACAGGCCTTCCACAAGAGGTCCTCCTTCACTTGGCTGTAAGCAACTATTGTTCATACATGCTTCATCCAAAACATCCTCCTACCAACCTTACATAAGTATAACTTTCTTTTTCAGCTGGCAATAACTTTGACTGCATTTTGTAGGTTTTATCCATCCACACTATAGAATTGGGCAAATGCTTATGGCTTTATTTTGAATACCTGAGTTGGATTCAAATTTAATCAGATTTACAACAGAAATCATTAGAACTTACAATTAATTCTGAAAATGTAATGGTCTGCATTCATTTCTCCCCTCCCCCCGTTTTCTGCATCATGAGAAAAATACATCTTGCACTATAATATTAAGCCCAGGCTGCAAACAATCTGGACAAGTACAAGATGGAACTTGGTGTCTCTCAACCCTCTGGGTTGTTTGCAACCTAGATCTGCCAGTCCTATTAATGGTCTACTACTTGATTCTGTGGTCTACTTGATTCTGATTTATGATTTGATGCATACACTTAATCGTTGTGGTTTTAAAACATGGTTGGTGGCTCAAATGAACCAAAGCATTCTAGCTTGTTCAACAAACCAGAATATTCAAGCGCTATTGTAGAGCATCCCCAAGCTTTTTTGGTGGGGGTTAAAATGACCAGAAAAACCAATTTGATGTATTCCCTGCTCCATTCTCTAACTGTTCACATTGATCAAGCTTGCAACATCTGGATTTGTGAAGTTTTCAAAATTCTCACAATTAGATATTTCTACAATGGTGTGACTTGCTTGATCCAGCTGCCAGGATGGAAAGAAACTCTCCTCCCTCCCTACAAGATTATGCATCCATTTTTTCCAGAAATACCCGTTGCCTTACCAGCACTAAAAAATGCCCCCCCCCCCCCCGTTTCCCGGTTCCTGATCTTTATCTCCTGTATCTGCACCAAGGTCAGAGAGCATGGAAAAGAGAGCTAACAGGCCACGCCTGCCTCAAGGGAAGAAAAACAAATTAGTTGTGTTTCTTATCTATAGCAGGAGGGAGCAAAGAAAACAGGCTTTTTCCATTCGGGAAGGAATTAAGTACAAATATATCTCTCGAATGTTGGCTGGACTGAGGCGGGTTTCAAGTATGTTAGCAAAATGTTCATTTCAAGTCTCACTGGCATAATTCATGGAAGAATTAGATTTGATCCTTGGCATTTGAAGAAGGCGTGAGAAACTCCCCGTTTTTTGAAATTTTTGGATTCTGCCAGGGAATCCAAGGGAATAGCAAACAAGCACCACCTTTTGCAGGACAAGAGAGGTTTGGGGATTTGAAGAGGGAAGCAACAAAGGCAGTGTTCATACAACAGGCCTAACGTGTAGCTGTTTATTCAATGAAATGTAATTTTTGGGGGGATGATACATACATTAATCCATAGACTAACCACAAAGGGTATGGGGTAAACCAGCTTGCAGTTCAGGACATTGTATAAACACAACCAAAGAAAACCACGGACTTTGTAAAATCAAGGCTTTCCCCAATAACCCTGACCAGATTTTCCTCACCTGGTGCCTGCTTAGGTGCATTTGAACCACTGGTGGGATTCAGCCGGTTTGGGCGCTTTTGGGCAAACCAGTAGTTAAATTTCTGGCTGCCCCCCCCTCTCCGCCACTTAAAGGAGTCCCCACACACCCCATTTTGGCTCCCAGGTAAGTGCAGGGAGGCCTACTAGGCCTAAAACGGTGCGGGGTGGTGTGGCGTCCCCCCCGTGGCCCGTTTTTGCTCCCAGGGGGGTGCAGGAGGCTGAGTGCTGCCTGTTACATCCCCTGGCCATGCCCACCCAGCCGATCATTAGGGCAGAGAACCAGTTGTTAAATTATTTGAATCCCACCACTGATTTGAATTATAACTTCCAAGCATTCCCAATAAGCAGGAGCAACTCTCAACTGGGGAGAAATTTAGGTGGCTGAAAACTCCATCTCATCTGGATGGTATCAGGTTTAAGATTAGACCAGTTCAAAGATCTGGCTAGTGTCTTTTTAAACAGCCATTTGAGATGTAGAAGTCAGCAGGTGCACCTTTGGCCAGTTTAGGCATAAGCGGGGACCACTTGCTAATTGCTGCTCATTAAAGTAATGATTAAAAGTGCAGGATAAAAGGGGGAAAACTGGTATTCCTCAAATAAGGTTTTTTTTTTTATGACAGTTCATTTAGGACAATTTGAAAAGCTTGGCTTGAAAACTTCATCTCCTTCCAAGTTGTTCTGTTTTTCCTGGCAAAGCCCAATACTCACCTACCTGGGGCTGTTCTTGGCTGCTGTTGTAAACAATTAATCATGATTCAGGCACAGCTTGTGAAATAATCTGATCATATGAGACTGAACAGAGTTAAGTGCTTGATTTAATGGGACAATTACAGGCATCCTTTCTTTTACTGCCCAGTTTTTGCTGGCTTTGGTATTCACAGCTGGGTAAATACCGAAGGAAAAAACCAGCAGTCTTGCTGCAATGATGAGGATCTCCAATGGAGGTTAGAAAAACAAATAAAAACTGTGTTCTGATAAAATGCTTGATTTATTTATATTATGCTCTTATCCTTCTTGCAGTGTTAATGTAGCATATTAAATTTTCTTTATGTAGTCCTTTCTCTGATCCCTAGGAAAGCAAAGGAAGCTGAGATAGCTGAGCTTAGCTCTTGTCTTAAATCAGAATTTGTACTGATAGAAGAGAATATTTGAAACTTAAGGTTGAACTGTAGGGACTTTGGTGCTCTCTGAGTTTGGCTGTTTTCTTGCAGACATTTCTTTGGCAAAACTAAGTAACACTATCAGTGCTAAAAGAGCAAACCCCGCTCCCTTCCAGCACTGATGATACTACATAGTTTAGTAATAAAACATCTGCAAGAAAACAAACAAGTTCAGAGACCACTAAGGACCTCATACTAAAATTTGTGTTTACCATCAGGCGGCAAATGAGATACAGTGAGACATTTCACATAATATACTGTAAATAGTGATATGATTTAGACTTATATAGTGCTTCACAGTGCTTTACGGCCCTCTCTAAGCGGTTTACAGAGTCAGCATATTGCCCCAGTAATCTGGGTCCTCATTTTACCAACCTTGGAAGGCTGAGTCAAACTTGAGCCAGTGAGAAACAAACTGCTGACAATCAGCTGTCAGCAGAAGTAGCCTGCAATACTGCATTCTAACCACTGCACCACCACAGCTCATAAATCATGGTGAAAGGCTGCAAGAACAGGAATTGTGTATAGTGCCAGTTCAAAGAATCTATACCTCAATGCAATGTGAGAACCAAGTCCTAGTGGCTCCATTTCAACTTCTTCTCTCTGGAAAAATCTGCAACTCTCAAGAGCATGTCCTATATTGCAATGTTGGTTATAGCACACTGCCTGGCATTTATGGAAGCTACTGTCACAGGCTGCAGTAATAGCCACTTGTTCAAATGAGATCATAGTCAATTAGTTGTGATAGCCAGGTTGGGATTCTGGTTCATACTGTACAATTCTCAGCCAGCCTAATGATTGTTAGGTTGGGGAAAGGAAGTACTAAAATGTCTTTCAGGCAGATGAACAAAGCAAAAGAAGAGGAGTAAAAAGATGTGGGAACTTGTGAAGAATACAAAAAGCTCCAGCATCCTATATAGCTTGGGTGGGGGTTGGAGTAGATGACTTAGAAGTCCCTTTCAGCTCTGGAGTAGATGATTTAGAAGTCCCTTTCAACTCTGTTAATCTGTTAAATCTACAGTACTTGTGACTACATCTGCAGGCCATGATGGCAAATAGTTTCATTGCTCTTTTCCTATCCTATATTTCACTTTTTGTCTCTAACGTATGGAAGTCAAAATCATGTACAAATACATAACCAAAGTTAAACAATAATTATTCTGTGAAAAAGTTAAATATTATATAGTAATTTTTCTTCTTCTATTCAATTGTATCCAATTCTCAGAGACTATTTGGACAAGTCCCTATCTAATTTATTGACAAATGAGTTAAAGAACCTTAACATTTCTTATATTGGATATCTAAAATTCATCCTTTTTAAAACATTCTTTCAGGGGTTCCAGTAAACACAAAATATTTTATAGTGAATTAATTTCATTTTTAAATCGTATGTCTCATTTTCTAACATTATGATCCATTGATTATCTAAAACTGGATACTCCATTTTTTTATTACATGGTCCAAATACTTAACTATATGTGACTTCAATTTTTCTTTGTAAAATGGAATTGTTAGTTTCTGTTCAAGTTCAACACCTCTTAAAGAAGGTACAATCACAGGTAATTGGAGACTGTTAAATCGTTGGGACCATATTGGTTAGTTAATACACATTTCAATTGTATATGATGCCACGCATATATTATAAGCACAGCAAATTCAAAATACAATATTTCAAAAACCTGAAAACAACTATTGGGAATCAACTGATTTAAAGTACTAACTGCTTGTTTAATTTTCATATTCAAGTAATGTGATAACATCTGTTTCTCATGTGATTGGAATCAAAATGTAACTACTTACCTATTAATTAGCTATGTCTAGCAGCTTTCAAAACATAAAACAATGTCCCAGCGTAATATTGTATATCTGGACCCTAAAAGTTTCCAACATTTCAAAGATATTATATGCTGCTCTCCCAACAGTACCAAAGAGAAGGGCAATCATTATAAGTTTCATTCCAAAACAATACAGATGTTAAAATAAAAATTCAGTAATGTGGTTGAAAATCTAGTGAGTGAAAGGCACCATCAACATAAGATAAGAATCAGTTTAGTCTAGAGCAGGAGTGTCCAACCTTAGCATCTTTAAGACTTGTGGACTTCAACTCCCAGAATCCCCCTGCAAGTCTTAAAGTTGCCAAGGCTGGACATTCCTGATTTAGTGGTTATGACACCAGGCTAGAAACCAGGAGACTATGAGTTCTAGTCCTATTTTAGGCATGAAGACCAGCTGAGGGATTTGATGGCAGGCCCTCTTTCTCGGCCCAACCCACCTCACAGGATTGTTGTTGTGGGGAAAATAGGAGGGATATTAGGTACGTTCATCACCTTGAGTTATTTATAGAATATAACAAATGCAGGATATGAATAAATAAATAAGCTAGATACAATTTAATGCAAGGGCTTTAACCTGAAGATAATTGTTTCAATAGTGTTATTTCAGGCTGGTTTAGGAAAAACAGGCAGCCTTTACCCTGCAGCCAGGAGAAAGGCAGAGATATAGTACTATTAGCCCATAAGTCAAAGAAAGCATTAATCCACCTGAATTTAGCCTACCTTTTAGATGTCTTGCAAAATAGTTTACAATAGGGTTAGCTCTGAGATTAACTCAACTTTGTCAAAGGCCAAGCCTAGTAAATGTAATGCACCAGCTGCCTTGCACAAAGATCAAGAATCAAACGGATAGTGAGAGCCACACACTGACCAATTCTGTCTGGAGCCATACATGATCCCATGTGTTTTGTGCTTGAAAAGAACATAAAACAAACACCTTCTCAGTATTCTCAAATACTATATACCAGGGGTAAAATGCACTTACCTTCGCTACTGGATTGCAAATGTGAGCATGTGCACCTCTTCTGCTCATGCACAGAGCCTTTTGTGCATGCGTAGAGGGTCAGCGCACGGGATGTGATGACGTCCGGGCAGGTAGGCGGAGCTGCCTGCTGCCAGCCCTACCGGATGGAGCGAACCGGATAGATCTAGCTGGATTTCACCACTGCTATA
Source organism: Arizona elegans (assembly GCA_022577455.1). Taxonomy (NCBI): domain Eukaryota; kingdom Metazoa; phylum Chordata; class Lepidosauria; order Squamata; family Colubridae; genus Arizona; species Arizona elegans. The sequence continues at coordinate 15,619,581 of JAKOOJ010000003.1, forward strand.
TGCTGTATTCTCAAATACTGTACAGTAGTCTCAAAGCAATTGACTATCCACAGTGTACAACTCCATATATCAGTTCTATCCCATCTATCCCAATTTTCCACAATCCCCATAATAGTAAAAAAAAAGAAAATGTAAACAACTAGGAGTACGAACTGTCCATAGTATTCATTACTGTCTCTTCATAGACAGTATAATTCTCAAACTGAGAACAGTATAGTTCTCAAACTTTTCCCACTTGCATGATGTTTTAGAAGGAAAATGAGTGGCACTTGGATTTTGCTACCATCTGGTGTTAAGAGCACAAGTACTTTTCTTTTAATCTAAGGCATGGGTGTCAAATTCGCTGCATCACATTGCTGTCACGTGACATTTTGCAATGTTTTCCCCCTTCGCGGAGCTGGAGTGTGTGTGGCGTGCATGTGACACATCTGACCCGCAGGCCGCCAGTTTGACACCCCTGACCTAAGGTGTCTTGTAAACCCAGCCATCGTTCTTTTAGAAGCCATAGTTCAGGACTGTCTTTTGTAAACCAGGTCTATTACTATTTTGAATTTTAAAAATTAGATTTCAGACCTATAGTCCAAATATGGTTGAGTGGTCTATAGCTTAGTATGCGGTATGTATCCATCCTATTGGCTTATTCAACAAAACTATGGTTAAATTAATCATGGCCTAGCATAGCCTATAAATGTAACTAATACAATCTTTGGATTTCGTTCTCACTGCAGATATTATCCTGGAATAGATAGCTGGAAAGGTGGTGCCATATTACATATGGGTGTACTTGGGGCATATGAGCTATTCTTTTCTTATCCTACATTCATTGTAAAGCTAAGTGCACATGGCTGCTGTGGTTTTTGCATTTCATAAATGTTTGGTCCCTTAGTTCGGTTTTTGCATTCTGTATCTATCTATCTATCTATCTATCTATCTATCTATCTATCTATCTGAGCAAAGAAAAGCATTTAATCCACCTGAGTTGAGCTCCAACTAAGGATGATACCTTCTGGAGCTGATGAACTCAGCTCTTGGTTAGCAAAGATGACTTTCAGGGAGGTTACCCCTCCCCCACTTCTCCTACTGAAAAAGAGCAGCTTCTCGGGCTTGGCCTTCTTCTCCCTCCCCTTTGTGAAATCTGAACCTTCTTCAGGACCCTCTGTCTCTTTGAGCCTCCCCCACCTTTCATTCTCTCAAAGAAAGGAGGCCAGCCTTTAAAAGGAAGAGATTAGATTGATTGCACCACTCGCTGGGGATAGCACGTACATCCATTCTCTGCAAGCTTCAGGTAGCCCAATGCAATCATAGTCTCTTTTAAAGGTAAGTTTGGGTTCTTGCTTGACTCATTATTTGGCCTTTGTTGTGGTTGTTGTACTAACTAAGGGAAAATAAGTTGTCTCCAATAGTATCCCTCGCCAATTGTTCTGGCCTGGGAAATTCAGGAACCTGTCCACCTTTTAATCTGAATAATAGGGTTAAAATGGCTAGTGTTGTCCCTAAATCAGGGATAGGATAAGGATAAGGATAAGGATAAGGATAATTTTATTTCTATACCGCCCCTCTCCTGAAGGACTTGGGGCAGTGTACAGCCAGGTAAAAACATAATACAAATATCACAATTTAAATTTAAAAATATTATTAAAAGTATTACATTTAAGGCCAATTAACTAAAAAAACTAAAAAACCCAAAAATTTAAGAATTCCAAATTTAAAACTCAATTTATGAAGCTAGATTTTTATGAAGATAGGTTTGGGGTTTCATGTTGAGTCTCTAATGTGCTTTCAACAGTTGGTGGAAAAGCAAAGGGTTTGTTCATCAGATGAGAAATGGCCCATTCACTCTTGGTCTCCTTCTTTTAGGTCCCTTAAGATGGGGTTTCTAAAGCTGATGGTATCACTTGCATCTAAAACAAGGCTGGACAACCAGCAGCCCTCCAGGTGCAAATTCCCAACAGTTTCATCTTCATTGGGGTAGTTCAAGAACCCCTAGAGTGCTATACATTCACCCCTGTCTATAGCATGCTTTGTTGGAATCATCCCCTGGTTTCCATCTGAAAAGCTCCCAGAGCAGCTTCTAAAATAATAAACAGTTTCTGAAAATCCACAAGGAAGAAAAAAAAAACAAAGAAACAGATGGGGCAGGGAAAAGAAAACAAGGTACTTTAGACAGCAGTTCTGAATGTTTCTTCAGTCCTATTAAGAGCCGCTATGTGGTGTCCTTAGAGAGTCCCAGAGGACATCAACATCCCCTACAACTACTGACCTTGTTCTCAAGAGTACAAATGACCCAATACTTTCCTAGAAGGAAAGGTCCTAGCAGCAAGTAGCAATGGTGGTCCTGGAATTGCATAGAGTGTTTACATTCCCACCTGCCTAATTACTGACAAGAGCTTCCTTTGGTTTTTGAAGCTCCTTAAAGATCAGCTTAGGAGAAAGCTGACCAGGAGGTGCTGCAATCCATGTTCCTTCAGACTAGAACTTATACCTAACAGGGACCAAACAATTTGTTTTATTGAATTGAGAAGACTGCCTAACTCCCTAACATTTTGGACAGCCTACAACATTAAAAAGACACAACAGAAACATTTATATTTGTGTTTACAAATGTAAATACTCCACACAACATTTTCAACATTCCTTGAAAGCCCCTGCTGTGAGAATAAAAAGTTGATTGAGTTCAAAACAAGTTGTTTTCAATTTTCTAGTGGGCATTTCAAGCTGGAAAGAGGAGCTGTTCTCAGCTCAAAATGTATCCACAATGGTGGAACAATTTTTCTGAAGATTTTGCACAATCCTAGAACCTTAGTTGGGTTGATTTTAAACAGGGTTATCTATTCCCATCGCAGCAGGGCTGAATTGGAGAGAGCTTGTGAACCCCTTGTGTAATTAGAGATTCATTAAGTTCTTTGTTAAAATTAATTTGATAAAAACTACCGCTGGCATCCCCAAACTTTCTGACATTGAATAGATTTGATGTTTGGAAACCCTCAGGTCTCTCCACCTAAATGTATGTTCAATCCATCCACCATTGGGCACTTAGGACCTCCCGTCCCAGCAATCTGCTGTTGATATTTCCATCAGGTGGTTCAGCCCGAACGCATTGGCATTTCCATTGTATACTTGCTTATCTTTACAGCATTTTTTTGCCAACAATCTACCAATGTTAATGTGATTGGAGTGCTCCTGCTTGACAAAGGGGCAACACACCCTTCTATTAGAGGCTTTGAGTGCCAGCTCAATATTGCCTGACTTAGTTGACAGCAACAATCCTAAAAGTTTTCATGAAATGTATTTCTCCCAGCCCTACCTGGGACAGGTAAAACCTGGAGTCTTCATTAACATCACTTGGACTTCTAGCCCAGAACCACCAGGTCCAAGCTGCTAGTTAGTAATAAAGAATTTCTTTGCTGCTGTCTATTGATGGTTCAGATGTTTACTACTCAGGTGTGATAGCTCATACTATAAGTCAGTAGTTTGTTGAACTTAATTTAGCAGGTTTGTATAGCATATTTCTATGATTTCTCCCAAGGATTTATGACTTAGGATAGGGCGATGTATAAACCTTATCCCCTGGCCCTTCTATAAACAGTTATCAATCAAATTATTTCATTCATGTTTTAATTCTGATGTCTAGTTCCTTGAATATTTCAGAAGCTGCCTTTAGATATGCAGTAAGGTTCTACTAGAAGTGTTTCTGATCTCTTTTAAAAATTAAATACTGCTTTTACCTCACTGTACTTGATATTCTAAACATGTCTTCCCCTTTTTTTCCTCCTTGGAAATTAATAGGTCTTACATAATTAAGTGCTGCTTTTATGCCAAGACTGAACCTTATGCAAGACTCTGGCATTCTACTGATAAGGATTTGGCACTTAGTGGAAAAGTTATAGTCGGGGCTGCTCTCAAAGAGTGACTAAGCCAGCATCATAGTAAGCTATCATCCTAGAGGAGATAAAGGGAAAGAGAATCACATAGAATAGGGACCAGGGAAATGCTATTTGGAAACAATGCCAGGGGAAGGACCACAGTTCTAATGGGAGCATCTGCATCGTGTGCGGAACATCTAAAATTCAGTTCTTGGGCATCTTCAGTAAAAAAAAAACAGGGAGCAGATAATGTAAAAGAATTTTTCTTCCTTCTCCTGAGATCTAGGACCAGGCAGTAGGGGAACAGCTGGATTGGGTATTTCTTCATGTTCCCTTTGTTAGATCACTCAGGCTGCTAAATATTCTTAGGCTATTTATATTTACTTAGTGGGCGAATCAATAATACAGTTTGTTTGGTATCAGCTTAGTGTTTTGTACAAAAGTCAATCACTGTGATTTGTAAGCCATGCTATATTTATTTATTTATTTATTTATTTATTTATTTGTTTGTTTTAATTTCTATACCGCCCTTCTCCAATATAGGACTCAGGGCGGTGCACAGCCAAAGTAAAATCCAGACATAGAAAGATTAAAAAACTGATTAAAATAATTAAATAATTTGGCCATAATTAAAAACAGTTCCAATTTAAAATAGTTTAAAAGTTTGACTCAAGCCAGCCCAGCTAGTTGGAATAAATGGGTTTTCAGGGCCCGACGAAAAATCCGGAGGTCTGTTATTGTACGTAACTCTGGGGGGAGGTTGTTCCAAAGGGTGGGCGCCACCACAGAGAAGGCTCTCCCCCTGGGGGTCGCCAGCCGACATTGTCTGGCGGACGGCACCCTGAGGAGGCCCACTCTGTGCGAGCGTACTGGCCGGTGGGAGGCTATTGGTGGCAGAAGGCGGTCTCGTAGATACCCCGGCCCTAAGCCATGGAGCGCTTTAAAGGTGGTCACCAACACCTTGAAGCGCACCCGGAAGACCACCGGAAGCCAGTGCAGCTCGCGCAGGAGAGGTGTCACATGGGAGCGCCTCGTCGCCCCCATAATCCCCCGCGCGGCCGCGTTCTGGACCAGCTGAAGTCTCCGGGTGCACCCCAGGGGGAGCCCCATGTAGAGAGCGTTACAGTAGTCCAGGCGGGAAGTGACGAGTGCTTGAGTGACTGTGCGTAGGGAGTCCCGATCTAGAAAGGGGCGTAACTGGCGTATCAGGCGAACCTGATAAAAAGCCCCCCTGGCCACGGCCGCCAAATGATCTTCCAAAGACAGCCGTGCATCCAGGAGGACGCCCAAGTTGCGAGCCCTCTCCGTGGGGGCGAGTGATTCACCCCCAATAGCCAGCGATGGCATCAGCTGGCTATATCGGGACGCCGGAAGCCACAGCCACTCGGTCTTGGAGGGGTTGAGTCGGAGCCTGTTTCTCCCCATCCAGGCCCGCACGGCCTCCAGACACTGGGACATCACTTCAAGGGCATCATTGGGGTGGTCTGGGGTGGAGATGTACAGCTGGGTGTCATCAGCGTACTGATGGAATTCCACCCCAAAACCACGGATGATCTCACCCAGCGGCTTTACATAAATGTTGAACAGAAGGGGCGAAAGGACCGACCCTTGTGGCACCCCACAAGCAAGGTGCCTCGGGGTCGACCGTTGCCCCCCTGTCAACACAGATTGCGACCGGTCAGAGAGGTAGGAGGAGAACCACCGCAGCACGGTGCCTCCCACCCCCAACCCCGCCAACCGGTGCAACATGATACCATGGTCGATGGTATCAAAAGCCGCTGAGAGGTCTAACAGGACCAGGATAGAGGAACAACCCCTGTCCCGGGCCCTCCAGAGATCATCCACCAATGCGACCAATGCCGTTTCAGTGCTGTGCCCAGGCCGGAAGCCGGACTGGAGCGGGTCTAGATAGACAGCTTCATCCAGGTACCGGGGAAGCTGTTGCGCCGCCACACTCTCAACAACCTTCGCAATGAAGCGAAGGTTGGAGACTGGACGATAATTAGCCAAAACAGCCGGATCCAGAGAGGGCTTCTTGAGGAGGGGCCTCACAACCGCTTCTTTCAAAGCGGTCGGCAGGATCCCCTCACTCAAAGAAGCGTTAACAATCTTCTGGAGCCAGCCTCGTGTCACCTCCCGGGAAGCCAGTACCAACCAGGAGGGACACGGGTCCAATAAACATGTGGTCGCGTTCAGCCGTCCCAGGACCCTGTCCATGTCCTCGGGAGCTACAGGATCGAACTCCCCCCATGTAACACTCTCAAGACCTGCCTCAGTCGTCCCGTCCGGACATACCCAGTCAGAGGCCAGCCCTTCCCAAATCTGAGCGATTTTGTCATACAGATACTGCACAAAATCCTCAGCACGACCCTGCAAGGGATCATCCCGCACCTCCAGATGAAGGAGGGAGCGGGTTACCCTAAACAGGGCGGCTGGGCGATTATCTGATGACGCGATAAGAGCGGCAAAATAACTCGTTTTCGCCGCTTTTATCGCCACTAGGTAGGTCTTAATATGAGACCTCACCAGTGTTCGGTCAGATTCGGAGCGGCTGGTCCTCCAACTACTCTCCAGGCGTCTTTTCCGGCGCTTCATCTCCCTAAGCTCCTCGGAGAACCAAGGAGCTAGGTGAGTTCGGTGCCGGGTCAGAGGCCGCAAAGGCACGACTCGGTCCAAGGCCCCGGCAGCCGCACTATCCCAGGCGGCCACCAGGTCTTCCGCCGAGTCATGAGCCAGAGTCTCAGGAAATGGCCCAAGCTCCATCTGGAACCTATCCGGGTCCATCAGGCGCCTGGGGCGGAACCACCTGGTCGGTCCCGCCTCCCTGCGGCGGGGTGCAGCGGTCAGAAAGTCCAGTCGAAGGAGCGAGTGGTCAGACCATGACAAGGGTTCGATGGCTATGTCCCCTATATCAAGACCACTCAACCACTGACCAGAGACAAAAACTAAGTCCAGAGTGTGTCCCCCGGTGTGAGTGGAGTCATGAATTAACTGAGTAAGGTCCATGGCCGTCATGGAAGCCATGAACTCCCGAGCCACCTCAGACGTTTCACCGATAGATGGGAGGTTGAAATCCCCCATGATGACAAGTCTGGGGGTGTCCACCGCCACCTCGGCTATAATGTTAAGCAGCTCAGGCAGGGCCGTTGCCACGTGGCAGGGAGCCAGGTACGTGACCAGCAAGCCCATCTGTACTCTACGACCCCACTTCACAAAGAGGGACTCACATCCGGCTGTCTGTGGAACAGTGGTCTCCCTTGGATCCAGACCTTCCTTTATAATAACCGCCACCCCCCCCGCCCCTGCCCTGAGCCCTCGGCTGATGAAATGCGCGGAAACCTGGTGGGCACATATCCACGAGGGGGACTCCCCCCTCCTGGCCCAACCAGGTCTCCGTAATACCCGCCAGGTCTGCCTCCCCCTCCTGGATAAGATCATGAATGAGGGGGGCTTTATTAACAACGGACCTGGCGTTGCATAACATCAGTCGAAGGCTCTGGCCCTGAGAATCTGGACAACCTGGGGAACAAGAAAAGCATTGGGGACCGGAATGCGCAATCGCTCTAAGATAGCGACTGCGCATTCCCGGAACATGATATGGTCCCCAGCTTCCGCCATATCTGCCCCTCCCACTCACTATGCTGATGGAACAGCCCTCCTCAAATCGAACTCCACCCCCGTCCCCGACCTCCGGTTCTATGTCCCTAATGTCGTGGCCCTTCGCTAAGGCTGGTCTTGAACCCGGTGGATTTCCCCCAGGACCCACCTTAATCCCCCTCGAACCCCTTAAGATTTTTGTTAAAAACCCGCTAAAAAACCCACTTAAAAAACCCCTCAAACTCTTCTTTGCTGCATGCCATCTCTCGGGGCTCCAACGCCCGTCATCAAGATAGGCCCTCGATAGCGAAGAGGGCCAGACCTGCGAGAGGGGGGAATCTCGCAGGGCACGAAGGTCATTCACCGAGTACATCTGAACATCAGGGGGGGAGATATGGCTTAGTGTGTGGGGTATGCCCGAACAGGGGCTCAGGAAAGGGTATAATCTAGTTTATAATGAAACCGATCAAGTAAAAGCTTTGGATAATAGAAAGTGCTACCCTTGAAATAATAATAATAAACCATGTAAGCCCTGGAAAGGAGGAATACAAGTTGAAAGAGGCAAAATCCCAATGTTTAGAAGGCAGCAGGTACATCTTTTTTTGGCCACTTCCTTGCAGCAGCCGAATACAGCCGACAGCCAAGATTTTATCAGTGTCGGAGCCAACCTTGTAATAATTGTCTAATCTACCTGTCCCATCTCATTCATGACGGTAAGAAACTGGCATGAAATAGGACTAAATGGTTGCTCTCGTTTTGTTATGAAACCTGATGCTTGAGTATTTACCTTACTGATCAGTCGGTTTAGGGCTGCACGGGATCACTGAATCCCGTGATTTGTGGCGGGCATCACATCATTTCAATGGGTGATTTGACTTGTACGGTGGTGGCATTTCATAGCAGGACTGGTTCGGTTGGGTGACTTCTTTATGTGCTCATGTGACTCTAGTTTCAACTTAACAATCAAACTTAATAGGGGTTTGCAAACCACCCTGTTGATCTGAATGGGGATTATAATGACTCTGAATTTGATGGAAGATAATTTATTTCCTGTGTTAAGGAAGTGAACATAACGTGCTGGGGCAAGTCCATTTTGTAACTGCTCCTGTTTCTGATTTTTACAATCCCTGAGAGATTGTAAATTGACTAATAAGTTAAATTCACTAGCAAATAACCATTGGTAACAATGATGCTTCTGTATAACTGCATCTTAACCTATCTTTCAGTTGAGGAAGTCACAGTATACCGAATCACACCATGCATTATATGTTGTGCAATCTAAGCCTTAGATGTCAACACTGGAGCTGCATTGAATTCCCATTATTTTAGATTTGTTTAATCGCATGGCACACTTCGGTGGGCATAAATTTTAGGGGCACCTAAGTTCTAAGTTCACTTATTACTTATCTTTTGCATTTCCTCCACTAATACTCCAATCTCCAGCGATTCCTTCTTTAAATAGTGTTTCCACTGAATCAGCATTCTAAGGAGTGACACATTGATCTCTTATCTTATGACAAGAGTGTCAAACTCAATTTCATTGAGGGCCGCATCAGGGTTGGGTTTGACCTCAGGCGGGGTGGGTGGGTGGGTGGGAGGCGTGGCCAGCTTGACATCACTCATGGGATGCCTATGGTGGCCTGTGGTGGCCCAAATGCTCTGTGGTGCAGAGATGCCTGTGGTGGCCCAAGTACTCTGCCAGCGAAAATAGGCTTGTGAGTTCTGTTTCTAGCTGCGATGGCCTCCTGCAACTCTCTGCCAGTGAAAATGGAGGTTGGGAGGGCCGTATGCGATCCTCCTGAGCTCCATTTTCACTGGTAGAGGCACCACGGGCCAGTCCTTTGCTGTTTGCAGGACGGCCCTGCGGGCCAGATCTAAGCACCTTGTGGGCCGACCTTGAGTTTGACACCCCTGCCTTATGAGCTTGCTGAATTTCCCTGCAAATCAACTCTGCAAACTGTAGATTCTTCGATCAGATAAGAAAGCCTCCAGCTGAATCAGTGGCTTAGCACCATTAGTCCAGAAAAAAATTGAGCCACATGCTCCTTTATTTATTAGGCTGTATTATTATTAGCTAAGGAAAATAGAAACATTTTTTAAACATGTGATTGCAAAGATAATGTAGGTCAGTTGACCCCAGCACCTTAACTGACTGGCCGAAAGTCACCCAGTGGGCTTCATGCCTACGGCAAAACTGGAACTTACAGTTTCTAGCTCTTTACCGCAGCATGCAATAGCAAAACCATAGCTGCTTTCTGTTTAGAACAAACCACAGTTCTATTATTTTTAATTATTTTTGTGCCTTGCGTCAGTGTGGATTTTTGGCGACTGCCTGGACAGGTTTTCTGTAATTTTTCTGGGCAAGATTTCCAAATCTTGGTTTGCCATTCCCTTGTTTGCTAGATCTGAGAGAGAATGTTTGGATCAAGATCATCCAACTGGCTTCGTGCCCAAGGTGAGACTAGAACTCACGGTCTCGAGGTTTCTAACCCGATCCTTGAACCACTACACTAACCTGTTTCTTGTATATTATGATTCCTTGCACAGTCAGCCAGATATTTAGCCTGGATAATTGTTACTGTACAGCTTGTTGAGCGTATTAGTTCATGCATGGTCTATGCTATGCTTTAACCATAGATATTTGAATAAACGATGTTTTCCAGGGTTCTAAGATGTAAACTACAACGAGGGAGCTTCACCACATGCTATCCCACAGCAAAGCAAACAGCACTGAGATTGGGAAGGGTAAAAAGAAAAAGAAAAAAGGGTCTACTGCCATCCTGTGGCCCGGTGTTGCTCAATGCCCTCCATATAATCAGCCCATCCTGTCTTGCAGGTTGCTCTAAGGGTACAACACACACCATGTTTGGAAGAAAAGGACAATACAAGTACAAACAGTAGGACAATAGCAAAGAACAGGACGGGGAAACGGAAGAGCCAGGGTAGGGTGTGTATATATACACTGCTTCCAATGTCGAACAGGACCGAGGAGGAGACCCAAGTTCAAGTCTCCCTTAGTCACAGAAGCCCCTCCCCACAACCTCCCTCACCCCAGTAACCTCGCAAGGTGAAGGTTGTGGGGTGTAAAACGACCCGTAGGGTAAAAACGGAGCTCCTGAGAGGAAAAAATCAGGGTTAGAAGCCGGACCCTAAAACAGAGAAACGAGAAGATCTGGGTAGAATCGCGCGTGGTTTTCTAGCCCACTCTGGCGGCGATAGGCTCAAAGAAACGAGGCCGGTCTGATTTCTGAGCGTCCGTGGACTTCTCCAGGGCGGCCGGCCGGCTTAGTGACTTCTAGCAGCGCCTCGTCTTCCCACCGGCCGCTTTCAGGGGAGCCCCTAAGCCGGCGGCCGCTTTGAGCTCGGGACTCGCTCTACCAGAAGCGTCGCTGCCTGCCCGTTTGCAGGTTCCGAGCGGGTGGAGTGGGGTGGGGGAAATTGCTCCCGGGCTTTTCCAGCTGAATGCTTCTGGGCTCAGGGCCAAGGGCTCTCCTGGCGGCAGCCTTGGCGGCGCTTTTTCCTACTTTTGCTCCCGTCCCGCGGCTCCAGAAGAGGGAAGGTGCGAAAGGAAGGGGACGTGCGGGCGCGCTCCCTTTCCCTCTCGCTGTTTGGTGCGTGTGTTTGTGTGTGTGTGTGTGTGAGAGAGAGAGAGCAGGAAGCCAAGAGCGAGAAGATCCTGGTGGCTCCCGGGCGTGCCGGCGAAAGATTTTTCCAAAAGGAACAGGCACCGATCCGGTTGCAACTTCAATCCAAAAGAGATCGCGCTCGTCCGCTTTGTTACGACTCCCCCCCTCCCCCCCCCGCCCCATGATCCCATTTCGTTGCTATCCTAACAGCGTCGCGTGTGACTCCCGAAGGCTGCGGGCTCCGCTGCGCCCAGAATTCTCAATGAGGACCAGGCACCGGACATGAAGGTAAGCATGGGTCGCTTTCTTGGGGGGGGGGGAGCGGGGGGGAGAGATTCCTGCTTTCGGCGGTTCTCCACGCCCGGATTTAGGAAGGTGGGCGCGGAGCTCCGGCACAGAGAGAGCTGGGGTTAAACCTGCTGTAAGAGAAAGAGGTGATAAAAGAACTTTGCAGCCACTCCGATCGTCCAACGCTTCAAAAGTTGGTAGAAGAAAATACCGGATAGCAATTAAAAGGAAAAGGAGTGTTCTCAAAGCAACCGTGGTCGGGTCAGGTCAGATTTTCAGGTCAGATCTCTCATTTATTTATCACAAGATGGATTTCAGGCACACCATTCTTCTCTTGAGTTCTTTTCCTCCCCCAATGAATGCTATGGCAAAATCATACAAGTAAAAAGTTTTGACTGCTCTAAAGTGCAATAGAATACCATATATTTGTGTGCGTGCGCGCGCATGCGCTTGTATATATGTATATATGTATATATGAATATATATGTGCATATGTATATGTATATATACCTGTATGTGTGTGTATGTACTGTATATGTATATGTGTGTGTGTGTGCATATGTATATGTGCTGATATATATATATATATATATATATATATATATATATATATATATATATCAGTATATATACCAGTACATAAACATATATATAAAGTGTTTTTCTATCGAGACAACTGGTCTACCCCAGCATATGGGAGGGAGCATACTGCATCCCTTTTGCCTTTCAGCTCCAATCCAGGAGCCCTCAAGCAGTCTCATTCACAACAAACAACATTTTATACCAGCAAAATATAAATTTTATATATCTATATCTATATCTATCTATGTACACACACACACACACACACCTGTATATGTGTGTGTACGTGTGTATGTATGTATATATGTGTGCATATGTATAATATACCTGTATATATATATGTGTGTGTGTGTATATGTATATATGTAATCCTTGACTTACAACAATACATTTAGTGACTGTTCAAAGTTACAACAGCATTGGAAAAAGGGACTTATGACCATTTTTCACACTTATGACCATTGCAGCATCCCCATGGTCATGTGATTTACATTTGGATGCTTGACAACTGGTTCATGTTTTATGACGGTTGCAGTGTCCCTGGATCATTGTGACCTTCTGACCAGCAGAATCAATGGGGAAGCCAGATTCACTTAACAGCCATGTTACTAATTTAGCAGCTGAAGCGATTCACTTAACAAATGTAGCCAGAAAAATCGTAAAATGGGGCAAAACTCACTTAACAAACTTCTCACTTAGCAACATAAATTCCAGGCTCAGTTGTGGTCGTACGCTGAGGACTACCTGTATACGTGTGATAATAACACTGCTCTTTCAAGAAGAATATCCAAGGCAGACAGGATGGGAAAAAGGAATTGTTCCTGTGTTCTTTTCTTAGCTATTTTTTCTTGTTCCCAAAGGTGGCTTGGACTGGGCACGGAAGGTGGAATGTCGAACTTCCACCCGGTGAGGTTGCAGACTTGTCCCAGTTCTCCACGGGACTCGTGGATCCGATCCCTGAAAGAAACCTCCTCTACGAGCTTTGGAAAAAAATGCACTTGTTCCGCAGCTGCAGCTATCGGATCCAGCTGGAGGGGCAGATGAACAATGCCCCAAGGATCCAGGGCATCCGATGGGTAAGTAAGAATGCTTGCTCGCTGCAGACAATCGGGTCGGTCCTATTTTACATGAGCTATTGGCCAATTTGTCTAGGCTGTGAGGCTAGCACGCTTGGCCCTGGAGAGGAGACCACTTGGAGACCCAAGGATTGTAGTTCAAAGAAAAGTGTGATGGATATGTCCATGTAGGAGCGTTCTCCTCCCCGTAGGCAGGAATATTGGTGCGGCTGAGGCAAATCATTCATTTAATATATGGCTGTGAGTCAGAGTGACAGCAGAGTGCTGACATGAGCAGGGCGAAGGGAACAGCGTGCTTTCGCTTTCAAGCAGGATGTGAAATCTCTTTACATCACCAGAATCTGAGTGTGCGTTTTATTTTAGCACAGACTTAACAAATAATCCTTGTGTTTCCTGAGAAAGTTTACATCTTGCCCCTTAGATCTCTTCTGTTGTCAGAAGGGGTCTGTGGTTGATTCCCCTCCCCCCTATTTTTTTAATATTGCTGTTCTTAACAGAAATGTGTTGGTGATTCTGTTTGTTTCTTCTTGTTTTCTAAGAATGATGCTATTGAATGGCTAAAGTTGTCCCACGCATGGTCTTGTTTATCCTTTATGGTGGAAATTTGCCTGCTCCTGAGGAGTTCAGGGTTACTTGAATAGATCCTCAGATCAACAGTGTACAGGTAGTCCTCGACTTACGACCACAATTGAGCCCAAAGTTTCTGTCGCTAAGTGAGACATTTGGCAAGGGCCCCGTTTTACGACTTTTCTTGCCGCGCTTGTTAAGTGAATCACTGCAGTTGTTACGTTGGTAACGTGGTTGTTAAGTGAATCTGGCTTCCCCATTGACTTTGCTTCCCAAAAGGTTGCAAAAGAGCATCACATGATCCCAGGATACTGTAACCTTCATAAATATGAATCAGTTGCCAAGCCTCAGAACTTCGATCATGTGACCACGGGAGTGCTGCAATGATTGTGTGAAAAAAATGGTTATAAGTAACTTTTTTCAGTGCTGTTGTAACTTTGAACAGTCACTAAATGAACTGTTGTAAATCGAGAACTACCTGTATTGGAAGAAAGAGAATAATACCGTAAATGCAAAAAGCAAGAACCAATTTAGCAGAATATCCAATTCTAGCCATTGCAGTTTTAAATTGATTTATGGCAGAATTATCTATTCTTAAAAATTCAAATTTTTTTACTACCGGTTCTGTGGGCGTGGCTTGGTGGGCATGGCATGGTTTGGTGAACATGGCTTGGTGGGCATGGCAGGGGAAGGCTACTGCAAAATCCCCATTCCCTCCCCACTCCTGGGGAAAGAATATTCCCACCCCACTCTGGGGCCAGCCAGAGGTGGTATTTGCCGGTTCTCCGAACTACTCAAAATTTCCGCTACCGGTTCTCCAGAACCTGTTAGAATCTGCTGAATTTCACCCCGTCTTAAGGGCTGCAACACTCCATATTCCCCCCACCCCTGAACATTTTGAGCTTAACCCCCAGAGATCTTTAAAAGTTGTTGTTGATCTTTAAATGTTTAATGCAATATTGAGAAAGATAATTAAATACACAATTGGAAAGTAGCTATATTAACCATGTTGGGTTTTATTTTAAAGTAAATTAAATCAATTTTATTTTTTGTCCCACTAGCAGCTTTGGGAATGTGGCCTTCCACAAGCTGCTCTAACTGTCAAATGAAAAAAAAATGCTTTCAACTAAACGTGCTGAAATACAGCATGGCTTAATATGCGAGAACCGGATTAATGAATTTCATAGTTGAGCAGGAATTTGAATATTATATGCTGGGTGGGGATCATGGGGATTGTAGCCATCCTTTTTGGGAAGGGTCTTTGCATACTCATCCTGTTGTTTTGGGGGGATTAGTACACTAAATGTTATTAACATGCATTCTGTAAAATTATCCCGTCAAGCTCATGGAGAATCCCCACAACAATCATATAAGATAGATAAATGCTAATTGTTCTCACCATAGTGTAATATCATAGCCATTCATGTATTAACACGTGCTGTATGCAAATTGCAATGTAAAGGTATCTTACCCATAGGTAAAAAGTACATATTTGCAAGATGAAATAAGCAATCACTTGCATCTTTAAAAAGAATAAGTGCCACTTCGATTTTAGGGCTGTTTCAGCTCTTTCCAAATCTTTCTGATTAAGCCATGATTTTCTTACATAAGCTTCAGAGCTTAACTGGTGATGGGATAATTATATTTCCAGTATAATAATGAGTTGGATCCAGTTGCTTATCCCTTTCACAAGATCAAGAGGTAATTAGGGTGGCTTCTTTCCGCAGTTTTCATGTTACCGTATCTGGCCAGTGAGTAAATACTCTTTTATTTAAATCAACAGTTTGAACTAGGAGTACTCTTTCCTTCCCATTCTTTCTTTATTCAGATGACTGGAAGTATGTGGGAGGATATATAGATATATTTACAAATATTCTACTCCAAGATCTGTGGTTTTAGGGTTAGAAGATATTCAGAAATATGTGTATGACTTGGGGGAGGAACAACATTCTCTGAAGTATCTGTTCACCCTTTTTCTCCCTCCCTTCCCCTCTCTGCACACACACATACCCATCACAGTTGAAGTGGGAAATAATGGAGGGGAACATTTTTTTGCAGCTTTTTTAAATTTCAAAAAGCTTTATGTTGCATTTTGAAGTTTTCTTGGGGTGGTTTAAATCTTTCATTGAAATCTCCAGGTAAGATTTAAAAGTCACTTTTAGTATATCAAAATGCTCGACAAATAAAATAATTTTGCTTGGCCATCAGATAAGGAATAAAATAATAGGAGGGGTATTTTTCTAGGATGGACAATCCAGAATTGGGAAAAAATATCATCTTCTAGTTGGTCATCATCCTGGTCACCTTCAATCTGGGAGGGCACTCTGGCCAAAGTTTCTGAAGATATATATATGGCAGGTGTTCCTTCAGAGACTGTGGTTCCTAGCCATGAAGGGCATTATCTAGTAGCTTAGTACTTTGAATTGAGAATGAAAACAAATAGGGATCCCAGTGATGCTGATAATATAATAGTGACTGAATAAATTCAAAATGCTTGGTTCTGATCAGCGTTCTGCAGGAGAAATCTGGCACCTTCCCCAACTCCTGATCACAATGGAAAATATATTTTCCTCATTGGAGACACCTCAGAAGATTAGCATCTATGCGTACTTAACACAACGTTTGTTAAGTTTTTTGCTCCATTTGTGGTTAGGACTACTCTCAGCAATCTTTGATGAATGAGAGAATTCTCACGGTCTGGTTTGCTAGTCTAAGCTCTTGCTTTTGATCTTGTCTGTGGAAATCTATTGGCACTGGCTTCATGATATTCATGGCTGTTACTGGGTTCCCTTTGGTGATTTCAATCAGATGTGGGGGAGATAGTCTGGGCCTTGGTTGTCAGAATGAGCTGGAGAGCTTGCAAATGGAATGTGTAAAATGGTATCACTTATAAGATCCCTAGATTCAGCTTTTGAATTTCCCAACTTCTATCACTAGCTTTATGCTCCATCCTTTGTCAGTGGCTGTACTTTCTTCAGTTCCAGGCAGGTGGCAGCAATTAGAGTCAGTCTCACTAACTGAGGTCACACCTTGGGGGGAGCCATTGTGTGGTTTGGTTGGGGTTCACTTGTTGCCTGCATGAAACCAGCTACTGTGGCTCAGTTAGTAACACCCTGATGAAAAATCATGACGTAGCAAATACGTCATGATTTTATTGTTTTTTTCTTATCACCACAAAGTTCTTTTTATTACGGATCTTTTCAGGGAAAGTCACCTTAAAACAATGGTGAAATTCATTTTTTTTTTTTACTACCAGTTCTGTGGGCATGGCTTGGTGAGTGTGGTATGGGTTGGTGGGCATGGCTTGGTGGGTGTGGCAGGGGAAGGATACTGCAAAATCTCCATTCCCACCCCACTCATGCTCTCGTTATCTCGCGTTTGGATTACTGCAATGCCCTCTACATGGGACTGCCCTTGTGGTGTACCTGGAGGCTCCAGCTAGTCCAGAATGCGGCTGCGTGGGTTGTTACGGGAGCTCCCCACTAGTCCCATGTTACACCACTCCAGCGCGAGCTGCACTGGTTACCGGTAGTCCTTCGGATCCGCTTCAAGGTGCTGGTACTTACCTATAAAGCCCTTCATGGCATGGGCCTGGGGTAGTTGCAGGATCACCTCCTACCGGCGTCCCACCGCCTAGTGTGTTCACATAGGACTGCCCTCCTCCGGGTGTCTTCCGCCAGACAACGTCAGCTGATGGCGCCCAGGATGAGGGCATTCTCTGTGGGCGCACCGATCCTCTAGAATGGGTTACCCACTGAGCTCCGGATGGCCCCCGACCTCTGCTCTTTCCGCGGTGACCTGAAGACATGGCTTTTCCAACAAATTGTCTGATCTGCTGGGAGTCTTAGTTTTAACTTCTTGGGGATTTTAATTGGATTATTTTAGTATTAATTTTATTGTTCTGTTGTTTTATCTTTGTGAGCCGCCCCGAGTCCTTTGGGAGAAGGGCGGCATATAAGTATGAATAAACTAAACTAAATTAAACTCTGGGGCCAGCCAGAGGTGATATTTGCCGGTTCTCCGAACTACTCAAAATTTCTGCTTCTGGTTCTCCAGAACCTGATGAATTTCACCCTTGTCTTAAAACCTTATAGTGAGGGAAGGAAAAAAAGGGAAGAGCTACCAGTTTGGGGAATGGGACCTCTCCTATTTGAGAATGGCTCGGGGAAGGGATGCGTCCTTCCCACTCCTGAAAAAAATATGGTGTAATACAATATTTCTCAACTTCAGCAACCTTAGGATTTATGGATTTCCACTCCTAGAATCTCAAACTGACTTGAGATTCAATTTAAAGTTGCAAAAGTTGAGAAACGCTGATCTGACCAACTGTTTAGCATTGTGTTAAAGTAGCAGTTTGAGTTCCTTGGTCACCGACAAGTAACCAATAAACAAACCCAAAAAAGCCTGTTCCTTTGCTTATAAGCAGGATGTGCAAGCACCCACGCCTGCCTGAAAGCTATTTTTTTCCGAAAATAATAGCTTTCTTTTAGAATCCAAGGAGTAAAAAGATAGCCTCGGCTTACTTAGGAGTGCAAAAAAAAAAAGCACTTGGTACAAGCTTAGAATAAGTGGTTTTCTTTCTAATTATTTCCTAAGGTCAGGAAGTGCTCTGGGATTTGAACCTTAGTCTGAACAGGGAGAAAAGAAAAATATTTTGCAGGAGTTAAATGTGATTCAAATTAGGACCAATAGACATAAGCCAGCAAAGAGATCCTCGAGCCTTTGAGTTAGAGGATTTTGTTCAACAGAGATCTTCATTTCCCTGACTAAAGAGCTGCACACTCCCTACCACCCCCATTTCAAGGAAGGCAGCTTCCCCAGGGAACTCCTGGCTTTTTTCTTTGGTCTAAGGAAGGGCGATACCAAGGCATAGCCAAACATAGCTAGGAAGAAAAGGACAGGCTCCTGGTTTGGCTTCCTGCCTAATTTGACCGGATTTCTGGCGACAGACGGACTCCCTGGTCTCTTGCAGCCACCAGCCGGAAAAAGCAGGGTGGGGTGGAAGGGGGAGAAAGGGGAGGTGACGGCTCTCTTCGGAAGTGGCTTGGCCTCTGTGAGTTTGAGAGGTTGCCTGGAACAGTGGCTGTTCCATTGATCACATGTGCAGTGAACTCTGAGAGCAAGGCAGGCGGTCAAGTGGATTCCTCATGAAAAAAAAATTCCTCTGGTGCAGTCAATTTCAAACGGTTTCAGGGATTTATCTGTTCCCCACTTCAAAACCAGAAACGGTAGGAAGGTATAATCACTGTGAAATCAAATCCAGGCACTGCAGAAAGAAGATAAATTTGACCTACCCGTGGAAGAGTATAATCTTAGTTATTCTCTGCTACAGAGTAGTGTTGTAGTGGTAGAGCTGCAGTGGTCTATGTATGCACCCAATTATTGTGCTTGCAGAATTCATGAGTCAGAACCCATCAAGTAGAGACTTTTAAAACTACCATGATTAAGAAAAGCCGTGGCTTGGCATGATCAGTATATGTGCCAGTGGAATCAATGCAACAGAGGATAGAACTGTATTTGGAAGATTAGGCTGATCGGGGTGGTCTTTGTTTGATGCAGCAGTTCCAAGAACTTCTCCTTAAAAATTTAGCATGATAAAATTTAACATTGTGACTTTGGAAGACGATGAGACAATGTAGAGAGAAGGCTCCACTCACATCTTGTCTGGACACATACACAGAGGCAAACATTTTAGCCAGCCCTGCAAGATGCTGGGCAGGAGCGCACTTGAAGAGCTGAAGAGAGGATGGGCTCGCTCTTTGTTACTTGTCAGTGTTAATCACTATCCTGCTTCTCATCTAACTTGCTTGTATATCATCATCAGCTGCCTTGGGGCTCCAAATAGTGAATGGTTTGGAATTCCGGGTGTTGCTGTACCAGTGCACCATGGGAGCAGTCCAGTGGGGAAGGTTGATTTACTGTAATGAAGACAAACTTTCTTTTTTTAAAAAAAAATACCCACGTCATTATACGTTCTTATAAATCTTCTCTATGACACATTTCTTATCCTCTCCTCTGAATGGTCTCTTAGAATTAAAGAGATGCCCTGCTCTTGGAGAAGAGGCATCTCGATAATAGTTTCTCAACAAGAGAACCAATCAACTGCTCAGAATTTAAATATAATTCCAAATGAACAACCAATCATACGATCAACTGACCACCCTGACACACAAGGCATTTATAAGCTAAGGAGAACAGGACAGGAAAATCCTGCTGATGATGTTACCTAGTCTGGTAACGAAAGGTTCAAAAATAAGCTTGGAGAGCAAAACCACTGCCAAAATCTAAAAACTGAGCTACAAGTATTTTCTATTTTACCTATGTCACCAGTTTCTCAAGGTCAAGATTCATGATTTGGGCATTACATCAACGTGTAAAGAGAGGAAATGGCCCAGCTATTGTGAAACTCCAGGTGGTTATTAGGACAGCATAGGGACCCAGATTCAAAGGGCAAAATGTGGTTTGGAGCATGCAGGGAAACAGTGTCGGCCCTTATCAGGAAGACTTTAAATAGCTGCTTCATTTCCTGAGCTTGTATGGCTGCCTCATACACAATCCCAAGGAAAGCACTCCCAAATCCCATTTTATCTTTGAATCCGGATCTCTGCACTCCTCCAGGTCAATTGAGCTACCTTTCCTTCATTGCAACAAATGAGGATGCTGGAAATAGAAAGCTTGTTGTGCTCCTCAACAAAAGGTAGGTTATAAATATAACAAATAATATCCTCCCCATATAGAAATATCTAAATATGGTACCTGCAGGAAACTTAGTATGACAGAGAAAATGCTAGACTAGGATCTTTGTAAACTGCAGTTTAATTTTTTTATACGCGGGGAGCTGTTCTTTATGAAAGAGCCCATTGGGTTCCTGCTGACAGTGTGAGGGAGGTGGGCAGGGCCCTACTCTGTTTCTTATTTTGAGAGGATTTATTTTTGGATGGCAGAGGGGAATAAAAGTGTTGTTTGTCTCAGGACTGCTGTGAAAGTAGAGAAGGCATGAGCTGAGTGACAAGTAACACTTGGAATAGGAAAACGTTATTATTCCGTCTCTTGAGAATTCCAAATGGACAAAAACAGGTAGCAGTGAGGTATGGAACCATGGACATGATTCCATAGTAAGCTGGCGGGGGAGAGTCAAGAAATTTATTTGAGCCACATTCAAGCAAACCAACGGCAAAGCATCAATTATTCTCTGCCCATATTTTATCTGCAGATTCTTACCTGAATCAGAATATCCTGGACTTTACTAGGGAAAGATGGGCAGGACAAAGCACCTGTCCTGCAATCACATCAGGTGATTCCATAGCTGTATTTGCAGGTGTGATTCCACATATTCACCCTGGATTCCCCGTGGTGAGTGAGATGGGCATCTTGTGTAGTAATCTGGGATTCTGCACAGAGTGGAGCCTGAAGAAACAGCTGAGCTGCTCTATAGAGCAAGATTACCAACTGTGAATTTGATTCATGCGGTTTTTTGGCTCCTGGGGGCAGCCTAATAGGTCATTCTCCAGGAAATAATCAACACTTCTTTGTGGATATAATGCTACCAGCCTTGAAGCTGGTGAGTGGTATGTTTTGTTGAAGAAGCCTTCCTTAGATTTGACCTTCTTTTGTCCGGTACCCAACTTTTCCTTTCGAGGAAAGGTTATTAAGAAGTTGCAGGGGAACCATGGAAGATTTTGGAGGAAATAAGTGCAGTATCTGAATCATTTTCAGTTAGGCTTCTGGTCCAGTCATGGGAAAGATTCTCCACTGCTTGCTTTGGTCAATGACTTTGTCAGGGCTTAGATGGGGGTTGCGGGGGGAGAGTGTTAGAACTATAAGTGGCATTCAATACTATATCATTGATCATGGCATATTCTGGACTCTGTATATGGGTTGGGAGTGGCAGTACAATTTTATTCTGCTCCTATCTGAGTTGGCAATCATAGTCAGTGGTGATAGAGGAGAAGGACCCAAGCCCTTGGATCTTTCTTTATAAACTTCTGCAAGACTTGGTACTCTCCTTTATGTTACTTTACATTTTTGTGAAACATTTTACAGAAACCACCTGTCATTTAGGGCAGGGCTCTCCAACCTTGGCAACTTTAAGCCTGGCGGACTTCAACTCCGAGAATTCCCCAGCCAGCAAATCTGGCTGGGGAATTCTGGGAGTTGAAGTCCGCCAGGTTTAAAGTTGCCAAGGTTGGAGAACTCCGATTTAGGGAATACTTTTAGAGCAGGGGTGTCAAACCCACGTCGTATCGGGACTTTCCCCCCTTCACTAAACCAGGTGGGGGCGTGGGCTGTGGGCTGCAAGTTTGACAGCCCTGTTTTAGAGGATTCACCAATATACCAATAACACTCAGCTTCTGCTGCCTCAGGCTTTATATATGTCAAAGATGCCATGGAAATTTTTGAAGATACCTGGATCTGGATGAAATGAAGCAAAATCCTGCCAAGCCACAATTGTTATTTGCCTGCACAGGGATGGTGTGTTTTTAAAATACTCCATCCAAAGTCCCTAACAACAGAGTACTTCTATGATATTGCTTTCGAGAGTTATTCTGGACAGGATCACAGTCTCTGATTTAGGCTCTCAATTTCCAATGAAGCAGCAGGTAGGAATTCTGGCTAGGGGGCTTGGCCTAGCTTCTGATGGTACCCCAGTTACAATCCCACCAGGACCAGGATGCCCTGGTGATGGGAACTTACTTTTTGATAATCTCACAGCTGAACTGCTGTAATGTGCTATGTACAGAGTTGCCTTTGGAGACAATATACTAGCTGCAATTGGTACAAAACATAACAGCTAGATCAGGGGTGTCAAACTCAAGGCCCACGGGCCGCATCCAGCCTGCACGGTGCTTAGATCTGGCCCATGGGGCCTCCCTGGAAACAGCAAAGGTGCCTCTGCCAGCAAAAACAGAACTTGTGAGGGCCGCATGTGGCCCTCCTGAGTTCTGTTTTAGCTCGCAGAGGGTTGCAGGAGGCCATCACAGCCAAAAATGGAGCTTGGGAGCCCATTTTCACTGGCAGAGCACTCGGGCCCCCACAGGCATCCCTGACATGAATGACATCTAGCTGGCCACGCCCCACGACCATGCCCCCTGTCCCCTTCCCCTCGTGGTCAAATACAACCCTGATGTGACCCTCAATGAAATCAAGTTTGACACCCCTGAGCTAGATTGTCGACTGGACAATCCCCTCAGTATAGAATGACAGTCTTTTTTATGTTGCTGCATTGGTTAGCAATAAACTTTTGGACCCAATTCAAAAGTTGGTTGCTACCTTTAAAATCCCACATAGCATCACACCAGGATATATAGTAATGCCTTGGTAGAATCTGTTTTTGAATCTTTTCTAAATCTCTCTGTCCTATCCGAACATTTAGAGAGGGCATGTTTCCCACCTTACATAGTGTGTAAAGTGTAAATGACAGCTATGTACTACGAGTAAATGACATAGTAGTCCCATATTGTTGCCCTCTTTTCACCAGAGATCTTTGTGGCATTAACCCCCCCCCCCCTGCATTTTGCAAGGAAGATGGTCTAATTTCATTGGGCCTTTACTCTGAGCTGGTTGTGGGCACCACGGTAGGATATCATAAGAAATTGACTGTATATACTGTAATTGTATTGATTATATTCCTAATGCAATGTTTAATCTTCTCTGATAGTTGATGCCCAGAGTGCATCAGGGTTGGAATGAATTAGCAATCTTATTAAACCATCAATCCACAGAGAATCTCTCTAGGATAATGGCAAGATGTAGAAGAGATAGTTGGGGAAGGGCTGAAGGACCCCTGCTCGAGGGAGCCAGAGGGACCTCCCCACCACAAGAGCTTCAGGCAGTCACAGTATAGATAGAAATAGAAAGTAGTTAAACAGTGTCTTTTGACTGGCACTGTAGAGAACCTTATGCCTGAAAGCATGCTGATAGTAAGAAAAATGGGGATGTGGAGAACTGAGCATATTTGCATTATATTGCATAGGATTTTCACTATTTTCTTGGTAGCATTTAATATACGGCAGCTTTTAATTGGAATTGTATGTATATTGTCTTCCTATTTTAATATAATTTTTATTGAAGATTTTTACATAGTAAAAGATAAACATAAAAACATATTTAAACAAAAGTTAGAAAAAAGAAAAAAAGATGAAAGGTATGGGAGAAAATAGAAAAATACCTGTATATTTTAGAAACCAAAAGTAACTTTTATTTAATTGTTATTCTCTCTGATTTAAGAAAAAAAATAATAAAATATTTTCATGGGCCTTAGGCCCAGGCCTAATAGATAAGTCCATCCTGAGCCCCAAAGTAAACAAGAATACTAGACATTAAGTAGCAAAATGTTTACAGATAATACATGTATAAATCGAAAGCAGAAACAAACTCAGTTAAACTCCTCAGTTATTCATGCAGTTTTGGTCTCGGTTGGCATTTTCATCCAGTATATATTTGATGTGTCCTGAGCCCTAATGGTACAGTGCTTAGAATGTGATATTGCAGGCTAATGCTGCTCACTGCCAGGAGTTCGATATTATGGGGCTCAAGATTGACTTGGCTTCTGAGATCAGTAAAATGAAGACCCAAATTGTTAGGTAAAAGGTAAAGGTAAAGATTCCCCTCACACATATGTGCTAGTCGTTCCCGACTCTAGGGGGCAGTGCTCATCTCCGTTTCAAAGCCGAAGAGCCAGCGCTGTCCGAAGACGTCTCTGTGGTCATGTGGTCGGCATGACTAAACGCCAAAGGTGCATGGAATGCTGTTCCCTTCCCACCAAAGGTGGTCCCTATTTTTCTACTTGCATTTTTTACGTGCTTTCAAACTGCTAGGTTGGCAGAAGCTGGGACAAGTAACGGGAGCTCATCCTGTTTCGCAGCACTAGGGATTTGAACCGCTGAACTGTCAGCAATATGCAAATAATGCTTCTTCATTGTAAACCACCCAGAGAGTGCTGTAAATAACTATGGGGGAGATATGTAAGCCTAAATGCTTTTGCTATTGCTCCTCTTGTAATGTGAACTGAAGGAGTTATCCTGATGACAGCTGTACCTTTAACAGCAACCTCGTGCTTTGTAGTGCTGTTTTTTTTAATAGTGCAACCCCAAAGTGCTATATAAGTGATACCGTTTGCTGAAAATTATGTCTCTGGCTTCCATGAGCCTCTGGCTCTTTTTCTGAATATTGGCTGAACTGTGACCCTTTTCCAGCATCTGAGCAGTTCACTTGAAAGGGGGAGCAGATGTGGAAGTTCAGCATAGTGACTTCCCGGATAGGGAGAATCTAGGATGAAAAATGGAAGCAACAGGAACAAATCATCCATGTATACTGAGAATTCTGGTACAGGTAGTCCTTGACTTACCGCCATAATTGAGCCCAAAATTACTGTTGCCAAATGAGCCATTTGTTAAGTAAATTTCCCCAATTTTACAACCTTTCTTGACACAGTTGTTAAGTGAGTCAATGCAGTTGTTAAATTAGTAACACGGTTGTTAAGTGCATCTGGCCTCCTTTTGCTTGTCAGAAGATTGCCAAAGGTGATCCCATGACCCCAGGATACTGCAACTGTCATAAATGTGAGTCAGTTGCCAAACATCTGATTTTTTACCATGGGGATGTTGCAATGGTTATAAGTGTGGACAATGGTCATAAGTCACTTTTTTCAGTGCTGTTGCAACTTTGATTGATCACTAAATGAACTGTTGTATGTCGAGCACTACCTGTATAACAATATTCAGAAGATATGGTTTCTCCCTGCATTTATAGTATGTCATCTCTTTAGCCCAACTGAGTTAATGTTGTCTCCTTGGACTCCTAGTTTTGTTAGCTGAAACCTTTTAACTAGAGATGCTAATGATTGAATGATTGTCTTTCTGTTGAGTTATAGATTCTCTTTTCAGGGCAAGGTGTGGAGCCAGCCAGGAGGTAAACAGAGAAAGCAGGGAAGTTCTTAGAGGTGAGGTATTATCTGCTGTTGGCAGAACAAATGCCAAGAGGCAAGGACAGCTTGATTCTTGTGTATTTCTGACTTGGTAGCAAGCCAGATTTGGCTACAAGTCTCTGCATAGCGATTCTTACTAATCTGCTTGGCAACAGCCAGTGTATCTCTCTACCTCTTGAGAACAGAGCTGAATCAGTTAATGTTTGGAGTTCAGTTTCCAGCCTCTTCTGCCACAAAACAGGTCAGACTGGTCCCTTTCAAGCCAAGTCCCACCAACCATCCTGGACATCTTTCACCTGTTATCCAAATGAAATGCTCCTTTCGCAACGTGGCAGCAAAAATATAACTCCAGCTTCCAAAGTTTCAGATCCTGCAACTTTTTTAAAAGAAAAAAAAAAAAGCCAACATTTGGAGCTGCAATGGGTCAGTCAGAATTTGTTCACTTGCCCAATATTAAGGTAAGGAGAGAAAATGGGGCAGGAACCCTATGCATATTTATTTTTTCATTCGACGTTTATATATGGAATACGTTAAGTTTGATTTCTTCAGGACTAAGTTAGGCTCAACAGCAATGTTCTCTTTTTGATCTGCTGCTAGAACTTTATTTGAAAGTATCCCATCATCAGGAGGAACTGTTTGACAGATCTCTTCAGTAGCTATTCATTATCCAAGTTTATTTGAGCAGTATCTTTTCCTTATTCTCCTTTTTGTTTGATTGTGGCTCTTCTGGAGTAGGGGAGCCAAGTATCCTTAAGTAATGTCACATCAGACTCCTCGCTCTGCCCAGAAGATTGCAACGATTAAGATGATTCTTCCTAGTGTGATTAAAATCAAACCTCTCCAGTTAAGTGACAGGGGATTTTTCAAGAATTGAAATGTTGCTTAGCGGTGTACTGTGGTGATTAAGGTGTTGGATGACATTTAGGAGACTTGGCTTCAGGTCTCCATTCTGTTATGAAATTGTTTAGGTGACCTTGTGCCAGTAATTCTCAATGACATAGCTAGATTGTGGTTCTGCAGCTAAGTTTGGGAGAAGGAAACACGAATTTCCATTTCCAGGAAGGAAAAAAAGTAGGAGATGAAACTACGTAAAATAAGTATATAAGTAGGAAACAAAATAAGAGGGAAGCATTTCTAGGTTTAATTTGGCTTCTATAGTCACGGTGTAGGTATGTATATAGATACACACACATATGCATATACACAAAGTGTACCAAAAGTCAATTCCAATATGTTTTATGTATTATTTCTTTTTCTTTTAGAGAAAATGTCTCTTAGTACTGTATTTAGGAATGTTCAAAGGTTACGTCTCAAACAAGTAAGGACCTGTTTCGAAAAAACATCATTTAATGTAATTTTTATAACAAATTATTTATGGCTCCTGGCTTTTGTTATACCCTTTGTGCATGTGTGCACATCTGCATCTGTGTGTGTGCATGCACCTTTGAGTCAGTTTTTGATTTCTGCCTGGACGAGTCATTGCAGTTTTCATGGCAAGGCTATTTGGAAGTACTTGCCATTGCCTGCCTATTGCCTGCTTCCTAGGGTTGAGACGACTAGCCCATCCAAAGCTGATTTTGTGCCTAAAGTGGGACTAGAAGTCATAGTCTCCTGATTTCTAGCCTGGTGTATATATTTGGGAATAAAAAAAAAATCCTTAGTCCACCCCCAACCCTGTGGTGATTGAGTGACAGTGGACTCCGCCTTCCCTGAGTGTGACACAGATATAGTTTGAATAAGAGAATGATGTCCCTCTCACGATGAGGGACAGTTCTGTAGAACGGCAATAAGATTTCTGTGGGTTTGGTTTATTTTCCAAATGTGATTGGGTGAAGTGGTTTAATTAACATAGCAGAATTCAATCCTTTTTCTTCTTTTATTGCTATTTTTCATTTTGAATTGTGAATGCCAATTCTTAAGTACCCCTTTAATCAAAGAGCAGCTAGTTTATATTATAAGTAAACCTAGCTGGATTAGATATCTATATAGTCAATACATTATTGATTCTAAGGATCAGCAGCTGAAAAGGTAAATTTGATGGATTTGGAGGGGTTGCTAATCTAAGCCCAGAAAGAGTGTGCTTTTTTGTGATAATAGATTTTGATGCCCAATTTAATGGATCAATAAGAGGTTGTGGTTAAACAGTATCCAGCACATTGTGTTTCTTTTTTCTTTTTTTAAAATTTTATTATATTACATTACAGTACAATGCAAATAAAATCGGTTAGACAGTGATATTTTCTATACAGATTAGATTCATTCTTTTTGTTATAGTGCCTCCTAATTTATCTTTGTGTTTCATGACTTGGTCATTAAAAATGATATCATTTTGTAATGGCTACAGACAGGTGGAGAGTGACATCAAAATGGAACAAAAACGGTGCCACTAAGAAACAGTAGGGAATCAATGACATGTTCTAAGGGAGTCCAACAATTTACAATAGTAAAAGAATACCCTTTTTTAAAAAGAGGACAAAACATACAGAAAATCCAATCCAATATGCTCAGGAATTCCCAAAAATTGAGAGCAGACTGAGAAAGAAGATTGTAGGTAGAGGGAGATTGTATCTTTTTGCTTGAATACTAACTTATAGTCAAATTAACTGTGCTGAGCAAGATGTGTTTAACTGTGATTCATGCAGTGATTTAGAAATCTCAGTGAAAAGGTTCATTCAGTAAACTAAGCCAAAAGTAAATGGATCTCATTATGGTATATTATCTAGGAGAAATGTAATGCTGGTTGGTTGGAATCTCAACCATATAATAATAAGCGGCTAGAGTTGTATTTGCACAAAACTGGAAAGCAGATAAAATCCCGTTGGAAGGAGAAAGTATAAAGAAAATTTTAGAATGTGCAGAAATGAATAGATTGACTGTACATGTAAATGTGTTTATGAGAAGTAAAAATAAAAAACTTAGGCACCAGTCCAATTTATAGCAAATCCCCCCTTATTTGTGATAGAAGGAGAATTAGACAAGAGCTGGCTTCTACTGCAGCCCAGATATTTCTCCCTGTGTTTTAAACTTGGCATACCCATTATACATTTACCTGTCCATAAAGGAGATAATTTACTGGAAATTTAGGACCTTCTGGACCTCAACTGACACCTGAACTCACTGGTGTCAAATGGAAAATCGCTTACATTTTCAATGTTATCTTTGAGTACAGAAGGTGGCACCTGGCCCTTGGTACTTGGTACGAATGCCAGCCAGTCACGCCTTCTAAGCTGATGTAATTGCATTGAGAGATTGCAGACCAGGCAACTTTTCTTTCTAAACCAAGGCTTGCAGCAATGATGGGAATGGCTTATCCTTTTGTTTAAACCTAATCCACAGAGTAGATGATAGGATTTAACCCTCATTTCTATGAGTGGGATTTTCTGCACTCATCCTAGGTCAGAAATCTATCTATATATAAAAGCGAAAACCACTCATGCATTAATCATGAAATCTCCAGAACCGTAAAGCCTACAAACTTGAAATTTGCCACGAATGTTCCTCTTGGCTTCTAGGTGCTCTCTAAGAAAGGATTTTTCGAAATGACCATCAGAGCATTAATATTTCCTATATTATTATAACATGCTCTGATGCTAATTAGTTAGACGTTCTACTCCCCCTCTCAATTTGAAAATAACTCTGGAGACAATGGGATAGCATAGGACAGGCTTCTGTGGGACAAGCCTCATGGAGAGAAGGGGCTAGAAAGCCTGAGGGAGAGAAGGGGATAGGATAGGAGACGTTTCTGTGGGGTAAGGCTGAGGGAGAGAAGGGGATAGGATATGGGAGGATTCAAGCTGTGTCGATTTATCAAACCCAATCACATAGTTTCATAGCGAAGCACGGGGATCCAGCTAGTAAAAAAGAAAAAGGAATCGGTAGTTTACATGATTAATATAATATTTGATCCATGATTCTAGTTCTTGAGCAATTTCAAAAGAATGAGATCCTTCTCCCTCTTTTCCCCCCACCTCTCTGTTCCCCAGTCTTATGTTACTTAAAAGCATGCTTGCTCTTATGGCATAGTGGAGGGGAGAGATCCCTGGCTACAGGAAGGGGTAAAATGGTGTCCATTTTTTTCTGTCCTTTGCTTTCCTTGCAACTTTCCTAAAGGCTGTAGTACTTGATTATTCAAAGAAATAAAAAGGAGCCAGCTAGCATGTTCTGACAACATTTAATAACATTCTGGCAAATGTTATTAAAAGGCATAAGCATTGGTGAGCTGCTGCTCACTTCATCAGTTACACCTGGTGGAATTGTGGCTCATGAGAACGTCCATCTTTAATACTGTAACACTATCAGACCTCATTTTTTCAGCACCATAAACTAACTTGGCTGTTCTCCTCCAATATCTGATCAGTCAAAGGTAAACGAAAAGGCAACAGTGACCAACTTAGTGGGGTTTTTTTTCCCCCTGCATGATTTCTGGGCATAAACATGTCCCATTTTGGCTTATTGGCAAAGGGAAGGAAGACATGAAGAGGCCTGTACAGAATTGGAGCATGTCAGTTTGGCCTCAGCCAGCAGACAGTTTGCCTGTGAGTTGCCGCTTCTGCTTGGAGCCCAGCCCAGCCTGGAGGCACTGTTGCTCACTCCAGCAGCTGGCCAGCCCTTGTGATGTTTGTCGTGTAAACAGGTTAAGAGGCGGGTGCTGTTTGTGCTCCCCAGCGAGGGAAATGAGCAGCCCTGTCAAGCTGGCAGGACACTTTGGGAGGGAAGGGAGAAAGTGTTCTCCTGGGAGGACATTTCTTCGAATCCGTAAAAAAACACATTAGTGGTGGCCCTATCGCTTCCTGAAATCTCCACGATCGAGAAAGAAAGGGACAAAGGGGGCCTTTACGTCAAGCCTGGACTGGTACTCTCAGAGCTGAGATCATTTTCGATCTTTGGCTCAGATTGAGAAGCAAGATATAAAAATAAGATAATTTTCCATCATCCTTGAGGAGATAGTAGATGCAAATGGGCTGAATGTGCTTCTTAAATCTGCCTTGGAGTGGCTTGCAGGTTGCTGGCCCATCTTCTGCCCTGTTGCCTTTGCTTGACTCTCTCTCTGTCTTTATCATTAACACAATAATAGAATTAGAAGAGACCTGGAGGTCTTCTAGTCTAACCCCCTGCAACAAAGAGAAAGCCAAATCTTTCTTGCTTCAAGGAGGATTTTGAAAGACAGGCTAGAGTCGCTTAATAGTGAGACAGGCAGCATATACATTTAATAAATAAACAAATGAGGAGCCTGAGTGGCGTAGGAGGCTAATGCCTCCTAAGGTAGCATTTAACATCCAGCTGCCTGCATTTACTGCGAGTTCAATTCTCATCAGGCTCAAGGTCGACTCAGCCTTCCATCCTTTCTAAGGTGGGTAAATTGAGGACCCAGATTGTGGGGGCAATAAGCTGACTTTGTATAAATATACAAAAATATGAAGGCTATTGCTTAACGCATTGTAAGCTGCCCTGAGTCTCCGGAGAAGGGCGGCATATAAATCAAATTAAAAAAAAAATTCAATCAAAGTATATTCTTGTCAGCCTTTATAATTCCTCCTCTGTGCTGATTAAATCTTGCTCTTTCAGCCTTCTTTCACTGACGTATGTTACATAACAGTGGTATGGCATCATTTCTTACAGCATAAGAAGAAGGTCTTTCTTAAGCTAGGTTCAGCCTGTGGTTTCCCAAACTCTTTGTTTTTTCTTGCCAATGTTTAGGAAGTGGCTTGCCATGAATTTCTTGCAGGATTTAAAAAATACTTTTGAAGTTAGCATCCTGCTGATCTTCCCTCCAAATATACTACAGTATAAACCAGATGAAACCCCTAATTCTGAAATTAGTCAAAATTGGCCTCATGCTGCCGCCTGCATGATTTTCACCAACATGTTAAAAAAACCCTCAGATGGTATGTCTTGAGTGGATAATAACACAGGAAAGTTCACACATTTTTCCTGAAGTTTATATGAATCAGGTAATTTAGGTGGTTATTATCCAG
Source organism: Arizona elegans (assembly GCA_022577455.1). NCBI lineage: Eukaryota > Metazoa > Chordata > Lepidosauria > Squamata > Colubridae > Arizona > Arizona elegans. The sequence goes on from JAKOOJ010000003.1 coordinate 15,651,081, forward strand.
GAGAAGAGAGAGTTGTCTAAACCTGTGTATGTGGCGTGCCCCCAGGTTTTTTAAAAAAATTTAGTTAAATAGACTTAACAGATTATTTATAAGCATCTTTATTTATTTCATCTATGCGTATTTGCATATTAATTAAATAATGATTCTGAAGAACGTCCTTATGGATTACATGTGTACACGTGACGGCAAGCATCACTTTGAGAAGAATATTTCCATGTGAGTGAAATGGAACAAAGTGGCTTAAAATCCTCCGTAAAAAATGTTGTTTTAAAAGAACTCTAAAACAGGGCAGATGCGCAGAACCTTCTGCGCATGTGCAGAGGGTAAAAAACAGGACGTGATGATGTCCGGGTAGGTGGGCGGAGCCTCCCGCCGCCGGTGTTACCGGATTGTGCGATCCGGATAGATCCGGCTGAATTTCATCTAACTGCAAATAACATTGTTTACAAAATGTTTTGTGACAGCATTTTATCAATGGAATTGATCAGGAGGAAGAGACAAGGAAGAAAGAAAAAGCTGTAAATTCTGAGAGCTTGAATGGTCAGCTCCAGGTATGAAAAAGTCATAATAACTGCTGGTTCCAAGGGCTGGATCTTAAGAACTGCGGCTGCTTAATATGAGTGATTGAATAGCTCTCTGCTTGTAGTACAAGTAGTCCTCGACTTACGACCACAACCGAGCCCAAAATTTCTTTCACTAAGTGAAATATTTGTTAAGTGAGTTTGCCTCATTTGATCACCTTTCTTGCCATAGTTGTTAAATGAATCATTGTGGTTGTTAAATTCGTCAAACCGTTGTTAAGTAAATCTGGCTTCCCCATTGACTTTGCTTCTAAGAAGGTCGCAAAAGGGGATCATGTGACCTCGGGACACTGCAACGGTCATAAATATGAGTCAATTGCCAAGCATCTGAATTTTGATCACATGATCATGAGGATGCTACAATGGTCGTAAGTCTGAAAACTGGTCATAAGTCACTTCTTTCAGTGCCATTGCAACTTTGAACGGTCACTAAACGAACTGTTGTAAGTCGAGGACTGCCTGTATGGAATATAAGGTAGCCAATTTCCAGTGAACAAATGATCATTGAGAATGAATAACAGGTTGTTGGTAGAGTCCCTAACAACTTTTTCCTCTTAATGAGTAGCATGTTTTTGGCGCATTGAGAGTCTGAGAAGGGAGAACATGAAGAAATAAAAATGTTCTGTTAATGGTGTTGAAGAAACAAAAGTGAAGATGAGCAGACAGAAATCTATAGTCCTGACTGAAAATGTTTATGATTAAGAAAAAGTCAGAGAATCGAAACTTGAGTGTGGCCACCCTTCAGCAGATCAGGGCATATGCAGTTTTATCACATCAAAAAGAAAAAAAGAAAAAAGAAGAAAAGAAGTGGTACAAAACAGCTGACAAAGAAAATAAACAAAGGGACATATTCAGTGGATGAGCAACTAAAAGCAAGAAGCAATTAGAAGAAATTTTGCACCAAAGGAATCGAGAGACAGCTTTGAAATGCTCACCAAAGAATTTATAGGCTCTGAGCATTTATGGAAGGGAAAAAAAGGAGCGACAATGCTCAATAGGAGACAGAGAACAATTGTGTCAGCTGATGGCCAACGGCCAAGAGGAGCCCAAACAAACATATATTACCTCATGAATTGTGTTGTCTTCCAAGATTAGAAATTGTGACTTTGAAAATTACTTTTTTCCCCCTGCTGATCCACTTAGGGACAAATAACACTGCAAAGTACAGTTACAGCTACAGCTGTATCATTATGCACTCTGAGGATATAGTAAGGAAACTCAAAGAAGATGAAATCAGGTAAAGGATATTATATGTAGAAAGTAATTTAAGGAATGTAGGTGACTTGGAATAAGGATAATGAAAGAGATGTGGTAAAAATAAAAATGTACAGAAGGAAGAAATAGTTTGAATGGCCTTTGAAAGGCTAGAAGTGTGAATCCCTTTGTTTGATTATTTTTCTTTGTCAGCTCTTTTTGTAGTTTTACCTTTCTCTGATCTGATCAATCATCATATATTTTAATCTGCTGAAGGGTGGACACACATGGTTCCTTATTTAATGACCACTTGTTTAACAATTATTTAAACTTACAATGGCACTGATTGATTGGTAGTTATAACTAGACCTTGTACTTACAGCTGGCACAGTGTCCTTTCAGTCATGTGACTATGACCCGCGTACATGGTGTCCAGTTTATAGTTATGATATTGCAGCATCCCACGGTCAGGTGATCCCAATTTGAAGCTTTCCTGCTGGTTTTACACAAGCAAAGTCTACAGGAAACCTGGCAGAAAACTGGAAGTAATGGTCATATGAGGTCCTTGCTTAATGACTCCGTGCAGTTCTCACTTAATGATGCAACCAGGACTGTTGGAACTGCCATCACTAAGCAGTGTGGTCATATGATTTTTCAATTTATGATGGCATTGCTTGACAATGGAGTTTCCAGTCCCAATTTCTGTTGTTAAGTGAAGACTACAAATAGATAATGTTGGATCTGATGGAGTTCAGTGGAGAGAGAGAGGGGAGAACTGAATCTGATTAGGTTTTTAAAGCATGATGGCTGTTAGTTGAAATTAAGTTGAATTCTAGGAATTGAAGTCCACCAGTCTTAAAGTTGCCAAGGTTGGACACCCCCTCCCCCCGGGCTTAAAGAAAAATAAGATATATTGCTGGGCCAAGGTGGAGAGGACGAAACTCTGGATTTCAGAAGGAGCAACAGTGGAGGCCGGTGGCTTCTTGTGTGGTGGCTGTGCAGGGCTGAAGAGAGAATGTGCCACTTTATTCTTAGTGATGGGTCCTGGAAGTAAGATGCAACCAGGGATTCAACAGGCTCCCAATCTTTTAGCCTTTGAAAGCCGTTGAGACCTGACTTTTTTTTTACTGAGGCACTGGGATAGGATTGTGTAGGTAGATATAGGTAGTCCTTGACATGTGATCACAATTGGGGCCAAAATTTCCATTCTTAAGTAAGACGAGTTATGGCCAATTTTATGATTTTTTTTGCTGGTGGTTAAGCAAATCACTGAAGTTTTTAAGTAAATCATCTGGTTGAGTGTGATTATTGGATGCCTAATTAGAATGTGCTCTTCAGCTAACAAAGTTTAGTTTTGCTAATGACATCAGACTTCTTGGGACCAGCATGGTATGTCAAGGTGCTTCCTGCTCCAAAGTACCACAATAGCACACCTGCTACTTTGCTTTCCCTACAGTGTTTAATAATAGCTTGCTGAAGAAGATGCCGTGTATAAGGTGCCTTGTAGCATGATGTGTGAACTCAGCTGCTGCCTGCTGTCTTCAGCATCAAATCATACAATGCCTTCCTATCGGGGTGGGTTCTACTTACCTTTATTATCAGTTCACATTGTGCCTGCGCGCGCTCTTCTGCGCATGCACAGATCACCTATGATGACATCCGGGTCAGTGGGCAGAGCCTCCTGCCGGTTTTACTACCAGTTCTTGCGAACCGGTCCGAACCGGGGGCAACCCACCACTGCTTCCTATGCATTTTTATTTTGAAATAAGTTACTACACACTGTGTTCAATGGGTTTTTATTCCATGGTTAACCGTGTTTGCCTTATCTCGGATTTCACTTTTGTGTTTTGCCAGATGTTAATCCGAACTTCCACTGTCCTTCCTCTTTCTTGGTTTCTTCTTCTGTGTTGAATATAAACTGGCCGTCTGTGCCAGAAAAATGCTAATCTTTCATGTCCATGTTGCAAGCTGATCAGTATCTAAAGCAGCTACTGAAAAGAATGTGAGGAATACAGTTGTGTTTATTGAAATGTTTTCGTGGGCTCTTGTTATAGCACTCAGCATTCCGGAGCATTCCAGCCAAGCCACTCTGCAGTTTGCTGAAGTGTCAAAGGGAGTAACTCTTGTTGTTTGCTGCCTGCTTGTTATGTCATTTAATTTCTTCTGTTTACGCACAGCTGGCCCAAGAGGGGGCTGAGAGGGGGAAAAAAATCAAAATGCCATTCCTTCCCATTCTGCTGCTTGAACTTTCACATCTTTGTAGTAATGATATTTTTCAGCAACAGCAGACTGTACATCCTTGGTATCCACAGGGAAACAGGGATATTGGTATTTTCTTTGTGGTTTTATTTTCTACACACAGATGTAACACCATAACCTCCAGCAAATATATATTATATGATCCTCAATGATCATATAACAATGTTCTTTCCTTCACTCCCTTATCTCCCTGATAAGCATTTGTTGGTGACATCCTGATACCGTCACATTTCCATTACTGTATGTCAGGGTTGGAGAATCTGTATCCTTCCAGATGTTTTCAGAATTGGTCATGCTAGTGGGAGTTGTTGAAATTTGTCATTTGGCAACATATGCTGGGTCACCAAGTCACCATCCCTGGGTTATTGGCAAAGCATGTGAGTTCAAGAAGGGACTACAAAAACACTCCCACAGTTTTTCCAATTTATATAATCAGAAATGAATGTGGTCTGATTTGCCTACCAACATGCCATTTGAAAAGGCTGTTGTAGCAATTGAGTGTCCACCCAGCCATTTATCTCTTACGTTGTGGGTTTTCAAGGAGTACTGTGTGTGAATAACCACAAAGCCTCTACAAGTGCTGGTTAAGCAGGGATGTGCATTTGAGTTTTCTTTGGGATGAAATGGAAGTTCAAATTATCTCTTCAAATGTTTATTTACTTTTTAAAGTTGCTTTTAGTTATAGCTTCTATGCCTGACCTATGACTGTAATATAATACCATTCCTCATCAAATGTTAATTGGACTTTCTCTCAAAATGACTGTAGTCCTCCATAAGCAAAATAATATATGCTCAGCAGCTGCAGAAAGGTCTGAACTGGGGCTCTTCTTCCTTTGCAAGTCATAGAATTGGAAATCAGTGTGAGTCACAGTTAGCAGAAGAGGGTGTGGAAGGAAGGGAACAAGAAAAACTGATAAAAATGTTCTGATTTTTTTTTTGAGGGTTGGGGGGTTTACATGTTTAAAAAATTCTATTATATCAAAGCAGCCTATATCAATATTTCCATCTATCTTGGCTAAGGTGACGTTACCCTCTTAGTAATCAACTGTAGTTCTCATGATGCTCACAACCCTGTATTTCATTTATTTTTCAATTGTGGAAAAACATGGAAGAGCAAAATACTTCCTCTTTTGTTCACTTCATATACATGGCTAGATTAAGCCTATTTCCTATGAGAAAATTGTTTGCATTTATTCATGGTTGTTTTTAATGCGAAGAATCTACACTCCCTTGACTGGGATTATCTGATCTTTTTTAAAACATGACCGCTTGCCTCTTTTCGAACAAATTTTTGTTTTACATTCCCTTCGATTCCATCTGCTTGTAAAGTCAGGCTTGTACATGTATCTAGGTACAGCTATCTATGTATCAAGATAGGTTGATAAATGTTCATTTTCAGCTGCTTTGGCGTGAAAGACACATGCTTGCTGTGAAAAAGCAGCAAGAATGATATTTCTACAGTAAATGCCAGTGGAATATTCCTTTCTTCCTTTTTTTAAAAAAATGCCATATTTGGTTACAGTATCATTTTATTCACATCAAAGCAGTCAAAGAAGGTGAAAGCTTGCCTTCAAGAAGTTATGGGAGATGTAATAACGAACGGCAGCAAGAATGGTATTTGCACAAAATTGGAAAGCAGAAAAAATCCCTACAAAGGGAGAGGTAATTAAGAAAATATTGGAATGTGCAGAAATGAATAGATTGACATTGGCAATTAAAGGGAAAGAAGAGTCGGAGTATTACAATATATGGGGGAAATTTTATCAATGGATAGAAAGCGAGTATAGACAATAAATAATGTAAAAGTAAGAATTTTGGGAAGAATATGTTGTAGTACGTTAAAATTAAATGAAAGGGGAAAGATAAATGTACGCATTAAGAAAACGATGATAAATGTTGAAAATGATCTAGGAGCCTGAGTGGCGCAGCAGACTAATGCTACTGTTAAAAGGTAGTATTTAGCTTCCAGCTGCCTGCAATTACTGCAAATTCAATTCTCACCAGGCTCAAGGTTGACTCAGCCTTCCAACCTTTCTAAGGTAGGTAAAATGAGGACCCGGTTTGTGGGGGCAATAAGCTGACTTTGTATAAAAAAAATATACAAAAGTATGAAGACTATTGTAAGCTGCCCTGAGTCTCCGGAGAAGGGCGGCATATAAATAAATAAAAAAAAATGATGTCACAAAAATGTTGTACCCAGATGATACATGGGTTGATTAATGATGTACAGGAATGATAAAAGAGATGTAATTATAAAGCAAAAAGAATTTGAAATGAAGATGTAGGTAAATAGAACACCGGGGCAGCTCAAATACCATTTTAGATTGAATTGAAAATGGAAACAACAAGGGAGTAGAAAAGGAGAGAGGAGTAGAGAGAGGGAAGGAGGTAGGGAGGGAGGAAAGGAGAGTGAGAGATAGAAGAGAGGGAAAAGGAGAGGAAGAAAAGGGAGGGGAAAGAAGAGTAGGAGAGAGGTTTAGACAGGGAGGAAGAAGAGAGGAGTAGGGGAAAGGACAGAGGAAGTAGAAAAGAGAAGGAGAGGAGGAATGAGGAAGTAGAAAGAGATAGAAGGAAGAGAAGGGAAGAGGAAGAGGAAAGGTTGTGGTAAAATAAAGGAGAGGAAATGGTAAAAGAGCAGTCCCGAATAACTAACAAATGAAAGTAAATGGATAAGATGAATGATTAATGATGAATGATGAATAAGAGACTGTACATTTAAATACGTTTATGAAAAATAAAAATAAAAAACTTTATACAAAAGAAGTTATGGAGCTTCATCAATGGAAGCTTTCAAGAAGAGACTGGACTGCCATTTGTCCAAAATGGTGTAGGTTCTCCTGCTTGGGTGGAGGATTGGACTAGATGATTTACAAGATCCCTTCCAACTCTGTTAATCTGTTAAAGATTTGTTAAAGTCGAAATATTTTTTTTTAAACCGTTTATGATTCCTGTTTTGTTATTCATTTAAACTGCATATTATTGTAGAAAATAATTGAATTTTCTGGAGATCCAGAACTAACTGTTTGAAAGTGATGTAAGATTTTTTAAAAACTGGTGTGTGCTTGTGTTTGTGCACACATGCTTCCATAGGTAGGTAGCTATAATGAAAAATGAATCAGATTCTAAAATAAGACTTGGAACTATACTAACATATACCAGTATAACATAATATAAAAATAAATCTCACACCGGGTCCCTTGGTCATTTCTTTTGAGTGGAGGATACTACAATATTTGTATTGCCCTGGCCTTAACAAATGTAAGAGATAGTTCCTTCCTCACTTTGTAAAATGTCTATGGAAATGTCCTTGATTTTTGGTTTGGTTTTTGTTTCCAGACTCCTCTTCCAGAGAGTGAATCAACTCTGATGCCTGGCCACAACCTAAAGCAGGTAATAAACATGATATGTGCGCAAACAAAAAAGTATCAGCTATAATGTAACAAAGCTCACTCATTCCTTGAGTTCTAGCACCACCATCTCTAAATAGGTATCCCCTACAAAAGTTGTCCATTCCAGGCAGTTTTGGTAGTTGTAATGCCAACATCTCCAGAAGATTCCAAGTTTTGGAAGATGGACCTCTGTGGTTCATTGCAACACTACACATAGTAAAGCAGCTCAGTCAGCAAAGAATTTACTAATGGAAGTCCTTCATCCAGATCTGTATTCTGCCTTGAATTTGCTAATTATCTGTTTGACACATTCTTTCTGCAGTCTGGGCGAACTATTCTAATTATTATGATAAGTTGGTGCCTGTAGAATAATGTGATCACATGAAAATACTACCTACTTTATTCATACTATAAGAGCTGGAGACATCTCATGTTCCTTACTGATTCTATTGACCACAAGAATGTAACATTTATATTTAGGAATCCTGGTTGTTAATTCTTGATAGATGTTTTTGTTGTGAACATACAAGATTATGCAAATTCAGGTTGCACATTTTTTTGGATTCAAATTCAGAACAGGCATTTCAAAACATGGGAACACCCACATACCATCTGTTTGCATCTCCTGAAAAGCTGCTTAAATTTTACAAATTTAATTTTTTTAAAAAAATCAAAGCTCAAATGTATTTGTTTACAACTCTGATTTTAAGTAGCTTTTCAGGAGATGCAAACTCATACATTTGAGGTGAGATCATTTTAAAAAACACAGTTTTATAGGAATTATCTCTTTATGGCAGTCTAGTTTTTAAAATATTTTATCACCCACATGCTCCTAGGCACTTTTAAACGCACCTGTAAGACACAAGGGATCAGACTACAGGTAGTTCTTGACTTAGGACCACAGTTGTGACTGGCATTTCTGTCGTATGTTCTTGTAGTCATAAGTTGATTCATACCAAATTTTACAACCATTTTTATGGCAATTCTTAAGCAAATCACTGCAGTCATTAAGTCAATCACATGATCATTAACCAAATCCAGCTTTCCCAATGGGTGTTTTTTTGCCACTTTTTCCCAGAAATTGGCAATTAGTCATAAATGCAAGCTAGCAGTAGCTAAGCACCCAAATTGTGATCACTGACTGTGGGAGTGTTGCAATGATTGTTAAGTGTGAGTGTAGGCCATAAGTCACTTTTTCCAAGGCTGTCATAACTTTGAACCGTAATTAAACAAATGGTTGCAAGCCAAGGACCGCTTACCAATGGCTATGAAGCATGATGGTTATGGAACATCCATGTGAATCGGAGACAGGGTGAGTTATAATACCCTTTATTGGGTGATATGAATGGGAAGATGATATGTAGATAGGCCATCTCCGTTCTGGGAGTACAGTTCTAGAGCTTAGGGTTGCTTTTCTCATTTTTTTAAAAAAAGAAATTATTTTTATTTGTATAAAAAATGCAGTTCTATATATTTGCAAAGTGTTTATCAACATAGTGCAAGTGTTTCTGCTAATGCTTTGGTTAGAGATGACTTCTTAAAGCATGGCTAGCAGCTCTGTCCTCTTGCCCAAATTAGTATTCACTGACATTTGAATAGCCGGAAGATGAGATCAAGTACAGTAGCCCCTCTTACATTTTATTTTGCAGGCTTCCTCCAACAAAATTCGGAGAGCAGGAAGGCTCCTCTGCGCACACTTGATAGTCATGTATCCAGATTTAATCCGCGACCATAAGCATCACCTCCGGCTTCACAGGTATGTATACATGTGGGCCCCTGGAGCAAGAAATTAAAAGCAACTGGCACTTCTGTCTCCCCCCCCACATCCCTCATGGGCTAGGTTGAAAATGAGGTACAGGTAAATGACATTACTGTTTTCGCTAAAGATTTTATGAGTGCCCTCACGAGCAAAATATCCAGGGATTTGTTACATGAGAACAATGAGGCTTCTGAGTGTAGATTTGCACAAGTCTGGAACTCTTTCCTTGACAGTATTCGGTTTCCATTGAATTAACTGTTCTAGAAGAAAAACCTTGCAGAATCTTGTACAATAATTGTTTGTTTCAGCAATCATTAAGTAGCCACATGACTGACTGACTATATCTATCTATCTATCTATCTATCTATCTATCTATCTATCTATCTATCTATCTTTCATATTTCCTAACTGCCCATCTTCCTAAGAGAGGGTCTCTGGCTGGTGTATGACTTATGAGGGCATTTATTTGCGTTCATTTTTACCTGTACATATAAATTGGCTTTATTATATGGATAATGAAACAAACACAATGTTAAAAAATTGTGATACTTATGTAATTATTTACCAAGCACATCTAAATTATATGACAGTAACCAAAATATTTTTACAAGGCATGTCACAAATTTTGAGCACCCCATTGTTTGAAAATTGAAAGTTGAAAAATGTGACATGCCCTAAAATTGGATATGCATGTATCCAAAACCATATGAAAGTGGTTTTATACTACATGTTCTCATATACATGTCAATTAATGAACCCTGAGTGATTTGAATTCCATTGATTAGAGTTCCCTGATTACAGATGAAACAAAATTAGAATTTTAGGTTTTCAAGATACCTAACGTTGTTTAATCCATGATTAAAGAATGGATTTTATTAAGGAATACAAGACTATTGACATTGGAGGGTCATGATTTACAACTGGGTTTGCATGCCTTTTTATGGTACGGGAAACAAAGGATACATGGATATTTCCAAAGGCATTATGTAAGAAATGGTTTGCTATCAGTGTGGGAGAGAGTGAAAGAAAAACATTATTTGAATATTCCAATGTGGCTTTCTACAATAGAAGCGGTGACATACCCAAATATTGTGAACATGGGGAATATTGTTATAAAGACATTTTGACAGATCGGGGAGAACTGAAACAAAAACAAGAACTAGAGAGTCAAGGGATTGAGATAGATTGGTATACAAGACTGCAAATACAATCAAGATATGAAGCAGATTGTAGGCAATATGGCTTTAACTTGGGGAAATCAGAACTGGATGAAATATTGACAGGAACAGATGAGAAAATGATTAAGAAATTATATAATTATTTATTGCATATTAGACTAGAAGATGAAGAAGTAAAAGAAACAATGATAGCATGGGCAAAGAATTTTGGATACACCATAGAATTGGACAAATGGCAACAACTTTGGGAAAGGAATTATAAATTAACAATGGCAACAGCCTATAAAGAAAACCTGTATAAGATGTTTTATAGATGGCATATGCCACCAGAAAGATTAGCTAAGATGTTTAAAGATAAATCAGCTAAGTGTTGGAAATGTCATCAGTTGCTGGGATCATACTATCATATGTTGTGGTTGTGTAAAGAAGCAAAACAATATTGGGTGAAAATACAAACATGGTTAGAGGGAATATTGCAGCAACATATAGAGTTAAAACCAGAGATATTCTTATTGGGAATTTTACCAGAGAATTATAGCAAAGAAGATACATATTTGATTATTCATATAATAACAGCGGCTAGAATTGTATCTGCACAAAACTGGAAAGCAGATAAAATTCTGTTGGAAGGAGATATTATAAAGAAAATTTTAGAATGTGCAGAAATGAATAGATTAACATTGAGAATAAAAGATAAAGAGGAGTCGATGTATTTCAAGACATGGGATAAATTTTATGATTGGTTAGAAAAGAAATATGAATAAGGACATAGAGATAAATAGATAGCGAATAGATGGGAGAAAACAATTAGAAAAATAGATACCCAGATGATGCCAAGTAAAAGGAGAAAAGGGGGGGGGGGTGAAAGGGAAAAAAGTGAGATATTATAAAATGTATGCAAATGATGAAATAAAAATAAATAATAATTGAATAAGAAATTGAAATGAGTATAAAGATAATTAGAAAATTGGGGCTGCTCAAATACTACTTTAGATTGAACTGAAAAGGGAAACAACAGGAGAGAGGCGAAGGAGTAGAGAGAGAGGAAGGGAAAAGAGAGGAGAGGAGACGAGAGGAGAAAGAAGAAAGGGAAAAGGAGAAGAAGAAAAGAGAGGGGAAAGAGGAGTAGAGAAGAAGGTTAGAAGGGGGGGAAGAAGCAAGTGGGGGAAGAGAAGGGGAAGTAGGAAAGAGAAGGAGAGGAAGAATGAAGGAAGTAGGAGGAGAAACAGGGGAAGAGAAGGGGAGGAGAAGAAGAAAGGTTGCAGTAAAGGTAAAGGGTAGAAGAGCAGCCCCGAAAAAGTAAAAATGAAAAATGAAAGTTAAAAGAAAAGATGAATGAAAAATGATGGAAATGACTGTACATGTAAATGTGTTTATGAAAAATAAAAATAAAAAACTTTTTTTAAAAAAATACCTAACTTTGGACTTTTGGGGAGTGTGGAGTAGGGTGCTGCCTGCAGAATTCTGGGAGTTGAAGTCCATGCATCTTAAAGGTCTCAAGGTTGAGAAATCCTGGAATAATGTGACACTCTTATGTTTTTATACTTCCATTCCTGGTAAAGCCAAATCTTTCTAATTTAAGATGTTGATTCCATAGTGGATACTTCTCGGAAAACTATTGCTTAATGCAAGCAGTCTTCAATTGCTTCCCAGCAAGTTACCTCTGATCTGGGAGTCACGAACTACAACTTTTGCCAACTTATGGGAGCAAATTTCTCAGTTGAATGATGTCTAGAATTCTTCTAAGGGACCTAACCAGGAAGCTTCAGTAACATACCTGTTTTCTGTCCTGTCCCAACAATGGATGGAAGGAAGTGATGAAATCCAAACTTTTTTACTACCGGTTCTGTGGGCATGGCTTGGTGGACATGGTGTGGCTTGGTGGGCGTGGCTTGGTGGGCGTGGCAAAGGAAGGCTACTGCAAAATCTCCATTCCCACCCCACTCGGGGGCCAGCCAGAGATGGTATTTGCCGGTTCTCCAAACTACTCAAAATTTCCGCTATCGGTTCTCCAGAACCTGTCAGAACCTGCTGGATTTCACCCCTGATGGAAGGGGACAGTAGCATCAATAACGAACCATGATGATCTCTTTTAAAGTGGAGGGGCATGAAGCTGTGCACAAATACAAGTATAATCATTGTTTTACTCAACTCCCATGCTCAGAGAGGAGAGATTTCTTTAATAAGGTGATCCCTGCATTTATTTGGTGGTCTGTGATCGCAGAAAATGTGAGGAACATTAACCTGAAGCTTTATCAGTGAACAATCCTACCTGGAAATTGAAGCATGCCCTCTTAGTTACCTTGATCTCAAAAACCACTTGGAAATCACTGTCGTTTTGTGTTTCTTTCAGGCACTGTTGTTCTGGGAAGGAACTGGTAGATGCACTTCTTAGTGCAGGGCTTTCAGTTCAGACCCGCAGCCAGGCCCTTGGGCTTTGTCAAGTGTTGATGGATGAAGGAGTACTGGCTCATGGTAAGTGTCACTTTATGTGTGAGGAAAAAAACATGGCAGTTTGCAAAATACTCCTATCTGCATTGCTTTTAGCTAAACTCCTATACTTTGACTCTCTCATTGATTATTTTTTTAAAAAACAACAATCTAATGATATTTATTGGAAATGTAATATTCTCACCCTTCATGCCCAGGGTTTATTTTTAATCACTATTTGAGATCTTTTGAGAATGTTGGTTTATGCTCCTAGTCTCAATACAATTCTTAGTAGGAAATTCTACATTTATTTATTACAGATAGCCCTTGATTTACGGCTACAATTGAGCCATAGTTTTCTGTTGCTAAGCGAGGCAGGTTGTTGAGTAAATTTTGCCCCATTTTACGACCTTTCTTGCCACAGTTGTTAAGTGAATCACTGCAGTTGTTAATGTTAGTCACAAGGTTGTTAAATGAATCTGGCTTCCCCATTGACTTCGGTTGTCAGAAGGTCACGAAAGGGGATCACATGACTCCGGGACACTGCGACCGTCATAAATACGAGTCAGTTGCCAAGTGTCTGAATTTTGATCACGTGACCCTGGGAATGCTGCAGTGGTTGTAAGCATGAAAAACAGGTCATGTCATTTTTTTCGGTGCCGTTGTAACTTTTGAGCGATCACTAAATGAGCTGTTGTAAGTCGAGGACTACCTTATTGTATTTTAAATTAATAAGAAAAAAAATAAAATAATAGTGATAGTGATATCTATATTGTCAAAGAGAAAAAAACACACATAAAAAGTGCTATAACAAACAAGTGGAAAAAATATACAGCCAAAAGTAATATATGTCTTTTATAACCATCAACAGTTAAAATTTTATATTTTTATTTCACCAACACTGGCATAGTAATATGATGTTAAGAAATAAAAGAATGTTGTCTGCAAATAAAGCCAATTTGTGCTCAAGTGTTATGTACTACTCTGTATATCTCTCTGTGTTAACAGCCCACATCAAGGGTTCCCACGCAGATATTAAAAAGCGTGGGTGAAAGTGGACTTTTTTGTCTGGTTTGCCCTGAATAGTGGAAAAGTAGGAGAAAGCATGCCATTAACTTTTAGGTATAAGGAATTCATATAATGTCTTAATCCATTTTAAATCTTCTCCCCTTTTTAAATGTAAATTTTAATTTGTTTTTAAATTATGGGGTATTTTAAATTGGTCTCAGCCAAATTATTTAATTTGTTTTTATCCTATTTTAAACTTTTGTATTTATGTGTTTTATTTTGTGGCTGTTCACCGCCCTGAGTCCTTCGGGAGGAGGGCGGTATAGAAATGTAATAAAATAAATAAATAAATAAATAAATAAATAAATAAATAAACAAACAAACAAACAAACAAACAAACAAATGATTTTCAAAGGAAATCTAAATCTATCTAGCGCAGCAAACCTATTCTTTTTATGTTTTCTTTCTTTCCTCCTTTGAGAAACTGGTCTATTTTGTTTCTACTTTTTGTTTTCTTTGTTAGCGAGATGTTAGCAAAATTTTTTAAAGCAAACAAATAACAAAGTATCCCTGAACATGATCCAAAGAGCCACGGATGCACTCATTTTGCTGAAGCTAAACAGATGTGATCCATCAGTTCCTGGGGTGGAAGGCCAGTAGGACAATCCTGGGTCTGGATTTTTGAATTCTGTGGAAGGAAGGCAAGGTGTGAAATGAAATCCAATCTGTAAATGAAAAGAAATGGGGTCTCCAGCAGTGTTTTTCAACCATGGGAACTTAAAAATGTGTGGGCTTCAACTCCCAGAATTCCACAGCCAGCATGCTCTTAATGTTCCCAAGGTTGAAAAACACTTCCTCAGAATCTTGACTTTTGTGAGAAATTATGTGATTGGTTGGTTGCTTGATTGGTTGGTCTGGCAGTGGAGTCACAAAGCCAGTTACCTATCTTACTGTGACATCAATCTCTTCCCTACTAAGACTAAGTAAGAGATACATGCTGGCCATCAATCCAGCACTCAGTTTTTTCTCATCTGCCTCAAGGGAGCTTGCTTTGATCATCTCTTGAGGTAGGCTCTGATTTCTCTACAGTATAGCATTGAAGAGCATTTGAACAGGTATTACTCAGCCCAGTCTTAAATGTTCTTTTGCTCACTGAGCCTTTAACACCCCCGCCCCGGAGTTAGATTTATAAATGGGGCAGTACTGCCCAAATCTCCAGATCAAATATGTATTCCTACCTTTGGTTTCCTGGAATCCATAATTTGATTCCCGTTCTCTATCATGACTGTGAATTCCAGAGATAAAACAAAGCTATAAGGCAAAAGGTTGTGCAGTAATTTGCATTTAAAAGAGAAAAGGTACCATGGAATGTATTTGCACCGGTTGGCAATCTATTGAAGAAGCTTATGAGCCCACAACAATGTACTCTCCCTCATGGAAAAAATATCAATAGAAAGCTCTCTCTCTCCCTCTGCCTCTCCTTCCCTCTCTCTCTCTCTCTCTCTCCCTCTCCCTCCCCCCACTCTCTCATAAAAATTAATACAAACCAAACTAAAAAAAAAGGGAAAGTAAAGAAAAAGAAAACAAAGCAAGACAAGAAAGAAAAGAAAAAAGAAAAAAATATATGTAAATACTTGACTTCCAATCTTATTCACAAGTATAAACAAGTTTGGAAGCTCTTCACTCTGTATAAATTTACAAACAGATATATCTTCTTTCCATAAGCCATTGCTTATCTATAAGTAAATCCACAAGACATCAACTTTTCAGCTCTGATGTCAGCCAAAAGTCTGTAAAGGGCTGCCAGAACTTTACAAAAAATCTTTTTTTAAAATCTTGATCAAAATCAATTTCATATTGTTTCCTTCTGTTTCTGAAAATCATAATCTTCAGTGTTTTCAAATATTGTTGTGGGATTTTATCTCTTTAATTCTTCTTTGTCCCTTTGCATCGGCTTCTATTGTAAATCCAATAAAAAGACTATTCAGGTTTATAAACTTGGTTTATCATTTGCATTTCACTTTTAATTTTTAAAACTTCATTCAGCTTCTTTTGCTATCCAGTAAAGAGTCCCTATTTGGGTCATTCTCTTGTCATTTGTATGTCCACTTTAAACACGTTCTTTATCTTGTTATCTGCATTTTTATCCAATATTTCAGACTCCATTATTTTTTATATAAAGCAAGATTTTTTTCACATTCTGTCATTCCTTCATTTATATCCTTTAAAACCTATTGAAGCAGACAACACTACTGATATTGATATTGTGGCTACTAATTTCTCACCCATTCTTCAGTCTTCTTTAATATTTCAAATGTTACAGTGTTTTATTTTGTAGATCCCAATCTTAATCAAAAATAAAAAGCAGAAAGTTTTTTTTTTTTACTTTTTGCCTGGAATTTTTAGTCCGGTCTAGCATCCAATTTATTACTTTTTTTATAAAATAATTTTTATTGAGTATTTTACATTTTAAAACCAAACATACAATAGCAAAAGAAATTAAATTTAAATCACAAGATCTCTAAATCTATTATGACTTAACAATAGACAAAATAATTCTGGTTCCCATGAAAATCTCTTTATTTTATATAGCTAGTTCTAAAATTTTATAGTAAAAGTTTTGGTGTTCCAATTTTTTTGGATTCTTAATTTGTTTATGGCTTTCTTGGCTCAAATTCTTATTTAGTTTTTTGCTATTTATTTCATATTCTTTTAAGTTCTTAAACGTATGGTTACTTTTTCTTCTGTGGAGAAATGAAGATAAACTCACCAGGTGGCAAGGTATCTACTAGCCTTAAAATAACTAAGTAGGCAATCTCCGTAATTTATTAGAAGTGAAGTTAGTAAACTGAATATCTTTTAAATGGCTCTGTTGTGGTTGTGAGCTTCATTATTGATCCCTTTGTTTCCTGGCACTCAGACCCATGTTAGACCACTGTCTTGTAATTTCTTAAGCAGTTATCCAGAGCACATGTGGGTGATCTCCCATCCTCTCCTTATCTGAAGAGATTTGGAAAAACGGGTCTAGTCATTCAATCTGTTTTGTGTTAATTTTTGTGTTGTGTTAATCTTCTCTAGTCTCCCGGAGACATATTTAGCTCGCCATGCCTCCAGTGGAAGTCCCTCCCACAGCCTTCCTTTCATTGTAGTGCTGTAACAAAGCTGGTAGTGTTCCTGCTCTCTCAGAAAGCAACCCAGGTTATTTTTAAATCAGAAATTGGTTTTTTCGTAGCCTGGGGTAGCCTGGGAAAAAACAGTTCTATTTATAGAGATCTCACTGTGTATGATAACTGTGTTTTTTTTTTCTTGATTGATTTGGAAAGAGTTCATTTGCATTGCCAGAAAACCCAATAGAAAGATTTTAATTTGGCCCTATTTGTAGCTTTTTCTATTTCATGCCATGTATTTGTTATCTGTGTACTGGACCCACCTTCTGATTAATGCCTCATTTCTGGAGGAGATATTCTGCCTGCTTTGAGGGAAACAGTAGTTTGCACCTTCCTAAGAGCCCATCCTTGGATCCAGTCATTTTGACAACTTTTGTGAATGCTGCAACCTTCCCTTTTCACGAAAGTCTGGCAGTCCCAGGGTTAAGTGGATTATCTGGAGTCTTCAGTTTGGGTTCAGACTGGGTTATGGTACTGAGATGGCATTGGTCACACTGGCTGATGACTTCTGGAAGCCCAGGATGGGAGTGGTAAATCTCTCCTGGCCCTCCTTTTAATTATCTTGATAGCTTTGATACCATTGATTGTGGTATCCTTTTGGAAATACTTTGGGGTTCCAGTCAGTATTGGTCATGGTGGTGGAGAGGCCCTCCCATATTTGTGGTCTCAGAGTTCAAGTTTCTCACTGCTCCTTTTTAATATTGCTAGATGTGGTTATTCAATGGCATAGAGACTTATACTTAGAATGATTTTATTGTCACTTTGAATGTACACTAACTGCCTACATTAAAATGAAATTTCATTGCATGTAGCTCTCAAAGGGTCACCACCTCCAATATACACTACATAAACATGACTAAATAAATAAATAAATAAATAAATACAAAATTATGCATATACCCATATGTATTATATGACACAGACCATGCAGTATGCTGGTGATACTCGGATATAGACTTACATTCCATCTGTACAGATGTTGTTTCAGTGCTTGGAGGCTTGGAGGCTGTGACAATATTGGTGGTATGGTGTGGTATGGTGTGGTGTGGGGGGAGAATTCAACCCTAGCAAGATGGAATGGCTTTTCACTCTCTTCGATCTGGTGAGGTCTCATTTCTGACTCTCAGTGAAGTAGACTTCCCTACAAAGGGTGGTTCACAATTTGTGGGTTCCCCTGGACTTGCAGCTATTGCTTGAGAAGTAGGTGGGGGACCTTTGGACAAATTCATCTTGTGTACCATTTATGCTCTTTCCTGGAATGGGGGCCTCTGCTCCCTATCATACATGCCTTGGTTACTACGGCAAAGTCTATTGATAAACTGGAAGAGCTTGGACTAGCTGCAGCCTATGACATGAAGGTCTGTGGTCTGTGAGATGAAGCCAGTGCCCTGTCCTCAGGAATGGATGAATGGAGTTGTTCATGCTTGAATAAGGAGGCTGTGTGGCTGAGTTTTAATTCTTTTCCTGGGTACTTTTGTCTACATATACCCCAAATGATTTTTTTTTCTTTTGTAGATCCAGATCACTTTCATTACCTTTAGTAAGAGGTAAATGAGATGGTGATTTGGTGGAATATCTTCCTTGCAATCTTAGTGGTGGAATGAAACCATTTCTTGACTTGCTCCTCCTTATTTCCTCCTTTATGCCCTGGAATCACCTTCCCTTGTCCATGCAGTACGACAGGAGAGCTACTTTCAGGATCGAGATGCTCAGTTCTTCCGATTTGTGGCCTTGGAACCAAGTGCTGAAGACAGGGATGGAGATGAATTACTGGAGGCGTTGGCATTGCTGACCCAGCTGGGCCCAACTGCATTGCTCACCACCATCCTACGCAAACCGTAAGCATTGACTGCAGGTAGCAGTTAAGAGAAAAAAAGAGAGAAAATTTCAAGAAGTTAGTGCATGGATCATAGTTCTATAAAATGGAGTATAATGATTATTGGATTCAGTGTATTTAATTCATACAGAATTAAAGAAGTTTCTATAGCCATGATGGCGAACCTATGGCACGTGTGCTGGAAGTGGCACGCAAAGCCATCTCTCTGGGCACGTGAGCCGCTGCCCGTTGCTCTTCCGGGTTCCGGTACGCCAGCCAGGTGATCTTCACGTACGTGGGAGCGCCAGAAACCGGAAGAGCAGCTGCCCGGTGCACATGTGCGCTCTGGGAAGATGATCCTCTGGTTTCCAGCACGCGCATGCATGCCAGAAACCGGAAGACCAGGTGGCCGGGGCACATGCATGTGCCAGAAACTGGAAGGTCATCTTCCCAGCGTGCGCATGTGCACCAAGCAGCTGCTCTTCCGCTTTCCTGTGATGCGCACCAGGTGGCTGTTCTTCCAGTTTCTGGCATGCACTCATGCGCAAACTTCCATTTTGCCACTCAGTGCCGAAGAGGTTCGCCAACACTGTTCTATAGATTCTATTCAAGGAAAAAAAATGACTAAGGACACTGAGGATTGAACTGCAGTCCCTTTGCAGGTGAAGCAAAGACTTTGCCATGGTGATCCCTTATAAAAGTGTGCGACTGTGTATGTATTTTTTGTACATCCATTTAAATCAGCAAAAAACGTCAGAAGAAGCAACAGTTTCATGGAACTGTGCCAGAAACTTAAGAACCTGCTGGACCACAAGAAGATCTGATTTTCTATTCCTTCAAAAGAGTCTTAACAGACAAACTTCGGAAGCTCTTTCTGTGCCTTAGTACAATGTAGAGTATAAGAATCAGGTCTTGCTTTCTTAAAAAGGAATGTATGGTCCTTGAATATTTCAGAGTTAAGCTTTGCAGGATCTGGGTAGTGGACCTAATATTTGTGTTGGAAGCCAGGAATGACTGAGAAAGCTAAAAGGAACTTCCTGTCAAGAAGGAAGCATGCATATTTTGAATAGATCTTTGTCCTTCCTGAGGAGAGAGAAGGACTATACACAGCTGTGAATGTAATCTGATGGGCTTAAGATGTTTTTGTATGCATAGATCTGAGATCAGCAATGTTGATGGGGAAATGTGTGTTTCATTTTGGTCTTTCTCCTCCAGTCCTAACCAACGCACAGATGAGGAACTTGCACTGATCTTTGAGGAGTTACTGCATGTCAAAGCGGTAGCCCATCTCTCCAGTTCGGTGAGTAGCTAACAGATTCTGTCTCATTGGCCTAACTTTAATTTGTTATGAATACGCTGTGAATAACGAATAGGAAGGAATTGGTTCATTTTTGTCATCCTATCCAACATATAGTTGAAAATGGAAAGGATTCCTTGTTTGCTGGTTCTCTGTTGATTGGATGCCCGTTTGATTTCTCTTTATAGCCCAGCCATCACATCAGTGTATTGCAGTGCCCACACTTTACCCCCCAGAATACCATGAAATGGGCCAATTCTTCAGCCTTCTAGTTTTTAATTTATTTTTTATTATTATTTATTATTATTAAATCCCACCTTTATTACAGATAGTCCTTGATTTATGACTGGTTGCTTACCAACCATTAGAAGTTACAAGGCCTTGAAAATGTTATTTCTGGCCCATCCTCAAACCTATGACTGCTGTACCACCCTGCAGTCAGGCAATCACATTTTTAGCACTTGGCAACTGGCTCACATTTGTGACCATAAAACCACGTGGTTTGCTTCACAACTGTAAGCAAGATCCTGAAGATCATAAAAGTATCCATAAACTATAATAATGTAAACCATAATGTTGAGTCCAGTCATGTGGTGACTTGACTTACAACTGCAACAATCTATGACCAAAATTCTGGATTCAATTGAGGTCAAGGACTACATATCCTTCTATAAGTAATTCAAACAGGCAAACATACATAATGCTGCTTCCTCCTCCTATTTTCTCCACAACAAGAATCTTGTGAGGTAAATAGGAAAACAAAATGGCAGCTGTTCTCCTACTTCTATTACAATGTAAGTAATAAACATGAATATGTCTAAAGTCTGTAGAGATCCTCAGTCATCCAGGTCATGGTTGTCTCAAAGGTGCTTTTTCAGGAGGCAATGGACTTTCTTGTTTTTTCTTTGAAGATGTTTCATTTCTCATCCAAGAAGCTTCTTCAGCTGTGACTGGATGGTGGGGAATGGAAGGATTTATATTCCTTGCACACAGTTGGTCATTTGCATATTGTTTCAGGGTTGTGAATATGTCTAGTTATAAATGAAGTTTTTAGTAGCAAAGCAAATAGGGTAACATATTTTCTGGTACTCTTTCCCCGAATGCACTTTTTTACATGAATTTCCCAGACTGTCTAATACCTATATATCCATGTAATCAACTCTCAGTCACTCCAAATGCATCCAATCCAGCAGTTAGAGCTGGATTCACTTCTCTCTACTTAATGCTCCCCTTAAATCAGTGGTTGTCAACCTTCCTAATACTGCGACCCTTTAATACAGTTCCTCATGTTGTGGTGACCCCCAACCATAAAATTATTCCTAAAACTATTGAAAATATGTATTTTCCGATGGTCTTAGGTGACCCCTGTGAAAGGGTCGTTCGACCCCCAAAGGGGTCCCAACCCACAGGTTGAGAACCACTGCCTGAAACAATTGGTTTGTTATACATAAAGCATACACACTAGAATAGGGGAGGGTGGGCAGGGTTTCTGTTCAGCTTTGCTCTCCTACAGGTTTTTGCTCTCCTGTCCTGAATGTCTACTGATTAGTCTTATGGAAAAAATGAAATCATGTTAAGTACTGGCACCATGGCATTTTCTTATTTGCTTGTTTGCCATTTCCCTATTCAGGTTGCCAAAGTACGTTGTGTAATTTACACATTGACTTAAGAAAACAAACCCTTGGTTGATTGCATTGAGATTTCTCAGGTGACGTGCTTTGTATTGTAGATGACTGTGGAGGACAAGACAGGAAGGAACTATGGCATAATGCAGAAGTGCAGCAGTCCATAGCGCCAAACAAACAGGATGTAACTGGCACAACTGAAATATTGCAAAGCTACAGAAAATCTAGTACCAGGCACTTACAATAATCAGTGCTTTGTTGGCACGAATCCCTTTTCTGCTTTCCTTTCCTAAGGGATCTATGGATGCCAACAGTATTTTCCAGCCAAATGTTATATTTCTTACACCAGGAACCAACAATTACTTTCATATTTTTCCTTTCCAGTGAGCTTTGGGGAATTTTGTGTTGTGAATTAGTTCAACTTCTCTACCTGATAAGTCTTCATTTGTACCTCTGCCAATGCCCAACATCCCATCTAAAGTTGATTCTTGATATAGATATGAGTTACAGCCCATTTATACACCTGTTTTTCCTTCCTTCCTTCCTTCCTTCCTTCCTTCCTTCCTTCCTTCCTTCCTTCCTTCCCTCTTTCCTTCCTTCCTTCCCTCCCTCCCTCTTTCCTTCCTTCCTTCCTCCTTTCCTCCTTCCCTCCCTTTCCTTCCTCCCTTCCTCCCTTGCTCCGTCCCTCTCTTCCCTCCCTCCCTCCCTCCCTCCCTCCCTCCCTCCCTTCCCCTGAAGAAGATTTTAAAACATAAAAACAGGCATCTATTTTATAAACCTTCAGTTTGTTTGTCTCAGTATGGATTGAGTTTAGAAATGTAAGGATTTACCTTAAATGCTGTCTTATGCCACATGCTGACTTTGGTTACCAACTGTTGCTTTCTGAAACATACGATAGCTCAGTGAAACGTGCTATAGGGCCTACTCACTGGCTGTTCTCCATTGCAGGTGAGGAGAGAGTTGGCTGCTGTACTGCTTTTTGAGTCCCATGCCAAGGCTGGAACTGTGTGTGAGTTGCACATTTTTCTTGCCATACTCTTTCTGTCTCTGATGGTGGCCCTTCTGTATCCCATACTGCTACTTTATGCAGCAAATTTAACTGTAGCTAGCTAGGCTGGCAGGTGTAGTAACCATTGTGAGTTGGCATCTTTGAAATGATATGCATCTTTATGCATGCCACTTGCAGTATCACAACAACTTATGCCAACCATTGTAAAAAGGAACAACGATGGCATTCAACAATCCTTTCATTCTGTAAAATCAGGGAGGAAAGCTGTCAGTGTTGCTGTTCATTTTTCTCTTTTTAAAGTCTGTGTATTCCTTTTTAAAAGGCTCCCAGTTAGCTCTTTTGTTCTTAACTCCAGCTCAAGAAATCCTTTTCTTCTTCTGTTCATTTATTTCTAAAAATGTTCATTTTTAACTGCACTACATTTGTCTCTGCCGTAATTTTCCATGTAATTAACATATAGTCCTTTTTTCCCCCCTCCTCCATAGTGTTCAGCCAAGGGGACAAGGGCACGTCCTGGTACATCATTTGGAAGGGATCAGTCAATGTTGTTACGCATGATAAGGTGTGAACTTTTAATCTCTTTAGGCATCAAAAGGCTTGGTTTCAAAATAAGTCCTAAGAATTCTACAGGCGTTCAGATACCAGAAGAGCGTGAACTCTTATTTCTTTCAATGTTTCTAGCCCTTGGATTTATGCTTTAGAGTTGCTTGTATTTGCAAACAATTGATGAATAGCTTTATCTCAAACTTTTACATGGTTACAAATTCTTCTTTGTCATGATCTAACCCTTCCCTTGTTAAATAACAACTCACCTTTCAATAATCCAGGCATTTTCCAGCTGTCTGGGCTCCAACTCCCCAAATTCTCAATGATATTCAGGTTGACTGGGGAAAGTCTGGAGTCAAAATTTACCTTTCTGTTTATTTATTTAGCGTATGGCTACCTTTCTGAAGGTTCCCATATATACAAGGCTAATTTAAACATCTCTAATTTTCCTAGACATTACCTCACCTACTCCCTAATTCACAAATCCATGAAAGAATATAAATTGCAATAAAATCCTGTGTGCCAAATTTCCCCGCCCTCCCTGGATAATTTTAGTGCTAAAATTTGTCCACATGAATGAATTTGCCCTTTGCAAATCAGCTTCCCATCCCCTAATGTTTGCATACAAACATATGTTTCTATATATATAGAGAGAGAAAGAATAGGGTACAAAGGTAAGGTGGGAAAATGGCTTGGCTTTTTGTCTGTTGTGCTCACTTCCTATGTATGTTTATATTACTTATCATAAAATGGTGTCCTGGAGTACAGTAGCCATATAATAGAAAATAAATATATCTAAGAGGTTAAAATAGGGTGGAACGCCGTGTTGCTGAATAAAAACAGGTTTACCATATCATTTAAGACATTCAGGGGGGTGTGCCTTTGCAAGGCAAAATTAATATAATTGTGTGTGCTTAACCTTCTGTCCTTACAACAGTTGCCCTTTCTTCCTAGGCTGTGTTTAATCTGGTTTCCTCTTGGTTAAGTTAGAAATAAGAATCAAAAGAACAATTTTGTGTTTTTAGTAGTCAAATGACCTCAGTAGGGCAACTCATATTTGCCAAGGTGGTATCTAGACTTTGTGACTGAAATAATTGGTTCATTCACTCGTTCTGCAGGGCTTAGTGTGCACCCTACATGAAGGTGATGACTTTGGCCAGCTGGCACTTGTGAACGATGCCCCCCGTGCTGCCACCATCATCCTTCGTGAAGACAGTTGCCACTTCTTGCGAGTGGACAAAAGGGATTTCAACCGGATTCTCAAGGTAGGCATGGAAATCCATCATGCTGGAGACTGAAACTGTTGTGTTTGGGAAACAAATTTGCAACATTAAGTGTACTTTGTTTGGTGGGAGGAAGCTTATCTCTTGTACAAGGAAGTTGAGAGCACTGAAGGATGGAGAGGCAGGTATATAAATAAAGTTCATAGTCTACTCCAAATTTAAGCCATGAAGTGCTTAGATATTCTTCTGTCTTCCATTATTTTGGTTTCCTCTTTGTTCCTCGTGGCTGTATCTTTTCCAGAGCCCAGTTACCCTTCTCTTTGCTTCAACTTTTCTGCCCTTAATCTATTTTACGTGAATTTATTTATTCCTAGTGGCAATATGTGGCTTTCAAAATGATGGTGAATGCAAATTCTCATGTTTGATGACCTCAACGACTGTCTGTATCATTGCCTCTCTTTGTATTGGTCTAATGCAAATTGTACACAACCTCAATTATGCCACTGCTTCTGTTACCTCTGATATATATTAATTAGAATTAGTTGGAATATTCGAACAATGATGCAGAGTCCCAAATGGAGAGGGGATAGGTATTGTAGATCCCCCCCCCCCCCGCTAAATTCCAACACTTGCCAGTCTTGATGACACTGATTAACCAGTCTGCTTGTGGTACTTGACTGCATATTGCAGACTTCTTTCAAAGAAAAATGCTAGAGTGATTAAAAATATGTTTCTCTGCTTTGATATTTTAAATTAATCTATTTAGATTTTATGCCTTATGCCAACATTGTGACAAAATCACAGGAGCCTGGTAGTTGGGCTGCCCAAGACTTGCATATGGATGTCAAATCTAGTAAAGAATTCAGAAATGGATTTCCCCCCCCCCTTTTCTTTTCTTGGCTTGTGTGCAATCATGTAAGTAGCATATAATCATTTGTTTTCTTCCTAGGATGTTGAAGCTAACACCCTACGGCTGAAGGAACATGGAAAAGTGGTGCTTGTTTTAGAGAAGAATTCACAAGGCAGTCACCTTGCTGGGACTCTGGGGAGCAGTAGGTACAGCAATCTGCCCCCTTCATTTCCCTGCTCCTTCCTCTGATGTACCTGCCTCCTCGTTTACCCCCTTCCTTTTCCCTTTGATAGAACAGGGAATCTTCCCTTGCAAGCAGTCTCTTCTCCTGCACCCCATATGTTTGTTAGGGAAGTCACTAATTCCTCATGAATGTAATGCTGAAATTTCTTTGCTTCAGTAAAGTTTATTGTACAAGTTGCCTCGTTGTAAACTGCATGCTGATTTTGTTTGTGTGTGCACCGCTTTAGATAATATACAAGTGTAGGATCTATACAGGTAGTTCTTGACTTAAGATTGCAATCGAGCCCAACATTTTTGTTGCTAAGAGAGACAGTTTTTAAGTGAGTTTTGCCCCATGTTATGTCCTTTCATGCCACAGTTGTTAAGCGAATCACTGCAGTTCTTAGGTTAAGTGAATCTGGCTTCCCCATTGACTTTGCACAAAATGTGATCGCATGATCCTGGAATACTATAACCATCATAGAATACAATACAATACAATGGAGTGGAATGAAGTGGAGTGGAGTGGAGTGGAGTAGAGTAGAGTAGAGTAGAGTAGAGTAGAGTAGAGTAGAGTAGAGTAGAGTAGAGTGGAGTGGAGTGGAGTGGAGTGGAGTGGAGTGGAGTGGAGTGGAGTGGAGTGGAGTGGAGTGGAGTGGAGTGGAGTAGAGTAGAGTAGAGTAGAGTAGAGTAGAGTAGAGTAGAGTAGAGTAGAGTAGAGTAGAATAGGAATAGGAATAGGAATAGGAATAGGAATAGGAATATAATTAATAGAAATATAAATAATAGATATAGAATAGAGCTAGAAGGGACCTTGGAGGTCTTCTAGTCCAGCCCCCTGCTCAAGCAGGAGAACCCATACCATCCCAGACAAGTGACTGTCTAGACTCTTCTTAAAAACCTCTAGTGACAGAGTGTCCATGATTTCTGGAGGCAAGCTGTTCCACTGGTTAATTGTCCTCACCGTTAGGAAGTTTCTCCTTAATTCCAGGTTGCTTCTCTCTCTGATTACCGTATTTTCCGGCGTATAAGACGACTTTTTAACACATGAAAATCATCTCAAAAGTCGGGGGTCGTCTTATACGCCGGGTGTCGTTCTCCTGTAACCAGGCAGACCAGCCCAAAAGACTCTAACGAGCCTTAAATGGCTCTGGCGATCGAAGCTCTGACGATCCCAGCTTTGCCTGCTAATCAGGCAACTCAGCTGGGATGCCAGAGCCATGTTAAAGGAAAAAACTTTTTTCCTTTTACGTGACTCTGCAAGCTCTGACGATCCCAGCTGAGTTGCCTGCCAATCGGGCATCGCAGCTGGGATCGCCAGAGCCATCGATCCAAGCTCTGACGATCCCAGCTGCGTTGCCTGCTAATCAGGCAACTCAGCTGGGATCGCCAGAGCCCAGAGTCCTGTAAAAACAAAAAAGTTTTCCCCCTCCAGCTTGCTTACCTTAGCTGGTAATCGCAACGCTTGCCTTGCTTCGCTTGCCTGAATCCATTCCATCAGCAAGCCACTCTCTGCCTGCAATCATGCAGGCAGGAGTTGTGGACTTCAACTCCCAGAATTCCTCAGCCAGTAAAAACAAAGCTGGCTGAGGAATTCTGGGAGTTGAAGTCTACAAGTCTTAAAGTTGCCAAGGTTGGAGACCCCTGTTCTATTGGGTAAGTTTTTTTCCCCTTTGGGAGCTTTAAAAAAATAGTTAATTGGGGTTTTTTTAGTTGTTCTTTTTTAGACCTAGCCATTTAAAGTTTAGGAAGTTTTAAATTTAGTTTTCATATAAAAATAAAAATAAAATAATATTTGTGCAGCTTTCTGAGATGTGGTGTGTTTCTGTAGTGTTTCACTCTAACTACACAAACACACAAAATCTCACAAAGCTGTATGTGGAATTTTGTGTGTGTAAAGTGTGAAGGTTGATTTTTTTGGGCTTTTTGTGGCTGCGTGAGGTTCCTGCTTGTTGCAGGGGCCATTTTGGGTCTAGCACAGCTGCTTTTACATTGTGGATGAGCCAGTTGTGTTGTGTTGTGTTGTGTGTGTGTAAAGTGTGAAAGTTGTTTTTTGCGCTTTTTGTGGCTGTGTGAGGTTCCTGCTTGTTGCAGGGGCCATTTTGGGTCTAGTACAGCTGCTTTTACATTGTGGGTGAGTCAGTTGTGTTGTGTTTTGTGTGTGTGTGTGTGTAAAGTGTGAAAGTTGTTTTTTTGGGCTTTTTGTGGCTGCGTGAGGTTCCTCCTTGTTGCAGGGGCCATTTTGGGTCTAGCACAGCTGCTTTTACATTGTGGATGAGCCAGTTGTGTTGTGTTGTGTTGTGTGTGTGTAAAGTGTGAAAGTTGTTTTTTGCGCTTTTTGTGGCTGTGTGAGGTTCCTGCTTGTTGCAGGGGCCATTTTGGGTCTAGTACAGCTGCTTTTACATTGTGGGTGAGTCAGTTGTGTTGTGTTGTGTGTGTGTGTGTGTGTAAAGTGTGAAAGTTGTTTTTTTGGGCTTTTTGTGGCTGCGTGAGGTTCCTGCTAGTTGCAGGGGCCATTTTGGGTCTAGCACAGCTGCTTTTACATTGTGTTGAGGCAGTTGATGTTTTTTAATTTTTATTTGGTGTGTGTTGGAAGAGGGGTAGTCTTATATGGCGTGTATAGCCCAAACCCTATATTTTAACAGGAAAAGTTGGGGGTCGTCTTATATGCCCAGTCGTCTTATACGCCGGAAAATACGGTAGTTTCCTACCATTGTTTCTTGTCCTGCCCTCCGGTGCTTTGGAGAATAATTTGATCCCCTCTTCTTTGTGGCAGCCCCTTAAATACTGGAATACTACTATCATGTCACCCCTAATTCTTCTTTTCTTTAGACTAGCCAGACCCAAAGCCTGCAGCTGTTCTTTGTATGGTTTAGTCTCCAGGCCTTTGATCATCTTACTTGCTCTTCTCTGAAATTTTTCCAAAGTCTCAACATCTTTTTTGCAGTATGGTGACCAAAATTGGTTGCAGTATTCCAGGTGTGGTCTTACTAGGGTTTTGTAAAGTGGCACTAATACTTCAGGTGATCTTGATTCTATGCTTCTGTTTATACAACCCAGGATTGTATTTTGTATGCAGCTTTTTTGGCTGCTGCTGCACATTGCTGGCTCATATTCAAATGATCATCCATTAGGACTCTAAGGTCCCTCTCATAGTTACTGTTTTCGTAAATATGAACTAGTTGCCAAGCATCTGAATTTTGATCCTGTGACCATGGGATGCTGCAACAGTTGTAAGTGTGAAAATGGTCACAAATCAAATTTTTTTGGTGGCGTTATAACTTTGAACGATCACAAAATGAATGGTTGTAAATCAAGGACTACCTGTACTTATTTATTTATTACATTGTTTGCTGCCCATCTCAACACAAGGCGACTTACTGCTTACTTACTGCTTATAGGCTGGAGTAGATAATTACTGTAATCATATGGGGCTAATATGAGGAAAACCATGATGGCTGCAAATGCAACCAACCTGTGGGGTCCTTAAATGTGTCCAAGAAGGACTTCCATAGTTGATGAGTTGTAGCTGTTTGGTAGATGTTAGGTAGGTCTCTTGAGATTGGTTTCCATGATATAATTGCTACTTTGGATCCCAATATCTTGTTCTTTCCTTCAGATATTCAGTGATGGCTGGAACCCCTGAAAAAATACTTGATTACCTATTGGAAACCATGCGTTCAGATTCTACCCTTTCTGATCCTGTTGGTGAGTATAAAATAGTTTGCATAAAGGAAAACTCTCCAGAACAATTGTTGTTCTATAAGCCAATATAGTGTGAAGTTGAGGATTGCAAGATGCTCATTTGTCCAAAGCAGAACTGAGAATTGTATCCTGGGGATGATTTCATATTAAATTTTCTAAGATGTGTACAACGCATAGTTGCACAAAATCATACAGCCCCTTCAAATATTGCTATGAATGGTCACTTTCGCTGTATTTCAAAAGGAAGATTCCTGGGGACGATTACCCGTTTATATTATATGTAGTCCTTGACGTACAACCATAATGGAGCCTGGCAATTACAATTGTGACAATTGTGAAGTGCATCGTCTTTTTGACTGATTCAATTTTATGACTTTTTTTATGACAGTCATTAAACAAATCTGGTAGCTGTTAAACAAACCCATTGTTCGCTATGGGATGTTTTTGCCCAAAACTGGAAGTAATTGCTGGGGTTTGGGCCAAAATATAAATTGTGATCATGTCACCATGGGGTGCTGCAAAGGTCGTAAATGTGGACCAATTGCCAAGTGCCCAAAATGCATTCATGTGACCACAGAGGTGGGGAGGCTGGAATTGTCAGAACTTTGGAACCAGGTTGTAAGTATCTTTTTTTGGGGGGTGGGAGGGGGGGAGGTCTGTTGTAATTTTGGATAGTCGCTAAGTGAACGGTCACACATCAAGGACTTCCTGTACCTGATTTTAATTAATTTTGTGCAATTGATTCACCATATTGAGTTATTTTAACGAAGACAACATGGGCAAAAATAAATATTTGGTATAACTAAATTTATTTTATTTTATTTTATATCAAATTTATATACCGCCTTTCTCCCTGAGGACTCAGGATGGTGTACAGCCAAAAGTAAAAACATAAACTACAAACATTAAAATACAATTAAAAATTAACTTAAATAATTTTAAAGGTTGCCCTGGCTCCACCCACTTTTCTTCTCAACCCATCCATAGTTGGATGTGATCGCTGTCCTTTCCCTTCTCCAGGATGTCACTCAAAGGCCAAGAACAGCACTTCTGTTCTAGTTGGGCCAATTCAAAGACACTGTGCAGCTCTGCTGTCTTTTTCTTCATGGCCTTTGTGGAAAGAAGCAAGATGAAAAAAGATGTAGGAAAGCAACCATGTTATCCATATTCCCAATAAAAATCTATCTATTTTGGGAATCATACTTTGCCTGGAAGGACCCCCAGCCCTAATCACATAGATAATCTTTAGACAGGAAGAACATCTTTGGGCTTTATTTTAATAGAGAGAGGCTTGCTACTTGCTTATCTCTTTGGTCAAGTGATCAGTGGTTGTTCTTGTGTTGGAACATGTGTGAACGTTATGCAGTGGTGGAATTCAGTTTTTTTTTTACTATCGGTTCTGTGGGCGTGGCTTGGTGCACATGGTGTGGCTTGGTGGGCATGGCGGAGGAAGGATACTCCAATATCTCCATTCCCACCCCACTCCAGGGGAAGGATACTGCAAAATCCCCATTCCCTCCCCAGTCTAGGGGAAGGATACTGCAAAATCCCCATTCCCTCCCCACTCCTGGGGACAGCCAGAGGTGGTATTTGCTGGTTCCCCGAATTACTCAAAATTTCCACTACCAGTTCTCCAGAACCTGTCAGAACCTGCTGAATTTCACCCCTGGCATTATGTCAAGGCAGAGGAGAGTGCGAATCTTCTGTGCTAGCTGACAGTAGAACAATATCTTGCCTAAAAGTCACATTTCACAATGGCTTCTCTCTTCTCTTCAGATACATTTCTGGGAGATTTTCTCCTGACATACTGTGTATTCATGCCGACTCCACAGCTGTGCCGAACCTTGCTCCAACAATATCCTTTCTGGTTGCCTCTGCCTTGGATCTTAGAGGGAGAAGCCTAGTCAGCAAAAGTCTTTCTTTGGAGTGAGACTGCCCTGGGTTGATTTAGCAAAGAGCATTATAACTCCCTCCATGCATCTTAGATTGTTACAGTGGAATGGAGGGAAGGGATAGCACTTCTGGAGGACCAAGTTTGCCCCCAAACTCTGTTAAGATCTTACCTTCGCTAGGACAATGTTCCTCAACTAAATGCCTCCCAGATGTATTAAATTACAACCTCCATTGTTCTCAGTCTGTTGGAGTTCTAGAAGCCACACTAGGCATGTTATAACAAAATAGAGGACTGGGTTTTGATTTCAATTCTCTCCAGCAACATCATGTCAATCCTCTTTCATATATTGTTTCTGAGTCCCCAGCAGGTTTGATATGACAAGAAAATTCTTCATATCCAGTGTATAAACACAGATATGTATAGACTTCCAATATATATTTGTCTTTGAAGTGTCCTTTCTCTAATTTTCAATGCTGTAAGCATCGATGGTTATGAGAATATATAACTCTAGGTCACAGAATTTTGCATTAGGATGGGGAGCGGGGGTGGGGACATACAACAACTTTAAGATGGAGTCTCAGTCAAGCTTGTCTATCACCAACCTTCTCCAATGCATCTTCTCCCAGGGGTGCTGAATTGCAACCCTCTGTTTTCCATGTGGAGGCAGTAGATGGAGAAGCCTTGCCTATAATTTATGGAGGGGCTGGTCAGTTTAGGCTGGGACCCAGCAACTCAAAGGCCCACTGTTGACACCTGCCTCCATCTCACTACTGCCACATTTGGAATATATCCAACAACATTTGATGGTTGGCTATATAATATCCCTCAATGTCTTTAATATCATATCACACTGGACATTGTGGGCAAGTTAACATGCCAGCTCCATATGCTTTTGAAAACCTGCTATTCTCAGATACTACTGCCATGTGAAGAAATCAAGTATCTCCCCCCCCAAAAAAACCTCTTCCACCCTCAGAACCTGAATGGGGTCTATTCAGTGGTGAAATGTAAAATTTGTTACTACCGGTTCTGTAGGCGTGGCTTGGTGGTGGTGGTGGGGTAATATGGCTGAGTGGGCGTGGCCAACTTTTTTTTAAAAAAAAACTTTTAAAAGCATTTTTTCTACAACCTCTTCAGCTGAAGAGGTTGTAAAAAAAATGCTTTTAAAAATTAAAAAAAGCCTCTGATGATTGCGCAGCTCAGCTGGGCAATGGGGGGGGGGGCGGGAATGGGGGGGGCAGGGATTTTTGCTACTGGTTCTCTGAACCACCTGCCTCCATCGCTACCGGATCAGGCGAGACGGTCTGAACCGGGAGCATTTCACCCCTGGGTCTATTGCGTCATTCTGGGCCTGCGCCTCCTTGACTTTCATTCACCTTCCATTCGGAACCTTCCGAAGGCTCAGAGCAGGACAAAGCTGCTTATATCCTGGGCAAAAGGCAAAAGATCCTGTGGTTGGTAAACCGGTGGGTGTCCCTGTACGGACGGCTGCTGCAAGCAGAGGCCTGTGCTGTGGCCTTTTTGCAGGTAAGGAGAGGTTGGTGAGGACCCAAGGCAGAACATTGTCTTTGGGAAGCAACACAGGAGGCAGTAGGGCTGGACATCAATGTAGTATAGAAAGAGACAGTGGCCCTAAAAATTGAGGGAGATGGGAGGTTCAAATTTGTGAAAAATAAATAAATTGGCATGGCTTGGGAGGCCTGTTTTGCCTGAATACAGTACCTGTGAAATAGGCAATTCCCCACCCCACTCTGAGGTTCATATGTGGTGGTGATGGATAGTATTATGGTCTGTTGCATAGTCAGCCAGATGTTTCGATTTGGCACATTTGTCCACCTATCGAGTCTTTCCCGAGGATTTGGGATAGGCAGATGCAGGATGTTTGATGGTATTAAAGATATTGTCACAGGATGTAAGCAGTTCCGAGTAGGGCTGCCTTTGGCAATTGATGGATGGTAATTTTGTCAATGTATGTATGTGTGCTATGTGAATGCCTGGGTAGGTATGGGTTCTCCCAGCCAACACCCAGAGCTGCTGGGAGAAGGGCAGCATGTAATGATAACAATTGTGGGATTTTTGAATGCAAATTGATAGAATCTTGACACATAACCCACCAAAAGTTGTTTTTGGATGATGATGATTATGATTGGTTACAGTCAGCCATATGTTTAGACTGGATCTGGCATTTTTATCTATCTATCTATCTATCTATCTATCTATCTATCTATCTATCTATCTATCTATCTATCTTTCTAGTTCTTCCCAAGTAATGTAATGCATTGGCATGGTATATGCATGGATCCAAGCAGTGTGGCATTTGTAATTGACAATTGGAAATTTTATCAGTGTGCAGATTTTCTAAATGCCATCCAAGATTTTTCCATAAGGCACCCAATGTGCTGATAATCACTGAGACCACTACAGCTGGTTTATGCCATCAGTATTCAGAGCTTGATATTGCGTAATCTTCTCCAATTCTTTGTCTTCTATTCCATTATCCTTGGTATTGTTATTATTACATGCTGCCCTTCTCCCACCAGCTCTAGGTGTTGGCTGGGAGAACCCACACCTACCCAGGCATTCACATAGCCCAAATACATAATGCATGCAAAACCTCACTTTCCCCAGCAATTTTTGCAGCTGAGATTATTGGAAGGCTGAAGTACCTAATCTCTCTCCTAATTTTACTGCTGTTGCCACCACAACTTTATATTATAAAACGGGTTAATGTGTCCCTCATGTATTTATTTTTACATAAGTCACATTGGTTATCTAGCATTCTTCTCCCTTATTGTGGACTTAGAAATCTGGCTTGCTCCTCTCCAAGATAGCCTGCTTTGCTGCTTGTGCTAATCGGTCTTGGCCAATATCTTGCAGACCATGTCAGAATATGCTACCCAAGATGTTCGTTTGGGCCCCCTGCTTCGAGAACAAATACAGGATCGCCGGAGAAATCGCGTGTGAGTCTCCTATATCATCTCAAACTGTCTAATTGTTTGTGTGCTGTCAGCAAAAGAGCCTAGTCATAAGTAGGATGATCATGGCAAAAAGCCCAATTTTCTGGGAAGTCTGAACACAGGTATGGGCAGACGTCAAGTTAAACAATTGCAACCAAATGTTTGCATAACAACGCAGACGTGTTGATATATACTTGGAATTAAAGAACTGTAACAGAGAACTGTAGAACAATTGAATGAGTGGTTTTGTTGGGCTACTTGAATCCTTGCAGTTTTAGTTCCACTGCTGTATTTTCTCAAAAACAAAGCCTCTGGCGGTCTGAGTAACCATTGTGATTTGATATGGATTTTTCTCCTCTTTGAATAGGATAGAAAATGGCAGCAACTGTGCATCCCCAAAGCTACAGGTAATTTCTTGCCTCTAACAAGAGGTTCTTCAATTATTTTCTAATCCTTTATCACAGGGGTGTGAAACTCAACGCCTATGGGCCGCATCCGGCCCGCAGGGCCACCTTGGAAACAGCGAAGGACCAGCCTGTGGTGTCTCTGCCGGTGAAAACAGAGCTCGGGAGGGCCGCACGCAGCCAGTCCGAGTTCTGTTTTCGGCTGTGATGGCCTCCTGCAACCCTCTGCCAATGAAAACAGAGCTGAGGAGGGCTGCACACAGAGTGCTGGCAGAGTGCTGGGGCCGCCACAGGCCCCTGACATGAGTAACATCGAGCTGGCCATGCCCACCTGGCCACACCCACCTGGTCCCCAAGATCAAACACAACCCTGATGCGGCCCTCAATGAAATCGAGTTTGACACCCCTGCTTTATCAGCAATTGCAGATGGCCTTCCCAAGCTTAATTTTGCTTAATTATTTTCACTGACTTTTTTTGGGGGGTGGAAGTAAAGCAGAACTCAAGAAGGGAAGTAGCTCAGAAGATATTTAGATCTGCTACATGTGGTCATGCTTTCCCTTTCATTTTATGGCAGAAAACCCATCTTTTCGTTGTGGCGTAATATTCCTACTATTCAGGGTCATGCTTTCTTCCTCTCCCTTCCATCCTCACACCTTAGCGTACCAGGATAGATTCATGCCACTTTCTTTTTAGAGAAAACGAGACATGTAGAAGCAACTCAACATTTTCTCTTCCAACCCTCTTCCCAAGCTGAATTCTGTAAACTGAATTACATTGCTTAATCCTGGTATAGGAACGTGTATGCTAAATTTCCAAAAACGTATTTTATCTTGCTAATTAAAATGAGAGAATAAAAAACTTGTTCTTAGCCATTGTAAATCCTGTTTTATGGCCCGTCCCTCTAATTTCTATTACTTTCATCCAACAGAATGTATGTATTTGCTAGCCTATGAATTTCCTTAATATAGCTAGATAGAGAAAGATTGGGGGAGAAAAAAAGGCATACGGGTAGCCCTTGACCTTTAACAGTTCATTTAGTGACGGTTTGAAGTTACAAAGACACTGAAAAAAGTGACATGATCATTTTTCACACTTGATGATTTGTTTTGTAATATTTTTGTATTCAACATTTTTCACCTTTAAAATCACAATTACACTTTTACAGTTTTCCGTTATTGGAATTTTTCTTAATTTCAACTTATCTTTTGGTTTATTATGTACATGTACATTCTTATTTCTTAAGTACTTATTTATATAATATGTTGATTTTAGACTTTTTCCCCAGCCAATTATACCACCTATTCCATGTCTCATACTATACATAGTATACACTTAACGGTTCTTGAAGCATCCCCATGATCAAAATTCAGACGCTTGGCAACTGACTCCTATTTTCGACGGTTGCAGTGTCTCAGGATCATGGGATCTCCTTTTGCCACCTTCTGATAAGCAAAGTCAGTGTGGAGGCCGGATTCACTTACCAACCGTGTTAACTAACTTAATCACTGCAATGATTGACTTAACTGTGGCAAGAAAGGTCATAAAAAATGGGGCAAAACTCACCTAACAAATGTTTTGCTTAGCAACAGAAATGTTGGGCTCAATTGTGGTCGCAAGTCAAGGACTACCTGTATTTTTGGACACCCATGTTTGCATTAAGTATCTTTAAGGGACCGGTGTGTGCGATATGGGGAAAGGGCTCTCCTATTAAATTTTAGTGCGAATTAGCCGTAAGCATCCACTCGTACTGTGCTATGATTCCCTGCACGGTATGAAATCTTTTCTTTTCTGTCTCTTCTCCTTTTTTTCACTCCCAGGTCAGGAACGTTGTGAACTGGTTTGCCATCCAAGAAGAACCTTTTCTGAACAGCAGTTACACCATCCGAATCAGGGACAAAGGTCATCATGATTTC
Source organism: Arizona elegans (assembly GCA_022577455.1). Lineage (NCBI taxonomy): Eukaryota > Metazoa > Chordata > Lepidosauria > Squamata > Colubridae > Arizona > Arizona elegans. Next base: position 15,687,508 of record JAKOOJ010000003.1, read on the forward strand.
CCTGCCTAGGATTCAAACTACTCTGCTCTGACATTGATTTTCCATTGCATAATCAGAACAATTATTACTGCGCCAAGATATGGGAGCTTGGCTCAGTGATGAAATGTAAAATTTATTACTACGGGTTCTGTGGGCGTGGCTTGGTGGGGGGGAATGAGACTGGGTGGGCGTGCCGAACTTTTTTTTTTTTGTATACTTTTAAAACCATTTTTTCTATAACCTCTTTGGTTGAAGAGGTTGTAGAAAAATGCTTTTAAAAGCCTCTGACGATCCCAGCTGAGCCGCACGATCATCAGGGGCTTTTTTTTAAACTTTTAAAAGCATTTTTTCGGCCAAAGAGGTGGTAGAAAAAAATGCTTTTAAAAATAATTAAAAAAAGCCTCTGATGATTGCGCGGCTCAACTGGGCATGGGGGAGCCAGGGATTTTTGCTACCGGTTCTCCGAACCACCCGCCGCCATTGCTACCAGATCAGGCAATCAGTTCCGAACCAGGAGCATTTCACCCCTGGCTTGGCTCCATGAGATGATGGCAAGGTTTCGATTAGCTTGATGAGTTGGGTTATATTCTATATTTAAGGAACCACTTCTGTTGCTAACACTCTTTCCTTTCCATCTTCCTCCATAGTTTCATATGACATATACAGGCCCGACTATTCCTGCCTTACCAGACTGTTACAGGTGAATGCCACAGTTAAGGAAATCGTTGCATCGTTAGCAGACTGTCAGGACTGGAACAAAGATTGGATCCTAGTCAAGGTCAATTCAGCAGGAGGTGAGTCCACTGTAACCTTTTAGGTACTGTTTCCCTGGGAAGATAATGAAGCCATGCTAGCTTCACAGGAGTTACATGGAGATGTCAGTCATGCAAATAGCAATACCCTTAGCACTTACACTTATATACTGCTTCACAGTGCTTTACAACCCTCTCTAAGCAGTTTACAGAGTCAGCCTATTGCCCTCAACAATCTGGGTCCTCATTTTACCCACCTCAGAAGGATGGAAGGCTGAGTCAATCTTGAGCTGGTCAGGATTGAACTGCTGGCAGTCGGCAGAATTAGCTGCAGTACTGCATTCTTAACCACTGCGCCACCACAGCTCTTTTGTAGATCCTTCATCCCAGTGCTACACATGACCCATCTGGCAAAAACCCCTTACGAGGATGCACACAAAGATAACAATTTACAGCTTTTGGCTACTTGAAAGTCCTCTAAATGTGCTCAATCCATGCAGGTCTGTCATTGGAAATCAACTTTTTTCAAGATTTTATCAATAGCATGAGGCAACTTAAGGAAATTTCCCTATTCTGTTGTCCTCTGCTTACTTTACCTTGAGGCAAAGAGGAGTAGCAATAGCCATAGCAGCAGATGGCTTGGTCAGCAGGAGCTGCTGATGGTTTCCACCATAGTGTTATCAAGTCCTTAAGGGAATGAGCTCCCTCACTCTGGCTCCATAGGAATTATTGGAGTTTTTAAATAATGGGTAGGGGTAGCAGTGGCAATGAGTGTACCACTGGAAGACTTGAAAGACAAGGTTGGGATTATCATGGAGAAAATGTATATACTGTATCTGGGCAGTCAGAGTTGACAATGACTTAATGGCACATAAATGATACAGATTCAGATAAACAGAGTTGAAAGGGACCTTATAGATCATCTAGTCCAACCCCCTGCCCAAGCAGGAGACCCTACACCATTTCTGACAGATGGCAGTCCAGTCCCTTCTTGAAAGCTTCCAGTGATGAAGCTCCACAATGTCTGAAGGCAAGCTGTTCCATTGGTTAATTGTTCTCACTGTCAGAAAATTTCTCCTTATTTCCAGGTTGAATCTCTCCTTGTTCAGTTTCCATCCATTTTCCTTGTCTGGCCTTCAGGTGGTTTGGAAAATAGTTTGATCCCCTCCCCTCTGTGGCAGCCCCTCAAATATTGGAACACTGCTATCATGTTTCTCTTGGTCCTTCCCTTCATTAACTAGCCATATCCAGTTCCTGCAACCGTTCATGATATATTTTAGCCTCCAGTCCCCTAATCATCTTGGTTGCTCTTCTCTGCACTTTTTCTAGAGTCTCAACATCTTTTTAATAGTGCGGTGACCGAAACTGGATGGTATGGTCTTACTAAGGCTTTACAGAGTGGTATTACTTGATCTTGATTGTATCCCTCTGTTAATGCAATTTAGGATTGCATTGGCTTTTTTGGCTGCCGCCACACACTGTTGGCTCATATTTAATTGGTTGTCCACTAAGACTCCAAGATCCCTCTCACAGTTACTGGTATTAAGCTTAAATGAAATTGTGGGTAGCAATTTTGGGAGATGGATACTCCTGCTTTATATGTAGTGACAAGTGGCTCCACTATAGCAACGCTGTCCTGGAGCATCTGAGAGTCATATCCAAACTGGTGTCAATCATAAATGTATTTCAGTAGAGTCAAAACCATTGCAGAAAGAATTCCTGCATGTTTAAAGCTAAAGAATTTGAGGCAGGGAAGAAGAGCATGCAGGTTGGTTAGTTTACATGAAATCATTTTGAAACATCCTTTTCACATTTCTAACAAAGTTTTATAATCTGAGGTAAATTATTTCTCTGATTTTTAAAATTGTATCGGGAAGGCAATGCTTGAATACAGATGAATGTCAATGCGGCACTTGTTCAAATTAAAAAATGGCAGGGGTCTCACCTGAAGCACTGGGAGAAGAACAGGGGTGACATTAGTAGAGTGTCTGATTCACCAGGGCACACTTCTAATTTTCAAATAATTTAAATTGTGTATCAGTTTAATCATGCTATGCGCCTGATGGAGTTAAAGGCTTCTGGCTTTTAATAAAATGTGTTAGTCTGAAAAGGTGCTCCCAGAATCCTGTCTTTTTTCTGCCATAGCCTATCTTCTCCTACAATGACCTAAGAGAAGTTTACCTACCACTGTTAACTGTGTGCTTTGTAAGTTGTTTATCCACAACATTCATCTATCACATTGAATGTTGGGTCAGCTGTTGTTTGTATCTCTTCTCTCATTATTCAGATGGCCTGGCTTCCTTCAGAATCCAAGGAAAAGGCCCATGTAGATTTATCTAGGTCTATCAGATAAGGACAAACTGCCCCTCTTAAAGTTCTCGGTTGTCTGCCATGGGGGCCCAGTCTGGTTTTCCCCTCCATCAGTTCCCTCTCTTCACACTTTCTCCGTTTCCATGTTTGTGCTGGGAAGGGCATTGACTCCCTTCTCCTCCCCAGCACAGTCTGGCTCCTGACAGTCTGCCAAACAGCTGTAAGTCAAGCCACGGAGCAAGATGTCTCAATGAGAAAAGCAGCACATCAAGAAAAGTTTCTCCTCCTTTTCTGTTTAAATGGCCTTCTGTTCCCCCAGGAGGGGAAGGAAGGGCAGACCAAATCAAATTATCTCGATGCATAGAGAAGGGGTGATTTAACTCTTTTATCCATGCATCTTGTAGTGGGGATGAGAAGAAAGTTGTATGCGGATCAAAGGTGGTATTCAGCCGGTTCGTATCGGTTCAGGTGAACCGGTAGTGGAAATCGCAGCGGCTCTATGCCGTCCTATTTAGGCACGTTTTTGAGGCTGGGCCAATGGTGAATTTTGTTACTACTGGTTCTGTGGGCATGGTTTGGGGGATTAATGTGACTGAGTGGGCATGGCCAATTTTTTTTTTTTTACTTTTAAAATCATTTTTTCTACAACCTCTTCGGCCAAAGAGGTTGCAGAAAAAATGCTTTTAAAAGCCTCTGACGATCCCAGCTGAGCCGCGCGATCATCAGAGGCTTTTTTTTTTACTTTTAAAAGCACTTTTTCGGCCGAAAAGTAAATGCTTTTAAAAATAAAATAAAAAAAGCCTCTGATGATCGCGTGACTCAGCTGGGTATGCGGGGGGGCAGGGATTTTTGCTACCAGTTCTCCAAACCACCCGCCGCCCTCGCTACCAGATCAGGCGATTCGGTATGAACTGGGAGCATTTCACCCCTGGGATGGGCACATGTGTGAAAGGTGCGTGAGCAAAGCACAAGCATGGAAAGCTGGGCAAATGTGCGGAAGGCACGCATGGATGGCAAACGGGTGGTAAGAATATTGGAAACCCACCACTGAAGTGGATGTACATTTATATGTGCATGCAAGATGTTGATCCCCAGCTGTCATTCATTCTCACATGCAACTCTTGAAGACCCAGCGAAAGTCCATTACTTAAGGTTTGTTTTTAAATGCAAAACCAAACGCCAGTTAATGTGATGGAAGGACCAGCTACTACCTGATTCTGGAGGAGAGAAAGATTTATTATCATGAATGTGAAATTTGCCTCTTTGAAGCAGAAAGTAGAGGTAACAGCAAAGTGTGCTAAATTTACTAGCTAGATAAGAGCTAATAAAGTGAGCTGTAGTTCTCAAGAATGGTTCTGGAAGGAAGGCAAAGAGACTTGACCTACAGTTAATATCGACGCTTTGCCCTATGCTGCCTCCTTGTGGCCGGTTGAGAGAGAATTCTATTTCTCAACCTGCTTTCTAACATTTGATTTTGGCAGATAAAGTTGTATTGCCCATGGAAGCTTTTGGTGTGTTTACATCCCTGGGGTTGAACGAGAGACTTTTTGCTGTCAGTGTTCAAGAGCTTCACAACTTGGTGAGTGTGTCTTGTAAATATACACAAGGGGAAATTTTTCACGTCTTTTCCTAATCCTGTTTACCATTCCTCCCACCCTCTCAGCACAATTATCAAAGACGTGAATCTTGGCATATAGAAAATATCTGGAAGAAACTTTACAACACAGAAAGCAGATTTTCCCCCCAGTATAAATGTTATACTGAATTTGAAGGGATGAAATCCCTGAGTTGCATGAAATTCGTTGTATGGGTATACTGTGTATACATGTACAATGGCAATAAAGTTGTTGTTGTTGTTGTCATCATCATCATCATCATCATCATCATCATCATCATCATTAAATTGGAGAAGGTGCAATCTATACCAAAACCAAGGAGGGAGTATCTCAAATCAGAATAACAGAAGAACAAATAATAATAATAATCAGAATAACAAAATAAAGGGACTCTGAAGGTCTTCTAGTCCAACTTCCTACTCAGGCAGGAAACTCTATAAGGCCTATGGTTGTCCAATCTCTTCTTAAAAGCTTGCAGTGTTTGAGCATTCACAACTTCTGGAGGCAAGTTGTTCCACTGATTAATTGTTCTATCAGGAATTTTTTCCTTAATTCTAAGTTGCTTCTCTTCTTGATTAGTTTCCATCCATTGCTTCTTCTCCTGCCTTCAGGTGCTTTGGAGAATGGGCTGACTGCCTCTTATTTATGGAAGCCCAGACTTTTATCTGCACCTCTTATCTGCCTCACTTTGAAGCAAGATAGTGATAAACAATATTTCCAAACTGAAGCTGTTTAATGATTCAGGTCTTCGGCATATGGTGTTGGAGGTACAGTTTAGCGATAGGAGGACAGAGTTATCTATAACTGAAGATGTTCAGTTCTGTGTCCTAAATGCCAAACAAACATCCAAAGGGGTTGCAGGATAGTTAAGGTTGTAGTACAGTTGTGTGTGATGGGTGTGGTAGGATTAATATATCTTCATTTCTAGTGTGACCTGGGCTTTAGTGTTCAAATATTTCCTGAGGTTCCATTCTAGGACCCAGTATGCACAGTGCATCTATACATAGCAAAAAGTGCCATCCTTTTCTCCTTTTGCTTGCAAAGGCACCTCACCCTGAACAGCTTGGCCCCAGAACTGGTTCCTGGGAAAGTTTGGATTTCATTAGTTCAAAGGACCTGGCTAATCAGTTAACCGAGCATGACTGGAACCTCTTCAAAAGCATCCATCAGGTAAGGAAGTTCTATGGACGCTCTATTTGTTTGTATACAAGGATTGATGCTCCCAATCTTGTCATGAATTATTCACCCATCCTTGTTGGTATTGAACTGAGATTTCTATTGCTTTATGTGTCAAGTCAAGGCAAGCAGAGATCTTAGCCCATTAGCATGCTCGTTTGAAAGAGAAACTGAGGCAAGGCCTTGTGTCTTAGGACTGGAGCTTGGGAGAAATTCCCTGACTGTTGTGTGTTTTTTTTAAGGTGGAGTTGATTTACTACGTGGTTGGGCCACAGAAATTTCCCAGTGCAACCACAGCCAATGTGGAGCGTTTCCTGCGTCGTTTCAATGAGCTGCAGTTCTGGATCACCACTGAGCTCTGCTTTTGTCCTGATGTTATCAAAAGAGCCCAGCTGCTCCGTAAATTCATCAAGCTGGCTGCACAGTAAGAATCTACTAACCATGAAAATATTCGGTTAGAAGTGGGTAGGCTTGCAAGATCTGATTCCTTTTCATGAGTTCCTTGAGGTCTATCAGTCAAGACAAAAATAATTACGCCATCAGATACCTTTAGTATCAGCCCACATATTTGTTCTCCTCCCCAGAGAAGAGTTTATATTCCTTTTCACAGAATATTTTTTGGTTTCTTCATCAGCTTTCCTATTTTCAACTTTCTGATTTAAAAAAAAAAAAACAGTGTAATTCAGGAATCCAGCCATCCTGACCAAAAGAGATTGAGTGAGATGTCATCCATAAAAAACAGGTTGTTTTTTTCCTGCCTTGTGCTATTGCTATTATTCATCATTAGGATGATTCTCTCCCTTAAAGCATTGAAACCTCATCTGGTACATCCTGATTTACTGTTTGGAGACCTCTGAAAATAAAGCAGATATTTCTTTCCATGGGAGAGAACTTGATGCTATAGGAATGGAGCATCTGCTGGTTTTTCCTGTGGAAAAACTTGCAATTTATAATCAAATTTGTTTCGGTTTTCCCTCCTTATCTGAATGGTGTTTCTGTATTTTTGGTTTCAGCCTAAAAGACCAAAGGAACCTGAATTCCTTCTTTGCCGTGATGTTTGGCCTGAGCCACTCTGCCATCAGCCGCCTTTCTAGGACTTGGGAGGTACATTTCTACTCTCCAGAGAAGGGGAAACAGTTGAATCAACATGCTTGGTCTTGAAACTATTTTCCTACATTAAGTTAAACTGTGTTCAGAAGAGCAGTTTGTTGTATCTTCCAATTTCACACTTACCATTTTGAAAGACTCTTTCCCAGACCTTTTATCATTTTTATGGGGTCCTGATTAAGGAAATGAAGGGATGCAAAATAGCAATCACAGTCTGATTGTATGTGTTTATGAGATACAAGGGTGATCTGACTATACAACATCTATCTCTCCATTGATTGCTAAGGTTTATTCAGCTGAACTGGCTGGTTAGGTGGGTGTCTTCTTAATCTCTCACACTTGTGCCATGTGTGTATCCCTCTTGAAACTGTGCTTAGTTCCCAAATTGATGGAGTACAATGTACTGATCAAGGACATGTGTATTTTGTATAGCCATAATAATGAGTTTGGGATCGAAGAGGCAGACCTGCAAAGCATTATCATGTGTACAAGATCTTCTGGGAGGGAAGTTCATTAACAGGCCTTAACAATCAGTTACTAGGTAAGAAGTAAAAGATAGTAGCAAAATTAAAACAATTAAATAAAGGAGCATGTTTTCCAGTATCTCAAATAGATAAGGAATGCCCAGAAAGGAGAATCTGGGCTTTTCCCCATTGGCATTTATTTATTTACGTATTTATTTGCCACCCATTTCTCAGGCAACTCTTTTTGCAAGAAGTTAGATTCTTAGAAACTAGGAAGAGGGTGATGAGCTATAGAATTCCAGAAGAGGAAAACATCTGCATATTAAGCGTTTCATATTTGATGCAGTGAATCAACCCAAGTTGACATCATAAAACAATGGATAAATCAAATATTACTACATACTTTTAAATCTGTGTCTTACCAAATCCTCTAATATGTCCATTTGTGATCAAGAGAGAGATGTGGTGTCAAAAATTGTGAAAGGATTACACTGTTGCAGTTGTATAATTTATCAGCCCCAACCTGAAGTAAATTTGGCTCAAAATGGGTCCAAATGAGCATTTTAGGGGGATTTGGAAGGCAGATGGCTCTGAACTGGGTTGAAGAAATCCATCATCCTCATGGTGGTAACTCTTGGGAGTCCTGTGGAACAGTATTTATATGGGGAAGATATCTATTTGTGGCAAAGTTGATACAGAAGAGTGTACTTTGTAATAATTGCAATTATTACAAAGCAGAGGAAACTACAAAAGTTGAGATTTTCATTTAAAAAATAATTTGCAGAGTAGAAATTGGATATGTGTGAACACTGAAATACTGGGAATTTATATGGCTGCCTAACATACATTGTAACCCTGGGTGGTTTATACCCCTCTCTGAACCCCTCTCTGAACTAGACAAACAATGATTCAAATGTAAAAGCAAACAATCATTAACAGTGAGCTGTCTCACATTCATACCCCTCTCGCAATAGGATGTCTACTCATCGTAGCCCCCAATACCTAGGAAATAGCCAGATTTTGAAATATTGACTGGATGGACCTTACATCAGCCTTAAGAAGGATTATGTCTGTTTGTTTATTTTTGTGGTCCATTCTATGATTTGGCTTTTGTTGAATTTTGTATGCTTTGTAGCATGGATGTAGTATTCTGATCACTAGCAGATCACATAGGCAGGAAATGGGTTATTTGCATGTTCTGCTACAGTACAGGTATTCAGTTTGAGAAGCTACGAATTTTGTCCTTAGAAATTTTATTGAGGCATCCTTGGGTAGTTAAGGCTCACTGACGATTCACATCCTTTTTAGTTCAAAGGAAAAAAATTACTCAGGTTGAAAAATCATATTATTATATGAGCTGATTTTCAGTCATCTCCTTTCTTGACAGGATGTGATTTATGCCAATAAGGCCTTTCTTAGTCAATTTAGGCTGACCTCTTTGACCAGGGTCATATCTTTTAGTAGCTTTTCTTGACAGATTATCTGTTGACAAAGCTTTAACTTTCTTCTGCGCAGATATGAAAATTTTACCTATGGCTTTGAAGTGTCCACTCTCTTTTCATGGGTGCAGAGTCCTGTTTGAACAAATATAAGTTGAATAAATTCCCCAACTTTCTGCACTAACTTATTGGCCATTTCTGACAATTCTCCCTTTGACTTTTCTTCATATCTCAGAAACTTCCGCACAAGACGAGAAAGCTGTATGGCACTATGGAACGGATGTTGGTGAGTGGAGAGATGTTCCTTTTTGTCTTTGGAAGTGTTGATTTCTTCTCTCATTTTTATATAGTATCCCTATTCTGTTTCCCATTTTACTGATGGGGAACTGGTGCTAAGAGAGTGGCTTGCACCAGTTTTATATTAGGAGTTGCAGCTAGACTTACTGTAAGAGTAGTCATTTTAATCTTAGTCAGAATATTTACATTTTGACTCTGAGGTGGTCAACAGTTTATCTGGATCCTTCCACAGAGAGATAATAATGCCTAGACTGATGGAGCATAATCTACCTAAATATTCCGCACCTCCTTCTCTTTCTCTTTATAGACTTTCTCACAAAGATATGAGCTCACTTATTTGTGTAGGTCAAATTTAATCTCTCCCTGAATGGATCCAATGAGAACTCAATTTCTTTAGCTCTTAATTTCAAAATCTTCTGAGGAATTTTGTCCTGTATTAGATCTATTTGTATCAATAGATCTGTAGAAATCTATTTCTAGACCTCTGAAGATACGAGGAGATGAGCAATATGGAAGAGAATCCCTTATGTAAGGAAGAGCTCAGCAAACCTGACTGGAGATTGGCTGTCACAGTACAATCTTGCATTAGAGCTTCAACATCACACCCACCTATCAACTCACTATTAAATATTGTCCAAAGTCTCATGATACTGCCATAATGAGACTTAAAACATTTAAATTCCAAGTAGCATTGAATCTCCATTTAAATTATGCAAAATTTTGGCACTGTAGCATGAGGTTTCCTGTGAGAAAGTGATCTAATGAGGCTTAGCTGTTCCTCCCCCCCAAATATATTATGCTGAATATATAATTAGGGACTTTGCATAAGCATGGAAGCTAGCAGTGGACAGCCTAAGACTTTATTTCCCCTTTTTGATCCCTTGGAACCACTTCCTACCAGTTTTCTATAATATTGCATCATCTGAAGTCTGGGAATGCATGACGATGTCATAAAATAAGCCCTAGAATAGATGCACCAGTTAGAAACAAAACTGAGCAACTCCTCCCAAAGCCCAGCTCTGCTGGTATTTTGCAGCCTTCAGCTACACCCTCGAGGGACATGGTGTCAGCTCCTCTGGAACCGCCTGTGCTCCGCCAGGCAAACACCACAGACACACAAGAAAGTTCCTCCAAAGCCTGGTTTAATACCTGTTGACACACGGTGGCTCAGTAGCTAACAGGGTGAGCTCCTATTACTTGTCCCAGCTTCTGCCAACCTAGCAGTTTGAAAGCATGTAAAAAATGCAAGTAGAAAAAAAGGGACCACCTTTGGTGGGAAGGTAACAGCATTCTGTGCGCCTTTGGTGTTTAGTCATGCCGGCCACATGACCATGGAGACGTCTTCGGACAGCACTGGCTCTTCGGCTTTGAAACGGAGATGAGCACTGCCCCCTAGAGTCAGGAATGACTAGCACATATGTGCGAGGGGAACCTTTACACCCTCGAAAGTTAAGTATGGCCATTGGCCTCCAAAAGATTGCCAGTTCCTGCTAATTCTTCAACCTTTACAATCCAGATGAAGCCACACAATTGAAAAATGGTTTGAAGGAGTCAACAGCCTAAAGCATGTTTGACTACAAACAGCCCATCTGATTTATCCTTTTTCTTTCCAGGATCCTTCTTGGAATCACCGTGTTTATAGACTGGCTGTGGCTAAGCTGTCTCCACCCATGATCCCTTTTATGCCCCTCCTTCTTAAAGGTACAACAACAGAATCCTATCGAATATACACAGTTGCAGTTTTAAGTAACTGACAAAGCCTCAAAAACAGCTAGTTCAAAGGTTCTAAAACATGAAGTGTAATGCAGCTGTCATGGTTGAACCACTTTTGAAATGTTTAGGTCTTATCGCTATTCAACTGGCCAATGAACTGTGGGGAGGGAAGGGAAGAAAGAATGTAGACGCTTCAGAGACAGACCGTGAGAGCCAATATCACCAAGGGCACCGATGCAGGTGTTTAACAGAAAGATGAACTGTTCTCAAAACAAAAGGATGATTCATAATTGGACAATGTGACCAACCAAGGGTGGGGAGAATGGGAAGCTATTGTTTAACTATATAAGCATTGTGCGGGAAAACCCAGAGTTGGTTTTGATTCTTCAGTACCGAAATAGTGTCTCCAATTAAGTTTTGCTTTTGGGATTTCAAAATTCTTAAGAGTGTCTGCTTTTCTTGGGTTCGCTAGTCAAGACTGTTGACAGCAACTACATTGAAACCAAAGAAGCTGCTGGCAAATTAATTCTGCATTTTTGCCTATGTACATATTTAAAAACTTACCAAAAGTGAAGCTTGAGGTGGCGCAGTGGTTAGAGTGCAGTACTGCAGGCTACTTCAGCTGACTGCTAGCTGCAGTTCAGCAGATCGAATCTCACCGGCTCAAGGTTGACTCAGCCTTCCATCCTTCCAAGGTGGGTAAAATGAGGACCCAGATTGTTGGGGCCAATATGCTGACTCTGTAAACCACTTAGAGAGGGCTGTAAAAGCACTATGAAGCAGTATAGAAGTCTAAGTGCTATTGCTATTAAGGAGTACTTCCTCCTATTCAAAAGATTTCAAGCCTGTCCTAGAATTACAAAGGGCAAAAGGTCTCCATTTCTTTCTTTCTTTCTTTCTTTTTTTTTTTGTAATGAATGATAAGACACTTGTGTTCACTTTGCAGATATGACCTTCATTCACGAGGGCAACCGTACCTTGGTGGAGAACCTTGTCAACTTTGAGAAGCTGGTGAGTAGAGAGAGTAGACTTTCTGTTGTACTGTTTTGTGAATGAAATAGATCATTCCATTTTGGAAAAAAAAAAATCACTAGCTGGAAAAAAAATACTCGTGTGTTTCTGAGATTCTGACTGCAGGTTGGGATACCTTCAGCATGCATGCTGTATTAGTTGTTTTTTTCAGTCTACAAATAGCTTGGTTAGAGAAAATAGAGAGAGAACAAGTGAATAATCTAACACAAACCCATATCTATCCTGTATAGCGCATGATGGCCAAAGCTGTTCACCTTGTACATCACTGTCGGAGTCATCCCAACCGTGAGTATAGAAGAGTGCTGGGTTTGGGGGAATTGTGACCAATGAGGATCAAGGGAAGCAAAGCCTACACACTGCAGTTTAGAATGGTTGCCGCACAGGACTCTTCCACAAATACAGTGGTCCGATGAAATAGAATGATTCTCTCCACCCCCTTTCATTTTACAAAGCACTTTTCAACAAGCACGTCAAACTAATTTGCAAGGCTAAGTTTCATCTATTTTTAATGCCAATTAAAAATTAAAGTTTTAGCTCATCCCATTCCTGAGAAAGTCATTACATTTAACAAGGGAAGATTTACAGGTGATCTGAGTCAGAAGGTTGCATCAAAAGAGAAATAGCTTTCCTGGCTCGATGTTTTAAAAGGATGCTTGCATTATAATAATAGGCACTTCTGTTAGAGCTGGGACATAGAAAAATGTCTTTGTAGATGACACAAAGCAGAAGTTGGCAGGAGCTGGCTAGGAAATAACACACACATTCCTCCCCTGTAAACCTCTGACTTCCCATTTTTATTTTTCCTTTTCTCCCTTTCTCCAGTTCCCCTCTCTCCCTTGCGCAGTCGTCCCCAGTACCTCTTGGAAGAAGCTCGGGCAATACGTGCCTCAACCTGTAAGCAAGTGAATTGGGGAAGGGCGTGTGTGTGTCTCGTGTACATTGTTTAACTGTTGACTTTTTCTTTGGAACCGTCAAATCATTGCATGATTTATATTGCTCTCCTTTTCAAAAGGGTGTATTGGTATTTTCTCCCTACCCTACACAATGCAAATGTAACAGCAGCTGCTCCATAAGGACTATGTCCTAACAGAGGTTTTCGTGAAAACTCCTTGGAAATAACTATAGTTCCATGACAGAGTTCTGAGTCTGTATGCAAAAGGACCTGGATTCAGGCCAGTGGTGCCAGTTCTGTCTGATTCGTGTGAACCGGTAGCGATGGCGGCGCATGGTTTGGTGAACCGGTAGCGGAAGCAGCGCAAGGCTCCGCCCACCTGCCCGGATGAAGTAACCCATTTTTGACCCTCTGCGCATTCACAGAAGGCTTTGCCCATGCGCAAAGGGTCAAAAATCAGACTGGTGGCTCAGCAGACTGATAGCATTGTGATTAACACCAGCTGTCTGCAATTACTGTAAGTTCGAATCTCACCAGGCTCAAGGTTGACTCAGCCTTCCATCCTTTCTAAGGTAGGTAAATTGAGGACCCAGTTTGTGGGGGCAATAAGCTGACTTTGTATAAAAATATACAAAAGTATGAAGGCTATTGCTTAGCACATTGTAAGCCGTTCTGGATGTGCTAAGCAATAGCTAAGCTATTGCTTAGCACATTGTAAGCCGCCCATTGTAAGTCTCCGGAGAAGGGTGGCATATAAATCAAATTTTTTAAAAAAACATGACGATGGTGCGCGCACTTCCGAACTGCTTGGGAAGGTAAGTAGAATCTGGAATCTACAAGGAGAGGGGTGAATCTCCTAAATCTTGAAGATTAGCTGTTGTTTAGGCTGGAGCAGAGATAAGCAACCTTCTGTCTATGGGCCACATAAATACCCTACCTCCACTCTAGCCACACGTGACTTCTGCCAAAAGTTGATGGCAAACATTTAGCAGCTTATGTATTTGAGGTGGGGGTGGGGGTGGAGTATTGGAGCATTGGAAAAAGTAAAATAGGTGGGTTGAGCAATTATGGGTCAACTGTTTTGCTCTAAAATAATCATTGTCTCCTACATCCACCCCCCAGAAGGCCAACACAGTTGGTCTCAGTTCTTCAGGAGACTTTGTTACATCACTGGCCACACCTGTCTTAGAAGCCCAAAAAAGAAAAGAAAAGATTCTGTCCATTTAATTACTTTCTTGCTCAATATAGCTAGGAAACTTTGTCAAATGTTATTTAGTGGTGTTCTATTTTCTCTGCCTCTTTCAAACTATTGCAGATGAAATCCTGGTTTGTTTCCTTTCAGGCTCAGAACAATCCCTCAGCACTCGAAGTCCGGCTGCAACCTGGGCCCATATCCAGCCCTTGAGAGTGATTGACAGACAGAAAGAACTTTTGCGGCTCTCACGAGACCTTGAATCTTGATGCTAGAAGATTGCCCAAGCAAGGACAGAAATCGTGCCAAGGACTGTTTGGGAAGGCACCTTCTGGTGGGTTAGGCTAACGCCCTTCGCATTTGGCCAGAGGAAGATCTCAAGCAGATGAGAAAACTCCTCATATTCTTGGTGGCACATTTGATCTGTCCTGATCATTGAAAAATGGGTGCCATCTCTCCAGAGCCTAAGGAACGATGTGTCACCTTGCCTCAGGTTTTACAAACTGCAAAATTTCTGGTGTGAAAGAAGACTGATTCATGGAAAGCTTTAAGCTGCCTTACCGGGAATGGAGCAAAACTCCCACTTATCAGTTACCAGTGTTCAACAGAAATATGTGGGTTATTTTTTTTTAAAAAAAGAAAGAAAAATGGGAAGATTTGCTTTGGTGTGTCTGATGAATTGTTATTTTCTGAACTAGGAGTTCCCTCTCTTCTGACAGGTTTAAAGAAGATTCTTTAAAACATTTGAATGGAGCTATTTGCTTCCCTCCAGTTGAATTGATTGGACGAATCAGCAGAATATACTGATGTATTTATTTATTCATTAAATTTATATCTTGCTTTCCTCCTGGAGCTCAAGCAGAGTACACAGCATTTCCCACTCCAATTTTTTCTTCACTGATGAAGTAAGCTGGACTGGTGTGGAGATAGTGGCTGGCCTAGCAGCTTCTATGGCATATGATAGACTCAGAACTGGATATTTTTGCTCCTAGTCTATAGAGCCTTCACTTCAATGAGATAACACATCTCTTGTATGTAACATCAAGTAGGCAATTTGCTAGAAATGGGATGCACTAGAACAGGGGTGTCAAAATCACGGCGTTACGGTGGTGTCATGTGACGTATTGGGACTTTCCCCCCTTTGTTAAACTGGGCATGGGCATGGCCAGTGTGTGACACATCCGGCCCACGGGCTGGGACTTTGACAAACCTGCACTAGAAGGTTGCAGGAGATACCGGAATGCTTCTTAAGAGTGCATACAAGCTGCCTTTCATGCTAATAGCAGCTTTGCCGATAAAAAATTTGCAAAGTTGAAAGCATCTTCTGTTGCAGCAACAGGTAGGTGTGCAGGAATTACCTGATCCAAGCATTCACGTGCCTTCTTTCCTTATATTGTCATGGAGGCAATAGCGAGGCTGGTTGAAGTGGGTTGCAAAATCTGGAGTTCCCACCCCCAGATGGGGAGCTTCTAAGCAGATGGCACACTGAAGTAGATTAGAGGTGAGTGAAGATACAAGCATCAAGAAGTGGTGGCTGCCCACTTCTGTTTCTCCATCCAGAGTGAGTGCTTCAGTTTGCCTGAGACGGACAAGGTGCGTGGAAGACAAGTCCACTCCTAGGGTAATGTGACTTTCTGTCCATCAATGAGCTCAAGAGGTTTTCAGGTGGGGCAGCCTACCCCTTGAATCATGGGACTCCAGGTTAACCTAAGAGACTTTCAGGGTACCAGATCTTCTCATAGGGCTGTGCAACTCTAGATTAACCAAATGTAGACTGCATCTCTGAGCATTGGACATGATTGGACAGGAGAAAAGAAAAAGACTAAGGGAAGGGATTTTTGATTGGGCAGTTCTACCTTTTAGCGCATGCAATTCCTTATTTGGGCAGGCAGGGGGTGCTGGTCATGGTGCTGGTGGCAATTGGGGAGGTGTGGCAAACCAGCTCCATGTGAACCAATGGACACTGGGCCCACAATCTTTCTCCTAACAAGGGTTTCATTGCCTGGTGATTTTTGTAAACAATACGTTTTCTATATTATCTTTTATTTTTTTATTCTGATTTTGTAATTATTCAATTTCGAATATACAACTTTAAACATACCATCCTCAACTTTGTCCCTATTGTTAGGGCTTTATACGTCAGCAATGAAAAACCAACCCTACTTTTTTAGGGGGTTCGAAACACGCTCTTTCTAATGAGAATGATTTAACAGAGTTTCCAGAAGGTCTTTTTTGTAAAAGAGGGCTGAAAATATCCTATTTTTGGTATTTTTACAAAAAACGTCAACCTTACACTCAGTTTGTAAACTATTGGAAAGCACTAAGAGAATGAATTTTTTTATTCGAAAACCTTGTGTTACTAAGTTATTATGCACAAAGTTTCACATTTATCATACCTTTCTTTCCAGAGATATAAAAAGCCAAACTAATCTTTTTTTGAGCCGCACTACTTTTGGCCAACTTTGCTCCAAATTATCTAGATGGAGATAGCTCATGAGAATGTTTTTATTATTTGGTTTAATAGAGCACAAAAAGTTGTACAAGATGGCTTAAGTTTTGCTTCTCTCAACAAAATATACTGCTCAAAAAGGGAACACAAGCAGAAGACATCCGAGATTTGAATGAATGAAATAGCCTTATTAAATACTTTGTTCTTTACATACAGTAGTTTATACACTGCTCAAACAACTAAAGGGAACACAAAACTACTGTATGTAACGAACAAAGTATTTAATAAGGCTATTTCATTCATTCAGATCTCGGATGTCTTCTGCTTGTGTTCCCTTTATTTTTTTGAGCAGTGTATATACAGTATGAGAGATATTATGTCTCAAAGTTGCTGGAACCTCAGAGTCATACCGTAGAAGGCTGTGGTATGGGGGGTCACACAAATGCCTATATCTCCACAATTATTGCATCGGCACACATAACACTTTACCAATGCTCATTGGGGACATGTATGCATGTTTACATCGAAATTTGTGATGGTCGAGCGGGGCACTTTTCTGAAATCAGACCACTTGACATGGAATGACCCAAAAGCAAGAAGAAATAGTTTAGGTCAGTGATGGCTAACCTTTTTGCTGTCGTGTGCCAAAAGCGGAGGGAGCGTGGGGGGTCATGGGTGCGTGTGCCTACATCCATAATTCAATGCAGCCCGCCCTCCCGCACATGCACATGTGACCCCCCACATTTCCCCCTGCTTTTGGCACGCGATGGCACGGTGGGCTCAGTAGGCCTGTTTTTCCCCCTCCCCAGGCTCCAGAGGCTTTCTAGGAGCCTGGGGAGGGCAAAAACAGCCTTCCCCATCTCCCCGGAGGCCTTCTGGAGGCTGGAAACAGCCAGTTTCCCGACCTCCGGTGGGACCAGAAAGCCTGAATATCAGTTGGCCGATGCGTGCTGGAGCTGAGCTAGGACAACACTTGCGTGCCCACCAAAATGGCTCCGCGTGCCACCTGTGGCACCCGTGCCATAGGTTTGCCATCACGGGTTTAGGTTCTTCCTAATCTTCAATATTTTAATTTAAATCTTTTTATATTAAAAAAAAAAAGTATAGAGAGAGTCAAAGACCAACCTGTGGCAGCAGTGATTGCTTTCTTTTCAATTTCAGTGGGAAATGCAAGCTGAATTTGCAAGTCCTTAACTTACAACCAAACCAACTTGCAGGACCTTAACTGGCAGCCAAAATAGAAAAGTGCTTCAATTTATTTTTTCATTCCCTCTATTTTGTATTGTAGTTCTCTAACCAAAATGTGCTTAGAGAAATAAATCACACGCACATAAAATATACTAGGAACTAGGGTTTACTTCCTCACCCCAGAAAGTGTGTGTCCATTGTTTTGTGTCCTGTTATCTCCAAAAGTAATTTATGTACAGCACCACCTTGGAATTATTCAGTCTTCCAAATAAAGATGGTAGAGCACTAACAATTAGGCAGCTAAATGGGTCTATGACAATTGGCCATGGCCAACTTGCCACGGTCAACTCACCACGGCTAACTCGCTACAGCCAAATTGCCATGGCTAACTCACTGCAGAAGAACTTGCCACAGTCATTTCGCCACAGGACAACTCACTGCAGGGCAAGAGTTACACTAATACCAAAGAAGTGGAATAGAATCATCAACAAAAGGATGCAAAAGGAGGGGCAGAATCGGGTGAAATGCTCCCGGTTCGGACCGGATCGCCCGATCTGGTAGTGATGGTGGTAGGTGATTCAGAGAACCGGTAGCAAAAATCCCTGTGCACCCCCCCCAATGCCCAGCTGAACCGCACGATCATCGGAGGCTTTTTTTTTTACTTTTAAAAGATTTTTTTCATCAGAAGAGGTTGTAGAAAAAATGCTTTTAAAAGTAAAAAAAAAAACCTCTGATGATCGCGCGGCTCAGCTGGGATTCTCAGAGGCTTTTCAAAGCATTTTTTTTTTGCAAACTCTTGGCCGAAGAGGTGGTTAAAAAAATGCTTTGAAAAGTCTCTGACGATCCCAGCTAAGTTGCCTGATCGGCAGAGGCTTTTCAAAGCATTAGAAAAAATGCTTTGAAAAGTTAAAGTTGGCCACGCCCACCCAGTCACATTAACCCCCCATGCCACGCCCACAGAACCGGTAGTAACAAATTTTACATTTCACCCCTGGGTAGAATGAAATGTGAATGGCAAAAATTAAAATATTTTTTATTTATCTTAAATAATTAAATAGAACTGTTCAATTGTCCTGCACCAAGTTGGCCATGATGAGTGGACTGCAGTGAGTTGGCTGTGGCAAGTTGTCCCATTTCCCAGCTATTCAACAACTTATAATGATGTGCTCTCTTCATTTCTCAGTGCCCTCAAAAAGATGTTGACATGTTTAGCAAAGATAAACCCGACTGATTCCTTCACGGTCTTCCACAGTGATTCTCTCATGTTGTTCTGCAGCTGTTTATTCACTAAATCTCCCCACAGGTTTCGCAGTTGCATCAGCTTAAAGGTAGTTGAGGGTCAGCTCACTTTAATTAGAGCAGCCAAGGTCCAGTTTTAGCTTAAAAGCCACCTGTTGGGCAAATACATTCTATTGAGGAATGAGATGCTTCACAAATTCACCATCCAGATTAAGAAAGGAACAGAATTGTTGCAGACCATAATTTGTGGGTGGGACTGGAAGAGAAGAAGTCCTATGGTTCTAACATGGAAACAAGTTTCTTGGACTTAGCTTGTATGCTGTCAAAATGCTGTCATGCATCATTGGTGATATAGATTGATTTTATAATTTAAATAATTAGTACTTGACTTATAACCACAATTGGGATCGGAACCCCTGTTGTTAAGCGATGCAATCGTTAAGTGAATCACATCCAATTTTATGACCATTTTGCCACATTCGTTAAGTGAATCTAGTTACCTCCACTGAGTTTGCTTATCAGAAGCCAGCTGGAAAGGTCCCAAATGGCGATCACATGATCCCAGGATGCTGCAGCTGTTATCTGCAAATACATGCCTGAATTTGGCTCTTAGGACTGCAAGGATGCTGCGATGGTCATAAGTATAAGGACCAGTTTGTAAGGCACTTTTTTCACCACCATAATTTTGAGTAGCCATTCAATAGCTGGTTATAAGTTGAGGACTGCCTCTATTACATTTGCTGTATGGAAACTGGCAATTGGAGCAGATTCACTGTCGGCAGTTGCACAGAAGAAAGGTGTGATTACTTCCATTCTTCAGCATAATTACAAGTTGATAAATGAGGCAGATGAGGTAAGACTTCCAACAAAACAACCAACATATATGCGGGAAATGGTTTGTATTTATAATTTACACATACAGTAGATGCCGAGTTGGGCCACTTTGCATCTAGGAAATCCTTGCAGTACCATGGCTAGATGCCATAGCTGATGTGATGACCTGGGGCAAGGCATGGAGGCAACACAGCCAGCTGATAGTTCAAATTCCCTTTATTGCTCCAACTTTCCCCCAAACGCTCCCACATTTATGGCAAGTCCTGGAGCAAAGCGGTCACACACACACACACACACACACACACACCACACACAGCAGCCTCTGGCTGCGAGTAGCCCAGCAAAATGCTGTTAGCACAACGGCTTCAAGGCAAGAAGTTCAATGAAGCAAAGGAACAAGGCAATGATAAGGCAAGAAGTCCAGCAAATTCCAGATGTCAGCAATGGCACACAAAACTCTATGGATTCAACTCTAGAAAAGAGGAGGGAAAGGCTACTTGTATTGCATTAGGAAAATGTGGACTTTCATAACTGAAATAATTTGCTGGGAACTTCAAAACCCTCCTCAAGATATGTTGGTCTTCTGCGAATGTGGGAAAGAGAAGCTGATGGGAGTTTCCAGTAGGGAGAAAAGTATGACAGCTTTTCTCTCTTATTGTTTGCAGAGCACTGCTACAGTAAGACAACACTGCAACCAGAAACTGCAGCACACTTTTTATTAACCTGGTAACTATGCCCTCCAAAGTAATGCTACTTGTTGCTAAATTAATCCAGTAGTTATTCTAATCTTGACTTCCAACTCTTACTTCGCTTCCTGCCTGTGTTTCAGGTTTTTTCTGCTGGCGAGAGCAAATAATAATAATAATGTGCATTACAATATCTGGTGCAGGAAACATCATTTGCCAGTGAGATGAGAAAATAGACAAAAAGAAAATGAAGAAGCTAAAGCACTCTGGGATTTTAGAATTCAAACAGACTGGTACCTTCTACATAACACCCTGGACTTAACTATTGTTGATAAGAAAGACAAAAATATTTGAATACTGGACTTTGCAGTACCTGGAGGCAGGAGACCAGGAGAGGAGAGGAGGGGAGGAGCCAGGGCTGGATTTAGATGAAAAGAGGCCCTAGGCTATTCCACTTATGAAGCCCTTTCACCTATAGTGAAAGTGTAATTTTAATTTTGCTAACAATTTGAATGTAGGCCCCTCGATCTTGAGGCCCTAGGCTGAAGCCTAGTTAGCCTATAGGAAGATCCGGCCCTGGGAGGAGCGGAGACGAGAGGAGAGGAGAGAAGAGAAAATAATAATAAGATTGGCAAATAGAAGTAGAACAGATGAACAAAATTGGCAAAAGAAAGCAAAAGTAGTATCAATAATAATAGGCACCTTACGTGCAATTCCAGAACAATTGAAGCACCACTTGGATACCATGGGCACTGACAAAATCACCACTTGCATCAATTGCAAAAGGCAGCTTTACTTGGAACAGCTTACATCTTGCGACAATTTCCTTAACACCGCCAAACAACATCTGCCTATCCCAGGTCCTTGGGGGAGAACTTGATAGGTGGATAAAAATGCCAAATCCAGTTTAAACATCTGGCTGGCTATGTGACCAATCCCAAATAATAATCTAATTTATATGCCACCCAATTCTGAGCAACTCTGCGAGGTCATGGCAGACATCCTTTTAATTAAAAAGAAAAGACATGTTTCCAGAAAATGTGATTTTCCAAGCATGCTATGACTATTTGTTCATTCAGTGCTTAAATTTACTGTTAGAGTTATTAGAGATGGCACTTAGATCCTAAAAAATTATCATGTATGTACTAGAATTTGCAAGCTAAATGTTGGAGATGTGAATGTGATGATGCAACCTATTATCATATATGGTGGACCTGCAAGAAAATCAAGGCATTTTGGATAAAAATTTGGTGGGTGATGCAGAACATTCTGAAAAAAAGGTTGAAATTTACTCCTCAATTGTTTTTTACTGGGTATAACGATGGATTGTACAGTATTAGAGACTAAATTGATTTTGAACTTAATATCAGCAGCAAGGCTGTTGGTAGCGCAATACTGGAAGAAGGACTTTTTGCCTACTATTGAAGAGTGGATACTGAAAGTAACGAACTTAGCAGAAATGGCGGAAATCTCAGCGTATTTGAAGGACTATATACAAGAAAGATACGTATCAGAATGGAGAAGATGGATTGATTATATTCAAAATAAGTATCAGACAAGAAAATATCAAATAGCTTATGAATGAACGTTAAGTATTAGAAGTATTATGTTATCTATAGTGGAGTTAAGGTTTCAGGGGGGGATTTAGTAGTCTGAGGATAGATAGGTTAATTTAGCTTATGATTGTTAATTGAAATGCCCTGTATTTTGCTCTGGGAAGTCTGGGGGGGAGGGGAGGGAAAGGGTGGGGGGAATATTGGGGGGGGGGTGTATTCTTTTTTTTTTTTGTAAAACTTTTCAATAAAAAAAATTACTGTTAGAGTTAACGGTAAATGGATACCACATCTATCTGGGTTTTTCCTGCTGGAAAAATATTTGCCTGGGATTTTCTTGGGGGTATCTCATGTTGGAAATATTCGATGCAGCTCTCAATAGAGTGTATTTCTCAGTAACTCTCAGGGTTTGGGCTGTTCTGAAATCTCCTGGGAAGGTCCTGCCCTGAAGAAAATTAGCTGTTTTGTCTGCATAGTAACAATAATAGGTCACATTATTTTAATGAAATTTAGTACCTTTGTTCCTGTCTCTCTCCTGCCTCCCTCCCCCCACCCCCAAATCATCAATTACCATGCACAATTCTAATTCCCCAGACCTTTTTTGGAGGAGACCTCAGATCACACAAATTTCTGCAGAAATCTGAGAAACCCAGCCCTGTTTGCCTTGTACCCCCGAAACTTATTTACCTCGTTTGGGAAATCACGTAAAGTGGTGATTTTGACTTTTGGCTGACGTCCTGTTTCTCTGCCTTGCCTTTCTATCGCCTTGCAAAAGAAATTTTGGTTTCTGTGTGCTTGTCTTGGTCTGGAATGAAAAGCGTCAACAAGAGAAAGAAACGGGGTGGAAGGGTTCCAAGGAGGAAATTCTTACCCAAAACTTCCTCCCTGCTGTAACCACTCCCTCGTATGCTGACAGTTCTTTGGAAATGAGACTGCTGTCCATCTCCGGGTGGATTTTAATGGTCTTTTAAGCAGGCATGGCCTCCTCGGTGGACGACCCCGTGGAGAGGCTTCAGGATGAGGTATCTTGTTCCATCTGCCTGGAGTATCTGAGGGACCCAGTGACCATTGACTGTGGCCACAATTTCTGCCAGGTGTGCATCTCAGACTATTGTGAGCGAGGAGCTGGTTCCACAACCGGGGCAGCTCTCTGCCCGCAGTGCCGGGTGGGGTTTTTGCTAAGCAGCTCCCGCCCCAATAAGCAACTGGCCAATATTGTGGAGGGCATTGAGCGGCTGGCTCGGAGGCCCAGCCAAAGACTTGCTGAGGCCTTGTGTGAGAAGCATGGCAAAAAGCTGAGGCTTTTCTGTCAGGATGATGGGGAGTCTATTTGCTTGGTGTGTGACAAATCTCGGGAGCATCGGATGCACTCGGTCCTGACCATTGAGGAGGCAGCTCATGATTACAAGGTAAGGAGGAAGCTGGGTTTGGATTCCAAACAGAGTTATGAGTGAGGACAGGCTGGGCTTCTTTGCCTGTCCAAATCCTCAGTGGCTCAGTAGGGAAGCTTTGGGCCAGTTATACACACTCAGTCCAGCTTACTTGATAGGGTTGTTGTTTTGGAAGGGAGACCTCCTTTGCTGTTGGAGAGAAAGTGGGGTATATTAAGGTGACCAATCGTCCTCCTTTAGGGAGGACAGTCCTTCTTTTGTAAGTTCTGTCCTCTCTCAAAAAGTGTCCTCCTACATGTCCTCCTTTTCGATATTTGAAGACTAATCTGTAAATCTCCGTAATTGATCAATGCCGATCCAATCTGTTGCATGTGATGTGATGTATTTGTATTTGACATGACGATTCATCAAGGCTCGGTACAGTACGGCGAGACGTGATTATGAGACACATGCACTCCGCACAGGAGAATTGTTTTGAGAAAGTTTGCCGTGCGCAAGTGGCTTTGTTTACTTCTTACCAAAACATGACAGGGCACACAGGCACACATTAGACTCACTTCTTTCTCAGTGAATATTCAATTATACACAGGTGAGCACAATAATTCATGTTTTATTAATTCATTATCTATTTAATAATTTCCAAATATGTATAATTTTATTTACAAGTTTATTTGCTTATGTTTACAAATTTACAAGTTTTTTTTTCAGTTTATTTGTGTCCTCCTCATTGTAAAAAAGTTGGTCACCTTAGGTATATAGATGAAGCATAAATACAAAAAACTCTTAGCATTCTTAGATTCAAATTGTCCAGGCAGTATTCAACTGTTCTTCCTTGATCCTTGGGCTTCTGCTGGAAGGGTAGTGTTGTTGCATGCAAATGATACTCAGTGTCAAAATTTGCATAAATTTCATAATGATATTCTCATGCGGGGGACCTCATTGTGGCTTCTAACAATTGTGTGGGCCTACATGTTCTCGTTTTTGTTTTTTTAAAAAGCCCTCCATGACCCTCAACTTTATATTGGTGGGAAAAAAAATACATAAAAAATGAAGTGGCTCTCTCAAACCCCTTGGCCTTGAAGGGCTATGAAACTGTGCCAAGAACATCAGTTAGGCTTTTTGAACATAATACAAGGTTAATTTTGCTATTCTCAAAACCCTTATTGCATATTGCTTGGGAAAATTAATCTTCACCCTTACTCTGTGGATCTGCAGAACAATTCTAGGAGGTTTGGTGAACATTAAAAGGAGGGGAAATGTTGCCTTCCATCTCTCTGCTTTTTGGGATTCTTGAAGTAGTACATATGGGCCTCCTTGTGGCCTCCCATCCAGGCACTTTTAGTTTCCAGGCACTTACAGCAACAGCTGCTCTGAGATCTCTCTCTGAATCACATCATGCTGTTTTGATTAGCTTGAAAGTCTCAGATTCTTGCAGATATTGTAAAGCCAATATTTCCTCATATTCCTATCCCTTGCCTTTCTTTAAATGCTGCCTATAATTCAGAGAGAGGGAGAGGGGCAAAAGAGAAATTTCCTCTCAACTGAGAAATTTCTAAACAAAGCCTGGCAGGAATCATTTTCATGGTTTTTTTTTTTTTTTTAAATTGATTTATATGCCACCCTTCTCTGGAGACTCAGGGCGGCTTACAATGTGCTCAGCAATAGCCTTCATCCTTTTGTATATTTATACAAAGTCAGCTTATTGCCCCCACAACTGGGTCCTCAATTAACCTACCTTAGAAAGGATGGAAGGCTGAGTCAACCTTGAGCCTTGGCGAGATTCGAACCTGCAGTAATTGCAGGCAGCTGGTCTTAATAACCAGCTTAATAACAGGGTGCCTTAGACCACTGTACTACCAAGGCTCTTCACATGGTTGATGTCGATTGCTCTTCACACTTTCTTCGTGCAACAATCATAGACTCTCCAAGATCTCCTGTATTCACCATTACAAGTTTACAGAGAGGATGTCGCACATACGTGCTAGTTGTTCCCAACTCTAGTGGGTGGTGCTCATCTCAGTTTCAAGGCCGAAAAGCCAGCGCTGTCTGAAGACGTCTCTGGTCATGTGGCCGGCATGACTAAATGCCAAAAGCACACGGAACGCTGTTGCCTTCCCACCAAAGGTGGTCCCTATTTTTCTACTTGCATTTTGTATGTGCTTTCGAACTGCTAAATTGGCAGGAGCTGGGACAAGTAATGGGAGCTCACCCTGTTACGTGGCACTAGGGATTCGAACCGCTGAACTGCCAACCTTTTGTTCGACAAGCTCAGCATCTTGGGCACTGAGCCACCATATCTACTAAAAGCAATAACAATGAAGCCGTTGCAAAAGGTTAAGAGAGATAAGTCTCTCACTGTAATATGAGAATTGTAAAAAGCTATTCATCAGCTTGTTTCATTTTAACCAAATTATACATCTCTGCTTCTTACAATAGCTATAGTTTCTAAAAGGAGCTGCATCTTAGAACCAAAGGTTATGCATTCTTTTTCTCTTTTTATTCCCAAAGGCTATATTGAGCATGAGTATCTGTATGGGGAACTATCTGTAGGAATCTACTGAGCAGGATTATGTTACAAAGTGGATAGCATCTCACTATGAAGATGGATAGCTTATGCATTTTCCAGGAATGTTAGTTTTTGAAAGGGTATTCTTGTTTGTTTGTTTGTTTTGGAAGCATATATTAGGAATTAGAATACAGCTTTCCTGCATATCCATCCACAAAATTGTGCGAAATTTTGTCACTCATTTTTGTATGATCTAACCATATCATCCAAGAAAATCCTTTCTTTTTTTTGGAACAATTTCTCCTTCCTGCTCCTTTCTTTCTAAATCCATGACTGTCTAGGTAGAAGAGATGTTTTTATAAGACAAAAACTTGCTAATTGCTTTAATTTTAAATTGTTCCCAAATTAAATTTATACACTTCCCGGGTTAAATTTACTATAGGCATTGTCCATCAAAACTAATAATCTGAAAGAAAAAGTACCGTATTTTCCGGCGTATAAGACGACTTCTTAACACATGAAAATCATCTCAAAAGTCGGGGGTCGTCTTATACGCCGGGTGTCGTTCTCCTGTAACCAGGCAGACCAGCCCGAAAGACTCTAACGAGTCTTAAATGGCTCTGGCGATCGAAGCTCTGACGATCCCAGCTTTGCCTGCTAATCAGGCAACTCAGCTGGGATGCCAGAGCCATGTTAAAGGAAAAAACTTTTTTCCTTTTACGTGACTCTGCAAGCTCTGACGATCCCAGCTGAGTTGCCTGCCAATCGGGCATCGCAGCTGGGATCGCCAGAGCCATCGATCCAAGCTCTGACGATCCCAGCTGCGTTGCCTGCTAATCAGGCAACTCAGCTGGGATCGCCAGAGCCCAGAGTCCTGTAAAAAGAAAAAAGTTTTCCCCCTCCAGCTTGCTTACCTTAGCTGGTAATCGCCACGCTTGCCTTGCTTCGCTTGCCTGAATCCATTCCATCAGCAAGCCACTTTCTGCCTGCAATCATGCAGGCAGGAGTTGAGGACTTCAACTCCCAGAATTCCTCAGCCAGTAAAAACAAAGCTGGCTGAGGAATTCTGGGAGTTGAAGTCTACAAGTCTTAAAGTTGCCAAGGTTGGAGACCCCTGTTCTATTGGGTAAGTTTTTTTCCCCTTTGGGAGCTTTAAAAAAATAGTTAATTGGGGTTTTTTTAGTTGTTCTTTTTTAGACCTAGCCATTTAAAGTTCAGGAAGTTTTAAATTTAGTTTTCATATAAAAGTAAAAATAAAATAATATTTGTGCAGCTTTCTGAGATGTGGTGTGTTTCTGTAGTGTTTCACTCTAACTACACAAACACACAAAATCTCACAAAGCTGTATGTGGAATTTTGTGTGTGTAAAGTGTGAAGGTTGATTTTTTTGGGCTTTTTGTGGCTGTGTGAGGTTCCTGCTTGTTGCAGGGGCCATTTTGGGTCTAGCACAGCTGCTTTTACATTGTGGATGAGCCAGTTGTGTTGTGTTGTGTTGTGTGTGTGTAAAGTGTGAAAGTTGTTTGTTTGGGCTTTTTGTGGCTGTGTGAGGTTCCTGCTAGTTGCAGGGACCATTTTGGGTCTAGCACAGCTGCTTTTACATTGTGTTGAGGCAGTTGATGTTTTTTAATTTTTATTTGGTGTGTGTTGGAAGAGGGGTAGTCTTATATGGCGAGTATAGCCCAAACCCTATATTTTAACAGGAAAAGTTGGGGGTTGTCTTATACGCCCAGTTGTCTTATACGCCGGAAAATACAGTAAGTATTTTTTAACAAATGTATATATTGAAAAACAAACAAACAGCTAGAAACACCTCTTTTATGACATTTGTAGATGGCAGTGATTTTTTACAACAGATGTTGAGCAATTTTTCCTAATCCTTGTGCTTCTAAGCATTATATCTAGGAATTAAGATTGTTAGCTTTTTTCCCCCTCCTTGCATTTTTTTCCACATTCCTTCAGTTTTTACAACTTGGGCAGAATTAAGCCAAATGAGCTTTCCTGATCAGACAGATAAAATGGATTTTTAAAAAGTCAACTCCCCACCCCCACATTTCTATATAGCAGTTGCTACAGACAGAACACAACTGGAAAATAAACAGAAATTCTGACGTTATTCATTAAAATGTGAGTACCTTCCCCCCCCCTTTTTTTCTCTTATTCATACTAGTATGGCAAAAATTGTTCCTCCTGCAGCAGCAGTGAGCTCACATTATTGCTGCCAGTTTTTGATTCTCTTTTCCTGCCTTTTTAAAAATAAGTGGAAAAGTGGAAGTGAAAGCATTTGCAGACAATGCTTATCTCCATATTTCACAACCTTTATCATAAAACCTACTTTCCTCGGGAAGTAGGGAGAACCAAGTCATGCTGTTTTTCCTCCAAATGAAAAGCCCTTGGGAAAATGTAAAGCATTTCCTCCACTGAAATTTGGTTTCGTTAACACTTTGCTGATCATTCCCTCTTATCATACAATTAATGAATGCCTGTGCTTTAAATGTAGTTGAGAGATAAATGTTTTTTAAACCTTATCTCTAAGTTCAGTGATTTCTCCAATAATTACTTTCTCCAGTTGGTAATCTTCTCCTATCAACCATAAATGACACATCTAAACAGAGATGGGTTAACAGTAGAAGCCTCCTTGGAGTTATTTTCTAGGTAGATCCATGGATGAATGTTACTGTGGACATTGGTAAACATAGGTAAGCATTAGCGAAGTGTGTTAGGCATGAACATCATCTTGTGGGCCAGAGACCCCTGTCTTGAGATGGTAGTCCTATTGCTAGAAGCTCAAACTGCCCAAGGAGCTGCTGATTCAGTTCTACAGAGGAACTATTGAGCATGTCATCTGCACTTCTATAATGGTCTGGTTTGGTTCTGCAATCCACCAAGACAGACACAGACTTCAGAGGATAATTAGAACTGCAGAAAAAACAATTACTACCAACCTGCCTTCCATTGAGGACCTGTATGCTGCACAAGTCAAAAAGAGGGCTGTGAAAATATTTACAGACCCCTCACATCCTGGACATAAACTGTTTCAACTCCTACCCTCAAAACGACGCCATAGAGCACGGCACACCAAGACAACTAAACACAAGAACAGTTTTTTCCCGAATGCCATCACTCTGCTAAATAACTAATTCCCTAAAGCTGTCGAACTATTCACTAAGTCTGCATTACTATTACTATTAATCTTCTCATTGTTCCCACCACCCATCTCCTTCCACTTATGACTGCATGACTGTAACTTTGTTGCTTATATCCTTATGATTTATATTGTTTCCTATTATGATTTGATTGCTTATTTGTACCCTATGACTATCATTAAGTGTTGTACCTTATGATTCTTGATGAATGTATCTTGTCTTTTTATGTACACTGAGAGCATATGCACCAAGACAAATTCCTTGTGTCCAATCATACTTGGCCATAAAGAATTCTATCTATCTATCTATCTATCTATCTATCTATCTATCTATCTATCTATCATCTATCATTTATCTATCTATCTATCTATCTATCTATCTATCATTATCTATCTATCTATCTATCTATCTATCATCTATCTATCATTATCTATCTATCTATCTATCTATCTATCTATCTATCTATCTATCTATCTATCCTGTGGTTCTCCAAAAGTATAGTATGTTAGTTTGAAGGTGTATACATACATCTATATCTAGGCCTCATATGCATTTTCTTTCTTAGACGAAGCTCCAGGAAGCTGTGAACATTCTCAGAAAAACACTGGCAGAAGCAACAAAGCTGGAAGTCCAAGAGAAGGAGAAAACAGACCAATGGAAGGCAAGCTCCTAATCATGTCCTCCTGACTCTGACTAGCTCTTTTTTACCCTGAGTCCCAACTAATAGGGTCATATGCAGAATCGTCAGTGGGGTGTTTTTAAATGCCTTGCTAGCTTTGTTGTGGGGGAGGTGCATAGGCAGCTACAGCCTCTTAGAAGTTCAACAGGAGAGTATGCAAAGTGAGGGTGGAGTTTCGTTCCTTGAGCTTGTGAACTGATTCCTGAACGTTTCGTTACTAGGCTAAGTAATACCTTCAGTAACCTTCACTTGACACACCCACACCTGACCCTGACCTGATGTGACCCTGACCTGACGTGACCTCACATCACAAGATCTGCTGACCACATGAAGCCCTGATAAACAGAAGAATACTGACACTGACATCTGCTAAATTCCACTGAAGATATTACCTAGCCTGGTAACAAAATGTTCGGAAACCAACTCGGAGAACGAACTTCCACCCTCATCCTACACCCGAGCTACAGATATTCGCCACTATTGTATACAAAGTTTTTGAACAGCTCCAAATAAGCACTGCAGATCCCAAAGAAGAGATTCAACCAACCCTACTAATCACAAAGGAGTAGAAATATTAAGGGAATTTCTAAGCAGGTACATTAAAATGTTATATTGCACTCCATGAATCAATGGAAAAGCACCCTCACTGATGATCCCTGTGCTCTATCCTTTAGGAGCAAAGCCACAAGTGGTGCTGTTTTTTAGCATTTTGATGAAGGATGCAATAGCACTTAGCACTTTACAGCCCTCTCTAAGTGGTTTACAGAGTCAGCTTCTTGCCCCCAACAATCTGGGTCCTTATTTTACCCAATTCAGAAGGATGGAAGGCTGAGTCAACCTTGAGCCTGGTGATATTTGAACTGCCAAATTGCAGTCAGCCGCAGTCAGCAGAAGTAGCCTTCAGTACTGCACTCTAACCACTGTGCCACCATGGCTCATGTGGATAAGTGAAGAAAGCAATATTTTATATCTCTTCCCACAAAGCCTCTCTTCAAAGAACAAGCAACAGCTTCTGTCCTTAATAAATGGTGGATGAGAATGGACAAATATATGTAAAGGCTCAAAATGGCTAGTTTGGCCACTTTCCTCGTTGCTCATCAGCTTGCAGGTATGGAGATGTTCTGTGCCTGTTACCTGTGCAATTTGGGCTATATCTCTGCAAAGCTGTAGCATTCTTCTGAAATAAATTATATCAGCATCTAAAACCTATCCTGGTGGATCTCACAATGTCAAGAAGAGGATGAAGCCAAAAAGAATGATCAGCAATGAGTATTCCAAGAGCATGGCAGTATTGAGAGCTGGTGCCTGAGGCTGTAACACCTGGAAGTAACTCATGGAGTAGATAAAATAGCATTGTTTCCCCCCCTTAAATTAATAGAAACAGGAAGAATTAGAACCATATGATATCCTTTGTCAGCAGACGCAAAGGAAATGTAATAATGGACTCACTGGTAACAGAATCAGGAATACAGTACATAGCTGTCAGAACTGGTCCAAGAGAGCATTATGCTTATTTTTTAAAAACACCAGTCTAGTACTTTTTCAAAAATGCTAAACGCAAATTTATAAGGTGTTGTGAAAGGTCTGACTAGCTCTTAAGACAGCTTTGGTCAGTATTATAAAGCAGGTGCCCCTGTATAACTTGGGTATCTCTCAGCCAAGCCAAAGTGGTTAAGGAAGGACAGTTTCCGGAGGTTGGGGAGGGGAAGAGGGTTATCCACCAAGCCTAAAATGACTTAAAAGCAGCTTGTCTAGACCAGGGGTGGGTTCTACTTACCTTTACTACCGGTTCGCATCGTGCCTGCGCATGCTCTTCTGCGCGTGTGCAGATCAACTTTGATGACGTCCGGGTCAGTGGGCGGAGCCTCTCTTGTTTTTACTACCACTTCTCACGAACTGGTCTGAACCGGGGGCAACCCACCACTAATGGACTAGACCCCTAATTCGGACTGCATCAGCAACCGCGTGAAATTTACCCTAGCAAAAATCCTATCGGGATTTTTGAAGAATAAAAACACTATCTTAATACTGAAATAGGCATAAATGACTTTATGCTGCCTGTACAGGTGGACTGAACATGAGATAAAGGTAACAGAAGTCCATGGCAGAAAATAAAACAGTTATGGAGGCCTATTTGTATAGTAGTTGGAGGAAGTAAAGAACAGCCCCATGCGAGGAATAGAAGCAAGGCAAAAGGTGCCAAAGAAGTGATGGATTTATGTGGCAGGTTCCTCATTCTCAGTGAGGCAAGAAGTATTAGCACGTACTTACTGCACGTGTATTTACCTCGGGTGAGTTTGCTTTCTTTCCCGCAAGCTCTCTTACAACTCAGAAGTGAGTCAGCGGTTAGCTATTTGGCTCAGATGTTGGGAAAGATCCACAGTTGCTCAAATTGTTGACGTATCAAGGCGGCTTTAAGCTCTTCAGGTTCAAAGATAAAAAAGCATCATTGAACCTGGAGAGCTTAAAAGCCCCCTGATAACCTTCTGATCCCACGAGTGTGAGGGGCTGGTTCTGAGGACCTGACCTCTGTTTGTGTGTAAGGTATTTCACTCTTTCTCAGAAACTCTTGACCCTTGTCTGGGGGTTTGGGAGCATTATGTGTGAAAGAACCGCAGTTCATTGTTTTGCTTTTTCGATTATAAGGAATGTGGCTAAACTTCAGCAGGCAGGAAGAATGACACATTGGCCAGAGACTCTTTACAATCAAACTATGGAGCTGCTCTGGCTGAAAAGATTACAGAAAGGAAATCCCCTTCCTACAAAAACGATTCACAAAATCCTGGGCTTGCATAGACCAGTTTAGGGTTTCTGGGCAACTCCCTAAAGCTGTACTTTAAAAAGCAATTGGATTTCTGGGCACTAGCAAACTTATTTTTCCCAGAGCAAACGGAACCACAAAAAGCAATTTGATTTTCAGGCACTAGCTAACATTTTCCCCAGATCAAACCACAATTGACTTGCATCTCCGACTTGTCTTTGAGCACTGATTTAAAATTTACTAAGTAGCCTAGAGATATGGATCTCCACGCACCAATTATCAACTAAAATACCCAGAGCAACTCAAAACTCAGCAGGAAAAAGAATTCTGAAGAGATAAACGTATTGCTGTATTTTCTTACAGTTACAAAGTTTGTTTTGTAACACTTTAAAGGCAAACCACAAATCCTGCAATAAAAAGCTGCACTTTGGCAGTTGTCAGTATAAATATATACAAAACATGGTGTTGGGAAAGAAAATAGAGTTACAGGAAAACCAGGAACTACAGATGGTGACAATGATTTAAGCATTGCTGAAAACAAAACGGTGTAACTTGTCCCTCCGTTCTGGTTCAGAAAGTTGGAAGATAGCCAATGTAAAACCAATTGTAAAAAGAACCAAGAAAGATTGGGGATGGGCTGGTCGGTTTAAGGTGGACCCCAGGTAAATTCACTGAAGTGGCAATGAAAGACCAAAATAAAAATAAAAATAAAATAAAGTACATAGAGACAAATTATGCAAATCAACACATTGCACATCATGGCAGTAGATCATTTGCATAAGGACCCAAATACTAACAATCTTTATTATTTTTTTCTCCCAAAGCTACATTCCTTTTATATTACCTTCTACAAACTTGGTTAGTTTGAATGAATTTTTTTAAGGGGCAAATGCAGGACAATACAGGACTCCATTTGTTGTTGCCATCTGGATGTGGGGGAATCAGCTTTGAGCTAAAATGTATCTGTAATGGGTTTATGAACTATCCATTGCTCCTTTGTCATACGTTGCTGGATGTTAATTTGAGCCTGATTGCAATTATATATGCTCCCTAAATAGGGACATGGTGGCTCAGTGGCTAAAATGCTGAGCTAGTTGATCGAAAGGTCAGCAGTTCAGCGGTTCAAATCCCTAGTGCCGCGTAATGGGGTGAGCTCCCGTTACTTGTCCCAGCTTCTGCCAACCTATCAGTTCGAAAGCACATAAAAATGCAAGTAGAAAAATAGAGACCACCTTTGGTGGGAAGATAACAGTGTTCCATGCGCCTTTGGTGTTTAGTCATGCCGGCCACATGGCCACAGAGACATCTTCAGACAGCTCTGGCTCTTCAGCTTTGAAACGGAGATGAGCACCACCCCCTAGAGTCAGGAACAACTAGCACATATACGCGAGGGGAACCTTTACCTTTATCTTTATGCTCCCTAATGGATTATTTTCATTCTAGAAAGGGCAGAAGTGCTTCCGTGTTACCTCCCGAATGGGGGTTGGCATTATTAAGGAAAATAATATAATATTATTTTAATATTAACCATATTTTAATAATTACTAATAAATATTTAATATTTATTAACATATTTCTTAAATATGAAAGAAATGCTTTAATACATTTCTCTCATATGAAATAAATATTTTAATATATTCCTTTAATATTAGTTTGAGTCATCCAATGTCCAGCATTGCTTTTCTCGATCCCCCTGCTAGAACAAAGTCAAGAAACACAGAGCACTCATTGTATCAGGGTTTGAAAAACGCCGCCAGGTATTGGCCGAAGAGGAGAAGCTGCTTTTGAAGCATCTTCAGGAGGAAGAGCTGGCAACACTGAAGAAGCTGGAGAGGAATTCAGACTTCCTTCTTGAACAGTGTGCTGGACTGCAAAACCTCATCGTAGAGATGGAACATAAAATCCAAAAACCTGCGGCCATTTTGCTCAAGGTGAGGTCCTTCAGAATAAACCAGATGAAAGGAGCAAGAGAAAGCAATGGTTACATGCAGCACATTTGCCATGGCCTCTTGCTACAGAGGGCAGTGCGAGGGCTCAGTGGTTAAGATGTTGGGCTTATTGGCTGGAACAGCCCGGGTTCGAAACCCAAGAATTGCGCAATGGGGTGAGCACCTAGCTCCTGCCCACCTAGCAGCTAGAAAGCATGTAAATGTGAATAAATATATGTAAATGTGAATAGATAAATAGGTACCACTTTGGTGGGGAGGAAACCAGTGGTGGGTTGCTACCGGTTCTCCCTGGATTGGGCGAACTGGTAGCAGCAGTAGTGGGAGGCTCCGCCCACAAGCAAACCGGTAGCGATGGGATTTGAAACCCATTACTGGAGGAAACAGAACCACAGTAAACAGCACAATAGTAATATTGGCAGGGACTCCTTGCGAAAGAGCTCAATAATTTCTTGTAACTCTCTTTTCATGTTGTTTTTCTACATTTCTTGTATAATTAATCATGAAATTGTTCCAGAACTGGTGCTGCAAAAGGATAGAATATAAAATTAACAGAAGGCAATGTTGGTTCATTGCCATTTCTAGAATTTTACAGTTCCAACAGTTAGAAGCTTGCATTATTACATTTGTAATGGGACTGGATTCTGGGGAAGCTTTTTCAATTTTGTGGTTGCCATAGCATCATATGTTTTTTCTGAGCAATGCGACTTTGGAATTGAGGTAGCATACAAAGTGATTGATAAGCTATGAACTGCATATATCCTAGAACCGTGATGGCGAACCTATGGCACGGGTGCCATAGGTGGCACATGGAGCCATATCAGTTGGCATGCAAGCGTTGCTGTAGCTCAGCTCCAGCGCACATTTGTGCGCCGGCCAGCTGATTTTTGGGCCTTTTGGTCCTACCAGAAGTTGGGAAATGGGCTGTTTCCAGCCTCCGGAGGGCCTCCGGGGGTGGGGAAGGCTGTTTTCGCCCTCCCCAGGCTCCTAGAAAGCTTCTGGAGCCTGGGGAGGGTGAAAAAACGGGCCTACCAGGCCCACTGTGCCATCATGTGCTAAAAGGGGGGGGCACATGCGCAGGGTGGGGCGCATTGAATTATGGGTGTGGGCACACACATGGGAAACTTCGCCACGCTCCCCCCGCTTTTGGCACGCGACGGCAAAAAGGTTAGCCATCACTGCCCTAGAATATCCAAGTCCTGTGCTAAACCCTATGTTATCTGAGGGATAACTTCTGATGTTTTAGAAGATCTGAGGGACACTTTGCTGTTTTAAGAAAACGGGAAAGCTGCTGAAAGCATCATTCCTCCCTCCCCCCCCCAACATTTTAACTGGACTTTGTTCCTTAGAACCTTGAGGACTAGAAACAAAATATCTATCCTCCCCCCCCAAAAAAAATAACAATAGATCTTATAACAGAGGTGTCAAACTCAAGGCCGGGGTCTGGATCCGGCCCACAGGGTGCTTAGATCTGGCCCGTGGGGCCGCCATGGAAGTTCTATAGAACTGGTAGAAAAACTGTCGGGAGGCTCCACCCACCGACCCTGACATCATCAGAATGCTTTTGCGCATGCGCAGAAGAGAGCACATGCGGCCCTATTGCGAACCGGTAGTAAAGGTAAGTAGAACCCACCCCTGGGCCGCAGGTAGCCCTCTTGAGTTCCATTTTCACTGGCAAAGGGTTGCAGGAAGCCGTTGCAGCTGAAAACGGAGCTCGGGAGCCTATTTTCACTGGCAGAGAGCTCAGGCCACCACAGGTGCCCCCAACATGAGTGATGTTGAGCTGGCCATGCCCATCCTGGTCCCCTGAAGTCAAACACAACCCTGATGTGGCTTTCAATGAAATTAAGTTTGACACCCCTGTCGTATAACGTTTGATAAAGCAGCATTAACAATAGGATTCTTTATAAGTTCTTTCAGCAACATTAAAAAAAAATACTAAAGCATTTATCATATTTTTTGTTTTTTTCTCTTAGGATGTGAAAAGGACCTTGACCAGGTTAGTATACTAAATCTGGACAATTATTTGCAGGTTTAGTTTTGTAATAAATCCTGATTGAAGTTTGCTTCCAGAGAAAGGCTTATGTTTATAGCTAGCCTTCAACCTAGGACTACAATTGGCCCGAAGTTTCTGTTGCTAAGCAAGGCAGTTGTTTAGGTGAGTTGTGACCAATTTTACAACCTTTTTTTGTGACGGTGAAGTGAATCACTGCAGTTGTTAAGTGAATCATGAGGTCGTTAAGCAAATCTGACTTTGCTTGTTGGAAGCCAGCTGGGAAGGAAGGTCACAAATGGCAAACACATGCATCCTGCAACTGTATAAATACAGGTTAGTTGCCAAGAGCCTGAATTTTTGATCACAGGAACCATGGGGATGCTCCAATTGTCATATTGTTGTTTGTTTCAGGGCTTGTTTCAGGGCTACTGTAAATTTGAACAGTCGCTGAACAAAATCTTGTATATCAAGAACTACCTGCTTTTAATTCCTGTGGGATGATTGAGGAACTGGATTGTTTGTTTGTTTGTTTGTTTGTCTGTCTGTCTGTCTGTCTGTCTATCTATCTATCTATCTATCTATCTATCTATCTATCTATCTATCTATTAGTTCGATTTACATGCCGCCCTTTTCCGGAGACTCAGGGCGGCTTAAAATGCATTAAGCAAAAGGCTTCATACTTTTGTATATACCTGCTTAGTAGGGCTTTCAGCCCCCACTAAGCGGTGTTCTTTTTTATACAAAGTCATCTTATTGGCCCACAATCCAGGACCTCATTTTACCTACCTCGGAAGGATGGAAGGCTGAGTCAACCTTGAGCCTGGTGAGATTTGAACTTGCAGTAATTGCAGGCAGCTGGCAGCTAAGTACTACTTTAACAGCACTTAGTCCACTGTGCCACCAAGGCTCTTGTTGGGGGCGATATGCCGACTTTGTAAACTGCTTAGAGAGGGCTGTAAAGCACTGTGAAGTGGTCTATAAGTCTAAACGCTATTGCTATTTCTCCCCAGGACTGAAGGACTATCCCTGAAAGAACCACAGCCTATTTCGATGGAATTGCAAGACGCCTATGATGTTCCTGGCTTGATGCAGTCATTGCAAAGATACAATGGTAATTGAGAGGTGCTTATGTCATGCTGGGCTTAATGCAGGGGTGTCAAACTCAAGGCCCAGGGGCCAGATCCGGCCCATGGGATGCTTAGATCTGGCCCGCGGAGCTGCGCTGGAAACAGTGAAGGACCGGCTCGCAGTGCCTCTGCCAGCGAAAACAGAGCTCGGGATCCTGTTTTTGCTGGCAGAGTGCTTGGGCTGCCACAGGTGTCCCTGACATGAGCAATGTTGAGCTGGCCATGCCCACTCTGGCCATGCCCACCCCACAAGGTCACTAGGGCCACGGGTGGCACCCCCAAGTTGTTTTCACTGGCAGACGGTTGCAGGAGGCCGTCGCAGCTGAAAACAGAGCTCAGGATCCCGTTTTTGCTGACAGAGTGCTTGGGCTGCCACAGGCCTCCCTGACACGAGCAATGTCAAGCGATGTCTGGCCACGCCCACCCCACAAGGTCAAACACCACTCTGATGCAGCCCTCAATGAAATCAAGTTTGACACCCCTGGTTTAATGTACTGGATTAAGTTATGTGTTCAAGTTCTCACTTGACCCTGGATCTCAAGGATTTGGACAGGTTTCCCTCCTAGCATCACAAGATCATCCGGGACTGGGAGGGGCAAATTAAAAGCCTGGCCCAAAACCTGACAATGGTATACCTTCCTTTCTTATGGCTGGAAAAACAAGAGCAGTCCTGATGGTCTCTATTTCTGCTTTCAGCATCGGTGACCTTTGATCCGGATACAGCTAATCCTTACCTGCTCTTATCCAAGGACCTCCTCAGCGTTCAAGTGGTGGATCAAAGGCAAGATCTGCCCAAGAGCTCGTCTCGCTTTGAAACGTGCACTTGTTTAATGGGCCGTGAGCAGTTCACCTTTGGAAGACATTACTGGGTGGTGTGCGTGGAAGGCAAGTCCAGCTGGACACTAGGAGTGTGCAAAGAATCAGTGAGCCGCCAAGGTATCTTCACCCCTTCGCCGGCAAATGGGTTCTGGACAATATGGCTGAGGAATGGGGATGAGTATGCAGCACTTACCTCTCCACTCACAGAACTAGTGCTCAGAGCAAAGCCAAAGCTGATTGGTATCTTCCTGGACTACGACGCAGGAGAGGTTTCTTTCTATAATAGTGATACTGGTTCCCACATATTTACCTTCTTGGATTCCTTCTCTGAGATCCTTCGACCTTACTTCTATCCTGGAATCCGAGCTGGGGGTCTCAATGATGCTCCCCTCATTATCCAACCAGCCAAAGATCAGTCAAGTCTTTCTCTTCTGGCCATTGAGACCTTTTCACACCTCTAGGGCCGGTTCCACACAAAGCATTTAATCTGGAATGGGACAATCAGGTGATGCTATTCCTTACTTATGTCTATGGAGATTCTCAGTCATCCAGGTCATGGTTGTCCCAAAGGTGCTTTTTCAAGAGGCAACTGGATTTTTGTGGGGGAGGTTGAATATGTTTTGCTTCTCATCCAAGAAGCTTCTTCAGAGCTGAAGAAGTTTCTTGGATGAGAAATGAAATGTCTTCAAAGAAAAACCAAAAAATCCAGTTGCCTCTTGAAAAAGCACCTTTGGGACATTCTTTACTTATGCTATTCTCTTCTCTTTAACACATTTTCACCCTCTGAGACATCATCATTCCTGCATCAGAAAAATGTTCCCAAATGGATCTTTGGATATGGAATAGACATGGCTTATTCCTGTAATTTCATGCGATGTTGCCTTTCGACACTTTTTCTATCATAAAGCCCTTTATCTCTAAATGAGTCCCCTCCTTTTTTTTTTCATTCAAAAGGGGATCTGAAAAACAATTCTTGGGGTTTGAAGAGGTGATGGAGTAGGTACCAAGGACGTATGTTAGCATTAGTCATTATTATTATTGTTGTTGTTGATGTTGGACTTTTAAGGATATTTATTTCAGTTAATATTATTCCCACACCTTTTGTAAATTGATTGGATACCTCTGTTGAAAATGACATAAAAGTACCTGAAATAAAGAAATAATAGTGGCTATAATATCCAAAATCATTGAATTTAATTTACCAGAGGAACAAACATGCAGAAGTTCAAAACAGCAAGAAACTGAATTGACATAAAAGAGTTATCTGTGGGGAAAAGTGTTTGTATCATCTGAGGGAAGTCTGATTTACTTAGATACTTAATTTCTTTTGGGACTTTTTCTTCAGATCCTGTAGTTTGTATGTGTGGTTTTTAAAAATCCCTCACTGTTTCTTCTTCCTCTGACTTTCTCCTGTCCTTCCCCTTCTACACTTCTCCTTTTTCTTAATTCTTTGTTCAAATTACATTTTTCTTCTTCTTTCTCCTCCAATCTGTTTCTCTGTCTGTCTCTCTCTGTGTGTGTGTCTCTCTCTGTATCTCTGTCTGTCTCTGTCTCTGTTTCTCTCTCACTCTCTCTCTCTCTGCCTAACTATGCCCCCCTCCCCTTCTCTCTTGCTCTGTCTCTTTCTCTATCTCCATCTCTGTCTGACTGGGAAATTCTGAGTGTCGAAGTCCACATATATTCAGGTTGAGAAACATTGAATTAAACCAATGACACAGTCCAACTGTGCTATGCATGTTTGCAAGTATTATAACACCCCCTGCTAATATATGTTTTTGCAGTACAAATCCAATAGTTGTCACAGAATATATTTTCTTGTGGAGGCGGGGGATGTTTTAAATAATTTGTCTTGAATATACCTATACATACATTAACAATTATTGGCGAATGATCCAATAGTTACCTGTAGTCTGGACTAAATATTGGCATGTGGGTGCCAAAATGTCTCACTCTGGACAGAACTTTTTAACAGGTACATTAGAGTCAAGCCAGCATGGCTACAGGGCTGGAGCCACTAAAACTAAGTGTGGTTATGCTCTAGGGCAGTGGTGGGATTCAATTTTTTTTTACTACCAGTTCTGTGGGCATGGCTTGGTGGGCATGGCAGGAGAAGGATACTGTAAAACCTCCATTCCCATCCCACTCCAGGGGAGGGTTACTGCAAAATCCCCATTTCTTCCCAACCAGCTGGGACTCAGGAGGCAGAGAATAGATGGGGGTGGGGCCAGTCAGAGGTGATATTTTCCGGTTCTCCGAACTACTCAAAATTTCCGCTGCCGGTTCTCCAGAACTGATCAGAACCTGCTGAAACCCACCTCTGCTCTAGGACATAGCTATTCACTCCTTTGTGTGTTGACGGTACCAGAATCAAGATTAGGTGGCTTCTATTTAGTTTGCTCATTATCTATTGACTGCTTTGTTTATTGATATACTTAATGTTTTAGCATTATCACTTTTTTCATGTCTGTCATTTACTGAGAATGTGTTTAAAATTTAGTTGCAGGATACTCTTTCACCGCTAGAGGTCCCCCTATCCTTCTGCCAATTGTCAGGCAGAAGTCAGGAGTCTTTTTTTCCCCAGTTCTACTTGATTGTGTACAAGCTGATCTTGATGCAGAAGAATCCACAGGAAGGATCCAATGCTTTTGTTCAAATGCCGAAAGCAATGTAATGCTGTCACAATGCAAGCGCTTGTGTTTTGTACAGGCATGCAACATCATTACCCTTGTACAAATAGTTGACTGCCTACTGCTGTTACCTTCTTGCTTTCAGAGTGGATCTGTTTTCAGAGAGAAGAGACAAGCTTATGATTTTTGAGCCTGATTATGCATCTCGGTGGAAACTTCATCTATATCTTTACTAAATGCAAAGCTCTAGTCAGCAAGTGACTCAGAGTAGCTTCCATATACCTTGCAGTAATTAACTTAAAGAAACAGTCATAAAAACAATAAAATCCAGAATAACAATTACCATATTTTTCAGAGCATAAGATGCACCTTTTTCCATCCTAAAAGGAGGTGAAAATTTAGGTGCGTCTTATACATCAAATATAGCCCCGTCCACCCACTGGCCCCCTCCCTTTGGCCTCTGCTTCCCAGCAGTTACCTCCTTGTAGCAAGCATTAAGAAGTAACAGCTCCTTTCAGCTTCAGCACAGCCTAATTAGCACAAGTTGATTGGAGATCGGCCTCCCGACTCTCAGCTGTTTTGTTCACAGCTATTTTGCGCGGGCCTCTGCTGCTTGCTGCAAGGAGGAAAATTGCTGGGAGTAGATTTTTTTTTCTTGTGCTAATCAAGCTATACTGAAAACGAAAATGAAAGTAAAGCAGGCTATTTGCTGTTTGCTGCAACGAGGCAAAATTGCTGGGAGGCAGAGCAGGGGTGGGTTCTAAATTTTTTTACTACTGGTTCTGTGGGCGTGGCTTATTTTGTGGACATGGCTTGATGGTCATGTGACAATTCTTTAGGATTTAGCAGAGGTACTGGTCTACCAGGCTTTTAACTGCTTGCAGAGCTGTACCGGTCTATTCATTTGTTTTTGGAGGCACCGGTCTACTCATTTGTTTTTGGAGGCACCGGTCTACCACCACACTGCCTTTTAACACTGATCAGCTGTAGGGCGGTCCTTTGAAGCCCCACGGCAAGAATTTAAACAGTTTTTTTCCCTCTAGCCGATCAGCTGGGACTTGGGAGGCAGCAATAGATTGGGGGTGGGGCCAAATAAAAGGTAAGAATAATGCATGGGGGGCGGGGGGGACAGAACCAGTTCAGTGACATCATATTGTCACCGCTACTGGCTCAGCAGAACCGGGAGGAACCAGGAGGAACCCACCACTGAGGCAGAGGCAGATTTCTTTTTCTTGTTTTCCTCACCAAAAAAGGTAGGTGCGTCTTACACTCCGAAAAATACGGTACCCCAAGACAAACCAGAAGAAAGTAGTGCTGGGAAATCCCATAATCAATAAACATTCCCATAAGAGATGTTTCAGATCCCTGAAGCTTGTTGAAACAGTTAAGTTTTAATTGCCATACAGAACATTAAAAAGCAGAAGGTATCCAGCAGGAGAACTATTCCAGAAGAGTGAGGTTTGGGAGGGGGAAAGTGACACAGGAAGCTTGTCCCCAAAGTAGCGATCTTCCCAAAGGGTAGGTTTCTAAGCAGGCGGTGGGCTTCACGTACTGTAGCAATCGGTTCACCCAGCACTAGAAATGTGAGTGTGTGTGCATCTGTGCATGCGTGCGGCAACACAAAACATGGCAATTCACTCACATGCGCCGTCCACACATGTGTGTGACGTCAAAAACACAGTGATATAGGACGGGATTGCACCAGGGCAGGTGGGCGGGGGTGGGGTGGGGTGGGGCGGTGCAGGTCACCACTATCAGTTCTCCTGAACCGTTTCGAACCGGCTGAATACCACCTCTGTTCCTAAGGGAAATCACCCAGCCTACCGCACAAGGAAAAGCCACTGGGAGAAGGTGGTTCCTAGGTGGATTCTCAGGTCCTGAGCACAAGAAGGGTTTTCAAGTTAGGTTTACAAGTAACATCCAGCACCATGAGTGGCACCCAGAATTCAAATGGTAACCAAACCAGTGCAGTGCTAAGAGCAGACCAATTAATACTCATATCTACCTGAGTTATTACATTCTGGACCCCCTGCAGCCCATGTAGAAGGAACACAGTTTAGTATCAAATAATCTCTTAGTCATCTCCCAAGTGATCCATTCAAAATATCTGTGTGATTCTTTTTTTTTTAATTTTAAAAAAGTTTTTTATTAATAATACAAAAATTTAAAAAAAACATTGGACTTAGATATGACATCACTGGTTCCAAACATCTTCCGTTACTTTACAATAATATTAGTACTCATATAAACATATAGTTCTTAAGCTTTGTTCACTATTTAAACATAATATGATATGATATTAATACTTCCCCCTTATTTCTGTATATTTATTTATCTCTTAAACATACATTTATCTATAATAACATCTATGTTTTTGTTCTAATGCTAGCCAAGACAAATGTATAGTGTTATCTGTGTGATTCTTGTGACTTTAGGTAAATGATGCTTTAGGTAAAGCTGACCGGGAGAAAAAAATGGTACAAGAAGCATTGTGTAGCTATGAAAATGCCCAGTCTGTTTTCCTATCCTGGAGTTTTAAAGTAAAAGATCCAACACATACCTGGGACCAAAAAAAAGAAGCATTAAGACCTAGACATATGATTGATTGATTGATTGATTGATTGATTGATTGATTGGATGGATGGATGGATGGATGGATGGATGAATGATCCATCCCTAGAGCTACCTTGGCCAGTAGCAAACACAAAAGTAACATGAGAAGGAAATCTGCCACAGAAAGTGAACCTTCCTATTTTTTCAAATAAAGGGGTGAAACCTAGCTCTTATTTTATGGGAGTGAACCATAATCAGTTTGAAATCATTAGTCCAAGCATTAATTGTGAAGATTACATGTTGAATATCTTGTAATTTGCTCCAGTGACAATATAAATAATGTTTTTGCCTACCTTTCCTACTAATACTACCAATACAGAGCTATCCAGAAGCCTGGATAGCTCTGCAGACAAGGCACTGTAATTTAACACCAGCTGTCTGCAATTAAAGTAAGTTCGAATCTTGCTAGGCTCAAGGTTGACTCAGCCTTCCATCCTTTCTAAGGTAGGTAAATTGAGGACCCAGTTTGTGGGGGCAATAAGCTGACTTTGTATAAATATACAAAAGTATGAAGGCTATTGCTTAACGCACTGTAAGCCACCCTGAGTCTCTGGAGAAGGGCGGCATATAAATCAAAATTAAAAAAAAAAAAAACATTGTGAGGATACCATAAATAGTTAGGGGAAAAAAAACAAACAAACTCCAGGCCATAGAACAAATCAATCCAGAACTTTTACTCAAAGCACAGGCTCAGACTATTGTATGTTTAACAGATCATGGAAAGACTCAGCTCCCACAATGCACAATGGCAAGAATGGAAAGAGAATAACTTTCAATTGTTGGTTTTATTGTATGCTGCCAGAGTTACTTTGTGTGAGATAGGTGGTTATACCTAACTTTCATTTAGGAAAGGAAAGAAGGAAAGGAGGGGAGGGGAGGGGAGAGGAGGGGAGGGGAGGGGAGAGGAGAGGGTCAGTAGTAAGGCAGACTTGATTTCAACAGTAATGAATGATTCACTGAGATCTAAAAAAAACAACTTGACGAACAGAGACAATCTATCTGAGTGGTGACTAACAGTCAACATAATCCATGGCATTTAATTAATTAATGAATAA
Source organism: Arizona elegans (assembly GCA_022577455.1). NCBI lineage: Eukaryota > Metazoa > Chordata > Lepidosauria > Squamata > Colubridae > Arizona > Arizona elegans. The sequence goes on from JAKOOJ010000003.1 coordinate 15,732,089, forward strand.
AAGAGGGTCACAAATGCCCTTATGGGAAAGCTGGGGGGCAACATAAAGCAGAAGATAAGAGAAATGATTTTTAAAGCTGGGAAATGTTCCCACCACACTGTAGAATGAAAGAATACATTTTTCTTCCAGATCAAGCTTTGAATCTATGTGAAAATATATAACAAAAAAAAAAAAAGGTGAATTGATGGGGAAATGTTCATTTTAAAAGGGGAGGCAAAGGATGAATGGCTACAGAAATAGTGCAGACTACCTGTGAACTCTCCCCCCCCCTTTCTGATTCTTTCACTATCTTCTTTCAACATCAGTGGTTATTAATCTCATTATGCCATCTGTATGCATGGCACTTTACTTATGTAAAGTGACCCACGCCCAGATGGCATCATGTGCACAAATCTATTTTGCATATGTGGCTTTTTTCCAGATGCGGATGGATCTAGGCCTCCCACGCCTTACATCCCAGGCCTCGCCTTTTCCTGCAGCTGCTTATTTTAGTATCCTAATTCTTCTCTTGCTACATCATAATGGGTGTAATGACAATCACTGGATCCTTGCACACATCCCTGGAGATGCCTAACTTTGGATTCTGTGATTGTCTTACCTAATGATGGGAGCCATCATCCTCATCTTCTCAAACAGCTCGAATTACAGTGACACCCAAGGATACGCAAATGAACTTCCTAAAGGTGGGAAGAACGATATAAGTGAGATCACTTGGGATAATTGTAGGGAAGTTCAGCAATCTCTCCGGGATGTCTTAATTGTTCTTTCCTCAACCATGTTTCTCTTGGCTGAATGTAATTTTAAGCAGCCTAAAAAATTGGGTCTTATTCAGAGTTGAAGAAATTTTTGGGGGGTGGTGGGGCATACACAGTTAGAAATAGGGAAAGCTGCTTACAACACAGAGTCCACAGTCTTGACTCAGATCTTCAGCAGCAGCTCACACATTTATTTTTGAATTTGTAAACTGTTTTAGTTAAAGTGACTCTGATGGCAGTAATGACAACAACAATAATAAAAGAACCACAATATATAATTACTGTTTTCATTAATTAACAAAGCATTACTGGCATCGAGAGCTCTTTGGCACTCAAGTCCCAAAGATCTCCAAGAGACAGTTTTTAAAGAACTCTTGGTAAGACCACAAAGATTGAAACCCCCCTTGCATAGTTGTCAAGATATTTCAAGGGGGAATGGTTGCCACAGAGAATGCCTAGCTTTGGAACCTTTAGAGGTGGGTTCTACTTACCTTTACTACCGGTTCGCATCATGCATGTGCAGATCACTTCTGATGACATCCGGGTCAGTGGGTGGAGCCTCCTGCCAGTTTTACTACCAGTTTTTGCGAACCAGTCTGAACCAGAGGCAACCTACCACTAGACCTTTCCCATTATACTTCTCAATAGGTGAGGATCTTCAGTAGGCTTTCTCTGTGTCCATTTTGCAAGGTAGTGCAGAAAAGAAGCAAGCCCAGATGAATTAATTCTAATTTATTGTAAGGTTATGTCAACAAAATTTTGCAAGTGCCACGGTTCCGACCGATGCCCTAATGAATCAAGCAAAGTTTCAAGAAAAATCCAGTTGTTTATTAGGAGCATCATGTCAACATGGACCAAGTGAAGCCAGGTCTGACTTCACTCGGTTGCCTCTGATCCTGTTTCCCCCTCTCTCTCAAGGTGTGTCTTCAGTCACATTTCCCAATGAAGCAATTTTGCGGGTCATAGAAGTCGCTCCCTCCGACCGTTGCAGGTTTCTGTGGAGATGACCTTGACTTTGGCCGGCTAGGATGTGTTTTGTTTTGACTGAGGTGCAAATTCTCCGATGCAACTGTGAGGTTCCCCCTGCCTATGGCAACCCAAGAGCAGGTCAGGAAAGCTTCGCAAGTTGACAGCAAGTTTGAAACTCCCCCAGAAATGATGTTATATAATAATAGTGTTCTTAACTCTATGGACTACAATTGAAGTTTCCAAGTGGTCTTCAAAGCATTTCTAAATAAAACAAATCATAGTAATCCATATATGGGTGAGTGTTTACTTTAAGTACGTTCTGTTTTAGGTAAATCTGTAACTGATACTCCAACTTAAGCAAGTGAAATGCCCACCTGACTGTCAATTCCATTGGCTGTTCTAGCAGGAGTCATGAAATCAGAGCAACCCCAGTCTTGGACTCTGTTTTCCACAAGCGAGTGCAACTTCACTGAGAATCAAAGATAGTAGAATCTAGAATCTAGAGGGCCATTCTGACTCGCTTGTTCCTGCTAATCCAGAACCGTGACACACTCCAAGCAGTTAGTCAGGGCTTCTATTGCCTTTTACCTAGGATGGAGATGAGCAACTGATTATCTCTGCATACTGGTGATACCTCACCCTCAGCTGATGGGTGACTTCTCCCAGAAGTTTCAAATAGATGTTTAAGAGGGGAAGGGATTCAAAAAAAAGTCAAGCAGGGCAAGATCAAGTTGGTATTTGGATCAGAGGTCATCAGGGAATTTCAATGTTGCTATTTGTACTAGAAAGTTAACAACAACCTTGCAGGTGCTGCCGTACTAACCCCTTTGTTGTTATTAACTGAGTTAGAATGGAAATTAGAGAACTTTATAATACTGTATAGTTTCTTTTTCCTGTTGTGAAAAGAAAATGGGTTGACAAAATCCTCTGTCTCAAGATTGTAAACATTATGATCTATTATTTCTTAACAGCTTTCCTTTTATTTTTGGGGGAGGGTTGGTGGTGGAAACAATTAGAGCTGTAAGAAAAATGCAGAGTTTAACCTTGATATTTAAGAATCCCCAGCTGATCATTGTGCTGATCAACTTTTGCTTTGGAAATCTGATCTGAAGCATACTCTTAAAAATCAAAACCCATTTAAGGAACCTATTGTTTAATATTAATGCCATGCTGTTAAAACATTCACCCAATCTGGAGTTCCAAGCTTTGTCCCCCCTTCCCAGGAAGAGCAATCCTACTCTTGAATTAAGCAAGCTAAAGGGTTTTAAGACTTGATGCAAACTTGAAATACCATACAGATGAAACTATGTTCTTTTCTGATGAAACTACTGTTCTGGCTTGTCTAGATAAGCCAGAACAGTAGTTTCCTGGTTTATCCATTCCATCTTCAAACTAGATGGTTTGAAGATGAAACACCTAATAGGAGGCTTTGAGTTACCTACAATCTCTCAAAGATTTCACTAGGATAAGGGAAATGAAGTAGCTGTCAACAATGGCTACTCCATCATAGCAAGTCCCAAGGGAAATTAGCTTACAGAAAGATAGTGTGTTTCCAGATCATGGGAAAATGGGTACATTTATCCAGTGGTGGGATTCAAATAATTTAACAACCGGTTCTCTGTCCTAATGATTTCTTCTAACAACCAGTTCTCCCGAAGTGGTGCGAACTGGCTGAATCTCACCACTGCATTTATCGAATATTTTCTTCTCCAAATATCCACACCTCTTATATTTAAACGAGGTTCCCTCCACCTGTGAATTGGGGGTGATAGCGTGGTGGTGGCCTCATCTCCAATAAGAATGTGGTGCTAGAGGAAGTTGTATTGAAAGTGAGTAAATAGTAGAGGAAACATATTCTGAAAACGTTGCTTAGATAATTGTACAGATCTGCCCATGGACTCACCAGGGGACAAAATTGACTTGAAGTTAAAAAAAAAAGAAGAAAAGATTTGTATAGATCATGTTTGCTGAATCTGGATTGTTGCAGTCCCCTCTTAGACACTGTGTCAATTATTACAGCCACTCACAATTAAAGCTAATATAAGATAACAGCAAAGACAATAATGCTGGGGGAAAAAAAACATGGCAGAGGAGCATAAAAACATTTGCAAGAAAGCTCAACAAATGGCAGCCCGTAGGGTTTTTAAAATGCAGGGTGCCAGAAACAGACTGACTAAAGTGTAGATGCCTTCTTGCATGTGAGATGTCATTTCAGTTCAGTCTTCCTCACATGCAAAATGCAACTATCTACAGCAGAGGTGGGGAACGATAGCCCCTTTTTATGACTTGTGGACTTCAACTCCCAGAATTCCTAAGCTCAGGAATTCTGGGAGTTGAAGTCCACAAGTCATAAAAGGGCCATTGTTCCTCACCCCTGACCTACAATATAAGGCACCCTCTCTATTCATTCATTCATTCATTCATTCATTCATTCATTTAAAACATTTATATAGACACCCATCTTTCAGCCAACTGGGTGGCTCCCAATCAAAAATTAAAAGACATAAGATCATTTTAAAAACTACAAAAAACAACTAGTTAAACACAAAACATTAAAACAACAAAAGTGCCACATCTGGCATCATTCCAGCTGTGCCATTATCTAATCCTCTCTCAAGCCTTTATGGAAGGCAAAAAGGGCAGAGACCTGCTGAACTTCAGTAGGAAGTGTGTTCCATAGGGCAAAGGCTGTCACAGAAAAGGCACACTTCCTAGTTCCCAAGAGATGACAATATTTGGGAAAGGGACAAGGAGTGTACTCAGCCTGTCTACCTAGAGGATGGATAGATGTCCTTAGGGAAAGGTAGTCCCACAGATTGTCCATTATTGTCTACATTAGCAAGGATTGATGGGACATAAATTCAAAGATGGACATGTACCTTTCATAGATATTTAATTGGAAGTGCCAAGTGCATATACACAATTGTTTCACATGAATCTTTTGTGTGTGTGCTGGCATGTATGAATTTGTGCCAAAAGATTATTTGATGAGCTTTCTCATCCCAATGGGTGGAGTCAAAAATCTAGGCTCTTTGTTGTGGCTAATGTGACAGCCTGAAGCTTTTGTCTTGCTAGCAATAAGAATAACTCAAAACCTATTCCTGAGTTGAAGGCTGAATCTTGGGAAGTTTGGCCAACAGCATTAACTTAGTTTCTTTCTCTATTTCATGGATTGGCATTGTTATTTGAGATATGTTTCTACCACAAATGATAAGAAGGGGTTGTTGTTGTAGTAGTTTTTTGCTATCTTGCAGCAATAAAAAAACCAGAAGTAAAATGTGCCTCAGAAATGAAGCAAGCTGGCCAAAAATTGCTCCATGGATTTGACACCCTAGACTATAATACTGTATAGTAAACAGAGAGAGGGGGGGAGGGAGAAAGGGAGAGAGAGAGAGAGACTCAACAATGACTCTGGGCAACATACACATTAAAAACCAAACCACAATACATAAAATCAAAATAATAAAAGATGATCATAACAGGAGAAACAGATAAGAGGTGGGTTTCAGCAGGTTGTGACTCTTTCTGGAGAACCGGTAGCAGAAAGTTTGAGTAGTTTGGAGATCGGGTAGTAAAAATTCTGACTGGCCCCACCCCCATCTATTCTCTGCCTCCCAAGTCCCAGCTGATCAGGAAGAAATGGGGATTTTGCAGTAACCTTCCCCTGGAGTGGGGTGGGAATGGAGATTTTACAGTATCCTTCCCCTGCCATGCCCACCAAGCCACACCCACAGAACCGGTAGTAAAAAAATTTGAAATCCACCACTGGAACAGACACACACCATAAATGAATACAACATGTGGCAGTGTAGATAAGTATGCGATCCAGGGTCAGGGGTAAAAGCCCAGTCTTCAAGACTTGTTTAATGGATAGCAGGTTCAGGGCTAATCAAACCTCTAAGGGCAGTGGGGTGGCCTGCTGTTTCAGGCAGCAGGTCTTGCAACATCTGCTTCCCAGGCCCCGTGAAAAGATGATATTGACAGGATTTGAAGCAACCTCACTCTGTTTACGTTTTACAAAATCAATGAGCAAAAAACATTCCTATTTATATATGTGTAATCCATATATCTCCTAGTTGACTAGAGCCTCTATGAGATGAGGCGATTGGATCCATACCTTGATGAGCAGGTGGTTCCTTCCACCTCAATAAGTCATTGCTCCACCGTTGTCAGGTGCAAGCAACCAGAATAGCTCAGAGGCCAAAGTCAAGAGGTTTCTTTATTGTTGATTCACCAGTTCACAGGAATCTCACTAGACTGCCTGCTTTTCCCTGGAAAAGCCTCATATAGACCTAAGTGTTTGATCTCATACACTTCCTCCAGGGGTGGGTTCTACTTACCTTTACTACCGGTTCACAACGGCATGCGCAAATCGCTGATGATGACATCTGGGGCGGTGGGCGGGGCCTCCCACTGGTTTTACTACCGGTTCTTGCAAACCGGTCTGAACCGGGGGCAACCCACTACTGACTTCCTCCTACCTATGGAGTCCCAGTTGGAACATCTCTCAACGTCCCCTACTTTACTGGAACTTACTTCCTTTCAGCTATTGATTCCATCAAAGCCCAACACTTCTGGATCATTTTCATCCAATCTCCAACCTAGCCTTTTTAGGAATGGTTGATGAGAAAGTGATCAGGTTGCAGATTTAGAATAAGGGGATTATTTGGACCAGTAGTGGGTTTCAAACACCGGCGCCACCAGTTCGCTATTGGGAGTGCGCAGAAGGTTCTGCACATGTGCAGAGCTTTTTGATGATGTCTGGGTGGATGGGCAGAACCTCCCACCACCGTCGCTACCAGTTCGCCTGAACTGGGGAGAACCAGTAGCAACCCACCACTGATTTGGAACCATTTCAGGCAGGATCCTGGTAGACATAGCACTCATAGATTATCTTGGATGGAGACTGGATGGAGTTGGTACAGTCATCCTAATTTTCTTTGATCACTCAGCAGGTTTCAGTATCATCAATCATGATGCCCCTCTAAGACTGATTATGGGAATTGGGAGTGGAAGACAGTTTGTTACAGTGGTTCTATTTTCTCCATGTCTGCTACTAAAAGCATTGAGAAGGGGAAGAGGTTGAACTCAAACCCCTGGTTTGTGAGTTGCTGTAGGACCTCACTTTGGGCCCCTCCTGTTCAAGGTCTACATGAAGCTACTAGATGAGATCACCTGTTAACACAACATCAAGTATCACGAATATAGCATTGATACTTAGTTATAGGTCAATCAGGATATCAAAGTCTCATCCCAATACTTGGAGATGGATGTGGCTTAAATGGAAAAAAAACAGGCAACCCTGATAAGACCAAGTGGCTATACAATGCAAGGTTCTTCCTGTGCCAGGAATTTTCCATCCCAGATGGATTTGCACTTTCCTAGGCAGAACTGGTATGCAATTTATGAGTTTTCCTAGACTCATAACTCCTGCTTGAATTGGCAGTGGAAGCTATGAGCAGAATAAGTCTTGGTAGATTCCTTTAGTAAGTCAATTACACATTTGCTTACATTGGAAGTCTTTTCTCATTGTCATTTACATTGTGTAGCAATTTTTTCTAAGTGAACATTAACCATGAATATGACATTTTTCTTCCACTGATAGTCTCACTCTCGCATATCAATTGGTCTGCTTAAATTCTGCATCACTTTACTCATAGTCTTTAACTTGGTTCCTTTCTGAATTCTATTTCAAGATTTAGATCAGCTCCAGTAAATTATCTGAATTTTGTGTAATAGGTTTTTCAAATATTGAATTTCTTAGCATACTGTCTTGGTTTTGTAACCCCTTTTGAACTATACTGCTTATTTGTAGATACTGAAACTGAAGATGTGGCTCTAGTAGTTTGGGCGAGAAAATTTTGAAGTATTTCATCTTCATCTTATTAATAAGTTATTGTCCTTTCCTGATTACATTTCTTTGTACATTCTCTATCATGGAAATTACTATTTAATATCAAAGTAAGTTTAATATCAAAGTAAGAGGCCATAAATCTGGACTGTTTCTTGCTCTATCCCATACTTTTAAAATGCTATTTATTCTTGAGTGATTCCTTAAACTTTGTACTTTTCTATTTATATCAAACAAAGATATTTGAGCCGACCATCTGAAGGTCCTATTTCTTCCAGAGAAGCAATCTAGCCACAAAGTTTTACATCCATTCTGATATCCAGATTACCTTGGCAATTTATATTATCTTGATAAATTAAACTATCCATTTATCTTAGTAATTTAAATTTTAGTACTGCCAATCTGTCTTGTCCTTTCAAATCTTATAAAATGTTAAAATTTACTCTGGGTCTTTTATCATTAACTCATATAAAATTGGTTAACTATCTCTGCCAGTTATTTAATGTCTTATCTTCAAATCTTACGGGGATCAAGTGAAACAGAAAATAGAACCCTGGCAATTATTTTTTTTAAAAAATGTTCTCCTTCTACACTAGAACAACTTCAGCTTCCCTGTTTTGAAATGTCCTCCATAGTAAATAATAAATAGAGGTTTTTTGACTTCACAGTCCAGAGCTGAAAGACAGTGACTGTCCCAAAGACATCCAGCCAGCTTCCATATCTAAGGGAGGACTAGAACCTGGGTCTCTCCACTCCTAGGCCATCTACACTTTGTCCATCCCTCCATCCATCTTTCCTTTTTTTTATTATAACACATAGTGATACATTCGGTACATTTTCGGTTCATTGGTGCAATTATATACATATATACATCTACATACATTATTACTTGTCTTTTATTTGATAGATTAATTTCAAAACACTTAAAGATAATAGTGCTCAAATCTCTAAGACTAAATATAATACTATTCATATGAATTTTGTTACTTAATTAATATTTAATCTCTATTTCCTTCTTTATTTCTTTTCCCCATCCATTCGTACCACATGTCCCATACGCTATAAAATTCCGAATCTTCTCTGTCATTAATTTCTAAAGTCAATTTGTTCATTTCGGCACACTCCAATATTTTTCCAATAACATGTTCTTGAGGTGGTATTTGTTTTTCTTTCCAATACTGGGCAAAGGAAATTCTAGCGGCTGTCAGAATATGTATAATTAAATACTTTTTCTTTTTTGCATATTCAGTTTTCAAAATTCCCAGGAGAAAGGCTTTTGGTTCGAATTCAAAATTTTCTTTTATTATTTCACTAATCCACATCCGTATCATCCTCCAGAATTTTTGTGCCTGATTACATGTCCACCAGCAATGATAGAAAGTACCCTGCTGATGGTTACATTTCCAACATTTAGGGCTCGAATTGGGGTAGATCTTCGCTATCCTAGCTGGGGCCATATGCCATCTATAAAACAGCTTGTATTGGTTTTCCTTGTAAGCCATCGCCTTTGTCATTTTGAGATTATTATTCCATATTGAATCCCATTCGTTCAGATTTATATTCTGTCCTATATTTTTGGCCCATGCTAACATCGGTTCTTTAACTACTTCCTCTGCCATATCGTACTCCAATAAGTAATTATATAATTTAGCCAGAATTTTGTCATCCGTACCCATCCATATCTTGTCAAATCCATTTATGCTTGTTTCAATGCCATCCATCTTTCCATCCCTCCATCCATCTTTCCATCCATCCATCCATCCATTCACCCATCTTTCTGTCCTTCCTTCCTTCCTTCCCTTCCCTTCCTTCCTTCTTTCCTTCCTTCTGTCTTCTTCCTCCTCCTCCTCTCTCTCTCTCTCTCTCTCTCTCGCACAAACACACACACACACACACAAACACACATCTATTTATTTATCTATGCTGAATATCATGGTATTATGAACTGTACAATTGGCTGCTACTAATCTGCATACAGAATGTTAGGATTTAAAATGATCTTGGATCATCTTCCCCGCCCATGTGGGGATCTACTGTCTGTAAGGCAGCTAGTCTTTGAAGTCTTCTCTGAGTCTAAAGATCCCAGTGGTACAGTATTTGTGGAATCCTCATATATTGCTAATTGATATGAGGATTTGGGGCTGAAAGCATGTAGCTTGTCTAATGCTGCAAATTTTGTGGCTGAGAGGTGAGATTTGTGTCAAGTGTGACCTAGTTCAACTTCTTAGTGACACTATCATTTTAACATTGTGTTTTGAAGGCATTAATGGGCATCCTACACAGATAAAGACCTTCCCAGATGAATTCACTACAAATAGCTGTATCTCAGCACACTTTTGTCTTATGGGCAGATGCGTGTGTCACAGTAGCTGCAAACAAGAATTTCCTGCTTGGATTAATTTGATTTATATCAGACTAGAACACATAGACTCATGCCTATGGCAAGGGTTGATATTGGTGGACACACCCCTCTCCTCCTTGTGGGATGCTGTGCTATCTATCTTTGAACCTCAAGCTCCTCCTAGCTTGACTCCACATGAACCACCCATGTAATATATACTGATGTAGCAATGACAACTGGCTGAAGTTGGTTGAGTCTGTTTCCTGTACCTCTTGGAGACTCAGCATCTGGGCTGCGGCGATAATGAAGAGTTGGGCATTTCTTCTCCTGTCAGTAGTGATATCCAAACTAGCATCTGGATGTAAGTTGCCTTGTAAATGGATTGTTTAGAAGAATTGCAACCAGAGATGGTCTGCTTCTTTAAGGTACTGAGAAAGAACTTGCTAGGGGAACTTCAAACCTTAAGAAATATTTTTTGTAATCCCATATGGGAATAAGGCTGAAGTCAGTAATGTATAGGCAGTGATCGCTAGGCTGCCAATCCATGATACATTTATTGTGGAGGAAGCTAAAAAGAAGAAAGCAGATAAGAAAACTTTCAATCATGTATACATGCATGTTAGTTGAGTTTTTACGTATTTTAAGACAATGTGTTTAAAAAAGCCACAGCTGTACTGATTTTGTAATAAATGATTGAGTTGGGTGATAGGAAACTGATGTTGAGTAATAGGAAAGATTCTTAGATGATGTATATGTGAATGTCAACATTCCCTTGCAGTCATCAAGTCAGAGGACCTAGGAGGGAGGATGTTTCTCCAGCTTGATTCATACAACCTTGTTGTAACTCAATCAAGTCTATTGCCAGTAGAAGAGAATATTTGTAGCTCAGGGTTGAATTGTTGGGTCCTTGGTACTCTCTTGTCTTGGTTATTTTCTTGCAATTTTTTCATTACCCAGCTAGGTAACATCTTCAATGCTAGAAAGAGTGGTGTTTGCTCTCTGTTTATGTACAGTGGCTCACCAACACCTAATAGAAACCAAAGAAACATCTGCAGGAAAACAACCAAGCTCAGGGAGCAACAAATATTCCACAAACCTGTTGCTTTGGTTATTTTTCCTTCCATGGAACCCCACATCTATAGTCCCTCAAACACACACACACACACACACGTACAGTATATTCTGGGTTGTAATTTCCACCTTTTAAAATTATTTGTTTTATTTATATATTGCTACTTCACCTATGAACCTGATGTCAGTTCTCTTACTACTACTGTAGCTTGCTGAATGAAGAGCTCTCGTTGTAGATTGTGAGAGATGGAATTAAATCGGAAAAGACTTTTACTGGAGAAATTTTTAGCAGAAATCGACATTCATTAAGGATGCCATGCAGTGGTGGGATTCAGCCAGTTCGCACCACTTCAGGAGAACCGGTTGTTAACTTTCTGAGCAGTTTGGCAAACTGGTTGTTGGAAGAAATCATTAGGTCAGAGAACCGGTTGTTAAATTACTTGAATCCCACCACTGATGCCATGATTGCAACAACACCCCTGGTCCTAAAATAAGATTGAATGGGTTAAGAATCTGTTCAGTTCTCATAATTTATGATTCTGATTACCCTTTCAAGGAAGACAAGTCTAGGGATATACAGCTTTGTAAAAGTGGTTTCAGAACTTGTAGTTCATGAATGTCAATGGGGATTCTCAGTCATCCAGGTCATGGCTGTCCTGAAGGTGCTTTTAAAAAGGCAATTGGACTGTCTTTGCTTTTTCCTTGAAGACGTTTCACGTCTCATCCAAGAAGCATGGAGTTCTTCAGATCCCCAAAGAACTTTTTGTTACATTTTAAGTTGAACAGCCTTGCCCTGAATGACTGATATAATGAGGAACAAAAATGGGCTGAATATTGAAGTGGTTACTTAAAGAAAAAAAAGTTGGATATCATTTCCATATCTGTCACACTTGGAATTTGCTCCCATGTGGTTTCTATGCATTTTTGTTGCATCAAGTGATGAGGTTGTTAAGCGAGCCATCACATGATTGGAACCAATTTTATGACCATTTTTATCATGGTTATTAAGTGAATTTACATAGTTGTTAAGGGAATCCAGCTACCCTGACTGATTTGCTTGTTGGAAGCCATCTGGGAATGTTGTAATCCCATGATTCCCAAGACTCTGCAACCATCATAAATGTGAGCCAATTGCCAAGTGCCTTAATTGCAATCACAAGATTGTGGGGTGGGGCAATGGTCATAATTAGGAGGATGGGTCATAAGCAGGGGTGAAATGTACTTACCTTCGCTACTGGTTCGCAAATGTGAGTGCGTGTGTGTGCGCGCACGCTTGCTATGTTTGCGTATGACACCTCTGTGCATGTGCAGGACCTCCTGCGCATGCACAGAGGGCAAAAAACAGGATGTGATGACGTCCGAGCGGGTGGCCGGAGCCTCCTGCCACCAGCGCTACCGGTTCACCTGAGCTGGATAGAACAGGCTCTATTTCACCACTGGCCACAAGTCACTTTTTCTGGGGCTCTTGTATCTTTAAGCCTTTAAAACTTTAAGATCATTTGACTGCTGTAGCCAGGGGGACCTTTGTCCAGGTGCACCTGGTTCACCAGTTGCACCCCTTTTTGGACTGAGATGCCTTACTTACAGTTGCTCGTGCCCTCATCACCTCTCGTTTGGACTACTGCAATGTACTTTACATGGGGCTGCCCTTGAGGAGCACTCGGAGACTTCAACTGGTGCAGAATGTGGCCCCGCGGGTTGTCATGTGGGTATCTCAATACTCCCATGTCACACCACTCCTTTGCGGTCTGCATTGGCTTCCGGTTGTCTTCCGAGTGCAATTCAAGGTGCTGGTGTTTACCTTTAAAGCCCTACATGGCCTAGGACCAGAGTACTTGCGAGACCACCTCCTGCCACTGGTAGCCTCCCATCGCCCGGTTCACTCCCACAGAGTTGGCCTCCTCAGGATACCTTCGGCTAGACAATGTCGACTGGTGACCCCTAGGAGGACAGCCTTCTCTGTGGGAGCCCTACCCTCTGGAATACGTTACCCCTGGAGCTCCGGATAATCCCCGACCTCCGAACCTTCCGCCGGGCCTTGAAGACCTGGCTCTTCCAACAGGCGGGCCTGGGCTGACTCTAAACTGATTTTGTAGCTTTTTAAATTCTTAAATCTTGAATTTGGATTTGTATTCCCACGTTTAACCTTATTTATTGGATATTCTGATTTAATTTGTCTTTTAACTTTTGTATTTTCTGTTTCTTATTGTTGTGAGCTGCGCTGAGTCCTTCGGGAGAAGGGCGGCATACAAATCCAATCAATCAATCAATCAATCAATCAATAAGCCATCATTAAACAAACAATTGTAAGTCAAGGACTGTATAGTATGACTATCAAAAAATAATTAAGATATGACAATATCAAAAAATAGGGTAACAATCAGAATTGCCTCAAACTGGAACAATCCAGAATGCATTTTAGATGGGAGGAAGAATAAAATTCCCCCTCCCACATGTACACACAATTTTTCAAGGAAGCTTTGGATACGTTTGATTTCTTTTCTGATCATAAAAATTCATTAGCTTTTGACAGCATATTGCAGAACTCAATTGGAATTTTTTTTAAAAAAAATTAGCTATTATTTTTTGAGGATTTATATTATTGGAATTGGTAGGAAATATGATTGCCCATTTCAAATGAAACAAACAAAATGTTAGAAAGTTATGATATTTATGTAGTTACTTACCAAGCACATCTAAATTATATTAAAGTAACCAAACTCTCTTTACAACTCCCAAGACATGTCATAACTTTTGAGCACCCCAAATGTTTGGAAACTGAAAGCTGAAAAATTTGACACACCTTAAGCCCAATGACATAGTCATAGGAATCACATGTTAGGTAAGAGCCCAGGCTAGGCTATTCCTTGAAGTAATGATTATTGATCAATGCAGTGATAAAATGTTCTCCTAGCATTTAGATAAATGCTAAGAAAAACAGCATTTGAATGCTCACAGAAAGCTATAGTTCTGCCTTCAGAAACTAGCCCATCACTGCATCTTCCTTATTAGTCTTCAGTGAATTAGGCTGAGTCAGATGGCATTTTCAAGCAACAATTTTGTACCATTTTCTTCCTTCCACCTGAAACAGGGCGGAAATCAAAGTAACTCGTGTGGGTGGAAGCATGGCAGCAATGAGAAACTATGAGTAAAGAGGTGTCCAACGGGTCTTTGGATGCAAAGCAAGAAATGCAGATGTATCAAGTTTCTTCTGGCAGGCTACATTGGAACCAGCTCAACTGGCATATCTAATTGGGAGTTTTATAGTAGAAAAGCTAAGAAGTGGTTAAGATAGAATTCCAGGGACAGCTGTGTATTAAATCTGATTCTTTGCAAAATCAGCGGTCAGACCCTTTACCCAGTGAAATCCAAAATTTTTTACTACCGGTTCTGTGGGCATGGTGTGGCTTGGTGGGCGTGGCTCGGTGGGGAAGGATACTGCAAAATCTCTATTCCCACCCCACTCCATGAGAAGGATACTGCAAAATCCCCATTCCCTCCCCACTCCTGGGGGAAGGATATTGCAAAATCTCCATTCCCACCCCACTCTGGGACCAGCCAGAAGTGGTATTTGCCGGTTCTCCAAACTACTCAAAATTTCCGCTACCGGTTCTCTGAACTGCTCAAAATTTCCACTACCGGTTCTCCAGAACCTGTCAGAACCTGCTGGATTGCACCGCTGCCTTTACCTCTTTCTCTGATCTTGGTTATGCAATGGGACAGATGGCCTCCTCTTATGTGTGTGTGTGTGGGGGGAGGGGGTACTTTTAATATTGCAATTTCTATCAATTTTGATAATGGACAGATTAACTGTCAAAGTGTTTATGAACCTCAAAAACTCATTGCGGCACAGAGATGCTAGAAATCTGGAAGAGTTTGGGAGAGGGGAACAGTAGAAAAATAACTGCCTGGGGCAGTAGGGTGTGGTATTTGCTTCAAGGAGTAAATTTTAGTTAGCTGGAACCATTTATGCTTTTCATCAAGTTAAATTGTCCTCCATCTGAGCTCATGTTTTTTTGGGGATGGTTTGCCAATGCTGTCTTCAATGAGTTCCCCCCCCCAGCAGAGTGGGGGGAGAGTTTTAAAAACTTTACTGAGTATCAAAATGAACACAAGTTAGCGAAACATGGAACATTTAAGAAAGCATGAAAATAACATACTGATAATAAAGCCTGGGTAGATAAACAATATATCTAAGAATGAAACTCCTAAATGTTTGTCATCCTACCTCTCTTTAAATACTAGATTTTTATTCCATCTTTATTACTTTATACATAACTCAACGTGGGGAATATATCTAATACTCCTTCCTCCTCCTATTTTCCCCATAACAACAACAACAATCCCAGGAGGTGGGTTGGGCTAAGAAAAAAAATGACTGGCCCGAAGTCACCAAGCCGGCTTTACTGTAGTCTTATTATACACACCTTCCCTAAAAATCAAAACATGGAAATGTATACAAATGAACAATGAAAACAATAAAATGAAAGTTTGGGAAAGGTGGATTTACTGCAACAATGTAACCGAAAGATTCTTCACATCTCACCTGGACTCTTACTGCCCTGACCCAAAGGGGATAACATTACACAACTTGGGAAATCCTGAACTAAGGTATCATAAAAACTAACGTGTTTCAGTATATATTTAAGGACATATATCATTATGGAATATTTCATATCCTTTCTTTAAAGAAAACCCAAGTATCCTTATTGGACTTAAACCTAAGCGCACATGGTAAACATGGTCACTTGTTGAGATGGGCAGCTACAGAACAGAACAGAACAGAACAGAACATTGGATTGGATTGGATTGGATTGGATTGGATTGGATTGGAGTGGAGTGGAGTGGAGTGGAACGGAACGGAACGGAACGGAACGGAACAGAACAGAACAGAACAGAACAGAACAGAACAGAACAGAACAGAACATTGGATTGGATTGGATTGGATTGGATTGGATTGGATTGGATTGGAGTGGAGTGGAACGGAACGGAACGGAACGGAACGGAACAGAACAGAACAGAACATTGGATTGGATTGGATTGGATTGGATTGGATTGGATTGGATTGGATTGGAGTGGAGTGGAGTGGAACGGAACGGAACGGAACAGAACAGAACAGAACAGAACATTGGATTGGATTGGATTGGATTGGATTGGATTGGATTGGATTGGATTGGAGTGGAGTGGAGTGGAACGGAACGGAACGGAACAGAACAGAACAGAACAGAACAGAACAGAACAGAACAGAACAGAACATTGGATTGGATTGGATTGGATTGGATTGGATTGGAGTGGAGTGGAACGGAACGGAACGGAACGGAACGGAACAGAACAGAACAGAATGCCTTGGGATTTTCTGGATCCAAATTCTAACCAGGCTGCTTAGTTTTCTAGGTCAGCTAAGGTTGGTTAATATCATCAATTCCTTACGTAAGAAAGATCACATAGTCCTGGCAGAAACTATATCCAACAGGAAGATGTAATCTGGGTGAGATGTCCCAAGAGCATGGGCTGGTATAAACCATCTTCTCTCTCTCTCACTCACAGTTTGGAACTTCAAAACACTTTTATGGCTTAATGATCCCCCTTGACACTAGGCCAAGTTGTGCAAGAGAAGCACTTAATGGGTCATCATAGTCGCTGCAGTGCACGAGTGCTGCTTTCATCATTGTGCTTCGCGTTGCTCTGACAACTGATTGCTAAGTGTTCAATGTTGATTATGAAATATGAATCACCACCAAAGTGATGATAACAAGAAGCGAACATCTCATAGATGGAAAGAGGTGGAAAACCATAAATCACATTTCTTAGAATCGAAATTAACTGCTCTAAGGTTGGGCTTTCAAATTAAAATTTCAAAATATGAGGGGAGACAATGGGAAGAGTTGAATATTATGTAATATTCAACATCTGCAAGTAATGCATGAAATGAATAGAAAGAGCTTAGCCTGAAGATCAGTATTTTGTAAGAGAGCTGAAGGCAATTAAAGAGGACTTACTTTTCAGTGCATTTAGGTTAATGTATTTTCACCATCATCAAATTACGCATCCTTATGGCCAGACAGTCAGTAAGATTTAGGGGTTATAATTTTGGACTAGGACTGGGAAATTCCAATTTCAAGCACACACTCATCCGTGAAAACTGACAAATTGTTAGTTCAGTCCATCTTGTAGGGTCATTGTGGGGAAAAATGGAAAAAGGGAAGTCTACACAATGCTGCTGGAGATAAATCAAACAAATAAAAAAATATGTATTTATTTATTATTTATTATTGAATTTCTATACCACCCTTCTCCCTGAGGACTCAGGGCGGTGTATAGCCAGAATTAAAAAGACATGCAAGACAAATATTAAAAAACAATTAAAAGATATATAAATTTGGCCCAATTAAAACTCATTACCAATTAAAACGTTTAAAACATTTAAAACAGTTAAAAATTTCATCTTAAGCCAGCCCGGCTTGTTTAAATAAATGGGTTTTAAGGGCACGACGGAAGGCACTGAGGTCCTGGATTCTCCTTATCTCTGGGGGGAGCTGATTCCAGAGGTGAGGTGCCCCCACAGAGAAGGCCCTCCCCCTGGGGGTCACCAGCCTACATTGTTTGGCTGATGGCACCCCGAGGAGGCCCTCTCTGTGGGAGCGCACGGGTCGATGGGAGGTCGTCGGTAGCAGCAGGCGGTCTCGAAGATAGCTAGGCCCTATGCCATGGAGCGCTTTGAAGGTGATAACCAGCACCTTGAAGCGCACCCGGAAGACCACCGGGAGCCAGTGCAGCTCGCGCAGGAGTGGTGTTACATGGGAGCGCCATGCTGCTCCCGTCACTACCCGCGCTGCTGCGTTCTGGACCAGCTGGAGCCTCCAGGTGCTCCTCAAGGGGAGCCCCATGTAGAGAGCGTTGCAGTAGTCAAGGCGAGAGGTGACGAGGGCGTGAGTGACTGTGCACAGGGAATCCCGATCAAGAAAGGGCCGCAACTGGCAAATCAGGCGAACCTGACAAAAGGTCCCCCTGGTTACAGCCGTCAGATGTTCCTCCAAGGACAGCTGCGTATCCAGGAGGACTCCCAGATTGCGAGCCCTCTCTGTGGGGGCCAATGACTCGCCCCCAATAGTCAGTGATGGAGTCAACTGACTATATCGGGATGCCGGGAGCCACAGCCACTCAGTCTTGGAAGGGTTGAGCTTGAGCCTGTTCCTCCCCATCCAGACCCGTACAGCCTCCAGGCACTGGGACATCACTTCAAGGGCATCGTTGGGGTGGCCTGGGGTGGAAATGTACAGCTGGGTGTCATCAGCGTACTGGTGGTATCTCACCCCAAAGCCACGGATGATCTCACCCAGCGGCTTCACATAAATGTTGAACAGAAGGGGCGAGAGGACCGATCCCTGCGGCACTCCACAAATGAGAGGCCTCGAGGTCGACCTCTGCCCCCCTGCCAACACAAACTGCGACCGGTCGGAGAGAAAGGAAGAGAACCACCGCAACATGGTGCCTCCCACCCCCAACTCTTCCAGCCGGTGCAGCATGATACCATTGTCAGAAAGAGGACAGATGCACGGGCTGTATTCATGCAATCGATCTAATCAGGTTACATTGTGGAGAATCACAGGGATGTAAACCTCTTAGTGCAGTGATGGCTAACCTTTTTGCCGTCGCCTGCCAAAAGTGGGGGGAGCATGGGGGAAGTTGTGCGTGCACATGCCCATACCCATAATTCAATGTGCCCCACCCCCATACATGTGCATATGACCCCCCCACACTCCCGCAGCTTTTGGCACATGATAGTATGGTGGGCCCAGTAGGCCCATTTTTTCGCCCTCCCCAGGCTCCAGAGCCTTTCTAGGGGCCTGGAGAGGGCTAAAACAGCTCCCCCCCGGAAGCCCTCCGGAGGCTGGAAACAGCTAGTTTTCCGACTTCCAGTCCTATTGGAGCTGAGCTAGGGCAACGCTCGCGTGCCCACCGATATGGCTCCGTGTGCCACCTGTGGCACGCGTGCCATAGGTTCGCCATCACGGTCTTAGTGTCTTATGTGAACAGGTTTATTTGGTTCAGCATGATTCAATCTTTTCTGCCACTCTTCCAAATGGATTAATTCTTAACCAGGTTCAAAACGCTGTATGGATGAACCCTCTCCACACAACCACAAACCCCAGCTCAAAACTATTTGGACTTCATTTGAGATGTAATACAGGGAGTCCTCAACTTACAATAGTTCATTCAGTGACCATTTGAAGTTACAACAGCACTGAAAATAGTGACTTATGATAGTTTTTCACATTTATGACCATAGCAGCATCCCCATGGTCATGTGATCAAAAAGCAGAAGCCTGGCAATTGACTCATATTTATGATGGTGGCACTGTCCCAGGGTCATGTGATCTCCTTTTGTGACATTCTGACAAGCAAAGTCAATCGGGAAGCCAGATTTACTTAATAACCATGTTACTAACTCAGCAGTGATTCACTTAACAACTGTGGCAAGAAAGGTCATAAAATAGGGTAAAATTCACTTAACAAATGTCTCACTTAGCAACAGAAATTTTGGGCTCAATTGTGGTCATAAGTCAAGAACTACCTATATGTCTTCTGTTGCTCTTCAAAATGAATCATGTTCTGAACATGGAATTCCATTGACAGCAGGAAACTTCTCTCCTTTTTCATAAACATGTTATGCCAGATATAATTCCATGTCATCCATTGCCTTATTCGAGATAATATTTTTTTACATTTATAACTGGTTGTCCTGGAGAAAATAATATGGTTTACAGAACAAGTGAGGACATGCTGGAAGGTAGGCTGTGGGATTGCAAGGAAAATTAAAAGTAACAACAAGTCTAGAATTCCATTAGGCAGAGACCAAGATAAGAGTATTCTCTTTACAAATAATACATAATATTATATATACAAATAATAAATAATATTATATATTATAATATTATATTATATATAATATTACTGTAAATAAAACAATGCCCACCAAGGCCTGGCCCGAGCTGTGCTGTAAAGAATAGTAAAATAAAACAGACTTACTTGTCAACAAATTTGAAGATATTTGTGTACATTTAGTTTTCTTTGTCTGCTGTGAAGCTCATGGGTGATTTCTTGAATTCGGGTAAAAGCAGTGGTAAATCAGAACAAACAACACAGTGAAGAGTGAGTCATTAGTCTGGCATTTCTGTACTATAATGAAAAAAAAGGTGCTTTCGTGGTGAAATAGTTTTATGGTTTGAGAGTCAGAAAGGTCTCTCTGTGTGTATTTGTGTGTGTGTATCCCTCTATGGATTAAATTCTTTTAATTCCTTGGGCAGAGAAAGGCATAGGGCCATAATGTTTAGGAACTTTGATCCCATAGACCAGGGGTCCGCAACCTGCGGCTCTGGAGCTGCATGTGGCTCTTTCACCCTTCTGCTGCGGCTCCTTGTCATCCTTGTATGCGTCACAACCGGACATGTACGACACCTGCTGGCACGTGATTTATTGAGCTTTGCAACTCCTGGTAGGCCAACCATGGATAAATCCAAGAAAAGAAAAGTTTCAGAAGAAAACAGAATGTTTAATTCAACTACATATGCTAGTTTTGTGGCCGCTCAAGAAATAGTCAGGCATGGCTCCTGGTGTTTTCATTTTCTGTGGGAAACGGGTCCAAATGGCTCTTTGAGTGTTTAAGGTCGTAGATATTGGAAGCACGGATTCATAGGATCTGTAGGTGCAAAACACATGGGAGTAAATAAATACCAAACAGTATGATCATGTCTCATTATAACAGAAGACAAATGTGTAACACCTACAAAATGAATATTTTCTTCTGCTTTAGAGGAATTTTTTTTTAAAAAAAAATCATTTGAATACTATTTTATTTAAATTAAAACATCCAAGTAAAAGTATTTATGAAGATCTAAGATTTGTAAGAGTACTTTGTAGCTGGATGTTATACTGAAGAAAGATGGACCTGGGTACAGATTGGTTGATTCATGTCAGAAGCATCACAATTAAAATAAGGCATACTATACAAAATAAAATTTAAAATATAAAATACAAGATTAAAATATGTACAAATTAAACAAATCTTGCCCAGAAACCAGCAACATTAACTGCATCCTGTCAAGTGGCCATGAGGTCCTCAGGTGTACACTGATTGGGACACAAAGGGATACATATGTATTGTGGTCCACATGTCACCACAATCGCAAAGAGCAAAAGCCACCGGATAGCCCCCATTTGTTCAGAGTGTCTCTGAATCTTGATACAGATGTCCCTGGGTAGGTTCTGATGCTATTTCAAAAATGTAAGAAAAAAGATGATTCCATATGAGGTTTATTTTGTGACATATGAAGATGATATATATGCAGTAGAATTGTGGCATGTGTAACACACTTAGGGAGACAAGGAAAGGAAAGCAAGGAGAAAAAACAAGCAAGTTTTAAAAAACTTGTCCCACTTTGAATCTTTCATAGCAATTCTCCATGGAAAAATGTAGAAAGCAGAGGTGATATTCAGCTGGTTCTGACTGGTTCTGGTGAACCGGTAGCAGAACTTTTGAGTAGTTTGGAGAATCGGTAAATATCACCTCTGGCTGGCCCTGCCCCTATCTATTCTCTAACTCCCGAGTCCCAGCTGATCGGCTGGGCCTTCTTTTGTTGTCCTGCACAGGAGAACGGAGCTGGAAAGCAAGTGTCTGGGATCTCTTTTTTGGCCAATCCAAATTGAGAGTTCTATGTTTGGTTTCCCTGGCATAGTTAGTTTGGAAGTAAGCCACCAGCAATAGAAGGTGAAGTTGACTTAGTTCCAGAAGAATGTGATTAACTTTTTTTTTTTTAACTAAAAGCTTTGTGTTTTGAGGAAGTGCATTTGATACATTGTCAGCTGTGTAAACCATCTCTTTCTCTATATTGTTTAAAATAAAAAGAATACAACAAAAAGGAGAGAGAGAGAGGGAGGGAAGGAGGGAGAGACAGGCAAAGATGAGGAAGAGAAGAATAAGAGGGAAATGTTATTTTAAATGGGTGTATTTCAAATGATCAAGAAACAATACAATAAATATTTTTCAAATATTTGAAGGGTCATCATGCAGACAAGGGAGATGTATCTTCTGTTGCTCTAAGGGATTATATCCAGACAAGTGAATTCAGATAACAAAAATAGGCTCTGGATTAAAGATGAGAAATATCTATTCCTGGTGGAATAAAGTATCTGAATCATCTTCCAACGATTCTTAACAAGGTAATGAGACAAGTCTCCCTTGGAAGGGAGACTTAAAGCTTCAGATGCAGGAAGGCTTCAGGAAGGCTTCTGAAGCTAATCTCAGTGAATGGATAGGTTTATAGCAGGGGTGAAATGTAAAATTTGTTACTACCGGTTCTGTGGGTGTGGCTTGGTGGTGGTGGTGGGTAATGTGACTGGGTGGGCATGGCCAACTTTTTTAAAAAAAAAAACTTTTCAAAGCATTTTTTCTAATGCTTTGAAAAGCCTCTGCCGATCAGGCAACTCAGCTGGGATCGTCAGAGAGGCTTTTAAAAAAATACCTCTCTGCCGATCAGGCAACACAGCTGGGATCGTCAGAGACTTTTCAAAGCATTTTTTTTACCACCTCTTCGGCCAAGAGATTGCAGAAAAAAATGCTTTGAAAAGCCTCTGACGATCCCAGCTGAGCCGCGCAGTCATTAGAGGCTTTTTTTTTTTTACTTTTAAAAGCATTCTTTTTGTCGGAAGAGGTTGTAGAAAAAATGCTTTTAAAAGTAAAAAAAAAAAAGCCTCTGATAATCCTGCATCTCAGCTGGGCATGGTGGGGTGGGGGGCGCAGGGATTTTTGCTACCGGTTCTCCGAACCACCCGCCGCCATTGCTACCGGATCAGGTGATCCGGTCTGAACCAGGAGCATTTCACCCCTAGTTTATAGGAATAAGTAACCTTTAATATATTCTAAGTTTCAGTGTTTTAAAGATCATCACCATTATTTTGAGCTGGTACCTAAAACCAATGTGGAAGCCAATTCAAATCAAGTGTTCTCTATATGCCACCCACACATCATTGGGTTGTTGTAATCGCTGTACGTTTAGAGAGACTCCCTTTCTTTCAAAGGAACAGAACCCAAATGTTCTTGAAGCCAACTTCTAGCTGAGGGAGACACTCCATTAGCCCTCAAATACTGCATCAGGATCATCTTTTTCACTGCCATTTTCTGCTAATCGTGGCCCTGCTCATTATTTTTGCCTCTTCCAATATATTTCTGCTTTTCAGCTTTGTATGGTCCTGTGGATTCCTGCAAAGGACGATGTAATGAAAAATATAACAAGGAAGATGAGTGCCAGTGTGATGTTAACTGTGAACAAAATCAGAACTGTTGCAAAGATTACCACATCCACTGCAGAACAGGTAAACCATTCTCTGATCAAGCTTGACTAAGTGGATATCACTACTATGTATTAGTTGTCCTGAGATCAGAATGGAAATAGTTTACATGTTGCCTTTTCCCCACGTATTAAACTTTTCAGTCTAGCCAAAGACTCGGAATATTGGTTGTCTCCCATCTTACTACTCACCAGTCTGACCAGGGATGGGTTCTAATTTTTTTTACTACCGGTTCTGTGGGCGTGGCTTATTTTGTGGGCGTAGCTTGATGGTCATGTGACAATTCTTTAGGATTTAGCAGAGGTACTGGTCTACCAGGCTTTTAACTGCTTGCAGAGCTGTACCGGTATACTCATTCATTTTTGGAGGCACCAGTCTACCCATTTGTTTTTGTAGGCACTGGTCTACTCATTTGTTTTTGGAGACACCAATCCACTCATTTATTTTTGGAGGCACCGGTCTACCACCACACTGCCTTTTAACACTGATCAGCTGTAGGGCAGCCCTTTGAAGCCCCACGGCAAGAGTTAAAACAGTTTTTTTCCTTCTAGCCGATCAGCTGGGACTTGGGAGGCAGCAATAGATTGGGGGTGGGGCCAAATAAAAGGTAAGAATAACACAGGGGTGGGGGGTGGGAGGGCCCAGCTCCCAAACAAAGAGAACCGGTTCGGTGATGTCATATCGTCACCACTACCGGCTCAGCTGAACTGGGCCGAACCGGGAGGAACCCACCACTGAGTCTGACCTACCTGATCTTTTTTAAAATTAGCCAGGATTAGCAGCAGATTGTCTTTTGTTGAACACATACACACACAACAAATACACACACACACACACCATGGAAAAAGTGACTATCTTCATGCATATGCATATTCTCCAAGTTTGTGTAGATTTAAAAAGAGATAAGATAAAATGTTCTGTAATAATTCCTTGTTTCAAAAAGTTAAGGTCACATATATATACAATATATATACAAACTTAAGGTAAACCGCTTCAAATTCAATTGCAGAAAATATGACTTCAGCAACAGAGTGGTCAATGCCTGGAATGCACTACCTGACTCTGTGGTTACTTCTCCAAATCCCCAAAACTTTAACCTTAGACTGTCTACTGTTGACCTCAACCCATTCCTAAGAGGTCTGTAAGGGGCGTGCATAAGCGCACCAGCGTGCCTACCGTCCCTGTCCTACTGGTGCTGCCTTGGTGGTGCAGCAGAGTAAAGTGCTGTTAAGTAGCACCAGCTGCCTGCAATTACTGCAAGTCTGAATCTCACCAGGCTCAAGGTTGACTCAGCCTTCCGTCCTTTCGAGGTAGGTAAAATGAGAACCCGGATTGTGGGGGCAATAAGCTGACTTTGTATAAAAAAGAACACCTCTTGGGGGGGGGGCGAAAGCCCTACTAAGCAGGTATATACAAAAGTAGGAAGGATATTGCTTAACGCATTGTAAGCCGCCCTGAGTCTCCGGAGAAGGGCGGCATATAAATTGAACCAATAAATAAATAAATAAATAAATAAATAAATAAATAAATAAATAAATAAATACTGTCCCCATTTATTCGTATCCATTTCCTGTATTCATAATCATGTTTATACTTATATCTGTTACCTTATACATGTTTGACAAACTAAATAAGTAAAATAAACAAATAAATAAAACTGTATCGTCAAATTGGAGACACATAATCTGGAATAGAGATAAAATATGTTGCTTCTTCTTGCTGCAGGTTGTTTATGTCCAGCCAAAGAAAGTGCGTGGGCCAGGGGTGGATTCTACTTATCTTTACTACCGGTTCGCAATGGGATCGCTCATGCGCGCACCTTGCTTCTGCGCATGTGCAGATCGCCGATGTTTGACATCAGGGGCAGTGGGCAGGGCCTCCCATTGGTTTTACTACCGGTTCTTGCAAACCGGTCCGAACCGGGGGCAAACCACCACTGGTGTGGGCCTAAGCCAATGGAAGAAGAGGTTTACTAAGCTATTTAAACCGGGTCCCATCTTTTGCCAACTTAAGACTCCATTTTGCAGGATGGACTCTGGAGTGCATGTCTGAAGCCTCACAATCCAGGAACACTCCCCCTCCCCAAATCTCAGAAGTTGTAGCCATATGGCCTCTGTACACTTCTCCCACTTCAGTTAAATCTCAAGGGAAGATCTCAGGCGATCACTGAAAAAATCCCATGGGTGTCGGAACTCCTCGCCCTGTGAGATTCTCCCCTCTCGCAGGTTTGGCCCTCCACATTATCGAGGGCCTATCTCGATGACGGACTTTGGAGTCCAGAGAGATGGCATGGAGCAAGGAAGAATTTGTGGGGTTTTTTAGGGAAATTTTTAAAGATTTTAAGGGGTTCTGGGAGGGGGGTTTGTAATGACCTTTCTAGAGAAATTGGGAAGAAGACTCTGGGGGATGGGGGGGGGAAATCCACCAGGGTCAGAGCCGAGCCCGGCACAGGGTAACGATTTGGGAGGTGCTGGTCGAGGGACTGGGAAAGGGATGGGGGACGATACCTATGAGGTCTGTACCATCAGCACGGTAGATGGGAGGGGCAGATATGGCGGGAGCAGGGGACCATATCATGTGTTGGGGTCTCGCACTCGCTGTTTGAGAGCAATTGCTTGCCCCGGTCCCCATGGCTCATCTCGGAGACTAGGTGGCTTAGACACTCAGGATCTGGGCCTTCGGCTGATGTTATGCAACGCTAGGTCCATGGTAAATAAGGCCCCCCTCATTCACGATCTCATACAAGAGGGAGGAGCGGACCTGGCGGGTATTACGGAGACCTGGTTGGGCCCGGAGGGCGGTGTCCCTCTGGCTGAAATGTGCCCACCAGGCTTCATAGCATTCCATCAGCCGAGGGCCCAGGGGAGGGGAGGGGGGGCGGCGGCGGTTATTATTAACGAGGATCTGGGTCCTAGGGAGACCACTGTGCCTCAGATAGCTGGATGTGAGTCCCTCCTTGTGAGGTGGGGTCGTGGGGTTCAGATGGGCTTGTTGCTTACGTACCTGGCTCCCTGCCGCGTGGCAACAGCCCTACCTGAGCTACTCGACGTGATAGCCACGGTGGCAGTTGATACACCCAGGCTTTTAGTCATGGGTGATTTCAACTTGCCATCCGTTGGTGAAACGTCTGAGGTGGCTTGGGAGTTCATGGCTTCCATGACGGCCATGGACCTGACCCAGTTAGTTCATGGCCCTACTCACAGGGGAGGTCACACTCTGGATCTGATTTTTGTCTCTGGCCAGTGGTTGAGTGGTCTTGTTATTGGGGATATAGACGTGGGACCCTTGTCATGGACAGACCACTCACTCCTTCGCCTGGATTTTTGAACCGCTGCCCCCCGCCGCAGGGAGGCGGATCCAATTAGATGGATCCACCCCAGGCGCCTGATGGATCCTGAGAGGTGCCAGACGGAGCTTGGGCCATTTCCTGAGGTTCTAGCACATGACTCGGCCGAGGAGCTGGTAGCCGCCTGGGACCGGGTGGCTGGTGGGGCCTTGGACCGAGTCGTGCCTTTGTGGCCTCTGACCCGGTGCCGATCCCGCGCGGCTCCTTGGTTCACTGAGGAGCTGAGGGAAATGAAGCGCTGGAAAAGACGCCTGGAGAGCGGTTGGAGGGCCCGTCTCGCTGAATCTGATAGAACACAGGTAAGGTCGCATATTAAGGCCTACCTAGTGGCGATAAAGACGGCAAAGTTTAATTACTTTTCCGCCTCTATTGCATCATCAGGGAATCGTCCGGCCACCCTGTTCAGGGTAACCCGCTCCCTGCTTCATCCGGGAGTGCGGGAGGATCCCTTGGAAGGCAGGGCGGAGGATTTCGGACAATACTTGTATGACAAAATCGCTCAGATCCGGGGGGATTTGGACTCTGACTGGGTAGATCAGGGCAGGGTGATGAGGAATAGTCTTGAGAATGTTATCTGGGAGGAGTTTGATGCTGTGACTCCTGATGATGTGGACAGGATTTTGGGGAGACTTAGTGCGGCCACATGTTTACTGGACCCGGGTCCCTCCTGGTTGGTACTGGCTTCCCAGGAGGTTACACGAGGCTGGCTCCAGGGTGTTATCAACGCTTCATTGAGTGAGGGTTACTTCCCCACCACCTTGAAAGAGGCGGTGGTGAGGCCTCTCCTCAAGAAGCCGTCCCTGGATCCGGCAATATTGGCCAACTATCGTCCTGTCTCCAACCTTCGCTTTATGGTGAAGGTTGTTGAGAGTATGGTCGCACGACAGTTTCTGCAATTCCTGGAGGAAACATCTTATCTAGATCCGTTCCAGTCGGGTTTCAGGTCTGGGTACAGCACGGAAACGGCATTGGTCGCGTTGGTTGATGATCTCTGGAGGGCTCGGGACAGGGGTTGTTCCTCTGTTCTGGTCCTGTTAGACCTCTCAGCAGCTTTTGATACCATCGACCATGGTATCATGCTGCACCGGCTGGAAGAGTTGGGGGTAGGAGGCACCGTGTTGCAGTGGTTCTCCTCCTTTCTCTCCAACCGGTCGCAGTTTGTGTTGGCAGGGGGGCAGAGGTCGACCTCGAGGCCTCTCATTTGTGGAGTGCCGCAGGGATTGGTCCTCTCGCCCCTTCTGTTCAACATTTATGTGAAGCCGCTGGGTGAGATCATCCGTGGCTTTGGGGTGAGATACCACCAGTACGCTGATGACATCCAGCTGTACATCTCCACCCCAGGTCACCGCAACGATGCCCTTGAAGTGATGTCCCAGTGCCTGGAGGCTGTACGGGTCTGGATGGGGAGGAACAGGCTCAAGCTCAACCCTTCCAAGACTGAGTGGCTGTGGCTCCCGGCATCCCGATATAGTCAGTTGACTCCATCACTGACTATTGGGGGCGAGTCATTGGCCCCCACAGAGAGGGCTCGCAATCTGGGCGTCCTCCTGGATACGCAGCTGTCCTTGGAGGAACATCTGACGGCTGTAACCAGGGGGACCTTTTGTCAGGTTCGCCTGATTCGCCAGTTGCGGCCCTTTCTTGATCGGGATTCCCTGTGCACAGTCACTCACGCCCTCGTCACCTCTCGCCTTGACTACTGCAACGCTCTCTACATGGGGCTCCCCTTGAGGAGCACCTGGAGGCTCCAGCTGGTCCAGAACGCAGCAGCGCGGGTAGTGACGGGAGCAGCATGGCGCTCCCATGTAACACCGCTCCTGTGCGAGCTGTACTGGCTCCCGGTGGTCTTCCGGGTGCGCTTCAAGGTGCTGGTTATCACCTTCAAAGCGCTCCATGGCATAGGGCCTAGCTATCTTCGAGACCGCCTGCTGCTACCGATGACCTCCCATTGACCCGTGCGCTCCCACAGAGAGGGCCTCCTTGGGGTGCCATCAGCCAGACAATGTAGGCTGGTGACCCCCAGGGGGAGAGTCTTCTCTGTGGGGGCACCTACCCTCTGGAATCAGCTCCCTCCAGAGATAAGCAGGATCCAGGACCTCAGTGCCTTCCATCGTGCCCTTAAAACCCATTTATTTAAACAAGCCGGGCTGGCTTAAGATGAAATTTTTAACTGTTTTAAATGTTTTAAACGTTTTAATTGGTAATGAGTTTTAATTGGGCCAAATTTATATATCTTTTAATTGTTTTTTAATATTTGTCCTGCATGGTTT
The DNA here is from genome assembly GCA_022577455.1 of Arizona elegans. Lineage (NCBI taxonomy): Eukaryota > Metazoa > Chordata > Lepidosauria > Squamata > Colubridae > Arizona > Arizona elegans. The sequence goes on from JAKOOJ010000003.1 coordinate 15,761,040, forward strand.
TTTTTTTTTTTTTAGTTTTGGCTGTACACCGCCCTGAGTCCTCAGGGAGAAGGGCGGTATAGAAATTCAACTAAAATAAATAAATAAAATAAAAAATAAATTGGTCTTCCTGCAAAATTTCTTTCTTCCTGTTGTGTCCACCCCTAAATCATTGAGAAGTTTTCTTTGCAGATGCAAAGCAAAGCGGGACATTGAAGTGTCAAGGGGACTGTGATCCCAGTGAGGAACAGCTAGCAATTCATGGTCTTTTCATTACCAGACAAAGCAATGTTGATTTTGAATCAATTAACACCCTGAGTTTGCCAGATAGTGTTGTTACATGCTTTGGATGTGGGAGGCTACTTGTGTGGTTTATTCTTTTAGCACTATGCATTTAAATTACCATATTATGATATTCTATTTTAAGTGCTTGGGATTTCATTGGCTGATTTTAATCTATTGTAAGCCTCCCTAGGAAATCCTGAAGGTAACATTTAAATATTTTTTTTTAAAAAAATAAATATATAGTTCAAAAGGGCAGCATCTAAATAGTTCAGCTCCCTGCCAGGAGTGAGTTCTACAGTACTTACCTTTACTACCGGTTCAGAATGGGATCGCGTGCACGCGCTTGCTTAGCTCGCAGATCGCTGATGATGACATCCGGGGTGGTGGGCGGGGCCTCCCGCTGGTTTTACTACCGGTTCTTGCGAACCGGTCTGAACCAGGGGCAACCCACCACTGCTCCCTGCCCTTCTCTCTCTATTGGGAATCAATAAATTGGAAAGTGTGGAAATATTCCTCCAGATGAGATGCAAAAATCCAAAACAGATAAGTGGAACTTGCAGCCGTCTTTCCCACACTGACAATCATCTGCCTGTTTTGGCAAGAAGGCCATATCTATAGAAATAAATGACAAGTTTTATGCTCCTCTGTAACTAGAAGATTCACACCAGATTTCTTCCTTCTTTAACAGGTACTACAGATGACCAAGAAAAGGGTAAGTATTGACACCTTCTCTTCTTTATATGAAATGGGCAATGAAAATTGAAAACTGCTTAAGCCATACAGCTATTGGCGAACCTTTTGAGGAGCTAATGAAGGCAGGAGTGAGCTGATTGGATAGGAGCTCCTAATATGAGGGAATTCCTAGCCAATTATCACCCCTACCTCCTCTAGGCTCTTAGTTGCTTAATTTTACTATTGCAGTTTCAGCAGTGAGTAGAAGCTGCTTCTATCAATAGTAATTGCTAGCTTATCACCAGTTGTTTACTTCATTGATGATACAGACATTCCCCAGTTCTATTTCCTCTAGCTAAAACAAACTTTTACTTCCTCTTCACTGACACCCAGTGGCAACAACCTTTGGGGATATTTTGGATGACAGTTCTATCACCCTTTGCAATTGGCTCTGTCTGCAGGCTGGAGTTTATAGGAACCGTGTTCAAAATACTTTTAAGGTAACACGTTGCCTATCATTGCAATCAAACATTAGCAGTTACAAAACTGAATTCATCCATGGGCCTATATGGTTTTGGTTCTCTTAATTTTAAGGATTTTGCAGGAAAATTTACATTTAAAAAAAGGTTTAAAAACATGCTTCCCTTCTAACAATATATAGCCAGAAGCATTTGGATCTTTTGATACTGCTGGGAACAACAGTGAACAGAAAACTAAAGTCCAATGTATACTTGAATCCAAGAGGTACTTACTCTGTACAGTACTACTTTACCATGAATCTTTTCCAAAATATCATCCATAAATCCAGGGGTCTTTCTAGATCAGTGGCTCCAACTTTTCAGGACCAGGAACTGGTTCCATGGAGAAAGGTTTTCCATGGACCGGTGGGGGCGTATTTTGCATGCTGCCTGCATCCTGCAGATGGGCCTTCACTTATTTGTGGAGCCCAGTTTCTGGCATGCCACAGTCTGGTACCAGTCCATGGACCAGGGGTTGGAACCCTTGTTCTAAATGACTGATTCTTCAATAGTTTGATCCTATTATCAAACTATTTAAACTTTTCCCAGTTTTAAATACCGTGTTTTCCCGAAAATAAGACCTCCCCCCAAAAAATCCCTCCCCCGAAAACAAACCCTTCCTGAAAATAAACCCTCCCCCAAAAGTAAGCCCTCCCTAAAAAATATTTAAACGCATGCACAGCCGGTCTGGTTAGGGTTAGGGAGACAGAGCTGGAAATCAGGTAAGATGGCAAGCGGAGCCCCATCTTGCTCCATGCGCTCCAAAATAATAAGACCTCCCCGAAAATAAGGCCTAGTGTTTATTTTGGGGTTCAAAAAATATAAGAGGGTCTTATTTTTTGGGGAAACACTGTACTGTCATTAATACAACCTTTTCCAAAAACCAACCCCAAATTAAAACAGGCTGTTGTTTTATACAAGTGTCTCAAAAGCAGCAATCCTAAACTTGAACCTTGACTCACAAACAATTACCAACTCTTTCATTACCCTCAGGATAGGTACAAATATCCACAGTTTAAGAACCACTGCTCTAGGTAGACCTTGCTGTGAAATAGGAGGAAATTCATATTGTGGGGGCAATAAGCTGACTTTGTATAAATATACAAAAGAATGAAGGCTACTGCTTAGCGCATTGTAAGCCGCCCTGAGTCTCCGGAGAAGGGCGGCATATAAATCAAAATTAAAAAAAAAAGTGGCATAGTCAACTCCACTTGGATTTGAATATGTTCTCAGGTGTTGCCAGGTGGCTGTAACAATATCTGGAGCTCTCCATGGTGATCAGAACATGGAGCATTGGGGCAATCAGGCTGGATCCTTCCTGTTTTATGATCTAGAGCAGTGTTTCTCAACCTTGGTAGCTTGAAGATGGGTGGACTTCAACTCCCAGAATCCCCCAGCCAGCAACGCTGGCTGGGGGATTCTGGGAGTTGAAGTCCACCCATCTTCAAGCTACCAAGGTTGAGAAACACTGATCTAGAGGTTCTAGTATAAAAACAGAACTAGGAAGAGCCAGATGTCAATCCCACACAGCCATAAAACCCAGAGGACAACATGTCAGTTGTCTCTTTCGTTATTGTGGTTCTGCCTAAAATATCTCACTAAATAGCTGTAAAAATAAAGTGGAAGTAGACTCCTTGGGAAAAAGACAGAATCCTTGGTAGAATTAGGTCTTGCACACAAGACACATTGTGTGCGTTAAAAATTAATCATCCACATTCTAGGTTGTTCTGTTGAGTAACTTAATCTTTCTGTTGAGTAATATGAATGTGCATGGATAACTGAACCACTGTTACTCAAATATTTTTTCCTATATACATATATACTGTTACTAAATTTGCCAATACCTACTGTGCTGCTTTGTGCGTGCATGGGTATTATTCAATATTTGCAACTTTGCACTCTCAGTATCTTCATCTCTTTCAACGAGGTGCTGATCAGAATATAAATCTTATGATACTGTTTTTTTTAATTTAAAAACAAAACACAGATAATATATGCTGTGTTTTGATATACAACTATATTTAGAAATGCATCTTCTGAAATTAAAACATCTTTACACTTTAAAATAAAACATGGTCAAAGATCGATGTTAAATGCATATGACAGATACAGATCAGAAATCATTTCAGCTATGTTTTCCCAACAGGCACACTTGTATACTTTTCAAATTGTACTTAAAATTCTTTTATCTGCTATCTTTGAATCACCCTGTGTGGATGGCATAAGCAGCTTTGCCCAGTGACTGATTCAAATGACCATAAGCTAAAATAATTATTTTTTCAACAGAAGGATTCTCATACACAGACAATACTATAACAGATGAAGAACTACAAGAAGCATCAGAGAAGATTTATCAGAGTGACCACAACAGAGCAGAGGAGTCTGACATTGTCCTGAACAAGCAATACTTCACTTCCAAAACAAATGGGCAGGAAGATAAATCCCCAGATCCGTGAGTTTAACCTAATGTAAACTACAAAGCGAAGGTAGGCATTTGGAATGGTGGACAGGTAACCAAAATTCCAGATAACCCAAATTCCAGAGATGGAAAAATAGGGAAAAATAACTATTTATTATTCTTGTTTCTAAATTTGGAGCCGGAAATATTTATTGACGACTATATCAATAAATGGACTGCTATACTTATTAGATATTTATGTTCAATCAACCATAGCACTGCATTGCAGGAGCATAAGGAACTATAGCAGGAGCCCAATTTTGATGACAAAATGTTGCTTTTTCATGTAGAAAAAAAAATGCCAGGTTCAAACCCAGGGGCTGCTACATTAGAAAATCGACATCTGATAAGGCTGAGGTGATTAGGAAGAACTAATTATCTTTGCCTTTTATCTAAGGAAAAATATTGACTAGTTACAACCCACTTGGAATGGATCCTGAAAGGACATATGTCCATTGATGCTTGACAGAAATAGGGAAGGCAGTAGATGGCTCTCAGAACCACAGTTCTATGGTATGAAAGTCATCTCAGCTATGTTTACTACAATTGGAAAGTTGGCAGTCCCACACAGGCACAACCAAGAGGTTCTATGCCACTGGTTATGAATGAAATAACTCTTCCAATCTGTTATGGAGTGTGGGATGAATCCTGATCCTGTGGGGAACTGTAGGCCAGCCTCACTTCAAATGGTTTTTCATTGGGCAGGCTCTTCAGCTATGTCAACCATGAGAAACTCTTCTCAAGGCCAACATATGCCAGTTTCATCAAGCTATTGGATAATTATAATGCACATGTTGGGACAGAGGAGAAATTCAGCAAAGAACAGATGAAGGAACAGGACAATTTCCTCCAGGAGATCATGAACACTGAGGTCATGAAAGAGCTTTATAAGTTTCTTTACAGCAAAAGTAAGTCTTTGGTAATTGAGGTATGATGAACATTATTTTATACAGAATCACAGAACCATAGAAGGGGTCAACCTCAATGTTCTGCTCAGTGCAAAAATCCCAACTTATTTATCCCAAGTGGACCTTTGTAGAATGTATGGTTGCATGAAGAAACAATAGGCAGCCCTAGTCAAATTTCATTCTAAAGTGAACAAAACCTGACATAGTCTGTACATGATATAAAGCTAAATATCTTTCTAGAAATTTGCTTTCTATTCTCTTGGGGAATTCACTAAAACCTACAATTTGACCAGGGTTGTTGGAAATTTTATATATAATAATGCTTAGCATAGGGACGCTGTGGCTCAATGGCTAAGATGCTGAGCTTGTCGTTTGAAAGGTCAGCAGTTCAGCGGTTCGAATCCCTAGTGCCACGTAATGGAGTGAGCTCCCATTACTTGTCCCAGCTTCTGCCAACCTAGCAGTTCAAAACCATGTAAAAATGCAAGTAGAAAAATAGGGACCACCTTTAGTGGGAAGGTAACAGTGTTCTGTGCTCCTTTGGTGTTTAGTCATGCCGGCCACATGACCATGGAGACATCTTCGGACAGCACTGGCTCTTCAGCCTTGAAACGGAGATGAGCCCCGCCCCCTAGAGTCAGGAACAATTAGAACATATGTGTGAGGGGAACCTTTACCTTTACCTTGTGCTTAGCATCGGGAGCTCTCAGTTCCACCAGAAAATTGGTTTGGCTGTCAAACTCCTTCCTTTGCGGTCTAACATTGGATTACATGGAAGTTGTATCTGTTTTTGTTGAGTGTATGGATAAATAAATCAAGCTTCCATTCTCTCAGACATTTCTGAAAATAGTTCTGTGACTGAGGAAAGTAACATATGAGGTGATTCACAGCACTCTCATAACCTATGATTCCTAAAGCAAACAAATTTGACATTTTCAAAATTAATGTGAAAGTTGTGGACAACAATTTCAAAGAGCACATTTTTCTCCTAATCTTCCCATCTCAATCAAACATGCCTACTTTGGATTTCTTTCAAAATATCTCTGGTCCACAGAGCATTGTTGGCATGATGTGAGTGTTCTTTGTGGGCTCTTTGGGTAATGAGAAATCAATGATTGTTGGCCATCCATCTGTATCCTAGATCGTTATGACACAGAAGCAGAGTTTGTTGACGATCTTAAAAAGATGTGGTTTGGCCTTTATTCCAGAGGCAAGGATGAGGATGATGACTCCAGCGGCTTTGAACATGTCTTTCTAGGTAGGTTTAGTTAAAACAAGCTGAGGTTCTTTCATACATTTAATTACAGGTAATCCTTGGGTTATGAGATTTCATTCGGCAACTACTCAAAGATATGACAGTGCTGAAGGAGGGAGACTCACAATGAGTTCTTGAAGTTCTGGCTGTTGCAGCATCCCCATAGTCACGTGATTGCAATCAGAGTGATCCCTGCCAGCTTCCCACAAGCAAAGTCAATGGGGAAGTCAGCAGGAAGTTGCAAGTCAGGATCCTATGAAGTCTGTCTTTCTTTCTTTCTTTCTTTCTTTCTTTCTTTCTTTCTTTCTTTCTTTCTTCCTTCCTTCCTTCCTTCCTTCCTTCCTTCCTTCCTTCCTTCCTTTATTTATTAGATTTATATGGCAGCCTATTGTAAGCAACTCTGGGTAGCTCACAACCACCATAAATTGGGATTCCTTGGACTGCTGTCATTAAGCAACATGATCACATGATATTGCACTTTGGGTTCCCAGTCCCAATTGCTGTTGTAACTCAAGGACTACCAGTACAACCACAATTTGTCTGTCTGATATTGTTTTAGCACATTTTACCCCCTTAAAAGATGGAAGTTTATGGACAGTTCTGCTAAAAGCGAACTGATGACCTTGACAGGATGAAAAGGGCTTGCTGATATAAACTGATTTGGAATAACTTTTAAAGATATTCCCTATTTGGGAACCCCTCATGCTGCTTCAAAATACAGTTGTACATGAACTCAATATTATTGAGGCTCACCAAACAGGGGAGAATGGTCTATGTAGTTCAACTTGCAGAAGAAGTTCATTAGGTTTCTTGGGCTCCATCTCTCTGAATTTCCAACCATCATATCCTTCAGTGATTCAATTTAATTTTGCCTTTCCATTAAGCTTTACCCATATCTTCCTTTTTGCTACTAACATTCTTCCTATTTATCCCTCCATCATAATATAGTGAACTTGGTAAACTTCTCCTCCGTTTCAGAAAGCATTTTGAAGAGTGACAAGCCTGAATGATTTTCTTAGGCTTTTCGTATGAATAGGCTGGAGGAAAGCTCTTTCTTAACTGTACTGTATAAAGTTTCTTTGCAAGGAATTATATTGCATGACTTATAATTTTTGTTATGAATATAAATTAATCTGTTCATTTGTTTATGGTTCTTTTTAGGAGAAATCAAGAAAAAAAAAGTATCTGGATTCCACAACTGGATTCGCTTCTACCTTCTGGAGAAACAGGGCATCGTTAACTATCATAGCCACAGCTATGATGGTCTGGTATGTTTCACTGTGGAAAATGAATAATCTTCCACTACTGGTGAAAAATTAACCAACTTTATGAGAAGAGAAGTGATTCCAGTTCAGCTGTTAATTCACTGGCACTTTCCCCAGGATGCCATAGCACATAGCCTATGAAACAGGCATACCATGCATCTGTTTGGTCTCTCTGTGAAATACTGAGCTATAATTTCCAACATCCTTTGCTATTGACTGGATAGAACCCTGTCAATAAAGCCAATTTCTCCTTGTTTAGGGGATAAACAGCCACACAAATATTATGGAGGCCTGCCATTCCTCGGGATAAGGGAAGTGGAGGAAAAAATAATAACAGAAGTTATGGCACTAGTTATATTGTTGTAATGTAATGTAATGTTGCCAAATTTAATAGAGCATATTGGTATATGGGTAGAGAAAAATACATGCATCTCTGTCTCTGTCTCTATCTGTCTATCTCTATCTATCTATAACCCCCCCCCCCCCGTGTGGTTGGTAGAATTATCATTATATATATATCCATTTTATCTATCAGCTATCTATCTATCTGTCTGTCTGTCTGTCTGTCTGTCTATCTAATTATCAATCTATCTATCTATCTATCTATCTATCTATCTATCTATCTATCTATCTAATTATCTAAGTATCTAAGTATCTATGTATCTATGTATCTATGTATCTATGTATCTATCATCTATCATCAATCATCTATCATCTATCTAGAGAAGGGCATGTCATTAACAAGGTATCTTGCATGTTTCTTCCTTTTAAAAATATTTTATGAAGACAGAGGCAGGATCTCCTGGATTTGTTTCTAATGAAAAAACAGTATTATAATTATGACAGCACTACTACAAGAAAGTCCTTTAAAAACCCTATTGCAATAAAAGCATGAAAGATTCTTATAGTATCTTAACAGTAAACTCCTATTTTTTGGGTGCAAGGTTTCTCAGACTGTAGCCCAATGTTGCAGATATATGGATGTGTATCTCAGCATGGTTAGTTAGCAGGGAGATGTGTGGTTTTGGACAAGAGGAATGCCTGCCCTCCCCCCCCCCCCCCGGCCTAAAACAGACTCAGAAAATATGTTATTAACAACGGTGGTTCAAAAGAGAGAGAAGAAGAAGGAGAAAGAAAAGGAAACAACTTATACCTATTTATCCAGTTGTGACTGATGACACATTCTGGGTACATACAATGTCACAAAAATAGTCTTTGGCTAGATTCAAGCTACCAGAGAATGCTATGAGTTATGTCCATCTTAGATGCTTCTTCGTGGACTCCCTCTCCTCTTAGCAATGCAGAATGGGCTCTTTAAGACTAATGAGAAAAACGCTGGAGCCTTCATTCATTTCCTCTTCTACTCCTATATGACACACTAATACACCCTCTTGTTCTAGAAATGTCTGGGACACAGCAGCAATTTCTCTTTTTCAAAGAAGCAATGGTTTGATTTTTCTCTAAGGGAAATACAGCACCCCTCCCTCCCTCCCTTCTCCCACTGCACCAGCCTATTCAGGTCCTGCTTTCCACAGGCTCTGTCACTGTTCATCTTTCTTCATCGAGCAGGACTTTCACGCTACTGCTATAGTCTATCTGATCTTTTCTCCCCTGCTATTGGCTCAGATATGGAGCAGCAAGACCAATCAGGAGCTTCCACTGGAGCCTTCTGTTTGGCAAACACTGTGTTAGCCTGCCACCTAGCATTGCCAGTTGGTGAGACAAGACCAGATGACATCTTGGTATGGGATGATTTCTAGAGTATCGCAAGGAGCTTGGGTATTAGGACGTCAGTCACTTGTGGGATTCTAGCCCAAAATATTTTTCTGAGGTTGAGATAAAATCATAAATTCCATCCCACCTCACTAAGTCCAAGTGTAATGCTTGGCTATGTTATTTTGATAGGCAGATAAACCTACAAATATATCTGCTCCCATATATATGACCGTGTGTCCTTATTTATTTTATTATTATTATTTTATTAGTTCGATTTATATGCCGCCCTTCTCTGGACACTCAGGGCGGCTTACAATGCTTTAAGCAATAGCCATCATACTTTTGTATATACCTGCTTAGTAGGGCTTTTTTGCCCCCCCCCCAAGCGGTGTTCTATTTTATACAAAGTCAGCTTATACACACTCACATACACTTGAAATGTGTTTAAATATCTAGTTTGTTCCGTGTTCATGTTGTTATCTCTGCCTAATGGTAGGGCTGGCCATGGTCACATGTTAATATCCATTAACTATGTTGGAACTCTGACTATGTTGGATTCTGAGCCAAGCAGGGGTGGACTGAGAGTTAGAGGATTAAGAAGAGTTTAGGAACTTTTGTCTCTTGAAATTTTCTTTGGCTGGTTTAGGCATAGGCCATTGTTTGACTTATTTTAATCACTGCCGTGACATTTGTCACCCCATTGATTACCAGAGTTGATTTGACCGACCTGGCTGGCTAGGCCAATGTCCTCTTCCTCCCTCACTGTTCCATGTGCAACCAGAAGTTGCATGCCCATTGAATGAGGACAATCATCTCCAATAGAAGGAATGTACTGATCTTCACTCAAGGTCATACAAAATGACATTGGTGGCCCCACTGATCAGCTTTATGTGGGAGGTTATGTGGAGCAAACACTGAACCTTACTTGCTGTATGACAAATCTTTTCTTCCCTTCTCACAAAAGAAGCACCAATGTATTTTCTTTGCCTCACTTTGCTGATAGAACATGGTATCCCTCTTATTTTCACTAGTCTTCACAAATAGTCATATCTCATCAAACTGGGTATAAGGATTTGTGCTTTGTATGGCTTCACAATGCAAAATTCTTCCTGGAAATATTTTATTGTTGCAAACTCTGTAGATCAAAGTTCTTGAAAAATTTCCAGCATCATTTTTTCTCCCCTCTCTTTAGTGGACCTCATATCCAGATGTGTTGGGAATGCAATTCGACTTTGATGGATTTTATAAACAGGTTGGAAGTGCTTTTATTGGAAGCAGTCCTGAATTTGAATTTGGACTCTATTCCCTGTGTTTCATTGCTCGGCCTGGAAAAGTGTAAGTATATTGTTAGGGCCAAGAGTTATTTTTCATGGCAGTTAAAAATGAGAAGATGCAGTGCCAATAAAAGATAGTCTGGAAGCCAATGCATGTTTTTAATGTGCTACTTCCTATTTACCAAAAGTGAAAGTATTCATGTTCTGAATGAAATTGGATCATTCTTTCCAAGTGAAATGAAAGCTTTGATCCAGTCAATTGTTTTCAGAAGCAGAGTTGACAAGCAGGGAATGAAATAGCAATATTCTTACATTGACTGTGCACTCCTTAACATCTGATTTGAAAAGGTCTATCACTTTTGAAGACAAAGGTTTCATTTAGCTATCTTAGTTAATAGATGGCAATAAACATAGCCTTCAAATTAAAGCCTGAGCAAAGTAATGGTCATTAAAACATCTCAAGATCTTGATTCAAGGTAGAGTAAAAATTCAGAATTTTTCCAGTAATGTTCAGGCAAATGATTTTCATGATTTAGGAGTAGCACATAATAAAACCTTGCAGAATTTAACAGCCCCAAGACATGAATCACATCAGTGGGTTCATTCAAGCAGTTTATTAAGGTTGTTCCATAAACAATCCTACTCATGGGAGATCTTCTGAACCTTTCATGAAGAGGTTTCCAAGGGGTTGAAGCAGACAACATTCATAAAGGTGGTGTTACAGAGAAAAGGTGAAATTGTTCAGCTAGTAATTTGACTCAATTGTAGCCTATTCTAAATAATTGTCTAGAGCTTTTATTTAAGAAAGATGATTTTATACCAGTTTAATTTTCCTTCAGGTGTCCTCTGAAAATTGGAGGCCATAATCTGGATATCCAAACGTATACTTGGGATAAATCCACTTATGGCAATGGCAAAAAGTATATTGCCACAGCTTATGTGACTTCCCAATGAAGTTGGAAGATTTTAAAAAAAAACCCTCCTGAAAGACCCAGAAACAATCCACAGAACATCCAATGTTAATTTCTCTTCATTTCACAACTGCTGTATATTGTATGTGTTCTTTGATCCTTTAATGTACTTGTGATAGCTGGAATCGGTCATAGTGAAAATAGATTACAAATCTACAAGTCTTTGGCAGACTACAAATTCAGCTGGAAGGCATAGATGCCAAGTAACTTTTTTCTGGAGATGACATACATTTTGCCTAAAGTAAAAACAGAATGGAAAGTAAAATCATGTTTGATTTTTAAAAAATGAACAATGGAGAGCAGGCAGGTTCTGAACATTTCTAAAATTACCAGCCATTGTCTTTTTTCTTGAAATAAACCTGCCTTTCGATTTAGGCAAAAAAGAAGGAAGAAACTTTGCAATAAATTGAACGTATGTGTGTGTGCGTGCACCCACACCCACACCCACACAACACACACACATTTCATTCATTCACACTATTTAGCAAGAGTAGGTACTCATTAGAAATGGGGACAAGAAGGGGAAGAGAATCTAAATCAGTATTTAATATAACTATATGACATATCAAAACAGAATCTTTAAGAATGGTACTTAATCTCCTATTTCTGATCCACTGAGTTGCTTTCTGATTTCTTTCTTTCTTTCTTTTTTTGTATATTGTTTAAAAAAACCAAAACCAGTTCGCATGTACTTGCCATGTCACAGAAACTGGCACAAATTTAATCGTCCAGGGTTCTTTGAATTCCTTCCCTTATACTGGCTAGCCTCTAAGCAGCATTAAAATTGAGAAAACTAAGAAACTGCACTAAAAGCTTGTGTTCAAAATGTTGCTGAGCCATGGACCAAGTGACTAGTCTTTGACTAAAATCACCATTTCTCAGGCCTTTGATTGGTCATATGGAGAAAATGGTCTCCTACCTACCTCACAGGGCTGTTGTGAAGTTGTAAAAGGCTGATGGCAAAAATATATATGTAGTAAGATACAAAATATTATATATGAATAATATAATGCATCTGTATGATTTGGTTAATAAATCTTTGTTTGAGTAACTGTTATTTTTAAAACAGCAATTATGATGTTTACATTATCCCCAGTAGTGATATTATATATTACTATACTATATATTTGTTACTGCAAAAGACTGCTGACATAAGCCTGATGATGGCAGATGGGATTCTGTCAAAACGTCGCTTCTACCCTTTTAGGGATATATCCACAATTACACGGGAAGAAACCCGAAATATTAACTATACACACACACACACACACACACACACATTTCCGGGAGATGTGCATATCTTGCAGCTCTACAGGTTCTTCAGATTTTCTTTCTGAATCTGGCAGAGTTTAACTGTAGCATTCAATTGAAACTCGATAAAATGTCCAATAAATTCACATTTCATGTGGTGAAAACTGTGTCCTGTTTGACTGATTCTATGGCATTCCAGGTCTAATCTCAGGAAAGATAAATATGTAACTCATCTATTTCAGTTCAAAAGTCAAAGATTCAAGAGTCTCTACTTCTAAAGCTGCTTGTCATTCCAAGTGAGCCGATAGAATAAGTAACAACTTCTAAGTAGAAATTGTCAAACAAAAGTTTGCCAGTACATTGGGTTCTGAGAATTTAAGCCATTATCAAGCAGCTGAAAATAATTATTTAGAAGAAATTCACTCATAAAAAACTTTTAATTTTAACTTGTTTAATTTCAGATTTTTTAGATCAATACACAACCAAAATAGGGTTACCTTTGGAATTTCATACCTATCTGAATTTTGCAATAAAGTTGCTTAATAATAATAATAATAATGAATCCTGTGATGACACCTTTAATACCATCAAACAACAACATTTGCCTAACCCAAATTCTTCAGAAGGACTTGATAGGTGGACAAAAAATGTCAAATCCAGTCTAACATACCCTTATAATACAATAATACAATAATAATAGATATTTAAAAAACCCTCTGCACTAGAATTTCTTGAAAATTATTTGCCAAGTTGAACTACATTTGGGAAAACTGTAAATCTGTGGACATGAGGCAATGAAGCATTACTGTGTCTCGCTGTTGAGTAACAAAGTTAGCCTACTCGTTAGCTGCACACCCAGAAACTTGATGCTGCTAACCACCTCCACAGGTGAATCATTAATACACAGAGGTGTGTGGCTGGCTCTTCTGAAATTGACAATGATCTCTTTAGTTTGTCCTGCATTTAAAAGGAGGCAGTTTTTATTACACCAGTTCACCAAGCCCTCTACATCCTTAGGGTAAGCACTCTCATTGTCATCCCGAATAAGACCCACTCTTGTTGTATCATTCACATACTTCACAATATGGTTGGTGGCAAACCTGGACCAATAGTCATGGGTGAACAACAGTGGATTTAGGACACAGCCCTGAGGAGAACCTGTGCTCAAGAAAATGGTGTTAGAAGCAATAGTCCCAACTCTATTGGTACTCTACAGTATTCCCCACTGCATTTCCCAGCTCCTCTTCCAGTGTAAGAGAGGAGCAGCAGCAAAAGCAGCCTCCAGCGTGGATAGATAGACCAAACATATGCAGGAAAGTTTCAGCAGCTTGAATAGTAGCCCAGCGGATGCTGAGCTTCAAGCTGGAGCTGCAGAGAGCTGGGCCATGAGCAATTTGACAGATGGCTCAGCTGCAACTGTTTCAGAGCAAAGGGGTTGGCCTCCCTTCACCATCTGCCAGGAGGTCACAGGTGACACCCAAACATCGGGGTTTTGTGTGTGTGTGTGAGAGAGAGATTGGGGGGGGGGGGGAGATGCCAGGGACTGATTTATAGGCATGCATTTGTTGGGCTCAACTTGACAATTTGCTTATTCCAAAAGATTCTACACAGAGTTTACAGCTGTGGCCTGTGTAAACTTCCTGAGTGGAGTGGAAAGGGAGGGCCATGGACCTCTGGCTGAAAGCACATTAGCTGGTACACATCAGTATGTGGCAATACCTCTATCTTTGTTCAGAGGTGGGTCTTCACATAATGGAAAGACAATGTTTAGAGGGACTGCTGCTTTTAAGTAGGGAGTGCTTAGTGACCAACTGCTTTATTAACAGCTCTACAATATAAGTGTAGCACAGGGCTATCAAACTCACGGCCTGCAGGCTAGATGCGTCACGCGCTGGCCATGCCCACATCCGGTTTAGCGAAGGGGGAAAAAAGTCACGATATGTCACGTGATGATGCGAGTTTGACACTCTTGGTGTAGCAAGAACACAAGAGAAGAAAATGAAATCATGCTCATCATGACATCATCATGCAAATTATGTGCCATATGGCATTTGGTGTTGTGATGCAGCTGATGCAAATTACGTAATTTGTGCTATTGGTATGACTTCATTGTAATGTCTACCAAAAGCCTACCCTGTGATACAGATTAGGAAATAATTGCACAACACATTATGTCATCTTATTAGAAAAAGAGAGCCTTTGCATATTATAGTCCAGCGTGGCTCCTTATTCACAAAATCAGTGGCTTTCTCAGATTTAAACATATTATTATTATTATTTTATTATTTATTGAATTTGTATACCGCCCTACTCCCGAAAGACTCAGGGCGGTGAACAGCCAAATAAAATACATATAATACAAATGTTAAAAAACCATTAAAATACAATTAAATAATTGGCCCAGAAAACGAAATTTAAAACACCCCAAATTCATAAGACAAATTTAAAATTTTAAAATTTTTAAATTTTTAAAAAACAGTTTAAAAGAGAGGTTAGGCCAGGCCGGCCTGCTGGAAAAGAAATGCTTTGATGGCACGGCGGAAAGCGGGCAGGTCCGGGATCCTCCGTATCTCCGGGGGGAGCTCGTTCTAGATGGCAGGTACCCCCACAGAGAAGGCTCTCCCCCTGGGGGCCGCCAGTCGACATTGTTTGGCCAACGGCACCCTGAGGAGCCTCTCTCTAAGGGAGCGTACTGGTCGGTGAGAGGCTACTGGTGGCAGAAGGCGGTCTCGTAGATACCCCGGTTCTAAGCCATGGAGTGCTCTAAAGGTGGTAACCAAAACCTTGAAGCGCACTCGGAAGACCACCAGGAGCCAGTTCAACTCGCGCAGGAGGGGGGGTCACATGGGAGCGCCCCATTGCTCCCATAACCACCCACCTGGCTGCATTCTGGACCAGCTGGAGCCTCCGGGTGCTCCTCAAGGGGAGCCCCATGTAGAGAGCATTGCAGTAGTCCAGGCGGGAAGTGATGAGGGCATGAGTGACCGTATTTAATGAGTCCCGATCCAGAAAGGGATGCAACTGGCGAATCAGGCGAACCTGATAAAACGCCCTCCTGGCCACAGCTGTCAAGTGCTCTTCTAAAGACAACTGTGAGTCCAGGAGGACCCCCAGGTTACAAGCCCTCTCCGTGGGGGCCAATGACTCGCCTCCAATAGTCAGTGATGGCACCAACTGACTATATCGGGATGTCGGAAACCACAGCCACTCGGTCTTGGATGGGTTGAGCCTGAGTCTGTTCCTCCCCATCCATATCCGTACAGCCTCCAGGCACCGGGACATCACTTCAAGGGCATCATTGGGGTGGTCCGGGATAGAGATGTACAGCTGGGTGTCATCAGCATACTGGTGGTACTTCACCCTGAAACCACAGATGATCTCACCCAGCAGTTTCACAAAGATGTTGAACAGAAGGGGCGAGAGGACCGACCCTTGTGGCACCCCATATACAAGGGGCCTCAGAGTCGACCTCTGCCCCCCTGCCAACACTGACTGCGACTGGTCGGAGAGGAAGGAGGAGAACCACCGCAACACGGTGCCTCCCACCCCTAACTCCTTTAGCCGGTGCAGCATGATACCATGGTCGATGGTATCAAAAGCCGCTGAGACGTCTAATAGGACTAGGACAGAGGAGCAACCCCTGTCCCGAGCCCTCCAGAGATCATCAACCAATGCGACCAATGCCGTTTCCGTGCTGTACCCAGGCCTGAAGCCCGACTGGAACAAATCCAGATAAGCCGATTCATCCAGGTACTGAGGGAGCTGTCGTGCTACCACACTCTCAACAACCTTTGCAACAAAGCGAAGGTTGGAGACTGGATGGTAATTTGCCAATACTGCCGGGTCTCCTGGAAGGGGCGGGGCAGGAAGGGATGGGGCCAGCCAGAAATTTAACTAGCAGTTCGCCCGAACTAGCCTGAACCGGCTGAATCCCACCACTGAATACAATACAATACAATACAATACAATACAATACAATACAATACAATACAATACAATACAATACAATACAATCAGTACAATAGGAAAACTACCAGCTATGATCAACTAACCTCACAGGATATGGATGAACTGTGGTGGCACAGTGGTTAGAATGCAGTATTGCAAGCTAACTCACTGCTTGCTGCCGGGAGTTCAATTCTGACCAACTCAAGGTTGACTCAGCCTTCCATCCTTCTGAGGTGGGTAAAATGAGGACTCAGATGTTGGGGGCAATATGCTGACTCTGTAAACTGCTTAGAGAGGGCTGTAATGCTTTGAAGTGATATATAAATCTAAGTGCTATTGCTAAGTGCTATAGGTTGGCTGCATCCAGATTTACATCCATCGATTAGAGTGACTTAGTGTATCAATGTTCAAATAGTGGCATTATTTCTCAAGATTATAAAGCCCTAAGTATCAGGTGCTGGCTGCAAGGACTGGCATGGTATGTTTCTGTAGGAATATTATTCAAATCCTTCTGCTTGGCTACTTGTGTTTTGAGATCCCGGGCATACAAAACATATTGGAAAAGAGATACTTCTCATAATTCCAAGAACAGCAGAAAGCAGAGGCTGGAAAATAGAGATCTTTCTGAGGTTAGGTAGCATTCCCAGTGGACAGAATAGGCTTAGATAAATCAACATTATTCATGGATCACATTTCATCTATGGAACAAATTTGTCAGGTTCTTTGGAGCCATACCAAACTACATTTCCTCTTTACTACTTCCTCATATCCCCACAGATGAATAGCCTTTCTGGTTCCCAGAAGACTGATTTTCATTATAAAAGATACAGCGTGTCGGCTGATTTCATTAACAACAATGTATTGACAATATTGTTGTTTTATTGATATTGAAATGCATTTATCTCCCCTTCCCCAAACAATCTGACAGACACCTTTCTGTTGGGAAGGAACCACAGCAATGCGTGACAGAGACCATGTTTTAAATCCCGGCACTCTGTCTTTAAGGCCCTGCAAGAATATGACTATCCATCAGAGTAGGCAGTTCTGAGTCACCAGCATAAGCCAGCTTCTTATTTTCTTTAGAGATCTTTTATATTTTCTGGCAATACCATGTTTCTCCCAAAATAAGACCTGGTCTTATATTAATTTATGCTTCAAAAGATGCATTATGGCTTGTTTTCTGGTTAAGTCTTATTTGGGGGGGAAATACAGTACTAAACGCCTCCATCTGCCAACAATCTTAACTGCAGCTTATTTTGGGGGTAGGGCTTATATTACGAGCATCCTGAAAAACCATGCTAGGGCTTATTTTCCAGTTGGGTATTATTTTTGGGGAAACACGGTAGTAAGAGACAAGAAGTAGAGATTGGCTGTGCTGTGTGCTTTTAGTCTTCATTCATCAAGTAGGCCTTATAAGGTTTGGGCAGAAGGGGGAAGCACTGTGCATATTTATGTATGCGTATATGGGAAAGTGTAAAGCAAGAGGAGGACAATCTAATTCAGCCATCATTTTCAGGAGTGACTTTTTCAGTGCAGTGGCTTGGGGACCGGCAGAGGCTGGGGAGTAGATTGTTAGACATCTGTTGCCAATGGGGGTCTGCCAAGCGGCTCCCCTAGGCTTGCATCTGACAGGGGGAGCTTCATATCTCAAAGGGTTTGTCCAAGCATCACACCCCACCTGAGCGCAGCAAAGTTGGGGAATTTAAAAGGGTGCTGAAGCCAACCTCTCCCATGAGTTCCTTTTTAGTTGTGTTTAGTTAATGACTTTCCAACCGAGCATCTGGGTGATAGCTGGGCAGTGGTCCCTGTAGGTTGCTTCCTGGCACAGCTTGGAAACAGCAGAAGGGGCTTCTAATGAGACATGGCTGGTCCTAAGAGGCATATTCTTCTCTAAGTAGGGGGTGGTGAAACCCTTTCTGCTTATTTTGGCTCAGAATGACAACCAATTCCCACCTACCCTTCAACTGTAATTTTGAATAGCATTGTTATAACCAATGACGCTAATATAACATGCCTAGAACTTGAGAGTAAACTGATGGGGGAGATTTAAGAATTTTGCCCTGGGAATGGATCTCACAGCCAAATGTCAGAAGTGATGTCTGAAGCCCTCCTGACAGCATCATTTTCAATGTTGGGATTAATACTGTACACCATGCAGAAAAATATGCCGGGAATTTTGACGATTTCTCAGGAAACTGTAGTTTTTTCAGAATGAATGACCCTAAGGCAGAATAGAGGAAGAAGTTTAATTTCCTATGTATAGCAATGCAAGCCCCAGTTTGGTAATACCACAGTCCCTGTAGAAGGCTAAGAGAGCATCAAGCCAAATCAATAGCTAAAAGAATTGTTTACGGGCATCATGTCTTGACAAATAAAACAGTGTTTCCTGAATGCAAAGAATTTTTAAGTGGAAGATAAGTTTTTACTTACATGGATGACCAAGTGGAACCATTATAAAGTGGATGTGTAATTTTGGCAGTTAAAGCTAAATACCCACTCCCCTCCACAATACCATTGGAGAAGGTAAGGGGGATTTATATATTTGAAGATAAGGGTAGGGGCTTATATATCTGAAGACTACCCAGATGGTACAGCTGGTCTGAAATATGGTAGCACAGGCAGCAATGGCCTAATGCCCATGTATCATCATCATTTTTTTTTTTTCCTATTCTATCATTCCTCCATGAGCTGCACTGGTTACTGGTAGGCTTCTGGGTGCGATTCAATTTGGTTGCTGATTGTCATGTTCATGGCATATGGTGTTCATGACATATGGCTTGATTATTGGAGGGGCCACTTGTCTCCAATAATTTCTGAATATCCAGTAAGATTGGGCAGAGTGTGGAGGTCCTGAGGCCCCTCAATTAAACAAAATCACCTAACAAGAGCCCAAAATTGTGCTTTCTGTCCCCAGTGTGAAATAGGTGATTTGTCAATCCCTGGTGGTGGTGGTTCGGTTTTGTTTTGTTTTTGTTTTTTTTTTTTTTTTTATTGAAAACTTTTATAAGAAATACAAACATTTTCTCCCCGCCACCCTTTCCCCCTCCCCTCCTTCCCCCCCACCCCCCTCCCTAGACTTCCCAGAACAGGCACAGGGTATAGCATTCACAAACATAAAACTAAAATATTCTAACAAATTATTGCATTCATATTCTCCCTAAATCTTTAACTCCTTATAACTCAAAAACTATAAACATAAACTACTTAAAAATATTTCATTTATAAGCTATATGAATCTTCTTGTTCGGATACTTTTTTTGTATATAGTCAATCCATCTTCTCCATTCTGATATGTATCTTTCATTTGAATGATATTTAAGATATGATGAAATTTTTGCCATCTCTGCCAGATGCACAACTTTTAATGTCCATTCCTCAATGGTAGGTGGATCTTCCTTCTTTGTTTTGTTTTTAATGTGTTACACTTTTATTCAGGCATACATCTTTTCTCTGTTTGTATTTTGTTATTTTTTTAAAGAAAAATTTAACTATGTAAGCCACCCAAAATATTTGGAGGTTGGGCAGTTCTAAATCTAACCAAACAGATAAACAAACTTGATAGCAAATAAAAGTTAGCAAAGGAAAACAGAAATGAAGTATGGAAAACTCTCATTCTTTGCTGCCATATAGAACTCATCTGGATTTTTATAGCCATGATCAGGCCACGCAACAGAAACACATTTTCATATTCTAGCTCTCTCTATGGTTTCATTGTGCTTCATCATTCCCAAATGAACCAAAAAATGTACACCGTCTTTGTTTTGCTTTCTCCAGTGGTGAAATTCAATTTTTTTTTACTTCCGGTTCTGTGGGTATGGCTTGGTGGGCGTGGCAGGGGAAGGATACTGCAAAATCTCCATTCCCAACCCACTCTGGGGCCAGCCAGAGGTGGTATCTGCCGGTTCTCTGAACTGCTCAAAATTTCTGCTACTGGTTTTCCAGAACCTGTCAGAACCTGCTGGATTTCACCGCTGGCTTTCTCTCTCTCTCTCTTTGCATCTGCATCTGTGTTTTGTTCATTTCCTGAATGAAAGGAATTGTAACCTAATATATATGGGTTTATGTATGCTTGTTTGTTTCTCTTTTAGATCCCACCATCTATTTTTGGTTGTGAAATGTTTCTCCTCCATGTAAATATTAAAAAAAATATAAAAAACCATTCTGAGAGTGTGGTAGGTCCCCAAGTTGATGACTGTGGCTTTAATATGGCCAATGTAGCTTATATTTTTCCTCTGTTTGAAAACATACTATCCTACCTCTATCTCGCACACCAGCCACAGTAGTATCCCAAACTGGACCAGTCCCAAGTTCAGGACAGGATAAGTAGAGTCTAGGATGCCTACCCACATTCTGAAGTGATTATTCATTTGCACCTTGGGTTTTCCCCCCCATTCCTATATAAAAACTGGACGTGTATACCAGATGCAAATATAGTCAATAAATTGGCTGATTGGGAATGTAGATACGCTGCTGGCCATGTCATGAATTTGTTGGGATGAATCCAGGATGATGCAGCTTCCATAAAGTGAGGCCAAAAGAGGTTTACTGCCTGCTCTGACACTGATTTCAACAAATCTGGCTCTATTAGATGCTAATCCTGGAGACCTCTGGGATGCTACATACAGTAGTGGCCAAAATTGTGACAACGTTTTAGGAAAAGTGTATTACACCACTTTTTTTTTGGAGTAGTACCATAAAATTATATATCAATGGAAAGATAATTTAATCAAGAATGTAATGGAATAACTTTTATGAAAGATTTGCCATTAGAACAGCAGTTACAGTATAAAGAAGAAAAGTGAAACACGTAGAAAAAATGAGATATACAAAAATGATCATGTCAGTTAATACTTGGTTGGGTAACCTTTAGCATGAATTATGGCCTTACAACGTCTTCCCATGGAGTGAACCAAGTCTTTTAGTTCTGCAGCTGTTATAATGTGAAACCACGATTGAATGATTGCTTCTATTAACTGTGTTTTATTGCTGGGTCAATTCTGACTAACAAGTTTCTTTAGTCGGCTGCATACATTTTCAATTGGGTTAAGGTCTGGGCTATTCCCAGGCCATTCTAGCAGTGGAATATGATTATCCTGGAACTCCAAAAAAAAGTGGTGTTATTAGCCATCAAACCTCAAAAATATACTTTTCCCAAAAGATTTCCACAATTTTGGCCACTACTGTAATCCTTTCCAGTAAATAATATGGCTCTAATTACCCTGATGGGACTCTGGGCACATCTGGTAGTATAGTCCCTATTTATCATATATTCTATTATCTGTATCTGTATCTGTATGATAGAGATAGCAATAGGCCTTAGACTTATATACTGCTTCACAGTATATTCTCTAAACAGTTTACAGAGTCAGCATATTCCCCCCAACAATAGGAAATAGGAAAGTGGTCGACCAGGTAATAGAGGAAGAGAGGATGGTGAACTAAGGCAACACAAGAGAACATGAAAAAAAAAAAGTGAGAAAGAGTGAGAAATGGGCTATAAAAACAGAGTGAATTCTAGATCAAGATGGTATAAGATAGCAGATGAGAAAATTAAGGAATGATGCATTGGGAAGAGAAAAAGACAAGAGAAACAGAATGAGCAAGAGACAGAGAAAGTGAGAAAGAAAGACTGCGCAAAGTAAGCCCAGCAAGACAGACAGCAAGAGATTATGAAAGAGTGAGTGAGAGAGCATGCTAATCTTGGTGAGGCTGCAGCAGTGATGGGTTGCTATTGGTCTCCCCGGATCGTGCGAACCGGTAGCAGCAGTGGCGGGAGTCTCCGCCCACCCCCCCAGATGCTTCTGCGCATGCGCAGAAGCATCACGAACACGCGCGCACAAGTGGACCAGTAGAAAACTAAATTGAAACCAGGGGTGGGTTCTAAATATTTTTAGTACCGGTTCTGTGGGCATGGCTTATTTTGTGGGTGTGGCTTGGAAGTCATGTGACTAGGTGGGCGTGGCTAGCTGGTCAGAGTCATTTCTGGAAGGTCCTCACACTTACGACCAGTCCTCGCACTTACGACACGACTCATTTGTTTGCTTTTAACACTGATCAGCTGTAGGATGGCCCTTTGAAGCCCCGCGGCAAGAGTTTAAACAGTTTTTTCCCCTCTAGCTGGGACTCAGGAGGCAGCAATAGATTGGGGGTGGGACCAAATAAAAGGTAAGAATAACGTGGGGGGTGGGGTGGTGGGAGGGCGGGGGGGGAGAACCGATTCGGTGACGTCATATCATCACTGCTACCGGCTCGGCCGAACTGGACCGAACCGTGAGGAACCCACCACTGACTGAAACCCACTACTGGGCTGCAGCCTCTAATCTATGGGGGTGAGCAGGGGCTTTCTGAAGAAGCAGGAGAGGTGGAAGATAAAACTTGCCTGGTACCTCAGCCATACTAGCCAAAAAAACAATATCCCTCAATCCCTCTCCTTAGCTTGGTCTATACCCTGTCCTTCTTGCTGACATCAAATAGAAATTGCTCGTTGGAGAAAGAGGCCTCCTCCCGTCAGAAGAACAGCCTGCTAAATCAGGGTCTGCCTGGGCCTAATGATGGGACTTTTCTTCTTAGGTAATGCCAGGAGCATACCATTCATCCCATAGAGCCCCAGCAGGGCTTAGCTTGCTAGTCTCCTGGGGGAAAGGAGAGCCAGCAGAGCTCTCCTGCTGTTCAGACAAGACCATTTGGTGCCGCATGCACACAATGTTCATTTTCTTTCCCTGCTATTATTATCGGTAGCAAGGGACACATGGGGTGAGGAATAGGGAGGGTAGACAGGCAGCCGGTTCCTTAAACTGACTGGAAGCTTGTTGAAAGCTGGACAGGAAACAAAGCAACTCAGAGCAAAGGTTAATGAGGAAACGGCGCTCTTTTGAACAGAAGAACGTGTGGCAGTTATTCCATATGGATACAGGAAGCTCTTTCACCAGCTCCTGGAAAGAAGCTTTCTTGTATGTTTGCATGTCTGAAGGGGTGGAGGCGGGGGTGACATTTTAAAAGATCAGAATTCTTGCCCATATGGTGAACTGATCAAAAATGGTCCCAGGGCATTGCATAAAATCTGAACCTAGTGCAATCCAAAGTTTCTGAAGCAACTGATTGTGGGAAAGGCCCTCGTAAGTACACACAGAATTACATTAGTTGTTTCAAAAGATACTTTGTGCAGACAGTCTAAAAAAATGTGAGCCGGGCTTTCCTGTCCACTTGGCATCATGAAGCTGACCCAGAAATGAAAAGAGGTGCTTCAAGCAAGTATTTTAGTCAATACTCAAAACTTGGAACTCTACTGCCTGGAGAACGTTGGGTGTTATATACACCCAAGCACCTAGTTGGGACAGGTGCTGTATTTTACTGATCAGTACAGTAGTTGTCAACCAGGGAATATGCAGGAAGATTGCTTACTTATATTTTGAAATCATGGGAATAGGTATATCAGTCTTTCCTAACTTTCTAACCAAGTTAGAAAGGTCTAATTTTTCTAACTAAAGACTAGAAGACCTCCAAGGTCCCTTCCAACCAGAGATGGGAATACTTACCTTCCTACCAGTTTGCAAATGTGAGCATGTGTGCGTTCCTCTGCGCATGTGCACCAGGGGTGGGTTCCACTTACCTTTACTACCGGTTCGCATCGCGCTGCGAGCTCGCTTCGCTCGTGTGCCCATGTGCTCTTCTGCGCATTCACAGATCACCTATGATGATGTCCAGGTCAGTGGGCAGAGCCTACCGCCAGTTTTACTACCGGTTCTTGCAAACCGGTAGTAAAATCCAACCCAGGGTTGGGTTGCCTCCGGTCTGAATTGGGGGCAACCCAACACTGATGTGCACGGCCTTCCGTGCATGCGCAGTACTTGCGTATTACATCTGGGAGGGTGGGTGGAACTTTCCGCAGCCACTACCAGTTCACCCAAACCAGACAGAACTGGCTGAATCCCACCTCTGCTTCCAACTCTATTATTCTGTTATTCTAACTTGCTAGCCTAGAGATTGGGAAAAGTATGAAATATGGAGAACTACATACTGAAGTGAAAAGTTCAAATCTGATTAGTTTATTTATTTGTTCAGAAAATTTATATGGCTGCCTATTGATAATCCTAGGCAGCTCACAATAACAGTCCAAACACTCCTCCCCCCCAAAATAAAAATAAGCCCCCTCCAAACTCCATGAAATACATCACTTTGATTGCCAAATTAAAATAAAACTGGATTCTAAAATATCTACAGCACTAGATTAGACAGAAACCCCAGATGATTTCTCCTAGCTTAGCCAATATTTATTGATATTATGAATTAGTGATTCTTACAAAAGATTGTAAATCTATGTTCTCTGTATGTAGAAATCTACTCCACTCCACTGATCATGCCTGAGTGTGAAGAGGTAGCAGGTCCAAGAATCTCATTGTGGCAAACCTGGGTTTCAACATCCTATCCAATGCTACATTTGATTTCCTCAACCATGGACTCCTTCTTGTGTCTTGTTGCCACACTTGCCATACTCACTAGCTCCTCCCCCATTTCCATCTAGCAGCCAATCAGAATGAGTTTTAGAGAGGACTTGGTACATTCAAAGTGGATCAGGCTATCAGTGGTTATGAATATGGGTAGCTGTTTACTCCCTTGAAATATAGACAGCATGCCTTCGGTACTGATTACTAAGCATTTACAATGGAAAGAGGGCATTGCTTCCAATCCAGGCTTGCAAGCTTCCAAATGCATCCATCTGGTCACTTTGTGACATCAATCCATGAGTAAGTGGGCCTTTGGCTCACTTTGCTCTTGTCTTCCTCGTAGGGTCTTAAACTTGGATTCTGCCTAATGTACATGGATAATAAGAGTGGAAGCACTGGGGGTGGAAGAAACAGAAGAGGAAACTTACGATGCAGCTTTGCAAGATCTGCTCCCTCCCCTTCTATGCTCCTTCACCCTTCATGCATGGCCTCTCTGCTGTACTGAAAACTGCCAACTGCTCCCTATGGAGGCCAAGGCAGCAGCAGTGGCCTTCATCCTAATCCAATTTGTCAGGAAGGTAATGAAGTATAAAAGTGTGGATTCAATTAAAAGGGATTTTGATGTAGGATGGAGCCCGTGGGTAGGGAGGGATAGAAGCCTACTGTTTGAAAGGGACCATCTGTGCCACCAGGCTGCTGCTTTTGTGTTTGTCCTGAAAAGACCACTTTACTTGAGACAGAGTCTTTGACATGCCTCATGGTTGGCCCGTGGAAGCAGTCCAACCTGCAGTGAAGGAGGTGGATGTCCTTCAACTCTCCAGAGCCTTGACCTCTTTCTTCCGGGGTCTGTTCTCTATTAGTGCAATTGCATCCTCCGAGACCTCCCCAACGGCCCCAAAGGGCTTTGCAAGTATGGGTGAAACCAGCTATCAGTTCAGCAGCATGACTGAAGCAATTACAGATGTTAATATGGTGAACCTGGACTGGAGACATGTGCAAAGAAATGGTGGGGAATGAGATGGGCATAAAGCCCCTGATTTCTTTTGCGATCCATCAGTCAAAATGTGTTATTTCATCTCTTGCTCTTGATTGAAACTCTCCTCTCCAAGACTGTGTCAGCCTTTCAGTCTATTCGTGCTATGCTAAGTGGTAAAAAACGATGTAAGAGACAGAAATATTTATTACATTCATTCACTTTTTCTTTTGGAAGTTAAGTTGGTTTACTACTGAGGTGGGTTAGGCTGATGGACATTGATGTTTCCTTCAAGCCAATCTTGACTCTTGGTCTATTGTGGATACATCTGCATGACCTTCATGGCAGCAGAGCAGATGCGGTTTGCCATCACCTGGATATTCTTTTTTTTACTTTCTTTTTAGTCCTGAGATTTAGTCTTCTCTTCAAAAACAAACCAAGAAACCCCCTGCTTAATTTCCAAACCCAGGCAATTGGGCAATAATGAGTGATGCAACTCTTACTGTTGGGCAGAGAAACCCAGTCTGTAGACAAGAGTGAGAAGATGGGAGCAATAATTGGAATGGAAGCATGAACACAAGAAGATATGAATGGCAATTGAGTAAATATATCCATATTAGTTATAGCAATAGCACTTAGACTTATATACCACTTCGCAGTGCTTTTACAGCCCTCTCTAAGCGATTTACAGCCTATTGCCCCCAACAATTTGGGTCCTCATTTTACCCACATGGGAAGAATGGAAGGTTGAGTCAACCTTGAGCCTGGTGAGATTTGAACTGCCAAATTGCAGGCAGCCGGCAGTCAGCAGAAGTAGCCTGCAGTACTGCACTCTAACCAATGTGCCACCACGGCTCATTTATATCCAATCCTGCATTTAAATCTCCCCCAATAATAAAATAAGCAAAATGAACTATGTTAAATACTTTGCCAACTAATATCCAGATTTCATTGTATCTTTTTTTTAAAAAAAAAAATTAATAGGCAAAGAGCAACTGATGCTGACATCCAGAGTGGCACTGTCGACTCATTATATAAAAGCATAAATTCTCTCGCTATGTCCTATGTTCAGTAAATGTACAATTGTTCATAAACAACTTCCAAATAAAATCCAGCATCATATTCACTAATATGGTGTAAATATTATCCTTTTTTATTTTTCACTTCCAACATAATGAAGCTGACAAACTCTTTAAAACAGTAAATAGGGGAAAAAAAGCTTTTTTATTGAATTAATTTCATTTTAAGACCAATATTTGAGGGGCTGTATGCTGTAAATGTACAGTATGTTTAAGATGCTCAAACAATACTTTGATATTATGGGTTATTCCAATTCTTTCTTCCAAAGTTCTTGCAAGTAATCACAACTGACTTTAATGATACTCTATTTTCACAGATGTCCATTCCAAATATTCTTCACAATTTAATGCTGGAAATGTAGTTGAATTATGACTAAAAAGAGAAATCAACGCTTTTCATAAAATCAGAGGGGTCATTATAAAAAAAAAGGTCTGTAGTGTTAGGGGACTTGATTTTATGAAAAAATAAAAGTCATGAGTTATGATTAGTGATGAAAGCTGAAAGGTCAGAATGTTAAAACCTCCATCACCATATGACATTATGACAATGATAATTGGAGTAAAGAAAATTGTCCCTTGCCTCCAAAACTCCTAACTTGACAGCTGTCACTTGCAAGCAGACAAACATGTCCCACTTAGAAAATACACAGTTCAGGAGCTCTCAACGCTTAATCTCCGATAGATAAACTAACCGAGGAGAGATTTGGAATTATTTTCAAAATCTTGCCGCTCTGACGAGATTAGAGCTCTGTTAATCTTGCCCAACGAGTGTTTGGGGGATGGTTTAATGAGAATTTGTGCAGGCATAATCCTGTTGTTAAACTCATTCCCTAAACTAATCTTCAGAGTTGGACAAGATGTTCTTAGGGTTGAAGCTGGGAGGTAGGTTATAGGGGTGGGATGGCAGCATGCTTGGGAGCTATGAAATTCTGAATGTTGAATCTCTGCTGTCAGTTCTAGTAACAGAATAATAGAATAACAGAGTTGGAAGGGATCTTCTAGTCCCCTCCCCCCACCCCCCCAAGCAGGACCATGTCAGACAAATGGTTGTTCAATCTCTTCTTATAAACTTCCAGTGTTGGAGCATTCACAACTTCTGGAGGTAAGTTGTTTCACTGATAAATTGTTCTAACTGTCAGGAAATTTCTCCTTAGTTCTAGATTGTGTCCCTCCCTGCTTAGTTTCCAACCATTGCTTCTTGTCTTGCCTTCTGGTGCTTTGTCTGAAACTCTGTTTTGCAAATGGCACCTGTTCACTTTCCCTCTCATGGTAAGATCCTAAGAAGGAGAGAGAGAGATCATCTTCTTTTAATATACAAGAATTTTAAGAAAGCTAGAGATGTAGAATAATTAGAGATAAACCCAGTTCTTGTGGTTTATCCGACTAGTTCAGTGGGGGAGAAGCATTAAAGTGGGAACACCTAATCCAGTCCAAACAGCCCAGAAAATTATTGAGATCCAAACTAACTTCCTTTGATGCACCAACAGCTTGTGCAAACAGATGCTAACCCTTTCTATTGGCTTCAGAAACAGAGATGGTCCTAGAGTGGCTTTGCAAAAAACAGGACTTCTCTAGGATTTTCATCTTTGTCACCATTTGACACTTTATTGTAAAGAGCTACAGAGATCACTAAGGATCAACCATTGAATCAACCATTTCAAAAATATGCTCCCACAGCAGAAGAAAACATGAGAAAGAATCTGGAACTTGCTCTGGTTTGGCTTCCTGGAATATAAAAAGAAGGGTGGGAAAACTTACAGGTTTCCAATATTGTGGCCTGAATCAAATACAGTAGGTTTCCAGTCATACTTGAGGAATTTTCCTAACGTGGCCTATTTTAAAGGATTGGCATTCATTATTTTCTTTTCCCAATCCATTCCTCTTTGATTCCTCTTCAATTTTCTTCATCCCATTGCATAGAGATTTTCAGGGTTTAATAAGATTCTTTCATAGACCCAATAAAAATATATAATTTTCAGATCATTCTCTTTTGGTCGCCACGATGTAAAAAAGATGTTGAGACTCTAGAAAGAGTGCAGAGAAGAGCAACAAAGATGATTAGAGGACTGGAGGCTAAAACATATAAAGAACAGTTGCTGGAACTGGATATGTCTAGTTTAATGAACAGAAGGACTAGGGTGACATGATAGCAGTGTTTTGATATCTCAGTGGTTGCCATAAAAAAAGAGGGAGTCAAGCAGTGATGGGATTCACCCAGTTCGCACCACTTCGGGAGAACCGGTTGTTAATGTTCTGAGCAGTTTGGCACACTGGTTGTTGGAAGAAATCATTAGGGCAGAGAACCGGTTGTTAAATTGCCTGAATCCCACCACTGGAGTCAAGCTATTCTCCAAAGCACCTGAGGGCAGGACAAGAAGCAATGGATGGAAACTAATCAAGGGCAGAAGCAAGGAGAATAGAACTAAGGAGAAATTTCCTGACGGTTAGAATGATTAATCAATGGAACAACTTGCCTCCAGAAATAGTGAATGCTCCAACACTGGAAGTTTTTAAGAAGAGATTAGACAACCATTTGTCTGAAATGGTATAGGGTTTCCTTCCTGAGCAGTGGGTTGGACTTGAAGACTTGAAGTAACAGAGTTGGTTACTGATATAGTAACCAACTCTGTTACTATATTCTTGATTAGTCATTTGTATTTCCAGTTTAATTTTTAGAACATTAGCCAGTTTCTTTTGTATATCTCATAAAACTTCCTTTTTCCAATAATTGTCTTGGCCTGTCATTTGTAGTCATACTTTTGGTACTTTGTCTTGTCAGACAAAATTTGCTCCACACCTGTCATTTCCATTTTAACATATTTTGCACATAGTCAACAAGTGTCAGACACGATTACTGACATTGTTGATATTGTAGCTACTAATTTCTGGCTCCATTCTTTGAAAATCCTCTTTAATATTTCCAATGTCAAAATGCCTTGTATCATGGCATGGGACCTGGGTATTTGCAGGACCGCCTTCTGCCGCCGATAGCCTCCCACTGACCAGTGCGCTCCCACAGAGAGGGACTCCTCAGGGTGCCGTCAGCCAGGCAATGTCGGCTGGCGACCCCCAGGGGGAGGGCCTTCTCTGTGGCAGCTCCTGCCCTCTGAAACGATTTGCCCCCGGAGATACGAAGGATATCGGATCTCCGGGTTTTTCGCCGTGCCCTAAAAACTTTTCTTTTCCACCAAGCAGGGCTGGCGTGAAACCCCCTCCCCTTTTTAGTTTTTAGCTTTTAAATTGTCAAAGGGGTTTTAGTTTCAATGTTTTAAATTTTTGGGCCACAGTTATTTAATTCTTTTAATAATTTTAAATTTTGTATCGATATGTGTTTTAGTCTGGCTGTGCACTGCCCTGAGTCCACTTGGAAAAGGGCGGGATATAAATTGAATAAAATAAATAAATAAATAATAAATTTTTAAAATCCCAGTAATAATTGATGTTACCTTGTATTTGTTTCTTTTTTTCTTTCTGCTTAAAATTTGTAGTCTCCTCTAAAGTCCAGTTTCTAAAATCATCATTAATCTTTAGTTAAGACTTCTAATTGCTAGGATAGCCAAAATAAGTCTGCTTCCCGCATAAAGTTCCTTATTTTTTATAGTCAATTCCAAAATCTTATAGTAAAAATATTCCAAATTTATCTGGACCCTTAATCGAGTTGCACCTTTCTTAGATCATAATCCTATTCATCTTTTTGCTTTTTATTTCAAATACTTTTAAATTTTTAAGCTTGCAATTAATCTTTCTTTTGTTTAGTTGAAGATAAACTCAGCTGATGAAGACTTTTCAAGCTTGTTTTTATGAAGGTCTGTAATAGCTTTAAGAAAGGTTAATAGATAATTTCTAAAAGTGATTAGGAAGTAGGGTTTGCAAATTTAGTGCTGCAGGTTGCAAGCAAGATGACAACAGCTTGTCCTTGACTTACCATAGTTCATTTAGTGACCATTCAAAGTTGCAACAGCACTGAAAAAAGTGCCTTATAACCCTTTTTCACACTTACGACCATTACAGCATCCTCACGGTCATGTGATTTACATTGAGATGCTTGACAACTGGTTCATATTTATGACAGTTGCAATGTCCCAGGGTCATGTGGTCACCTTTTGTGATCTTCTGGCAAACAAAGTCAATGGGAAGATTCACTTAACAACGGTGTTCCTAATTTAACAACTGCAGTGATTCACTAACAAATATGGCAAGAAAAATTGTAAAATGGATGGGACAAAACTTATTGAACAAATTTCTCTCTTAGCAACATAAATTTTGAATTTAATTGTAGTTCGTAAATTGAGGACTACCTGTAGTCCTGTAGTCTCCTGGTGTTCAAACCCACAGAAACCCACTGTCCTGTAGTCTCCTTGTGTGGAACAGTTGTCTATTCACCAGTTCCTTGGTCTTTGCCGTAGTCATCAACTTGATGTCCCAAAGAGGCAACTGGACTGTTTTTTCTTTGAAGATGTTTCGCTTCTCATCCAAGAAGCTTTTTCAGCTCTTAAGACAGAGAAGCTTCTTGGATGAGAAGTGAAATGTCTTCAAATAAAAACCAGAAAGTCCAGTTGCCTCTTGAAAAAAGCACTTTGGGACAACCATGTCCAGGATGACTGAGAAACTCCATAGACATTAATCAGCTCGACTTTTGCAGAGCTGTCTTCATTTCACCATATTTTTCCTGGAAACTGCTGAAAATGAGTAACTTCTGGAGTTCCTTTCATCCACAAAGGTAAATCTATGTATGGTGGTGAAACAACCATCAGTGGTCTAATCAAGCCATAAAATTGGGAAAAAAAAAAGATGCTACCAGAATTGATTCAACCAAGTGAAAACTTAAAGTAAAAACATCCCACTAAGATAAAGCCTCTTTTGAATCAAACTCAGTTCTGGTTAGGTCCTTATTATACTTTTGTCCACAGTACAGAAGCAGTTTGCCACTTGTTTTCTCAGGACACTTTTTTGGGCTCCCTAATCTAGCCTACACCTTGAAATCCCTGGTGGTCTCCCATCCCAGGAATAATCGGGTCAACCTTGCTTAATTATTTGAGCTCAACTGAATAAAACAAATGAAAAAGCACAAGTGTGCAAGACTGTGAAAGTGTAAAATGTTGGCACAGAGGGCCATCCAGTGTCAGTGCCACTCCCCAAATGACTCCTTCTTTTCTGTCCCTTTTCTTATGGAAGATACCTCAAGAAACATTTCAACATCTTGAAGCTTGGGCATGTGGGGTGGCGGGAAAGGTAGGCTTCTTAAGGTACTTTTGTCACACAACTTTTAGGTAGATAAATATTAACCCTTGAACTCAAGGCAGAAGTGAACAGGCAAAGTGTATAATTCTTTCCTATTTACCTGAATATAGACCCACCTACCCATATTAATAGGAATTATCTAGAGCTTCTCAACAATTTAAGTTACTCCATGAAGTTTGAATGGATTTTCCTGCCTTAGCCTCTCTCACAGGCTTGAGAGAGAAAGAGAGAGGAGGGAACAACCTCTGGAGGACAGTGGTATATTATTGTTTTAAATTGCCACTGTTAGTCCCTCTTAGCTTAGTTTTTCAAGGTCAAAAGATCAGATCTCCAGTCATGAATCCATTTTGGCTCCCCTCCATTTACTTGTTCATCTTCAGTTCTAAGAGAATTTGAAGACTCTCCTAAAATTGGTGCAACAGTTGAGCCCTATATCCCCCTCATCCTGCCCTGCTTTGGGCTCCCTGGTGCATAAGTCCATCAGAAGACTGGGCAATAGGTGGGATTTTGCTAATCGCTGTTGCTATTTCTGCTCCCTCTAACCTTGGGTCTTGCGGTCAGCCTAACCCTTCCAGGCAGCCTAAGGCATTGAGAGGTAGGAGGAGAAGGAGGAAGGGGGAAATTCAGCCTCTTTGCAAGGGAAAAGGCCATCTGCCATGAAAACTGACACCTGCTGATGCTGACAGAATCAGAGGCCACTCAGTCGCCACCGCCTCCACAGTGCAAACAAGCATCCAAAGAGGGATTAAGATGTGGGCAGGTCACCCTGTTCCTGGAAGTCCTCCTTCACCTCCTTTGGCCTAGAAAGGAAGGCTCAAACCAGCATTTTAGTCGACTGAGCAAACTAAAAAATTTCCAGAAAGCCAGAAAGATGAGAAAGTAGGAAAGGAAATGGGAGAAACCTGACAGCAGGTGGGAGAGAGAGGGGGGGCGGGAGGAAGAGAGAGAGAGAGGGAGAGAGAGAGCGCGAGCAGGAAAATTAGAGCAAATGGCCTTTCTGTTCCACCTGCTGCATTTCTACTTTTCCTCCCACCCCTCGGTCTCCTGTTTCAGGGATGAGCAAAGCAGAAGCTGCAAAGATCCTAGAAACTGGGAAAATGAGACTTGCTAATCATGTGGCATCTCTGGGAATGTCACTATCTGTTGAACGTCTGCCTGCCCTGAAGATGTCAAATGCACAGGGACTGTGCATTTGACAAACAGAAGAACAGAAGCGTGTATGGGCATGTGACTACCCTGTGTAAAGAGAAGCATAGGTGAGAGTCTCCTGCAAATATTAGCTCTACATGTTGAATCTGGTTTGTGAGTTAGCCTGTTGTTGTTGTTTTTTAATTAAAGAGGCCAGGTTGGCATAAAAACAAAACAAACCTCTCTCCACTTCAAGATTAGCAGTTTGGGTTCAGACGCAGTCTTCAGAAGAAAGCTGAGAGGCATCGGAGAAAATCCAGGGAGTAGCATAGACAATTCTTAAAATAGACATGTAATTGTAAAGCTTGGTTTGCCCCATCCTTGTCACTGGCAACTCATCAGGTTGCATAATATAATGGCATCCAAGCAGAAGGGAAGTGTGGTATAGTAGTTAAGGCATTGGATTGACCCTGGGAAAACCCTGGTTCAAGTTGATCTCCAACTTTAGTAGGTGATTGGTTGACTTTGGGAGGTCATTCTTTCTTAGACCCACCTATCTCAGGGTGGTTGTGGGAAAAAAACAGGAGAGACTTCCGGTTTGCTTCTTGCCGCTGCCAGACGATCCCTCCGGATCGCCAGCCCCATTGCCTGTAAAGAGCCGCCTTTACAACTGAAAGGCGGCTCAAAAAAACTCCATTTCCATGTGGAAATAGAGATAGAGCCAGCGGGGGCAGGTAGAGCTCTCTGCGTAGCCCCAAAAGTTTTGGGTTTTTTTTGCTTTTGGGGACGAAGCAGATGAGGCTCCCTATTTCCCTCGCCGTCGCTCCGGGCTTTGGGAGACCTCTGCTTATGCAGAGCTAGGTGACAAGAACAAGCCTACAAAATTAACAGATTAATTAAAAAGGATGTAAGCTGGACCTGTGACCCTGAATCGCAAGTATTTCATTTATTTTATAACAGTTACTGAAGAAGGAAAAAAGAATTTTTTAAAAATGGCGACTGCCGCGGTTTGAGAAGGGGATGAAAGGGAGAGTCCTTCCGTTTTCTATTGAGCTACAAAGTAGCGGAATAAATACTTCTGGCTACAATTGAAGATAAAGCTTCACTTTTGTGTTTTCTTTTTCCTGGAGATCTGATATTGATCTTGGTTGGAAAGAAGTTTTTATTTTTTTCTTCTCTGCTTCTCTTTTCTTTTCTAAAAAAGTTTGTCTGTGTGGAAACATGGCATTAAAACTTACAAAGCCGGACAAACAAGCAGTTGGGGGGGGATTCCCCCATTAACAAATTACGTGAACAAGTTCTAAATCTCCAGACTCAGAAAACTGATTTTAACATAATTGAATTTCTTCTGGAGGAGATTGTAAGAAGGGATGAGATTGTCAATCAGAACTTTGAAAAATTTAAGCAGGAAATTAAAGAATTAGTGCAATTAAAGTTTGATACTTTGGACCGAAAGATTATAAAAATGGCTAATGGTTTTGCAGAATTTATGATCAGGTTGGATGCAAATACTAATTTATTAGAGTCTAAAATGGAAGAAATTGAGAACAATTTGGACAATAGAATACAAAAATTTGAAAATGATTTGACAAACACTCAAGACAATAGCTCAGAAGAAAAACCTAAAATGGAGGCTGATAAAAAGACTTGTAATGCAGAAAACATGCAACAACAGATTGAAAGAGAAGTTTTAATGATGCAATATAATTTTACTGAATATGCGATTAGACTGAGAGGATTGCAGGAAAATAACAGAGATGATTTAAGGAAAATATCTTCGGAAATTCTGGCTGGGATTTTAAAGGTTCAACCTGAGGAAGTGTTTTGTAGGATCGACAGAGTTTACAGAATAAATTCCTGGACTGCAAAGCAAAGGCAATTGCCCAGAGATGTGGTGATTTATTTTACAGATAAAGAAATAAGAAATAATATTGTGCAAAATTCCTTCAACTCTACTTTGCAATTGTTTGGAAGAAAAATTTGGATATACAAAGAGCTCCCACCCAAGATGTTATTGGAAAGAAAGAAATTTGGTTTTCTGGTGACTGAGCTTAAAAGAAGAAATATTCTATTCAGGTGGGACGCTCCAGTTGGTATAATATTGAGATATCAAGGAGAAAGATACCAATTAAATACTGTTGAAAAAGCAGAAGAATTTTATCAAAATTTTTTGAAAATGAACTCAACATCTTTATGCACAATACAGGATAAGCACAAGGAGTTGGAAATAAAGGGAAAATATCGAATTATAGAGGCTGCCGTGGACAAATTGCCTTTGGACTCTTTAGACACCTCATCTGGATTATCTACAAATATGAGAGAAGTGGCATCGGATTCTAACGTGAAGATTCATCAAATCACAGACAAGCATGGAAACCAATTAGCTGATATACAATTGATAAAAAAGAAATATGAGACACAAAAGCAAAACCAACAAGATCAAGTTATAAAGCAGAATGAAAACTGATTAGTTGATATACAACCTGTAGAAAGGAAACTTGGATTGAGATCAAACCCACAAAAAGAAAAGAAAAAAAGAAATAGGTCTCACAAAAATAAAAATTTCTAAATTAAGCAACAGTGAAGCCAGTTATTTTTAAATGAATGAATATATGAAAAGACAGTTGAGGCAAAGTATTGGTTAACATTATCCTGAGGAGAGTGATAGACCTCTGCAATGCCGTAATTTTGGGATGCGAAAAGAGCCTTAAATTGTTGGATTGGAATTATCTATTTTGGATTTCTTTTTTTTTATTGATAAATGTACTATATTTATGTTGAGCTATAAGGCAAGAGAGTCACGCTGGGGCATGCAGAAGATCTGGCCGTTACCCATTATGATGATGGGAATTAATAATCCTGAAGAAAGCCACAATTACAGATATTATATGGAATATAATTATAATGTCACTCGGGTGGCTGTTTTCCTTGTTTATATATAATATATGAGGATATTCATTACTGATGGGGGCAGATGATCACTGAGGATTCTGAACAACCTGTTGCAACCAGGATGCTATGTTACCCTAAGATGGATGATGGACTCAACAATCCAGTGGAAAGATATCAAAGAAGACATTATATGGATTGTAAATTTAAATTCATTGATCTTTTCTATATAACAGAATATTTTTTTTTAGCAGGGCGGGCAGTAGATCAAAGATATTAAGAATTGTTGTGGATGGCGACTTTATAGGAAAGTGGGTGGAAATAGGTTAGCTTACTGATTGTTTAGTTTAAGAAAAGGGATGTTTAAGTGATATATTTAGGGGAGGGGAGGAAATGGACAGAGCTGAATAAATGTTAAATTAAGATTTATGGGAAAGGCTGTTCTGTAATGTTATATATATATATAAGTATGGAGGAGGAGGGAAAAAAAGGCAGATTGTTGCTAGATTGGGAGTTATAATAATATTATTATGTTAAACTAGAAGTTATTATATAATGTTATTTTGAAATGTATGGTAAGGGGGAAGTAATAATATTAATAATATTATTAGCATGTAAGGGACAGTATTTAGAGGCGGGAGTAAGGGGATGGTAAAATATTATATAATCTGTTATGAATTAGGTTTTTGTTGTGAAGAAGTCGCAGGGGGGGATGGGTGGTGAGGGGGGATTAGGGAGGACGGGGGGAGGGGGGGAGAAAAATGGGGGAAAAATTTGTATTTGAAAACTTTTTCAATAAAAAAAAAAAGAGGATCAAGTTCCATATTTTGCTTCTGTATGGGTTATCAATCTGTCAAATGTCTTATAGAACAGAGGGGAATTCCAAGAACAGCTGATCCCCCACCCAGCTGCCTCAATTTCTGATGATGCTTTTTTTACCCTAAGCCATAGCGAATTGTTGCCTGGCTCCAGATCTGGGAACAGATGTAATGTTGATGCTGCTGGTGTTGTAAAACAAGATCAGGTGAGCCTTCATTTGGTTTCTTGGCACATATAGGTTAGCCAACCTGATCTAGGAATGGAGAGAAAGAAACCACATTGATGAAACCTAAAGCATCTGGAATCAAACAAAGAACAAATGAACTTTTTCCTCCTGAGGAAAATGAGGCAGATCTGGGGATCCTTATCTCCAGTGGTGGGATTCAGCCAGTTCGCACCCCTTCGGGAGAACCGGTTGTTAACTTTCTGAGCAGTTTGGCAAACTGGTTGTTGGAAGAAATCATTAGGACAGAGAACCGGTTGTTAAATTACTTAAATCCCACCACTGCTTATCTCATTTCTGATTGGGGGAAGGGGCAAAAGTTAAAGCCTTTTCCATAGCCCAGTTCATACACCAAGGAAGCTGGCTATTTATTCTCATTTTCTGTGAGAACTTGGAATTCCACTCAGCTGGGGTTGGTTGCTGGAGAGTTGAAGCCATCCGGCAGAGGAGCAGAGACATTAATAGCCCATGCTAAAGGGTGGTCTCCAGTCTGATGTCCAAATGTCATTAGGTGTGTCATGGTGTCCCCAAATAAATGGCTTTTATAGACTGCATGGTAGGAGGGGGGCTCTCTCCCACTCCCTTCTGCATAAGAAGAGTAAGGAAGCTTTTGCTTTAAGAGCGATGCTTAATGCAAGCACCTAGGCTGCAACTTTTCTGTGTTGACATCATCATGCATTTGCTACCATTTGCCCAGTGGTGAAATCCATTTTTTTTTTGCTACCGGTTCTGTGGGCGTGGCTTGGTGAGTGTGGTGTGGTGTGATGTGGTGGGCATGGCTTGATGGGTGTGGCAGGGGAAGGATACTGTAAAATCTCCATTCCCATCCCACTCCAAGGGAAGGTTACTGTAAAATCTCCATTCTCGCCCCACTCCTGGGGAAAGGATATTGCAAAATCCCCATTCCCTCCCCACTCTGGGGCCAGCCAGAGGTGGTATTTGCCAGTTCTCAGAACTACACAAAATTTCTGCTACTGGTTCTCCAGAACCTGTCAGAACCTGCTGGATTTCATCCCTACATTTGCCCCTATGAGTTAACATGATGCCAATGGCAGTTGATAGGCTTTGATAGTTTTTCAGCTGGGGTCATACTTCAATTTTTTAGAGTGCTCATTTTGGCCTCTGAGGACTACAGAAGACATGTTTGGTGACTCAGTGATAGCACCAATGGGGAAGGGTGAAAATGTGTCTTCTTTTTTTGTGTGAGGATGTTTTGGGGTTAGGAATGAGTGATGATTTTGCCTTGCAGAATTTAATGAATCAATTTTGTCCTTATTTTAACAACAACAACAACAACAACAAACTATTAAAAGCAATTCCCAGTTTCTATGACATGATCTGTGGACATTTTGAGAATCATAAAATCGGAGACCATTCAGTTTAAAACCACGGATTGGATACTGTACAGGGGTGAAATGCTCCCGATTTGGACCAGTTTGGCTGAACCAGTAGCGATGGCAGCCGGTGGTTCAGAAAACCGGTAAGGATGGTGGTGCGAGGCTTCGCCCACCCACCCGGTCATCATTACTTCCTGGTTTTAACCAGGAAGTGACCTGTTTTTTACCCTCTGAACATGTGCAGAAGGGTTTGCACATGCGCAGAGGGTCCAAGTGCATATGTGAAGCACGCGTGGCTCGTGCACTTCCGAACCGGTTGGGAAGGTAAGTAGATTTCAGCCCTGATACTGTATCTCATTCTATCTGAAGTGGTTCGGGAATAACGAGAGGTACAAGCAAGCAAGTGACAACAGCTCTTTAATATACAGTGAGACTTCAGCTCTTTAATATACAGTGAGACTTCAGCAAAAACTCAGGGGCTGCAGTCCTCCTTATATACAATCCAGGAGGGACTGTCAGCCAATCAGAAACATATGCAGGTTTGAATCTCCCGCTTAAAAGTATCAATACATAACACCCCTCCCTTCCCAGAAGGCACTAATACTCAAAAATTAACATATGTACAGACAAAATATCGCAGGTGCTTAGGACGAGTTCTCGCCCTAGTTGACCTGCGCAGTTCAGAGTCTGGTGGGGCGTCGAGCTGGTCGGAGGGACTCTTTGTCTCTCCCGGCTCCACCAATGGAACCTCCTGGATTTTGTCCGGGGCGTGGTTATCCCCGGCTGGGAGTGGCGACTCGCTGGGGCAGCGCTGGAACCAGGGCTTGTCAGCTAAGTATTCTCGCGACCCTGGGCTTGAGTTAGCTGTTTTGGAGAAGTGGTCAGAGTTAGGCTCGGAGATGTCTAAGTTAATATTCGCCTCGCCTACCACCCTTTTCCTAAGTTGGTCTATGTGGCGCTTCCAGAGTCTATCTACCCCAACGTCCACCGTGTACGATTTTGGGCCTGTTATTCCCACTATGGTTCCTGCAACCCATAGAGGACCGCTGGCATAATTGCGCGCGAACACCGGGGACCCGACCTGAAACTGCCTTAGACCACAGGTCTCTCCCTTAAAGTTTTCGTGCGAGTAGTTAGGGTGAAGCCTGTCTAACACGCACCGAAGCTTCCTCCCCATGAGGAGCTCTGCTGGGCTTCTCCCTGTTGCTGTGCATGGTGATGCATGCTGAACCGCTAGGAATTGATCTATCCTGGCCTGCCAGTCCCCATTGTCTAATCTGGACAGTGCTTCCTTAGCTGTCCTGACAAAACGTTCAGCCAATCCGTTGGAAGCCGGGTGAAATGGAGCTGATAGGGCATGGCGGATTCCCAGGCCGGCCAAGTAACTTTCAAAAAGGGTTGCTGTAAATTGAGGCCCGTTGTCCGATACCAAGGTATCCGGCAGGCCGTGGGTAGTAAACAACTTCCTTAGGACCTTGATAACAGCTTCGGCCGTTGTAGATGGCATTAATATAATTTCTAGCCATTTTGAGTAGGCATCCACAACTATTAAAAACGTTTGGCCATGGAACGGGCCGGCAAAATCAATGTGGATCCTCCCCCATGGGCCTTTTGGTTTCTCCCATTCTCGGATGGGCGCTACTGGGGGATCGGGGCGAGACTCCTGGCAGGGTCTGCACTTCCCCACCCACTCGGAAATGACCTGGTCCATGTTGGGCCACCAGACATAGCTGCGGGCTAAACACTTCATCCTAAGGATGCCCGGGTGCCCTTCGTGCAGTAACTCCAAAACCCTATCCCGTAGTTTCGTTGGAATTACCACTCTGTCACCCCACAGTAAGCACCCCCCTTGCATAAACAGTTCATTTCGTTTGTTGGCAAACCCTTGGTACTCCTCCCCGACCACCTTGTCCGGCCACCCTTTCAAAACCCAACCCATAACAGTCCGGATAACTGGGTCTCTATTTGATGCTTTCGCCACCTCGCCGGAGGAGATGGGGCCCAAAGTTAACATGTCCAACAAAAGGACGGAGGCTTCCGGCGTTGGGTTGTCCAGCAGGTCGGGAAGGGGGCAACGGCTAAGGGCATCCGCATGACCCAGGGTCCGCCCAGGTCGATGGACGAGCTGGTACGAGTAGGCCGACAAAAAATCGCCCATCTAGTCAAACGGGGGGAGAGGGCAGCGGGGGTTGGCTGTCGCCTGCTAGCAGTCCCAGCAACGGTCTATGGTCAGTCACAAGTTCGAATTTTCGGCCATAGAGGTATTCGTGGAACTTCTTAACACCCGCAATCGCAGCCTCTCTGTCCAATTGGCTATAGTTCCATTCTGTGCTGGACAGAGTTCGGGAATAGAAAGCAATGGGCGCCTCTAGGCCGTTCGGCAGTCTATGGCCTAGGACGGCGCCAACTCCTACGGGGGAGGCATCACAGACTAAGACGAGCGGCAGCTCTGCATTGTATTGTATCAGGAAGCTGTCCTCGGATAGGAGTCTTTTCACTGCCTCAAAAGCGGCTGCTTGCGGTTTCCCCCAGACCCATGGTACGTTCTTTCCCAAAAGCTTGTGAAGGGGATCTGCAACCGTGGCTTTATCTTTTAGGAACATGGAGTAAAAATTGAGCAGTCCAAGGAAGGCTTGGAGCTCTGCTTTGGATTTGGGGGCTGGTGCGCTCTTAATAGCTCTCACCTTGCTCTCGGTAGGGTGGATGCCTGTGCCGTCCACCCTGTACCCCAAGAATTCCACAGAGGGAACAGCTATCCTACACTTGTTCCTTTTGAGACTTAGTCCCGCTTCTCTGAACCTAGACAGGACGTTCCGTACCCTGTCCCCCAGCTGGTTTTCGTCCTGAGCGCTGACTAAGACGTCATCGAAATAGGGCACCACTCCCGGGAGTCCTTGCAATAGGCGCTCCATGGTGCTTTGAAATAAGCCGGGTGCGACGCTCACCCCAAACTGGAGCCTGGTGCATTTAAATGCACCCCTATGAGTTACAATCGTTTGTGCCTCTGCCGTGGCGTCGTCGACTGGTAACTGTTGGTAGGCTTGGGCCAGGTCTAATTTGGCAAAAATTTTTCCGGGCCCCAGGGAGTGTAGTAGATGGTGCACGATCGGCACCGGATAGGCGCTCGGCTGCAAAGCCTTGTTGATCGTGCACTTGTAGTCGGCGCAAATTCTTATTGAGCCGTCGGATTTAACTGGGGTCACTATGGGGGTCTCCCACTTAGCATGGTCAACGGGAACCAACACCCCTTGCTTAATCAGCTTGTCTAGTTCCGCATCGATCTTCGGTTTCAATGCGAACGGTACTCGTCTGGCCTTCAGTCTTACTTGGGCTACGTTGGGGTCTAAGTTTAGTGAAATAGGGGTCCCCACATACTTGCCCAACGTGTCCCCGAAGACGTCTTGGAACTCGGACAGGAGGCTGTCTTTCAGGGTTGATCTGGACATCAGGTGGATGCCGGTGAAACCCATGCCAAGGGCTCGGAACCACCCCATGCCCAGGAGGCTAGGAAGCTGCTTCGTGACGATGGTCAGCGGCAGGTCTCTTTCGTAGTCTCCGTAGGTGACCCGGAACGTGCCCACGCCTTCGAGGGGGACTCAGTTCCCCTGGTAGTCTAGGATGCGTAGTCTCTGTTTGAAGAGTTGATCCTTCCGGAACGACGGCAGGAGGGTCTTTAGGGTCGTCCACGACATTATGGAGAGAGCTGATCCGGTGTCGATCTCCATTGAGCACGGCTTTCCGTTGATCTCGACCACCGTGCTGACCTTGTCTTCGATTGCCGTGCTGGCCTGGTCGATGTGTATGCTGCGGCCATCTCGCGGTTCAAATTCGCGCCGTTTTTTCGCGCCGCCTTCTCTCGTTGGCTGCTTCTGGCGCGCTGATTCCGGTTGGCTGCGGCGCTCACGTGGTTTGTGTCTTCTGGGCAGAATGGCTCTGCAGACTCGTGCCAAGTGCCCTTTCTTCTCGCAGCGCCTGCAAATAGCCTCTCTGTATTTGCAGGACAGTCTATCATGGTGCCCGCCACAGCTGGGACAGCTTCGCCGGGGGCTGCCAGTGTCTTTTCTCTGGTGCTCCGTTCGGAAGACGTCCTCATCCGACTCAGACTCCGAGCTGGATCCGGCATCTTCTCTGTGCACCGGGGCAGACTTGGGGCTGTCTTTGCTGGTCAGTGGACGCTGCAGCGTTTCAGCGGCCTTTGTGGAGGCTTCGTGAGCCCTGGCCTCGTCTAGGGCTCCGGCAAGCGTCAAATCAGGCTTGGCGAGCAGACGCCGTTGCAGCCTAATGTCCCGAACACCACAGATCAGTTGCTCAAGCAACGCATCGTCCAAATCTCTGTAGTCGCAATGGGTTGCGGCTTTTCTCAGGCTGGCCATGTACGCGCTGACCGGCTCTCCCTCTCGTTGAACGCGCTGCCTCAGTTGGTATCGCTGCACGAACTTGGAGGGGACGGGAGCGTAGTGAGCCCGGAGAGTTGCCATCAGGGTGTCCCAGGAGACTGTTTGAACCGGCGTTGGCTCACACAGTGACTCGGCCATCTCGAACACGTCCGGTCCGCAGTGGCTTAGGAATAGGGCTCTCTTTCGATTAGCCGAGAGGCCCTGCATGTCGCTGGCTTCTAGCGAGCATTCAAACCTCGTTAGGTACGAGACCCATTTTTCGCGGGTCGGATCGAAAGGCTTGGGCGGAACGTAGGCAGACATGTTTGGTATGCCTCCTGTGGCTCGCCTCGTCGCCTAGCTGAAGCTCGTGGTCTCACTGGTTGGCTTCTTGTAGCCTCTATCCCATCCTCGTCGCCAATGAAGTGGTTCGGGAATAACGAGAGGTACAAGCAAGCAAGTGACAACAGCTCTTTAATATACAGTGAGACTTCAGCAAAAACTCAGGGGCTGCAGTCCTCCTTATATACAATCCAGGAGGGACTGTCAGCCAATCAGAAACGTATGCAGGTTTGAATCTCCCGCTTAAAAGTATCAATACGTAACACTATCTATTTCTAAAGTGCAGATAGAGAGCAGCTATACCTTGCTGACCTATGATTCCCAGCATCCTTCAGCTTTGGTTGTTCTTCCTAGGGAAGCTGGGAAAGGTAGGTCAGCAACATCTGGAATCCTGCAAGTTGCCCATCCCTGCAAGTCATAGGTTGCATGGAATATAGTCCTGTTAAAGGAACTTTACATCTATAAACAACTGCTATTGTGAGGGGAAGAAAAAGAAAAGGAGATATCAGGGAACTACCTTGAGCCATATGTCACCAGAGCAAACCTGGATCGGTTCCCTACTCCCTCAGAAATCAAGTATTGGAGGTAATACGAGTTTTAGATTTTTTTTTAAATTTGATTTATATGCCGCCCTTCTCCAGAGACTCAGGGCGGCTTACAATGCGTTAAGC
Source organism: Arizona elegans (assembly GCA_022577455.1). NCBI lineage: Eukaryota > Metazoa > Chordata > Lepidosauria > Squamata > Colubridae > Arizona > Arizona elegans. The sequence goes on from JAKOOJ010000003.1 coordinate 15,805,062, forward strand.
AATAGCCTTCATACTTTTGTATATTTTATACAAAGTCAGCTTATTGCCCCCACAAACTGGGTCTTCATTTCACCTACCTTAGAAAGGATGGAAGGCTGAGTCGACCTTGAGCCTTGGAGAGATTCGAAGCAGCAGAAATTGCAGGCAGCTGTGTTAATAACAGGGTGCATTAAACCACTGTACTATCACTGTACTATTTTCCCCTTTCTTAGTGTTTCCCCCCCAAATGCAGCATCCATTGGTTTTCAGATCAACCGAATAGTGATCCATCGGTTGCAATGGTAAATGAGAAATAGTTTGGAAGTAGGCAGGTCAAATCACTTCTGTACAGTTGCTAAGATAAGACAGCCTAGTTGTTTTCATAAAGTTGGGAGGAGTCTTCCTGAAGGAGATTACCTGTTAGGGGGCATATGCACAAATAACAGGGTTTTTTTTTTTTCCTATCACGAATCAAAGGGAATTGGAGAGCTGCAGGCAATGGTGGGCACCAGCCTTTCTTTCATATCTGAGGCCACAAGGAAACGCATTGCAGCAAACCCTGCTCTGCTCACTGTAATTGGGCAGTAAGAGAGAAAGAATTGGGGAAGGTCTTGGAAGAAAACAGGTTGTCGACCCCTGAGTGGAATGGTTAGCTGGATTCTCTGATAAAGACTCATACTAGTTTTTCTGGGAGGCTCGTTCGAAGCCATCTGAGCAGATGTGGGGAGAGGAGGCAGAAGCATCATGGATTAATCTCCTGCCTGTGGTCACTGCTAAGCAAGCATTCTGTACTTCTCCCGAAACAGATTGAAATCCCGGCTGATCTGGAGCTTAGGGGGCTTTGTGGAGTGGAGCTGAGATTTACCCAAATTACAAGCTTGTATCTCATAATCATTGAGGAAGAATTTATATTCATAGCTGTAACTTCTTTTTTTAATGTCTCTCCCTCTCCCTCTCTCTCTTTGTGTGTATGTTTAAGTGTGCACGTGCACGCATTTATAGATAGTAACCAGGGGTGAAATCCAAAATTTTTCCCTACCGGTTCTGTGGGCGTAGCTTGGTGGGCATGTCAGGGGAAGGATATTGCAAAATCTCCATTCCCATCCCACTCCAGGGGAAGGATACTGCAAAATCTCCATTCCCTCCCCTCCTGGGGGAAGGATATTGCAAAATCTCCAATCCCACCCCACTCTGGGACCAGCCAGAGGTGGTATTTGCTGGTTCTCTGAACTATTCAAAATTTCCACTACTGGTTCTCCAGAGCCTGTTAGAACCTGCTAGATTTCACCCCTGAGAGTAACCATCCTTCCAACTTGATAGCCTCCAAATAGGTTAAACCAGAACTCCTAGCATCCCTACCCAGCCACAAAAATGAGGGAGGTCAATCTATTTTCCAAAGCACCAGATGACAAGACAAAAAACAATGGATGGAAACTAATCAAGGAGAGAGGCAACCTGGAATTAAGGACTAACTTGCTAACAGTGAGAACAATTTACCAGTGGATCAGCTTTCCTTCAGAAGTTGTGGGTGCTTCATCACTGGAGGTTTTAAAGAAGAGATTGGACAGCCACTTGTCTCAAATTAGAGCCTTGGTGGCGCAGCAGACTAAAGCACTGTTAAGTAACACCAGCTGCCTGCAATTACTGCAAGTTCAAATCTCACCAGGCTCAAGGTTGACTCAGCCTTCCATCCTTTCGAGGTAGGTAAAATGAAGAGCCGGTTTGTGGGGGCAGTAAGCTGACTTTGTATAAAAAAGAACACCGCTTGGGGGTGGGGGCTAAAGCCCTACTAAGCAGATATATACAAAAGTATGAAGGCTATTGCTTAACGCATTGTAAGATGCCCTGAGTCTCCGGAAAAGGGCGGCATATAAATCGAACCAATAAATAAATAAATAAATAAATTGCATAGGGTCTCCTGCTTGAGAAGGGGGCTGGACTAGAAGACCTCCAAGGTCCCTTCCAGCTCTATTCTGATTGAGGTAATGTCTGAGTCAGTGCTTTGAACTGAAAAGTGCTTTGGGAATTTTGGCTGACAAGAGAAAGGACCACTGCCCAGCAGTGATGCCTGGGCTTTGCTTGTGCAAATCCCAGACGTCTCAGCCAGCACGGCTGGTGGTGAGAGATGCTAGAAATAGCATACTGGGAGTATCAGCCACAGGTTCAAAATTTCAAAAGTAGAAGGTCTAGATTCTGGTTAGATTGAGAAAAATGATTTTAAAGGAGCAGAATGATCAGATTTAGCAGAAAGGCATTAGCTCTTTCAAGCCATGAATAAAGCCCAGAGCCCTGTCCCTGCATGGCTGGCTCTAGTTACAGGTTGTGTTCATGGATGCAACCCCTTCCTCTTTACTGCATTTAAAGCTGGGTCTGTTAGGCAAAGGAAATTTTCCCAAAGCCATTTGGGATCTAGGATTGTTCTCCAGTAATGCTATTATAAAGCAGCTACATAATGCATCTCCCATCCAGAAGAGAGAGAGAGAGAAAGAGAGGAAGAAAGACTCTCTCTCTCTCTCTCTCTCTCTCCCCCCCCCCCTTCTCTCTCTCTCTCTCTCTCTCACACACACACACACACGTTGTGTTCCTTGGGTCTCTCTGAGCTTGGTTGTTTTCTTGCAGACATTTCATTACCAAACTAAATAATGTTACCTACTTTGACAATGAAATATCTGCAAGAAAACAAGCTCAGAGAGCACCAAGGAGCCCACGGTTTAAGCCTCAGCTAAAAATATTCTTTTTTTAAATTGAGACTGAGATTTATCCCTCTGTCCATCCACCCATCCACTCACATATCCATAATCAATTTATCTATATCCGTCCGTTTCATCTTTCATGGCATCTTTCCTGCCACTGAAATCTGAAATAGCCCCTTTGCCCCAAATCTCCAAGAACCCCATCCAGCCCCATTTCTAATCTTTCCATTGATGCTGTCTGACGGCTAGGGCTATAAAGACCCACATGAGGCCTTTTGCTGCTCATCCGGCCGTCCTCCCTTCACAAAACCTTAGCCTTCAATCCCACAATGTTTCCGCCACAGAATTACATGTGTTATTAGAGCGGATAGCAAATCAGCTGCCTGGATCAAATGTTACAGGACTGGTGGAGTTTTCCTTCTCTCAGCCACAGACAAACAATGGCTAGAGCATCTCCTTACACAACAGGGAAGGAAAAGAGAACAAAAGAGGATTCTAATTTGCACAGAACGTCTCTCTGTGAACATTTATTTAAAGAGGGATGCACACCTTTACTCGTACTAGATTTGAAACAAAATATAGTACAAGTCACTTCATCCATGAAGACTTGTTTTGGGTATGCCAGTTCAATGATTCCTAGGGAAATTTCTTAAAGTTGCTGTTCTGGAATAGTTCTTTATTGTAAATCCATTCCATGCTGCCTTCAGTTTATTACACCCTCTTTCTGTTTAACTTTATTAGTCTTTCATTAATGGCAAATGAAGTGGCTCAGGTATGCCTCTCTTACCCTGGGAGACACACTCTTGCGATGTGGGAGAAGGGTTAGGAACTTCATTTAGAAGTATGAATGGGCAACGAGCTGCTGTCAAACTCCTCAAAACTGTTTCTCAGGCTCTGGAATCCTCAAGGACCATGCCATCAAGATTTGGAGTAAATCATTCATTTTGGGGAGTTTAAAGAAGAAACCCTTGGGTCAAAATATTTGCATTACAAGCTCTGGCTGTCTTAAGCAGCCTCTGAGTAAAAAATAAATAAAAAAATAAAAATAAAATCCAACCAATACCCCAAATTAATAGTAATAAAAAATCCTTAAAAATTGAGCCAATTTCTCCAGGAATACCCTTTCATCATCACTATGTTTCCTGTCACCTATGGAGGCTGGATTCCACCCACATCCCTTCACTTCTCAAATGGTTGCTAAACAATTGCCATTCCTAATCCCTCCCTCCCTCCCTCCCTCCCTCCCTTCCTCAATATATATGTAAATTAATTAATATATTAACACACACACACACACACACAATTTTCTTGAAACAAAGTCAGAATGGAACACTTAGCAACAAGCAGTCTGCTGAATGTGAAGCTTTCAGGATGTAGCCAGGATGAGGCACTTTTCTTACCTTCGCCTTCTTTTCCAGATGTTGGCATGTTCTATTTTGCTTTCTTTCTTTCTATTTTCTATTCAGACTAGAAAAGAGTGGTGGCCGTAGACATTTGACACCTCCAGTATAATGCCCCCCTCAAATGATTAGGGGTTTACTTACTAAAAACAGATAAAAATAAATGAGATCAAATATCCTCATACAAATATATTGGTGCAAGCTGAATGACGAGCGAACTATTCATTGCTGATTTTCTTTTCTATCTATTTGAAATTATGATAACATTGCTGTAAATTTCCAGATTTGCTCAACCATCAGTGCTGGGTATAAGAAATAATTTATAGGATTGTATGTTTGCTCTACTTCAACTGGATCTCAGTTTTTGAAGAATCCAAGGCTTCCCTGGATTTTGTTCCGACCTAGGCTTCTTGAGAAAGCATAAATCACAATCTTAGTCCCAAAAAACCTCATTACTGAGATGGCTGTGAATTATGGTAATTCACAGCCCGTAACGATTCACAAACAGTCTGTGAAGATTCCGACAGATGTCTGCTCAAGCTGACACAGTCTTTCAGGGTAATGTTGATAAGCACCCACCTTTATCTCCCTTGAAATGCTGCCAGAGACCTAATTGTCAATTAGTTTTGCAAGGCCAAACAGAGCACAGAGTCAAAGGGACTTCTCAGAGCTTGAATTGACTATATGAACTAATTGCTTCCTGCAAAGGCTCATGTCTGTTTGCTCCTCTTTTATGTCTTATGGGAGAGGCCAATCATCTCCAAGCCTTACTCCCGAGTTGCCCTTTTTTTTTCTTAATTGTTCTTGCCTTCTGCGCATGCACACACTGGGAACAGGCTCACACTATTCTGCCTTGCTGATGTCAGATTCTGGAGGCTCCGGAAGCAACGCATAACTACCAGATGGCCCTGGCCCCCTCTCTGCCTCCGACGCAGAGCCCTCGCCTGAGCCTTCCCCAGACTCCAGGACTGGCCCATGTTCCTCCCCAACCTCCCCACTGTCTGAATCTGCTGCCAGCTCTGCTGGCTGCTGGCGGGCCACAACAGGTTTATCCAGGGAGCCTGTTCCAATTTGTTTCAGGTATAATGTGAATCTGGTTTGGAGTAACGTTTTACAAACTCCAGTTAGTAACTAAATGAATAAATACAGAACAAATCATAACCTAGAGACCCAGTTGGTGTAGTGGTTAAGGTGTCAGGTGGGAAATCATGAATTTTAGTCCTGCGTTACACAGAATGCCAGCTGGGTGACTTTGGGCCATTCCCTCCCTCTCAACCCTAGGAAGCTGGCAAAGGCAAACCACTTTTGCAAATGCTGCCAGGAAAACTGTAGGGACTTGACCAGGCAGTCACCAGGAATACACACACACACACACACACACACACACACACATGCACACAGTCATAACCCATTAGTGACAGCTGCAGTTTTCAAAAATCAGTCCAGCATATTGTAATTTCCATTGACTGTGACCTGTGTTCCCCACTCATCCTGCCCTGCTCCTTTCTATTCTTCCCCTCTTTCTCCAGTCCCAATGATGTATACTATTGCTACAGTCCGATAGAGAAGTTACTCATTCAACTAAGCAGGTAGCAAATTGTCTTCCTGCACTCTTCCCTGACCTGATGACCTCCAGATGTGTTGGGACTACCGTCTCCAGTTTATCTAACCAGCACAGAGGGTACTAGGTTGTGAGTCTTAATACCTTCACACCAGTGGTGAAATTCAATTTTTTTTTACTATCGGTTCTGTGGGCGTGGCTTGGTGGGCATGGTTTGGTGGGCATGGCAGGGGATGGATACTGTAAAATCTCCATTCCCACCCCACTCCAGGGGAAGGATGCTGCAAAATCCCCGTTCCCACCTCACTCTGGTGGTATTTGCTGGTAGCCAGAGGTGGTATTTGCTGGTTCTCCGAATTACTCAAAATTTCCGCTACTGGTTCTCCAGAACCTGTCAGAACCTGCTGGATTTCACCCCTGCTTCACATCTGACTATAACATTAATTTTGACCACAACTGTCAGGGTCAGATGATTGCAAAAATTGTGATCTCCAGGCTGGAATTTCTCTTACTAATCCTTAAAGGATGTGTGTTTTTGTTTTATTTTTATAATTTTTCTTATGTATAATGTACACCGAAGATGGCATTTAATTTCATTGTACGAGGTGCAATGACAACAAAGTTAAAGTTAAAGGATTGTTATAGCTAGAGGGGAAAAAAAGGTAGCAGTGATACCATACAGTCTGCCTACAAATAGAAAGGCTGTTTGTCTGGAGTGGCATAGGGTCTCCTGCTTGAGCAGAGAGTTGGACTAAAAGACCAAGGTCCCTTCCAACTCTGTTATTCTGCATTTTGTAATTCAAACTGAATCCTTTGCAAAATTACAGGCAATGCCCAGTTAATGATGCAATTGTGATTGGAATTCCATCGCTAAGCAGTGTGGTTGTAAAATGCAACCTAATGTGACCACACAGCTTAGTCATGGCAATTCCAGCTTCCTAGTTGCTATTGTAATGCATGAGTGGGCAGGTAGTTAAGTGAGGACCTCATGTGACTGCATCTTCCGACTTCCTGCTGGCTTCCCCATTGATTTTGCTTGTGACTGCAGATATGCTATGATGGCTAGAACTCAAAGGACAAGTCATAAATATCATTCCCTGTTGAACAGTCATTGAACAAGTGTTATATGTATATGAATGAGAGATAGCAATTGTTCATCTCTGATTTCTTGGTATCTATATGTTTCCAATAGGGAAACCTACTTTTTACTAAAACATCCACATCTTAAAAATCTATAATTCAAAATTGTACTTTCTCTCCAGAGAAAACTAAGGCTGTGAACCCCGGGCTGCAAAAAAATCCAGGAGTGCCACTAGGTGGCCACAAAGAATCTTAAAACCCAACTCTTTGCTGCCATCTTATGTTCATTTATGCTTTTTCAGCCCAGATCTGGTCTAGTCCAAAGTAGAGAAGAATTGATTTATTGTAAAATCAGCAGCCAGATCTTTTGATTTAGAGTAGATGAAATCCCCAGGGCTCATTGTGCTGGGCACATTAGAAACCCACTGGCTGATGGAATTATCAGATTACACGTTCTCAGAATCATAATCCATAAAACCAGGATTTTAAAAGGTTTAGTGATTATATAGCTGCAGGGAGGGAAAAGAGCAGGGCAGCTGCCAGTCTGGGAGCACTTATCCCACTGTTCCTTTCCCTATCTTGCTCTGCCATAGTGGGAAAAGATGTCCAAGTAGGCTTGTGTGCTGGGCTATGAACTTCTTCTAACTAGAAGACAAATCTCTTCCAGGATTGGAGAAGGGATAAGCTTGAACCTGTTTGATTTCCATCTGCCCTCAAATGATTAAATCTTAGAAAGTGAGAAGCTTCCAGTCTCATCAACAATGTCAACCAGAATATAACTTTCTACTTTTAAATGAAGTGAATAAAAGGGAGCACCCAGGTATAGTGGAATAACAAACAAACCCTCTCTCCAAACGAGAACAATGGATTCCCAAATTTATCAGGCCTAGATTAGCACATTTTGCAGTTAGTTAAGATAGTGTAGAAAGTTAGCAGCCCTCAGGACATGATAAGATTAGCCTTCCCTCAAGATCCAAACCAGGACAAAGCCATTAAGCCATAATAGGAATTGCCCAAAGCCCCTTCATTACTTCACCACCCAGCAAGAGTCAACCAAGCCTACGACTCAAGACAACCTACAAAGTTACCCCTGCATGGCCCCATGGGAGTCTGACAACCAATCAGAGTACATTTCTTACACAGGAACAGGAAGCTCCAAGGCAGGGCCCAAGAGATGGTATAAATCTCTCTCCCTCTCTCATCCATGTGCTCTTTTTTGCTCAGGACCTCAAACCATGTGGTCCTGCCCACCATTAAACCATCTTTCCAAGCAGTCTCCATGTTTCCAGTGTCTTTCTTCCCACTTGGAACTGAACCCAGATGGACATTTCTTCCAATAGTAGGCATATGGCAAATGTCAGAGATTTCACTGGAATAACATTAGGTTTTAGGGATGAGGAGGGGCTACATCCAGAATTTAGGGTTAGAAAGAAAAAGACAAGCAAGAGAAGTCTTAATCACATAATATACTGGAGATTGGCAATCTTCTTGTACAAGGAAGATGAGCTGGAAACCAACTGAGGCCTGTAGCAGATGTTCTGTTGGCGATGAGATGACCCCTCTCAATATTTGAGTTTGGGATTATCGGGGTATCTGTTTTCTTGGAATGGAAAAATATTTTTTGTTTTCTAGGCTATATGTTAACACTCCATACCTATTATTATCCATGGCCCCCAAAAAAGCAGCAACAAATCATACCACCTTTTCATTTCTTCAGCAAAAATTGATTTACTTTCCTTGGGTTGATGTTGGGTGAAGTGGTTCGGGAATGATGAGAGGCACAAGCAAGCAAGTGACAACAGCTCTTTAATATACAGTGAGACTTCAGCAAAAACTCAGGGGCTGCAGTCCTCCTTATATACAATCCAGGAGGGACTGTCAGCCAATCAGAAACGTATGCAGGTTTGAATCTCCCGCTTAAAAGTATCAATACATAACACCCCTCCCTTCCCAGAAGGCACTGACATTCAAAAATTAACATATTTACAAACAAAATCTCGCAGGTGCTTAGGCTGAGTTCTCGCCCTAGTTGACCTGCGCAGTTCAGTGTTTGGTGGGGCGTCGAGCTGGTCGGAGGGACTCTTTGTCTCTCCCGGCTCCGCCAATGGAACCTCCTGGATTTTGTCCGGGGCGTGGTTATCCCCGGCTGGGAGTGGCGACTCGCTGGGGCGGCGCTGGAACCAGGGCTTGTCAGCTAAGTATTCTCGCGGCCCCGGGCTTGAGTTAGCTGTTTTGGAGAAGTGGTCATAGTTAGGCTCGGACATGTCTGCGTTGATGTTTGCCTCGCCAACCGCCCGTTTCCTCAGTTGGTCTATGTGGCGCTTCCAGAGTCTATCTACCCCCACGTCCACCGTGTATGATTTTGGGCCTGTTATCCCCACTATGGTTCCTGCGACCCACAGAGGACCGCTGGCATAATTGCGAGCGAACACTGGGGACCCGACCTGAAACTGCCTTAAGCCACAGGTCTCTCCCTTAAAGTTTTCGTGCGAATAGTTAGGGTGAAGCCTGTCCAACACACACCGGAGCTTTCTCCCCATGAGGAGCTCTGCTGGGCTTCTCCCTGTTGCCGTGCATGGTGATGCATGCTGAACCGCAAGGAATTGATCTATCCTGGCCTGCCAGTCCCCATTGTCTAATCTGGATAGTGCTTCCTTGGCTGTCCTGACAAATCGTTCAGCCAATCCGTTGGAAGCCGGGTGAAATGGGGCTGATAGGGCATGGCGGATTCCCAGGCCGGCCAAGTAACCTTCAAACAGGGTTGCTGTAAATTGGGGCCCATTGTCCGACACCAAGGTATCCGGCAGGCCGTGGGTGGCAAACAACTTTCTTAGGGCCTTGATAACCGCTTCGGCCGTTGTGGATGGCATTAATACAATTTCGAGCCATTTTGAAAAGGCATCCACTACTATTAAGAACGTTTGGCCATGGAACGGGCCGGCAAAATCAATGTGGATCCTCCCCCATGGGCCTTTTGGTTTCTCCCACTCTCGGATGGGCGCTACTGGGGGATCGGGGCGAGACTCCTGGCAGGGTCTGCACTTCCCCACCCACTCGGAAATGACCTGGTCCATGTTGGGCCACCAGACATAGCTGCGGGCTAAACACTTCATCCTGACGATGCCAGGGTGCCCCTCGTGCAATAACTCTAGAACTCTACCTCGTAGTTTTGTTGGAATTACCACTCTGTCACCCCACAGTAAGCACCCCCCTTGCATAAACAGTTCATTTCGTTTGTTGGCAAAACCTTGGTACTCCTCCCCGACCACCTTGTCCGGCCACCCTTTCAAAACCCAACCCATAACAGTCCGGATAACAGGGTCTCTATTTGATGCTTTCGCCACCTCGCCGGAGGAGATGGGCCCCAAAGTTAACGCGTCCAACAACAGGACGGAGGTTTCCGGTGTTGGGTTGTCCAGCAGGTCGGGAAGGGGGCAACGGCTAAGGGCATCCGCATGACCCAGGGTTCGCCCAGGCCGATGGACGAGCTGGTACGAGTATGCCGATAAGAAAATCGCCCATCTAGTTAATCGGGGGGAGAGGGCAGCGGGGGTTGGCCTGTCGCCTGCTAGCAGTCCTAGCAACGGCCTATGGTCAGTCACAAGTTCAAATTTTCGGCCATAGAGGTATTCGTGGAACTTCTTAACCCCCGCAATCGCAGCCAGAGCTTCTCTGTCCAATTGGCTATAGTTTCGTTCTGTGCTGGACAGAGTTCGGGAGTAGAAAGCAATGGGCGCCTCTAGGCCGTTCGGCAGTCTATGGCCTAGGACTGCACCAACTCCTACGGGGGAGGCGTCGCAAACTAAGACGAGCGGCAGCTCTGCATTGTACTGGATCAGGAAACTGTCCTCAGATAGGAGTTTTTTTACTGCCTCAAAAGCGGCCGCTTGCGGTTTCCCCCAGACCCATGGTACATTCTTTCCTAGGAGTTTGTGAAGGGGATCAGCGACCGTGGCCTTATCTCTTAAGAACATTGAGTAGAAATTGAGCAGTCCAAGGAAGGCTTGGAGCTCAGTTTTTGATTTGGGGGCTGGTGCGCTTTTGATGGCTCTCACCTTGCTTTCGGTAGGGTGGATGCCTGTGCCGTCCACCCTGTACCCCAGAAATTCTACCGAGGGGACCGCTATCCTGCACTTGTTCTTTTTAAGTCTTAGTCCCGCTTCTCTGAATCTGGACAGGACGTTCCGTACCCTGTCCCCTAGCTGGTGTTCGTCTTGGGCGCTGACTAAGACGTCATCGAAATATGGGACTACTCCCGGAAGTCCTTGCAACAGGCGCTCCATGGTGCTTTGGAATAAGCCGGGTGCGACGCTCACCCCAAATTGGAGCCTGGTGCATTTAAATGCACCCCTATGAGTCACGATCGTTTGCGCCTCTGCCGTGGCGTCGTCGACCGGTAACTGTTGGTAGGCTTGGGCCAGGTCTAATTTAGCAAAAATTTTTCCGGGGCCCAGGGAGTGTAGTAGATGGTGCACGATCGGCACCGGATAGGCGCTCGGCTGCAAAGCCTTGTTGATCGTGCACTTGTAGTCGGCGCAAATTCTGATTGAGCCGTCGGACTTAACTGGGGTGACTATGGGGGTCTCCCACTTGGCATGGTCAACGGGAACCAACACCCCTTGCTTAATCAGTTTGTCCAGTTCTGCATCGATCTTTGGTTTCAATGCGAACGGCACTCGTCTGGCCTTCAATCTTACTTGGGCTACGTTGGGGTCTAAGTTTAGTGAAATAGGGGTCCCCACATACTTGCCCAACGTGTCCCCGAAAACGTCCTGGAACTCGGTCAGGAGGCTGTCTTTCAGGGTTGACTTGGACATCAGGTGGACGCCGGTGAAGCCCATGCCAAGGGCTCGGAACCACCCCATGCCCAGGAGGCTCGGCAGCTGTTTCGTGACGATGGTCAGCGGCAGGTCTCTTTCGTAGTCTCCGTAGGTGACCCGGAACGTGCCCACGCCTTCGAGGGGGACTCGGTTCCCCTGGTAGTCAAGGATGCGCAGTCTCTGTCTGGAGAGTTGATCCTTCCGGAACGACGGCAGGAGGCTCTTCAGAGTTGTCCACGACATGATGGAGAGAGCTGATCCGGTGTCGATCTCCATCGAGCACGGTCTTCCGTTGATCTCGACCACCGTGCTGACTTTGTCCTCGACCGTTGTGCTGGCCTGGTCGATGTGTATGCTGCGGCCATCTCGCGGTTCAAATTCGCGCCGTTTTTTCGCGCCGCCTTCTCCCGTTGGCTGCTTCTGGCGCGCTGATTCCGGTTGGCTGCGGCGCTCTCGTGGTTTGAGTCTTCTGGGCAGAATGGCTCTGCAGACTCGCGCCAAGTGCCCTTTCTTCTCGCAACGCCTGCAAATAGCCTCTCTGTATTTGCAGGACAGTCTATCATGGTGCCCGCCACAGCTGGGACAGCTTCGCCGGGGGCTGCCAGTGTCTTTTCTCCGGTGCTCTGTTTGGAAGACGTCCTCATCCGACTCGGACTCCGAGCTGGATCCGGCGTCTTCTCTGTGCACCGGGGCAGACTTGGGGCTGTCCTTGCTGGTCAGCGGACGCTGTAGCGTTTCAGCGGCCTTTGTGGAGGCTTCGTGAGCCCTGGCTTCGTCAAGGGCCCCGGCAAGCGTCAGATCAGGCTTGGCGAGCAGACGCCGTTGCAGCCTAATGTCCCGAACACCACAGATCAGCTGCTCAAGCAACGCATCATCCAAGTCTCTGTAGTCGCAATGAGTTGCGGCTTTTCTCAGGCTGGCCATGTACGCGCTGACCGGCTCTCCCTCTCGTTGGACGCGCTGCCTCAGTTGGTATCGCTGCACGAACTTGGAGGGGACGGGAGCGTAGTGAGCCCGGAGAGTTGCCATCAGGGTGTCCCATGAGACTGTTTGAACCGGCGTTGGCTCACACAGTGACTCGGCCATCTCAAACACGTCCGGTCCGCAGTGGCTTAGGAATAGGGCTCTCTTTCGATTAGCCGAGAGGCCCTGCATGTCGCTGGCTTCTAACGAGCATTCAAACCTCGTTAGGTACGAGACCCATTTTTCGCGGGTCGGATCAAAAGGCTTGGGCGGAACGTAGGCAGACATGTCCGGTATGTCTCCTGTGGTTCGCCTCGTCGCCTAGCTGAAGCTCGTGGTCTCACTGGTTGGCTTCTTGTAGCCTCTATCCCACCTTCGTCGCCAATGAAGTGGTTCGGGAATGATGAGAGGCACAAGCAAGCAAGTGACAACAGCTCTTTAATATACAGTGAGACTTCAGCAAAAACTCAGGGGCTGCAGTCCTCCTTATATACAATCCAGGAGGGACTGTCAGCCAATCAGAAACGTATGCAGGTTTGAATCTCCCGCTTAAAAGTATCAATACATAACATTGGGGGAAGGAGCCCAAACATAATGTGCAAATTTTCATTGTGGATTCACACTCCTTTTCCTGGAGTCAACCTATCTCTGCCCACATTTTAAAACTAGACTCCAAATTATGTAAACTTATGCCAAAGAAGTAAAACAATTTTACATTTAGTATATTACCTGCCCTGAATAAAGCATATGCATTACAGCAGGGGTGTCAAACTCAAGGCTTGTGGGCCTGATCCGGCCCATGGGGTGCTTAGATCTGGCCCACGGGGCCACCTTGGAAACAGTGAAGGACCAGCCTGTAGTGCCTCTGCCAATGAAAACAGAGCTTGGGAGGGCCGCACGCTGCCCTCCCAAGCTCCATTTTTGGCTGTGACGGCCTCCTGCAACCCTCTGCCAGCAAAAATGGAGTTTGGGAGGGCCGCACTCAGCCCTCATGAGCTCTGTTTTCACTGGCAGTGCTCAGGCCACCACAGGCGCCCCCAACACAAGTGACGTTGAGGTAGCGATGGCCACCCTGGCCATGTCCCCAATCCCCCCATGGTCAAACACAACCCTGATGTGGCCCTCAGTGAAATTGAGCTTGACACCCCTGCATTAGAGAGGACGCATTAGAGGGAATGATTCATATGCATTAGGGCAGGGATTGGCAACCTTAAAGAGCCATTTGGACCTGTTTCCCACAGAAAAGAAAACACCGGGAGCCACAAAGCCCTTCCTGTGCCTGACTATTTTCTGAGCAGCCACAGAACTAGCATATGTATTCAATTAAACGTTCTGTTTTCTTCTGAAACTTTTCTTTTTTTTGGATTTATCCATGGTTGGCCTATCGGGTGTCGAAAAGCTCAATAAATCATTTGCCGGAGGGTATCACACATTGGCAGTTGTGATGCATATTTTGAGCGACAGGGAGCTGCAGTAGAGGGATGAAAGAGCCACATGCGGCTCCAGAGCCGCAGGTTGCTGACCCCTGCATTAAAGAGAAAGAAATACTTGAAATATGCTTACATTCTAGTGAAATAATTAAAATAACCAGGAATCCCCAATTAAAAGAGTGGCAAAATATCATTGGAGGTTTTCAGCACAGATTGACCATCTGTTTCTTTTATTTATCGTATTTTAAAAACACCCATCTTCCTCAAAGACAGTCTCTCTGCATTTCTGAAGAAAGCATGTTTCCAAATTGAGGCACAGCAATTGTACAGTGCAAGCCAAGATATCACCAGATGAACCAGTGCAAATTTCAGATATCATTCTAAGTGTACAATTGGGACCATCTAAAAGTAAGACACCTGGTTAAATGATGCTGATTGAAGGCCTTCGGAGCTCAGACAATGGCCAGCATTTTGCATTTCATGCTGAAGGAATTGTCTGCCAGGGCAATGCATCTAATACTAGCATGATCTGAAGTCTGGCTAATTCTCTGCCATCTGTAAGAATCTGACATACACTTTCTGAAATGCAGAAGAAACAGACAAATTCAACCTGAAGTGAAAGAAAAGAGAAACTGTCTTTACAATTTCTTAGAAGTCCTAGCAAACACATTTGTGAGCCTGATTTAATCCTTGCCAAATAGTTTGGTTATTTGGTTATAAAAAAGTAAGGTTCTACATTTAGGGAAGAAAAACAAAATGCACAGGTACTGTATATGTGGTACCTTGCTCAACAGTAGTAATTGTGAGAGGGATCTTGGAGTTCTAGTGGACAACCATTTAGATATGAGCCAGGAGTGTGCAGCAGCTGCCAAAAAAAGCCAACACAGTTCTGGGCATAAACAGAGGGGTAGAATCAAGATCACATGAAATGTTTATACCACTTTATAATGCCTTGGTAAGGCCACACTTGGAATATTGCATTCAGTTTTGGTCGCCACGATGTAAAAAAGATGTTGAGACTCTAGAAAGAGTGTAGAGAAGGGCAACCAAGATGATTAGGGGACTGGAGGCTAAAACATATGAAGAACGGTTGCAGAAACTGGGTATGTCTAGTTTAATGAAAAGAAGTACAAGGGGAGACATGATAGCAGTGTTCCAATATCTCAGGGGTTCCCACAAAAAATATAGAGTCAAACTATTCTCCAAAGCACCTGAGGACAGGACAGGAAGCAACGGGTGGAAACTAATCAAGGAGAGAAGCAACCAAGAACTAAGGAGAAATTTCCTGACAGAACAATTAATCAATGGAACAACTTGCTTGCAGAAGTTGTGAATGCTGCAACACTGGAAATTTTTAAGAAGATGTTGGATAACCATTTGTCTGAAGTGGTGTAGGGTTTCCTGCCTGGGCAGGGGGTTGAACTAAAAGACCTCCAAAATCCCTTCCAACTCTGTTATTCTATTTCTATTTTGATATCTGTGTTTGGAGGTGGGGTGGGGGGAGGCAGTTTTATGTGTCTGGTATTTCTAAACTGTGTTATTTCCCACATTCACAGGCCTCATGGCTCGCCCTCCCATCCATAGCACTGTAGCAAAGCCATCTGTTTCTGTCTTAATGGGCTGCCAAAGGGAATTTTAAATCAGTGCTTTCAACTGCACATGGTGTGAATGCCCACGTGTGCAAGGCCAAGCCACCACAAACAAGCAGCTGATGAACATTTCCGCTTCTGGGAAAAAGAAGGCCCTGCACAGCTGCAAACAGAGGCCCGGCTGGGCCAGCAGCTGCGCTGAGCTTCCAGTGCATCCGAGTTCAACTATGGGCTGGCAGCCCCTTTAGGAAAGAGGATATCAGATTCTGCTTCAGTTGGATTGAAGGAAGCCAACTTGAGCCCAGCTGTGTTATTCACTGCACAACCTACTGGGCAATTCTGTGCTACCATGACTTTGAGAATGCCCTTGCTCTTTGAATCTCTGCAGTGGCATTCCGAAAATATTCCCTTTTTGAGGATTGGTAGAAAACTTGCATATCTGGGGAATTGTCAAGCACCGGGGAAATCAGGAGTTCAAATGAGTATAGAGGTTTATTGCAAGCTTAAGTTCTCTACAAGAATCTGAACAACTAGCAGTCAAGGGAAATGAGCGGGAGATAAGAAAGGCATTGAACTTAGGGGCTGGACTTAGATCTCTTGTGGGCTCACAGGGTGTCATGACTTATGACACATTTGACCCCTCCCTTGGGCTCAACTAGGTCATCACCTACAGTGTGGAGGGAAAATTAGCAGCAAGTCTGGGAAATTGAGGTGCTACTGGTCTGAAGCAGTGTGTTTCATTTCCTTCCTTGATGTTTACACATTTAACACTATGTCTGAAATGAGACTGTAAGGGTGGGATTGCAAATCATCCTTAACAAAGTTAGTTAAAGACTCAGGGCTATATTCATGCAACATGTTAAGTTTGCTGAGTTTTAATCTTTGTCAGGGACTGGAGGAACTTACCATAAGTGTGTGATATAGCTGTTACAGTAAAAGTGGCCTTGATCAATATGACAGATTTCTTAGTCTGGTATAACTTGTTGGGATGAAAGTTCTTTATACTGAGGGACAAGATCCTCCCTCCCTCCCTCCTTCCCTTCTTTCCTTCCTTCTTTCCTAAATCTTGATACTCATTCACTAATAAAAGGAGGCTTTCGTTCAAACAAGAGTCACTGATTTTATTTGGGCTAAAAAGCCATTTTGAATATAAAAGGATAAAATATATATGCATATATATTTAGTACAAAAGTCACAAACATACCATGGATTACACCCAACCATCTCTGACCATCCTCCTTATTTTGGAAGATTTCTTTTGTTATAACTGGATTCTTGAAATTCTTCATATACCATCCCTCTACAATGTTTGGTCTCTTCTTCATTATAGAATGGACTGGACAGGAGCTAACGTAACTATGGGCTGAGACCATGTGATCTTGGACAAGTGGGCAAAGAACAATCATTCCGTGGGATAGATAACTGGTTGGAGGGTTGCGTCAATGGTTGCCTACAAATTTAGGCTATCACAGAGTAGAAAATATCATTTAGAAATCAAAAAACAAAAAAAATATAGGCAGAGTAACCTTGTCTGTCCCTTGCAGGAGAGAGCAAAGAAAGATCTACTGCTTCTCCAACTGTCCATGGCCCTGCTAGTTCTCTGCAGGCAAGATTGGAAATGGAGACCAGTTCTTTGCATATCACTTCCTTTGGGTATAGAGTCATCTGGTTCTGAGAACATGTCAAGAAACCACATAGCATTGGTGCAACCTAGTCATATCCATTCCTCATTTCTTCCTGAAATTGTGAATGTAACATTTCTGGGAGAACATAATAGCTTTCTACCTGCGTACCAGATATCTGTGCCGATATAACCATTGTTCAGCCAACCAATTTCTGTTTCTGCTATTGTGCGGTATTTACCCCACCTCTCAAGGCTGATGAAGGAATAAGTATAAGATTACTTGCTATAATTGCATAGTCTTAGAAACGTTCCTTGCTTGTACTGACTTCTGCCTACAGTAACCAGTAGGAACACTTCCTAAATAGTCACAAAAAGAGCTAGCTCTACACAGGGATACACTTAGGGTTTTTTTTCTTTTTGATGAAATTATGGACTGGAGTTGCTCCTCCCCAAAAGAGGAAAAGACAAGGAATAATTTAAATAAATATGTGCTAATAAATAATTATGGAGCAAAGGCACACAAAACAAAGAACACACAAGAAAAATCCACCTTTACATACATATTTTAACCCCACAATGCTAAAACTTCCAACTAAAGACTTTAAATTCCCATGAGTGAAAATCCCCATTCACATTTTATGCAAAACGAAAAAGAATAACTTAAAATCTGGATAAATAATAAATAATCGGGGGTGGGAGTGGGGAGAAGCCATGGCTTATCTTGGCTGGCACCGTTCTAAATTACAGTGATGAAAATAATTCCTCCCTTTTCCAGCCCATTTGAGGCTGCCTTTATCAGTCCCAACTTGAATGTTCTTCAAGTTAGGATGAAGAATGCATGAAATCAATACCTGAAGGTTTCTTTCCTTTCCACAATCTTTGACGAACTTCCTGATGAGGAACTGCTATAGCACATGAAGTTATATGGCACCTGCTCTGATATATTTACATGGATGAAGAACCTATGACCCATTAAGACATTATTCAACGTCCAGCAGCTGTAGTCAGTATGGACACTGATGAAGAATTGTACTTCAGCGTTATACAAAGGGCGATATGCCCACTTCAAGCTAGAAGATAAGTTCTTGAGTGTTTTAATAGAAAGGAAAACAGAACGATATTTTCCACAGCATGTTGGAAATGAAACTCCAATTGCGTCTTAGATCGAGGAGCCACCTGGAATTCTAAAGTAGTTAGCACAAGACATTGTTCATACAAAACTTTGGTAACATTTAAATTTAAAAAAACAAAGGAAACATCACCAGTATTGTTATTACTTAATGAATGAGTCAGTAATAGGATTGGGGAAAGATCTGGGTAATGTTAACAACACTGAGGAATAATATGGATTAAGATAGATTGCTTTGATTGTACAATTCCCTACCCTATTTATTCTTCTGGCACAAGCCTTTATGGGAGAGCTGTACACAAATGAATCTATTTGTCAACCAGAATGGGGACAGAATTTTACTGAATTGCTCCAGGTGTAATGGCAATTCTTCAAGAACAGTGGAGGCTGAGTTAGCCATCTGGTCTCATTTTGGATCTTCCTCGGGATCTTGGCTAAGATCTTCCTTAGCCAACAAGATATGGGTGAAACATGATGCCTGACACTTCCAAAGTGTCAGGAATATTCGACCAAAAAACAAAACAAAACAAAACAAAACACTTTTTAAAGGTATCTTCTTGGTGGGATTCTTAAGAAATTTTTTAGAAATTTTCCAGAATACATTAAAATAAAGTCTTCTGAGAACTTTTGGCTCAGCTCTGTTTTAGTTTTAGTTCC
The DNA here is from genome assembly GCA_022577455.1 of Arizona elegans. Lineage (NCBI taxonomy): Eukaryota > Metazoa > Chordata > Lepidosauria > Squamata > Colubridae > Arizona > Arizona elegans. Next base: position 15,823,987 of record JAKOOJ010000003.1, read on the forward strand.
CATGGGAAGAAGTATTGCTGCACGTTCTAATTTCTAAAAAAAAAAAAAAAAAAAAAAAAAGGAGGGGGGATTCCACCTGCTATTTAGCTTCCTGGAAACTCTCAAGGGGTTGCCACTCATTTTTAATTAAAATTAAGATGGAATCTATCAAAATTGATAACACATGGAATTCACTGGATAAACAGAATCAAATTACATTTTTAAATTTCTGGACTGAAGATAATGGCAATTTTAATTGGGACAACGGTATAATCATAAAACAGGAGGCCATTCAGATAACTAACCCTATCAACTAAATGAGGTTCTGGAAATGGGATCTTTCTCATTCCAGGAGGTTGCTGGCATGTGTACAGTATTCATATGCATACAGTACATTATGCCCTGTATATAACTATAGAAACGACATGCCTGAAAATATATTGAGTATCCACAGCCAGGTTTTAGATGATTATGATTTGTTGTACATAAACAGCTCCAGTCAGTGACAGACAGATTTGTTTCTACACAATGGACCCCCACCAGTTCAAGATGAGCATCCTTATATTTGCTTTCCTTCAAGTATATACACATTATGAGCAGGATGGGAAATGCTGCAAGTCAACCATTCTGTGGAGCGTAGCCAGAAAAGATTAAAAAGAAGAAAAAAATGGGCCTATACTTTGCTTGATTTAAGACTGGAGTTAAGTTCTGTTTGGGGGAACCCTACGTAGATCTTGGGAGTGATAAAGTTGGTTTGGAGAACATCAGCAGTTCCATTATTGCTATTATTCTGAAGTCCTGAGTGCTATCAAGGACACATTGTTACATGTACCGTCATCATACCATACATACAACCCATTTCATTAGTGGAATTGGGGCACAATTAGTTCAGCATTTCTTCTGGAAACGTCTCTGTTATCTCTTGCTTTCAGTATGTGAGATGATGCTTCTTTACTGCACAGCTGAGAAGAGACATCCCCTTGGTGAGATTCCTAGTTGCCAGTCTCTAAAATTGTTCCCGTATAAAAGAAGGTAATTAATGTACTGTCATAAAGAGTCAATATGCCATCAATTCTTTTGGTGTGCTCAGATTGGGATGCTTTAAACACTCTCAATTTTCACCAAAGCCCTTTAGGAAGAAATCACAAAGCCTCTTCCCACCCCACCCCATCTTCATCATGGCTTCATTCTTCATAATCAGGAGATTGAATGTAGAGGTTCATAGTGTTATGGTTCAACAGGATTATGATGTCTCCCCAAATGTAGAACTCTTAAACCTAGAGTGCATCCAGGGATGAGGAAGCAGAGGGCTGCATCTGATCTTTGAATAGTAACATAGGATAACATTCCTAACAGGTGGAACAGAACAAAAATCTTTAGTGTCTCATAGGGTACCATATTGTCCCTGTGCTGTTCAGTATTTACATAGAACCATTGAGGAACTTCATTCAGAATTCTGAAGATGAAACTTATGTTACCTGGTGACATTCAGGCACTGTCACACTCTTTACCATTCAACTCTAAGGATGTAACTGGTAATCTAAAACATTGCTTTAATTCTAAAAGGGACCGGAGCTGGAATTAAATCCTGATCAAAGGCAGAAGTGCTGCTAGCAAATAGAATAGAAGACCTGAGGACATCACTGACAATAACATGATTGGCTGCCCTGTTTACTGCAGAACTGCCAGGAGATTTGTGTGTGAGTTCAATTTGATTCTAAAATTTCCAGTATTATAAGACTCTTACACCTTCTTTCAAATGAAATAGTCATGCAAGAAGGAATCATTGAGACGACAGACTTAAAAGCCCATAAATTAAAATTACTAAAATAAGTCAAAGTTCACAGAAGGGTGGACATGTTTTGCTTCCTTTTCCTCCAAAGGGTTTTCCCATGAAATCAGTTGGGAATAAAATCCATCATCGTCTGAATAAGTAAAATTCCTTTTTTTAAATATACCAATATTTGGTACAGTATTTTGGATGCTACCAATATTTTTTTAAAAAAAAAAAGTTTAAAAATCCATTTAAAAGCCATTTGCCTGTTATCTCCTTGTTTATTCACCAAATATTGCACTGAGCTGTGCTCCAACCACATGGTGGGAATAAGAATCATAGTTCACATCTAATGGGAGGTCATATTTGGGCACCGTGGTTGAAAAGTGGGAGGTGTGGCCGTGAGCACTGCTCAGGCTAACAGATGGATAGTGAGCCATAAAACTGTATGGTTTTTCTAGGTCTGGAGACCCGTCTTGCTTTAAGGAAAAATTTCCACTGATGCTCAGAGGAGGTGTCAAGGGACCTTCATATGCTGGAGATGCACAGTTTTGGTGATGATTGCTAAAGGAAGTATCCACCAGAGTTTTGAAAGAGGGAGGCTTTAAATGTACAAGGTGTGTTTCCATGCTTCCATAGGGCGGACTGGGCAATCCTGGAGACTGGTAAGAAAAACCATGACTGGACACAGTTGAATCAGAAACAGAGACTTTCTCTTCATGTTTCTCCAGGAACAGGGATTGTGGTCCTAGCTGAAGACAACCAGCAACCAGATTGCTGGTCGGTTGGGACAAACCTTTGCATAGCATCTCCACAAAATCTTTGCTTTCTGCAGTCTGCCCACTTTCCAGAACCTCTGACAAAGCCCAAATATAGTTCCTGGCTAGCCTCAGTGTCTCAATTTTGGACAGTTTCTGTGTTTTAGAATAGCAGGGCATCACCCGTCTCAAGTTATCAAGAGCATCATTAAGTCCATGCATCCGTGTTCGTTCCCGAGCATTAGCTTTCACTCGGCGGGCTCTGAAGCGCTCCAGCCTTGCTTTGGTCATTTTCTTCTTCTTTGGCCCCCTTCTCTTGGGCTTCCCATTATCTTCTTCCTCTTCTTCCTCAATACTGTCATTCTCATCGTTAATGCCAGAAAGCATCTCATAGGCGGCTTGCCGGCTGTCTTTGTCCTTTGTTTCATTTTGGGCACTCAATGCTTCATTGATCCAGGATTGAGACGATATTAGTTCAGCCATCTCTTTGGGCTTGGGGTAGAGTTTGGCCATCTCTTTACCCTGAAAAAATAACCATACAATCCATATTAATTCAATGAGACTCAGTTTTAAAATCTTAAATAAATAAAATAGGAAGTATAGATATTATTCTTTGTTATAACACATTTAGTGCATTATATAATTCACCCTTGATCTAAGCAGGGTTTTATTTTGAAGACAAGTCCTTTCCTCAAAATTACAACTCATAGAATAATAGGTCCAGCCATAACCTGAGGCCTGCATAACTTAGCAATACACAATTCTAATGTAACCCAGCAGCTACATGGTGTTGCTTAAAATGCAATGCCTCCTTGCTCTTGCTTTTGCATTTTCTAGCAGCAATAGTTGCAGTACAATGACTATAGCCTGGTGTGCTACTACAGACAATAAGGGTGGTGACTTTGACAAAAATATATCTGTTTTAGGCCCAGTACTCTTCAACATCTTCATCAATGACTTGGACGAGGGGATAGATGGGGAACTTATCAAATTTGCAGATGACACCAAGCTGGCAGGAATAGCCAACACTCCAGAAGATAGGCTTAAGATACAGAAGGATCTTGACAGACTTGAACATTGGGCACTATCTAACAAAATGAAATTTAATGGTGAAAAAAGTAAGGTTCTACATTTAGGTAAGAAAAACAAAATGCACAGGTACAGTATATGTGGTACCTTGCTCAATAGTAGTAACTGTGAGAGGGATCTTGAAGTCCTAGTGGACAACCATTTAGATATGAGCCAGCAGTGTTCAGCAGCTGCCAAAAAAGCCAACAAAGTTCTAGGCTGCATAAACAGAGGGATAGAATCAAGATCATGTGAAGTGTTAATACCACTTTATAATGCCTTGGTAAGGCCACACTTGGAATACTGCATTCAGTTTTGGTCGCCACGATGTAGAAAAGATGTTGAGACTCTAGAAAGAGTGCAGAGAAGAGCAACCAAGATGATTAGGGGACTGGAGACTAAAACATGAAGAACAGTTGCAGGAACTGGGTATGTCTAGTTTAATGAAAAGAAGGACTAGGGGAGATATGATAGCACTGTTCCAGTATCTCAGGGGCTCCCACAAAGAAGAGGGAGTCAAGCTATTCTCCAAAGCACCTGAGGGTAGGACAAGAAGCAATGGGTGGAAACTAATCAAGGAGAGAAGCAACTTAGAACTAAGGAGAAATGTCCTGACCGTTATAACAATTAATCAGTGAAACAATTTGCCTTCAGAAGGTGTGAATGCTCTAACACTGGAAGTTTTTTAGAAGATGTTGGATAACCATTTGTTTGAAGTGGTGTAGGGTTTCCTGCCTGAGCAGGGGGTTGGACTAGAAGACCTCCAAGGTCCCTTCCAACTCTGTTATTCTATTCTATTCTATTCTAACTTTGTCTAGGCAAAGGGGGGCATTTTTTAAGATCCTGGGGAACAAGATAACATTCAGAAGTGATTCAGGCAAATGCCTCCCTAATTCATGGGAGAGTAGAAGAAGGAGAGGCAGCATTATAGTACAATCAGAATTTTAAGATCTTATTATTATACAGTATCCAATCTCCATAAAGTGTAGTTCTGGTCTTCCTGTGGAGTTATTTTTCTGGCCTAGTCTTCCTAAAGGGCTGACAGGCCCTATGCCCATATTTGCCTTGGGTACCATAAACGGTTCTGTGATCCTTTTCTTTAGACATCAGAACTTATAGAATTGCCTTCTACTAAGCCAAATCATTACTCTATCTATCTCTGTATTTTTAGCAATGTCTGACAATGATTTCCCTGGGTTTGAGGCAACTGTTCTGCCTTCCCAACTTTTGGCTGAGGGATGGAATCTGCATTCCATGTGGGACCTATTTTATTTCATGAGAAATCCTGAAGTTGAACTTCTCATTACTTGCCTAGAATCTGGTCTTCATTCCTACAAAGGAAAATCCACAGCCAAGCTAACATCTATTTATTTTATTTTAATTAATTTATTTATTTTTATATGCCGCCCTTCTCCGGAGACTAAGGGCGGCTTACAATGCATTAAGCAATAGCCTTCATACTTTTGTATATTTTATACAAAGTCAGCTTATTGCCCCCACAAACCGGGTCCTCATTTTACCCACCTTAGAAAGGATGGAAGGCTGAGTTGACCTTGAGCCTGGTGAGAATTGAACTCGCAGTAATTGCAGGCAGCTGGATGTTAAATGCTGCCTTAGTAGGAGGCATTAGCCTCCTACACCACTCAGGCTCCTCAATTATGCTTAAAATAAAAATAGAAATAATTGGACTGGGAAGCTGGCAAATCCCATGTAGGATTTCTAAGGGTTTCACATAACTTCAATAAAAAGAATAGCAAGGTGGAGTACCATAGCATCGATAACTAAATTATAATGAAACTCTATCTGAAATTTAAAAAAAAAATCTTTCTGGGAAAAGAAAGGATCTGCTTTTAGACAATTATATCTCAGTTATATTTTGAGAGATTTCTAGGAAAATCTAACAAAAAAGATTGCCATGTTTCAGCTAAAATTAGCCATGACTAAGAGAAATTAAAGCCACTTGAACAAATTGATTGGGATTTATGTGAATTCCTCAATGTTCAGGGAACAGAGCAGAGGTGGGTTTCAGCAGGTTCTGACCAGTTCTGGGGAACCGGTAGCGGACATTTTGAGTAGTTCAGAGAACCAGTAATAAAAATTCTGACTGGCCCCGTCCCATCTATTCTCTGCTTCCCAAGTCCCAGCTGATTGGGAGGGAATGGAGATTTTACAGTATCCTTTCCTGCCATGCCCACCAAGCCATGCTCACAGAACCGGTAGTAAAAAGTTTTGAAACCCACCACTGGAACAGAGTATTGCTGGACTAGCGATCAGTATGATACAATTAGATAATTAAAAGTAGGTCTACAAATGTCATATTTTATAAACATTCAGATGTTTGCAATTTTTATCAACAAATAAGTTCTTCAGCAAAATTCAGTCACAGGGCATTTTTAAGAGTCTGGTTAACAGCGGTGCCTTTTCCCACGATACTCCATTACAGTTCACCCCATCCCTGGTTCTCTGCCTCCCCCTAAACTTGACTAATCTTCCATGCCTTCTGACATATTTACTCCCCACTGAGTTGTGCTTTCTTCTGTTATTTTTTCTTTTACCTTTTGTCAATCTTGGGGTTCTCTCAAGCTTACTGATGCCGTCCTCTTATGTACGAATAGCACCTCTTGGCTACCTAAACGTTTATATCTAGAAAAAGGAGTTTCAGCTATTTAGTATAGCAACGATTTGGAACTGGAGAAAAGTTTACATTTTAGAGAACACTTCACTTCCATTTTTCTGTTTGCAGATCTGCTTCTAAAACCTACAAACAGGCAGCTTCTAATTTTCAAACTAGAATCCAATTTCAGTCTCTATGGAGACGAAAGAAATGGCTAGAAAGGCTGATCTGGCCCATGATTTGATGCAAGTTCCTTGAAAACCTGAGCGTTTTTCCTAGTAACCTCATTTACCTTTGATGAATAATGATTGCCACAGTAACTATGTGGGGGTGGAGGGGAAGAAGCAGTAGTCCAGGTTTCATGATAATCAACTTCTTGTCAGCTTGATGTAGTCATTTAATAAAGCTTAAGGTATAAGCAGCTTTGTTGAAAATGTGCCACCCAACTAATCGGCCGATTGGTCATCGCCACATCCAATGTAGCAAATCCCGCTTTTAATATGCCTGATGGGACTTGTAATATAGATTAAAGAGAGAATTAATATGCAACTGGCACCAAGCGGATCCTAATTATGTATTAGTTAAACATCCTGAAAGAAGGCAATGGTAAAGCACTTCTGTACTGTTGCCAAGAAAACTCCATGGATGCAGTTAACAGACCTCGACTACGCCTTTACCTTATGAAGTAATCAGAATGTGATAATTTAGATTTACCTTAAAATACATGGGGTATCAGATACCCTGACTCTACGCAACCTGTGGCAGGATTCTCTATTCCCTCAGAGTGAGTGGAAGGATTATTGGAAAGAAGAAGAAAAAAACCCCAGAGATTCAGATCACTGGACGATCGTGGACTGTTTAAGCCACCTCACTTGATTTTCACTGAGGATCAAATGGGATAAAGGGTTCATTCATCTAGGTTTCCTAGAAGAAATAAGGGATAAAAGTACTAACTTTGACTATTGTCTTGCCTGCTTTAATTAAAGCAGTGTCCTCGGATCAGGCTAAGGGCTGTTTATTTAGATCAGACTAGTTTTACAAAGGTATGGGATAAACATGTCCTTCTGCAATAAGTCTGAAGACTGTCTGATCTAGCAATCCAATTACCCAATAAACCTCTTGCTGTTTTTCTGCCTCTACGAGGGTGACTGGACATAACTGATATGCTTGGGATGTCTGCTGTTATGCTTGGGGTGTCTTCAGTTATACAACACTGCTGAATTTGTAGAGCAAGGCAACTGGGCCAAAGATCATGTTTAACCAATGTTTAGATTCACCCAGTGGTGAAATCCAAATTTTTTTACTACTGGTTTTGTGGGCATGGCTTGGTGGGCATGGTGTGGCTTGGTGGGCATGCCTTGGTGGGCATGGCAGGGGAAAGATACTGCAAAATCTCCATTCCCATCCCACTCCAGGGGAAGGATACTGCAAAATCCCCATCCCCACCCCACTCTGGGGCCAGCCAGTGGTGGTATTTGCCGATTCTCTGAACTACTTAAAATTTCTGCTACGGGTTCTCCAGAACCTGTCAGAACCTGCCGGATTTCACCCCTGGATTCACCTCCAGAAACTTGCACCAGGGCTATAAAGCACTATCTCAAACATATCAAGCCCAAATGGGCAATGTGATACAATGGTGATGTTGATCTAAAACTAAATAAATCTTCTAATTTCAACTCTTCCTTTACCCAAAGAGACTCACTCTCAGCCCAATGGATTGATATCACTTTGGGAACTTTCTCCACTACTTCCAACAGCTCTCTAAAAGAGATTTCTATGCAGGAAGGGCCAGAAGAAGTATGTGATGATGCAGGTTGCAATGCAAGTCCATTGCGGGATATTGCCATGCAAAACAATTCAAAAGGATGCTTTACAGGCATCCTTGACTTATAACAGTTCATTTAATGACCATTCAAAGTTATAACGGCACTGAAAAAAGGCGCTCACAACTGTTTTTCACCCTTATGGCCATTGCAGCATCCCCATGGATCAAAATTGAGATGGTTGGCAACTGGTTCCTATTTATGACGGTTGCAGTGTCCCAGGGTCATGTGATGACTTTTGTGACCTTCTGGCAAACAAAGTCAATGAGAAGATTCACTTAACAACAGTGTTACTAATTTAACAACTGTAGTGATTCACTTAACTAATATGGCAAGAAAAGTCATAAAATGGGGGATGCTAACTTAACAAAAGTTTCCCTTAGGAACAAAAATTTTGGGCTCAATTGTGGTCGTAACTCAAGGACTATCTGTATTTGAAGTGTTGGCAAAGGGAAGCACTTCTCTGAAACTTTTTTTCAGTCTTTTTTATTTTTACCGTTTATATTTGATGATAGGGCTTCATTTCGTCCTTTCCCATCTTGCTTTTTGAAGGCATTTATTTCATTTCTGTTCATTTGGGCTTAATGGGATGGCAAGCTGAATTAACTGGATATTCCAGCACGCCCACTTTAATTTGGTGCAATCCTATCATTTCCACATAATGAATGAATTCGGTTTTGACTAAAGGTTTTCAATAAATCTGAGATATAGGATAGAATTCAAATTTATTATGAGAATTACGATTGAGCAGAATTTTAGCTTTCTTGGATTTGACTATTGCTGTGACCATTGCAGTCACTGCTGCAATCTATCTAACATGATTTTCCTGGTTATGTACCACCAAAAATGACATTATTAAGCAAGAAAAACATCTGGTTGGAACCCGATGTCCCACATGTATGTGACAATTAGAGCTCCCAAATTCTCAGATCATATTCAGCACATCTGGAGAAGGCCATATAGAGAAGGCTGAAGGGAAAAAAATCATTGCTCTCTTCCATCACTACAAGCTAAGGAACATCCCCAGACTGACATTTTGCTGGAAAAAGCAACAGCTGAAAATGCAAAATAAGCAGCTCTAAGATAGATTTCCCTTTTCCATCTCAAACCTCTCAGTATGTTCCCTCCTTTGCCAGCACTGTGGTGTTGACATTGAAAAATGGGATCCAGGATGCCTATTGGCCACAAATCCCTGATCTGTGAGCTCAGTGGCCAACATGCTTCTGTGAGTGTTTTCTGCATGTGTGAATCGATAACCTTTAACACGCAACTTCTGTTTGACAAATTTGTATCATATTTAAGCAAGTCTGATGATAGCATGCAACCACATTAGCTGGTTTTAGCATCTTGAGGAGTTTTTAAGGGGAATACATTGGTAATGTTGAGCAACTAGTGGGAAGCATGGGATTACAGTCAATTTGTGATTAATTCAATCCTGATCCCCTTTGTAAACCCTTTCTATAAACTTCATTTCTCTCCTTTACATTACTTGAAATTTCAGCAGGTGGCTTCCCTGAATAGGAGGTTCTGCATGTAATTTTGGTTCAGTTTTTCAAAGGGCCCAGGGCAGCAGTGAAATCCCCCCGCACCCCAAGTTCTATCCGGCTCGCCGAACTGGTAGCATCAGTGCCGTGAGGCTCCACCCACCTGCTGGGATGTCATTACATCCTGTTTTTTTTACCATCTGAGTGTACTCCCATGTGCTCCCGTTCCCAAACCGGTAGCGAAGGTAAGTGGATTTCATCATTGGCCCAGGGCCACCCACCCATTCTTGTTCTTACTTTAATGCTTTTAAATCTAGAAAGACATCACTTTCGAGATTACGAAGCATAACCTTAGCATACATAGGAACTGAACTAAATGCTGAGTAAAGGAAGACATCTGTGTCAGGACTAATGCAGTCTTCTGAGGTTACCAAATCATGCATACTTAAAACTATCAAGCTAATTCTTCGTTCTTCACTGCCCCCTTTCAAGCATTCTTTTTTGTAAATTCAACATGAAAAAAATGACCAGTGTTTAAAAGTTTTGTTAAGCTTATCTTCAATCTATCCTTAAGTAGCTCATGGCAGGATATATATAATTCCCTCCAGTTCTGTCCCTATAATAACCCTTATCTGATATTGGTTGGCCCAAAATCATCCAATAAACTCACGACTGTGTGAATGTGAACCTGGATCTCCCTAGTCCTGATCTAATAACTTATTGATTAGATTTAATTGGGTGCCATGCAGTGGTGGGTTTCTAAATTTTTTTACTACTGGTTCTGTGGGTGTGGCTTGGTGGGCGTGGCATGGCTTGGTGGGCGTGGCTTGGTGGGCGTGGCAGGGGAATGATACTATAAAATCTCCATTTCCACCCCACTCTAGGGAAAGGATACTGCAAAATCCCCATTTCCTCCTGATCAGATGGGACTTGGGAGGCAGAGAATAGATGGGGATGGGGCCAGTCAGAATTTTTACTACCGGTTCTCCGAACTACTCAAAATTTCCACTACTAGTCCTCCAGGACTAGTCAGAACCTGCTGAAACCCACCTCTGGTGCCATGCTTAGAGAGGCATGGTTAACTACAACTTCCCTGGAGTAGAAGAGATTATCCTTATTTCATTTTGATAATTGGCTAATGCCTTAGGGATATTTTTCACAATTAATTATATGATCTCTGATTGACTGGATCACCTGAGGAGGAATTTTAAAATATTTAAAATATTGATATTGTTTCCTGATTGCTTATGTGTATCCTATGACTATCATTAAGTGTTGTACCTTATGATTCTTGATGAACGTATCTTTTCTTTTATGTACACTGAGAGCATATGCACCAAGACAAATTCCTTGTGTGTCCAATCACACTTGGCCAATAAAACATTCTATTCTATTCTATTCTATTCTATTCTATTCTATTCTATTCTATTCTATTCTAAAAGTGACAGAATAACATGGAACAGAATATTGATTTAATTGAATAGCATAACAATAAGTACATAACTGCAACTGGGATAAAACTATAAATGAATAGCAAAATTCAGCATCAACGTAAACATTTTATAGACCCTACAATATATTCTAACCTCCGTAACCTGTGCCTTCAACAAAAAGTCAACAAAGAGTTCTGATTAGTCTGATCTCCAAGAAGAGCACGTGCAAGGATCAGGCACTGCAATCAAATAGGCTCTCTTCCTGATTCCATCAGATGACATTCTCTAATGGGAGAACCTATAACATGATGTGATGGCATTGGATGTGGATATGATGGCATTGATAGATACAGTCAGGATGAAGTGTGGTTCCTCAAATAACATGGCCTGTTACCATAAAGGGCTTTTTAGATACTATAACTACCAGCATTGTGATTTGAACCCAGAAACACACTGACGATCAATGCAACTCATGGATCAGAGTTTGTACATTGATCAAGGAAACACTTGCATTGCTGCATTTTAAACCAGCTGCACTTCAAGGTCAGCCCCTTGTAAACATACTACAGCATTCCATTCAGGAGGCCCAGAAAACTTGAACCACTCAATTTTGCTGGGTTGAAGCCTGTTGTTTCCCACATTAACCTCCTGCCCACCACAGACTTCAGACAAGGAGACAGACCCTTTACAGTATCACTTGGGCAATTAGGAGTGGAGAGTAAAGCTAGGTATCATTACTGTATTGATGATATCTCATCCCATCCTGTTGAATGATCTCCCCCAGTAGAATGGTGTAGATCAGTGACCCCCAACCTTTTGGGAACCAGAGACCAGTTCTGTGGAGAGAAGTTTTACCATGGACCGAAGTGGGCATGGTTTTGCATGCTGCCTGCATCCTGCGGATAGGGTTTGCTTGATTGCATGGCCTGGTTGCTGGCATGCTATGGACCGGTGCCGGTCCACAGACAGGGGGTTGAGGACCCTTGGTGTAGATGTTAAACAGGATTGGAGAGAATGTTGAACCTTGTAGAACTCTGAAAAGCAGGTACTGTGATATAGATCTATTCTCGATCAACATTTATTAGAACTGGCAAAGAAGGGAGGGAGGGAGGGAGGGAGGGAGGGAGGGAGGGAGGGAGGGAGGAAGGAAGGAAGGAAACTAACTAATTCACAATATGTTACTTGCTCATAGCCTCCAAACACTTGCCTCCTGATCCAGCAGGATACCCTGATCAATGGTACTGAGAGCCACTGAGAGGTCAAGAATGACAAGGATCCCTCTTTGTGGGATCAATTCACCACTACCAGAATTAGCCATACATCACCTTCTAGGAAGTTTTAGTCAACCAAGAGAAATATGAATCTAATGTACAGGTGGCCAAACTAGTAATCCCAAGAATCTGATGTCCACTTCATCAGGAACAGCAAATTCCTCTGAGAGTATCAAGCCAGAATGAGCCTCAGCCATCTCCATAGGACCTGCTTCAAACCCAGACTTGAAGCAAATCTGAGCAGCTTCATTTGACAGATGCTTAGCATATTCCTCACAAGGACCTTGTAAGTAAACTTCCAAGCCAGCTCTTCCTAGGAGGGCCTGGGTTACCTTGAAAAACTAAATGGCTATCCATGGACACAATAACACCAGAGAAATACCAATGTTTTGCTGTTGTTACTGTTATGTCCTTATAAGGACATCCGCCCTGATTGGCTGCTAGCCATCGGCGGGAGATTTGAATCCCTGGCAAGGGGTGGTGCGTCTGCCGGGAGCGAATATAAGGAGAGCTCCGGCAGCACACCGGCAGTCTTGCTACTGTTTCTGTTCTTAATAAAGTTACTTATGTAACGAGCTGGTCACGTCTTCCATTGCGCCGATCTAACAGTTACCACCGTGAGGTAAGCCTTAGTAGCAGTTCTAACTCTGCTGAGTTGGGTTCACTCCTCATTGCTGCCAGAAGTACTGTAGCCATTTCTTCACCCACCCCATTTCATCTCCATTTTCTGAAAACCAAGGAGACTTTCAGAATTCATAGGTGAAAAGAGGCCACATGGTGTGATCTGATCCCAGACCCTGCTGCCATCTTATTCCAGGCAGCAAGTTGGGCCATGCAGCAGACCATCAGGAGCAACCCAGGCTCCCTCTTGAACCTTCTAGGGTCCATTAGGTGCCTAGAGGTGCCAATCAAACAGAGTCACCTTCCCCACAATGCAGGGAGGGGAGTGCCAAAGAACTTAAGCGTTACCAGAGAGTGAACCAAACCTGACAGGAGGCAAGGGAAGCTTCTTCCAATTCCAGATCATGTTGACACTGCTCTGAGAAGAAAACCACATCAGTCAATGTGTGACCTGGGTTAGGCCCAGGAAGTCCTGAACTGCTTCAAATTCTGACCTGGGGAAGGTCATTTGAAGTTCTTTAGGTTCATTAGCTTTGGGAACATCACTGTCAACTCATGGCACGGATTCCAGGAGCTCATAGGAGGTTGCTATGCTGCAGGGGAACTGGTACAATACTAACAATCTCAGCTTATACCAACTGCATCGGTACCAATGGGCCGTTAGCAGATACAAAGAGCCACACAAATAATATAGGATTAAAGTATCTAAGAATAGGAAGACTTTTTTTTTTTTTTACATACGTATAGGATGAAAATGAACCTATTTTATTAATGCCAAAAAGCTACCTTTTGTATAGTTTGCACTTCTTTGCTTTGAATCAATGAGCAAATGAATGAATGTTTATAATAAAAGTTTATAATACAGTGAAGCAAAATGAAATCTTAAAATTAGTATAAAAAGACAGGTTCAAAAATGAGTGTGTCTGCTGTGGCTCAGCAAAAAAGCAACTGGGTAAAACCGTGTGTGTATGTGTGTACACATACACACACACAGAGGGGAAAAAAACAAGTAATGAAAACCAACACGATAGTTTTTGTGATTATATTTTATTCTGTACTTGAATATCAGCAAGGAGCTAAGTCACTTACTAAAACTCAACAAATTAACCCAATCTATCCAGAGTGATTTTAGAATATTTTGTCTGTAACTCGGGACAGTAGCCCGATCCTTAGGCTATGTCATACAACCTGGTTTTCAAAAGTCCCTGTTTCTAGAGTCACTTGACACGTGAGCAAATAAATAACTCCATTTTCAGCAATCTTAATTTTAATCTTAAAGGCACAATATAGCTAGATTGGAATCTTTATTGCAGTCAAGAAGCTTTCATATATATAGCAGATGATTTGTCTTTCGACAGGACAAATAAATCAAACTTTCTGTGTAGATTTTATTCACCAGAGCTAAACTCTTTTTCCTCCTACTTTTTAGAGTTAAAGATATTTGGCCATTTTTCTTAATAGTCCTGGAAGGCAGCTGAACAATACTGATGTACAGTTTATCTCCAGTGTTAGTTGATGCTTACTAAGAGCATGTTTTAAGAACACAAGTTCTAATTCAATAGAAAGAATTTAAACTCCAAACAGAAAGCTACCATGTCAAATACAGCTGCATTGAATCCTCATACTCCCATGATTGATTATAGCTTTGTCAATGTTCTGTCCAAGAGTCATGCCCAACTCTATTTGCAAAAACTAGAGAATGAAATTAAGAACTTTTCCTATCCCTTTACTATAAACATACATTGATTTTAATTCATTGTTATGGAAAACCACCAACTTGAATGTTTTGCTCAACATTTAGTAGCTTAATTACATTTGCAATTAAACAGTAAGCCTTTCTCATTTCCCCCCACTTCTTTCCCTATTCCAAGTTATGAATTTGTTGGCTTTTGATGTGGTTTGGGATATCATTAGCACTGTGAAGCAGTATATAAGTCTAAGTGCTATTGCTAATACCTCACATAAACAGATTCTGTTTATGGTTGAATTTTAAAATCCAAATTTGTCTAAATGCAGTTCGAAAAACTAAGAAAAAGGCAAATAGTGCTAAATTTTAACTTTGTGCCAATTTCATTCCATATAAATAGAAGTACAAATTATGGTGCTGCTTTCTCTCCCTCTCTCTTTCTTAACTACATCCACACCAGTCCTACTTTCAAAAGATACATTACCAAACCATATTCAAATACCTCTATCCCATCTTAGATTTCCAAGAATATATGAGCATTATTTAGGTATACCTGCATCTGAACTAGGATTTTTTTCCTTTTCCTTTACACTTTCATGCTAGCCTTGTTAATGCAGCTGTTCAAAGGAGAGAGATCTTTATAGTCAAAGCAATCCTTTCTCCCAGCTTCCAATTCCACTCTCTTCCTAGTGCCATGAGGTTGAAGGGTTGGGGAATATCTGATTAATATTCCTAGAGAATTGCAAGCTGTCTGTCAGTTCAGTTGGGGAAGTCTGGGGAAAGCAGAGCCAGATGGGACTTGGCCAAAGGGCATGGAGAAAGGCATCATGTTTCCTCATTTGAAATAGCTGTGGGCATCTACAATTTGAGTTTTGCCCAGATCTCTTGTGTTTTCTTTTCACTGAAGCTGAGTGAGAACCATCATTCTTCCCTTCTTTTCATGTTTTTATTACCACCAATCTGTCTCTCAATCCTACTAGTTTCTGAATAACTGGGGTACTTTTTTTTAAAATGAGAGAACAAATGGCAAAGACATTATGTGGCAACTTTGCGGATTGTCAAAAAGCCAACACATCTTGAAATTATTGTTGCTGGCAGGGCAAGTGTTTTTGCAATGGTCCAGGCCATTTGCACTACAATGAATAGGACACTTCCCCTCCAATAAAATGTGGATTAATGGCATTGGAGGAGGAGGAGGAGGAGGAGGTGGAGGAGGAGGAGGAGGAGGAATATAGGAGATTATCAGGAAATCTCTACAGTTGCATGAGCAAGGTAATAGCAAGCTACTTCTGTAATAGTGTCAAGCAAACTCTACATATATATCCATGAAGTTTTCAAGAGTTGTTCTAATCTCAAAAGAAACTTTACCTTAATAAAAATCAGTGTAAGTCACTCCCTTTTATGACTTCCAAGAATATTAAATTCATCAAGAACACTCACCCCTAAATTTAATTGCATCACTCTATGAAATTCTTATGCCTGGTTCAACCATAGATCCATCCATCCAATTTATGGTGAATGTAGCTCTTCAAGGTCTACAGTAGTGCTTTCCTTCAGTTACCCAAGATCCTTTCAATCTGAGAATCTTAGTGAAACCCAAGCATGCACTTCATTATGGCTTCTTCCCAGTGCTGATCACATATCAAAACTGGTAAGGTTTGGAAGACACAGAAAACTCAGTGGAACACCAAAGAAATTTTCTCCAAATCTGAATAAGGAAATGGATGAAATTACTTATGGGACATACTCTTCTATGCTGTTTCTCTCCTGAATACTCCTCATGTGCATGCACCTTAAAATGCTGGATTTCTGTCTCACACACAAATGTTGCTGTGGCAATTTTTATGGGAGGTGAAATCTCCTTTTTTCAGATAAGCCACCATTAGCCAACAATTTCAACTTTATACAGTATTCACTACCCCTCCTCGGTTAAACAAGCAAGCAAGCAAACAAAAATGCCATGACTTGATTAATCCAGCCACAGATTAAAATCAAGAATTGTCCAACAGAGCTCTCTGAATTGAATTTAAAAAGCCTTCCTCATTCTGGAAGTTGTACTTCCAACATATCTAAATATTTTTTAATTCAAAAAGACGAAAATAGAATAGCATGTATGGATGCATAACAGAGAAACCTAAAGTTATCCACTTTGCCCAAATAAATTAAGTACTTTAAAGTTAACATATAAAGAAGTAACAATAAGAATCTCTGTTATGCATCCATACATGTTCATTCAAATCAAAAAATTATTTTCAGTATCAACTTATTCTTTAGACAGCATCATTATATAGGTTTAAGGGCAGTGTGTTTGTGTGCATGTAAACAATGTGCACTAATTGATTTTAATTATAACCATTGCTGTCTGGGATAAAGTTCAAACATAATCTATTCTCTAACTCATTGAATAATGCGGATTAATTAAAAGTGAATTAACGTTTAGCTTGCTTTTGTATTCACAGTCAAGATTGCTTATGGGAATGCATTAAAGCCTTTAATTACACACTATTTCAGAAGGTAAAAGGGACGCTATTAAAAGGAATTTATGCAGGCAGCAGTTTAAAACTTAGTTTAACCTACAGCCCCGTTTCAGTCAGCTGGTAGAGGAGATTTTTTGGCATTGCCTTCAAGCTGATCTCTAATGGGGGATAGTTCCATCTTTCCACCAACTTACCGTAGGGAAATCTTGATCGTGTCCCACTCACTCCGTTCTTGGAGCAGAAGCCAGCTAAGGATCTTAGACTGTTTTAGTTGTCTTCAAACATTCTTTCTCCGTGGCCCAACCTTTCAGCACCAGAGGCCGTGGCCAGCTCCTTTCCTTCCCGGTGTTGTAAGTAGCAGCTGTTCCTCGCAAACTCTAGTTTTTCTTTCGTCCCTTTTCGATTTCTCCGATTGTTCCGTTCACTGGGCTGGGGACAAAAAATAACAGCTTCGATCCTTCAGTTCAGCCCTGCCTTGGAGTTAGACACCCGCATTCACTTTCTAATGACTTTTCAGAACCACAAGTCCTCGGAGCAGCTCCTTCCTGTTTCTAGCGAACTCCTCCTTGGGATCCTGGCACTTTTGAAAGCTTTTTTTTTTTTAGTGTTGGCGGTTTCTGCTTGGCTGAGCCGGCTCGAGAGCTCCTCCCCTTTGGGGACAGAAGGAAGAAGACCCAGCCGGAACGACACGCCCCACCTTGAGGGATTTTAAAAGAAATCTTCGGCGTTTTCACTAGTTTCTGGGTCCACAAAGCAGTCGGAGTTTCAAACATCCCAAACGCTGGAACTTGGAAGACGAATCATCTCAGGTTAGGGGAATGGTGGGAATGAGTAAAGAGAGAGATGACATCTGCGCTCATACAGAGACTGTTGTGACCATCTCCTAGAAAAGCATTGGAACCAGGAGTGAAATCCAGCAGGTTCTGACAGGTTCTCGAGAACCGGTAGCGGAAATTTTGAGTAGTTCGGAGACAGCAAATACCACCTCTGGCTGGCCCCAGAATGGGGTGGGAATGGGGATTTTGCAATATCCTTCCCCTGCCACGTCCACCAAGCCACACCACACCCACCAAGCCACTCCTACAGAACCGGTAGAAAAAAAAATTAAATTTCACCACTGATTGGAACTACATGTTTTCTGATCCCTATCAGAATAAGTTTTGATGGCAGCTAGGCATCAACTCAAACACCTCACCCCCTCCCACAAAATTATTTTTGGCAAAAAAAATAATTATTTAATTAACTTTAAAAACTAACAAGGCTTTTTGAAAATTAGATTTCTGGGAATTCATTAGTTCCCCCCAAAAAACAGAGAAGTTGCCAAAGAGGGGAGGCACTGATGGGGTGCTTCTTTGAAGCTATTTGGGAATGAGGGGGAAAGTGTTTGCATTATGAAAAGGACCAGCTTTGATATTCTTTTCATGCAAATAAGACCAAAGACTGGGTGCTGACAGTCATCAGTTGGAGAAGCCAGGCAGGAAGGGGAATGGGACAACTTGACACAGCCAACTTGCTGTAGCCAATTCACCATGGCCAACTTGCCATGGCCAACTTGCTGCAGCCAACTCATCACAGCCAACTCACTGCAGGACAACTTGCAGTGGGACAATGTAGCAATTCTATTTCGTTATTTAAAATAAATTTAAAAATATTTTAATTTGTGCCATTCACATTTCATTCTGTCCCTCCTTTTTTGTCCTTTCTTTAATGATTCTATTCCACCATTTCTTTGATATTAGTGTAACTCTTGTCCTGCAGTGAGTGGTCTTGTGGTGAGATGCCCGTGGTGAGTTGTTCTGCAGCAAGTTGCCATGGCAAGTTGGCTGTGGCGAGTTAGCCTTGGTGAATTGTCATAGACTTAGTGAAGTTTGTCCTAACTTACATGCTGGTGAGACGATGTCAAATTTATTTATCCAGAGAGCCCTGTGATGGTTTTTGGGAAAAGGAACAATTCAGTCTGATTACTTTTCTTGGTTGATGGTAAAATGTATAGAAGGGGCTGTGATGGCAGAGCCATCACACTGACTGTGTAGTCATTACATTTTTCTCTATTGTAGTGCTGTCCTTAAGGCCAATATTCCTTGCCTGTTCATTCCTCAGCTGTCATAGGCTCCACAGACTTCAGACTCTCCCTAATTCATTTTTGCTCCCTATGGATGACCTTTAATGTTCCTCAGCCCCATATCAGAATAGTAGGCAAACACTCAAAGCAGAGATTGGTGCCAATTGTGTGTCAACTTCCTACTATCCTGTTGGAATGATATGCATGACAGATTGTGTTGATGTATGCATATATACAAACACACACACATCCATCTATCCTTGGATTTACTTCCTAGGTTGAATTAAATGTGTGCATGCCAGCATAGAGATCAGATGCATTTATTAAAGGTTAAAAATGGCAGCTTCAGGTTCAGTTTGGGGCAGTTATAGTATATAGTATATCAAACGAGTGCATGCATTTAGAACAGGGATCTGCAACCTTAAACACTCAAAGAGCCATTTGGACCCATTTCCCACAGAAAAGAAAACACTGGGAACTACAAAACCCTTCCCGTGCCTGACTATTTCTTGAGCAGCCACAAAACTAGCATATGTAGTTGAATTAAACATTATGTTTTCTTCTGAAACTTTTCTTTTCTTGGATTTATCCATGGTTGGCCCACCGGGGTTGAAAAGCTCAATAAATTGCATGCCAGTGGGTGTCGCACATTGGCGGTTGTGAGGCATATTTTGAGTGACAGGGAGCCACAGCAGAGGGGTGAGCCGCAGGTTGCTGACCCCTGATTTAGATAGATCAGGGCTGAAAAACCCATGCCCCTCCAGGTATTACTGAACTGCATTTCCCAGCATCCCTCACAATCAGCATGTTGACTGGGGCTGTTGAGAATTGTAATTCAACATCAGAAGGATCACTGGTTTAGCACCTTAAAATGAGGTCTCACACACACACACACACACACAATTCTTTAGCAGAAACTTGTTTCACATTTCCCATGGTTTACATTCTTAAAATGACATCCAGAAGGAAAGTAAGTAAGTAAGTAACTCTGGACGAGATTGGTATGATATAAATCCAATAAATAAATAAACAAACAAATAAATAACTTTTCTACCCCCTGAACACCCAATGGCCCTGTCAATTTGTAGAAAGCCATAAATCAACCCTATCAAATATTCATGGGTTAGTTGGATATACCCAGTGGTGAAATCCAATTTTTTTTTACTACCAGTTCTGTGGGCATGGCTTGGTGGGCATGGTTTGGCTTGGTGGGTGTGGCTTGGTGGGCGGGGAAGGATACTGCAAAATCTCCATTCAGACCCCACTCCAGGGGAAGGATATTGCAAAATCTCCATTCCCACCCCACTCTGGGGCCAGCCAGAGGTTGTATTTGCCAGTTCTCTGAACTATTCAAAATTTCCATTACCGGTTCTCCAGAACCTGTCAGAACCTGCTGGATTTCACCCCTGGATATACCTGAACATAAGGCGTATTCCAGGTTATGTTCCAAAACATGACTTTGAATATTGACCTTGGAATACTTCCAATCAGAATAGCTAAAAAATTTGCCAGTTGCCCAATATAAGTAGGCCATCCAGATGGGGGCCTATCTTAAATTGAGTTGCATTCCTATCTGCTAAGGATCACACTTAAAACAGACACCAATATTGGCAGGACAAGATCAGCAAGCAAGCTGAACACATTTGACAAATAAACCATGCAATCTTAGCCATAGACCGTTGAGGGGTAGGAAATGTTTTTAACTCAGTAGATTTATTTGGGGTTTTGTGTACCTTACTGTGACTTATGGCTGTCTACAAAAAGACTGTGACTTATGGCTGTCTACAAAGGCTCATTTACTAGAAAACAGGCTAATGAGCTTCCCTACTCCTGTCATCTTCTCTACTTATCCAACAATGCCCTTTATCATTCCACCCTTTCTTATCTTCCTGGGAAACAAGGCATACTTTTTATTAGCCATGTCTGTTGTCACCGAATTCTAATAATGCCCATGGACCTTTAGGGATGATGTTTGAAGTTGATATATTACTTTGCAGCCTGCCAACTTTCCATTCAATACAAGTAGCCCTGATTTAGGGACTGCTTTGTTTAGTGACCAGTCACATTTACGACAGTGATTTAAAAAAGTAACTTTACAACCAATCCTCACATTTATGACTTTTGAAAAGCAAAAAAAAAAAAAAAGCTGAAGTAAGATGTTAAGCACAATTGTGGTTTCACTTAGTGACTGCTTTGCTTAACAACCAAGTTGCCAATGCAAATGGTGATTACTAAATGAGGGCTACCTTTTAAAAAAATAATAATAAAAACTTTAAGGAAAAGTAGGTGGGTATCAAAGAAAGTCTCTTTAAGAATCATGTTGTCCACCCTTATTTTTTCTAACAGGATAAATTCAGTATCATGAAAAGATAAATTCTGCAATTGCTATAGATTAAGCAAATCATCCAAGTGAATTTGCTCCTATAATATCATAATTTGTTTTGTTCTGGCTGATCATGAAAAAACAAAGTAGAGCAAGAAAATGCCATCTGTTACTAGAGATCTTATTTAGCCAGATATTGATTTGATTGAAAAAAAAAACACCCAATCATTATTTACAGAGTTTAAATATTTTCATGAGGACCAGATACTTGCTTTTTAAAACAGTCAGGCGAAGTCCACAATGCTGGATTACTGAAGTTGGTGCTGAGGACTGGACAGATGTCCTTATTCTTTCCCCTGTGGGTATTAGTAGGAGTAAACAAATGGCATGCTGCCATAGTATTGTTGGTTATCTGGTAGGCAAAAAGTGGGCTGAGGAAACTAGTAAAAGAAATATGCATTGGGAGATGGGGAAAGAAGAGGAATTATATTCATGGTTCATCTGTAATTTTTAAAATCAGGGCTTATCTAAAAAATTATTTTTATATGACTCAGTCTTATATAAAGTTCTTGGCATTTTGTATATTTTATCCCTTCATTCTGTACCTCACATGGTACCACAACTGACTTGCTATGAACTGAATCAAGACAAGAGACAAACACAACTGGTATTGAGAAGGTTGCACAGAACTAGCAAGGAGGCAGATAACAACAACAACAAAAGCCACAATAAATGCTTCCTGTCCTGAATGCATGTAGAGATTAAGCCCCCATTTTAGCCCACCTTCCTTCCTTCCTTCCTTCCTTCCTTCCTTCCTTCCTCCCTCCCTCCCTCCCTCCCTCCCTCCCTCCCTCCCTCCCTCCTGCTTGCTTCTCTTTCAATCACCAGATTCTTAGTTTTAGAGTTATGCTGTATCTTTTGGAGGAGGTAGAGTAGACTGCAATACAAATGGGTCTACTTGTCATAGCTGCTTGAGCTGAAAAGCTTGATGGCTGACTAGCATCAGGAAAATAGGTAGCGGGTGGGCGGTAATTGCCAGGAACTTCCCTTCCAGCTTCAGTCAGATTTGCTTGGGGTCCTGCTGAGTGTAATTACTGGTTTGGTCTCCCAACTGCACGGGGCTCCTTCTTCTGCCACATGCCAGCACCATGCAAACAGCCATGCCTTGCCCCCATCTTGCTTTTGAGGATCTGGGATTACCAGCAATACTAATTAATTCATTAGCCGATGGGGGCTTATGTTCTGTCTCCAGACTGGGATGTGGGGGGCGGGAGTGGGGAGAACAGATTGCAGCCCATCAATCTGCCAGTCGGGGCACTCGCTTGCCCCCCTCCCAGGCAGATGGTGCTTTCCAACAGGTTCAGATGGTGGCTTTCATTTTGAGAACAGGACCCCAGGCAGGAGAGAAAGCAGCCACTGAAAAGGTGATGGCTCCAGGAAAGGCTCTTTCCTCTAGTGGCTTTTTTGTTGTTTACTCTGGTCTAGTTTCATCCTGGACAGGGCGTGGTGCGTGAAAGGAACAAGCACCTGAGGTCAAAGAGTGAGCCACCCTTTGCATACGGACCTCCTGCAAGCCCAGCTTCTTAGCATGACCTCTGGTCAACCAAGCGGGGAGATGACAGCCTATTGTTGTCCTTTCAAAGTAGAGTCGGGGGAGTCCACGTGCCACAGGCTAATCCTATTGTCAAGAGTCCTTACATCTGTCAGAGTTCAGAGACGAACTCCCTCCCCCCTCTTCCTGCCCTCTGGGGAGCTTTCAGTCAAACAGAACTTTGCTTTTCGGGTTCCTTGGCCGCGTTTTCAAACCTCTCCCCTGTGATCTAATGTTAGGCTCTTTTATATATATTGAAGAGAGATTGTTTCTCCGGGATCCTAGCAGTGCCTACTGTGAAGGATCTCACGAAGAACGATGGTTCGTTGAGGGCGCTTCCAAGAAAAGGTCAGCACGCAAGGATGCAATCAAATTAAGTCTTTATTTAGAAGTAAAAGTAGAGTAAAATAAGTTCCCAGGCATGGAGGCATCCATGCCTGGATTGAGCCCATGGGTCAGTCCCATAGGAGAGTAGAACAAGAGCAGGGAAAAAGCAGGGAGCAGCCCCTTGCAGGGGTTCTTATATTTTTTTTTATTTTTTATTTTTATATGCCGCCCTTCTCCGGAGACTCAGGGTGGCTTACAATGTGTTAAGCAACAGCCTTCATACTTTTGTATATTTTATACAAAGTCAGCTTATTGCCCCCACAAACTGGGTCCTCATTTTACACTCCTTAGAAAGGATGGAAGGCTGAGTCAACCTTGAGCCTGGTGAGAATTGAACTCGCAGTAATTGCAGGCAGCTGGATGTTAAATGCTGCCTTAGTAGGAGGCATTAGCCTCCTATGCCACTCAGGCTCTTATAGGGGTCCCTGGCCCCTCCCTTACAAGGTGTGTGAGGGGGCCAGAGGGCCATTAACTTTCCCCAATGGGGCTGCAGGGGCTGGAGCCCCTTGACCCACCAGTGGGATCAAATGTGCCTCTTTGCTCCCATCTGGTGGCCTTTGAAGAGACTGCCATGGCTGGCACAAAACACCTAACACCTACAGCATGCACAGGTCGGCAAATTTGAAAGCTCGCCCATGATGGGCTCTCCCTCTACTCTAAGGCAAATCTAGGAAGGTCCCCAAAAAGACCATGGTCATCCCTGGCAAGCTTATATTCTGCTAAAAGGGGTGCTGACTGCAAGAGGAATGTGTTGAAATAAGCCATATGTTACATTAATACGGGCATGGTGGCTCAGTGGCTAACATGCTGAGCTTGTCGATCGAAAGGTCAGCAGTTCAGAGGTTCGAATCCCTAGTGCCGCGTAACAGGGTGAGCTCCCGTTACTTGTCCCAGCTTCTGCCAACCTAGCAGTTCAAAAGCATGTAAAAATGCAAGTAGAAAAATAGGGACCACCTTTGGTGGGAAGGTAACAGTGTTCCGTGCGCCTTTGGCGTTTAGTCATGCTGGCCACATGACCACAGAGACGTCTTCGGACAGCGCTGGCTCTTCGGCTTTGAAACAGAGATGAGCAGCGCCCCCTAGAGTTGGGAACGACTAGCACATATGTGCGAGGGGAACCTTTACCTTTACATTAATACAGGCAGTCTTCAACTTTAACAGATTAACAGAGTTGGAAGGGACCTTGTAAATCATCTAGTCCAACCCCCCACCCAAGCACCCCCTACACCCCCTACACCATTTCTGACAAATGGCAGTCCAGTCTTTTCTTGAAAGCTTCCAGTGATGAAGCTCCCACGACTTCCGAAGGCAAGCTGTTTCATTGGTTGATTATTCTCACTGTCAGAAAGTTCCTCCTCATTTCTAGGTTGAATGTCTCCTTTCCATCCATTATTCCTTGTCTGGCCTTCAGGTACTTTGGAAAATAGCTTGAGCCCCTCCCTCTCTGTGGCAGCCCCTCAAATATTGGAACACAGTTATCATGTCTCCCTTGGTCCTTCTCTTCACTAGACTAGCCATGCCCAGTTCCTGTAACTGTTCTTCATATGTTTTAGTCTCCAGTCCCCTAATCATATTACAACAGACTTACAACAGCTCACTTAGTAACCATTCAAAATTACAACAGCACTGAAAAAAGTGACTTATGACCATTTTTCACCCTTATGACCATTGCAACATTCCCATGGTCACATGATTTACCTTCAAGTGCTTGACAACTGACTCACATTTATGATAGTTGCAGTGTCCTGGGGGCACGTGATCACATTTTGCTACCTTCTGACAAGGGCAGTCAATCAGGCAACCAGATTCACTTAACAAATGCGTCAAGAAAAGTTGTAAAATGGGACAAAACTCACTTAACAAATGTCTCACTTAGCAACATAAATTTTGGGCTCAATTGTGGTCGTAAGTTGAGGACTACCTGTACAGTCCTCTTTAGGGAACTGGGGGAAAGGGACAGAGAAAACCAGCATGTTAAGGATTGTTCAAGCCTGTCGGCTTCAGGGAATCATGCTACTGTTTCACATTTTTTAGGATTGCCTTCTTATCATGGCCTAATTTTAACCGTAATTTCAAGATTGCGTGGTCCTTCTCTCCAATCGGCAATTGGTTGAAGCAAGTGGGGAGCTCTGAGAAACACCAGGCTGGGGAAAAATGATCTACAGATGCTTATACAATTTAGTGCTGTTAATGAGCATATTGGCAGGGATGCGGTGGCTCAGTGGCTAAGATGCTGAGCTTGTTGATCAAAAGGTCGGCAGTTCAGTGGTTTGAATCCCTAGTGCCGTGTAACAGGGTGAGCTCCCATTACTTGTCCCAGCTTCTGCCAACATAGCAGTTCGAAAGCACGTAAAAAATGCAAGTAGAAGAAATAGGGACCACCTTTGGTGGGAAGGTAACAGCGTTCTGTGCGCCTTTGGTGTTTAGTCATGCCGGACACATGACCATGGAGACGTCTTCGGACAGCACTGGCTCTTCGGCTTTGAAACGGAGATGAGCACCGCCCCCTAGAGTCGGGAACGACTAGCACTTTTGTACGAGGGGAACCTTTACCTTTACCTAATGAGCATATTTGAGCTCAAAAAGTACATTGGATGTCTACACATGCTGGAATAAATGTTGACTCCTTATTTTCTCCTTCTTTGCACTTTCTCTGTAAACCCCATGTTCCAGATGGTTTTCTTTTCTTCTTCTTTTCTTTTTTTTTGCATCCACAGATCATCGGAAACATTTTCTACAGCTCATTTCTCTAAGAGAGTACGGGATAGCCTTTGAGTCAGGTGCCCTTTCTGCACACAGCTGCAGAATAGGGGCATGCGTGTTTGTGCCAGTTTTGAACAGCTTCCTTTCCCAAGCCACAGTGGCACACGTGCCTGAAGCACTGACTTTGTGACTCTGAGCCAGCTAACCCCATCGGACATGGCCGGCAGTTCCCCTTAGAGTGCACACGCTCCCAACCCCCAATTGGATGCACTGCTGCACATTGTATTCCTCTGGCACCTCCTCAACATGTCCAGGGACCCATCTGTCAACCGACAGTATGTCAACAGGCCTTGTGGTCCTTCCCCCACTCCCTATCCTCCACCCCTGCATTCCCTTGGGTGCGGCAAGATGGAAACCTTAACACCATTCAGCCCATGTGAAATTCAAACCCACCAATCAGGACCAGTCCTGGGCCGCTGTGCTCTAAGGAAGACAAAACCCGTTTCCCTCTGACAAAAGTGGAGTTAGTTGCAGTGATTAGTCTCTTGTCCAGAAACAACAGAAGCGACAAGGGAGGTGGGACCAGAAGAAACATCCACCAATGAAGGAAGCAGAGACCAATGACAGTAGGGGGATTTAGTTCCCTAGGGAAAAGGGGGCAGACCTATAGATACTCTCACCCCCATTGAGGCCCAGCTGTAGCCTGTAAAGGGATGTTGATTTGGCACACAGCATAAATGATGGTGCCCTGCAAGGAAGGGGGTGAATAAAATTAAATAAAAGGCTGTAATATTCTCTAGCCAGGCCCACAGCATGAATGCACATACACACTAATATCCATGCATTGTCCCATTAATTGGTGGGTTTTTTGGCATTTCAAAAGTTCTATGTATCTTCACCAGAACAATGATGCGATAAGCCAGTCAAATGAAACTAAACGAAGTGAAAAGACATGAAGTCACAGCTGCAAAATAATCTCAAGGGCATGAAGGAATATAAAAGCTGGGCTTTTTATGGGTTGGGGGTTGCCTATTGCTGTAAAGGACAAGCTGTTATCGATATGCATCTATTGATGGATTGTACGTTTGTAATATTTTCCCATACATATAAATCTGTGTGTTTGTGTGTGTGTGTGTGTTTGCGCGCATGTGTGCATGTGTCTCTGCCAGTGGCCGCACTGGTGACTGACTGATTTTGTTCTCCTCCAAAGATTTTGGCAAGGCAGTTCACTATATTAAAAAAAAAAAAAACGGATGCTTTTGGATTGGTTAAATCACACATTGTGTATATATGCTCCTATATCCTTACGAGAAAAAGGTTGAGGTACGTTTAATGGGACTTACTCAAAAGTTCAGATTTGGTTGCTGTGTCCTCTTCTAGTCCATCTTCAAAAGATAAGTGACTGACTCGGCTCTTCCCTTGAGTTAAACTCATTACTCCCCCCCCACCCCCGTCTCCTCTACATAGGCAGTCATTTCCCCAATGCTGTCCTTTTACCGGGTTCCCACAAGCCACCTCTGCCCTTCTGCTTTGGCAGTTAAGATTGCCACACAACAATACAGCTGTGAGCTCCGGCACCCGAGCTCTCTGGGTAGGACCCCTCTGGATATTACCCTTTGTCATGCAGAATAGGCTGCAAAGCCTCCTGCCTCCTTCTTACCCTGCTGCTACAATTACTCAACTTGACAAGGGGAGAGGGGGTGGAGGCAGGAGTGGATGCTGCGATCACTGGCCAAGATAGGCCTGGGCTGGGCCTACACACAACATCGGGTAACTGTCTGTGCCCCAAGCAGCTCGCACCTGATTTCCCCCTTTAATTGTATTTTCCCCATCTCCCGCCTAGTGTCATGTTAATTGGAGCCCAGTTGCTGCAGCTGCCGTGATCCAATTAGAATGGCTGCATAATGTGAGGTAATTTTATTTCCATAGCCGGTCTCAGGCCCTCACCCATGCAGGGCACAGGGGCTAACTTCAAAGGAAAAACAGGCGTGGGATGAAAATTTCCTGTCCCAATATTTGCTCCTGCAATTCCCTATTGCTGGGGCCAAGCAGGAAATTGGATTAGTCATTGTGGCAATGAAGCTGACGTAGCAACGTATCCCCAGCCTCTGTCCAACACAATGGCAAGGACACCCCAGTGACTGAAGAACTGGGAAACTAAGATGTCGTTTGCTTCTA
Organism: Arizona elegans; assembly: GCA_022577455.1. Lineage (NCBI taxonomy): Eukaryota > Metazoa > Chordata > Lepidosauria > Squamata > Colubridae > Arizona > Arizona elegans. The sequence goes on from JAKOOJ010000003.1 coordinate 15,852,220, forward strand.
TGGACATTTTTGGGTCACTCTTTTCAACTGAAAGTTTTGTCTGAGCAGGTGATATTAAGCAGGGGAAACAAGAGAGAAGCTGCCTGTAGGCCTGTCATCCGAAGGACATGAGACAGAGGGAGTGGGGAAACCCCCTTGGAAACCACTTTTGGACTCTTTTTCTTGAAACTGAAACGAAACTGTGATTTTGGATTTGACCATTGATAATTGTTGGTGACTATAGAAATACTGTGCATTATTGTTGATTTTTACGTAAAAGTTTAATGTATTTTATATTTGTAACTGAAGAAAGTTAGAAGTTCTTCTATTTTTCGCCCTTCTTTTACTATTTTGGCCCCCTAATTTTGTTCTTTTTCTGAGCTTTCCCCCTCCCCCCACCCCAAAATTCCTATTTTTCTGTTTCTTAATCTTTGGTTGAAATTTTGTAATTTTTCTTTTACTAAAGAGACTGAGGAAAAGGATGGGGCAAACAGTGGAAACATACAAAATCATTATTTTTTAAATGAAACAAAAGTTGCAATTGGGTTAGGTGTGATTCAGGAAGAAAAGGAGTTAGGACTCTTTGCGTTCTCTTCATCCTCTGCTACAATTTAAAGCAATATTGGTTGGCTAGGAGCGGGTTGAGAAATTGAATTTCAGTCAGGCTCTTTCCAAACATCCCCGCATCATCCAGTTGACATGGCTGCTCACACTTACAGTAAGAAGTAAAATTGAGACAGCTGGGCTGTAATTTATGTACCTGTATATAAACACTAGTTTCCATGAGTATATATATATATATATATATATATATATTTGTGTATCTGTATATAAATGTTAATTTCCATGAGGGAAAAAAAAACAAGTTAGTTTGAGACATCATTGGATATGTTTGTAATAAGGAAGACCACTCTTAGATGGTAGATAATGGAGGCTACAGAACCAGAATTCTTAGAGCACGGGTGTCAAACTCGCTGTGTCACGTAGCCATCACGTGACATTTCATGATGTTTTTCCCCTTTGTGGAGCTGGAGTGGGCGTGGCCTGTGCGTGACACATCCGGCCCATGGGCCGCCATTTTGACACCCCTGTCTTAGTGTGTGTGTGTGTGTGTGTGTGTGTGTGTGTGTGTCTATAGCATGTGTGTCAAACGTGCGGCATCATGTGATGTTTTGCAATGTTTTTTCCCTACGTAGAGCTGGGATTGGCATGGCCTGTACGTGATGCATCCGGCCTGTGGGCCGCCAGTTTGACACCTCTGTCTATTGTATGCATTTTCTTGTTATTGTAAAATAAGGTATGCTGGTAATCTACCAGGAATACTTCTGAAGAACACAGTCATTCATTTGATCGGGCTTCTTTTTCACCTAGGAGGACATAGATATATAAACATATAAAGAACGGTTGCAGGAATTGGGTCTGTCTACTTTAATAAAAAGAAGGACTGGGGTAGCATGATAGCATATTCCAATATCTCAGGGGTTGCCACAAAGAAGAGGGCATCAACCTATTCTCCAAAGTACCTAAAGGAAGGACAAGAAGTAATGGATAGAAACTAATCCAAGAGAAAAGCAACCTAGAACTAAGGAGAAATTTCCTGAGAATTAGAACAATTAATCAGTGGAACAACTTGCCTCCAAGTGTAAATGCTCCAACACTGGAAGTTTTTAAAAAGAGATTGGACAACCATTTGCCTGAAATCCTATAGGGTTTCCTGCCTGAGCAGGGGGTTGGACTAGAAGACCTCCAAGGTCCCTTCCAACTCTGTTATTTTGTTCTGCTAACATCATAGAAGAGTGAATACTCTCATTTTTTTCCCCTTCAAAATTCTTCTTTGGAGTCAATGGCAATGTTACCAGTCCAGTATCCAGGCATCAGCTGTTGGCGAATCTCCGTTGGCTCAGCAGGCTGGACAGCCTGATTATCATCTGAATGAGCTTTAGAAAGTTAACATGATTTGATTTAAGGGTTTCAATAGCCCGAACAATGTTCTCTCATGGACAGGATGTCCCGTGAGCTTTAGGGGGTCAGCTCACACAAGAGGGTCTCTCCTTTCCTTTTTTTCTTTCTCAGTCAAGGCCACATCCATCACTTTTGGAGAAAAAAAAAACAGTTTTGAATGGACAGTTATGATTTATGCATTCTTCAGAAGATTTGTGCAGAGAAGCACATATTGCTTCCTAAAAAAAGGAAAACGAAGCAGCTTGCACACTGGTCTGATTTTGCTCTCTGGTTTTTGCAGTGACTTCCGTGGGGAACTAAAGGGAAAAAACCAAAAGTGCAATCAGACGTATGAAAACTCCTTCATCTGAGCTGCATCCTCTCTCTGCTGGGGATTGGAATCCACAAGGGAAGATAGGCTAGTCGGGATTTAGGTCACATAGAACTTACCTAACTTTGATGAGGGCCTCTCACTCCAAAGGCTGGGTTTTCTTCTCTTGTCAGCATCAGTCGATCCTCTTCCCTGTCCCACAACCAGACACACACACACACACATCACCTTTAAGCACTTGAATCACCTTAGGTAGAGGTTAGTTTCTCCAAAACTCTGTTTCTTAATTGAAGTTCAGTCATCTCATTCTGCAAGACAAGTTGATTGCTCACATCAGGAACATTGACTATTCACCACATGGCCGCCATAATGTGTGTCCCTTGTTAACAAACTCATTTACATAAACCAAAATGGCGGCATTACTCCGTCCCAATCATGCCTAGCCTTTAAGGAGGCTCTTTTCAAGTGCAGTATATTGTTCTTTTTCTATGACAAAGTGTGTGAATTTGTGTGTGAGTATGTGTTTAGGTGGGTTTCAGCAGTTCTGGAGAAACGGTAGTGGAAATTTTGAGTAGTTCGGAGAACCAGTAGTAAAAATTCTGACTGGCCCCATCCGCATCTATTCTCTGCCTCCCAAGTCCCAGCTGATCGGAAGGAAATGGGGATTTTACAGTATCCTTCCCCCTGGAGTGGGGAGGGAATGGAGATTTTACAGTATCCTTCCCCTGCCACGCCCACCAAGCCACGCCCACCAAGCCATGCAATGCCCACCAAGCCACACCCACAGAATCGGTAGTAAAAAATTTTTAAACCCACCACTGGTTTAGAAGCTGAAGAAGCTTCTTGGATGAGAAGTGAAACGTCTTCAAAGAAAAAAAAACCCAAGAAAGTCCAGTTGTCTCCTGAAAAAGCACCTTTGGGACAACCATGACCCAGATAACTGAGAATCTACAGATTTTTAGTTATACAATTTGGGATGAACACTCTTTGAATGGTGTGGGAGTAGGAATGGGTTTCCAGATGAAAAATTGCAGGCTATAGGTCCAAGGAGCACTACTCAGGTGACCCTGAAGACACACATAAACCTCCAAGTGGCCTCAACGAATTTCTAAAAGAATGCAAACTACTGGCTATCTGCAAGAAATATAAATCCTTCCATTCCCCATTATCCTATCAGAGCTGAAGAAGCTTCTTGGATAAGAAGTGAAACGTCTTCAAAAAAAACCCAAGAAAGTCCAGTTGCCTTCTGAAAAGGCACCTTTGGGACAACCATGACCTGGATGACTAAGAATATCTACAGACTATAAGATGGTAACTCTACCAAACCTTTCCATCCATCAAGTCTATCTACCACTACGTTGGTTTTTGTTCTTTCAAATCTGACTTCTCTCTTTATCAGGATCTCATTGAATTATGCAATCAGCCCTTTCTCTGCCTTCCTTTCCGCTCAGTCACTCTTCCTTCATATCACTATCAGGATCCACCATATTATTTTTCAAACTAGGCCAGAGTTTTAAACCACAGGACTTCACAGCAGCCTGGAGCTGGAGCACCAATAACCATGGTGATTTCAGGATCATAGTCTGTAGCTGAGACACTCTTGCAGAAGAACATGGCTTTAACAAGCCTGGACACACCCCCTGGACATGCTTGGACACCCATGGACACTCACACCGTAGCCCTGTTCCCTTTTTCTAATAGCTGGCACAAACACGCTTATAGAAAATCATCGGTCTGGCATTTATTTTTATTTTTTAAACCCCTAATGAGCACCATTATATTGTTCATAATAAGTTCTTCTTTGTCTGCAGATTTTTGCAGAGTTTTTTGTCAGTTTATGTAAATTCCCTATTCCCTTTTTCTGTTAGTTCCTTCTAATTTCCTATTTATTTTTTTGTGGTTTTGCTGGAGGGGTAGAATAATTTCATTCGCAAAATAGGCCCTTTTTTTAAACCTTTACTAGGGGAATACTGTTGCATGAAATCTTGTGTAAACTGGCTAGAAAATAAGTGAGTTAAATTCCTGGGGTGGGGGGGTTGCATTAAAATTTAGATCTCTCCCTCCCTCCCTTTCCCTCTCCCTCTCTCCCTCCCTCTCTATACACACACACACACACACACACACACACACACACACACACGTGTTCAGTAGGATTGCCAGGTCTGCTTCCAAAAAATAGCAGACAAGCGGGCGGTGGGGGGGAGGTTAAGTAGTAAAAAAATAAAAAAAAATTTTACAGTTAAATTATATATTTTCTTACAAACATTTTAACACATATTAAAATAATCACTTCAAAACTTTACTCAAAATTCAAAACATCAAATATATTATAATAATATGTAAAATATTAAATTACATTTTACTTTGCTGTCGTGTATATTTTTTATTTGACTGCACAGCTTTGATCAATTCTTTGTGTTTAAGGAATAATTCTTTAATTTCAGTACAACGTTGAGAAATATTAAAAAATATACAAAGTTCACTTCAAACTGATGGTACAAGCAGTCGGTTACGTTCGTCAATCCACAAATTTCCCATGACACTGAAAATTCGTTCAACGTTTGCATTTGATACCAGAATTGATGCACAATACTGGAACAGTTTCAGTAAACTCGGAGCTGGCTCTTTCTTGAAAAAGTATGTCCACTTATCAAGGGATGAATCGCCCTGCAGATGAACATAAACTTCTTCTAAGGCAGAAATTTCATCGAAGAGAGTGTTGGGTGGAAGTTCTTCTCGCCATGGTGATAATAACCAGATATTCATCATTCCTTCTAAAGTTGGAGGATTATTGCGATCAATTAGATTGAAACAACTTAGCGTCTCATATACTGAATCGGTGAAATTATACCACTTTTCTAGGTACGCAATGGCTCTTTGATACATGTTGCTGTCTTCTTTCTTGAACTTTTGCATGGCATTCTCAGGCAAATGTTTTTTTACGTAAGGCAAATAAAACTTTCATTCCAAAAAACTGCTCATCGTATTTTTTTTGCAAAGAATCACGCAGCTTACACATGATAATGTGAAGATCACATGCTAGAATTTTCTTGCTTTCCAGCTTCAGTAGGGTGTCTTGCATTATTGACATGAAGAAGTGGGTGAAATATAAATACAATTCTGAAATTGTTGGTTCATCGTCCTTTGCGAGTTCATTTTCCTGATCCGAAATAAGGTTCCAGATAACCTTATGGCACTCATCAGATCCAAGAGAAATAAAATACGATTTTAGAGGTATCCAGTTTAAAAGAAGTCTTTCGACCGCTTTAAACAAACTTAACCAACGTGTTGGAACATGGCGCAAAACTTCATGGAATTCTGACTCGCAAAACTTACGTACCATTTCATCATAAAGCTTTTGAATAAAAAAAATGTCCACTATTTTGTGAAAAAAAATAGTGAACATAATGTGAAAAAAGTGGACTGTCCGCTCAAATAGCGGACACCTGGCAACCCTAGTGTTCAGGCAGAAAAATAGGCACACTATTCTGTTTTTTTCTTTCAAACAACAACAAAAAAAACCCCAGGGTTCTGTTAATGAAATGAATGGGGAATACAACCAGGGTTTGCTTAACTTGTAGTAAGAGCACAACTCCTGGGATCTTGTCATTCAAATTGTGAGTTTTGCTACAAATGGGTAAAAGGGCTACATTTGAGGAAAGAGAACTACAACGTAGTTCTATCATCACCTATCATCTACCATCTGTCTGTTTATATAGCCGCCCATCTACTATAAAAACAATCCTAACAATTATTTATTTGTTAAATTTATTTGCCGCCTATCTCGCCATGGTTTCTAATTTATTCTTGCCATTGTGAGGAAGTGAAGCTGGGTTTGCTGTCTGCATTTGGGGAAAGCAGCTGCAGCCAGGCAGAAGAGCTTCCCATCCCGCCTCCCTCCCCCCTTATCAAAGGATAGGCTCAGCTCATCCCTTCTCCAAATGGACAGTAACATTTACCCCCTTGCTTCCTTGCTTCCCTCTCTTATTTGTTCACAAGCATCCATGCTAGTACTGTCTTCCAGTTACCTGGCTAATTGAGCTACACCCTGGCATTTCCAAGGCTGTGCTGACCTCTAGAGGCAGCCTCACCCTTCTCAGGCCCTTATCTCATAAAAGCAAATGCTAAGACAGTGAGTGGGTATGTAGCAGAGGTGGGTTTCAGCAGGTTCTGACCAGTTCTGCAGAACCAGTAGCGGAAATTTTGAGTAGTTCAGAGAACTGGTAGTAAACATTTTGACTGGCCCCAACCCCATCTATTCGCTGCCTCCCAAGTCCCAGCTGATCGGGAGGAAATGGGGATTTTGCAGTAATCTTCCCCTGGAGTGGGGTGGGAATGGAGATTTTACAGTATCCTTCCACGCCCACCAAGCCATACCCACAGAACTGGTAGTAAATTTTTTTGAAACCCACTATTGGTATGTAGGAGAAAACAAAACAGTAAGTAGGAGAAGTGGGAGGTGATGCAAATCTAAAACTATTTATTATCAGTCAACTTCTGGGACCACAAACTACAGTAAGGAATCTGGTAGGATCCCTGTCTGGAACTTAGTTTTGGAGTTGAGCTGGAGTGCTCAAAAGCAACACTGCTTAAGAGCAGAGTTTGGAGCTTGGCCTGGAGCTCAGCAGCAACCAGTAAAGGAGCAACCACATTGAGGCAGCATCCCATCCCAACCAGCGCAAGAACTTTTGGAAGGAGGCAAAAGTTGTTTGCCACTTTAAAGACTTCAAGACGTTTTTTTTTCTCTCTCTCTCTCTCTAAGAACTATTAAAGACATGTTTACGTGACTGCATCAACTTAGAAAGCTTAAAAGGATAGCGTTACCCTACTGTAAATCAATAGCCTGTTGTTGGGGAAAGTATAGACTTTCCCCACAATGCTTTCCACTGTAAAGCATTGTGTACTAATTTGCTACTCAGTGGTGTGCCAGTCCTTGAAAAGCAAAGAACACTTACAGCAATTAATTAAGCAATTTCTCAAGACATTCTTACATGCATTGCAAGTACACTGAGTGCTTCTGTACCAGAGATAATTTCCTTGTGTGGCTAATCACATTTGGCCAAATAAAGCTGTTCTGTTCTGTTCTATTCTATTCTATTCTATTCTATTCTATTCTATTCTATTCTATTCCATTCCATTCCATTCCATTCCATTCCATTCCATTCCATTCCATTCCATTCCATTCCACTCTTTCTGATTTCACCCCCACTTCTCAGTAGATCGTTTCCTTCTTACATTGTTAGCATCCAAATTATCTGAGCCTTTGGCATCATATTCTGTGCTTGTACTTCCTTGGTGACTGTCGTGTTGGCAACAACTCTACAACACATGTTGCAAACTGCCTTATGGCTTTTACTTTGATTTTAACAAGGAAGAGGGAATATTGCAACTGGACATTTCATTTCTTCCTCAATTTCCAATCAGGGACTTCAATGGGTTGGGGTGGGAAAGCAGGTGACACCCCTTGCTTTTTGACATCACACAACTGACTCAAGTGATATAAAGATAAAGGTTTCCCCTCTCCAGTCATGTCCAACTCTAGTGAGAGGTGCTCATCTCCACTTCTTGGCTGAGGGAGCTAGCATTATCTGAAGACTTCCACAGTCATGTGGTCAGCACGACATTGAGATGCACAGAATGCTGTTACCTTCCCAGTAAAGTGGTACCCATAAATCTACTTGCATTTGCATGGATTCAACCTTCCAAGTGGGCAGGTGTTGGGGCAAGAACGGGAGCTCATCCTGTCGTGCAGCACTCAGGTCTCGAACCTGAACTGTCGGTTTTCCAGTTGACAAGCTCAGTGTCTTTTAACTGCTGGACCATCAGGCCCGCAAATGATAAAATTTACATAATATGTGTGATGAAAGCATGATCTATGCAATGTCACTGTGGTTTCCATGATTTATGTTTATCTCTATCTGAACAGTCCCTATTTTCTGAAGAGGATTTTCTTATTAGAAGGATGGTCAGGGAATGTTCATCACTTCCCGTCCTTCTCTCTAGACCAGAGGTGTCAAACTTGATTTCATTGAGGGCTGCATCAGGATTGTGTTTGACCTCCGGGGCCCGGGTTGGGCGTGGCCCGGGTGGGCGTGGCCAGGTTGGGCATGGCCAGCTCAACGTCACTTGTGTCAGTGGCTCTTGTGGTGGCCTGAGCTCTCTGCCAACAAAAACGGGCTCCCAAGCTCTGTTTTCAGCTGCGACAATCTCCTATAACTATCTGCCAGTGAAAATAGAGCTCGGGAAGGCCATCCTCACAAGCTCCGTTTTTGCTGGCAGGAGCACCGCGGACCAGTCCTTCACTGTTTCCAGGGCAGCCCTGCGGGCCAGATCTAAGCACCCCGTGGGCCAGATGCAGCCCATGGGCCTTGAGTTTGATGCCCCTGCTCTAGACTGAACTTCACTGCTCCAAAAGGACCCTCATTATTTTTGTCTGGTATCAGGCCTTCTGCAATGGTACTCTGGGACTACATTGGTTTTCTGAGTAGGCCATTACAGCTACAGATTAACACAAAATCCCTCCCTACTTCAATCTGGGAGTCATCTACCAAAGTAATGAGATACTAGTGGGATTCCTTAGTGAAGTTGTATTTGTAGAAATCTACTGAGTTTCTACCACCATTCACGGTCACAGCTTTCCACATTCATTAGGTACTATTGGCTAAACCTTTGGACCATGACAGTTTTGGGACAGGAGTTCTATCTTTAGAACTTTCCTGTCTATTTCCCTGCTTTCAGGTATGTCAGCTAGTTAGTCATCCATTTATGTGAATCACAGAGGCCATGATTAAAAAAATGATTATTTATCTATATCTAGAGAGCTGCTCTCTATATCTTATGGATATATACCAGGGGTGGGTTCTAAGTTTTTTTACTACTGGTTCTGTGGGTGTGGCTTATTTTCTGGGTGTGGCTTGGAGGTCATGTGACTAGGTGGGTGTGACTAGCTGGTCAGAGTCATTTCTGGAAGGTCCTCGCACTTACGACCAGTCCTCGCACTTACGACCGGACTCATTTGTTTGCTTTTAACACTGATCAGCTGTAGGACGGCCCTTTGAAGCCCTGCGGCAAGAGTTTAAACAGTTTTTTTCCCTCTAGTCATCAGCTGGGACTCAGGAGGCAGCAATAGATTGGGGGTGGGACCAAATAAAAGGTCAGAATAACGTGGGCGGGGGGGATGGGAGGGCGGGGGGGAGAGAACCAGTTCGGTGATGTCATATCGTCACCGCTACCAGCTCGGCTGAACCGGACCGAACCGGGAGGAACCCACCACTGATATATACCAACCACCCATCTACTTCTCTCAGGTTATCATTACCTGTTTTCATGGATCTATGCTGCTATGTCCATCCCACAACTGAAAGTAACTATGCTAGGACCATAGTATGAGGTTAGTAGGATGTGAAATAAAAGACTGTATGTTAAAATAGGTCAAAAAGTTTGGTTATAATATACAAATGGATCAGTGGGAAAACATGTGGTCGAAAGCATTGAAAGTTACATTATATTCAGGGGTGGGTTGCTGGGGGTTCGCAGGGGTTCAGGAGAACCTCTAGCTAAGATTCTGTGCATTTCGGAGAACCCACAAATCCCACTCTTGGCTGGCTCCACCCACCCCTCCCCTCCCCTCCCAGGAGTCCCCAAGCGGCCCATTTTGGATGCAGGTAAGTGCAGAGTGTGCATGGAGGCTTGGGGAGCATGAAAAATGGGCCTACCGTAAGTTCATGAAGGCCTCCAGAGGGCCTCCAGAGCCTGGGGAGGCCTTTTTTAACCTCCCAGAGGATCGAGGAAAACCTCCGGAGCCCAGGGAGGACAAAAACACTCCCCCACTGTGATGCAGAAGGCCAACTAGGCCACGCCCACCAGGGCCTCGCCCACCCAGCAACCGGGCAGAGAACCCCTTGCTAAAATTTTTGAAGCCCACCCCTGATTATATTCTGACCTTAGAAAGATATTTATTAAAATAACGTATCATTGGTATATGTCACTAGCAAAATTGTCTAGAATGTATAGCACCCTGAGGAGGCCCTCTCTGTGGGAGCAAATTGGCTGGTGGGAGGTTATCGGTGGCAGAAGGTGGTCTCATAAATAACCGGGCCCTAAGCCATGGAGCGCTTTAAAGGTGAGAACCAATACCTTGAAGCGCACCAGGAAGACCACCGGAAGCCAGTGCAGCTCGCGCAGGCAAGGTGTCAAAGCGCCATGTCGCCCCCATAATTACCCGCGCGGCCGCATTCTGGACCAGCTGGAGCTTCCGAGTGCTCCTCAAGGGGAGCCCCATGTAGAGAGCATTGTAGTAGTCCAGGCGAGAGGTGACGAGAGCATGAGTGACCGTGCATAGGGAGTCCCGATCCAGAAAGGGACACAACTGGCGTATCAGGCAAACCTGATAGAAAGCCCCCCTGGCATATAAAGTGATTCAGTGATTAGAAAAAAATGGATAATAGAAAAGAGTGAGCTTTTTTTGTAATTACAGACTACAAGATAATTTTATAATGGTACTTGCATTTACTGCAAAGGAAATCAGAACTTTTTCTTTTCCTTCCTTCCTTCCTTCCTTCCTTCCTTCCTTCCTTCCTTCCTTCCTTCCTTCCTTCCTTCCTTTTGTATTTTCTTTTTTCTTTCTTTTTTCTTTTTATTCTGTATTCGTTTATATTAGGTTTTTATTGTTCAGTTCAAAACTTTTAATTATAAAATTTAATGACCTTCGAAATGAATCCTACTGATTTACCAAAGTAAAAGAAACTTGGTTTATGCAAAGGGACTGTGTGGTTTTCTTCTAAAGTGATGCGGATCATGTAGGCAAGGCAATTTGCTCAGCTAAACTGAAGAGGGCACCTGATTCATTTTTCTTATGTGCTTTTGAAATGCTTTGTGCCAGAGCTTCAGAAGAAAATTCATTTCAACTTTCTCATCAGCATTATTCTTTATTTTGTTTCCCTATCACCTCTCATTTATTATTCCTTTCCCCAAACTATGATTACATACTTAATGTTCCCCTTAAGAATTCTGAGACAGCTATTAACAATTCTTCCATAGGAAGCCACAAGGGGGCACTGTTGTCCTGTCTAGAGCAGTGTTTCTCAATCTCAGCCCGCCCTTTTCCTATCTATAAATTTCATATTCTGTATTATATTTAAATACACTTTGATCTTCTCCAGGCTAGGAGTCTACTTTCCATATAGTTCAAACAATATTTAATAAACCGATTCATCCATCTCTTGCAGCTGAGATATACCTCCTTCCATCCCAAATAGTGATAAAATAGCCAAGTGGTATCATGCAAAATATAAAATAATATGTAATTTTAGAAAATCCAGAATACAACAAAATAAGATCAGGTAAAACTAATAGAATGATTTTGTGCTCAATCGCTACCAAACTGGCACTATAAAATATCTGAGAAAATATAGAGAAAATTATGGTTAGTTAATCCGGTTTGTTTTTATTAAACTCAAATGTCTCATTTGGGTTTCTCACTTAAATGTAAAGTTGGAAGCTGAAAAACACAGTTTCCGCTCAAAATATCATTTCAGTTTATAAATGATTTTTGTGCTTTTAAAAGGGCAAGTGAGAGAATAGAAAGAAAAACAGATTTACTTTACAATGGACGACCACAAGGGGGCAGAGAAATAAGTATAGGTTGTGTTTTATACTTCTATTGTAAATTGTGATGATAAATAACCAAATTTATTCATTTATATAAAGGTACATAGATTCCAGAAGAGACAGTAGACAGGCAGAGTGACAAAGAACAAGTAAAGATTTCGCAATGCATTGTTTACTGGAAATTGGTTAAAGAAATAAGGTGATATAGAGGGCTGAGAATGTAGTAAGAAGCTGAGAACAGGAAGTAAAAGAAGATACAATCCCATTCCACTCCACCATCAATTCACTTTTGATTACAATTTGGAATAAAAAAAAGATATTGCATACAAACAGAGAAGGTGGGAAAAAAACGAGGAAGAAAGAGAGTGGGGCAAAGAAAAATCAGACTCACACATGCTCAATCAAATATTCAATAAACTAATAACACAATGTCAGAACTGAACAACAACTTTAAACCCTTGTGGCAAAAGATCATAAACAAGATAGAAGGCATGAAAGTTGCTTTAAAAACAGCAACTATAAACACGGTTAAGCATCCAAATCAACGCCAACCAATCGCAGAGTTAAAAGGAAAGCAAGAAAATCTGATTCAAGGTATGAACATTAACAAGGAAAAGGAGCAAAAAATGGAAAGGGCTATGGTTGTATAAAACTCTCAGGAAAGTCCATCAAAGTCAGAATTCATAAGAAGAAGATTTTGGGAAAAGGAGATCTTGAAAGCTACTTTAAACAAATATGCTATATACCAGTGTTGGCAAACCTTTTCGGCACCGAGTGCTGAAACGGGAGCATGTGTATGTGGAGAGGGGGGAGCACCGGAAACCAGAAGAGCAGCTCCTCGTGCACATGTGTGGGAGTGCTGGAAACCAGAAAAGCAGCTCCTGCTGGGAACTGGAAGAGCAGCTCCCTGGCATGCATACACAGGATTGCTGGAAACCGGGAGAGCAGCTCCCTGGTGCACTTGTACAGGAGCACTGGAAACCAGAAAAGCAGTTCCACACCACGCATGCGCGCTCTGGGAAACTAAGCTTCGGGGTTTCCAATGTGCAGATGTGTGCCAGTTACCTGGACTTCCAGTCATTGGGTAGAATTCTGTTTAATCCATTTAAAAAGGAAGAACATCACATCTTGCTCGCTTTGTAAGACCTTTAATTTTTGTAATTTCTATTATTATTATTATTATTATTATTATTATTATTATTATTATTATTATTATTATTATTTATTGAATTTATATCCCGCCCTTCTCCCCAAAGGGACTCAGGGCAGTGAACAGCTGAAAATTAAAATAACATACAATATAAAAGTTAAGATAACTAAAAATAAATTAAATTAATTTAAATGCAGCAAGGGTTAGGGTTAGGGTTAAAGCTTATTAAACATTGCTCTTCTTCTTTTATTAATTAAATTACATCTGTTTAGATTTAATGAAATCAATGCTGTTTGTTTGCAGTTTAATGCTGCAGCTATGCTTAGCGTTCCTTCTTCTTCATCTTCAGTTTTCTTTCGTGTTCAATTCTCGATTGGAAATGTGTCCATAGGATCCAGAGCAGTATTCTGTTGTGTATAAAGGGAGTTCTCATGCTCCCAAAACTGTTTAGGCCAAGTCTTATCTGAGAAAAAAAAAAAAAACAAAGAAACCATTAATTTGATTAAATCTGAATGGATTTAATTTACTTAATAAAAGCCAAGGCGCGTGAGCTTTGCAAGTGTTTGCAAAGGGGCATTTGGGAAAGCTGCAACTTTGTGGTTGCTTTTTCTTTCTTTCTTTCTTTCTTTCTTTCTTTCTTTCTTTCTTTCTTTCTTTCTTTCTTTCTTTCTTTGCAGCTGAACCTCAACCCAGCGTGGCCCAACCATCAGGCAGGATATGCCTCATCAGCAGTGAAAGCAGAAGACACTGGAGGTCAGCTGAAGGGATGGAGTGCAGTTTCTTGGACGAAAGGGTAATGAGGGTGATTGCACCTGCAATTGGGCTGGGGTGGCTGTGTTTTCCCAGTCTGGGTTGTGGAAGGCAACTAAAGGAGAGAGATTGGGGGGCGGGAGATAGGCAGATGGGGGCTGTTGGAGGCTTGGGACTGGGAAGGTCCAAGGCCAGAAAGACTTGGTTTGAGGTAGGTACTTGTTTAAGAACCCACAATTCTCAGTTAACAACTGCAACATGGAGTGCCAAAATTGCCACTGTACATCAGTGTCATCACATAATATCTCCCTCCATCACTTAGTGATGGAAATTCTGGTCTCAATTCTGGTCCTATGTCGAGAACTAACTGTACATGGGTTGTTGTTTTTAATCTTTATTGAACTCTAGTATTTCTTACCTTACTTCCAGCAGATTTTTCTTACCAACATATATATTTCTTAATGTTGACCATAGAGTCAACATTATAGATTCTGCACTTGGCTGATGCACGTTGATGACAACACAGTGCAACCCATTTTGGCTGTTTTCATATGGCTGATTTAGGAATAGGAATAAGAAGAGGGCAGAGAGAAAGAAGGGGGTTCACATATTATGATAACCCAGATTATCTGAGAAAGCCAGTGTTCTGAAGCATTCAGTTCAGTCCTTTCTATTTGGTTTCTCCTGCTACATCATAAGTGGGGGCATGATGGCTCACTGCTTAAATACACTGACTTGTTAGCTGGAAAGCTGAGAGCCCTGGTTCAAGACCCAAGCTCCACACAACAGGATGAGTTTGCATTACTTGCCCCAGCTCCTGCCCACCTAGCAGTTCAAAAGCATGCAAATGTGAGTAGATTAATAGGTACCACTTCGGTGGGAAGGTGTTCCGTGCGCCTTTTGCATATAGCCATGGTGGCTACATGACCATGGAAAATATCTTCCGATGAAGATAGGTTCCCCAGCCAAGAAATGGTGATGAGCATTGTGCCCTAGAGTCAGACATGATCAACAGGGAAACCGTTACCTTTTGCTAGATCATAGTAACTTACTCCACTGTTTGTATATTACAAAGGTGGTTAGGTGTGGCTTCTGATCTCTGTCTTAATTGTGAGAGACGATTCAGAGATCCCTGCCTGTCCAGCAAATCTTGAAAAGCACTTCTACAGCCTGTTTATGGGGGAAGGTGGCATGAGTAGGTAGCCTATAGCACACCGTTGGGTCTTTTCCAGTAAATCAGATTTTTTAAAAAAATCGTGTGAATATCTTCGAGGTCAGATTATATTTCTTTTAGATAAAAGAATAAGACAGAGGGAGAACAAGGCAAAGAACCAGAATGGTATAATGCCATGATGGCGAACCTATGGCACGTGTACCACAGATGGCACATGTAGCCATATCAGTGGGCACATCAGCTCAGCTCTGGCGCGCATGCATGCACCGGCCAGCTGATTTTCGGGCCTTCTGGGCCCACCAGAAGTAGGGAAACAGGTTGTTTCCTGCCTCCAGAGGACCTGGGGGGGAGTGGGGAAGGCCCGTTTTTCTTTCTCACCTGGCTCCAGATCCTCTCTATGCATCTGGGAAGGGCAAAAACAGCCTTCTCGGAGGCCCTCCGGAGGCCTGAAACGTCCCATTTTCCAACTCCTGGTTGGACAGGAAGTGACGTTTTTTGCTGTCCAGCCTCTCTGGGAGTCTCTGAAGGCCGGGGACAGCAAAAAAGTCACTTCCTGTCCAACCGGGAGTTGGAAAATGGGCCGTTTCAGGCCTCTGGAGGGCCTCCGAGGGAGTGGGAAAGGCTTTTTTTGCCCTCCTCAGATGCATAGAAAGGATCTGGAGCCAGGTGAGAAAGAAAAACGGGCCTACTGGGCCATCATGTGCCAGGAGCGGGAGGGAGGGGAGTTGAACACGTATACGCAGGGTGGGTGCATAGAATTATGGGTGTGGGCATGCATGTGCGCGAATCTTAACTGCCCCCTCACCTGGCACGCGATGACAAAAAGGTTAGCCATCACTGGTATAACGGTTAAGGTGTTAGACTAACGAGACCCACATTCTTGTCCAATCTCACCATAGAAACTCACTGGATGACTCTGGGCCAGTCAGTCTCTTTCAGTCCAATCAAAGGATTGTTGTTTGTAGGGAAGGAATAGGTCTTGCATTAGAGTAATACAAGCGCATAGCAAATAAAAATATAACTACTTCAAAAATGGAATCTGAATAACAGTAAGGTCTTCTTATTGCTCACAGCAATTGTACCAGCAGTAAATTTCTATAGTAAATTTCTGTTCTTTCTGTAGTAAATGTACATCTGTGTATTCTTGTAAGTATCAATGTATGCTCTTACTAATCCGGACAATCTCTACATTTCCAACATTGGTTAGATTGGTGGGGGCAGAGGTGGTATTCAGCAGTTCTGACCAATTCTGGAGAACCGGTGGTGGAAATTTTGAGTAGTTGGAGAACTGGTAAATACCACCTCTGACTGGCCCTGCCCCCATCTATTCTTTGCCTCCCGAGTCCCATCTGATCAGGAGGAAATGGGGATTTTGCAGTAACCTTCCCCTGGAGTGGAAAGGGAATGGAGATTTTACAGTATCCTTCCCTTACCACACCAACCAAGCCACACCCACCAAGCCACGTCCATAGAACTGGTAGTAAAAAAATTTGAATCCTACCACAGGGGGTGGGGGCAGGTATAGCAAGATGTCTTTGAAAATGCTTCACTTCTCATCCAAGAAGCTTCTTCAGTTCTTCATCAGTGAACTGAAGAAGCTTCTTGGAAGCGAACTATCTTTAAGCATAAACAAAGTAGGACTAGTTGCCATTTGAAAAATTACCTTTGGGATTTGATTGAGGTATTGTTTGCTTCTTGACAGTTGATCTGATGTTAATCTCAGTCTTAATCTCTGTTTATCAACCAAAGAACCAGGATTTTGGACAGGAAAAATAGATGGTTTGAGAGAGGAGTGAAGGAATCCACTTACACCAGAGTGGAAAATCCTTCCATCAATAGAAGTGGAGGCCTCAGACACAACCTGTCTCCCATTTTTCACATTGCTCTTTCACCAGCGTCCATGGAAGTTTAAGACCACTTCACAGGTTTATTAGGGAGGCCACTGGTCAAGGGTTCAGGAGTTGGAACATTTACACCTCAGTGATTCTCTGCCTACTCACCTAACAAGCCTATCCAGATTAAGTAAGAAATGAAATTTCCCTGAAGGATATATTTGGGGTTCCCCTTAACCACCTTGCTTAGACTGAAGAAGCTACTTGGATAAAAGTGAAAGTTTTCAAACCAACAATAAAAGAAGTCCAGTTGCCATGACTCAACTTCCAGATCAATAGGAGATCTTTGGAGTATTTAGAATAAAGAGAAGAAATATTCAGTGTTGATGTATTAAGAGTAGCGCCACCCCTTGGATTGCACTACGCCTATCTCTTGAAAGGTTCTAACCTGCAAAGGGAAAAGTCTAACATGCTCACCAAGATCAATAGTGGTCACTGGATCAATAGGAGTTGTTTCAGTCTCAAGAATGAAAAGAAAAATATTACCAGTATTGATACACCATTAAACAATGGTACTACCCTTCAATTGCAATAATCCAAACCCTTCAATAATGTAAATCTGGACACAGATGACTCTAACTCGCTCACAGGTCATTGGCTCAGCAGGAATTGTTCCAGTATTTAGAATAAAGAGAAAAATTATTTCCATGGGTGCTCTATTATTAAAGAGTTGTCCCCAAAGTGGATTGCAATAAATCAGTCCTTTGAATGACTGAAATCTGGATGCTGAAAAGCTTAAAGCTCATTCACCAGGTATGGTGAGGGTCATTGAATCATCAGGAGTTATTTTTCATTGCTAGAATGAAGCGAAAAGTTATGGACAATGTTGATGCACTGTTGAAGAGTGGCCCCACCACATAGATTGTAATAAGCCAATTTCAAGAGATAACATCCCATGGATTGTAATAAACTGATTTGAAAAGATTTCATGAGTTTAAAACCTGGATTCAGAAAAATGCTAAATCATTCATCAGAGATAGTGGCGGGCTCTGGATCAGCGGGTATTTAGAATAAAGAGAAGAATGATTTACATGATGCTCTATTTTTGAAGAATGGTCCCAAGAGTGGATTGCATTCAGCAAATCCCTTGAATGATTGAAATCTGGATGCAGGGAAAAAAAACTTAAATCACTCACCATGTACAGTAGCAATCTTTGCATTAATAGGAGCCGTTGATGATTCTAGAACAAAGGGAAAAGTTATTGACAATGTTGACACGCTATTAAAGAGTGGTCCCATCCCATGAATTGTAATAACCCAATCTCTTGAAACGTTTAAACCTGGATCCAGAAAATGCTAAATCATTCACCAGGGATAGGGGTGGTCTTTGAAGCAGCAGTTTCTTTTGCAATCGCTAGAATAAAGAGAAGAATTATTAATATGGTGCTCTATTATTAAAGAATGGTCCCAAGATTGGATTGCATTAAGCAAATCCCTTGAATGATTGAAATCTGGATGGAAAAAACCAAACCCAAATCATTCACAAGGTTATTCACTGAATTACTAGGAGTCACTGGTATTCCTAGAATGAAGGCAAAATATATTAAGAATGTTGATAACACTATTAAAGAGTGGTCCTGTCCCATGGCTTGTAATAAACCAGCCTCTTGAAACATTTAAAAAATCAATTGTATATACCTGCTTAGTAGGGCTTTTGCCCCCGCCCAAGCGGTGTTCTTTTTTATACAAAGTCAGTTTATTGCCCCCACAATCCAGGTCCTCATTTTACCTACCTCGAAAGGATGGAAGGCTGAGTCAACCTTGAGCCTGGTGAGATTTGAACTTGCAGTAATTGCAGGCAGCTGCTGCTACTTAATAGCACTTTAGTCTGCTGTGCCACCAAGGCTCTTGTTGATTTTATATGCAATAATTACAGGGGGGGGGGGGGTAATAGCAATTGTCTGATTCAACTTTGCTTGTGCAAAATCCTAAATTAGAGTGGATGATCATCAGCACTATATCACCAGGAATTGTTGTAACAATTGGCATCTGGGAAGCCCCAAATTGTTCCAGATCAAAGTATTTTAAAAAAACGTATTGCCCAAATACTGTATCTCCCATCCTTCATGCTAATATCTTCTGCAGTGGGTGCCCTTGTGGTCTCACCAGTGGTTTGGATTAAGATGTTTATAAGGAAGTGCAGTAATTATTTAACTTATTCCTAACTCATTTCAACAAGCTCCCATATTGTCTTGTTTGGAATATAAATACACCAATTACTTACAAGGTAAAGGCTGCTTATAAAGGCGGTATTCTAATTTGACTTACTTTTCTTTCCAATTGCCTCACTCCTACATTATAGGAATATGACTTGTTACCGATTTCTTTTATTGAATAGTTTTGAATTGAACAATATTTGATTATATTTTATGAACTCATCAAAGCAGGTCATAAAATGAAATAATTATTTTCCTTCTTTTTTTATGCCGAAGCTCAAAATCCCATAATAATAAATTCATATAGCAATAGCACGTAGACTTATATACCACTTCACGGTGTTTCTCTAAGTGGTTTACAGAGGGAGCATATTGCCCGCAACAATCTGGATCCTCATTTTACCTCAGAAGGATGGAACTAGATAGGATAGGATAGGATAGGATAGGATAGGATAGGATAGGATAGGATAGGATAGGATAGGATAGGATAGGATAGGATAGGATAGATAACAGAGTTGGAAGGGACCTTGGAGGTCTTCTAGTCCAACCCCCTGCTTAGGCAGGAAACCCTATACTCGTGATGACGAACCTATGGCATGCGTGCCACAGGTGGCATGTGGAGCCATGTTGCCTCTTTGCTGGCACAAATGGCCTTCCTCCACTGCCTCTTTGCCGGCAAAGTTATGTAGGCAAGCTCTGTGTCCCACCAGCACAGACCATGCTGGAAATTGCCTGACCGACTCCAATGGGGCTTCTCCGGAGCGTGGCTGCAGACACTGGTACCACAGACATTTCCCTCCCCCCCCACGGGACCTTTCTCCCCTCATAAGGCAAACCCCGAGATTTATGCTGAGGGTGGCAGGGGGAGGAGGATGAGCCGCCGCTGCCTCTGCAAAGAGGAATCCCCCTCAACCAGGACCTTTCTCCCCATCCCCTGTAAGGCAAACCCCAAGTTTTACAGTGAGGCTGGCAGGGGGAGGAAGAGGAGCCTCCGGTTTTTGGATTTGGAGAAGAAAGGGTTTTTGGGCGGCAGTGCTGCGATCCCCTCCCCGAATCAAAAAAGTGCACTGCGTTTCAGGCAGCGAATCTGGCCAGGATCTGGCCTTCTGCGGAGAAGGAGGAGGAAGGTGCGCGGTTCTGCAATGTGCACTGGAGAACCACAGAGGAAAACATTTTCCGGCAAATCCAAAAACGGGGCGTGCGGCTGATCGTGTGCCCTTCTCCTCCTTCTCCACAGACTCACTTTCTCTTTCCTCCTGGCCAAATCCGCCACCTGAAATGCAGTGCACATTTTTGATTCAGGGAGGGGATTTCAGCACTGCTGCCTGAAAACCCTTTCTTCTCCAAATCCAGAAACTGGGCATACACAGGCCAAACAAGAGCACCATGGTTTCGGGTGCTGCGCAGGGGGCATAAGGCAAGGCGGCTAGCCACCCTGCCTGCCCCTTCTTCCGATGACCCAGGCGGAGGGCGGTTGGCTTCTGCTCCTGGTCCAGGAGGAAAGAGAAGGTGAGTCTGTGGAGAAGGAGGAGGAGGGTGCATGGCTCTGCAATGTGCACCAGAGAACCAAGGAGGAAAGCTTTTTCGGGTGGATTTGGGGAGGGCATCACAGCACTGCTGCCCAAAAAGGCTTTCCTTCGTGGTTCACTGATGCACAATGCAGAAGTGCCCACCTTCCTCTTCCTTCTCCGCCTCACCTTCTCTTTCCTCCTGGCCAGATCCACCGCCTGAAACACAATGCACTTTTTTGATTTGGGGAGAGGATTGCAGTGCTGCCACCCAAAAACCTTTTCCTCTCCAAATCCAAAAATGGGGCGTGCAGATGGCAAAAAAGTGCATTGAATTTCGGCCTCTGGGGGAGGGATTGAAGCCTGCCGCCATATGCTCCTCTCACTGAGTAGGAAGCGGTAGCATGAGAAACACTGGCGGTGATGGGGTTTCAGTGGAAAGGATGGGTGTGCTGGGGCTTCAATCCCCACCCGAGGCCTGGGGCCATGTCCGAAGCCTGCTTATGCGGGGAGACAAGGAAGCCCCGGCTCAACCATCCTTGCCGCTATCACCCCCTTGCCCCTGGGGGCAGCGGTTCTCACGGTGCCGCAGGGGGCTTACTGGGAAGCCCAGTACCCAGTGGGGAGGAGCCCAGCAAGGCTGTGTGTTTGGAGCTTCCTCGGCTGGTACATGGCGGGGCCGAGAGCGCTGCCGCCGGCAGGGAACAGCTGTCTCGCCAGGGAACAGTTTGATATCTGGTTGTCCTCCAGTAAGAGGCGCACCGGCCCCCTTGGAAAAAGCGGGGGCGCATGTGTGTGTGTGTGGGGGGGTGTGCATGCGCAGTGCAAGTGAGCACGATAGCATGAGCGCGCTCAGACTTTTGGCACGCAACACCAAAAAGGTTCGCCATCACTGCCCTATACCATTTCAGACAAATGGTTATCCAACATCTTCTTAAAAACTTCCAGTGTTGGAGCATTCACAACTTCTGGAGGCAAGTTGTTCCACTGATTAATTGTTCTAACAGTCAGGAAATCTCTCCTTAGTTCTAACCTGGTTATCTCCATGATTAGTTTCCACCCATTGCTGTTTGTCCTACCCTCAGGTGCTTTGGAGAATAGTTTGACTCCCTCGTCTTTGTGGCAGCCCCTGAGATACTGGAACACTGCTATCATGTCACCCCTAGTCCTTCTTTTCATTAAACTAGACATACCTAATTCCAGCAACCATTCTTTATATGTTTTAGCTTCCAGTCCCCTAATAATCTTTTTTTACATCGTGGCAACCAAAGCTGGATGCAGTATTCCAAGTATGGCCTTACCAAGGCATTATAAAGTAGTATTAACACTTTATATGATCTTGATTCTATCCCTCGGTTTATGCAGCCTAGAGGGATAGAATTGAGCTTTGAGCCAGTGAGATTTGAACTGCCGAACTGCTGGCAAAAATCAGTCAGCAGAATTAGCCTGCAATACTGCATTCTAAGCACTGTACCATCACAGCTCTTGCATATAAGAAGAGATCAACTAGATCACTCTGAAAATCCATTTAGCTTTCCTTCCACTCCCTGCAGCATATCCAGCTAATCGCTCAGATCCCCATGATTGGATCAGGGAATTACATCAAATTAACCCAAAGAACCAGAATGGTTAAGGAATTATGAGGAGATGCCTACATACCTCCTAATACCAACATATACGTAAGTATATAAGTTCCAGTTATCTTCATCATCAAGAATTAGTTGCAGGTGCCTAGTAATTCAGAAGAGACTGAAGGAATCAAGGATAGTGCAGAATACAAACCAACTGTCCTATATTAAATAGCCTATAGAACCTCCTATGGGAGGAGATAAAGAATGGGGAGAATAATGGTTTACGTAATGGAAGGCACAAATAAGTTAGATAAACATTCAGTTAAATCATAGCATAGGATTTGCAGGCACTGAGCCAAGCATGATATCAGCTATGGTAGGGTTTTCTTCCCTTCAGAAAACAGACCACATTCACGAAGTGAATAATATTTTTTTAATTAAAGTGTTGCCTCTGAAAAGCTCTTTTTTCTTCTTTATCTATATAAGAAAATCTGGTGGAACCTATCTCCATATCCGCAGATATGCTCAAAAATATTACAATCAGAAAAGGAACATGTATACATGCCTACAAGTTAACACAGTTTGCAAACTTTTTGATCCCCAATAATCTCAAATTTCTATTATAAAAAAAGTCAGAGTTTGGCTACTGTATTCCGGTCAGTGACCAGATCAAGAAAACAGGTTCACATCAATGGCAAATAGATGCCCTACTGATCAAAGAGGTCAAGTAAAGCAGAGTGTGTTACAATACTAAAGAAGATGGCTATTTAGATCCTGTTCTCCATGTCAAACCGATATGAATTTCTCCTAACCCTTGACATGTAGGACAACTCTTTTCTCTGTTTTCCCAATGGGAAATTGAGATTTCAAGTTCTCATATATATCCAAATGAAATTAATTGAAAGGCTATTTTACTGGGTGGGTGGATTGGAGAGGTTCCTTATCTCATCATTTTCTTGTAATCCTGAAATGAAGCAGAAGCAGTAGTAAAACTATCCTGATTGTTCAATCACCAGAAGAAACTGTAGTGCTTATGAAAAAGGCACTTCCTGCTCCTTAAAATTAAAATGGGAAGCAGAGTCGTTTGAGTCAACAAAATCAATAGTGAAGCAAATAATATAATCAGATGGACTGCTGTATTGTGGTTACTAAAACAGATGACATTGGAACGACAGACCTTGATGCATTAATAAATTAAAGGAGTAGCAAACTGTGTTAGAAATTACATTTGAATCTATTCAGAGGCACACTCTGAATTTAAGATTTATAGGCTTTGAAGCAATTGCAGAAAAGAAGAACATTAAAATCTTTATACAGTTAGCCTTTTTTAGTAACCACAATGGAAATGCACAACTCGGTCATTAAGCAAAGTTGTTTCTAAGTGAAATCACGACTGTTCTTATAATCTTACTTCCTTTGCTTTACACACTTTGTGAGTTGTAATCTGACATTTGGTTGTAAGGTTACTCTTTCATCACTGTTGTAACAATAGCTAAATGAGGTTGTCAGGAATCAAAGACTATCTGTAATTACGAATTGTTTATCGAATGTAGAACTTTCTGCAACTGATTTAAAGATGGTCCAAAGGACCATGGCTCCAAGACTTGCTGAAGAAGATCATCCTAAAGATGCTGTAATTTTATTTGTAAAATAACTAAAAAAAAAAGAGTTGTTTACAAATTTGCAGATAGTGGCTGTTCAAGATCTTTGGGTTTTTTTTAAAATAATTTTTATTTTAAATTTATATTATAAAATCATAAATTTTATTAAATAATTTTTCCAACAGAGCAAATGCCAAAGGGCTAGTAGAGTCTACACATTTTCTGTTCCACCTACTTCAAGGACAGATTCAGGTTTCAGGAAGAGGGAAAAGAATGGGTTAAGATTAGGAGGAACACTGGGATAGAAGAAACTGGAGGCAACCACTGCCTATATGCTTTTCTATAGCCATATTAAAAGTAAGTTTTGAAATTTAAATTGTTACAACACATAACCGATGCAAAACAGTTAATTGTTGTCAATATGCAGGTTTAGGTGAGATAAGAGCAAGCTTTTAGAAAAGAATGTTACCAGCAAGAATAATATGGCAAGACACATGTAAAATTGAAAACGAGTCACAAATGTTTATACATGGATGGTTTGGTTAGCAGAGTTTTGCATTTGGAGATAGTAGACAGAGGGGTTGTACTATTTTATTTAATGTCAGTGCAATAGTTAAACCTTCCCCAAAGTATGTGATCTCAAAGGCTATTTTCATATCTGGTTTGGTATGTAATAAAACATAAACTTTGCACCAGCTTATATCCATAATAAGAGACTTTTTTAAACTTTTCCAATGGGAAAAATAAAAGCCATAATAGAAACATAGTTCCAAGTTAATTTTAATCATTAACAGTATAAGAAGTATATTTGGTTCTTGAAGTGTTGAACAGAGACATTAGACGGGTTGAGAAAATAATGGGTTGAAAATTTAAGAAGAGATTTATAAATTGAAGGCATGCCGGTGATTTAGTTTTGATTTTACAAGAGTCTCAAAATGGGATTAAACACTTAATGAAGAAATCAAAGACTTTGGTGCAATAACTGTCTTTAAAATACCTCCCCCCCACCCCCAAAAAAAGGAGAAAGGAATATGTTGTTTAAAATATGAGTTTGCAAGATCAAGATACCTTGATGAAAAAGACTGGCTTTAAAATAGAGGTTAAATATCTAGGGATCATATTGATAAATATAAACTGTATGTTGTTTCAGAGTAATTAGATTAAGGTTTGAAACAATATTAGCAAGGTGGAACAAATTACTACTGATTTATTGAAATCAAAAGGAAAATTGGAAATGGAAGGCCGTATCTGCCAAATGTTTGCTCGTGTTCATTGGGTAGAAAGGTTTACATTGGATAAGAAGAATTATGATATTGCAAATGAAAAAACTGACTTTGAACTGGATTTGTGTACTAATGACGAACATGTTACTGCTAAAATGTATAAACTTTCATAGAAAATGAATATGGAAAATGAATATTTTTTTAAAATAAATTTTATTAATTTTCTATTAATTACATTCCTTAATGCTTATTAAACATCATGTTGTCTGGATATTTAATTTGCTTAACAATTCAAATGCCGTTATTAATTTCCAACCCTTTTTTCCAATCACTGGTAAAATAAATTCCAAGTTTGATAATATGCTGTGTGATTTTGTTTGATTTTCTGTGTGAATTTCTGCTTGATTTTCAATGTAAGTCTGTCCATTTCTGCACAGTCTAATATTTTCTTAATTATCTCTTTGTCTTGGGATATTTCTTCATCTTTCCAATATTGTGCAAAGATAATCCTGCTGCTGTTAAAACATGTAATACTACCGTAAATACATACTTCTCTTATCAATTTTTTCTGCTATCATCCCTAATAAAAA
This sequence comes from Arizona elegans, assembly GCA_022577455.1. Lineage (NCBI taxonomy): Eukaryota > Metazoa > Chordata > Lepidosauria > Squamata > Colubridae > Arizona > Arizona elegans. The sequence goes on from JAKOOJ010000003.1 coordinate 15,877,695, forward strand.
CAGTTCAGGTTTAAAATCTACATGAATGAATATTTTAAAGACAGAGTGATCAAATGGACATTTTGGGGGGATATAACATAATGCTCGATCAATGGGAGAATATATAAAGCAAAGGATTGAAATTTACGTTGAATTATAATTTGAAAGAGAATATTTATATGATGATGTATCATTAGTATTTAACACCTGATAAAGTGTCAAAGATGTATAAGGGAATGCCAATTATAGTTGGAAATATAATCAATGTGAAGATCATTTCCTCTTCTTTGTTGGACATGTAACAAAGCTAAGAAATAATGGGAAGAGATATGTATCTTAAGCCAGACATTTCTTCACATAAATATACAAGTGAAGCACAGGTTTTCCTTCTAGTTTTTATAGATACATAGATTAAAAAGAAATGTGGGATCTTGTTTCTATACATGATACAGCAGCAAGACCATTGTATGCACAGAAGTTGTATGGTGGTTTTTTTTATTTTATTTTATGCATTTTCTTTACTGACACTATAAATTTTTTAACTTACTATTCTATTTTTAAGGTGTGTTTTTTTTTATTAAGCATAAAAAAATATCAAAGATCTAAATCCAAGAAATGTAGGTTATAACAATTGCTCAATTTGTTGATTGGTGTGATATTTGAAAAATTTAAAATTCGCATAAAGCGATGCTACTTATAATTCTGGGGACACTAGATATATTCAGAAATTAACTGCTTTCCATAATTTTTCCCAAACAAGTATTGTAAATAAGCATCAGTTTGAAGGAAATGTAATTAATGATTATCCATTAGTTTTAGGAAACTTTAGATGTTATTATTTCTATTATTAATCTGAAACTTGGATTTAGAACATTATTCAAAATAAATTATTATTCACAAAAATCAATATCAAATTGGTGGGATGCTATAAAACTTTCATTCAGTGAAACTGAATAGTTGTTACTAAAACAACACAAAATTTCAGATTGGAATATTGGCATCAGGCAAAAAAAATCTAATACATTTAATTTTGAAAAATCCATAAATTATGGAATAAAAATTAAGGGAGATTTTTAAGAAACCAGTAAAATTTCAATGTATTGTATATAAAAAAATTAATCTGCTAATTAAAATTCAGAAATTCAGAAAGAAACAATGTAAAAGCTTGATTCATTCACAACTCATAATAACTGGGTGAAACAGACTCAAAGTACACTTTCTAGGATTCACTATTTTTTGTTCTTTTTTATATAGCTCAGGTATTTTCAATTACACTGAACCTTAATAATGGTTTGTTTTAACTTTTCATATGAGTCATTGGACAACTCAGTGAATGGAGTCCTTTAAACAATGTTTAAGGAAATTCTTGGAGAAGCCTTTATATGTGATGGTTTTAAAAAATATTTTTATAAAACTTTTCAGAGTATGATACCACATAATTTTAGCTATGTGAAAATTAGAATAGTTTTTAACTTCTTAATGCCTTGAGATAATTATCATAGTCTGAAAGTTTTCTAAAGCTTTGTAAAATTTAATGCAAATTACATCCCACAGTCCTGTTTTTCTTTGGACAAATTATTTAAACCGCTTTGCTTAATTAATTGCAAAGAGATTAAAAATTATGTTAGACACATACCATGATATATATCGTCAGCCACTGATGATTTAACCTAGTTGAGTAATGAAACATTTGTAAGCAACAACCAAGTTCAGAGACCACCAAGGACTCAGCAGTTTAATCTTGAGCTATACATATTTCCTTGTATTGGAAAGTAAACATTAATAATTGGTAAATGTATTGATTCAGATTAAATAGTTTTCATAGAAATATTATCAATAAAGTTAAAATGATTAAGTGTTGTATTTTATGTATATCAATCAGTGGTTAGGTGGACTGGAATCTTTGGAAAGTTATTCTTCATGTACTTTGATTAGCATTTTTTTGAAAATTATAGGTCTAGTCTATAACTTTCATAGGCCACAATTAGAGTCAATTCTTTGAATTCACAAGAAATATCCTTAATAAGTGGATTTTCCTCTCCCCCACTGCTTTTTTTGTAACTTATGGAACAATCAGCAATAGCTTTAAGAAACAGGGGAAAATCAAAATAACCAAAAAAGGAGTAAAAAATATTGGTATGCATAGGATATTATTTATATAATATTTTCAAGCAGTTTTAGAACTTAAGAGTCACAAAACTTTGCAAAAATGTCTTGATTAATAGGATATCCAACCACATGTGTTTCCATATATTGAAGCACTTTTTTCTAAATCTATAGAAATACTTGCTCTCTTCAAAAAAATTAATTAATTAGGTATACCAATTACAAGGAATATTAATAATTTTTCCAACTAATAATGACTCTGTTTAGAAAACAATTATATAGACTATGATGAGTTCATACAAAACAGAAAATCCATTTTGGTTGTAAAATCATAACTATTCAACTGTCTGCTGTATCCCTCTATTTTTATCTATTTTTATTTCAAACTTTTCCTTGTAATTGGTTTGAAAAAACTATTTAAAAATTGGCAAGGTAAAAGTGAGCTGCACTATTTTGATTTGCAATACTTATCTCTTAATGAGGGAGAATGGAGTTTACAAATTCATAGTGAGTGAGGCAATCTTTATATATACTGAATTTAGATTTATAAATGATGCTCCACTTGGTGTTCTGAGAGATTCATAGAGGTCTGAACCATTTACAGTTCTTGATTTGATTTGATTTATTAGATTTCTATAGCACCCTTCTCCCGAAGGACTCAGGGCAGTGTACAGCCATATTAAAACACATATAAATATACAAAATTTAAAACAATTTAAAATTGAATATAAAAAAATTTGGCCCATAGATTAAAACACACATACACCCATTCTAAAATTCGTATTAGGCCAGGCTGGCTTGTTGGAACAAGAGGGTCTTTAAAGCGCGGCGAAAGGTACGCAGGTCGGGGATGAGACGAATCTCAAGAGGCAGCTCATTCCAGAGGGCTGGTGCCCCCACAGAGAAGGCTCTCCTCTTGGATGTCGCCAGTTGGCATTGTCTGGCCAACGGCACCCTGAGGAGCCCCTCTCTGTGGGAGCATATTGGCTGGTGGGAGGCTGTTGCCAGTGCAGCTCGCGCAGGAGGCTTCTTGATATACTAAAATATAATACATGTATTTTAACATAAAAAGGATCTTTGCTCCACAAAAAGAGACATAATTACTATGACTATAATTTTCTCTGGGAAGGACTCAAAAATGTATTTATTATTCACTGAGTTTCAATAATATTTATTTTGTTGGGTATCTTACCAGAAAAATACAATCAAGGGAGTATATATTTAATTTTACACATGTTAACAGCAACTAGAATTGTGTTTGCACAACAGTGGAAAAATGAAGATCCCTACAATGTAATTTAAAAAATATTAGAATGTGCAGAAATAGATAGATTAACACTTAAAATTAAGGAGAAGGAAGAAACTGAATACTTTTTAACATGGGATTTGTTTTAACAATGGCTAACTAGCAGAAACAGAAGTTAGAAATTTAAAAGCATAAGAGAATGATTACTAAAATGGATAAACAAATACTAGTATCACGTAATTATTATTAATGTTATATTATTATGATTACTATTTCTTAAAATTAACTGTACCCAGACAACACACTGTTTATGTAGACATTGAATTTTTATGTTTAATAAAAAAAAATGTAAAACATGAAAAAAAATTTCAAGTTAAAATTCCAACTTTAAAAAAAAACACCCACATAAATCAAATTTTAAATTACCTATAATTCCAGAAAGTTTGTTTTTCTTCCCTGTAACATTATACAAAATATAGTGTATCCTAAATTTAAAACTGACAGTTTTGTCAATTATTATACAATAAACTAATTTGGCATTCAAAAAATTAATAATATTTATTTTGTATTTTATTTATTTTCCTTGGGTAGCTCTTATTTCCAGAGGTTTATTGTCCTGAGATGTTGGAGAGTTCTGATCAGTAATAAATAAAAAAAATTCCCAAAATGAAAGCCAGACATTGAGAGTGAGTTGTTTTGTTGGTATTATTTTTGGATGATTAGCCATTGAGAAATTTTCTGTTCTTATCTTGTACATCAAGTATCTTCTTCAAGATCACTTGATTGCTTCCATTTTCCAGTTAATCATTTGTGGCTCAATAGATTCACCCTTGCCAAACTTGTTACATAAGAAGTTATTTAGTTTTCATCTTAAAATACAATGTCAAGGACTAACTGTTTACCCTAAGACAAGGAAGACTAACATTTATTATGTCAAGCCAATAATTATGTTCAGGCTCTATTGTTCTATCATTTTTCCTCCAGCAGCAGATTAATAATAGTAACTGCCAGTTCTCAACTGTCAAACTGTTGATGGAACCCAATCTGATTGCAGGAGAGAAATTTCCATCACAAAGAAGTTCTGGCAGTTCCTCTCTAATTTCATGCACCGTAGTTTTTCCCTTTGGTCCTATTCATCAGGACACAACCTTATAATTACACATTTTAATCTTTATAGTAATGTTGATTCAAGCTCCGTCTAAAGGTCTCTCAAGGTACATGTCAGGGCTACGTTATGTCAAGGAAGGGGTCATACGTTACGTATAGATCTCATGTCCTTCCTGCTTGCACTCATTCCTCTCCCTGAACCTTTCAGGGCAAAATATTTTATTTGTGATGCCTGAAAAAGTTAGAATTCCATACAAGGCTACATGGAAAATATGAAAGTATGTTCTTTCTTACCCAAGACATTAAATAAAAGTTTTGTACTTCACTTAGACTAATCTTACTTGGAGAATTGCTGTGGCAATATTAGAATTGGGGAGTGTCAGTATGTAATTCACAGACCTGGCCTTCCTATCTATCGAAGGCCTATCTCAAGGATGGGTTTTGGAACCCCGAGTGGTGGCATGCTTCATAGCAGGATCTGAGGGGATTTTTAATTAGAGTTTTTAACCAAATTTTAAAGGGACCCGGGAGGCGGGTGGTGAGGAATGAGCCGGGGGTGGGTCTTACGGTTCAGCAACCTGGCCCATCTGATGGTTGTGGGGGGAGGGGGGAAGGGGGAAGGAAAAAAGAGGCTCGGTGGAGAGAGGGTCTTCCAATCCCTGTGATGGTTGGGAGAGGCAGGGGATGTGAGAAGAGGGGATATGGAGAGCGCCACCACTCTGTCCAAGCGGTGGTGTGCTTCTGCCCCCTTGGCTCCCCCTGCTCCCCCAGGGGTGTGCGAGATCTTATTGAAGAGGAGGACGCGAACCTGACCTGCATCACAGAGACCTGGTTAGGGCTGGAGGGAGGTGTCCCACTCTCCGATTTGTGTCCTCCAAGCTTCCGTGTGCTTCACCAGCCGCAACTCCAGGGTAGGGATGGGGGGGGAGTGCCGGTAGTTATTAGGGAGAGTCTCAGCCCCAGGGAGTTCAGTGTTCCTCAGATAGGCGAGTGTGAATAGCTCCTTTTGAAGTGGGACCCTGGAGTTCAGTCGGGTCTGTTGGTTTCGTACCTATCTCCCAGCTGCGTAGCCTCAGCCCTGCCCGCACTACTAGATGTCTTGGCCGAGTTGGCGGTTGAACTCCCCAGCCTTTTGGTTGTGGGAGATTTCAACTTGCCATCGGTTGGGGAGACATCTGAGCTAGTGCGGAAGTTCATGACCTCCATGACGGCCGTGGACCTAACTCAGGTGGTACAGGGCCCAACTCATAAAGGAGGACACACACTCGACCTGATTTTTCTCTCTGGACAGTGGATAAATGTTGGGGGTAAGGGGGACTTATCCATCTACCCCCTGTCATGGACCGATGATTCCCTTCTCAGGCTGGACTTTCTCTCCGCCAGTCCCTGCCCCTGGGAGGCGGAACCAGTGAGATGGTTCCACCCCAGGCGCCTGATGGACCCTGAAAGGTTCCTGATGGAGCTTGGGTCATTTCCCGTCTCCTTAACCCATGATTCATTCGAGGCCCTGGTGGCGGCCTGGGAACTGGCTGCAGTGGGGGCCTTGGATTGAATCGTGCCTTTGCGGCTCTGGCCCAACGCAGATCCCAGGTGGCTCCATGGTTTACCGTGGAGCTTAGGGAAATGAAGCGTCGAAAAAGACGCCTGGAGGGCGGTTGGAGATCCTCCCGGTCGGAATCTGACCGAACACAGTTAAGAACCCAGATTAGGTCTTATCTTGTGGCGATGGAAGCGGCAAAACGCCAGGTGATGTCCCGGTGCCTGGAGGCCGTACGGATCTGGATGGGGAGGAACAGACTCAGGCTCAACCCATCCAAGACCGAGTGGCTGTGGTTTCCGACGTCCTGATATAGTCAGTTGGCGCCATCTCTGACTATTGGGGGCGAGTTGTTGGCCCCCACAGATGGGATTTGCAACTTGGGCGTCCTCCTGGACTCGCGGCTGTCTTTAGAAGAGCATATGGCGGCCGTGGCCAGGAGGACTTTTTATCAGGTTCGCCTGATTCGCCAGTTGCGTCCCTTTCTGGATCGGGACTCATTACGCACGGTCACTCACGCCCTTGTCACCTCACGCCTGGATTATTCCGGGTGCACCCGGAGACTTCAGCTGGTCCAGAACGCGGCCGCGCGGGGGATTATGGGGGCGACGAGGCGCTCCCATGTGACACCTCTCCTGCGCGAGCTGCACTGGCTTCCGGTGGTCTTCCGGGTGCGCTTCAAGGTGTTGGTGACCACCTTTAAAGCGCTCCATGGCTTAGGGCCGGGGTATCTACGAGACCGCCTTCTGCCACCAATAGCCTCCCACCGGCCAGTACGCTCGCACAGAGTGGGCCTCCTCAGGGTGCCGTCCGCCAGACAATGTCGGCTGGCGACCCCCAGGGGGAGAGCCTTCTCTGTGGTGGCGCCCACCCTTTGGAACAACCTCCCCCCAGAGTTACGTACAATAACAGACCTCCGGATTTTTCGTCGGGCCCTGAAAACCCATTTATTCCAACTAGCTGGGCTGGCTTGAGTCAAACTTTTAAACTATTTTAAATTGGAACTGTTTTTATTATGGCCAAATTATTTAATTATTTTAATCAGTTTTTTAATCTTTCTATGTCTGGATTTTACTTTGGCTGTGCACCGCCCTGAGTCCTATATTGGAGAAGGGCGGTATAGAAATTAAAACAAATAAATAAATAAAATAAAAATTATTGCAATGCTCTCTACATGGGGCTCCCCTTGAGGAGCACCCGGAGGCTCCAATTGGTCCAGAATGCGGCTGCACCGGTGGTGACGGGAGCGATGTGGCGCTCCCATGTGACCCCCCTTCTGCACGAGCTGCACTGGCTTCCAGTGGTCTTCCGGGTGCGCTTCAAGGTTTTGGTTACCACCTTTAGAGCACTCCATGGCTCAGGACCAGGGTACTTACGAGACCGCCTTCTGCCACCAGTAGCCTCTCACCGACCAGTTCGCTCCCATAGAGAGGGACTCCTCAGGGTGCCGTTGGCCAAACTATGTCGACTGGTGGCCCCCAGAGGGAGAGCCTTCTCTGTGGGGGCACCTGCCATCTGGAACGAGCTCCCCTCAGAGATACGGAGGATCCAAGACTTACGCATCTTCCGCCGCGCCCTAAAAACGTTTTTATTCCAACAGGCTGGTCTGGCCTAACTCTCTCTTTTAAATTGGGTTTTAAATGTTTTTTAGATAAATTGGATGTTTTTAATTTGTTTTTTGAGCCTAAATTATTTAATCTGTTTTTAATAGTTTTTTAACTTTTGTATGTCTCTGTATTTTATTTTGGCTGTTCACCGCCCTGAGTCCTTTGGGAGTAGGGCGGTATACAAATATGATAAAATAAATAAATAAATAAATAAATAAATAAATAAATAAATAAATAAATAAATTATTTCACCGCTCTCATTTATCTGCAGAAAAGTGCCCAGCAGCCCTGTTCAGAGTGACCTGCTCTCTTTTCAATCATGGAGCGAGGGAGGACCCCTTGCAGGGCAGAGCTGAGGATTTTGTACAGTTTCTGCAAGATAAAATCGCTCAGATCCGGACTGGGTTGGACTCTGACTGGGCAGTCTATTGAGGAGACAAGGGCTTGTCTTGAAGGTAACATCTGGGTTGGCTTTGAGCCTGTTTCGGTGGATGAAGTGGACAGGATTGTTGGTTGGCTCGGTGCCACCACATGTTTATTGGACCCTTGTCCCTCCTGGCTTGTTTCTGCAGCCAGAGAGGTGACTGGAGGCTGGATCCAGGCTGTTGTCAACGCTTCTTTAAAGAAAGGGGTCTTCCCCGCCGCACTTAAAGAGGTGGTGATTCGACCCCTCCTTAAGAAGCCTACCCTGGATCCAGACTCCCTTAACAACTATCGTCCAGTCTCCAACCTTCGCTTTATAGCGAAGGTTGTCAAGTCCATGGAGGCACAGCAACTCCCTCAATTCCTGGAGGAAACAGACTACCTTGACCCATACCAATCAGGTTTCAGGCACGGTCACAGCACAGAAATGGCATTGGTCGCCCTGGTGAATGATCTCTGATGGTCCCATGATGGGGGCTCTTCCTCCATCCTGGTCCTACTTGACTTCTCAGCGGCTTTTGATACCATCAACCATGGTATTCTGCTGCAGCGACTCGGGGGGCTGAGAATAGGAGGCACTGTTTTACAGTGGTTCTCCTCCTACCTCTCGGGTCGCTTGCAGTTTGTATGAGTGGGGGGACAGAGATCCTCCCCGGGCCCCTCACATGTGGGGTGCCTCAGGGGTCGGTTCTCTCCCCCCTGCTCTTTAACATCTATATGAAGCCACTGGGTGAGATCATTTGTGGTTTTGGGGTGAGATATCATCAATATGTTGATGATACTCAGCTTTATATCTCCACCCCAGACCACCCTGGGGATGCCCTTTCCGTGATGTCCTGCTGCCTGGAAGCAGTGTGGGCCTGGATGGGAAGAAATAGACTCAGACTCAACCCATCCAAGACCGAGTGGCTGTGGATGCCGGCATCTCGGGATCTAGTGGTTCTGTCACTTGTGATAGGAGGGGAGGTACTTACTCCCTCTGAAAGGGTTTGCAATCTGGGTGTCCTCCTGGATTCACGGCTGTCTTTAGAAGATCACTTGACAGCTGTAACCAGGGGGGCTTTCGCACAGATACGCCTGGTGCACCAGTTGCACCCTTTCCTAGACCGGGATGCCCTCGCCATGATCACTCATGCCCTTGTTACTTCTCGGTTGGATCACTGTAACACCCTCTACATGGGGCTGCCCTTGGGATGCACCCGGAGGCTTCAGCTAGTCCAGAATGCGGCTGTGCAGGTTGTTATGGGAGCCTCTCATTACTCCCATGTAACACCTCTCCTGCATGAGCTGCACTGGCTGCCGGTGGTCCTCCAGGTTCGTTTCAAGGTGCTGGTGCTCACCTATAAAGCCCTACATGGCTTAGGCCCGAGGTACTTGCAAGACCATCTTCTGCCATCCTCCCATCGTCCTGTGCGCTCTCACAGAGTGGGCCTCCTCAGGGTGCCATCAGTCAGACAATGTCAGCTGGCGGCCCCCAGGGGGAGAGCGTTCTCTGTGGGAGCACCGACCCTCTGGAATGGTTTGCTCACTGGGCTTAGGACAGCCCCCGACCTCCTCTCCTTCCGCCGCAAACTGAAGATGTGGCTTTTTCATCAAATAGACTGACCCGTTGAGGGTTTTTTTTACATTGTAATAATTTTAATTAATTTTAATTGGATTTTAATTTATATTTAATTCATATTGTTGAATTTTTCTCTTGTAAGCCGCCCTGAGTCCTTCGGGAGAAGGGCGGCATATAAATTGCAATAAAATAAAAAATAAAAAAATAAAAAAAATTGATTCTTTTACAGACCTCTCGCATCCTGGACATAAACTGTTTCAACTCCTACCCTCAAAACTATGCTATAGAGCACTGCACATCAGGACAACTAGACACAAGAACAGTTTTTCCCCGAACGCCATCATTCTGCTAAACAAATAATTCCCTCAACACTGTCAAACTAATTACAAAGTCTGCATTACTATTAATCTTCTCATCATTCCTATCACCCATCTCCTCCCACTTATGACTGTATGACTATAACCTGGTTGCTGGTATCCTTAAGATTTATATTGACTGTTTCCCTATGACTATCATTAAGTGTTGTATCTAATGATTCTTGACAAACGTATCTTTTCTTTTATGTACACCGAGAGCGTATGCACCAAGACAAATTCCTTGTGTGTCCAATCACACTTGGCCAATAAAGAATTCTATTCTATTCTATTCTATTCTATTCTATTCTATTCTATTCTATTCTATTCTATTCTATTCATAGCCAAATGCCCATTTTATTTTTTCCTTCTGGGCACATCTTCTCTTTTCATTGGGAAGGCTCCAGTGTAGTCAGTTTGTTTCTTTTCACACTTCCTTTCATAATCCTGAGTGAAAATACATTGAAAAAGAGAGAGCAAGAAAAGAAAAAGAGGAGCAAGCTTACTTGTAAGTATACATGGGATTGTATACTTGCTCCATATTCAATTCATTCTTGAGACTGGATACTCCCTTGGACACTTGAATAATGCTTTGCTATTTGAATTACTGAATTACATTTAATTGTTTATCAATCCTCTGGGTGCTTTTAGTTGACAGGCAATTTTGAAGGTCCTGGTGGAAGACAAACTTCACTTCCAGTTTAAAGCTATTGGGACTATCAACTCACCAGTTTCCTGGCTCAATAGTGAGAAGGGAGGCACTGAGGTAAAGCACAAATCCTTCTGCACAGATACTCAGCCTGACCTGAGAAAACCCCCAATGTTGAATGTAGAGGGCCAATACGTGTAACAGGTCTCCCATGCCTAGTATTTTGCAAGAATTTCTTGCATGTTCTGGATGGCCCTTTGACCAAGGATTTCATTCTTTATGAAAGGAGCCCTAAGGGAAAAAATGAATAGAAAGATTATTTGGGTATCTTGGGTCCAAGCATAGAAAGGAAGTTCTCCTAGACTTTGTGCCAATGCTTAAACAAAAGGAGCTATCTTTGAATGATGAAAGTCTTTCTTAAATCAATAAGGTCTACTCCCTAGATAGAAAAGTTGCTGCTTCCAATGATTTAAGAGTCATAAATTACCTGCTATTTTAATGTATAAGTATATTCATTATTCATGACTGAAATACATGTAGCATTCTGTCTCTAGGATAAAGTATAATGAATGGATAGCTACAATATATACATTATAGTCAAGATTGCAATGCAATAAGCAGTGGAACAGCAGTAATCAATCCTGTTTCATCCAAAATTTCACCTTTCTGTCCATTTAATGAATGTAATGAGTCTCTCTGTGTTTGTGTATGTGTACATGTGTACACACACAAAATCTATAGAAAAAATAAGAAAAAAGTGTTGAAAACAATCGAATGTGAAGAAAAAGAAAATAAACTTAAAGAAGTATCTTCTGATATTTACAACAGTTGTAGGCAATCTTGATACCATATTATATAATGTAGTCATTATAATGTAATTACTATGATACCAAAAATTAAATAATATGATAATCTTTTCTGCCTATATATCCCCTTTTAATCAATACATCCAGAAATCACCAGGCCATTTTGATATGTTATTAGCAAAAATGCTTTTATAAAATTAATTATTGTTCCTTCCTTAATCAACAAATCATCTAAGTGATTTCTGCACATTCTACCATCTTCACAGTCCACTCCTCATTAAGGGTATCCATCTAATATTTTACCAAATTATTGCTATGTCCCTTTATATTTCAGTTATTTATTTATTTATTATTTCAATTTATATGCCGCCCTTCTCCGAAGACTCAGGGTGGCTTACAATGCACTATAGCAATAGCCTTTATTCTTTTTTGTATATACCTGCTTATTAGGGCTTTTGGCCCCCCCATAAGCGGTGTTTCTACAAAGTCAGCTTATTGCCCCCACAATCCGGGTCCTCAATTTACCTACCTCGGAAGGATGTGTGTGTGTGTGTGTGTCTCTCTGTGTGTAATGATAGTCAGGAACAGATTTGCTATTGAACTCCAGGTCCCATCATCTAGAAGTCACCTCTGACCATATTGGCAGAGGCTATTGGGGTTGCCCTTGAGAAGCTTCTGTAGTGCCTATCTCTGCTACAGATGCTGTGTTAGGCCCTGGTGCGGAGGACATTGTACATAGCCGAAGGCAACCTCGGCAGATGGAACTGGGCCGAGTCCAGGCAGTCAATCAACAGAACCAGGATGCCAGGAGTGGGGTCCTTAATCAAGCCCAGTAGGGGGCACTGGCTGTGGGCATCAGCATGCCCCAGAGTTTTTCCTGGTCGATGCGTTAGTTTATATGAATAGGCCGTGAAGAAAATCGCCCATGGAATACTCATGGAAGCGTTTAACCCCGGCCACCAGAGCCAGCGTTTCTCTGTCCAGCTGGCTGAAGTTCCGCTCCACCCTACACAGAGTCTTGGAGTAATAGGCAATTGGGGCTTCCATGCCATTAGGGAGTCAGTGGCTGAGGACAGCCCCCACACCAAAAGGGGAAGCATCACAGGCAAGTACTAACAGCAGGACCTTGTTGTATTGTATCAGGAGGCTGTCAGTTGAGAGTAGCTGTTTGAGCATGGTGAAAGCAGTGGCTTCCGCCCGGCGCCAGTTCCATTTTTGCTTATGAGTTTGTACAGCGGCTTGGCCACAGTTGCTTTGTCCCATAGAAAAGCACAATAAAAGTTCAAAAGTCCCAGGAAAGTCTGTAGTTTGGTTCTGTTACGGGTGTGGGGGCCTCCTGGATAGCCCTGACCTTGCTCAGAATGGGGTGGATGCCGTCTCCATCGATTCAGTAGCCCAAGAATTCTACTTCGGGCACCGTAATCTGACATGTCACTTTTTACTTGGAGGCCAGCGTTTCTAAATTTGGTCAGGACAGCCCTTAATCAGCTTTGTAATTGAGCGGAAATTCAGACGTGGATTGAATCGTGCCTTTGCGGCTCTGGCCCAACGCAGATCCCAGGTGGCTCCATGGTTTACCGTGGAGCTTAGGGAAATGAAGCGTCGAAAAAGACGCCTGGAGGGCGGTTGGAGATCCTCCCGGTCGGAATCTGACCGAACACAGTTAAGAACCCAGATTAGGTCTTATCTTGTGGCGATGGAAGCGGCAAAACGCCAGGTGATGTCCCGGTGCCTGGAGGCCGTACGGATCTGGATGGGGAGGAACAGACTCAGGCTCAACCCATCCAAGACCGAGTGGCTGTGGTTTCCGACGTCCTGATATAGTCAGTTGGCGCCATCTCTGACTATTGGGGGCGAGTTGTTGGCCCCCACAGATGGGATTTGCAACTTGGGCGTCCTCCTGGACTCGCGGCTGTCTTTAGAAGAGCATATGGCGGCCGTGGCCAGGAGGACTTTTTATCAGGTTCGCCTGATTCGCCAGTTGCGTCCCTTTCTGGATCGGGACTCATTACGCACGGTCACTCACGCCCTTGTCACCTCACGCCTGGATTATTCCGGGTGCACCCGGAGACTTCAGCTGGTCCAGAACGCGGCTGCGCGGGGGATTATGGGGGCGACGAGGCGCTCCCATGTGACACCTCTCCTGCGCGAGCTGCACTGGCTTCCGGTGGTCTTCCGGGTGCGCTTCAAGGTGTTGGTGACCACCTTTAAAGCGCTCCATGGCTTAGGGCCTGGGTATCTACGAGACCGCTTTCTGCCACCAATAGCCTCCCACCGGCCAGTACGCTCGCACAGAGTGGGCCTCCTCAGGGTGCCGTCCGCCAGACAATGTCGGCTGGCGACCCCCAGGGGGAGAGCCTTCTCTGTGGTGGTGCCCACCCTTTGGAACAACCTCCCCCCAGAGTTACGTACAATAACAGACCTCCGGATTTTTCGTCGGGCCCTGAAAACCCATTTATTCCAACTAGCTGGGCTGGCTTGAGTCAAACTTTTAAACTATTTTAAATTGGAACTGTTTTTATTATGGCCAAATTATTTAATTATTTTAATCAGTTTTTTAATCTTTCTATGTCTGGATTTTACTTTGGCTGTGTACCGCCCTGAGTCCTATATTGGAGAAGGGCGGTATAGAAATTAAAACAAATAAATAAATAAAATAAAAATTATTGCAATGCTCTCTACATGGGGCTCCCCTTGAGGAGCACCCGGAGGCTCCAATTGGTCCAGAATGCGGCTGCACCGGTGGTGACGGGAGCGATGTGGCGCTCCCATGTGACCCCCCTTCTGCACGAGCTGCACTGGCTTCCAGTGGTCTTCCGGGTGCGCTTCAAGGTTTTGGTTACCACCTTTAGAGCACTCCATGGCTCAGGACCAGGGTACTTACGAGACCGCCTTCTGCCACCAGTAGCCTCTCACCGACCAGTTCGCTCCCATAGAGAGGGACTCCTCAGGGTGCCGTTGGCCAAACTATGTCGACTGGTGGCCCCCAGAGGGAGAGCCTTCTCTGTGGGGGCACCTGCCATCTGGAACGAGCTCCCCTCAGAGATACGGAGGATCCAAGACTTACGCATCTTCCGCCGCGCCCTAAAAACGTTTTTATTCCAACAGGCTGGTCTGGCCTAACTCTCTCTTTTAAATTGGGTTTTAAATGTTTTTTAGATAAATTGGATGTTTTTAATTTGTTTTTTGAGCCTAAATTATTTAATCTGTTTTTAATAGTTTTTTAACTTTTGTATGTCTCTGTATTTTATTTTGGCTGTTCACCGCCCTGAGTCCTTTGGGAGTAGGGCGGTATACAAATATGATAAAATAAATAAATAAATAAATAAATAAATAAATAAATAAATAAATAAATAAATTATTTCACCGCTCTCATTTATCTGCAGAAAAGTGCCCAGCAGCCCTGTTCAGAGTGACCTGCTCTCTTTTCAATCATGGAGCGAGGGAGGACCCCTTGCAGGGCAGAGCTGAGGATTTTGTACAGTTTCTGCAAGATAAAATCGCTCAGATCCGGACTGGGTTGGACTCTGACTGGGCAGTCTATTGAGGAGACAAGGGCTTGTCTTGAAGGTAACATCTGGGTTGGCTTTGAGCCTGTTTCGGTGGATGAAGTGGACAGGATTGTTGGTTGGCTCGGTGCCACCACATGTTTATTGGACCCTTGTCCCTCCTGGCTTGTTTCTGCAGCCAGAGAGGTGACTGGAGGCTGGATCCAGGCTGTTGTCAACGCTTCTTTAAAGAAAGGGGTCTTCCCCGCCGCACTTAAAGAGGTGGTGATTCGACCCCTCCTTAAGAAGCCTACCCTGGATCCAGACTCCCTTAACAACTATCGTCCAGTCTCCAACCTTCGCTTTATAGCGAAGGTTGTCAAGTCCATGGAGGCACAGCAACTCCCTCAATTCCTGGAGGAAACAGACTACCTTGACCCATACCAATCAGGTTTCAGGCACGGTCACAGCACAGAAATGGCATTGGTCGCCCTGGTGAATGATCTCTGATGGTCCCATGATGGGGGCTCTTCCTCCATCCTGGTCCTACTTGACTTCTCAGCGGCTTTTGATACCATCAACCATGGTATTCTGCTGCAGCGACTCGGGGGGCTGAGAATAGGAGGCACTGTTTTACAGTGGTTCTCCTCCTACCTCTCGGGTCGCTTGCAGTTTGTATGAGTGGGGGGACAGAGATCCTCCCCGGGCCCCTCACATGTGGGGTGCCTCAGGGGTCGGTTCTCTCCCCCCTGCTCTTTAACATCTATATGAAGCCACTGGGTGAGATCATTTGTGGTTTTGGGGTGAGATATCATCAATATGTTGATGATACTCAGCTTTATATCTCCACCCCAGACCACCCTGGGGATGCCCTTTCCGTGATGTCCTGCTGCCTGGAAGCAGTGTGGGCCTGGATGGGAAGAAATAGACTCAGACTCAACCCATCCAAGACCGAGTGGCTGTGGATGCCGGCATCTCGGGATCTAGTGGTTCTGTCACTTGTGATAGGAGGGGAGGTACTTACTCCCTCTGAAAGGGTTTGCAATCTGGGTGTCCTCCTGGATTCACGGCTGTCTTTAGAAGATCACTTGACAGCTGTAACCAGGGGGGCTTTCGCACAGATACGCCTGGTGCACCAGTTGCACCCTTTCCTAGACCGGGATGCCCTCGCCATGATCACTCATGCCCTTGTTACTTCTCGGTTGGATCACTGTAACACCCTCTACATGGGGCTGCCCTTGGGATGCACCCGGAGGCTTCAGCTAGTCCAGAATGCGGCTGTGCAGGTTGTTATGGGAGCCTCTCATTACTCCCATGTAACACCTCTCCTGCATGAGCTGCACTGGCTGCCGGTGGTCCTCCAGGTTCGTTTCAAGGTGCTGGTGCTCACCTATAAAGCCCTACATGGCTTAGGCCCGAGGTACTTGCAAGACCATCTTCTGCCATCCTCCCATCGTCCTGTGCGCTCTCACAGAGTGGGCCTCCTCAGGGTGCCATCAGTCAGACAATGTCAGCTGGCGGCCCCCAGGGGGAGAGCGTTCTCTGTGGGAGCACCGACCCTCTGGAATGGTTTGCTCACTGGGCTTAGGACAGCCCCCGACCTCCTCTCCTTCCGCCGCAAACTGAAGATGTGGCTTTTTCATCAAATAGACTGACCCGTTGAGGGTTTTTTTTACATTGTAATAATTTTAATTAATTTTAATTGGATTTTAATTTATATTTAATTCATATTGTTGAATTTTTCTCTTGTAAGCCGCCCTGAGTCCTTCGGGAGAAGGGCGGCATATAAATTGCAATAAAATAAAAAATAAAAAAATAAAAAAAATTGATTCTTTTACAGACCTCTCGCATCCTGGACATAAACTGTTTCAACTCCTACCCTCAAAACTATGCTATAGAGCACTGCACATCAGGACAACTAGACACAAGAACAGTTTTTCCCCGAACGCCATCATTCTGCTAAACAAATAATTCCCTCAACACTGTCAAACTAATTACAAAGTCTGCATTACTATTAATCTTCTCATCATTCCTATCACCCATCTCCTCCCACTTATGACTGTATGACTATAACCTGGTTGCTGGTATCCTTAAGATTTATATTGACTGTTTCCCTATGACTATCATTAAGTGTTGTATCTAATGATTCTTGACAAACGTATCTTTTCTTTTATGTACACCGAGAGCGTATGCACCAAGACAAATTCCTTGTGTGTCCAATCACACTTGGCCAATAAAGAATTCTATTCTATTCTATTCTATTCTATTCTATTCTATTCTATTCTATTCTATTCTATTCTATTCATAGCCAAATGCCCATTTTATTTTTTCCTTCTGGGCACATCTTCTCTTTTCATTGGGAAGGCTCCAGTGTAGTCAGTTTGTTTCTTTTCACACTTCCTTTCATAATCCTGAGTGAAAATACATTGAAAAAGAGAGAGCAAGAAAAGAAAAAGAGGAGCAAGCTTACTTGTAAGTATACATGGGATTGTATACTTGCTCCATATTCAATTCATTCTTGAGACTGGATACTCCCTTGGACACTTGAATAATGCTTTGCTATTTGAATTACTGAATTACATTTAATTGTTTATCAATCCTCTGGGTGCTTTTAGTTGACAGGCAATTTTGAAGGTCCTGGTGGAAGACAAACTTCACTTCCAGTTTAAAGCTATTGGGACTATCAACTCACCAGTTTCCTGGCTCAATAGTGAGAAGGGAGGCACTGAGGTAAAGCACAAATCCTTCTGCACAGATACTCAGCCTGACCTGAGAAAACCCCCAATGTTGAATGTAGAGGGCCAATACGTGTAACAGGTCTCCCATGCCTAGTATTTTGCAAGAATTTCTTGCATGTTCTGGATGGCCCTTTGACCAAGGATTTCATTCTTTATGAAAGGAGCCCTAAGGGAAAAAATGAATAGAAAGATTATTTGGGTATCTTGGGTCCAAGCATAGAAAGGAAGTTCTCCTAGACTTTGTGCCAATGCTTAAACAAAAGGAGCTATCTTTGAATGATGAAAGTCTTTCTTAAATCAATAAGGTCTACTCCCTAGATAGAAAAGTTGCTGCTTCCAATGATTTAAGAGTCATAAATTACCTGCTATTTTAATGTATAAGTATATTCATTATTCATGACTGAAATACATGTAGCATTCTGTCTCTAGGATAAAGTATAATGAATGGATAGCTACAATATATACATTATAGTCAAGATTGCAATGCAATAAGCAGTGGAACAGCAGTAATCAATCCTGTTTCATCCAAAATTTCACCTTTCTGTCCATTTAATGAATGTAATGAGTCTCTCTGTGTTTGTGTATGTGTACATGTGTACACACACAAAATCTATAGAAAAAATAAGAAAAAAGTGTTGAAAACAATCGAATGTGAAGAAAAAGAAAATAAACTTAAAGAAGTATCTTCTGATATTTACAACAGTTGTAGGCAATCTTGATACCATATTATATAATGTAGTCATTATAATGTAATTACTATGATACCAAAAATTAAATAATATGATAATCTTTTCTGCCTATATATCCCCTTTTAATCAATACATCCAGAAATCACCAGGCCATTTTGATATGTT
This sequence comes from Arizona elegans, assembly GCA_022577455.1. Classification (NCBI taxonomy): domain Eukaryota; kingdom Metazoa; phylum Chordata; class Lepidosauria; order Squamata; family Colubridae; genus Arizona; species Arizona elegans. The sequence continues at coordinate 15,896,149 of JAKOOJ010000003.1, forward strand.
ATTAGCAAAAATGCTTTTATAAAATTAATTATTGTTCCTTCCTTAATCAACAAATCATCTAAGTGATTTCTGCACATTCTACCATCTTCACAGTCCACTCCTCATTAAGGGTATCCATCTAATATTTTACCAAATTATTGCTATGTCCCTTTATATTTCAGTTATTTATTTATTTATTATTTCAATTTATATGCCGCCCTTCTCCGAAGACTCAGGGTGGCTTACAATGCACTATAGCAATAGCCTTTATTCTTTTTTGTATATACCTGCTTATTAGGGCTTTTGGCCCCCCCATAAGCGGTGTTTCTACAAAGTCAGCTTATTGCCCCCACAATCCGGGTCCTCAATTTACCTACCTCGGAAGGATGTGTGTGTGTGTGTGTGTCTCTCTGTGTGTAATGATAGTCAGGAACAGATTTGCTATTGAACTCCAGGTCCCATCATCTAGAAGTCACCTCTGACCATATTGGCAGAGGCTATTGGGGTTGCCCTTGAGAAGCTTCTGTAGTGCCTATCTCTGCTACAGATGCTGTGTTAGGCCCTAGTGCGGAGGACATTGTACATAGCCGAAGGCAACCTCGGCAGATGGAACTGGGCCGAGTCCAGGCAGTCAATCAACAGAACCAGGATGCCAGGAGTGGGGTCCTTAATCAAGCCCAGTAGGGGGCACTGGCTGTGGGCATCAGCATGCCCCAGAGTTTTTCCTGGTCGATGCGTTAGTTTATATGAATAGGCCGTGAAGAAAATCGCCCATGGAATACTCATGGAAGCGTTTAACCCCGGCCACCAGAGCCAGCGTTTCTCTGTCCAGCTGGCTGAAGTTCCGCTCCACCCTACACAGAGTCTTGGAGTAATAGGCAATTGGGGCTTCCATGCCATTAGGGAGTCAGTGGCTGAGGACAGCCCCCACACCAAAAGGGGAAGCATCACAGGCAAGTACTAACAGCAGGACCTTGTTGTATTGTATCAGGAGGCTGTCAGTTGAGAGTAGCTGTTTGAGCATGGTGAAAGCAGTGGCTTCCGCCCGGCGCCAGTTCCATTTTTGCTTATGAGTTTGTACAGCGGCTTGGCCACAGTTGCTTTGTCCCATAGAAAAGCACAATAAAAGTTCAAAAGTCCCAGGAAAGTCTGTAGTTTGGTTCTGTTACGGGTGTGGGGGCCTCCTGGATAGCCCTGACCTTGCTCAGAATGGGGTGGATGCCGTCTCCATCGATTCAGTAGCCCAAGAATTCTACTTCGGGCACCGTAATCTGACATGTCACTTTTTACTTGGAGGCCAGCGTTTCTAAATTTGGTCAGGACAGCCCTTAATCAGCTTTGTAATTGAGCGGAAATTCAGACGTAGTCAAAATAGGGCACTACCCCGGGGATTTCTACAGAAGCTGTTCCAAGACACTTTGAAATAGCCCCAGGGCTACACTAACACTGAATTGGAGCCGGTGGTATTTGAATGCCATCCCCCCCCCCCCCCCCGTGCGTAACAATGGTCTGAACCTCTGCAGTAGCACCATCTACCAGCAGATACTGATATGAGCTACTGAGGTCGAGTTTAGCAAATATTTTTCTGGGGCCCAGAGTGTGTAGCAAATGCTAAATAATGGGCAAAGGGTACGCACTTTGCTGGAGGGCTTTATAATCAGTGCAGATGCGCACTGACCCATCAGAATTGATTGGCGTTATAATCAGGGTCTCCCATTTCGCATGATCAACCGGTTCCAGGATTCCCTGGCTGATAAGCTTATCCAATTCCCTGTCTATTCTTGGCATGAGAGTGAATGGGACTCTAGGGGCCTTCATTCGAATTGGCGCTATCTGAGAGTCTAAATTAAAAGATATTGGGGTGCCCACATACTTGCCCAGATAGGTGCTGAATATGTCCTGAAATTCACGTAGCAGGTCGTCCACCCTGCCACTGACGATGGAGTTGATGCCCGATACTCCCATGCGGAGGGCTTCAAACCAATCTAACCAGCTCAACAGGTTTCTTGACAGTGAGAACAAATTCTCCTTAGTCCATTTTCTCAAGAAATTTCCCAAGATAGATATAGTAATTGAGGTACAGATTATAGCTAATTGAAAGCAGCAATTCATCTTTGAAAAGGCCTTTGCCATTTCACCTCCACCATAGAATCTGGCAGAGTCTTCCAATGGTTTGATATAATGTCTCTTTTGAAAGGAAGAAATCTGTTGAAAGGTTAAAGTAAATGAAGCAATGCTTCTGTCAGAAATGCTGCAGGGGGTCTGCACTGCACAAGGGCTTGTACTAAATGACCTCTAAGCATGAGAAGATGGCAATAATTCTCTTATTCTCTTCCAGAAGTCAGAAAATGGGCTGTTTCTGGCCTCCGGAAGGCCTCTGGGGGAGGGGGGTGTTTTCACCCTCCCCAGGCTCCTAGAAAGACTCTGGAGCCTTGTAAGAGTGAAAAATGGGGACTTCTGCACCCCCAGAGGCCAGAAACAGTCTGTTTCCCAACATCCCATGGCTCCAGCTGGCCAGCGCCCACATGCACACCAGAGCTGAGCTCACATGTCAACCGATATGGCTCCACAAGCCACCTGTGTCACGTGTGCCATAGGTTCACCATCACGGGTCTAGGCAGTTGTTAACTGTATCTTGAAAGAGAGAATGGTCCCACTAATTCTTAAAGAGGTGGTGGTGTCCCCTCTTCTGATTTTCTATCAGCTTGCTCTTAATCCCATGGCCATAAGGTTGGGGCTGGTCCTATGTACTTTCACAGAATGTTCTGTTTGGGTCTATGATTTTTTGGATTGAACCCTTCTCCTTGCCTGTTTCGCTTCGAGGTTTTCGCCTCTGGGTTATTAACCACAAACCTTTCTCCTTGGCTGGCCCTCCCCTAGTCTTTCGCCCCAGCACAATGGCCACAGCCAATCCCTCTCAAGTACTTTGCCGCAGCCCATACACAGAAGGAGGTTTCGTCCTAGGTTTTTCGACACCTGGGACAGTTAGGGCCCAACAAATCAGCTAGAGGGGGAAGGAAGGAAGGAACAGCCTTGGTGAAATGGGAGGGAGAAGGAGGGAGAAGGAGGGGGGGACTTCCACCTCTGGCTTTTTTTTTTTTTTTTTTTTTGAGAGAAGGAAGAACCCTTTTCAGGCCAGGTATCCAAATCGATAACTAATGACAATGAACAATTTACGGCATTGATTCCCACCCCCCAAAAAGGGGGGAGATGTTGGCAAACATCCCATTCAAGATTTAGAAAGAAAGAAAAGGAAATAAAAAAAAAAGCCCTGTTCCCACCTCTGCCGGTTCTCCCAGTTCAAAGGGACGCACTCCCGGGTTTTTTTATTTTTTGCAAGGGGAAGAGTTGCAAAAACTAACAAAATGACAAAAATAACAAAATGACAAAAATAACAAAATGACAAAAATAACAAAAATAGCAAAATAACAAAATAGCAAAAGAGTTGGCCGTTGTGCCGGGGCGAGAGACTAGGGGAGGGTCAGCCAAGGGGAAAAGTTTGTGGCTAATAACCCAGAGGCGAAAACCTTGAGGCAAAACAGGCAAGGAGAAGGATTCCAGCCAAAAAGTCCCCTTCCGGTTCTGTTCTCAGCAAGACGAAGAGAGCTCAGAGCCCAACCTGAAGTGGCCTTTGAAGAACAGGGAAGAAACTGGAAGCAAAGATTAATCCAAATTGGCCTCAGGCACAAGCAGGCTAAATTCAAGATGTGAGCTTCCAGAATTAAGTAGGACTCCATGTTCTGTATTGCATCATGGAGGCTGCCAACCGCAAAGGTAAAACCAAAAAAACTTTAGCAAAATCAATCCCTTCAAATCAAACTATCTCAAAGAATCTTAGAAAATGAACTTAAGCTAAATCAAATATTTTATAAAAAATCTAACCTCCTATAGGTTAAATGTATCAGCTTCCACTGAATGAAATAGGAAGCATGGTACTTAGCAAAGGTGGAAATATTCAGTCTGTGAAAAGACCATAATCGTAAGTTCGTATGTTAAGACAAGGGCTCTGGATTCACTGTTGGGGACAAATAAAAACTGCAGGATTCAAAAGAATGCTAATTTCATCCATCTTCTCTCCTCAGATAACAATGGGAGCCTATGTATCAACTAGCTGTTTTTTATTATTTTGCAGAGAATGGGAGAAAGTTTGAGAATTCAAAATCTGTTTGTCTTTTTCCAGTAGGAAGAGATATAAAATATGCATGCATCTATGTAATATAAGAGTCACATGACTACATTAAGTCAAATGTTGTTAGAATACAGAATTACCAGTAGAAACCCTGGTATCAACTAAACTCTGAATTCTGCAACATCTTCCTGTTTCACCATGTTGGTAAGTGTAGACACAAGGGATCATTTCACCGTTCTTGAGTATTACAGAAGGAACAAAGACCCTTTCAGTGGTGGGATTCAAATAATTTAACAACCAGTTCTCTGCCCTAATGGCAGGATGGGTGGGCGTGGCCATGGTGGGCATGGCCAGGGAGTGTGATAGGTCTCCTGCACCCACCTGCGAGCAAAAAAGGGCCACAGGAGGACGCGCCACACATCCACACACCTCTTTTTGGGCCTAGGAGGCCTCCCTGAAGCCTCCTGGGAGCGAAAACAGGCCGTGCGGGGTGCCCTGCCCCCTATGCCCAATTTTGAGCCTAAGAGGCCTCCCTGTACTTACCTGGGAGCCAAAATGGGGCACGTGGGGACTCCTAGAAGGGGCGGGGCCAGCCAGCAATTTAACTACTGGTTCGCCCGATCCAGCCTGAACCAGCTGAATCCCACCACTGGCCTCTTTGCTAGATGCATGTCTTCTGGCACTCTAAAACCTCTGGCCATTCACCCACCATGAATGACCTCATTGCAAAGTGATCATTTGATACTAGTCATAAGAACCTGAGTATGAGGTGAAACGTGATATGGGAGATGATTGGGGAACCTCCAGTGATTTAAGAATCATAAATTATCTCTTATTTTAATGAATACGCATGTTCATAATTCAAGGTTTAAATACATATGTTGTGATCTCCCCCTAGATCAGAATACAAGGATTGGATATATATAGTATATACATACAAGTATAATCAACTCTGCAATGCAATAAGTAGTTGAGAAGCAGTACTTAGTCCTATTTCATCCAAAACTTACTTATAGAAAGTGGGGAGTGTGGGGGTCGGGAGATGCTTAAGAAATGACTTTTAACCTTTACAGGAGTTATAAAAATCCCTAACAATCAATTCATATATAGAAAGATAAAGAAAAAGTCTTGAAAATTATAGAAAGGGGGGAAAAAGAAACTTAATCAAAGAAGCCAACTTGGCTATTTCTACAATTTTTAACATCTTCACAGTCCACAGTCTGCATCCCAAACATCTAATATTTTGTCAGAAATGTTGATATCTGCTTCGTAATCTTTTTATAGCTTTAGTCGTCACAGCTGCATTGCTCATTCTTTGGATTGGTGCTTCATCCATTATATTTTAAAAAAGGGTCACTGGACAAATTCTTTGTGACATTTTGTTATTTCCCTCAATGTGTCCTGAGGAGTTAATGGCGTGGAGATTTGCCACAACTTCATAAACCATGAAGAACTGTTTCTTCTTTGTCCTGCAAGTGATTGCCTTTGCCTAGCCAATTTTTGCCAATTTTATAGATACAATTTGTGTTGTTTTAATGTTTTAATTACTTTTTACTTATTTTATAATTTGCAAGCTGCTCAGAATTACTTTAACAGGAAGGATGATAAGCATAAAACAAATTAATAAATAATAAATAAAGAAACAAGATCTTTTTTTCTGTTGACCTGACGTAATCTCAGAAAGGTTAGTATGTGCTTGCTAATCCTTTTTGGTTCATTCATCACATTCGTTCTCCTCCTTCTTTTCATGTATGCTTAATCCTTTAAAAAGACAGCTCTCTGTACAACTACTCCATGGCATTTTGTGATTTCCTTCGGCTGACAATCTAAAGGTGTGTAGATCTGAATTCCACGGATCATGAAGATCTGGGTCCTCCTTGTGCTGGCAGCAATTGCCTTTCCCTTGCCATCCACAGGTAAGAGAGTCCCATTGCTATTCCCTCTGCTTCTGACGAGAGGACGAAGAAGGTCCTGGGAGTGAGTGGGCAGCCAGTCAAAAAATATCATAAATGTATGACAATTCTTTTATAAGTCTTCCTGGGATGGGCTAACTTCTCTGAATGCTTCCAGTGTGGAATGGGTGGCACAGGCACAGGAGAATTCTTACAGAAAACAATGAAATATGGTGGGATTCTCTAATAAAAGTTTTTGAGCCATTTACTATTGTAATAAACACTGTTGCTTGCTTTATTTTCCTGTCTAGCACAAGAAGGTGAAGGTGAAGAACCTGGTTAGTATTTTATCCCATACATTATTATGGATATTCTTCATGAAAGACCAGCAAGGGGTGTAGGAAAAGAGAATTTAAAGGAATCCCAATCTTTCATCCATTCCCTTCATCCATCCAGTTTTTGTGTTATAAGAAGTTAATGATTTAGGGAGAATATAAATGCAATAATTTGTTAGCATATTTTAGCTTTATGTTTGTGAATGCTATACCCTGTGCCTGTTCTGGGAAGTCTAGGGAGGGGGGTGGGGGAGAAGGATTGGGAAGGGGGGGTGGGAGGGAGGGAGGGTGAGAGGGGTTGAGGGGGGAAGGGTGGGGGGAGAAAATGTTTGTATTTCCTATAAAACTTTTCAATAAAAAAAGAAAACAATGAAATATGATGGGATTCTCTAATAAAAGTTTTTGAGCCATTTACTATTGTAATAAACACTGTTGCTTGCTTTATTTTCCTGTCTAGCACAAGAAATTGATGAAGAACCTGGTGAGTATTTTATCCCATACATTGTTATGGATTCTCTTCATGAAAGACCAGCAAGAGAGACTTCAAAGGAACCGCAATCTGTCACCCATTCCCTTCATCCATTCCCTTCATGCACTCATTGCTGTATTTCAGGTCCTCAATGGGTCCTTGATTCCCCAGTGCCCTAACACAGCATCTGTAGCAGAGATAGGCACTGCAGAAGCTTCTCAAGGGGAGCCCCAACAGTCTCTGCCAATATGGTCAGTGGTGACCTCTAGATGATGGGATCTGGAGTTCAGTAGCATATCTGTTCCTGACTATCATTGCACACATACAGAGAGACACACAGACACCCAAGTAAAAATAAATGACAAACACAAATATACCAAAAAAGGACAAAAAAGATAAAAATGAACAGATTCAATTAAACAAATAGAAACAAACTCAACCACTATATTAAAATTATTAACAGTTACTGGGTTGCTAATGAGTTCCATATGTTACTGTGATATGAACATCTCTTGATTCCATAATTTTATCACCATCTAAACTTCCTTCTGCGTTATTACAAAGCATATTAATATCTTGTTCAAAATACTGTTAGTTTCCCTTTTTAGCCCCTCAGATTCATCAAGAAAGAACACGCTCTGTTTGGGCGTCACTTCATCCATAAATGTTAGGCACTTTTTTGTTCATTAATTAATCCTATTTCCTTGGGTTGTAAGAAGGGTGGACAGATGAAACAGTTGAACAGTTGTATTTCAGCTGTGATACACTGAAGAATGACATCACTTTTTCAAAAAAATAATAAAGTTATTGATTCCTTAAATTTGGTGTTATGGTCTGAAATAGTCCTGGGTAAGGGTGACAAGCATCATTTCTATAATTATCTGGCAGGGTCAGTATACCTTGATCACTTGAAGCAACCTCTCTATTTTTCCCCCCTTGAACAGGTCTGCTTCGACTATTAATAAATCTACGTAAGTATGTCAGAGTACAATGTCTTATCTACCTGCACAATCTTCTGGGAGGTGAGATGCAGAGGGTGTCTTTCTGATACTGTTTTAGAGCTCTATCGCTTTGTGTTTCTCTTTTCTTGCCTCAATTAATCAAAGATATCCTCTAGCGCAGTGGTTCTCAATCTTATCTTCACCACAGGACCCCTTTACCTTTTGTGGCCACGGACTATGAGCACCGTCCACAAAGTCTTACCTCAAGATTTA